>JAPMUZ010000010.1:0-2400000 GCA_029931735.1 Dactylonectria alcacerensis | reverse complement strand
AGAGTTACATCGCATTTGCGTCTGCGGGATTCAATGGCGGCAGTCAGGCCTCCAAAGCCGGCGCCGACGACGATAATCTGCTGGGGAGTGATAGGGGACATTGTAGAGAATTTTCGACGTGGGAACTGGGATACTAGAATTTGAGAATCTACACCTGTCCCTTGGGGTACTGTCCTTGGTTAATGGGATTGCTTTTACGTTAGGCCGCTGCATAAACGGACTAACTCATTTTGTGAAGTCCAGTCCACTTATCTCGTCAAGAGTAGACAAGTGCAACCAACGACGCATTTATCCGCCGCGGAAGACATGCTTTCCACATTTGACTTGACGGACAAAGTGCGTCAAAGACTTCCGCCTGAAAATTGTATAGATGAACACCTGACGTCTGCGGCACGGCTTAATAATTCAAGTAATTCTCATATACTATTGGTAAGCACTGTCAATCGGTTCATTTATCGACCTTGTCAAAAGTAGCATAAACACCCAGTGGAAACTATTGTTCGACGTGGGTCATTTCCAAACATTACCTCTTCTTCGGGTCATAGCTCGGGCCCCCTGTTGGCTCAATTACATTCAAAATGGCCAAGCTTATCACAGTGTTTGGGTCAACTGGCCTTCAGGGAGGTTCGGTAAGTATGGCAGTGCCGGCGAACAAGGCAGTCACTGATGAAGTATTCGCAGGTTGTTCGTCATCTGGCGTCCTTGAATGAATACTCCATCAAAGCGGTGACCCGCAATGCGACCAGTGCAACGGCAAAAAAGCTTGCCGATCTACGCAATGTAACGGTTATTGTGGCCGACTTGACCAAAAAAGAAACCCTTTTTGCCGCAGTTGAAGGGTCAGAAGCCGTCTTCGCGATCACCAACTTTTACGACTCTGAGGTCCAAAGTAACCCTTTCAGCGAAGTTCAGCAAGGCTGCACTTTAGCGGACGTAGCCCTTGATGCTGGAGTCGAGCTCTTCATCTGGTCCGGAGTTCCGAGCGCACTTGTTCGGTCGGGGGGCCAATACAAAAGTAACAACCTGGTCGAGAATAAGAACACGATCTCACAGTACTTGAGGTATCGGGGCGTCCCGCACGTTAACCTCAATGTTGGATTTTACTTGGACAACTGGGTAGCGACCTACCTCAATGGCATGACCCATGGAGCCATATCCAAAACAAAGGACGGCGTGATTGAGTTGACACAACCGATGCTCCAGCCTGAAGCCAAGCAAGGGATGATATGGGTAGACAAGGATCTGGGGCGTGTGGTGGCTGCGATATTGACCAACTGGCGTCAGAGGCCGGAGTTGCTTGGCAGCACTGTATGGGCTGCGTTCGATCACCACTGCATGTCAGACGTCACGACAGAGATCGAAAAACAAACCGGCCTCAAGGTCAGTCTGATCACCCCTTTTACGACTGGTATCCCGGATTTGGACGAGCTTTATGGATATGAAAATGAATGGGGCGTTCTGACGGATATACCGCTGCCGGATCCTTTGACTGTCAGCCTGGGTGTTCGTTTTCATACTCTCGCCGAGTGGGTAGAGGAAGCAGTTGTACCAGCAGTGACAGATATGTGACGGTGCTTTTCTTTCGAGTTATGAACAAGAATATTTACCGCAAAATGAACTTAGTTATCAAATCATTCACTCCACCAACAATTCTAGAACTTATTGTATTTATCATACACATAACCCTAACATGTTGCGAATGATCATTCCTTTCGCTAGTAGTCCTTAGCAATTTATATCAGCTGAATTATCCACCTTGGTCTTTAGTCATGGATAGAGCTTGAGCCATCGACTGATCCCAGTCCAGTCCAAAGGATTCAAACATAGCCTCGCCAAGTCTAAGATATTCAGCGATATCAAGATCTGCCATTTCAAAGCCTTCAAGCTGCATCGAATCACCGAGAAGACCCTGCAATGGATCTTCATCGGAAATGAAGAGCGCGGGTACTGGCGGGACGAGATTGACTGCGGCGTATGGCCAGGATGGACTGTCGAGACGCAAGGCTTCCATGTTCACGTCAGTGTGATTTGTCGGGTTTCTCACTGCTGTAATACTCTGCAGGTCCATGCAGTGTTCATCGGTTTCAAGCTGCAGCTGACGTAGCCGGGGAGATCGTAAACTATTTGAAGAGGAAGCTGAAATATCTGGCGTTCCTAACCTTGACTTAGTAACAGGCATTAACGCGGCGAGGAGGCAACAATAGAAATGGTATGACACAGTAAGACTTCATGCGACGGGGAGGGGGGTGGTGCTTGGGATCTCATACCAGGGCTTTGCAAATCTTCCATTGGAGCTAGAGCTTCGATCTGTTCTCTCAGACGCATCCGGTAGCCGTCAATCCATACTGTTGGTGCTTCTTCAGGCACTCTATCTACTGACAGTAGGCTCTCACTAAGAGCGTCGCTGCTCCCTGGTTCATTGTCCGTAGGTATGTCTGCCAAGTTGACAAGCGGAGGCTCTTGTATTCCATTGAAACGGGAGAAGAAGTTCAGGCCCATGGTTTGACTCTTTTTATATCCAGAGGGCGGCTCGCTGAGGAACGTATGTATCCTCAAAAGGGCATCAATCTGAGAGTTGGGTTAGGTGCAACAGTCGGCCTTTGGAAGAGGAACTCACCCAAAGATTTGCCGGATTGTAAATCTTCCTCTGAGCCCCAAGCACCATGAACATGACTCGAAATCTATCTGCAAGCTCTTCGCGGCGGGGTTGATGCTTGCAGCGCTCTAGCGCGTTCATAAAGACGAGGGCAGCCTGAAAGCAACAATAGCCTAGAAAGGAGGGCTTGAAGATCAGATCAGCAACAGCAGAGATGACAAGTTTTCGTTACGTACCAGGATAAATATCTGAGTGGAGATGAGAACCGTACACAACTCGTATATACTCTCAGCGCTGGCTTCACATGCGTGGATTCGGCCTTGGAGAAACATTCTCGGTGGTTGCGTCTGGTCCTCACCATCGACCTGAGTCTGGGGCGAAATTGGTAAGAAAGCCCTATTCAGCAAAATGATACAGCAGTCTCGGATCAAAGACAGGATGGTTTCGACAGCAAGCTCTGATCTGACTGTGAGACTTGACTCCCAGGCTCTGGGGTCTAGATCAAATGTTTGGGCAATGGTGATGGAAAATTGATCCAAGCTGAGTTTCAGTTTAGAGAACGTTGAGCCATGTTGCCATGGGTGAATTGTATCGTCCTGGGTCTCCTGCGTTGCGTATTCTACGCAATTCAAGAGGAGTTTGGTTGCGTCCCTAATATTTGTTTGCGTATATGGGCCACTGTCGTTTATAACTGACAAAATGGTGTTATAAGCCGAGATTGAGGACGTTAGTGAAGAATTGCCAAACGCAAATCCCGCTCGAACCCATATTATAAAGTCGCACCCTGTTCTAAAAACAGTGCTGGAAATGTCACTTAAGTTCCACGTTGAGATCAAGGGTATTGTGTTCTGCGCGAGCCCTAGAATTGTTAGTCTTTCAAGTTTTTGAGTTGGTTTTAAGAAACAGAACCAGTTTAACCTACCAATGTCGCACCACGCTTGAGCGCCGTTGCCATTGCTAGCCTCATGCAACGCGAGGGCGCATAACGATAGCATAGAGTCCAGGTGGTGCTTGGCAGTGCCGGGTTCTGAGAGCATTAGGCGGCACTTGGACGCGATCTGGTTCCCTGATAGAGATGACCTTTCGCGTGATATATACTCATGAGAAGAATACCTGGCGCTCACCAAACACAGTGATGCTAGTAGAATTGGTGGGCGACTACTCTCCAATATCCAGTCAAGTCCTTGTTCTGGAGGTAGAAGTGGAAGTTGTTGATGATTGACAACAGTGAAGAAGATCTCGAGTAGGTGGCTCACGACGTAATTGGGGACACCATCTAGTCTTTGAAACCTGTCAAAAGCGAATAACGTTTGTCCATTGGAAACTCACATCTGACCGCACCTCTCGTAGATCTGTCGTAATCTTTGCCGAAGTTTTTGGTTGCAGGGTATGACCGGCTCGACAAGACATTCTCTTGATGGTGATAGGTCCGTGTTGTCGACGATTGCTTCCCTCAGGACCGAACCTGACTCAGTCTGGTTAAGGTTTTGGGGGTTTTCACTGACAGAGGACTCATCATCGGCAAGTCGCACTCGCGGTCCACGTTTCCTTCGGTTTGTCTCGTAATGGCATTCCAGCTTCTGTTTCAAGCAAAGTGTACAGGGTACCGTGCCCGAACAGCGGGCCTATTTTGAATCAGTTTTTGTCAAGGTAACTGCGATATCATGATGATTTAGAGTAAGTGTAACAATACCTTCCGCTTGCGGCACACTTCGCAGGCTATCGTGATCTTGCGCCTAAGAGCGGCACTGACTGCCCTGCTACTCGACATGGGAGTGATCCTTGACAGAACAAATCTAGAATTAGTGAAGTTGAGCATATAATGTCACTCTCCGCACTTCAAGTCACGCTGTCTTGGGCCAGGATGAGGAATGAAACTACAATGGTTCAAAGCTGGAAAACGGCTGGGGTCTGATCGTTCTGGTCTCAGTTGGTCATTGGGCCATGGCCAATGAAGTATTTTTCCGTATCAAAATCTGCACTTTACTGTAACGAGAGGCGCTAGTCGCCTTACTCCGTCACGATATAAGCCTCTCTCAGGCAATCCCCGCTAGCGGCTCCTCAGAAACATTGTCGCCTGATCAATTTAAGCAATGCAGCCTTAGAAGATCATGCTACACACTAAGGGGACGAAGCTCCAACACGAACAAAACCATTCCTCAATATATGCATTCGCCGTAACTTAAGCGAACATCTGCTCTTCTCCCAACATGTACATTACCTCCCGCCAGGATTGCATCACCCCGCTCCCTGTTCTTGCGCTATCACAACGTTTCCATGTCTCAAGCAATATCCGCTCAGCTCCCCGCGTTGACTTCATCCCAAGCAAGTGCAGGCTCTGCCACCGATCCAAGATTGCGTCGCGCAGCGTGGGAGACTCGAGCTCGAGTCCAACCACGAAGAGAGGCCAGGAGAGATTTGCTCCCGGACCCCGAAGGTCGGGCACCAAGGCAAGTAGATCCAGCACCGAGTCGACCGAACTTTGTAGCTCTGGAGGCAATGCTTGGCCCGGAGAGGCGCAGATACGGTGGACGTACACATGGGCGGCGTGGCGGAAGATTTCTGCAGTTGCCCCTGTCCGCCGCCACAGGTCATTCTGGCCAACTGAGGTCTCGGCGAGGTGAAAAAAGTCGTCATTGCGGCAAGAGCTCGCCAGTAGGATTGGCTTCTCTGTGTCAAGTTTGCAGGTGGCAATTTCCTGTTGTAAAAGAGTGACCTGGCACTGAAGCTCCCCTTGAGTCATGATCAACTCGTTACGTGCTTTTTGTAGGGAAGCTGCTTTGAGCTAGGAGTGGCTGGTTAGAAACGCTCGTTGTCTTCATGAATGGAGTCTGGCTTGCTTACGAGCAACCTTGGTAATCTGACAGAGTAACCTAAGAACGGATCGACTACTTGTTGAGACAACCCCTGTTGTTGACTGTCAGACCGTTCGAGCCACTGACTAATGGTAACAGATGGCTGCGAGCCGAGAACCAAAGCTGCTTGGAACCCGGCGAGAAACACCCATGACTTCAAGAAAGGATCTAGTTGATTTGTGTCTGTCTTCCACTGGAGCCAGCCTTCGAGACCTGCGTAGTGGTGTTTCCAACCTTTAGACCCGTTGCCGACCTACGTTTCGCATTAATAACGATCTCAGTCGGCAAGGAGGGCAGTGTGTCCATACCTCCATTGACATGAGGCACAATATCGCGGCTAAAGTAGACTCGGAGGATGCTAGAACCGGATCGCGGAGTTTGCTTTCCATTTCAACTAGGGCTCGCCTTGTATACAATGCTGAAGAAGCGTCCATTTTGTTTTCCCATCTGCTTAGGTGGGCAGCTGACACGGCAAGGATTGAGTTCAAGAGAGCTCGGTCAGACATTGCCATAGGAATGAACGAACGGAAGATGTTGCCACGGTAGTCTATAGCGAGAGCAATGGTCGCAATATTGTCTGTATGCGGCTGTAAGTTTAGTGTACGATAATTGCATGCCATGGCACCTACTTGCGAAGTGTTGGATCAGACGGCTTTCGGCACCGGTAACGCCCAGAGCTGATAGCGACGAGCATGGGATTGGTGCTAATACGATAAGTCAGCATTCTGCCCGAGACGTAGTATGAAGAGATCTAACGTCTTTCATAGGCCACGGGGCTGTTTTTGTTCCTTTTGTCAGCCAGTCTTCGGCCTTTCCCATTGTTCTTGGGAGCGGAAGCCTCGAAGTAGCGTCGGCGGCACTTGATCCTCGGCCATTGAGGCTGATTGGCGTAGCCTGCGCATGTCCGTCCTGATTCGAGGCACTCTCCACATTCTGCCTCAATTAGAATCAGGCGCATCACATTTTTCTTGCGGACGTGGAATTAAGCATTCAGCCGAATCTGAACTCGATATGGGATGCTCTGGGTGGGTAGTACATCGCGTACCTGGTAGATCTCGGGAGCAGCGGCTGTTCTGTGATATACAGGTCCAGCAGGATCCAGTCGGGTTTGGTTTCTTGTACGTGAATTGCAGGAGGTCTCTAGGAATATCCATGGCGGCAGAGGGTAGAGTGTGACACGGACGTTATCATGGAAGAGGAGTCAACTCGAGCGAGACGCATGGGATTTTCTCAACTGGGGTAGGAAGAGAGAGCTGAGCAAGGGTCAATGAAGTGCGGGGGGCGGAACCACGGAACTGGGCAGCGTTTATCTTTACCCTAGACAGCTGCATACGCTAAGTGAGCGAACCATTCCTCAACGCGTCGTAGTCACTCCGCCACCCTGTGGAGGACTGACCATCCTCTGCAAGGAATCTCGAAACAAAAGGGCCATGGCTTTCGCCCCACGAGCTGGTCCAACTCGACCCGACGTAAGACTGAAGTTAATGACCAATCGCACAATTGAGTGAAAAAGTTACCCTTTCTTGATTCACGGCATAGCTAAGGTAAGCTTGTGTCACCAAAGACCACGATTAGAGAGATATGACAAGCTGAGTTAGAGCAGGGGTACTTACATCGTAAGTGAGGAAAAGAGTCGGTAACATCTTGTAGATTTTCAAGCAAGCTGATAATCTTGCCAATACATGTTCGGTGTCCTTTCCCCAACGTCATAGTCGCTCCAGTCATTGCCTTTAACCGCGCATCGTAGCTGGCCGCATCCTCATTCTCACCGGCTAACCATCGCTCCGGTCTGAACTTGTTCGGCATCGTGGCCGAACATCGCTTTGCTCCAATGCAAGACCTAAGGTGACGCACCGACTATCCTACCTTCAGGTAGTGTTGTTCCGCATTCAGGCTGCAGGCCCTAATTAGGTATAATACGCTCGAGAACGAGGCCGGCTGCCGGGTGTAGGCGCAGAGCTCCTTTCACTACGCAAGCGAAGTATGCCAGTTCTTAGCTTTCCCGCCACCGCTTTGGAATACTGAATTGAACTCAAGCTTGGGTCTAACGTAGACTGTCGGATACTATAGCGTATAGTAGACTATCGCACGTAAGGAGATGGCCATTACATCAGATCTAGCAAACATGTTAGTAATTACGTAGGAAAATGGGCATTACCAACGACTACTAGATGTGTCTCTTACCCAAGGGAAGCGGTCCATGAAGTCCTTTCTTGAGGACATTGTGCTATCGCTAAGCTTTGCTCTCTGGACTCCTCAAGCCGCGACATCAACCGGCCGCGAGCGAAGCCGGCGACCGCGCCTGTTGGCTGCGTCATCCATGCCCACGGCAGATTCTTCTTGAGCCAAAAGCCAAGCCAAAGGATATGTCCAATTTTGGCATTGTACTCCATCGCGGTGTTGAGGGACTCGATAATCTCGTCAATATCGTGGCCCTGATCGAGGAAGCCGAATGTTTCGCTGCATGTGATTTCCCCTATGGCATCAAGCCTGGTATTGAAGCCACTCCAAGATAGAACAGTCTCGTCCCGTCTGCATAAAACTCTTGTCCAGTAGCTCAAGCAGAGTCGAGATACTAGACCCACAAGCGACTCATAGTCTGTCAAGGCGTTTATGGAGTATGCATTGGTGATTGGTCGCTTAATCTTGGCGTGAAATGCTTCGTCAAGGGAGGTCAAAATGGTTTGCGTGGCTTTCCGTTCACCAACTGTTGCTGCACTAGATAAAAACTGCTCTTGGAGTATCAGTTCAGATGACAAGATTTCATGAAGAATTTCTTGGCTGACGAACCTTTGAAAAGCGACTCTTTAGGCCATATATCTTGTTTACGTCCGTTAGATTCCGGATGCTAACAGGACTCGGACCAAAGCGCAGGCAACCCCTGTACTTCTTGTGCAGTCGAACCAGTGACGCATAATTATCGCCTCGCCGAACACTGACTAAGCGATAGATGTTGCTCAATTTGGCTACTAAAGGACTCGGAGGCTCTCAAGACCCCGAGCGGGAGAGATTGTTCGGTAATTGAAACACCAGCAAAGCTGCGCCTGCGTACGGCAGGATCCCAAAAGCTAGGGCGCCTGTCATATTTGGTTGGCCCTGGATAAGCTAAAGTGAGGCTAAATGAGACCGTCAATGAAGACCGGGTAGCAGGACGGAACCTCCGATTTCATTCTAGTAGAGCTTTATGGCGATAGTGCTTGATACGTGGTACCAAATTATTCCGCCCAATTCGACGCAGAATTGTAAACAGGCCTGAGAAGCAGGGTAAAGTAGAAGTCTCTTTATCCCTTTCCGAGACAATTCCGATCTTGTTATTCTGCTAGACCGGGGTGGCTATGACGGGAATTAGATTGAAACTCCAGTCAGGCATTTATCCGCCCCCCCTTTTACCTTTCATGTGGTGCTCGCAGCCCAGAACTAATTGAAGGACTTTTACCTGGATCGATCGTGGCGTCTTCAGACAGGAGTTAGTGTAGTGCATCTAGAGTAGAAGTCCACTGCTAGAAAGGACGGTCAGCATAGATGTCTCATAGTGTCAGTTTGAGAGGTCCCAAGCTGGCGACCAGTCGTGTAACAGCCTCGGACCTCTAGTTCCCAAGCTTACAAATAATGAAATTTGATGTTTTACAAGTAAAGATCTGGACCGGGTCAAGAATGCTCCAACAGTTACATACACCAAATTGCCGTTAGAACTCCAATTTTTCTTGGAGACTGACTATGTGGGCCGACTGGCGAGTCAAGTACGATTGGCCATAATGTTGAACTACGAGAGAATCAGGGCACCATCTGGGTGAACGGGGATGACCGCATAAAAGGTGTATGAATTAGGAGAAAACAGCCGCTAGTATTCCTAGATGACTTGCAGATTATAGCTCTGATGTTTTACGCTATAGCTAGAGAAGAATATTAGTGAACATTGCTTAGGAGATAGGTGAAAGTACATCGATGAAGGAAATATGGTCAAGTTGCTAGTTCGCCAAAGAAAGTTCGTAGATTCCAGATATACACCAACTGCGTAGAGGATTTCCTAGCCTATGCCAAGTCCCCACCTGTTGGAACCTTTTGCATCTCTGCAACATTGTGTTTCATACGATGGAATCCAAGGTAGATGAACAGAAGAAGTGCAAGATACTCTGACAGCAAACACATCAACGCAAATGCAACAGCCGATCCAGACAGTGGGTTCCAAATCGTAGAAAGGTCCTTAATGGTAAATTCGTAGAGAAGTCCATAGGCAGCCCTGAGAGCAAGCATGGGAATGCTGAGAAGGGCAAATTCGACGTACTATCGGTCTGGTTAGTACTCATACTTGTCTCTAATCGATCGAGCACGTACAATGAACGCATTTGGACAGATTCGATCTTTTTGAGTATAAAGGTGGAGCAATTCCAAAGCTGTGAGAGCGAGAACAACGCCAAGTACAACGTAGCCAGCTTGTGCTAGAGATCTTGCGATTGTGGCGGTCGAGCTGGAGCCACTGAGGCCACCACTAGCAACAAGTAAGGCAATAGCAGCGATAAACGCGATTCGAATGGCTTTGAGACATTTCTGAGCGAGGTGGTTTTTATCGACACTTGATTTCAAGCTACAACAAACTTGTTAGTGGGCTGATGAGGATGGTATGCATGAGTTGATCTTACACAATGCGAGTGATCCCAATCAGGGAGAGCAGCAGAGGAATGATTCCAACATTGAGTAGGACAGTGGCGGCGATGATTAGTCCGATGTTGGTAGGATGAGAGTCTCGGATAATAGTGATGATTCCACCCGCAAGTCTCACTGGATGTGAATTAGTCAAAGCAGTAACGAGGACTGAGAAGGAAGCACGCACGAAGAGAAAAAGTGACCAGAGGATACCATGCGAGGCGTGGCCTGTTTTTCCAATTTTTCACGAGAATGAACATCGCAACGGGTACAATAGGTACAAAGAAGATGACCTGCGCGATGGCGACAGAGGTGTGAGGGTTAAGCATCTTGGGTTCGAAATGGGTGAGCGAGAATAGAATAGAATGAGAATGGAGATAGGGAAGATTTGTCAGTAGTAAAATTGCAACTGTTTGGTTGAATGGTAATTGTTGAATACCGTGGAAAGGACGATGTTTTATAATACAAGTTGAGCCAAAAGAAAGTCTACTCAGGATCTCCTTCGGCATCAATCTTGATCGGATCGGACTCGCACAATAAGGACTAAAACGGATTAGCACCAGCATGGCCCACGTCTAAGCCTCAAGGGCGTCTGATGGGGCTGATCACTCGGGCTAACAGTTGGCGTTTTTCGCACAATCCGACCACATCAGGCTTAGCACCTTTTCGGTGTGGATTCTAGCATCACGAGTATCGACGGGCCATTGGTTCAATGAAGCTGTTCGGATACAGCGTGCCGACTAGGGAGAGGGTCCATGCTAGGGGCAGATTGCTCATACTGTGTCAGAGTTGATGGAGTAACAGCACGCAAACTTCACTCTCCAACGTCCAAGCAGTAGGCAGTAGGATCGACTGATATCATTTTTCTCTTGACGACTCCCTGAGTCTCCTTGCTGCGCGGGCCTTGGCGAGAGGACAGACATCGTAGCTCAGCCGCAGGACCCATACCATGGTGGGAGTCGCTGGACGATCCATTGCCTGTCATACATGCAAGCAAAGAAAAATCAGAGTACGTCTCCTTTGTGCTCACTGTCATCTATTTGAAGCTGTGTACTCATTGAACATCGCCTAATAAATAGTGCGGTGGGGAGAAGCCCGTCTGCAGTAACTGCATCAAATCAGGCCGCTCATGCGCAGGCTACCAAAGAAGCCACGCATTCATCCTATCTCAATATGCTGTTGCGACCAGTGCCGAATCATCCAATAACACTCTTCAACTGACTGACCCTCACGATCCTTCCCCTGTACTCTTGTCACGATGGAAAAAGCGCCTTCCTGACAGAAGCGCCATTATTTCATCGAGGAAGGCTCATCTGAATCAGGCCACTACTCACTCTTTTCCTCTGGTCTCAATGTCTCCCCACAACGCTTTTAGAGACCAACTTCTCCATCTCTTCATCGATGGCCAGTATCCGTCAGACGTTATTAGCCATTCGCTCCTCGGTCCTCACCGCAAGTGGCTCCTCCGGCTCGGTAGTCTTTCCTCGCTTTCACCAGCTCTCGAATGCACAATCCTGGCTGTCTGCACAGCATGGCTCGGACGTCGGGATAGCCATGATGACCTCGAGCGCAAAAGCTTGACCCTTTATACAACTGGCCTGCGCAAGCTGCAGCACGCCATCGATAATCCTACTACCCAACACGATGAGCAAACACTTACGGCTTGCATGGCACTTTGCATGTACGAATTTACCAACTGTCCCGGACGAACAATCGAGGCATACGTAAACCATTATGACGGCGCTATGGAACTCTTACGGTTGCGCGGCGCAAAAGCTCATTCACAGGGTTTGTCCCATGGTATTTTCCAGGCTCTGAGAATGCACGCAGTAAGTTATTTACAACCATACTCAGTGCCCTTCGCGATAAAAAATGGCATCAAATCTCCTAACTGGCTCTAGATTTTTCATGGCGTGCGGCAACGTAAGGCAACCTTCTTAGCCCAGCCAGAGTGGATCGAAAAGCCATGGAACACGACGCCCAAAGATCACCATGACGTCCTCATGGATCTCTTCCTACAGTTTCCCAACATCCTTAACAAGATCGACGCCTTGGGACACGACGCCAGTCCTCAAAAAGCCGTTGCAGGGTGTGCCGGAATACTCCAAGACTGCCAGAGACTTGAAGCAGACCTTGGTGCTTGGCTTTCTGGATTTCGCGTTGCTGCAGCTGGCCCTTTGTATTGGCCTGAGCTGTCAACAATAGTCAGCGAAACTGACAGCCTCGAACTAGGGAAACTTTTTCCTGTATCAGTGTGCTTCCCTAGTTTCAGAGTGGCTGAAACCATGGTATTATACTGGACTCTAGGAGTTCTCCTCCATTTTCACGCGTACAAGATCCAGCAGAAGTTATGTGCTGCGCAGGACCTGGTTGCGACATATCACGACGAGACACATAGCGCTTCATCACTGGAGCTTGTGGACACGATCGCGCAACATTTTCCGTCAGACAAGGCACTTCCTCCACTGAGCCACCAAGAGGAATCCTACCAAACATTGGCTCGCTATATATGCCAGTCTCTTGAGTACTTTAGTCAGATAAAGCCTCGAAATCTTGGGCTTAATACAATGCTACCTTCCTTGGTAGTCGTGCGCGCAATTTGGTCGATTGCTCCAGGTGATTGGGCTCGAGAGCAGGCCTGGGTCAATGAAACATTGACCCGAGTTCAACAAATGGGAACTAAGCTAGTCGGATGTATATGAATGGAAAGCCCAATATGTGGCAGATGTACTAAGCATGATTTGATGAACATTCACCCCAAACAAGGAATCAATTATGGACTAGGGGACTGTAGGCGGCGTGCGATAAGAGTAAATGAGACCATGTGATTCGATAAATTGGCGACAGCAGGAATAGACACGCATCTCCTGTGAGATCAAACAAAATCCTCAAAGCCATTGCTGGTTACCGAGGTGAGATACAAAGGAACCACCGTCGCCCGCTTCCACACTCTTCTCGCTGATCACAGAGAGAACGCTCTTAACCGAAGATTCCGGGGTTATCGGCCCCTTGAAGTGAGGCGCATACTCGGAAAATTGAGCAATCATTTTCTGTGCGCCCTTGATCTGTTCTTCAGTGGCTACCGAATAGTCAGAATTGGTTTTGGAACTCAGGAGGCGGTTCGGGAGGGGGGGATTCGCTTACGCTCGGTCTCGCTGGTGTTGACCAGTCCGGGCGAGATGCTCAGGAACAGTACGCCATCTTTGCTATATTCGGCACTGAACTTTGCGACTGCGACATTCATAGCGGCTTTGCTGATAGAGTATGGGGACCCAGATGCAATCCCGAATCGTGTGATGAGGTTGATATCGGTCATGCCCGTCGAGATGGAGATGATTTTCTTCACCTGACCCTTCAGAATGAGAGGAATGTATAGGTTGAACAGGTGGATGTTGGCGATGACGTTGACATTGAATGACTGGAGTAAGTCTTGTTCAAGCCTTCTAGGAGCATTTCCTCTATAGTTTGACATGTCAGCAATGTACTCTTGTTCGTTCCAGGTTAGGGGAAGCGCACAGTTGGCCAAGTGAGTCCCACGCAGAGTAAGTGGACACGAATGCGGCATTGGCAATGACGTAGTCGAGACTGCCACCGGTAATCTTAGATACTTCATCCACGGAAGCCTAATGAAAATGGCAATTATGTTAGCTAGGAAAGAATGAAGAATGTCAAGCGATTTAATTTGGCACCTGCCTTGAGTGCATCGTAGTCAGTGATATCCGCTTGAAGGATATGGAGGTTGCTCCGCTGCTTCATTTCGGGATCAAGATTTTCGAGTGTGGAAGTCTTGTTTCGGACGAGCCCAACGACCGTGTTGTTAGGGTTACTGGATAGTTGACGGATGAACTCGAACTGGAAACACATTGTTAGTGAGAGCAGAAGGGCATGGTGAATGGTGCGTCGATGTGACCTACTCCGAGACCACGGGATGCTCCGGTGACCAAGTAAGAAGCCATTGGGACGGGTTTTCTTGGAATCGTTGGCGTGTGATGAATCGAGATGGGAAGTTGAGCGAGGATTGCTGATTGGGAGTGCGAGGTGTTGATGGCGAGGTGTTGTGTTTTTTGGACTGACATGACCACCCTTATATACAATTTCTGCCACCCAAAACTTCTCATGGATGATAAATACAATTATTGATTTCAAATGCCATCGGTATGGCTGTTGGTGCAATGATACTTTGCCGCAGCTGGCCCATCTGAGCGATCCTGGTAGGGCTCGCAAATAGTTGACGAGGCGCCTCTGGAGCTGCAACCATGCATTAGGCTGATCTGCTGCTATTGGTGAAGAAGTTCAAAGGTAGCGGAGTGGGTCTCGCACAAAGTTGCCCTGGATCATGTTAGGCCCGCATCCAGCATTAGCTGCTTTCGGGTGTCACCCACCTCTCAGCTGCTGACCTCATCACTACGTGATGGGATGCACAAAGAAGCTTCGTGCTTGCTTACACAACAACGAAAACCCATGTGCCTTGGGTTTAATCCATTGAGGTATTCCGCAAATATTAGTGCTGAACAACGCCTCTGAGGTATACTCGCTTTCGCATACTCAAGATGCCGAGCCGCGGGTGTGGAACTTGCGTAGGTTCGTTATCCGTGATGTGGAGAAAGCAGATTAGGAGGCATTCCTGCTGACGACTCAATAGATCGCAAGGTTCTTTGCGATCGTACGCTTCCCAAGTGTCGCCGTTGCGCTACGTCGGGTCGAGCCTGCAAGGGGTATGATCTGCGTCTGTCCTGGCCAAGGGCTGGTGACAAGAAACGGGCACTACTGGGACCTGACGCTCCAGCCACTGTTCCTTTTAGCAACTTCGCCGAGTTACCGTTTATAAATGCCTCTTCCTGGGATATTGAGATGCATTACGATGGGTCCCTGCCGGAGTCACTTTACAAGCATGCACTCGCTCGGAGAGGCTCCCAGATCACACGCTTACACCGCATGAGACAACTGGCCCGACCAGTAGTGGGCACTGCTCTCTCATGGATGCCACCCAATATCTCAGCCCCGGACAAGGATCTGCTGCAATACTGTGAGTCTCATCATATGCTCATTAGCATAGCCATTGACCGAGCTTATTTCAGTCGTCTCCGTTGCATCGTTCTCATTGCCCACATTCAGCCCAGATGCAGCAATGATTCGCCAGGCCATCATTCGCATGGCTCTCGCAGGAAGCACCCCCTCTACCACTGCAGTTCTGAAGGCTGCTCTTGCTCTGGCCTCTCTCTACCGTGGTGGTCCTAGAAATCGCGCGGCTCAACTCAAAATCTCTGCATTGCGCGCACTCTCAGCATCAGCATACACCAACATCGGATCTGCCGAGTGTATTCAGCATGTAGCTGCCGGGATGCTTCTGTGTACCTTCGAGGTGAGTCAACAGCGTCTGGTCCCGTGAATTCCAAATCTCAAGTAATTTCGCAGGTCCAGCAAACGTCTAAAACTTCAAGTCACTGGCTCTGGTACATCTGCGGGTCGAAGGATATCATCAAAACTGCAAAACTTGAGGATTCTGCCCACAACAGTGATTTCACAGCCTTGATCGGATGGGTTCACTATTATGACGTAGCCGGTCGGTTCAGCCTCCGGCATTGGCAGCGCCATCATTCAATTGAAAGCATCACAAACAACGACGATCAGTTCCATGACTTTTCACCAACTGTCTGCGCACGGTCTCGAGTATGAACACAACTCGAAGCTCTCACATCTCATTTACTAACTCTGTGATAGGCGGCGAACTTGATCGGCACATCACATGTCGTCCTCGACTTGCTCTCCGAAATCTGTGATAGCATCCTTGACCCCTCAGACTCGAAATATCACTCCGATGAATACAGGCAATATCTCAAGGTTCTTGAGTGGCGAGTGAGAAGTATTTCGATCAACGACCAAGAATCCGCATCGAATGCAAGTGAGATGAATGTCACGCAGGCAAACAAATTATATCAGCTGGCAGCTTTAACATACATCAACCGCGCGTCACAAAACTCTGCAGGTCAGTCAGAAAAGGTTCTCGAATGGGTTAAGGAGGCCTTTTTAATTTTATCCCGAATCAACACCTGCAAAGCCCCTCTTCCGCTATTTGTCTTCGGGTGCGAGGCTAGTAGCGATGAGATGAGGGCCATCATCCTCAACCTCATCTCGGCAACAGAACGAGAATCACACATGCAGAGCTTGGAACAGGTGAAGTCGATGCTGGAGTTCATCTGGGTCCAGAATGATATTGCCGACATCTGCATGGATTACACAGATCAGATAAGCAGAATCTTTGGCTCGAGCGAAGTTCTCCCAGCCATGGTCTAAGATCTTGAAGCACATCACTGCTCGGCGACCTGCACTATTTACATTCATACAAGACAGCTAATAACTAAAGTTCTGTGACATCCTTCCAGTATGTATTTTACAGTAGCGTAAAGGCCGGAAGACCTCTCTTCTGTCACCTCATAACTGAGCATGCATTTGCATCCGTTTTGCTATGCTCGCTAGCTTGGCATACCTAAGATCCTTAGATATTTATCCCACAAATGAAGTTCTACGTAAATCCGAGCCAACCAGGGATCGGGGAGCAAATTATCTCACGAAGATATATATATGAAGTGATGTATTAAATTGTGTATGATGTGAAATGCTCTTGTTTGACGGAGTATGTTCTACCAAAGTTAGCCCGCACGACGCACCAAACTCCCAGCCCTATCTATCGAAAGATTAACTTTAGTGTTCTGATGGTGAAGCCTCACAAAGATGTTTTCGTGTATCGTATGCACATTCACGAACTTCTTGCCTCAGCAACCTCTCTCTTCGCAGCTTCGTGACAAGCGACACACTGACCGCCTGGAATGTAGAAAGCGCCTGGGTGCCACGGACACTCGACTACGTGTACCTTCTTCACACACCGAGTTGTAGGCGCTCGCTTGCAGGTGGGACTATAATTAACAGTTAGAAAAATATTCCTGTGTGAATTGTTTCGGGAAAACTTACCAGTGATGAGGCATACTTGCGTGTGTATGCAGAGTTGCAGTATTGATAATTGGTATTCGATGGCCACAACGGGAACCTTGAGTTACAACAGGGCCTATAAAATAGCGGAAATGAACAGAAATGAGAGTCGATCTATAATGAAGAAGAGAGAGAAGGGTGGCAAATATCGGCTATTTAATAGTTGTGATGGTTATATGAAGATATTAATGCAACAAGACTTGATAATAACTCTCTTTCGGTGTTCAGAGATGAGTAGATATTTTGTTTATTTTATTTTAGAAACCTCACTGGCTGGTAGATTGAGTATTTACAATATAGAAGGTATGATGAAATAACGTGAATGCACGGATATAGTTCATGGAAACGAATAGGCACAATGTATATTGCCTTGAAGACTCTAGCCAAAGCCACGAGTACTCAGTACACACAGTCATCGATAACCACAAAAGGCGTTGATGCCGCTAAGAAACGTTTGCGCTTGTTTCTCCGAATCAATCATGCGGTTGGCGCTCCTTCACTGTTGTTCAAAACTTGACATCTCGATGAGTCTCTATGAAGGTGAGCAAACTTATTTACCAGGGAACAAAGACTTTAGATTATTGTGGGCCATTCACATCTGAACTGCACAAGGGGAACAAAGGCGACGTGTTCAAATTCCGTTTGTGTTCCACAAACAATTGCGCGCCGCATTTTGTCAGCCTTTGTTGAAGACTCAAATCTGTAGTAGAAGCGGTTGCGATGGGACAACACTTGCTGTGAAAGAGTCAGCATCTTGGGCCACTGCTCGGAGATATTTAAATCGATGTAATTCATTCTTCTTTCTCTTTTCTACCATAACAAAATTTCACTGATAAACCACAACGACAACTACAAAATGCCCGAACAGCAACCGCACGAAGAACAGACGATGCGAGAGACTCATGCGAAAGATAAGAATGCTGTCAAAGGGGCCTCTGTCGATCATGAGCTTCATACAACGGAACTCGGCGATAGCTATCCACAAAAAGAAGTTGATGGCCATCTGACAGATGAAGACGATGACGACGATGAAGAGTATGAAAACCCTCTGGCGCCTTTTGAAGAAGTCTTAGCAAGTATGAGCCAAGACATGATTCCGCACCTTGCTTTGGCAATTCGCCAGAATCTCGATCCCGATGCCGGGCATACGGAATGCCCAGAGGTTGGGAAGCCTGCTCATGGATCATTCAACATCCTCTTCCCCCTCGACTTCAAGGACGGCATCCGTTGGATGATAAAGTTCCCCATTAACGGGGCGAAGGGCAAGTGGGACGGAATGGCAGCCAAGTCTTTGACAACAGAGGCAAACACCATGCGACTGCTCAAGAAGGAGACCACAATCCCTTTGCCCGAGGTGTTCGACTTCTCTTCCACTACGGACAACATTCTTGGCTGTCCATACATTCTCATGTCACACATTCCTGGCCTTTCGCTCTATGATGTCTGGTTTGGGCAGCATCTGCGTGGTGTTGACCCCGAGACCCTTCGTGCGCATCGAACCCGCGCCTTGGATGGCATCGCGGCGGCAATGGCCCAACTAGAACGCTATTCTTTCAACAGTAGCGGCTCAGTTCGCTTCGATCCTGACGGGAGACCCACGGGCCTTGGTTCCAACCGTGTTCTCGATAGTCAGGCAATGATCGACCGCTGGTGGATCCGTAAGGATCCTTGCGAGGATCTGCTGTACGTCGAACAGCCACCTACAACCGACGTGGGCGCATTATACACCTTCACCATGGATCATCGTGAGTTGAGCCCATCTTATGGCAAGGGCGCAGAGCTACTCTTGCGTCAGATGATCAGCTGGATCCCCGAGCCGGCTAGTCTGAAGCCATTTGTCTTGGCCCATCCAGACTTTAATTTCAACAATTTTATTGTATCTGAGGACGGCCAGCTCATGGGAGTCATTGACTGGGACGGCGTTTCCGCCATGCCTCGCAGCATTGGAAACGAGTCATACCCGAGTTGGCTGACCCGAGACTGGGACCCAATGATGTATGCTTACAATGAGTCGATGGACGCGGGCGTCGAACCGCTGGGCGTTTGGGAAGATTCTCCAGACACGCTCAAGCACTACCGGAGCGTGTACTGTCAGTTCATGGCAAAAGCTTGCGGCGAGGGCAGTCACTCTCAGGAGATCACCCGTCGGTCCCTCATCGCAGACAACCTGATCATCGCAGCGGATGATTCGCAGGTACGATTGAATATCCTGGTCAAGATTGCGGGAGAGAGCTTTGGAGATCCCGACGACGAAGGGTTCTTTAGATCTATGGATCTGATCCATGGCCTTGCCGACGACGAAATTGACGAGTTGGAGATGGCTAAGCTGAAGGAGGGCTTTATGCGATTGTTGGATGAGGCTCTGTAATAGATGGATGCTGTGACAGAAGAGAGGGGATCGGAGTAGCCCAGTAAAAGGAAATAGAATTCAGGAAAAAGAGAGAACAGTAGAAGCACGAGACCCGAGCGCAGCAGCCCCGCAACTCAAATTGCTAAGGTTGAGTGCTGCATTGCAAATGCCTTCGTGTCTCAATCAACTCTATTAAAAACAACCAGATTACGTCAACCAGCCGAAGGGGATAAAATCCTCGAAGAACTCGGTGACAAGTAGACTGGCTTCTTTTGAAGTAATTGGAAATATTTGAATATCCAATAATTCTTACATAATAGACTGTGACTGGGTTCATCACATGATATGATGCTGGTTGAGCAACTCTCCCCGGCCTGTAGGCTCGTTTATTACCAATGCATAACTTAATAGCTTCATCATGAGACAGGGTCCACGTCAGGCAAGGGACAGCCCGGAGGCGCCCCGATCTTCCGCCTTCATGAGCAGTCAACCAACATAACAGGGATAAGATGTCACGGATTCCCGTAGGTTCCGCGGATTTTCCATCACTGTGAGACAGACTTTTTTCTTGACGTTGGTAGCGACCGTGTCATGAAATTGAGTCTTGAGCCGCCAAGGGCCGCGATGGAAGGACTGCATGTGATGACACTTGTGACGGGCAAGCAGAGGCACCGAGATAGCTCCGCAGGCTAGGCTCAAAGTTCCTGGTCCTCTCCAGCATTAGCGACGCTCGACAGTCCCCCGGGCCCGAGGCGTGGCAAGTGTGGCAGAGGGACTACCAGTGTCGCACGTCTAGCTAAGCAGCCTACGCAAGTAGCTACACCCACTAACTGAGCCCTGAGCTGTTGGATCCTGGAGGTTTTCGGGCCGTTTTTGACTCGGTTCCGTGACTGTGGCTCACTGTGGGGGAAGAAGTCGGGGGTAATGGTGGAGGGATTAATTACCCAGTTGCCAGGCTATAGGACCCAGTACACCAGTAGTTATTAGGTAGGTCAGCCCGCAGAACCAGTAGCCTGCCTGCAGACCAGAAGCCAGGCCGTAATAGAAAACTCCCCAAATGGATCCTCTTCCCCGCAGCAGTGATCGCCACAACCCCATCTCTCCCCACGAAGTTTTTTGAGCACGCGATTCTTCTTTTTCGATCAGACGTTCCTTTTTTTGCTTTGTCTTACCTTCTAAGATGAAGCTTGGAGCCTATTGATGGACCTCTCAGACCTGTCCTATGTCTTGCCAGCAATGGGTACACGCCAAGATCCGCGGTCTTTCTCAGCCGAGGTGGACGACGGGATTGGTGCCCTTTTGACGCGCTTCCCTACCCCACTGTCGCATCAGGAGCCCGTTTCCCCTGTCGCGGGAAAAACCAGCAGCATGCAATACGACGACAATTTTCAACAGGACGACGTGCAATACCACGCTATATCCACGGGACCGACGTCTCCAAGGAAATCTTCCCTTCGACCAGATTCACAATACACGCAGAGACGACCCTCTACTTCAGGCTCATATGTGTCGACCCTCAACAAGCACCCTCCGCCGTCCAAGCCACTACCAGCTCTGCCATCAGCAAGAACCTCCCACAGAGTCTCATCAAATGCCTCTTTCACATCTGTCGACACAACGCAGCACTCGCGATCCTCCAGGGCGACCTCGGGATTCGAGGGATTCGAGTCGCTGTCGCTCCGCTCTTCAGTGCATCCACGCCACCCATCCTACCCACCTCTAGAGGCCGCAGATGAGCCCAAAAAAGCCGTCACTAGGATCAATGTAGTGCTCAAGGGGACTTTTGAATCCGAAAACAAAAGGAAGAACGGCATCCACTATCTGGACTTGTCGTCAACATCATCCACCCTCGCCAGCAAGCATGGGAAGAATGTCATTCGGATTTGGTCAGTGGCGAGCGAAACTGTCCTAAGCACCCTCAAATTTTCTGCATATACCGAAGCCCAGACTCGGTCGCGAGAATACCTCATTCGAAGCCACGCGATTCTCTCCGAGTCGTCCGGCCTCATTGTCATCGCCACTCGCTTCGGACATTCTCTCGAAATCTGGAGATGGACTGATCGGAAGTGCCTCCAGTCGATTGACGACGCAGACAGGTGGGCAGCATGCCAGTTTAGATCCTACGAAATGGGACAGGGCGCACTCGCCCTCTACCACGGCGACAAAAAGTGCATTGACATCTACACGGTCGCAAAAGGGAAAAAGCCCTTGACCAAATTACGCAGCATCGAACTCCGCAAAGCCGATCTACCCTGCGGCTTTCAGTACCCCGAGCTCGCTCTATCAGCGACGAGCCCAATGCTTGTGGCTGCCGCAGGTCCGCGTCAAACACGCGCTGGCCACCCACCCCCAGACAGGGAGGTTCTGCTGGCCGCTTGGGAGATTCACGACGATAGTGACCTTTCGAACACGCCTTTCAAGCTGATAAGGCCTGAGCAACACAGGGAGCTGGAGACGGCTCTTCCCTGTGAACTAGCGACATATGGGAGCGCCGTGGTTTCCATTTGGATCCCCTCCAGCTATCAAGTTTTGATGGCGCCCATAACTCAGACTGGCGGTGGCGGTAACTACTATCTCTCTCCCACTTCAGTCCCTTTCAGATACGTCCTGGTATGGGACCTCGTGTCGAACTCGACACGTACCTTTAGAATCCCCAATACAGTCTGTTGTATTTCACCGGACTGTCGCCTTGTTGCATATTGCGAGGCGAGCAAGAACAACATGGGCGGCAGAGGATGCCTTGCCATCCTCGATATCACCACCGGAAAGGAGATTTGGTGCTGGCCAGATCGGGATGCGACTGCCATGGACAGCGGCCCCAAGGCTGGATATGAACAATTTGAGAACCTGGACCGCATCACTCAGCTGGCCTTTTCTGCAGACGGAAAGTCCCTAGTTCTAGGAGACATGGATGGCCAAAGCTGCATATATGACATTGTGTAGGAATATGTACTGATTATCATATGATGGGATTCTGGAAGCTTACAAGGTTGTGGAACACAGCATACCCCCCGAGAATGGATGATAAGAATTTGTTAATTAATATGTCACTCTTCGCTTCTAAATTGTACCATTTTTGATGCAATTGTCCACTGGCAGGTGTTTGGCCAGAGCATGGTATTCATTTCATGAATCATTTATTCTGCCTTCGAATACGAGAGCTCCTCATGTAGAACCGCTTTCTTGACGCATCCCGCTGCTTGTCAATCGGCTGATCAGGGTCATAACCCACCAAGCAGTTGACAGTTTCGGCTCCTTCTCCCGCATCGTTGATCTCGCTACCCGTGGGGTTTTGCCACTGGCCGGTAAGTTTGATGTAGGAGTCTAGCGAATCCGCCATGGTGCTGCCCATTTTCAGCGCCTCGGCGGCACGGGTATGCGAATAGAATGTCAAGAGCTTCTGCGCTGTCTTCCGCTGACCCTGAGAAATCAGGACTTGGGCGCCCTTCTCTACCCACTCCGAGACCTGAGCACGCGACTGTTTTTCAAAGCCCTCGAACATCTTGGTGATGATGGGGAGATACGTATGAGGCGCGCTGCACATGTAGTACAGGACTCGCTTGAAGACGCGCCCGGCAAAGACGGATGCCTCTTGGAACTGGTAGTCCGGGTTGAGGAAGCTGCCGGAAGCGCCTGTCGTCAGATATCGGTGCTCGCCAAACTCGGGAGGGATAGACTGCACTCCGAGCCACCACGGCACAAAGGGCGCTGCGACAGACCCGATCGGTGCGATCCAGATGCGGAGGAGGTCCCGATCGATACCGGCTCGGAGGCTGACGACCTGTCCGTAGCCGGATTCGTCGTCGTCGATTCGGTAGTCTCGCACACGTTCGATCATGTCTGCTTCGGTGACGGGCGCCATGGCGAGCGTGGCATTTTCGAGGGCTGCCTGGGACATGAACTTGTATCCTCCATCGCGAGCCGTGTGCTCTGGATCCTGAGGGCCGTACACGTTAAAGATGTTGAACGGCTCTCCAGAGTCGGCACTCCACCAGCCTTGGTCAACGGCAAAGGAGACGATGTTATCAGAGCCCATGAAGTCTTTGCTGTCAGCGAAGTCGACGGGGAAATCTTCGATATATCCCGGATACAAGACCTTTACTTCGTTGGGTCCCAAGCGCTGTGCCGCCCATAGTCCTTCGCCGCCGGCCATCTCCCACACAACCCAGCCCTCATCCTTGTCGGCGATGAGATGCGAGTTGCCACCATAGGTAGCCTCGCCGTACTTGGCAATTAAATCTCCAATAATCTCGACGCCTTCGCGCGCAGTGCTCGCTCGTTCCATGACCACCCGCGCAAGGTCGCTGTACTGCAAGCCATGCTGCGGCGTAGGCGTCATGTCGATCAGCTCCTCCCTATTATCCGCCCACACATCTCTCACAGCCACGCCCTTCTCATTTAGACCACCGTTGGTAAGCGGCGCAGGGAATCCCTCAAAGTCCGAGTACTCCATGCTGAGGTAGCGAAAAGTATGGTTTGCCTGCGGGATCTCGATGAGTTCGCCTGGGATGGAGGCATCTTCGGTCACGCCAACTGTGATTGTGGCGTTTGAAGCGTGATCGCGCTCGGGGAACAGCTGCAGCCAGTGACTCGATACTTCTTCGCCGGTGCCGCCGACGATGACGCTTCCATCTGCTGTGAGGTTCTTGCCAACGTAAAAAGCATAGCTGGCAGCCGCGGGTGACACCAGGAAACTCGTTAGAGTTAGGGCTTGAAGTGCCAGGGCCATGCTTGCTTCGTCGTTCAGCTCCTCGTTGTGGAGTTGAGTTCCTCCTTGGGTTGAGAGCGTAAAGAGGAAGTGGACGGCTAGGTGGGACGGGGAATGTGAAAATGGAGTTACGCTTTTATAGTTATAGATACCCCATGTCTATCTATGCCGTTACGCCGCCCGCCTTTGAAGATTACCCTAGTCAAACACCCGATTCCAAGTGTGGTTATTAAAACCGCCTACCGCCAAATAACAGCGATTCCCAGACTAGCACTGGCAAATAGAGGTGGAGATTTGACGTCAGAACCGTTCTTGTGTAGCATTTGGTAGGCTGCGGGATATAAATTTATGGCCGGTTCTACCTGTCGTGAGATGAAGTGAGGAGAAAGAGGAGAAACCATGCCATGTCGACAGGGATGGCATGGTGGTCCTGTCGTCTAGATACGGCGCAAATTCCACTATGCTCGGCCCCTGTTCCACGACCGTGTACTCCGTAGTTCACGCTCAGACCAGAAAAATGCCGATCATCGATAAGTTCTGACATCAAGACCGCTGTTGTCAGTTTGATCGGTTCCTAATGCACCCCGCTCTTTGACCAGGTCTTCCCCAAATCGCCGTTGTCAGCTATGTAACCATCGACTCGGCACCCTAAAGCCCATACCGTCCAACGGAGGCATTTTATGAAGTACAGCGATTGGCTGTGACTCGGAGCGAAACCAATCCTATACTATTTCACAATGTTTCCGGATTTCTCAAGTTCCATACTTTATTTATTGAGAAATAGCGTCTCTGTCCGCAACCACTCACTGAATCGTTTATCAATTTCTTTCGGTAACCAAAATTGATCTCCGTCATTTTAGTGTATCCGGGAGATTTCCACCTTCGATGCCCTGTCGTATCGTCAAACAATTTTCCACGCCCCATCGTTCTCGACGAATTCTTTACTTATACCACTTATTTTTCTTTCTGAAATCCGAGTCGTCTGTTCACAAAAAAAAATACAATTAGAATATCCTATAGGAAACCATCCCTATATGTTGCGTAGGCGTATGGTGTCCGTTGACTCTAGCGATATGCGGAGAGCAGCCACGTCGTGCGGTCGTTCCGTGTACAATGCAGTATGGCGTATTGAGGGTAGATTAGAAAACGGTCCATTGCAGGATCTAAGCTCGTAGAGATTAGTCTATATCACATTCAGCTGATTGAGGCACTGTGTGCATCTTGAAGAGAGTTGGAGTAGGACGGCATCCGTAATGCAGCACACCACCGATACATTTTTGGGTTGTTGGGACGCTGGGCTTTGTTATTATACCCATGCTGTTTTCCTAACAGCGGGATTTTCTTTAATACTAGACTACTTCCATTCCCTGTATGCGAACGATATCAAAAAACCATTAAAATATCTAGGCTGTATTCAGTTTCTTATTAGCTGAAACGGCTGTCCACGCCCAATGCGACTTATCTGCAGCCCACCATTACGACTTGGGTCTTGTTGGATCCAATACGGCTAGGATGATCAGAGCCTTCAAAGGGGGTTTTTGTGTGGAGACCAAAGATGATTGTATTGATGTCTGTGTGATCTAGGATCCCTCCGGCCCCCTCTTTTCTTCTGAGGGGTTTTTCTAGTCATCTGACTAAGGCTAGGATATCGGTGTATCAGAGGTTATGCCGCCACACGAGGGGTCAATCCAACACACCCCCCCAGCTGAAGCCGGGTAGGTTGAAGCTGCTGATATCAGGATGGCCCCGGACCCTCTAGGTCTTCTTCCTTCAGCTCTCGCAGCCTCCGTTGCCCTAGCCGGTCTGTGATGTCAACTAGACCTAGCTGCCGTACGGACTTTTGGAAGGCCGGGTTGCTGACTGTTTTTGTGAGCCCGTCTGCGATCATTTCCTCTGTTGGGATATAGTCCACCTGGATCCTATTCCTCTGAGCTTCCTGCCTCAGCCAATGGTTATGAATATCGACATGCCGGAGCTTGGTCTGCAGCTTGTTGATGTCTTTGTGCACAAGCCGGATGGTCTGCTGGTTGTCACATTGAATGTGAATCTTTTCTTCGTCCAGCTGGATCCCTAGCTCTTTGACTAGCCGGCTGATGAACATGGCCTCCTTGGCTGCTTGAGATAGGGCTAGTAGCTCTGCCTCAGTCGTTGAGGTCGTGACTGTTGCTTGCTTGTTGGCTCTCCATCCGATCGTTCCTCCGAATAGTCTCATGACATAGGCTTGGGAGCTTTTCCGGTCTTCTAGGTTGTCTGCGAAGGATGCGTCGCTAGCCACAAGGAAACTATCGTCTTGACCGAATTGAAGGGCTAGGCCGCGGGTCTTCTTGAGATACAGAAGGACCCTATCAGCAGCTTGATGATGTTCGGGCCCTGGGTTCATGTTGAACCTAGCTAGCCGGGATATAGCAAAAGCAACATCCGGCCGGGTTATCACGGCTGCATATAGGATCGATCCGACCTTCCGTTGGTATCGTCTTATTGTAGGGATCGAGGACCGCTCGCTGTGTGGTCGAAGGTCTTCCTTTTTCATCGGGGTCTCGTGCCGCTGATCTAGGTCATCCGCAAGGTTAGCTATCTTGTCTAGATATGCAGATTGGGATAACCAGATAAGTCTCTTGTTGCGGTCTCGAATGACCTCAATCCCTAGGAACCACTGAAGGTCGTGTCCGCCTGTTAGGTCATAACGACCTTTGAGGTCTGCAACGGTCTTCTGAACGTCAGAACGTCGGTTCTTTCGACAGGCAAAGACGATATCGTCTACATAGAAGAAGACGATGATCCCTTCCTTTGTCATACAGCAGGGCTCGTGCCGGACCGGCTTGAAGCCTAGGTCTTGGAGTGTGGCGGTGAGTTCCTTCTGCCATAGGAGGGGTGATTCCCGCAGCCCGTATAGAGCTTTCTGGACCAGTAGGATCTTTCCTGCTTGTCTGTATCCAGGGGGCATTTTCATGAGGATCTGATGGTCTAGCCTAGCATTAACGAAGGCGTTGACTGCATCGTACTGTATGAGATCTAGGTCAAACCGGGCAGCAATTGCTATCAAGGTCCGGAACGACCTTCCGGCTAAGGTTGCAGCATAGGTCTCTTCATCTAGCCCTTTCGGCTGCTGGTCTCCTCGGACAACTAGCCGGGCTTTGCATTTAATGAACCTCCCGTGCTTATCAAGCTTATAGACATAGACCCACATGCAGCCAAGGGTCTGTTTCCCTAGGGTTCTTGGGTCATCTTGGTCAATCTCGATCCATGACTCCATTTCCCTATGACTGTGCAAGTGATCCCGTTCAGCCTGTTCAAATTGGACCCCCATCGGGTGATGATTTAGATCCCGATGGTGCTGCGGCAGCTGTGGAAGCTGGCTGCGATGAACAGACCTAGGTTTCTTCAGTAGCCGTTGCAGCTTAGCTTTATCGATGACTTCCCCATTGAGGGTTCCAATCGGACTAGCTAGTCTTCCGGCGTTGAAGGCAGCCTTCCAGACGTCAGACCGTTCGTTCCTTCGGTCCCTAGGGCCCTTAGGATCGTGCCCACCTAGCGGATCCGAGGCATCCTGGATCGTCATCGCTAGAAGCGCAGCGGGTAGCAGAGACACAGGAGTCAAGTAGGCACGATCATAGGCGCTAGAGGGTCCAGATCGGCTGTCTTGAACAGCGTCACCTTCCTCAGGCTTTCCTTGATTACCTTCCTCAACCGTTGCTTGTACCACAATAGAGTCTGGATCAACGTCATCAGCTGGATCCCTCAGGCCTGGGTCGTCACCCTGGTCCCTTAGATCGCGGCCTTGACTATCGTCCTGATCTGGCTCGATCTCTTCAACCTGATCCTTCAGGCCAAGGACATTGCCTTGATCCCTTAAATCTCGGTCGAGAGCATCGTCCGGCTCGATCTCATTAACCCGATCCTTCAGGCCAAGACCGTCATCTTGATCCCTTAGACTAAGGTTAAGAGCATCGTCCTGATCCTCATAGTGGACAGCATCCCATATTCTACTACTATCTGGTATTTCCGCTGTTAACTGATCCGGTCGAGCCTCTTCCACTTGGTTCAGCAGCTGGTCTAATTCTTCCCTACTGACTAGCAATAGGTCGTCTTTTAGCTGGTTGATATCTCCGTTGAATTGTTCGTCTTCGTTGAAAATGACATCTCTCGTAGAGATGACCTTCCCAGTAGCCGGGTTCCAGATCCGATAGATGTTTGTCGACTGGTAGCCCACAAGATAGCCTATCCAAGCGCGGGGATTTAGCCGCTGCCGCTTGTTGCGGCCCTTTAGGGCGTCTTGGGTCATAGCAAACGCCTTAGATCCGTAGGCCCGTAGGTGACCTAGATACGGGACCTTACGTTCCTGACCGTAGCCGTCGCGTTGGGCTATAGCTGTGTGGAACCGGCTGTATGGGGTATCCCAGTTGTTGATCCTTCGAGGCGTCCGGTTGTATAGATAGACAGCAGCTCGATAGATCTCAACCCAAAGGAAGGAAGGAAATCGGGCTCCGGCCCGTAGGGTCCTAGCCCTAGTCTTAATTATCTTGCCAGAAAGCTCGGCGCCGCCATTCTGGGCGGGTGTGTCTGCGGCTGTTGATTCCACAATGATGTTCATCCCCGAAAGGAACCGGAAGACTAGCCGAGGCCGGCCTTCTGACTTGCCTAGGATCTCTCTATCGCACTCAATGACCTGAGGCTTCAGCTGATACTGCCGGACGAGATGACCTAGGAAATCCTTGAGGACCGGGACTAGCTCCTTGTGTTGCCGGGTCTTCAAATAATAGTCCCAAATGTAACCAGAATAGCGGTCTGTTATTAGCATCAGGCTAGCCCTTCCTTCTGGATCCTCTTCCAGATCGTGGAAGTCAATGGCTAGCCTCAGACCGGGTCCGGCCGGAAGGTCCCGCGGCCGGCGGCTGACTTGTCGGGTCATCTTGGAAGTGCCGCAGTCATCGCATTCGACGGTTGTGATCCCTTTGATCCGGACCCCTGTGACCTTATTGACTAGCCTTTCTAGGGCTTGAGGCCCCGGATGACCAAGTCGCAGATGCCAACGGCGGGCATCCTGTTTCGTTGCCTTAGGTCGGGTCGATGAGTTGAACCGGCTGTGCCGGGCAGGGAAGGCAGCCTCTGCTTGAGCCGTCTGATCAAATGGGACATCTTCTATGACGTATTGGTCGTATCGATCAGCTAGATAGCAAAGGATCGATCCGGCTATGGTCCGGAGACAGTTGTGGTCTGGGCGTGTGTCCCACCAGTAGCCCTGCCGTTGCAGACGTCGTAGAGATACAAGGTTGCAAGGGAAGTCAGGACAATAGGCCACATCAAACAGGGATATAAGCCGAGGGCCCTTGGTCCCCTTGGTCATGATATCAACCTGGCCGTAGCCTAGGACTCGGACATCGTGTTCTCCAGCAATAAGGAAGTCATCTGCTTGTGCGAGCCGATATCCTTTGAACCGGTGGATCTGGTTGAAGATGTGGATTGTGGCCCCAGAGTCTAGAATAGCAGACCATAGTAAGGGATAGCGGGCAGCAGGAAAAGCAGCCATGACGGCAGTTATCAGGTCAGAACAGCGGCCTATGCCTCGGCCTAGTCAATCTGACTTGTCCAGTCCAGCTGACCGCTTGAGGGCGTTGACTTTATCCTTCAGAGGTTGACAGGTAAGTCGGTATTTGACTCCATCTCTAATCACTGGGTTCTCTTCGAACCAGGAGGGAGCCTTTGATGGAAAGAGATAATAGCAGTCAGAAAGACTATGATAAAAGCCTCCGCAGGCCTCACAGCGTAAGTCGGTGTTTCCTTGGTCCCGGGGTTCCTTGGATTTCGTCCTCTTTGACTGAGAGCCCGGTTGATCGGACTTGCGTTTCCTAGGGGTCCGTTTCGGCCGGGCGGGCCCGGCGGATCCCGCAGGCTGTTGACCTTCCTGATCGGGATCCTGTTCCTGATCCGGTTGGTTACTCGGATCCGGGTTCTGTCCGTAGGTCGGTCCAAAGTTTCCTCTTTTAATTCGGGGCGCGGGGGTTCTAGCCGGCTGCTGCAAGCCTCTGCGGCTGACCTCTGTGCGTAGGTTCTTAGCCACAGTCCGGATAGCGAGGGTCTTATCCTCTAGCTTATCCTGATAGATCCCTTGGAAGTTCGAGACCCAGTTTCCGAGGACTGACTCGATAGCATTGCATAGGTCATCGAACCATACATTTGGGTCATCTAGTCCTCCGATATCTTGAGCCTGGGCTTGATGCGTTGCTTGCTCCCAGTCTGTAAGCCAGCGAGGGAAATCCTTAGCTGCCTGAGGGACAGCTGCTAGGATATTCCGATATTTCATACGGGCTTCATTTCGCTGTTCAGTCTGCGTAGCTCCAACGCTCTCTCGTAGGTTGATATACCAGCTCCTTAGATCCTTTTGGGGATCAAAGGCGCTATCCATCAGACCTATAGCAACGGTCTCCATCATCCATTTCTTCAGTGTATTGATCTGATCTTGCTGCTCTTTGTATTCCCGATAGTCTTGGTCATAGTCTTTACGGCTAGACTCATAGGAAGCTTTGTCTTCAGCAGTTAGATCTGCGATAGATCGGGCCCGTTGAGACGGATCGGTCGTTTCGAGGGTATAGGTCGGGGTAGGGTTCTGACTAGATCCCTGACTTCCGGACCCTCGGGTCTGACGGGCTTGTTCAGGCTCGATCCGCTGTGGGGGGATTCTTCGGAAATAGGAATCGACTCGCGGTCTAGTTGGAGGCGGCATCGGCTGTTTATTTGTATCTGGGTCGGCAAGGACCCAGATCGTAGCCGCATTCGTCCTCAGCTGGAATTCCTTATCCCAGGGCCTCCAGTCTTTGAAGGTCTCAAGAAAGACCTTACGGGTGGTTGTTGCGGCATTTTCTGCAGACATCGCGGTCGTCGTATTAGAGCGGGATAGAGGCTTGAAAACCGTACGGATCGTAGCGCAAAGGGCGTCTTCACGCAATTTCGACTGTTAATTGTTGGATCCAATACGGCTAGGATGATCAGAGCCTTCAAAGGGGGTTTTTGTGTGGAGACCAAAGATGATTGTATTGATGTCTGTGTGATCTAGGATCCCTCCGGCCCCCTCTTTTCTTCTGAGGGGTTTTTCTAGTCATCTGACTAAGGCTAGGATATCGGTGTATCAGAGGTTATGCCGCCACACGAGGGGTCAATCCAACAGGTCTCATAACTTGTCTCAAGCTGCAAGCATGCTGATCGTGGCGCAGCGTAAGACATGGTCTGCTGGCTGCAGTTGCTCAGCTCCAACCCCGCCTCAATCGAGCCCTGTCAGGCTGGGCTGCATAAAGGCCGCAAGTTTGAAAACGCCGAGAACACCCACATGGCCTCAATCCACAATCCTCCGCTACCAACTCGCTCCCAGCCATGGAGCCAGTAGGTCTGGCTGTCGGAATAGCAGGCCTAGCAGGCCTGTTCAGTTCCTGCCTAGAAGTCATCGAAAATGTCGACTCTTACCGAGATTTCGAACACGACTCACGCTCTCTGGCTGCTCAGTTTGATGCCGACAAGCTCCGATTTGAACAGTGGGGGCGAAGCATCGGCGTCGAGAAGGGTCAGCCGGCGGAGCGTCACCACCATGCTTTGGATGACCCTGAGGTTTTATCGATAGCAAAAGAACTCTTGTATATGATTATGAAGATTTCTAAGGACTCGGATGATGCTTTCCCTCGTAGGGGGCGCACCACAAATCCCATTAGGCCCAATGACACTGTCCAGACAGAATCGAAACGGCAGAAGCTTGCTTGGGCATTGAGAGGTAAAAGAAAGCGCACAGCTCAAGTTGAACAATTTTCCATTCTAGTGCAACAGCTTCATTCACTAGTTCCCTTGGACGCTCCGCGGGAGGCAGCGGTTAGGTCGACTTATGACTCTCAACCAACACAAGGTTCGATTCAAGCCACTATTGTTTGACTATCGCATAATCTTACAAGCAATAGACATTTTTGACGAAAGTATTGGTCTCTCTGAGCTCAAAAAGACGTTACTGAAGATAGAAGAAGAAATAGAAGGTGAAAGTGCTTCTGGCCTCCAATTCCCAACATGAGGCTAATAGTAGCAGCCGAAACACGACGAGACCTGCACACCTGGCTTAGTCGACAGTCCTCTACCGATCTCTACAATGACGCCATTCAAAAAAGAGTCCCAAAAACTTGCAGTTGGATCCTAAGCCGCCCTGAATTCACCAGTTGGGTGATGCCAAATACCACAGGGCAAGATTCCAAGCTTCTGTGGGTAACGGCACCTGCAGGGTTTGGGAAGACTATCCTTTGTGCAAGCGTTGTCGAACACCTTCAGTCAACGCTCAAGACACATCTAGCATATTTCTTCCTATCCAGCAGTTTCGAGAGCCGCAGCGATCCCTATTCAGTGATACGATCATGGATAGCTCAGGTAATATCCCACGATCAAACTGCATTTGACTTGGCCCGTGAGAGATGGTTGACTCAGGACGAACAAATCGCCACAAGAACCACCATCGTCGCTCTCTTCCAGGACATCGTATATCATGTGCCAGGCTGCACCCTTATACTTGACGGACTAGATGAATGTACCTGGATTGGAGAGAACCGAGAGGGATGCAACAGTATCACCGGGTTCATTGAAGCGATGGGGCAGGCCGTTGCAGATACGAACACTCGTATTATGATCGCTAGTCGTGACGAGCCTGAACTCCGGCGGGCCCTCACCTGCATGAGAGGATTTTCTGAGCTGAGGATATCTTCTCAAGATGTCCAGCACGATGTCCTATTGTTTTCCAGAAGTATTGTCGACCGAAAGCTCCCCAAGAAGGACGAAGTCACCAAGATTGACGTCTCTCTGAAAATGGCAGACCGCTCCGAAGGCCAGTTCATATGGGTTCGAATGCAAGAGAATTCACTACGCAGTTGGAAAAACAAGAGGCAGCTCGAGGACGCCATTGACAAGGCCCCAGCCCAGCTGGAATATGTCTACGAACGCAACTGGACAAGAATGTCTCAACTCCCTGATGAAGAAAGAACTCGAGCCTACAATCTTCTACGATGGGCCGCATTCGCTCTACGTCCACTAAGTGTCTGCGAGATCACAGAAGCGGTACTTATTGATAACGAGCGTAATCAGCTACCTGTTGAAGAGCTCCCGGATTCCGTGGATGAAGAATACATTGATAACGAGATTCTTGGTCCATGTGGATCATTGCTGGAAGTCAGAGAGACCTTATCAGGCAATTGTGAAACCTTGAAGACAGTTCACTTGGCCCATTTCTCTATCAAGCAGTACTTCTTGTCCCACACTTCGGCTCAAGGGGAACTCCTGATGTCAAATCATAAGTTTCAATGCTCAAATGACGCACTGGAAAATGCGAGACTTGGTGCTCTATGTCTGCGTTATGTCAATTACCGAGGAGTATGGGAAGATTCTCCAGACACCAGAGCAACGCAGATCAAGCAGTCGTTCCAGGAATACGCAGCCAGTACTTGGTCCGAACATGCGACGATCAGCGGGGGCAATGAAACTGCCTTGGTGGAACTCATAATTGGACTGTTTAATACAGACAATCCAAATTGGGAGCCATGGAGAAAGTACCGAGACTCGAAGAAAAAACTGCGTATATCCACATATGTAGATGAAATCCCGGCAACTCCCCTACACTACGCTGCAGAACTTGGCTTTGCAGAGGTTTTAAGGCATCTCATGCAATCCAGTACTTGTGCCATCGACGAAAAGCGCTCGTTTGGATCTGCCCTGACAGTTGCTTCCGAAAAGGGAAACGTGAGCGTCGTCGATCTACTCCTGAAGGAACATGCCGATGTGACAACTACAGATATTGAAGACTGGGCGCCACTTCACATGGCCAGCTATTATGGGCACTTGGAGGTGGCAAACCTACTCCTTCGTCGCGGCGCTGATGTAATGACTATTACAGACGATGGAGATATGCCCATTCTTTTGGCATCATTTTCCGGCCACGTCGACATTGTCAATACATTGATTAAGCACGGAGCTAATATCTCGGCTCCAGGCGCTGATGGGTTCGGGCCTCTCTACAAAGCGTGCCAGCGCGGGAAAATTGAGGTAGTCAACTTGTTGATCAAGAATGGAGCTGATATCTCAACTACAGCCACTGGTCTGTTTACACCCGTTTACACAGCATGTTATAACGGGCACATCAAGGTAGTCGACTTTTTGATCGAAAAGGGAGCCGATATCTCAGTTGCTGCGACTCATGGGCGCACGCCTCTCCATGTTGCATGCCATAGTGGGCATCTTGAGGTAGTCGAGTTGTTGATCGAGAAGGGGGCCGATCCATCGGCTGGAGCTATCGATGGATACACGGCTCTGCATTCGGCATGCCAGACTGGACAGCTTGAGGTTGTTGACCTGCTGATCAAGAAGGGGGTCGATGTATCATTTGTAGCCAATGATGGATATACCGCTCTGCATTCGGCATGTCAGAATGGGCATCTTGAGGTTGTCGACCTGCTGATCAGGAAGAAAGCACATTCGATAATGGCGCCAATCAAGGTGATTACGGATGAATTGGAGACAGCAGACAATGATGAAGCCTCTGGTATGGATGCCTGTGGCCGCACACCATTGTTCCTCGCATCCAGAAACGGGCATGTTCGGGTAGTCCAGCTGCTGTTGGATACCAACTTGTGGGCAACAAGCACCAAGGACTGGCATGGTGCAACAGCTCTATTCGTCGCGGCAAGAAATGGTCATGTCGCAACAGTGAGGGCTCTTCTTGCGGCTGAAGACTTTCAATTCAGTCAGCAAGATGACTTTGGCCGAACAGCATTCTGGTGGGCCAAGAGGAACGGACACCGCGAAGTTGCCGATTTCCTACAAAATGAGGCCGAGAAGAGAGGTTTTCACATAAGCGACGAGGACATCCGGACAACAGTGGAGAGCACGCCTTTCGACGCAAGCTTGGCATGGTGCGATGCATGTTTACTATGCATTGCCGATGACTCGAATTATTATCACTGCGACATTTGCGGCGGTGGCGATTTTGATATTTGCTTGGAATGCTTTAAGTTTGGCGTGAGGTGTCAAGACACATCACATACTTTGACGCTGGATTGTGCTTGGATGGAGCCTTAGGGGAGGGCGTTATGCTGCATCTCTTTTCATTGTTCATTGGGAATAAATCCAGACTTTATCAACAAAACTCTGCTTTGAAGCTTCCGAGAGCTGAAAAACTGTACTATCTTCCGATGGCATCAGGAAATGAGGGTTGGCACAGCATGAAATGTTCAACTTGTATGATGTACACTGCTCAAAATATGATCCTCAGTTGTTTATTAACGTGGCTCCGCGTGGTAAGGGGTGACAGAAAAAGATTACATACCATAGAACATTACTATAATTTGTAACTTTGATATTGGTTTAGTTATCATAGCTTGCTTACCTTATAATAGCTATTAGTAGTGTATGCGGTGTTTTCCTTCTCCCGGAGGCGTGGTGGCATAAAAACACTGCGTACCCTAGAGCATTAACTTGGGCAGGGTCTTTGGGAGTGAATATCCTACGGAATGTCAACGAGGATTTCACTTCATCTTCAAAGATAACAGTCCGTATGCAGATTTATCAAGTAACGAGGATTTTATTTTTGTACCTTTCTATCTTTTAACGTTAACAGTTGATATTTGCTTGCTCTGCAATATTCAATGGGCGCCAATTGTATGTGGTGTTTTTCTTGCCTGTAACATGACTAACACCTGTGGAAGCCAAATCAACAGGGGTTAGTAGTGGACAGTTCTTCTCAATGCCTCAGGCATATCACGCGTGGCCCATTCTCACAATCAACTTCCAACTCAATCTCACTTATCCCCTCCACGTGGATTGGTCATCCACATCGTACCGCATTCCCAGAACTCGCTTCTACAACAGTCTAATCTAAGAGAATGGAGACAAGGGAAGAATATGACAGCTCGTCGGCCCTTGCGTGCCCCTTGTATTTCTGCTCTACATGCGGAAAGACTTTTGACCAAGGTATAATATCTCATCATCATCCCATTTCTGAATTCCGATGACGTCGTGTTTTCCCTGGTGCATCTAGCAGGCATGATTCCTATTAGTCTCTAATGGATATAACTACAGAGACCTCCCATATCCGGCATGTGCAGTATTGCCTTCGGCGAGCGGCGAGGAAAAAGCCTGCCCGACAACAAGCCTGCCATTTCTGCCGGAGCAGCAAAAGCAAATGCGATTTCCGATCGCCTTGTTCCCGGTGTTTTTCTAAAGAAAAGACGTGCACATATGGTCGGCGCGACGCCCTTACCTCAGCAGCGACAAGACACAGCGTTACCAGCACGGCTGGGTGCCTAAGGGAAAACACCCAAAGGATAACCAGCGCTTCATCCGCGACCTTTCGCGAAGCTCCTGTCCCAACACCTGATCTGGGTTTTGATACCGGCCTGGATATCGCTCCACGGCCTAGCCTATCATTGAGCGATTTGTTCAACGACGATGTTCAGCTTGGTGACGGGTTCTGCTTTGGCTTCGACATGCCAACGCCGACTGGTTTCGGCGAAGCCGGGAAGTATCCTACCCTTCGTTCCTGTTCAGAGTCAGCTCTTTCCAGCAGTGATCCAATCAATACTGGGACCAATTCTCTTCAGTTCATCGATGTCAGGTCCTACGAAGCATCTCCTGATAGTTTGGAGCCTTCTTTCGTACCTCTGACATGTCCATCGGCTGCCAGCCGCGAGCACCTATACTCCTTAGTCCCAGCTCCAAGCTATACCATTCAATCACGAGAGAAGCCATCAGGTCGACTAATATCTAATGGGTGCCGTCGGTTCCTGGTATCCATCCTTCGGACGTATCCACGAATGATGACACAGCCAGATAACCTGCCGCCATTTGTGCACCCGCTTGGGTGCCGGCTCCACTACTATGAGGAGGGATCCCGGCCAGCTGCATCTGTGATTTTTGATCCCACGGATTTTGCGCCATTGAAGCCATTGGCAGCTTGCCATGGGATCGCTCACATCTTCGTCTCGCGAAAAACTCACTCGGACGGTTTTCTATGGCGTACCATCGACAGCGAGCAGCACCGGATTATGAACGACGTAAGCTCGTCTATTATATTCCGCTCGATCAACAGATCTATTTCTTTTTTTTCCCTATGCCTCCTTCATTTCGTTTATTTTGTGTGACATTATCTGGCAGAGGTGCTAATTATATCCATCCGCCCTTTAGATGCAGAACCTGTCTCGAGGTGAAATACTCGCATCAATACAATCCATAGTCATTTACACCATCATTAGGCTCATTGACTCTGGTCGGGACTATTTTACTACCAACCGAGACCTGTTAAACAATATGAAGGTCAGTCCAATTCCTCTACCCTGAAGCCTTGGGACCACCAGGTGATACCTCGGTAATTGATGCACAAAGTTATACTCACTTGTGCATTGATAGGAACTGGCTGAAAGGTTTACTCAGTTGTTTCCGGGGCCCTTGAGTCCTAGCCATGAGCGAGAGTCTCGACCTAGATGGGAGGATTGGATTTTTGAGGAATCTCGGCGAAGGTGCGTATGCTCAGATTTCCCCCATTGTTAGAAGGGTGAGACGACTCATTTGAGTAATTACTTGTACTTAATTCTTTGATACAGACTCTCCATCACCTGCTTTCTCATGGCCCTCATCGTCGGAACTGAGGGCTCGAATGATATCGCGAATCCTTTCTGTCTTCCCTTGCCGTGTAACAAAGTGCTGTGGGAAGCAAAAAGTGCATGGGCCTGGGAGAAAGAGTACGGGGTCTCCTGGAAAAAGGCCGAGCCAGATCATTCTCGTCTTAGCACCGTTGGAGATCTAGCGATCGCCCACATGCAGCGAGGTGGCGGAACAGACCCGGCGATGAGAGGGGGTCTCAATGCTGCAGCTGAGGAGATTCTAGACACCTGGCATGCGGGACTAGATGGGCTCGGTATGATGCTAGCCGCTGTAATAGCGGATGTGTGATGAAGAATGGAGGTTACCGAGAATTGCAGTGCGAAGACCGAGGCTGGTTTTAACCAACCAATAGCATGCCGTTCGGAGCCGATTGCGCTGGCGTTTTTGAGGGTCGAATGAGAGATATGTTGGTCCACCGCAACGAAGACTGTAATAACGTGCCCGTAAACCATTTATATCGTCTCCTCGAGTTCTATGCGGTGACCGTGATCTTAGTGAAGACATGTCCGTCTGGGTGGGTCTTGTCTCTCCGTCTTGCGAGGCTTGGCATCGGCCAATTCGCCGGAGGGGCGAATTTGGCCGGGAGACAAGACCACCCTTTGAGCGTGGACAAATCCGCCGACGGCGATGATGAATCGGCGAATTGGATGAGGCAGGCCAGGATTCAAAGCCGCAGGCCTCCATTTGCCCGCCCCAAATATCCCCATACCCCTACTAATTTGCACATAAATGGCGGACAAGCCTCGCCTGTTAGATACCAAAACAGCTCAACAGTACCATACTTCTTTGCACCTATAACAACAAGCTCTACATTCTACCATACTCTATCTCCATCATGGCGGAACAATCCACTCACTCTGCTGTCTTTTTGCCTGCCCTCGCCAAGGACTTGGTCCTGGGCAAGCGAGACACACCTTCTCCCGGACCGGGCGAGGTCTTGATCCGCAACCATGCTATTGCTGTGAACCCCATCGACTGGAAAAGACAGTTATCCGGGTTCATGATCCAATCTTTCCCAGCGATACTTGGCGCAGGTACGTATACCATCGGCTTGATGGAGCAGGATTCCTGGAGTAGGAATATGGTCCCAACTCCATCTCGCTTCGTCAGCCCTGTTTTTTCACTAGTCAACTTCACGCTCTAAGCCAGAAGCTAAATTTATTTACAGATGTCAGTGGTGTCGTCACCGAGGTGGGACCATCGGTGACCGTTGTTAAGCCCGGTGACCGCGTCTTCGCGCTTTCCCACTCGTTCTCTACCGGTAACAACGACCACGCCGCATACCAAGAGTACACCATCGTTCAAGCTGCTGCAACAACTGTCATGCCCCAGGACATGAGTTTCCAGCAGGGAGCTACCCTTCCAACCGCCGTGGGCACTGCCGCCATGGCACTCTTTGACGTGCTCGACTTGCCCCGGCCTGCTCTCGGCAGTGGGGAGAACAAGCCTATTGGTACCGCCTCCGAATCGTCCGAAGGTCCGCCCCCAACGATTCTGGTATGGGGTGGCGCTTCAACGTTTGGGTCTCTCGCTATTCAGATGGCTCGGTTGGCCGGACTCACCGTCTTTGCAACAGCGAGCGAGCGTCACCACGAGTATCTTCGCTCGCTTGGCGCCAGTGTGCTCGTTGACTATCATTCCCCTACTGCTGTTGACGGCCTTCTCGCTGCTGCTGGCCGTGCGGGTTTGGACATTACGTACGCTGTCGATGCAATCACTTCAGCGGACACGCTCGCCTCAGTCATGCAGGTGTTATCCAAGTCACCCGCAGCAACAAAGAAACTGGCGCACACATCACCCTGGCCTGAGAGTGTCAGAAAGCCCGATGATGTCGAGAACGGCTGGATCAGAGGAGATGCGCTAGCGTACCGCAGGCAGGACCTATGTGTCTGGTTGTGTAATCGAATCTTGCCAGGCTGGCTCGAGCGAGGCGACATTGTGCCAACCAGGTACAGAGTCATCGAAGGGGGGTTGAACGGGCTTCAGAATGCTTTGATTGAGCTGAAGAAAGGTGTGAGCGGGGAGAAGCTCGTGGTTGAGGTTTAAGGGTACCACTGGGGAGAGGGATATTACCCTTAAACTATACGTTGTAGAGAAGGCATGCCTTGAGATTACACATCTGATCGTTCTTATGTAGCCAACTCTAGTAGGTCATTTTACAGAATTAATTTTGCCATCGAAACATCTCTGAGCAGGCCTTTTGCAGAGCTCGCAACTACTGTCTCTGGCTCAGCTGTTAGTTGGTGGAGTGACAAGCAGGCGGTCAGGATGGAGGGAGACCGTGCGAAGCTAGTCACGAATCTGAGGCATATCGATATTCATAGTCATTGGGCTTCGTTCGGGTCGTCGGAGCGGTGAACTTTATTAGCCGAAATGGATGCCCACAGCAAGCGTGTCGGCTGATCGCCTTACGAGGCCATTGGTGCCGCAGAAACACTTTAATTTCATCCTTGTAATACCTCGCACCTAGCAATACTGCTCAAGCCTGCTACTAGCTATCGCATTAACCCCCTCCATTCAAGTTAATCCTCAACACTGAGGACGATAGACACAATATCAGCCATCGGAGTCAGGTACGAAAATTCGGCAGTGGAGCAACAACAAACAACAGCCTCCACTTGCCGTGCCGATGCTTCCATGTGCACCTGAGCTAGCGACCAACAGCAGCTTTAACACAGCGGATGAGACGACCTTGCAGCATATCTTGATCATGATTATGTGGTACACTCCGCTTTGCTGTGCCGATTCTGCCCGTCCACCTGAGCTAACGACTAACAGCATCTGTTGAAATTTGCAAAATAGGAAGCCCGTGCGGATTGCTAGGATTACCACACGTTGCATCTACCAACCGCTGCTTCAATACGAGCCCGTGGTCTCCGCTTTCCTTCGCTGTTCCTGCCTGTCCACCAGCGCTACCAACCAACAACAGTTTTGATACGAACAGATCATCCGACCAGTACAGCAAAAGTGCCAACACAGCAGAGTGGTTCTGTGTCTTCACCTTACTTTTTCGATCTGAGCTAACGCCGGGCCGATCCGCTCCTGCGCAGCTTAGTCCGTGCCAGGGCATGAACCTGGACCACTGGGCTGTCTCCTGAGCTCAAAGCGTATATAAACAAGCACCTCCTCGCCCGAGCAGTTGTGCAATTCACTCATCTCACAATTCTAAAATAGCCAGCATCATTGCTCTGCCTCCTACCTACACAAAATGAAGCTCACGTCACTCTTCGCTATCATCTCGGCGCTCTCCGTCGTGAGCGCCGCTCCCACTCCCGACCCTACCGACAGTACACCCTCGAGTCACCCGGAAGTCCTCTTCAAGAGGGGTAAATCTTGTCCCTCTTGGCTTCCTTCCAAGGGTGTACGTAAATCCGCTCCTTTTCCGACATGCACGCTCTCCCGTGGAGCCTCTGGGATCTTAGCGTTGCAGACCTGAGTAAGCTCATGTCTAGATTCAAATGCTAACATGGACTTGAACGACAGGTGTGCAATGGAACCTCGTGCCGGTATGGGTTCATTAACTACAAGTGTAATGAGGGCAGCTGTGTAAGTAATGTCTCCGTCGCCATTGCTAGATTTGTTTTTATCAGCTTTGCGCATGCTATGTAAGGTGTCACTAATTCCTTGGTTCCAGGTTGGCAAGGGTGCAGGCGATGGTGCTTGCTGTGGTTGGCGCAAGGGAAGCAACAGAGGTGTCTGCCCTAATGGTGGATGGTAAATAGTATGGTGACTAGCTGCTGTCAATTATAAGTTAAAAGGTGATCATGAATTCGTTTCAACCTGAACTCAATGTGTACAATATCCGCTATTCTAAGCATTAATGTGGATTGATCTCCCTTACGGCAGATGAAATTCTTTCATATGATATCAATATTCCCCGTACTCCTTGTCATGCAATGTCAACCCGGCCCATAGCCAGCCACTGCGACTAAGAGTGGGTATTTCGTGTGGGTATACTGGTAAGTCCTTTCCTTTCGGTATAAACTGCTTCTTTTTGATGCTTGCTTGCGCTATTTGAGTAGTACCCATAATACCTTGGTTGAGCTGAAGGAAGGCACGAGCAGAGAGAAGGGTTGAGCGTAAGTTTGAGTGGAAGAACGTTGGTTTTGAAGTTTGAAGTACGGTTGTAAGGACAAAACTGCCAATCTACAGCGCTTGAACTTCGATTTCTACATCAATAAGATTCGTACGTAGGTAACTATAACCAAATCGTCAGCCGACAAGTTCATGCCTAGTTATGCTGTACCTCATGGCCCCTACTTGGTGGTTCACCACTCGACGATGTTTCCATCGTACAGCACCATCTTCCCTCCATGTTTCTCCTTGCTACTTGTAGCAAACACTTTAATCATCCCGTCACAAGACTCATCAACCCCAATTTGAGCCTTTTCAAATCCTAACCCAATCGCACCTGCATTCCCGAGGTCAGTCTGGACCCAGCCAGGAGCCATCACCCAGGCGTTGAGCCAAGGATCCTCGGAGTTGATCCTAATAGTGAGCCAGCTCACCACGGCTTTTGAGGGCCCGTATGCAGCATTTCGGATGGGCAATTGTCCTCTGCTGTGGTTTAGTGAAATGTCAACGCACGCAAATATACTTGACTCACGCGAGGTTGCCGGCGGTGGATCCCATTGGGACAAACATGGGCTCATTGGGAGACTTCTGCAAAAGTGGGCGCGTGGCCTGGTACAGGGTGACGAAGCCGTAGACGTTGGGGTTCATGTGGCCCTTTAGGTCGTCAATCTTCAAGTCGACAACTAGCGGCCACACGTACGAGACGCCGGCGTTGGCGATGACGACATCCAAGCGTTCGATCCCGTGGGACTTCTGAAGCTCCTCGACGGCGTCGAAGGCGTCTTGGTCAATTGAAGCGTCAATCTTGACCACAATGAGACGGCTGCCTTCACCCAAGGGGAGGTTGGCAAGCTCCTTGGATGTTGGGTGCTCGGGGTCGCGGTTGCCAGCAATGACAACGTGGTTTGGCAGCGCAAGGTAACGTTTGAGGAGTCCTAGGCCCAGACCTCGGTTTGCACCAGTAATGAGTACAAAAGTTGGCGCCATGATGAATGAGTGAGTAGTTTAGAATTTATCAAGGTGAGTTTATGAGTTGTGAGTGTATAAGTGACGAGTGATGAGTGTGAAGTAAGAGACAATGAGAGAAACCGAATAGGGATTTATACGTGTTTTGAAAGTATGGATATTCAAAACATTGTTACTTGAGCTGATCAATCGCGCGGAATATCTTCCACCATTGAGGTTCAAGAAGGGTTAGCTTGCCGCAAAATGGGGCCGACTCAACGACTCTCGAGATCAACTGCGTAAAAGGCGCAATATTTCACAGCTAACATAATCGCTCGTCATTCACGCGCCATTTCTTTGATACCTTCTCTAAGAAATAGGACGGCAAACACATTGAGCACTAGGTCAAGTTGCAGGCAGTGGAGTTGGACTCTCTCACACTGACGAGGGCAAAATCAGGGACAACTGTCATGTTTTCTCGTGGGAACCGTGGAAACAAAAAATGTTCTCAACAATCCACACCGACTTCTATGCAGTGAAAAAGTTTGTTTTTATTTACTAACCTCTGGTTGGTTTTGAACACCGATCCAAACAGTGATTCATTGTCAGTTGTGCATCTTCTTGTTCTTTTGTCTTGAGCGGAAAACCATCCCAAATTGGAATAGCGCCCGCCAACATTGCTGATTCACCAGCAGACTTTCACTGCGAGCCTGACAAATGATAGCAATTGCTCCCTCATCACCAACTCAATCCACCAACATTTTAGCACACCCGGGGTTGGTAATAACCACTGCAGTCTGCTTCCAAATATGCAGCGGAGAGAGGCCAAGGCCTGTAATTCTTGCAGGACAGCAAAGCGGAGATGCACTAAAATATCCCCTGCCTGCGGACGTTGCGAGCTGAAGGGGCTAGAGTGCGTGTATCCCGCCCGCCCGACTTTTATCGTCTATGGTCTCGAGGACCGCGAGATGGGCGATTTCAATGCTCAAGTTACGGAAAACGGCAGTGACGCAATCAGCTTGGAGAGCTCGCAACAGCTGAACATCCGGAGCCCTCCGGCCTCTAGCAGATCTGGCGCCCGGCATGGGAATTCAGCGTGTCCTTCACTCACTGATCTGCAGTCGGCATGGTTTCTCGCACCGGAGGCTTGGGTTGTCGCACCCATCGACGCTAGCCGACTGACGCCAATCTGCAACACAGTTGTGAACAGGTACATTGCGAAAATACAAGGCTGGCTGAAGGAATGGGTCGACACGGGCAGCAATCCCTTCATTCATTCTCAGCTGTACAAGAAGCGGTTACCGAAATCGGTGCAGCATGTATTTACGTCATTGTCCGCCTACTTTGGCAGGAATTCTGCGACGGAGGAAATGGTCTTTCGCATCATCGAGGAACGGTCGGGTGAAATTGTAGAAGAACAAAACCGGCCGCAGGCGCAACCGCAGCTCAATAGCTTCGACCACATGTGCCGGGTTCAGGTGTTGATGATGTACTCCTTCGTCCGCCTCTTTAACGGCGACATACGACAGCGCTCTCTCGCAGAGAAACAGCTTCCGACACTCCACCTCTGGACCAATCAAATGCTCACTGCTGCCACCGACGCAGCGCAAGACGGGAGTCTTCTTCTCTCCAACCTGATTGAACCAGAGAATCTCGATCAAAGTGTCGTCAACTTCCAAGAAAAGCTGGAGAAGCTCCTGTGGCACGCTTGGATTCTCTCCGAGAGCCTCCGTCGCACGTGGCTCATCTCCAAGGCCATCAATTCCATCTACCTCACGTTGCAAAGCGACTCGACCGAGTGCCCCGGAGGCGTCATGTTCACGACGCGACGCGGGGTCTGGGAGGCGGACACGGCATTCGCGTGGACCAAGATGTGCGCGGAACGCAACGTGGGCTTCATGCACAGGAACGACACGGAAAAGGTGCTGGTGGGCGAGAAGCCGGGGGAGGTCGATCACTTTAGTCTGGCTATTATGGAACTCGATTTTGGCCTGGAGAAATTCCAGAGATGGGGCGTGAAGACAGTCAGTCCGATAGAATTAGTGTAACATGGGGGAGTGCATGACATGTCTCGGGTGTCGACCCCGCCGGTTCTGTCAGTTGTGAGTCGTGGTTTGAGATGAGTTGACTCGTGGTAGTAAGGGGGGTGATCCCTACAATGAAGTCTCACTACTTTGTGGTGGATGAACCATGGATAATTTGATCCGCATTCTGTAGCAAGGGGGTGAAGGATACGTAATGTCTTGAGACGCTACGGTCGCTGCGTAATTGCTGACAATTTCTACGAAGAATAGTTTAAATGATTGGAAATGACTTTTCCATCCTGTATCAATTCGTCACTGACACTACTACAGAAATTGTGCCTTGCATTGGTTCGAGTCGCGGACGTTGTGCATGTAGCATCACTAGGAGCAACTAATGAACGAACCCCCCCTTCCCCGCAAGTCAACTTCCGATATTGAGAAGCATGTCACCATAGATCGCAAGCCTGACGCCTCCAAACGTGCACACTGCAAGGCATGATTTAGCGGACGTCGAGCGCCCAGCGACACGGCGACGGCTAGGCTAGTGGCGCTATAGGCGCTATCCCATGTGGTGGCGGCAATCGACAACGGTCTCGGGCGGCCTTGGGGTCACATGGAGGACGCCTCAACTGCGCGGAGGTGTTCCTCCCACGGGTAGACTGCAGGATGCACAAGCTACTGATGCTTCTGGTGCTTCTAGATCAACGTCCCGTGAGCCTGGTGTGATGACTGAACCCTCGCTGAAAAAAACCTGTGGTGTTGAGCCTAGTCGGCATCTCGGTTTCCAGGATTCCTTGCTCCATAATTACAGGAACAAGGATAACTTCAGCTTTGCCTCCTTCAGGGTAATTAATACGTAAGTTACAGATTACCCAACGAGAAACCCAGCCCTCACTCTCCGTGTCTCTCTTTCTCTCTTTCTTCCTGAGTCATTAGTACAGTACATTAACGCACGAATTGACTACACAACGGAAAAACTAGCCACGTTCAGCAGCACCCCAGACTTGGCTTTCGCGCCCAAGTTCCGCGCCGTCCCGCCAAGTCTTTCGATGCTCTTCTCCGCGTCTGAGCGTGATCAGAGTTTGGACGCTAATGAAACCCTTGGGACCAGGTTTTGTTGGACTTCCAGCTCGCCGGTCCCTTCGGTTCGTGGATCCGGCTTGTCCCATCCCAGGATCCGTCTGGCCCCATTCCATGGATCCAGCGGTCCCTCGCCCACAGCTGATTGGGCCTCCTCCGCAAATGCCTCGAGTCATGGCGATGACCCCAGCTTCAAGCCAACCACCTACCCTGGCAAGCCTGGCCTCGCTTCCCCAAGTTCCTCGCCCCCAGTCTAATACGTACGTACTAAGATGCCGTCCCCACGCGCGGCATAAACGGACGGGTTGGTCTTTTTTTGTGGGAGTTGGTGGCAACCCATAATAGCGACCTATTACCCCGTCTTTTCGGCTTTGCATGCTTCTTCCCCAGGTTGCTTCTTCGCCGCCAAGTTGCTTCTTCGTGAACACAGGCCCGATAATGACCCCAACATGACCGTCTCCTCGCAATTCCTCCAGCCATGACCTTGTCTTCCGACGTCACCTTCGACATCGCGTCGGCCTGCGTATGCGCCACGTTGATCCTGGCCCGCTGCGCCTACCGCAGCCTCTACCGATGCAAACTGCACACCACCTGCCACCGAACATGGCGCGTCGATGACCTTTACGTCGCAATCGCCCTGCTGCCGCTCATCGGACGCACGACGTGTATCTCGCTCTCCTTCATCCTCAACCCGACTCACACGTACGATCATGCCACCGCCGAAGACGCCGCCGCCCTGGGCATGTCGACGTCCAAGATCGACCGCGACCGGATGCTGTCGCATCAATTGCTGATACCGGCCCGCATATGCTACGCCCTGTTGTGCGTGCCACCGCGATGGCAGAGCCTGTCTCTTGCCGCAATAACGTTTCCTCTGTGCTGACTTTGCGCAGCTTGTGGTGTCTGAAGTTGGCCTTGCTCGGGTTCTACTCGCGCTTCGTCGACATCTTTGCGTGGGGCAAGCGAGTAGTCAACGGCATTTGGTGGTTCATTGGTCTCACTTTTATCGCCGTGCTCATTACTACCTTAGTGGAATGTCGCCCGCTATCGCTGTAAGTCTGGGTTCAGTCGCGAGGCGCTTTGTAAAGTGTAAAGGCACATGGCTAATCACGACTTAACTGCAGAATGTGGGCGCTGAACAGCGATAGCGATGACGATGGTAGGTGACCCCATCTACGAATGCACACCACCATTCGCTAACGCAATCCGCGCAGATCAAACCTGTCACCGAGCCTTGGGCAACTTGCTATTAATGGCCGTTTGCAACATCATATCCGACGTCGCACTCATCATTTTGCCATTCCCGATCTTGCAACATTTACGACTCGATCTGAAAACGTACGAGTTCCCGAATATGCCATCTTTTGTCCCGAGTTTGCCGCCTAACACAACTGCAGGAAATTACAATTAGCCTTTTTGTTTGGCATTGGCCTCGTCGTCGTAGCCATTACAATACTCCGAATACCCCTGATCCTTAATTCATCAGTATCACAAAAGTCCCGCTCAATGGTAAGTCTCACAGCACCCCGTTCCTGCTACAGCAATTAACGACGTATGGCAGTGGGCTTCAATCGAGATTCTTTGCGCCTGTGTGGTAGCGAATACAGCATTCTTTTACGCGCTTGTCAAAGATATCCAGCGACCTCACGATGATCGCACTGTAATGTCGAGTAATGCTCACCGGGCAGACCTGTATATGGAAACTTTGCCATCAACTTCTAGTTATGTGAATATGCCTAAATAGTAGAGATATTCAACGAAGCATATGAAACTGCACCTCAGTCTTATTACATTTGAGTGATGCAATACTCCTCTACTGTCAACTGGCCTTCAGGCCTGACATTTCGTTCATTTGTCGTTTTTTGGTCGACCTTATCCGATAATTGCAGATCATATCCGGTGACATGTCTGTACTCAGATCAGACGGCGAAAGCTCGTGTCATCTCAACTTGCTGGCCACGCGGCGTCAGCAAGTAGGCGTCAGCGAAACGACTCATGTTTGAGGATACTTAATGAAGGATGCTAGACGAAAGCCCATGTGAAGATCTTCGTTGTTCTTGTTATACTAGTTTCACCCTCCACATCAAACCCCAGATGATGAGACATGCCAAGCGACCCAATTCGGTGGAGAAAACTTGGCATAGGTAGTTTAAGCCTTTATCCGCGCCACGATGGCATCTTGCCCCTTCAGGACACTCAACTAAGATCACTCATAGCAATTTGATGCTTAAACCGCCCTCCTCCGTGTAGTTCTAGTTGCCAACTCACTCTCGAGCGATGGGGTGGTCGTTTCGGGCGAGCGGATCTCAAATCACCCAATTCCAGATCCGAACCCCCAGACAATTGCCTCAATTTTCCGGGGCAATTAGCCGCAACCCGAAGTTCGGGCAAGTAGCCGCATTCGTGAATGTGTCGGGTGATTCCCAAACCGCTCCATGCTAATTGAACTTTTACATACCTATTAGAAGCAGAAAGGCCGGCATAAAATGCTTTGTCCGATACAGGATGAGAAGAGATAACCCACTTCTGCAATGAAACCTGTTCATCATGCATTGATTTGCTTGGACTTCACATCGCATGATCTCTCCGTCGCTTAACCACCGGCATGTTAATCCCTGGTAGTATCTGACCGGGGAGGAAGGTCACATAATTCGAGGTTAAGTTGACAGCTAGATGGATTCAGATATCGGCCCGGTAACTCCCAAATAATGTTAAACGAGAGAGACTGCAGAAAGTTTGTTACAAGGTCTAGGTCTCAGTAGTGCGGATCACGATGTTGTCTTCAGAACAAAGCGTGGATATGTGCTGGACTTTGCCGACATCTGGAACATTGTCAGTGCTGTCCATCACGAACAACACCATAAGAAAGTGACATGCTGCTATAAAAAGTGAAGCCGTCAATTAACTCACCACTGTTTCAGTTAAATATCTAGACCGTTTGCGAACGCTGTTCACTCTCTTGACACTCCACCAGCCCAACTTTTGCGGGTCAAATCAGTTCTCCCAGAGGAAGAAATGGAGTAGGGGCAAAGTTATCAGTGTCCGGTCCGACAAGGCCTCTTTCAAAAGAACACCCTTGAGCACTTGATCGAGAGTTTTAGAGGCTCATGGCAAGCTAGAGCACGCATGGCGTTGGTGGAAATGGCCTGGGGGGAGTCGTATGCAGCTGGCGGTATCGGTCGTGCATCTGGCACCGTACTTTATAACCACTAGCCTTGACTCTTGAATGAAATCGGCGTGTTAAAGCAGCTGATTCCTTCGGATTCCTCGCACCACAGCCTTGTATGCCCGACATGAGAAACTGTAGCGTGTTACTAAACACCCAAACGCGTTGCAACCGCAGTCAGCCCCTCAATGGGCTGGCGAGGTCGCAGTTCATGTGGGGGGTTGTGATTTGCCATGCCAGATCTGCCGATATCATATGTGATATCGACAACAAATTCTCCGAAAGAATGACTTGGCGCTGCCCGGTTGCGGGTCCCTATAACAACTCGAGTGAAACCTCAGGCGGAGTAGGCGATAACATTTACTTGATCGTAGCGACTTGGTTTAGAATTAAGGAACACAAGATTTTGTCGCTACCCGCAATATCTTGAGTACTAGTGTATTAAAACATGGCCCATATCCTTGAGTCTAGCGTTTAGAATCAGTTGTATCAAATAACCCCACGTTTCCGCGACTCTACGGCTTTTGAAACGCCTACCAGCCCTACAGAGTCCAGTATTCCTCTTACTGGCGTCGTCGGAAGTGCGGCTCCCATTCCGTATGCCAGTGTCTTACGTGCGCCCCTAGGTTCGAGGGACGACCTGTGATGTGAGCAAAGGGGGCACTGAACCAGTGTTGAAGGATATTTCTAACCAGAAGCATCGTTGTGGTATTTTGGAGCTTGTAAAAGTACCAAAAATGGCTGCGAATGGTGCACGTGACAAAACTGTGAAGAAGCGAGCAGCGCAGGGATGAATGCTCATCTCCGTAAGGGAGGAAACGTCAGTACTACCAAGCTGGCAGTCTACCTGCTCTCAGGGCAACTTCCTTTGAGACCAAAAGACATCTCAGCTTGTGGAATATGCTGTCGTTGGTTCGGACGCGGGGGCTGTACAGATTAGTCGGGCCATTCATCCAGCGGAATGGCGAGCGTATCCTTTTTTTGGTTTGTTAGCCGTTTTGATTGCCATGGCCGGCTTCTGTCATCTTCAGCAAGCGGGAATGGATATAGCCTCCGTTGAATGTCGTAGTTGGAGAAATATCTAAACGGAACGGAACTCGCGCTTGGAGAAAAGTAATTACTAAATGGGCTGGTACCTTCTCGGTGGTTGACCCTGGACGAAGCTATTTGTAGTTGACTGAATACCTTGGATATTTATTTGGTTTGGCCTCTAAGCTAGAAGGACCTCACAGAGATGGGTTCAAGACAATGGAAAAGGTTGGACAAAGTGGTACAAAGCAACAAATGTTCTTCTCTCTATACTTACGCCGATCCCTTGCATGTAGAATTGTCACCTTGGCATCAAGAAATATTAGGAAAACTTGATCGTATCATTTTCCGTACCGCACTAAACTAGACCGTAATTCTGCTCTGCTACTAATCTCGAGCAAGAAAATACATTTTCCGTGTAGCGCCGTAACTCCAACCTGCCTTTCATTATTCCGTTGTACACCGATCCGCAAAATAGCCACCGAGTTGAGTCTTTGCGAAGTCGAAAGCACCAAAGAGGAGAGAAGAGAAATCCGCGAGCCGAATGTCTGGAACGCCCAAGTCTTGATGAAGGCGTGTGTCCGAATCTCAATCATGTCCTGTGCGAAAGGTCGAAAGCACCAAAGAAGAGGAAGACAAAGAAGTCTGTAGGCCGATTGTCTGGAAATCCCAGTGTAGATGAAGGCGTGCATCCGAATCCCAAACCTTTCCGGTGCCACAGGTCCGGCCATTCTTGAGATTTACGTTCGGGCCTGGACTAAGTATTGGTACATCCCAGAGTTGGGGGCCTTGCCAATGGTCTGGATAGCCAGGTTCTCCTTCTCCGTGATCTGATGGATATCGACCTCGCCCCGCTTCCAGGACTTGAACATCTTGAACGTCGTTCCGGCCTTGACGAGGAAGTTGTCGAAGTGAGTGCAGACCATGTCGTGCTGAGCAACAACCTCAAAGTAGTGCATTGTTTTTTCCATCTTGCTCTTGTAGGTCCACGCCTTCTTCGCGTCGGCATCGATGCCAGAGTGAGTTTGAATGCTCTCCAAGTATCGAGTGAAGAAAGCATTGTACTCTTTGGTGTTGTATGCCTCGTGAGATTTGGCGCTCTGAGCGCCAGAGGGACCGTCCTGGCCGATGATGAGACGGTCAGATGGGGCGAGATGCCGAACGAACTCCTGGCATCGCTCCTTGCACATCTCATCAGGTGCATTGTAGAAGATAGAACCGAGAGACAGGAAGAGGCGGGCAGGGGGGATCTGGTCGAAGTAGGCATCTGCCTGCTTAAAACTTCCCCAGATTCCAACACACTTGACATCGGGAAACATGTTCTTGGCGCGGTCAACTTGGTCAACGAGACCGTTGAGAGAGATGTCCAACGGGACATAGGTGCAAGTCTTTCCCTGCTTCAAGAATTCATGGACGTATGGCGCGAACTTCTTGGAGTCCGCGGCGCCTAGGTCGATGATCTTGGTGCCAGATGGGAGCTGAGAGACGATCTCCGCGGCGGTGGCCTTGATGATGTTCAACTCGTCGGAAGTTTGATAGGATCGATTGGCAATATCAATCCACTTGTCCATTCCAGAGGTGTAGGCGACTTCCTTGGGGAAGTCGCCCTTGTGGGCGAAGGCCAAAGCGAGCTGTTCCTCGAACGTGACAGGCATTTCGCTGCCACCGATGTTGAGCTTGGCTCGGTCGCGAATCTCGGTGTTGCCGTTGTTCCAAGACATGATGGTGGTGTTTTTTTGAGGGTAGTTGCTGAGGGCAATCGTGGTAGAGGGACGTGATCGTGTCGCTCCGAAGGTTGTTGACTATCTGCTGAGAGTCGTTAGCTTTGTGTTGAGAGTCTCGGGCTTCGATCTAGAGGTTGGGGGCTTTGTACCAAGAGTTTCTGACTTCCTGCTGAATGTTGTTGAGTGTAGGTCGATGCCTTTCGTAGGTGGGAGTTGGTTGGAAGATGTGAGTCTTCGTGTGAGGTTTTGACTGTGAGGTGGGTAGAAGAAGAAGGAGGTTAGAATAGGACAAGGAAAAAGACTTTTTATAAACTACGTTTTCGGTGAATGAACGATATGGCAGATGCTTGAGGTTTGACAGCTGCGCGCAGTCCGAACTGGCAGATGACGAGTTCTGGCAACTGCGCGTATTTGGAGCTGGTAGACGCGCGAACTTTGACAGCTGCGCGCGGTTCAACGAGTTGCGGTTACTGGCAAATAAACAAAGAGTCTGGCTTTTATTTTAAATATCGCTTTGGAACAGCAACCTGTTCCGGAGAAGTAATGATCTTCATAGTTAATATAAGAAGCTAAGAATTTTGAACACTATGAGTGTATTGTACACGGAGACTATCACTCCTGTTTCTATGAAAAGACAAACAGTCCTGGCATCCTTCTCACTTCTCGCAAGTATCCCGGCTTACAGTTTCTGGTCTTGATTAACTGAGACGTCAAGTCCAATTTCGGCTGTTCATAACATTGACCATTGATAGTTCTAGGATCAAAAACACACTCCAGGTGTTGGGCGAATGTCAACTGACTTCACTGTTCCCCGGTCCTTCATGATGGAAAGAGATATCTACGCGTGATCTCTCCCTACCCAGTGAGGCAACAGAATAAAAAAATTGGACCTAAGGGTCTTTTGCGTAGGCAAAATCTAAGCTTGTGGTTACTGTACAAAGCTTACTTTCGGCTCTGTCCCCCTTTTTGCATGTGTGCACCGCTAAGTCGGTTTTTACAATGATCCACTAAGTTATACACTTTATTTACGTGCATAATTTATCAAGATATTTTCTGGTGGAATGCCTGAGTAAAATACATGAGACAACGAGTTTGATGGTCGATTGAGATGTCTTTAGCATCAGAACATCCAACACAGTGCTACGAAGCTCGAAGATGGTCTTTGAAAGAGTCCATATTAACGCTCCATTTCTACTAAGGGGTGGATTATGCGATGAATTTCTTTCATCTGGAGAGATTCTCTAGTGAAACAAACGACTTAGGTGCCGAGTCCGCCGTCCAGATGGCGGAGACGTCATTGAGATCGAACAGACAAAGGCCATCTCCTGTTGCAGCATATAACAAAGCACCGAAGACATCATTTCCCCAAGTTCAGTGGCCATCATTCAGGCCAAGCCGGGGAAAATTCCCAGGCGCCTAGTTCACCGAACACGGCACAGCGTTATTGAGCTTCGCTATGCCGAGATGAGATATGGTAACCTTCAATGCTTTCGTTGACGTCGCGGCGCCTCCATTTCTTCTCTACAACCCCATTGAGCAATCAAACCTTAAACTCGCCAATAATGATATTCTGCGGAAGCTCCCAAGCGATGTTCATGCTGTTGACTGCTAAGGGGATTTATTGTTACATCGAGATCCGGCGCAACGAATGGTAGAGCATTCCCATCTGTTCACCTCGAGCCCACCTACCACTATATCAAGTTGCTTAAACGCAGCCATCACTTTCTCAGAGTTACAACATACCAACCTACAAGAACGACAGTAGCTTCTACGGGCATCGGCACCCCAACTCCAGGTTGCTCTTCTAGCTCCATTATAGACTTAGCGCGCCGTCGCGGGAACTGACAAGCAATATGCTGTAGTCGGTGTGAGCACCACATTGTCATTCTCCGGATCCTGGAGAAGATGCCCTCTTCCTCGAAGACAAAAATTACATCTGACTCGATGGCATCAGCCGCCTAATCGCCAAATGTGAGGGAGCTTGCGAGTAGGGCCGCGACGCTAGCTGACTCCCTAGAGGCAGGGTCATGTCAAGTATCAACAGGGTGAGCACTTGATGGCTGGCAACCTCTCCCTCCGTTATACCCTCAAGCAGCTTGTCTGCTATCGCTGTTCAGCCAATAGCACCCACCCCGGGCCTCATAGCTGCAAGGACGAAAATACCCAAAACAAGATGCCTATCTTCACCAAGGTGTTCGATGATGCTTAAACATACGCCCTCGGTACCACCAAGCGGTCCTTCTTCTATCTGGCCTGCCTACGACCAGGCCTTGTCATCGTTACCCCCTAAATCCCGGCTGTATGCTTATTTCATATGGATTCTTTGGTAGAGCTAGCAAACGTTTCGAGGTATCATTAGGTCCATCTACTTTTGTCTTAAGCGAAGGCTTGATAGAATTCACAGCTTCATTTGCGAGACGTCAATACAGTTTGACTTAGTTTGGGAACAAAGGATTACCAATTGGATGGAAGATGGTAATGAGGACATAATGGTTATATTCCATACTCGTAACTCCAGACTCAAATCTTATGATCCCTCATCGTATCCTGAGATCTGCCTCCGACAGTGGTACAAATTTCGTTCTGTACACGATTTTGTGTCCAATATACAGCACAATCCAAAGGATGAGGCTAATATAGCTGGAGAAGAATCCACTTGTGCTCCAGTCGAAAAAGACAGCAAATCCACTTGTAATAAGAATGAGGGCGTTGAAGATGAGCCCATACCACGTCAAGTATGGCTGTAAAGGCGCCTGATACAGTAGGTCTTGTCGATTGATGTTTTGTGCCTCGAGGATTTTGAAGAAGCGTAAGTGACAAGCGCTGATAAGTGTCCAAGTGATAAGTGCACCTGTTGCGCTGATGTTCATCAGCCAGTTGAAAACCACAGTGCCATCCCGAGAAAGATTGAGGAAGCCAAGTAAGCCAACCAGTGCGGAAAGGCTAACAGCGATGTATGGTGACCCATATCGATTCGTACGCGACACCCAGCCGGGTGCAAACCCTTCATCAGTCAGGGCGACCAAAATTCGACTGCTAGAATAGACATTCGAATTAGCAGCTGTGAGTACTGCAGTAAGAAGAACTCCGTTTATAATATCTGGAAGAATCCGGACGCCAGCTCGCTGCGCTACTAGGACAAGAGGTGAAGCAGATGCGTTTGTCGCATCGCTATTAAGAGCCGGCAGATTGTGTGGTATGTTGAGGCCAACAAAGAGAACAGTTGCAATGAAGAGGGCGAAAATTCCCCAGAATGTCCAACGAATCGCAGACGGGATATTCTTCTCTGGGTTTTTTGTTTCGCCGGCCCCTACACCGACCAATTCTGTTCCCTGAAAACTGAACGCAGCAGTGACGAGGACAGCCCAGAAGCCGACGAATTTCCCTGCGTCACCGCTAACCTTGTATTCAGCAAAGGGACCCGGAGACTGCCAGTATTTGAATCCGATGTAGCCTTCATCGCCAACGCCCGCATTGATACAAATAGCGAAAATGACGAAACCGACAATTGTGACAACTTTGATAGTTGAGAACCACATCTCGATCTCGCCGAACCACCTGACGGGCAAGAAGTTGATGGCTGTGAACATGACCCAAAATGAGGCAATCCAAATAGCAATATTCAGATCCTCATCCCAATATTGGATGATAAGACCAGCAGCTGTGAGTTCAAGAGCGTAGGTAATCGCCCAACTGAACCAATAGATCCAGCCCATGGAGAAGCCAAGCGTCGGGTCAACGAGACGACTGGCATATACCGTCATGGATCCGGTAACGGGCATGAAGACAGCCAGCTCGCCAAGACTGACCAATACAGAGTATATAATACTGCCCATGAAAATAAAAGCAAGGAGGAGGGAAACGGGGCCAGCTGCGGCTAATGCACTACCGATGCCGATGAAGAGGCCAGTTCCAATTGTTCCGCCAATAGCAATAAATTGAAGATGGCGACTTTGCAGAGTTCTCTCGAGCCCCCCGTTTTCAGCCACATCGTCTTGTTTTGGTTCACCAGATTTCTTGTCATTGTTGATGGAGTGGGCCGCTCCTTGCGTCATCTGATGTGCCATTCTTTCGCCAGCTGGCAAACTCTGGGCTGACGGGAAGGATATAAGTTAGAAGATACAAAAAGAGTGAGAAGAAGCCTATTATTGAAGAAGAGGAAAGGGAAAAATGGAAGAGAAAAAATGAACAGCGAGAGAAGCGGGAAAAAAAAAATTCCACATCGTCAGGCCCACGATGTGTCAGAGAAACACTGCACTCATATGGGCGTGGATCCGTTCCTTGGCCGTCGGCACGCATTAGCAGGCCGGCGGCGAGACCCACGACGCTTGACCAGTGTTGACACCATTTCGCTATTAGTGTGGACGATATATATGATCCACTATTGACAAATCGACCCCATCGTAGACGATGCGTGGGGTTTTAAGTTGCCATTTAATGATTGCTCCAATATCTGTTGATTTAAATCTGTTCAACCTGTAAGATTCACGTAGCGACATTTTACATATCCTCCCGCTAATTGTAGAAATGTCTTTACCGATGTTTCCAGAAATCCTGACGTTACCTAAGATCCTAACAATAGTGTTCCATAGTTCACAAGAAACCTAAACACGAGGAAGGGTCGTCAATCTGGACTTCGTTTTCTCAGCCTTAGTCTTCCATCGCCTAACAAAGACTTTGTCCACCTGGTCGAGGATAGCAGTGCGGTTAACATTTCTCCTTTGATTTGGCGGAACTGATCTCGGAGCACTCTCTCCTGGCCCGGATAATATCCTTGAACATCTCCAGAGTACGTCGTCGCTGGAGGAGACATTTAGTTTGTACTGAAAATTGAGGCTAGGGGTGTTCACTCCGACCCTTCGATACAAATGAACCGCTACTCCACTCCGAATAACACGAAACTCCTTCTATCAAGATGGCTGACGCGTTTCCCAAGCCAACATTGCGAAATGCTGCTCGGGCTTACATTACCTTCCGCATTATCGCATCATCAGCGCTCGGAATTGTCAGGATGATGTTTCTGCCTCCCTGTTGCTGATGGATGCATCTGGGATCTTCCTTCAACGGCATAGGATACAACACCGCCGAATCCGCCACCATTCCCATATAATTGCAACCATACAATGGATACGGATTTGACAGCATCTTGTAGGGAGTCGGCAGATTCTCGAGGATGAATCTGAGAAACATGGCCAGGGTCCTGTTGGTACATGCTTCATGAAGTTTTAATTTCGTCGTTTTGAGAAGTATTCCCATGTATATCCCGTGAAGTATCACTCGTTTCCGTGAGGTGTTAAAATTCATGAACGCGTGGTCGGTGAAAACGGCACGCATTGGATCCGAGCCGACCGTCTGTGTGAATCGTAACTCCCAACACTCTGGTGTTGCTTCGGAACGAATCCAACGGTCCTTATTGATATCCTCAGAATTGCGTTGTCCAGCGACTTCATGTTCCAAGCCATATATGTTAAACAATTCAGTCATGGTTGAATTAGCCATTGCCCTCTAGATTTCTTCAAACTGGCACCGTCCGACGAGCGATGCGTACGCATGCCCCAGCCGCCAAACGCCATGACGATTCAGAGCCCTGCAAAAATGTAAACGCATCCAATTATCTTCATCCGCATCTAGAATATATTTGTTCCAAATTTGACTGTAGGAGACAAGGACCTAGCTCTTTTCCAGGGGTATTTGCTCAGGAAAGGGAGTATTCCTGTCTTTGGGATTCAAGAACCCTCTTGCCCAACCTACAGATTTTGTGATGAAACTTATTTTTTTTTACTCTTTGCCAACGGCAAATCACCTTCGATGGATCGGATAGCTTTATACAAGCAACTACACAGAAAGCATGTCTTGATGACACCGAGATAGGGGACTGTCTCTGCTGGACTCCGCTGTCTGAGCAAGTGGGTCATCACCCCCCTGCATCGCGAAAGGGGCTGTGCTGGGGCAGTGAGGCCTCCTTTTCCTTGCAGACGAATAACAAAATGTTGGTCCTTTAGATGTCTAATAACTTGACTAACACGATTACCTCCTCTTCTTTTGATGGCTATTTCAACCATCGTAATGGAAGATGAGCGACCAAAAACCAGCATCATCTCAAGAGGCCGGAAATGGAGGCCTGAAGCGCAAGCGGTCTGTTCGCAATGATGGCGAGATTAATGGCGAGAGCGACATCGACATCCGTGGTAGTACTATCAACAGCGACGATGGCGACTGGAAAGATTACACAGGGGGGCCTAGGCGACGAATGCGGAGAAAAGACATTGTCTGGCCCGATTGTGCCAGCCAGAGCACGAAATGCTGCGTCACTTGCAACGCCATGATGGGCACGGTAGAGGGGCTCTACGAGCTGCTCCATCCCCGCGGCTACAAGCATCTGAGCTGGTACGAGCTCCAAGTAACAGCTTCCCAGGGATGTGCTCTCTGCCAGTCTATCTGGGAAGTCACCGAGCACGCCGACTGGGACTACAACGAAGAGAATGGATGGGTGGTGCGTGATGAGATTCGCATCACGGGAAGCTTCACTCAACTGATGGAGGACGCAAAGAGCCTAATAGAGGCCCAGGAGGGACATATCCCAAAGGGCCATCCCCTAGAAGGAAGGCTGTTGAACGAGATTGAGGTCCACATCCCGTTAGATAGGAGGCTTGCTAGGCCGCTATACGAGGAAGGGGAGGTATGGCACCTGGTCGCATTCGATGGTAAGCCTCGCCTCGCCTTGCAATCAACCTGAATTTTGAAAATCATTGTCACTAACAAGATAAACTCATGACAGCCAACCCTGCCTCCAGGGTCATATCAGGCAGACGCGAGTGCAAAGATCTGACAAGCAAAGCTGCCGCCGAGATAGTCCAGTGGCTCAACGAGTGCCAGGACAAGCATTCCTCATGTCCCCGACGCCACCATCACGCGCTGCCTCGCAGGGTCATTGACCTGGGGTCTCGCACGCTCCGCCTTCGCCAAAGCGATCCGGACGAGAAGGCCCCGTACGCGGCGCTCAGCTACTGCTGGGGCGGCGTCGCGCAACTCACGACCATGGCTGCGAATCTTAACGACCACTTGCAGGCCATTGATGCCGCCAGTCTGCCCAAAACTATCAGAGACGCGGTCGAGGTGTGTCGCGCCATAGGCATGCGCTACCTCTGGGTGGACGCGCTGTGTATCGTGCAAGACGACAATAACGACAAGCTAGACCAGATCGCTAGCATGGGACTCATCTACAAAAACTCGACGCTGACCATTGTGGCAGCCAGCGCTGAGAAGGTGACGGACGGCTTCCTCGGCAACGCAAAGCCAGAAGGGCCACACATTCAGCTTCCCCTCTACGTCGATGACACCACCACCGGCACCGTTTACCTACGGATCAAGGACGGGACTCAGACGTACTCGGCGGAGGAGCCCATCTTCCAGCGCGGGTGGACGTACCAGGAGTTGCTCCTCTCGCCGCGGTGCGTCATCTTCGACGCCAGCCAGATCATGCTGAAGTGTCTCACCGACAACTTCCGACCCTTGTTCCAGACATATGTCGATGTGCAGGTCGATGCGCCCGAGCTGCCTCCAGGCGTCTTCGGCATGGCGGACGAGAACTTGGCGGGACGGTCCTCGCGAGAGAGCAGGGAGCGCTACTTCAAGAACACACAGGACCGCATCTGGAAGGCGGTCGTGCATGACTACTCGGAGCGGGATATGAGCTGCTTTAGCGACAGGCTGCCGGCGCTTGCGGGCATCGCGACGGAGTTAGCGGCCGTGTGGGACGACGTATACCTGGCTGGTTTCTGGGAGTGTACGATCCTGCAGCATCTAGCTTGGTACCGCACCCAGCGCAAGTACAGATGTAATGGGATCGGAGCCATCCAACAGAAGGATCTCTTCGACGGCGTCGTCGACGTTTCGAGACACACCGGAGGGCCGACCTGGTCTTGGGCAACGGCTCCGTATCCTGTGGCCATCGACGACCTGGACAAGCCAGATCCGCAACTACTCGGCAGCCATGTCCAGCTCGTGTCGCCCAGGTCGCCCTTCGGCCAGGTCAGGTCGGCCTCCATCGTGCTCGAAGCGAAGGCGCTCAATGCTGCAGCGGCCCTTGGTCCAGCCATCAAGTTCCAGACAGAATACACGATATCGCACCACGACGGCATCCTGCTCGACTTTGAGGAGCCCAAACCCGCCATCGAGAGGTGCAAGCTGGTGTATCTCGGCTGCCACAGTTCCAGAAAAATGTTCTTAGTTGTCGAGCCGACGGGGGTGGGTGAGTATCGACGGGTAGGTTTTGCTGGCTTTGAGGATCTCCCCTCGTTAGATGCGGCTCGGAGGGAGGTTGTAATTATACAGTAAGCGGGGAGGAAGAGAATTTATGGCATAGATCTTGCTCAAATTACTATCCACGTCATTGGTCGCGTCGCTCATAATTATTTTGTCTCATGTTTGTAATGAACGAGCTTGCGTCTAGCCATGGTCAATTGTCAACTTGATTGCAAAAGCAACTATCCGTTCTGGCTAAACTAGGAAATCGCTCGAGTTTCTCTCAACATGATTCCCGTAGAATGGGTAAAATAGCTTGCTTAGTGTTAGGATCTGATAACGCAACGAAGCGGGGCCGGCATTGAGGAATTAATTACAACAATATACGGAAAATTTTCTAAAGCACCGTGAGAGAACCAAGCCGTCGTGAATACTCCTGCTAAAACCACGATACTTAATCTGACGTTTCGTGTGCTCTCGCTGCTTCTGAATCTTCATGATTATCTTCCCTCCAACCGAACCCTTCGTCAACTTCTCAATTGCCTTATCCACCCCATCAAACCCAAACGTCAAGTTAACAACAGTTCGCACCTTACCCTCAACTAGCCAATCTCGAAATTACTCTAGATTCGCCCTCGTATTCTCCATCTCAAAAGTAAGAAACTTGCGCTTCCCGCTGCCTAGAAATGCCAGTAGTACCAGGCTCTGAGATAGATTAATAAATCTAAGGCTGCTAATAATACCGCTAATGATACGGGCCGAAACGGGCCGTGGATTTGGAGGCTAGAAAATGGGATCTCAACATGCTACAGGGAGAGGGGGGGGAAGGGGAGGGCAGCGATGTTCAACAGCTGGAGGAACGAGACCTCTCTGAAGCTAGATGCGGCCAGGCCTTTGTTTCTTGGCTGCATTATTATCGATTCTATCGAAGTTATTTTCACTTTGTCTATTTCCTTCCAATGCGGCCGAAAATGCCCTCTTCCTGCAAGATCCGACCCTCAGAGTCCTCGGTCCCCGCACCCGCCGGAATCTGGATCTGCAACCTTCATCATTCAGGCCTTGCCACAATCCTCAGAAAGATTCAAATCAATCAAGGGTCTAATTAGACGGTTTTCTAGCTATCCTAAAAAACTGGCCTGCCTGCCTCAATCGTGGTGGTGCTACAAGCAGCCGCTGCCGACTTCTCGCAGTCGCGATTTGCCCCGTATTTCGCTAAGGGATAGCTACATATTTGGGGGGTGGACTTTCCGTCGCCCGCCAAGGCAATTTCAGCAGGAGACAGCGATAAGGGCTCAGCCGGGCTACAGAAGCTCTGAAGGGAAGGCAGTTGTAGTAAGGGCGAGAGTTTTGGCGAAGGGCCCGGGGGCGGGGGCTTGCCAGGCGCGCATTTTGGTTATCATTTTTAGATTATTTCTTCTTTCTTCTTTTTTTTTTTTTTTTTTTTTTTTGAAGAGTGGATATGGATGAAGGTCTTTTTATTTGTAGGTGCGGATTAGTTACTATGAGATAGATCGCGTTACGCCACCAGTTTGGAGCGGATAGATAGCCCAGGATCGAACTATGCGAAAGGACAGGGGACGGAGAAGAGATACTGAGGGAAACAAGAGCTGGCTTTTGGTATGATATGAGGGAAGCAGACTGTTAAAAGAGGCCGGTAAAGGAGATTATCAGAGGAGATTGTCAGAAGACTGTCAGAGGAGGCCGTTATACGGGCTGTAAGGAGTGGTGGAATTTGCAAATTCGACATAGGCTGTGGCAAAATTGCGTCAATGACGACGTCGTGGAGAAACCGCAGCCGGGCCTAATTATAGAACTATTCCGTGCCAGGGCCGCTAAGAGACTGAAACTCAAAACATGGCAAATGATAAAAGTAGCTGATTATTTAGATATGGAATGTCCGAAGAAGGAATTTCTTACCCGCTGCTACGATACGAAGTAGTTAACCTAATCGGTGGACATGCCGCCGCCATCCCGGATGATCCACATTGACACGGAATTCACCTCGACGTGTGTACGGTATAGACATAGTTATGACTATTTTACATAGCTTTACAGATGCTATTATATCCCGATTGCTTACACTTGATTCGGCTTTAATATGGCAATTCCGTCACTTCAGCCAGCATTATCTAGCTCCCATCCTCTTTAGAGAATACACGACCATCCTGTCGATATCTTCAGCCCTGTACCGTCCCCGTTTGACAGTCCACCGATCATCAAGGTGCTGATGTCCTTGATCAGATTCACCGCTCACAGGTGACACAAAGATGATTCCCTTGTGCGTCTCCTTCATAGATATCTGGTGCCGCGAGGAAGCCTCCACAGCAAACACAAGAAAACAGGTAATTACCGTCGGTGCCAAAGGGAATGGCAAAGATGAACTCGGGCCCATCAAAAAAGTCTTTGAAGGACTCAAGAAAGGCCCTCAAATTGTGTTCAAGAATACCACTAATAATGCTAGCATGGCCTTCAAATCTACCAGTCTCAATAATGTCATGATCGATATGAAAGAAACGTTGAGAATATGGCTCCTTTTTCAAGCATCAATTAATACTATATTAAGGCTACTTTTGTATTTACATTCCTCGATATCTCTTGAAGTAAGTCCTCTCACACTTCGCTTGTTCATTGCTGCTACGTATCCTTTCAACGAGAGTAATTTAGTTCTTGCCCACACCCCGTCCGCCATATCTAGACTGCTTTAGTCCCCAAATTAACTCAATTGACGGGAGCGCAGCCATAGGTCTTCCCGATTCACTCCAAGTACATGGCTCTGTGATATCACTCGATGTTGTATGCTCATTCAAGGGATGCGATGTCACACATGGTGCCCAGGCCCAATCTCGAGGATGAATCTCTTCAAACCGGGTCCAGTCATCTTGCTTCCGAGTAGAGAACATGTGAGCAGAGAGTCCTTCACCGGTCACTTATATTAGGCTCGGCGTCTATGGTGTAGTGGTTTAGCATTGATGCCTTCCAAGCATTAGGGAGGGGTTCGATTCCCCTTAGTCGCAATCTTTTTAGTTCTCTCTTACTCAAACGAGCTATTGAGAAGACGGAAAGGGCTTCATTGTAACTAATAATGTGTTAGGCAATGATAAGGGCTCGGGCTTAGTAGGACAGTTAGCCTTGAGTACCAACATCCATTATACTTCGAAAATTAAACCATTTATGAAACATCTCGGCACTGTGCAACAAAGGCTCTCTGCAAAGAAAGAAACGAAAACCAAGGATCTACTCTAGGTCCTTGATTGGATGCTGTGTAGGAATAGTCTTTTCACTCTCTATCCATTAGATAAAATTCTAAAGTTTCCCAATTAGCAAGCCTCTGTTCCAAATGTTACTTCATGTGGTTAAATTTGTCCATTGTTCAAATGCTTCAGGATGGACCAGAATGTCAGCTGAAGGCAAGCATTCCGTCCATCATGTTTGGCCTAACCCTTCTACTTGGCTTCTAACCATAAAATGAGCTACGGGCTAACGGATCATGACGTCTGTCAATTTGGGACCCTCAAGCCTTGGTACAAGCTAACACGAAATCCCCTTTTGGCTCTCCCCGGGGCATATTTTCCCTTCTTCATATGTCATCCTTCGCCACCCCAGAGGTTCAGTTGAGTCTCGAAGCCATTCCGTTGTTGGAAAATAATGTTCATTTTTCTTGATAGTGATAACGAACGGTATAGCTTTGAGTGAAACCCCTCGAACCCGGAAATCTGGCAGTTGACAAGACAAGTGTTAGTATCATGCAAAAGTTGGCCGCGGATAGGATCGTGCCATATTTGTGTACTCACATATATTATCCGGGATCTCCCTAGAAACTTGAATCACGCTGTCAAGATCCGGAGTTGGGATATCGTTGATGTGAGTGATGAAAGTGGTAGGCGAAAGGGCATACCGAGCTGCAGGGGAGCCGTAGAGCCTAGAGGCAACATAAACCTCGCTGGGGAGTTTTTTGATCTGCTGCCTTATCGCACGATGCGGCCTCTGAAACGTCGCTCCACAAAGGTTGATCAGATGAACAGTCTCTACATCATCGTCGAGGATTGTGTGGAGCTGTAGAGTCAGTTGCTGGCCCCCTCTCACAATTTGGGCTTCAAGAACCTCATTCCAATACATTATATCAAGCATTGAAGCCTCTGTGATGAGCTCCCCATTCAATGTGAGTAGGATGTCTGCTTCTTCCAATCCACCCACTTGTTCTTGAAAACTCCTCTTGACGGTGAAGAGTTGGTGATCAGCCGCCCTGACTTCAACCTTCTCTACCCATTCGGAGGAAACCCCCCTCACCTTTGCCTGGACCATCTTAATCGGTTCAAACTCCACGGGTAAGATGCGTAACTTCGGTGTGATTCCATCAAGGATCTGCGACAAAACAGGAATAAAGACCGTCGAAAGGACTCCGTAGTAAGTTTGAGATTTTTGTAACTCATAGTTCATCCAAAAGGCTTGAACCTCCCCTTCCGTTGTCATCAAAACGCCGCTGGAACATTGATTGCCAAGCGGTGTGTCGACTCCGACAAAATCCATGTTGATGGGACGATATCTTGGTGGATCGATGGTACCCAACAGGAGGGGCTGAACTCTGGTGACGACTGTTGAGGTATAGAGAACCCTTCCGTTGTCGGCGTTTCCAACGAACAAGGCCGAAGCTCCTTGACTAATCTTGTCGGTACTCATGATTGCGCTCCTCACATCCGCATCCACGAGCTGGGGGTCATATTGGATAACTGAGTAGTTCTGAGAGGGATGCAGGAATAGCACTTCCCCTTCGAGTACGATCGATTCAGCAATGGTGATCTCGATCTCGCACAATAGATTCGGCACAATCGCTCTGGACACAAGAACCACTCCTTTCGATGCATCAACTACCAGACCCATACCAACTCTTGTTTTTGCTCCATACCCATCGACCAACAATGGTATCACACATTTGACACGGACAAAGCTTTTGATGGCTTCTGCAATCGCAGGGTATGGTAGGTTCTTCGGTTGGTGAAAGGAGGCCTTTGAAGGGGACGGCAATGGCCGGGGGAGTGGTTCGGCCAAAACTTCGAAATCCCATAGGCCTGTGACATCGTTTCGACGCACCATCTTCATAAGAGAAGGCCAATGTCGGTTGACTGTGATGACTTTGGTTCGCAACATTTCAAGATCCGTCAAGTCTTTGTACAATACCACAGTCTGGGTTTTGTCAGGAATATCCCTCCAAACTTCAATGAACTTGTCCAAATTTGGTGTAGCCTTGTGATTGACGCTTTGAATGACCAGACCGTTCCGCTTCGTCAAACCAAGCGATGCGGACTCAGACACGTATACACCTTTGCAGGCAATCGCATATCGCTGAGCCACCTGATATGAGAGGTTGTGAAAGGATATACCAGAAGCAGCCAAGAAGCAGCTAGGAGTTATATCTTGGATATCTCTCACCAAGATGTCGACCTGAATGTCCTTGCCGCCTCTCTGAACCAGAAGCTGAAGTGTCTGTCCGATGTTTGCATCCAGCATAGTCTCGAGTGGGAGGAAATCTGTCGCCAATTCTGCGTTGATTTCGATCAAAATATCCCCGACTTTGAGCTTTTCATCGGCCGGCCCTTCTGGAAGAACTGTCTGGACTACCAACATGCTTGTGCCTTCAGGCCGGAGTTCTCGTACCTTCGCTTCTAGATCGGGCGTAAGCCCAAGTCGGCGACACTCATCATAAGGCTTCAAGAGAAATCTGCACTGAATATCTCCTCTAGCGGGGACCTCTCCGCGCTGAATCTGCTGCAAAGCTCTTAGAGGGCCATGCAAGGGAAGAAAATAGTCGGTCGAAGCTCCGTCAGATCGACCGCCTGCCTGAATGGCGATAGCCTGGCCGTCAATGTTAGTGACAGGACTTCCTGAGCTTCCCCCCTTAGCCGATGCATTGGCTTGGTAATAACAGGTGTTAAAGTCGTTGTAGCCCGAGTACTTCGGGGCATTTCGGTCAAGCCGACTGATGTACCCAGACAAAATACTCAACCTTTCTCCACAATCGTTGCCGATGACCTTTATTTCGGCCCCGACTGAGAAGACATAAGCCAAGGTCTCTAACAAATATAAGGGTATATTGTATTTACCTTTTGCCAAATCTGGTCGAAGTTCCAAAGGGAGGATCTCCATGTACTTGACCGAATTTGGGTCAAAGCGCAGAATTCCAAAATCGTGAACGGGATCACGATAGAGAGCATAGGCATCAACCTCTTCTTGATTGTGGAAGATTAAATACCCCCAAAACGGACCAGGACCGACAACATGTCGGTTTGTCAAAACATACCTAGGCGAATCAGCATCCCGCCCTACTCATACATCACCCAAACTCACCCTCTCTCGGCGTCGACAACAAATCCAGTGGCTTCACTGTTGGACGAAAACCCAGTATCGAACGAGTACGGGTGGCAGAATTTTATCGACACAACGCCACGAGCGACTTTGTGAATAGTCTCTTGCCAGGCTGCTGGTTCTCGTCCCTCCAAAGCCACGTCCTCTTCAGCTGCTTCAGATCTAGGCACATGGTTGGTGATCGGGCCTCCATTAGGCTCCCGAAGTTTCTGGTGCTCAAATACGACCTCAGAGTGTCCGGAGTTTTGCGTGTTCATCCCCATGATGAGTCGAACTGCAGTCCTTACATATGAAGTCACTAGTTCCAGGAAATACGACTCTGGCCAAACTATGTGAGAATAACGACGATGGAAATGAAGGTTGGGTGCGGGGTAGAGGTCGCAATGTGGTTCTTCTGACTTGGGCTACATAAATTTATGCCTATAGCGATATGGGATATCACAATGCAACAGTAAGGCTGACCACAGGATTAGAGCCAGGGTCAAAACCCCGCATGCAAATCGCATGCCTGAGGCATATTCTGCGCTCCAATTCACTGTTTGATCACTGCTTCCTATAACATTACTCCCCGTAGGAGTGACAAATAGGCAGGCAATACGTCTCCGAAACTGGAAGTGCTTTGACGAGGGAAATACTCTTCCACTGGCTTAACATGGATGTGGTGACCTTCGACATAACACCGAATGTAGCAATCGAGTCGCGTCAAGTATCTACATGGTCTAAAAAAGGCCAAGATCCTCCAGAGCGCTAAAAGTTTTCGGTATTGAGGTTATCTCCTGGGAGACTCGCACTTCTCGGCTCAGTAAGCCATCATCCCAGGCCAGTTCTCCTGGCCTGCAAGTGTTGTAGTATGGGGTGGGGATGAGAAGATCAACTGTTTGGTGGCCTAGGATCTTGAAACCCGCCGACACGCAGCACATAAGTTGAGAAAGCCCTTATATCAGCGATATTGTTGATGTCAATAATAAGAAAATGACGATCTCAATCAGTGCTATCATGTATTTATATACATTGTCTTTAATGTGCACGTGTTTTACGATAATCGTATACTATCCATGCCAGCATATTCGGAGACGAATCTCAAGCACACTAAAAACCATTTCCATTTCTACAGCTAAGCTCCTGGCGCTTTGAGTTAGCGACTCTACTACTTGTGGCACCCGCTGGGAATCTGATTAGTGCCAAAGGGCTTAAAGCAACGGATAATTGAATTGAATAAGGCATGGGAGACTCTGCCGAAAGTTGACTAAGGCCTTATGAAGACGGATTGACTGAGATTGTGATTTTCTCAACTTCAAAACCTGCATAAGGCAAAAAAGAACCTTCTTAGCATAAGGGTGCACGTGATCTGGGAATTTTCGTCTATAGGGTTAAATTGCTTTCAGTTCAGGTCCGTGCCAGCGCACCCACGTTAGATGTGATAACTTGTTAGTAGAACCGTCAGTTTTATGATGAGGCAGTCTTAAAACCACATGGCTTTCTATGCACTCCATCTTGAGGTCTAGTTGTTCTAGACGTCAATTCCCGAAAAAAGGACGTAAAATTTCAAGCAAAACCAATATTTAGGCCTTGAAATTTGTATGGTAATTATTTATTCCTTCGGTAATACGAAACCGCTCAGTTGTTAGACGCTGAGTGACTTTCATTATATCATCGGACTTCAAAGTCCAGCTACAGGAGCTTTGGCCTATAACAGACGACTACGTGGCAGCGTCAGCTCCCAATGGAAGCCACCCATGGCATCGCTTATCAAAATACCATCAGCCGAAGATGCCGTGCCTTCGTTATGAAAGTCCTTCAATGCTGCAAATTGATTTCTCAAAGCCTCACTCAGAAAATTAGGCCGGAGAAAGACGCGACTATTTTAATTATTTTGCGCTTCGCCAGTCTTTCTAACTATCGCAATTTGGTGAGATGTCAAAGCCAGTTTCGCACGTTACCAGCCTAGAAATTGAGGTCGAGAGTGGTGTAACAGAGGGAAGAGGCATTAAATTTGACCTCAAGAAGCCACCAAGCCTGTATTGTCTTGTAAATGGTGCGTGTTGGCCCAGTTATTTTCGTTTTTACTACTACCACTACCGTCCATGGGAAGCTGCATTACTGATGATATACTCCTATCGCAGATGAAAGCAGCACAGGGACTTCCCAGGGCCAATGGCAAGATCGGAATGGAGTCATAGAGTTTCTAAAAGGATGTGGAGCAGTTTTGAAACACTCAATTCTCCCTACTTGTATATCGTCCATGTTCTAACATGTATGCAGACTTTCCCGAAGAAGTCTCCGGCGAGCGAAATACCTGTAACCGAAGGATTGAATACCGGGCAGTCGTTGTTCATGATGTAGCTCATTCTTTCTCTCTTCAAATGTTCTAGCAGATGCATACTAACAAGTTCTAGCGCCGGGACAGGCAACGGAACCTTGCTCGGCCTCAGTCTTGACAAGAGCCTTTTCGAAACGATTATCCAAAGCTTAGAATTCCCCGACAAGGTGGAAAAGACTATCACATCTATTCATGGCGTTTTTTCTCGATTCATTGAGTATCACAGCGACGGGAAAAAGACTCTGCGTACGTATCAAGTCTCCGCCTGATCGAAGTTGACGGAACCTGAGCTGAAGCCAGTATTATTAGTGATTCTGTTTTCTTCGCCGAAAACACCCGTGCGTGAGATCTTCTGCGCGATACGAGTCGACTTAGAATTATCTGTCACAACTTGTCTTTTATTTGATGCGACCGCAAGGGACCTAAACCGCGTCATCAAGACGTTGAATGGCTTGGGGCCGACATCAAAACTCGTGAGACGAAATCCCCTCGCGCTCATCGTGATGATCTTGGTGGAGTGTGGCGCCACCTCCGAATCAAAGCGGAGCGACTTAGACAAGTACATTCTAGGTGCCGAAGTACAGACCCGAGCATCGTCGTGGGAAGACCCAAACAAGACGCTGGTGAGGTGGCCTCATAATTTCTACAGCGTGATGAGCGTCCTGCATTTATGCCAAAACAACCTCATGTTTGTGAATCATGCAGTCGAATTCGAGGTCGCGGCCTGGGAGTTTTTTCAGAGAATTTCCAGCGAAGGAGACGTCGGGCAGTTGCTCAAGGCGAAAACCGGGGATGGGGCATGGCAAACCATTCGTGACGACATCGACTACGAACTGGCCCACACAAACAGCCGAAAAGCCCAGATTGGGTGTCTCCGAGAACGAGTTGGTGTACAAATCTCCATGGTATGGAATGAGACCTGCTGTCGGAATACTGGAGGGAATACGGAGGAGTGTGCTAACGGCCTGTAGATCGACAACATGGTCGCGCACCAAGAGACTTCGCAGACCAGTCTTATTGCGATCCTAGCCCTAGTTTTTGCGCCTGCTAGTCTCATTGCTGTGAGTGCGCCCCTAACATTAGCTCCGGGTCCTCGTGTCGAGAACAAGCTGAGACTACGGATATTGAGTCACGATGCACTAACTGTGAATATTTGACTAGAGCATCTTCAGTGCAGGCATCTTCCCCACTAGTGAGAAATCCTGGGTACCTTTTATTTCCTCGACTCTGCCAATCACGCTTGTTACTGTCGCCATCGGTGTGGTCTTTCTCGAACGGCAGTTGGTGGTACGGGCGTGGTGGAGAAAGCCGTCACACACCTCAAAGGTGGACGATGTGCCCACTCGTGATGCAACGCCCCATGAGCATTGCTAAATATCTATCGTCAAAGGAACTAGTTCTGAGCTTAGTTCGATGAAGGATTCAAGATAGTCTCGAATCACTTTCTTCTTTAAGATATGTTTGTGTTGCAATTTAGTGGCTCAAGTCGACTGCTGGCCCTAGACACCTGCCTTCGACTAAACGATACAACTACGGATGGATCACTGCTTCGTATTTAGTACTTAGCACTTTGAGGGAGACAACATGGTGACCTAGGGGCTTGACTCAGAAGCTTGCCCCCTCCCTTACCGGTGTGGTATGGTCACCAACAAACTACAAGCAGCAAGCACACTCTTTGGACGCCCGGTGGAGAGATTCGTACAAAATTTACTCTATCATCTTTTTCTCCACCAGACTCACCTTCTGAATACGAAAGCCTGTAAGCAATTAAAGTTAGCTAGATGGATAGAGCTTCTCCAATTATCCTAAGTCCACGGGTCAGATGCGCGGGCATGACAATGGCAAACCAAATTAGGTGAACCCTGAGTTCACAATAGCTTGAAAATAAAACTAAAGTCTCTGGGTTAGTGTTAGTATTTTCTTAACGCACGTTTGCTCTCATTGTTAATTATAGTCTCATCTTAATAGCCTAGACTGCTAGGAAGTCAATAAAATGACTAATTGACAAGTTTCTTACACAGAAGCTTCATCCTTCCCAGGCTTTCGACCCCATACAATCCGCTGATAGTAAAAAGCATGCGCCGTCAAAGACCTAAGCTCGTCACGAAGCCTAGTGCAGTATATAGTAATCTCCTCGCTCGTCCATCCACACAGATGAGCCATAAAGCCAATATGCCCCTGTACATCAGCCGAAATGTTCATTTTCGCCAACATTCCGATTTTCTTCACCCTCTCCTCCTCTGGCCACCTCCCAATAGGCACTTTATATGTCTGAGATTTAATGTCAACGAAACCAGCCGACACAAGACCCTCTTCCTGCAGATTATCAGGAATCGGAGTAAAGATTCGCCCGAGTTTCTCACTACCGTTCAGGAAGAGCTTGCCCCACTCTGCTATAGCGCTGCCGTCCTCGATCGGCCCGTCATGGTTATAGAACACTGGGTTGTCCTCATGTGTCTCAATCCAACCGCCAGGTTTAGTCGTCCTAAAGGCATTCTTGTAGAGAGAGTGCCAATCAGACACACTTCCGCGCAAGAATCGCATATGTATAAAATCAGCCGAATCATTGTGAAAGGTCCAGTCTAGCGTAAAATCATCGATCTCAAACCTAAGGTTAGGTGGAACCCAGGTTGGCTGTATGGGTGAGATATCGATACCGATTACCTCAGCCTCAGGGAATTCATCGGCGAAATCCATTGCCCACATGCCCGTACCTGTCCCGATATCAAGGACGTTGTGGACCTGGTTCTTTTCCAATGGTGCAAGGTAAAGTTTTCCATCAAGAATGAGCACAGACATATAATGGAGGAGATCGAGCGCTTCAGAGGCTGCCTCATCAATTGGTGCCCAGTACCTGCCGTTTGCGTCCTGGTATGTACGGCCGTTGACAACGACTTGGTCTCCGAAGATGCTAGAGCCCATGGACGTGGTCGAGCTGCCTGTATAATCGGATAGGGAGGAACCAGCATCGATCGACTTGATCTGGTCATCAGCGTCGTCTTCGCTCGTGTCGGTATAACCGTCCTGAGCTTCGCTGGCTGTTGTTGCCTGAACGCTCTGCCCCAACGGCTGGGCGACGATCGGGGGAGTCGCCTGCTCGGTAGCCAAACTGGAGTAGTTGCTGATATCAGAGAAAAGAGTCTGAGCGGTGACCATGAGAGCGAATGGCTCCTCGTCAAATACCGCGATAATCGACCCGCATAACGCCCCGGAAATGCTGTCGACCACCCAAGATCCGGATGTCCCTCGGCCTGCATTTGACACGGTCGTGTTAACTAGGAATGAAAGATAGACCCCAATCACTCACTTAGTGGTGCTTTCAAGCTGAGCTTTCTGGTCCACAATGTGGCGCCACTAATGATGAGAGATATCTTGGTGGTTTGAAGTGAGGCAACTATATGTTGCGATTCCTGACCAATCAAGATGAGTACATCACCAGCCTTCACGGAGATGTCGTCGTTGTAGCTCGATACCCATTTCTTTCCCCCGAGTGATATGTCTTGTTGGGGTTCCTGTGCCAGGGGATTGAGATAGTAGTTGTCGTATTCCCAGTCGTCGATACCAGATATCAGAGCAAAGTCTGCTGAGATTGGCCGTGATAAGTGAATTCTCCAGGATGAGTTTTGAGTCGGATCTTTCTGGGCCTGGACAACGAAGTTGATTGTATCGGATGGTGTGACAGAAGTCCACTGCGTCAAGCCGGCGAGGTCAACATGGCCAAGTGCCTGCGCTGCATGCTGGCCGACATTCCAACTTTTGTTGTTATCTATTAGCTCAAGGTCATCATCACTTTCTTCACCGTCGGATGAATCCGAGTGTAGGCCTATTGTCGGATCTTCTTTGCCGGGCTTCTCCACTGGCAATGCAAATAGGCTGTCGTCCGAGACAGATCTGAGAAAATACTCAAGCATTACGTGGCCGGATGTTACGCCTTGCCTTGAGGAGTTGTAGCTAATGAGGCCCCCGATTCGAGACAAGTTCTGTTCCAGGACTGTGCTATCCTTGATAATTGTTGTCAGGCAGAGCAATCCACATGCGGAACCTCTCGGTGGGTTAGTCAGGACATGAGTATATAAGGCTTCGCCCCCTGGAAACGTGATGCCTTTGTCCAAGGCTAGATGCTCCTTGGCAACCGCCACAACATCATCCGCTAGTCTCAAGCCCCCTTCGGCGTAAATGCTGGCGTATTGTGGCGAGTGCAACCCGAGCTTCTTCATTAGACGCTTGAGCTCCTTCCAAGGAGCACTTGCCTCAATGGCCTCGTCTGTGGTTCTGATCCAGACACTCGGTCGTAATGTTATCTGCTCTCCGTCATCGCGCCGAGGTCCCGCCATTCGTAGCTCAACTGCGAAAGGCGTTGAAGCCAGAGCTTTCTTTCGGAAGGAGCTCCATATTGAAACGGAATTCCACATATCTTCGAGCACGGGTGCGAGCATTCTTTGGGTTTCATGCGCCCTCGTGAAGAGCCAGGCGCATTGATCGTCCTCAGGCCAGTGATTGTTGGAGTACCACACATTTTGCACCGAGCAGCAGATACCTCTAGCCTTGTGAGGCTGCAAGAAGTCTTTTTCAACGAAAGTAAGATCTAGAGTCGCGAAAAATAGGGCTGGAGACGGAAGCTGACATTGCTGGGGAGGCGGAGGTTCACATTGCTGGGGAGCCGGTGTGTCGTGGCCTCGGTCTCCGTCGCGCTGACGTTCATGCTCGATTGCTAACATGAATATATGGCTGTTAGTTTTAAGTGCACTCAAACACAAACTGCACAGGCGACCGAAAGATTGCTTGAGTTTGTTTGTGGTGAGTCAGGTGCTAGCGGTTTTGTAACAGAGGTCCTTTCGGGGGGGTTGTGTCGAGTGATTCACCAGAGTCAAATGCGCAGATGAGAATGGGAGAGAAAGGGGAAATTGGTAGTGTCCCATCACTTGGTATTGGTTCAGGCTGAATCGAAAAATCTCGGTGGGTCGCTTCAAGGGGTTGAGTACGCCTTGCAGAACATCCCAGGCAAGCCACCAACTTACTCCGCTGCTTATTGGGCATTGCTGTGCTCTTATCACACCGCTCTTTACTGCTATCTGCAATTCACAATAGTTAAGACCAGCATCTCCTCAAATTGTCGACCCTTGTACACCCGCCACCGCTAGAAGTAATATCCAACCGCATCTTATCTCCTCGGCTTCAAAACCCACGAGCAACCACATGGACATTGTACAACTTCACAATGATCAAAAGTTTGAGCTTCTTGCTCACATCTGGCCACAAATGCCTCGTGATGATTACGAAACCTACGCCAGACTCTACGGCAAATACTTTTTGTATCTCGAGGAGCAGATGTCACTGGTCCAGCGCAAGCCATCCATATACTCCATTGGCACTATCGACCATCTCACTAAGCTGATTGAACATATCCGAGGAACAGAAAATGGAACAAAGGCCGACATCTCCACAGATGGCTCTAGTAAATCTTTCAATTCGATTGATATAGCCGTTCGAATTTGGTTGACAATTGATGTTCAACACTCGTCTGTCCAATTTTCCGGCTCCTTTCATTGGCCTGAGGATATAAATTTATCTGGTGCGCTTGAAGATTGGTTCACGCCACCACAAGATACCAAAGACAAAAATATTCGCCAAGTTCCCGTGGATTTTTCGATTCTGAACCTTATTCGTTACTACCAGTTTAAGGTAACATGGACTAGTGATCTGCTACAACATCTCAAGGTCGACTGGAAACACAAGAAAATCATGGTCTTTGAGCACGGAATCTGTCTACGGAATCATATCGAATATCCTTCATGCCCCTTGCCAAGAGCAGTGGTCCAAGAAGCGATTGATACATTAATACTGCTCTTCCCTAACGACAGGGATACAAACGAGTTTCTATTAGAAGAGGGACGGACATTTTTAGGGGTTCCGTACGGCCGCGGGCGATCCTTATCTCTAGCGAGTTATTGCTACTGGCAACGAAACCTATCCGACCTCATCGACCACTGGGAGCAAGGCCCCAAGGGATGGTCTCAGATGCGGCTCAAACCAGACCGAGGAAATCTCTTGGAGTACGTCACCTTTTGGGCTGCTACGTTCGTCCTAGTCCTCACAATCTTGAGTATCGCGTTCGGTGTAGCTAGCTTGGTACTTGCTAAACAAGCATTACATGTGAGCATCCGCTCGCTTGAAGTGAGTGTTCAGTCGTATAACCTGGCATTGGCAATGGCTTGTACAGACTCGAACGCTACAGAAACCCTGCCAGGCTTTTGTAATTAGTACACGGTTGAGGCTGGCTCTCCAAGCCTCTAGTTTGAGTGAATGTCAGCGATTGGTGTCTTTTATGTTATTCCAATGCAGTTTTCCGTTTGAGTTATGAAGCAGCATAATCTTTTAGTCGTGCTTCTGCTCCTCATTTATACACCACTAGCCTAATCTATATTTCTATAGTCAAAGTGAGATATATGTACTGTTAAGTCCTTGAGCCGTTTATTTACACCTTCAGTGTCTTCGAAAAGCTTTATGGGCATATCAGACGCCGGAAATGACCACCACGCCCAAGTGCAGGGGACATTCTGGTAACCCAGAACTATCAAAGCGATTAATTACCCAGGCGAGCTCGTTTGTCCCCCTCAGAGTTGCTGCCATCAGAAGATGCCCACGCATCTTTCTGCTGTACAGGAATCTCATGAACAGTCGGCTCAATACGACGGCCAGCCACGTCATGTTTGGCATCCCAATCGGCGAGATCAGCGAGGGGAACCTTGCGAAGCTGGTTGCTCTGGGCTCCATCATCCAGAACCACAAGTTCCTGTCGTAATTCGTAGCCCTTCCACTTCGGAAGAAGGAACGCCCAAACCCAGTAGTAGATACCGCAGATGATGATACTACACTTTGGTCAGAATATAGTGACACATGAATGAATCGAGATTGCTTACATTCCCAGACCAGTGACTGCATATGTGGCATACCAAAAGCTGACGTCGCCGGCGTACTGGCCGCCTGCAGGGGGGTACCACGGCATGATTAGCAGGTACAGCTGGATGCAGATATTGAAGATGACGACGATGTTCCACGCCTTGAACTCAGGTTCTGGAAGGTTTGCTTTTCTACGGCGCCAGCGGATGACGTAGATACCAACAGCCATAGAGAGGTCGAAGACAGCTCGGGGAAAGATGCCCAAATCGTTGACTATCCCGCTTTTAGTAACGATGTAAGGCTAGTTATGCCGCAGGGACACTTACCGAAGGTGAAAGCGTCTCCGGCAGGAACGGCGAGAATCATCAGAGCAGTCAAGAACCAGATGACGAAATAGGGGCCCAAGGGGGTGCCGAAAGGCTTAGTGGAGACCCAAAACGAGGTGAAGGGCAAGACGCCTTGGCGGCCACACTCTCTGACACGTCGAGACAGGCCGATGATGACAGCAATCATGTTGCCGAAGGAAGCCAGAGCGATGAGAAAATTGAGGCCGCGGATAGCCCTGCCGTCACCGAAGACCTTTCTGAAGAACAAGCTAGCCACGGTAAGTTCCGAGTTCTCTAACTCCTCCTTGGGAACTGCGAGTGGGCACTGTTTAGCTTGAAGATATGGTATTGGAGATATTAATAGTTACTCACCGGCAGCAAAGAAGGCCACGTTGGCAAACATGTACAGGACGTAGACGGTAGTCAAGGCAGCCGTAGCATAGATCTTCAGAGACCGAACAGGGTTCTGTCACAGCAAAAGTTAGTTCTTCCCCCCACGAACAGTACGAACAGTCGCCCTACCTTAACCTCGTTGACAACGTTGAACGCATTGTTGTACCCTCCGTACGAGAAAATGATGCGGTACAGAGCAGTAGTCATTCCATACGCTGAAGCCTTTGAGCTGCCAGACCACGCATCTTGGAAGTTCAACGTTGGGTTCTCGACTTTCGTGTTGCCGCCCAGGACGACGAAGCCTGTGATAATGACGAAGAGAAGTGTGCAAATTTTGACAATGCCAACACCATTAGAGAACCAGTATGCGTATTTAGTGTTGAATACCAAGCCTGCTCAGTGTTAGCTTTTTGAGGCCAATATTATGAGTGAACCCACTTACTCAGTGTCGCAAGACTATAGCAGGCCAGGGCTGTGCCCTTGATTTGCCAGTCAGTACCTGCATGTCCGGAAATAGCGATGAGGTAGTTGGCCATGACTATTAAAGAAATTAGTACCAAATTCAAGGGCACGTCGCCTGGATCCACTTGCCGGTGGCATTGGCACTTCCAAATGAGAGAATGACACTCTGGACAGCAAAGGTAGTTGGAAAAAGCCACATCGGACGTGGGTAAGCTTGTTCAAGGAAGACAACTTCGGAACCGGATCGACTAGGAAAATAGGCGGTAAATTCAAGGTATACAGATCCAGATGCCATGCATAGCTAACTAGAAGTGAGTCACCTGTTGCTTCTGGATGTTTGAGGAGACATACCAAATAACCGAGGGTCCAGTAAACAAAACTGACTCCGACAGAGCCGGTGCCTGCCAAGATTGAAGATGCTAAGAAGTGTCAGCGACCGTGGCCATATGCGTTCGGAACACCGCACATACGAGTTGAGTAGATGCCAGCGCCGATCATCATGGTAATGTTCAGCAGCGTAATCGTAACGGGGCCGACAGAGTATCCAAGCGGGGAATTATTCTCCACAGGAGCACCAGTGGCATCCTGATAGGTAATCTGGGCATCATTGCCACCTTTCTCGCCGATGTACTGCGTACTACCATCAGAAAACTGTTCCCGCTGACCATCAAGAACAGTGCCGGCCTCGGTGGCACGTTCACTAAAAGGACGTCGCCAACCCATTGTGATAGATGCGCGCCAAGAGTGACTGGCTGGGAATAAACAAGTTCAAATAAGGCCGTTGCCAAGGATGCTGCAGCTGCTGTTCGGGGGAACGACTAAAGGTGCGCTACATGATGATCTATATAAATGCATTGTACTCTTCTTGTTACGTATTTTTTATGGCATGAATCAACCACGCCGGTGGGATAATCAACTCCGGGCAGGTTTTACCAACTTCAGGATCTACCCTGACTCGAGATGATCTGTCCAAAGCAGGACCGAGGGCACTCAGCGGGGTGAAAGTCGGAGCATTAGCCAGCTGGGAAGCAATACATCACGTAAATCCCAATCTGTACGCCATGACGCAATCTAAGAACCGGCTCCGCCGGATACAAGCCGTAGATGGCGTTAGGTCTTGTAGCCTCTGAGGGCAGACATGATACTAGCAGGGTGGTCCATTTGCGTGAACGTTGAATGGTGAACCCCGTTTCATGGTGGATCTCATCGCGATGGCATATAGTCGGGATGAGATTGCGTGAACGGCATCTTACGGCAAGTGGAGCCACCGCGCCCTACTTGCCATGATCCATCCGAACAAGGGCTGGGGATTCGCTCGTCCAGTTCATGCTAAGTAGCTTGACTTCAGTTCTCGGTCACGGCGGGATGCGGGAAGCATTGCGGCTTAATTCGCGGTAAAATTTCTTCAATAGACTCTGCTACCACTAGAAGGCCATACTATTCGTTGTATCAACTCACCTTCATAGTAGAAGTATCGGCTAATACTCTAACGTAGTTGCAATTTCACGACACGGACAGTAGAAGACCTGCTTGGTCGCCCCCTGCAACCTATCACACAACCGGCCCGACTGTCTCACTCACTACCTACATCTAGTAACAAGGAAGTTGCCCCCGCGCATCTTGTCCACCAAGTGGCAAAAGCACGCTCAAGACGAAAAGTCAATCATTTATTATGCAGCCAATGGTGGGCCGGTATGAGACAATGCCATTGCCACCGGGTATCAAGCAAGCTCTGTGTCCAGATATTCTCGACGCGTTACCACTATCCGTAAGATCGACTTCCCTCGGCAATCAACAATTGATTAGTTATGCTAAGGACTTCAGTGCCGCAGAGTCTTATGCCTCAATGATCAACAAATACTCGACAAACCTGACGCGGCCTGGCCCAGTGAGAAGTTGAGCCACAGTTCGATGCTTCAATCTCAACATTGAGGCTCTCGCCGCCATGCAATGGCCCCGTGAAACACATCTGCCGCATTGTTCGGCTCTAGAAATAATGTTTCTCATGTTACGAAATGATTAGGGTCCAGCACAACTTGACTTATCAATGCAAGGGAACTGCTCCCACTTTAGCCGACTGCGCAGCCAGCACCTAGTCCAGCATCAAGTCATTCTCGACGTGGGGCAAGACAACGCCTCTCGTCTTGGGCCAAGTTGGATCAAGCGCTACCCAGGAAAGAATATTGTCTGCAAAAGAGCCTCCTGGAGAGAAGAGACGCCAGTGGGCCACGAGCAATCGAGACCGCAGTCCCAACTTCCAAGCGTCACTAGCATGCGCTCGTTGCCGAAGAGACGGTGTTGAGCCGTCACTTTCCGCTACAAGGCTGAGTGAGTCTAAATTGATATCAGACCGTCCAAGTTGACTCTGAAGAGCCTGCAACAACTTGGAACTAGCAACTAGCGAAGCCAATGTTCTCTTGGATACCTCGATGAAAGAGTTGATCGAGAGCCAATTCGAAGCAGAGAGACGCAATTTCACCTTATCAGCGTAACCGAGAGGCAGAAAAGATCTCGTTTAAGGGCCCATCGAGATGAGAGAGTGGAGTTTCTCGTAAAAAGACCGATCACGGCGCTCCTCACCAGCGTGGGATCATTCCAGACCCTCTTTGCGCCATACGGTCCCCGCAATTCGGTGCATTTTCAGCAATCAGCTTCACTCCCAGTATCGAGATCTTACTAATTGCCGGCATACTATCCGGCAATAATTGGGAAGTTTTGTGTAAACCCGACGCCTTCTTCAGCACTTACCGATGCCGCTTTTCTCTCTGCAAATGAGAATCTTTGGGATGACACTTGCGTCAAGATGGCCACTATAACTACGGACGAGCAGCCTGGGAGCGGCGTGTTGACAAAGACTTTGACTATCTCAGCACCAGAGATTCCTTCTGCTCTACCGGCTTTCCATCCTCAACATGATGTTGAAAAGGCAACTAGGGACGGGTCTGTGGAGTTGTCCGAATCGCCAAGCTCGAGCGAAACAGAGGAGGTTGACTGGGACGGCCCAGATGATCCAGAACAACCAGTCAATTGGCCAAGGGCGAAGAAATGGAGAGTCATATTGACGGTTTCAATGCTCACGTTTCTCACGTTAGTCTTTCCCTGCACTGTTGTGGCATCACACTAACCTGTCCTCGCAGGCCGTTCGCTTCATCGATGCTTGCCCCGTCCATCGACCAGGTTATGAAAGAGATGAACACAACGAACCGCGACCTCGGCTCTTTCACCGTCTCAATCTACTTGCTAGGTTACGCATTTGGACCCCTCATCATCGGACCTTGCAGCGAGCTCTACGGCCGCCTAGTTGTCTACCACGTGTGCACTGCTCTCTTCCTTGTCATGACATTTGGATGTGCATTAGCTACCAACATACCGATGCTCATCGTCTTTCGCTTCTTCACTGGCACTGCTGGCGCTTGTCCCTTCACTGTAGGCCCGAGCACCATCGGCGACTGCTTCAAACAAGAGGAGCGCGGGAAAGCTATGGCTGTGATGAATATGCCCGTGCTGATAGGTCCGTGTATTGGTCCTGCAGTTGGGGCGTATCTATCGAGAGCGGCGGGTTGGAGATGGGACTTCTGGCTGCTTATCATCATGGTAAGTTTAGTCCTGTCGCAAACGTGTCTGTGGGTTAACTGTTTTGATAGTCCAGTGTTTCCCTTGTGTTGAGTCTACTCTCTCTGAGGGAGACACACCCTCCTACTATCCTTGCAAGGAAGGCAAAGAGATTGCGAAAGTTAACGGGAGACCCAGAGCCTGAGAAGGCATTGAGTCAACGCCCTCTGCAGCTGTTTCTAACTAGCATCATCCGCCCTGTCAAGATGCTTACCATGTCTCCCATTATCCTTGGCCTCTCGCTTCTTGCCGCCGTCGCCTACGGTGTTCTCTATCTGCTATTCACCACCCTCACTGAAGTGTTCGAGACTAGGTACGGCATCGTCACGAATGTCGGCTTGGTATACTTTGGCATCGGTGTCGGTCAAATCGTCGGCGTCACTGCCTTCGGTAGCGTCTCAGACGCAGTGGTTAAGAAGCTAGCTAAGGGAGGCGAAATGAAACCAGAGTACCGTCTCCCGCCCATGATTCCAGGGGCGGCTATGATTCCCCTAGGCCTGCTTCTCTACGGATGGACGGCGCAGTACTACGTCCATTGGTTCGTGCCGATCCTTGGAAACTTCTTCGTCGGCGTTGGCGTCATTACCGTGTTTATCCCAGTGGCTGCGTATGTGGTTGATGCGTTTCCGAAACATGCCGCAAGTGCGACGGCGGCGACTACGGTGCTTCGGAGCATTGGCGGTGCGCTTTTGCCTTTGGCTGGGCCTAAGATGTATGAGAAGTTAGATCAGGGCTGGGGGAATACGCTCCTGGCTGTGATTGCGTTGGGAATGATTGGCATGATTCTCTTGACGATCAAATACGGCGAGTTCTTACGGACGAGTCCACGGTTTCAGCTGAATCTGTAGTTCGTTTCGACGAGGACTTAGCTAGTAAAAGTCTTGTCACCGGAGCAGTGCCTGGTCTTTAGAAGATAGGCACGATACCATCCGAGATGCTTCCGACTCGTTTTAGCAAAGGATTGCAAGATCAGAGTGGGAAAAGTTAACCTATGTTGCGGAAGGCAAATCGCGGTAATCAAATCTGATACCTTTCTTCCATGATCCTTAGAACCATGACGCCTTTTCCAAAACCTCCGCACTCGTCGGCAAATTTGGACACCAGGCTCGAAGGGTTGGTGTCTGGGCTTAGCCACGCGTCCTATAATGCGAAGAGGTCAGACAAGACCTTAGGGATATAGGGCTCGGGGCCAGCCATGAAGCATATCTACAACATTGCCAACAATCTCCTTGGCTTCCGGGGGAGATTCTCAGGTTTCTGATACTATGGTACTCGACAAGTTCAGCGAGGCGAGGGTAGGGATGTGCGAGGGCCATGTGGGAAAAGGGGGGGACGGGTTTATGTTGCATTTGCAGCAGTAGTTCAGCATAAACAACAAGTAAGATAACGCACGCGAAGCAACCAAGCATGAGTGTAATTGTAAATGAACATTCACAGGTTGCACCCATGTCTACACCAGCCAAGCAACCGTTGCAGTGTCACCTCATTTCTCGGCTCAGTTCATCCAATAGTCTCGATCTTTAGATTAACGAACCAGCCTTGCCAACTTGACCTCGTCTCTTGTGCGTAATTCTTCCTTCTCAATTCTTGATCTCACACTTGTCTGCCTCCAAACTCACAAGTCTAGACCTCTTCACACTTCTAGGCCTAATATCACAAGGAAACGGCAACGGCTTGGGATTAGGAACCGGCTCGTACTGCATGTCAATCCGAACAGGCTCATTTGTTTCAGGATCGATCGGCTTCCTGATCTCACAGGCCCACGCAAACTGTGCCACGAGTATCACCAGCGTCCGCTCCGCAAAGTCATATCCAGGACACGCGCGACGGCCATACCCGAACGGTGTGAAGTTCTGGCAATTCGGGTGGACTGTTAGTGGTTCTTTGTAGGTTGGGTATGAGGGCTCGAGCCATCGGGCTGGGTTGAAGGTGAGTTGGTCTGGGTAGGTTTCCTTGTCCATGAGGATAGCGCTAGAACAGTTAGCCATGCGTTCTGCGAGGAATAGAAGTGCCTTACGCATAGTTCGCGTGGAACACGGTGTTCTTCGGGAAGTAATAACCCTCGTAGATGTCATCCTCCTCAAGGCGATGAGGAATGCCCAGCTCCGCCTGGATCGAGCGAAACCGAACACCCTCCTTGACGATCGCCCTCACAACTGGCAGCTTGGGCATGTCCTCGAAGCAGGGCAGCCTGTCAGGACCGACCACTTCATCAACTTGTGCTCGCAGCTTCTCTTGCCACTCCGGATACTCCATCATGAGGTACAGAAAGGTCAAGAGCGCGTTGTGTGGGGATCTCGTCCCGCCGCCTATCATGCTGCTAAACGCATACCCAGCCTCCTCGTCACTTATATCATAGTCGCTGCGGTTCTCAATGAAGTGGCGGTAGATGCTGTGGCCCGCTGTACCATCCCTGACGGACTTTTCGACATTTCTTCGCAACTCCCAGTTGTCGTCGTAGGCTTTCTTTCGGAAGCGCTCCATATTGCCGAGGGACGGGACTAGCCAGGTGGGAAAGCCTCGCAAGAAGGGGAAGACGTTACTTGGATACTCGTCTGGTCGGAAACATTTCATGGCTTCGTCGGTGAAATTATTGGTGTCGGTGATGAATGGATGGTCGGCCGCGGTTACTCGGAAGCCCAGCATGGATCGTGTCAGAACACCGAACGAGTAACGCTTCAAATGGTTGTCGAAATCGCTAGGATCCTGGATTAAGTCTCTTAGGGTAGTTCTAGCCTCTTCTTCCATGCCCACCAAGTATTTGTCGTTGGTGGTGATGGAAACGGCGCTATGGATGAGTTTTCTCTCCCGTCGCCATGCCTCTACTATGCGTCAGCCCAGTTCATACCCTTAGCTCCAGTATGAACTCACCGTTCTTAGGCATCAGTGCCGGATTCAAGTCTCTCGAGATGAACGCCATTGCATGCGGCGTCCCCCTGTCGGAGTATAATGAGCCGCGCTTCACGAACAGGTCGTGAGCGATCCTGTCGTTGGACAGCACGACCTGTTTTTCTCCAAGAATACTGAACTGGACGATGTCGCCATATTGTTTCGCCCATCTGTTGAAAATGGGGATCAGGTTGCCGTCGGAGGAAGCAAGTTCTGGGGCATTGCCGACGACCGGCCAACCTGGGAATAATGGTGAGCGGATTCGGCGAGGAGAATCTGATGAAACATACCCTTTGGGCCTGGCGGGGGCTTTGCTCCTTTCATGCGCCTCTGAGTGGAAATGGTGTGAATAGCATAGACGGTAACCACTCCCACAAAGGAGAGGAGAGTGAGTTGCTGGTACGAGAACTCCATCCTGCTATACTTAGTTGCGGCGGTGCAGATCTGATCGAGAGAGGAGCGAGCTGGCATTTATTATGTTGACCGGTATCTGGCTTCGGCACCATCTCTAAAGATCTGTTCATGTAAGAAGTAGTACGTGTTTAGGCTGAAATAACCAGCAATCTGACACCGTCAGCTCTCCTGGCCAGTAACATCTCGACCAAGTCAGCTTACGGGCTCGCAGGTCACAAGCTAAAGCTTCCGAAGTTTCCGGATGATGCTTATTCTCATTCCTTTCAAACACTAATCTTCGATCCCGGAACAGCCGGAGTCGTCTAGTTCTTCCCCATGTTCTGATTTGTTTGAATGATGCGATGATGGGCGATTCGCCGGCATATCCAACAATGTACAGCACTCTGCTGTTGCAAAGAAGCAGGCCATACCTTATCAGTTGGATCTAGGTCAACTTACGTTGAGAGTATTTAGTAAATTACAGTACTCAACTCACTAAATTAGAGCAGTCAGATGACTAAACCGTCGCCTCATTGCATGAAAATTGATTCTGAATCAATTGATCGATTTAAATTGGAGTGTGTGTGCGTTACATCACACTGTATGCTACCTACATGATCCCCTGTTCATAGCAAACAGCGCTGGAAATAATTGCGTCGCGTTCAGGAAAGTTGTGCGTAGTTTCCAAGTGTCACTGTCTGTGACATGAATGCCGGGATCGTCATCAACTAATGCGTGCCACTGACTCGACCGGGGAAACAAATCCTCCACAACACGCTCCGCATTCATGCACGATGGCGTATTCTGAGATTAAGCCTCCCGTGGTAAGAGGAGCAGGTTTTAACTGGTGTGAGCTGAAAGCACTTATTCGCATGCTCGGTGGATTCCTAACTCAAGCGGCAATGTTGTCGGCCAGTCAGTAATGTATTAGTGACTTACCGAGGCTTGGGTGAGTCGGCCAAGCAAGCATTAGAGGCCGATATGGAGGTTCGCTACATACCGGCCCCGTATAACGACACCCGAATCTCGTCCTTCATCGGTTCAGCAAGCATTAGCGGCCGGAACGGTACCCATTACGTTTTGGTAGGGTAATTACAAGGTTGTTCTCTGGATAGCCACTCTTTCCTCGGTTTAGTCAACATTAGTACTTGACATAGTGCTCTTGGACGAGTCGGCCCGGCCGGCGATAAGAGCCGAGTTGAGACTCGGGGCAGGTGTTCTTTAAACACTCCCACCAACATAAAGTAGTAAACAGCAAAAGAGTGCGAGTCAGGTCCGTATGATGTATTTCCATTTCCGATCTTCGGTTTTGACATGTTGAGGAGAACGCCAAAGATCAGATGCTTGTCGCGACTGCGAGATTTCTGTGACGGTCACAGTAAACACCCATTCAGGTTTGCCATGCGTACATAGCACGCCCCCTATTTTTAGTCGAGCCAAATGCCCTGGCTGCTTTAGCTAGTTTTGCAGCTTGGTGTCGCAGTTACGTGTTTGACTAGCAAGTATCCGCGACAGGCAATGACATCCAATCGCCAGAACGAGAAGTTTTCCTCTTCAGGAAGGTTGCCCTCCCAATGACATAGAATGCTACAGTAATTACCATGGGGGCTCAGGGAGTGCATGGTGTCGTTCCATGGCCCCGGGTACACTAACGTGTACTAAGGACAGCTGGCGCCTCTCGAAGCACAGTGCTGTAGACCATCATCGGGATTGTCTTTGTCTCTTTGTCCACGCCATCACTAGCTCCGCTTTTAGTGACGCGCATTTTACACCATTGTTCCTCCGGTGTGGACCCTGTGGCCGGGCTGTGAAAACCGGTGTGGAACTAAATGGGGACCGAGAATGGTCAGCTTCTAGACCGACAGTCCCAATGGTTAGGAAGAGAGGGGAGGAGAAAAGAGAGAACAGGAACTGAGTGTCACATGAGCAAAAAAACGCGGGGAATTTCCAACGCAGGATGCAGTCCGTTGACACTCGGCACTTGCTTTTCTCAGTCCTTGTGAGCCGTCTGACTCGTCTCCACAATCGAAGGTCTAGATCGGGAGGATTCGGATCGGTGTCTCGATTGGCAGCTCCGAAGTAGGAGGGAAGAGTCAAGAGGCAAGAAATTGGCGGCAGGGAGAGCTCTGATGGCCCAGATGCAACACGCCACCAACCATCTTTGCGAAACTGAAGCAAAACATTCTTGGGCCAAACTTAAAATCGCCCAATGAGCTTCAATCCATAAGCAGGGCAATAAACGAAATATGTAGGGGTCAACACGCATTACGAGGCGTTGAGGCGCTGCATCCCCTTGCAGAATCGATTTCGATCCCGCAGCAAGGCAGAGGATACGGAAATACCATGTATTAGCTCAATTAATCATTAGGCCTCAAACACTCTATGTATCCCCATAGTACGAACCGATAAGGGTTTGGCTAGGAAGAGAGGAGGGGCAAGAGATGAGGCTAAGAGCATGATGAATCCAAGCGCGACAACATCGCTACCTTATTTCCGCCCTTGCCGTGTCTCTCGTCAAGATCCAGATGTCGCCTCCTTACAGTGCTAGCTCTGATCGTGCTGCCCAAAAGCGTGAACCTAGCGCCGGTTAGCTTTGTTGTCTCTTCACGTTATCCTCTAGCATCGTTTTCGTTTTTTCTGACCATCTCCACTTTTCGTGAAGTGCGCCTCGTCCCAGGTATGACCCTTTCATCCACCACGATTAAGAAGACCGACCACCCCAGATCATTTGTTCAGCGACGCTTTCCCATGAACTCTTGGCTCTATATTAGGGCTCTGGCTTGAGACTCTGCTTCACGAATCTGTAATTTCAGGCGCGACCTGGCATCCTTCAGGCTCCTATTTTGCTTTCCCGTCCTTTGTCTTTGAGAGCAACACTTCTGCCAAGCCACATTCCACTTGGTCGGAAGCCACGTACGTATCAAGACACCCCAACCTACTGAGGCTGACTCAATTGATGAAAGCGGCTTGATTCTAATTTGGTGACTCCGTAGACAATCAATTATGGCACCACCGTCGATCGAAGAAAGCTCCGAGTCTGGTATCGTAAAACCCAGCTCCGATCGTCTCGAGTTGCTCGTTCGGGAACATCTAGACACCGTGTTTAAGAACGCTACCAAAGCCATGCGTGCCAACAAGACACCCACCACACAGAATGCGACCATGGCAGATTATCTAGGAGAATACTTAGTCTCGGCTGCCCAAGTGTGGTTCCAATTAACAGATGAGATGTTGAATAGCCCCGAAATGGAGCAGGTCGTTCTGAAAGTACATGAGAATTCAAAATCCGAAACCCGATTAGCAGACCTATCGGCAATAGTATCACTGGATGTCAACATCACAAAGCTTAGGTATGATCTGCTTTTCTTCCTTGGCTTTGTTGCGCCACCATGACTTCGCGGCGAAGACGAGCACGAACAGAAAACTAAAATGGAAACATTTAGTCACATCCGAAACTTAACAGAGAAATTCTCTCGGGATATTCACGAAATTTGGCGTTCAGATCCAAAGAATGGTTCCGTTTCATCCGGCTAGCACTTTGAGTGCCCCTAGATTTTGGACCGAGTGCGACGTCTTGATGAGGATGCAAACTAGCAGATCAATGTACACAATTTTCAGAGGACCATTCGGCCCGATTTTTGTATCACTAGGTATAAGGTAGTCTGGGGTTTCTTTTTCACTATTTTCTTATCATTCCCATGGCTTTGACCACTCGGTCTTACTTGAGACCTCTCTCGTAAAAATTTCCACCTTGACAACTTTCTTCTTTGTAGCGGATCAGGAACGTCCACCAAAGGTAACGTGACAACCACCGAGAGGGACCAGCGGAGGGCCTTCTAGCTCTGGCATTCATAGTTCGGCATCTCGAAGTCACAGCACTTGGACACTCAAAATCCATCCCATGTCAGTTCGCTCTGCTGTCCCTGTCTCGTGTTTCTTTACTTTGAGGGTAGCTATGGAGTACATGCTCCATGACGGCGATTACAAAGTACTTCATCATAGGAGCATTTAGGGACGTTTTTTGAGAATTCCCACTCCAAGGCAAAGGCGACTAGGGCCTAAATTGACGAAGAGAGTTCCTACATTATTACGTCTACATTTAGCTATTAGATCTGCCCTTAGGTACTGTTTTAGGCCAAAAGTCTCCGTACACTCCCGTTTAGAGCAACAAAATACAATCTATTAAGAAATAGTATTTATAATTTAAGATGTAGTAAATTATAGTACTCCCAAACTAAAGCTCTCCATAAGATACTTAAATTTTAGGCCTCATTTATATCCAAAGCTTTAATCAAGGTATTGAGCTTTAGAGTAGAACTAGTAGTGTACGGGAACGGAGACTTTTGGCCTAAGACTGTACCTAAGAGAGAGATGTCCATCATACACTGAGTGCTGCAACCCATCCGATCATCCAGATCTACCGTAAATAGGCGTTTCGATACGTATGCCACATATCTACGAACAGTGGAAGCCTGTAAAAGGAAATATTACCTCATTGAAACAACTAACAAAAGTAAGGCCAGGAAACTAACAATGCCAATGGCTACCCACTCCAACACCAATTCACTAAAAGAGGGCGGCGACCCTTCACTCCTTGAAGTCACGAGCCGAAGCTCATACATGTTGTCCTTGACCTTGGCCAACGCCTTCCCAGGTCCATCGAAGGCCTAGCCCTTGACCCAGGGCCAACACAACCTTGCGCCACCTGGCGGAGCGAGCCTAGCTGGTTGACGGGGCGGGGGGTGCAGAAGGGGGCCGGGAGCCGGGGTGCCGGGGGAGGACGAGATGGATGTGGCAGGTCATCCCACCCACTGACATCGGGACGGGGGTGGCGGCCATGTCGTCAGCGTCGTCTTTTTCTTCCCTTTCTTGGAGGCCAGTGGTTAGTGGTTAGTGTTGACAAACGTATCTGCACAAACTTATTAGCAGTGAGCAAAGAAGAGAAAAGAGAAGAGAATGAGGGAATCGCATTCACGACAAAGTTGGCCGGCCTCACTGCCCATAAGTGTGTAGAATGTTTTGACGTACCTTGATTGGTGAGCCCTGTGCGAAACACTGCCCCGACCTGGTGATAACTCGACTATGAATAGTTTGACTCAATGCGCCAGGATTGCGCGGGCAGACGAAGTGCGGGCAAGGACAGCGCGGAGAGAGGTGGTTAGCTGGTGCTCCGGGCTGATGGAGGGACAAACGGCGGCGACCTTAGAGATGGGGGCAGGATCGGAGGAAGAATTGAAGGCAGCCTCAATTTCATCGTCTTCGGGATCCTATGACAATAACATAAACATGTCGTCATTTGACCTTTTGGCAGTTCCGGTCGCTTGGCATAGACGTTAGTTCTAGAGAACGTGTTAGCTGTCCGAAAAGAAGGGAATTGGAACAGTTGTTTGTGATACACAAGAAAGTATGCCTGAGTCCTCTTATCACTTAAAGCGCTTCGCATCCTGTCAACGATTTTCGTAATTTCCGCATATTCCCAACCCATGGTCTCCTTCAGCAGGCGCAGGGCAAACCCTTCCAGGCCCATATCCATGAAGAGTTGGCAATAGTCACCAATTTCCTTCTGTTTTTCGTCCTTACCCCATCTCCCACATGGAATGCGGTAAGTTTTCTCGACGATGTCCACGAAGCCGGTTCCCTCCAGGTATTTGCGAATGTTACCGCCCATGCCAATACGTCCAGTTTTTCCGGTGCGGTCCATTGCATCAAGCAAGGCCTTACTCCACTGGTTGAAGATGTGATCTTCATCATCCATAATCTCCGAGACCTCACTGTACGGCGTGATATCAAACTCCAAGTGCTCGATCCACCCACCCGGCACCAGCACTTCATGTGCTTCTCGATATAGTTGTGGCCAGTCGCTTACGCCTCCGTATAAGGCACGAATATGCACAAAGTCCAGGCTAGCATTGGGATCCTTCCATTCCGATTCTGCATCTTCAATGTAAAATGTGCAATTCGGGGGGACCCACGCTGGCTGGATCAAGCAACTATCCGTCCCGATCACCTCAGCCAAAGGGTACTCGTCGGCCATATCGATAGCCCAAATTCCCGTACCCGTCCCCAGATCCAGGATTCTAGATGGGTTGTCTCCAAGAGGAGCCTCGAAGAGTCGATTGTTCTTAACCATCTTCAAGAAGTGGTGCGCTACGTCGTAGCACTCCTTTTGGTCCTCGTCGATGGGGGCCCAGTATTGCGTTGGCGGTGAGAGTTGGAATATTCGATCATGAATCATATAGTGCTCCAGTCTGTCTCCAACGTCGGTGTACTTGAAGAGAGACTCCAGCCCATCTTCGTCAGTATCGCAGGCCATGCTGCGCTTTTTTCCTTCAACCTTATCCTCATCACTAGTCGCACCTGCGACCATATGTGAAGCTCCATCTTCACAAGTCTCGTCACATGTTTGGTCCACGTGGGTTTTCTTTTGAGGTGGAAAACTCGTGGGGGTGTTTGTCGAAGCGAGTGTTCGTAGTTGTGAGGGTGCCGTGGATGGAAGGTCGACGAGTCTGGAGGAGTTGTGCAAGGCAAAAGCTCTTCTGCCCTTCATTTTCCGCTGCTTCAAGATGACTCTCACTCTCACGAGGCCATTAACGTCATCCTCGTCAGATTCTGAATCTGACTCCTCTCTCTTTTCAGCGGAGCCATACCGCCGATCTTGAGACTCGAGGCGGATTCTCTTTCGCCGCTGGCGACGCCTCTCTGAGGTTTTGCTGTATTTCGAACCTCCTTGTCTTTCTGAGTACAATCTTTGCGGAACGAGCGACGAGGGTTTAAGAGACGGCTCCCTGAACCTTTCCTCATGGAGATGTTGGTCCTGCTCCTCTGTGTCAATCTCTTCTATCTCTATGACTCTCGTATAGAACATGTTGCAGTTTTCGCTATGAATCGTCAATGATGAACTTTTGTAAGACATAATTGAGCTTCACCTACCATTGAATCTCAGTGCTTTCCTCACTGGCAGAAACATGATGACACGATGGGCAACTCGTCGCCAGCTTTGCGTGACTGTCATTTGGCATCTCTTTGCAAAGAATGCTCATATTGACTTTCTGATAAGGACGGAAAGCCCGGTTCCACGGCGTTGATGAGCTAAGCTCGGTGCGAGTTGCATGATCCTGCAGTGCGTACCGGCGCCTGGCAACACGGCCTTCGCCGTTTCTGCCCTTAAATTGTTCCCGGATAATGTGCTCCAAGGTATCCCAGGACGTTATTGCTCGGAGATGAATGGGAATCTGCCGCCCGATGGCATCGTCAAGCGTGAAGTGTTCTTCGATGACTGGCCTCTCTAGCCTCATTACCAGCGAACGTAGCCCACGGAGCTCACTGTATACGACAGAACCAATTCGGATGATGCGACTAGAAGCCATCTTCAGATCATCTCCTATAGATGAAACTGTCTGCAGTGCGAGACTGACTCGATTAGTGAACTGCCCCAATAAGTCATGGAGGCTCTGGGCCTGTTGTTTGATCGTTGCCGTCATTCGAGTCTCGATCACACCAAGATGCTGCTGCATGTTTATTTGACTACACTTAATCAACTGCCTGTTAGGTATGTGGTCAGCCTTAGATAGCGTCGCGAGTGTTTTCAATGTTGACACTTCTTACACTGTCACGGCATGAAGCAAGATCTTTAACGAAGCCGTGTAACCTGCGATTTCCCCACGGAACTTGCTCACCTCACCTTCCTCCAGCTTCCATTGGATCTTTTTCACGGTGTCCTTGATTGGATTGCCCGAGCCATTGTGTGCAAGGCTTGTAGAGTACTTGTCGATTTTTCCTCGCTAGGATGGATGCCCTCCTGCTTAGCGCATGGGCTCTCCTGAGCATCCTGTAAGCACCCCCTGAGTGAAACTGAGCATCCTCTGAGTGAACCTAAGTGAGCCTGAAGAAGTCCACAAAATGAAGGCAGGATTAATTGGAGTGCTGCTGTTAGATTGGACCATGTACAGAGTGACAGAGCGGGTGGTCAAGTGGTGACTGACCTGGGGCCTAGACCCCGGGCCCGCCGAGCCCCTGCCAGGCGCCGCCGGACTAGGAAGGCAGTTAGGGAAGCCTATTACCCCTGACCGCGACCGCGATAGCTGTAACGCCAACACACACAATACACAGTAATCTAAGGCGAATACGTTCCAGTGCCATGCTAGCTTTCCAACAAGAGTACTATCTATAAGTGGATAGAGGAGCCGAACGACGATCCGCCACCGCAGCTATCAGCTTCTGGTGAATACACTATCAGAGAAGGTCGGCGGCGCTCAAGAGGCCTACAGTCTATCGCCTCCAGTGACGCGCCGACCGAGCCTGTCACGCCTACATCGAGCCACAGCCTACCGCTGCGCCAAGGCAGGGTCCAGAATCTTCCTCTGGGGCCTAGTCGCCCAACGACTCAAAAGCGACAGGATGATCCGGTATATTGTAATGAGGCTACGCAAACTCGGCGTCAGGCTCGTCTCCAACGAAATAACACCAGGGCGGTCGACTCTGGGGGGGGGGTTTCGAAGCTGCCGAGCAAGTCAATCGAGAGCCTGTCGACTCCAGGGCTCCCCCTGCTAGAGCTGGACCGGCTGAAGCAGTTTGGGCTTCCGAAAATCGTGATAACGTCGGCAGAAGGAGAGAACCGCCAGCAGTGTACTGGGAAACGGAGAACTTCGAAACGGCACAAGGGAGGCTAGTTAGCACAAGCAAGCCAAGGAGGAACCCAAAATTTCAAGCCAGCGTACGAGATAAGGATGATTCAGAGTCAGATGAGCCGCAAGTGCCGTATCCGACTCGCCCCCCGGCCCGTTACGAACTGCGCCAAGGTCATCCAAACTTGACAGACAGTTTTCTACCAGCTCCGGCGCCAGACCCGCCACCGCCTTCTCAAGGGAGGAGAACCAGAGATTTCAATTAGTTTCTTTCTAAAATTACAAAAGATAGATTGTAGTAGAGATATGTGTACTAGTACTATTTTTTCTGTCTAGAAATGACCAATATTGAGAACATTGCTCCCAGATGAGAGGAAGGGAGGTATCATTCAAGCTGCACCGGGTCTTATCAGATGAAAAAAAAAGATTCTCTAATCAGAAAGTATCAGCAGCGTGAACACTGCGCTTCACCAAGAGAATATTAATCCATGCCGTTTGGGGTAGACGAAATAGGCCGTAATTTAATGTCCAGGTCCTTGGCTACCCGATATCGGGATTGGGAAGATTACAACGGAGTAACTCCCCCGTAAATGACAAGGATTCCCCGCCGTTGATGATGCAGATGAATGAGAAGCATCCTCTTGAGACCTTAATGGTACATACCTACTTCCTTATCTATAGGCAAGCCGCCTCACGTAACTCCACTTGCCCTCCTCTCGCCGATCAATCTAGCTGAGAACGACGCCAGCATCAAGTGAACTTATGGAGTTGAAGGACGACAGCCTGTGGCCGCAATCGAGGAACTGGGCATATCTAAACAAAGATTCTGGGAGGACGGCACGAGTGTTTGAAGTTATGAACCTGGCAACAAGACTATTAACAGTTCTGTCCGCTGGCCTACTGGACCCAGCTTTCGTGGACAAGAATGCGCAGTAATTACTGGAGGACTGAGACTGATTCTATTTACAGGAGCACAATCCAATTTGTGCCGCACACACATGTCTGTTTCCCACTCTCGATCGTACATCGGTCCCGAAATCCTGCCCCTCTCGCATTGGCGTGGACCTCAGCAATTGGTGTTTCTACCCTGTACGCAGACTTTGCGACGCGAAGAGGCTCCGGGAATGTGGCCCTGGGCGTAGACGCAGCATCGATAACTGCTCCTGGTGAACGAGCAGTCCTCGATGATGAGCCCGACTTCAGCCTTGAATTTGGTTCTGCTCATGAATTTGTCGCCGGGAGCTCTGGCCCAGCATGTCCCATAATACGACTCCCTGTCATCCCCGATACCCGTGCTCCCAGACGGTAAATTTGCCAGTAGGTTCTTGCAGTCGCTGAGTATGGACCATGCTGACCTTTTGCAATTGGTTTCGTACGCGTCGGCTCGTTTGACGAGTGGGTTGTATGTTTGCAACAGGTAGGAGACGTTCTCCAGCAGGTCTCGCCCAGGGTCCTTTTCCGAATCGGTCGTATTCCAAGTCGAGGCCTGCAGGAACATGGCTTTGGACTTCGGAATGCGGTAGTCAGCATCTTCGAGATAACCGCCCAGGTGCGAAAGAATCAGGTCGTCAACCAGCATGTTTGTGAGATTGACTGTGCCGTCGTCGAGGATCTGGCCTTGAAATGCATAGCGTTCGCGCATTGCCTGTCCAAACCAGCCCTTTTGAAGATAGTCGTAATAATTGTTAACCGCAGGCTCGTTCACAGCGTTAACAATTACGTCGGTTGTCCAGTAGCCGTTGGAAGATATATCTAGGAGAAGCACATCCGACAGATTGGCGAAGAATGTAGCCTCTGAAGTAGATGTTGTAGAAGAATTGTCCAGTGCATTGATAGTGGTTACGCATAGCAGCGCGTTGAGAAGGGTGAAAAGAAGGACCATGATGCATCAGATGAAGGGTGTGTTGCAGATGGAGAGCGTGAACATGTTTGGCTTCTCGCAAGTCTACTAGCTCGAGGGCCTCTTATTAAAGAAAAAGAAGACGGTATGCCGAAGAGATTGGCATGCTTGCAAGCAACACAATGCCAACGGCTGGACCTGGGCTGGCTAACATGGGCTCTCGGGGCCAGATCCCGATATTCCTCAAGGCCTGTGCGGGGACTTTTTCTTCTTCCTCTTTCCGTATGAGGCCATCGCGGCACTAGCTTCCTAGAATTCCTTGACTGCTCGTACTAGCATGTATTGCGGTCTGAGTTGGTCCAATACTATTGTGACCATTGGGTCTTTTCATGGATGGGCCCATCACTATACTGTCCTCCTAAGGTGTTGCGCCGCACTGGCCCGTAGCTGCCTGCATTACTAGGTGATTGTTGGTCCTCCGTCTTGCGTTTTCACCGCCTGAGATTATCTCCATTGAGTAGGTGGCTGGAATAGAATACTTAACACTCTGGGATGCCACATGTAGTCAAGGGGCAGCTTCGGAAGACGAAAACACTAATTGTCGCAGCCTGACTGCTGCCTTATTGGCTCCATCAGCTTTGAATCATCATTCGATGTTGTTGGTCTATAAGTTTGTGGGATGGTAACTGAGATAGAACGCGTAACACTCTGGGATGCTAATTAAGCGACAGCCTCGGAAGGCAAAAAAAACCATCATCGCAACCCGGCTGCCACCTTACTGGCTCCATCAGCTAGTGGAATCATGATTCGATGTTGTTGGTCTGTACAATACAACCCCTGACAGTTTGTGGATGGTGGCTGGGATAGAACACCTAACACTCTGGGATGCTGATCAAGTGACAGCCTCGGAAGACGAAAACATGATGATCGCAACCCTGCTACTGCCTTACCGGGTCCATCAGCTTGCGGAATCATGATTTGATTTTATTGGCCTATTTAATATAACCCCTGAAAGTTTTGGTCGGTGGTAGGATAGAACGCGTAACACTCTGGGATGCTACAAACTTTTATCCCCCCCACTGTAGTTAAGCGACAGCCTCGGAAGACGAAAACACCATTGCCGTAACCCGGCTGCTGCCTTATCAGCTCTATCAACTTGTGAAATTGTTCGATGTTGTTGGTTTGTATTCCGAACTTGTTAGAAACCAGCATCCACCTTCCTTCTCCACTATCAGGTCTGTTCCTTTATGTCATAATTAGCGCACGCACAACTCACCTTGTGTGTGGGCAAACAAGGCTCTTTTTTCTCTCTCATCCATCACACGAGCCATTTGAGCAAACTATTAGCTTGAAGAGTTACGAAACGTGGCATTCACGCCGGACTAAACAACCAACATCCATCTAGTCTACTCGCCTCCTACCTATCGTCATCCATTGACCAGCCAGCGTCCCGAATGCAGGCGAAGTAAGTAAACCTTTCACTCTTCTACCTCCAAAACAAAATGAAAAGGGAAAACCTTTCCTTTTTAATCCTGGACTGCAGAAGCTGACTATCACAAGACGCTTTATCATCCACTTTATTCATCTTTTGGCACATACATCAACATCCATCGCTTTTGAGACACCGTCAGCGGTAGCCACCATGCAAATACCACGGGGTGTCACCTTATGCTTCGTCGACTTGCCCAACTGGGAGTGGGATAAGGACGCCGTACGAAACGCGCAGGACCGTGGCGCAGTGCAGCGGTATTTTGAGGCCCTCGATCGAGGCTTTCTCGGCCTGGCAATCCGAGAGCGCTATTCATTCCATAGCCCGATTGGCCCAGACGGCATCGTTGACGACACCGGAATGCAGCTCTACGAACTTATACTCAGCTACCTACAAGAGTATATGGATGAAGATGACGACCGCCTTGAGGCCACTAAAGCGGTCTTGACTGAAGGGCTCGCAAACACTGATGATCCTGACATAGAACTCGTGCGCCAGATGGTCAGTATGATGGAGGCGGACCCTCCCGCCGCTCGGCGTAAGAGAGCACTTAGGGCTGATGTGCTTGGCTTTCTGGAGGAGCATGACTTAGACCTTAGCAAGGTTGACCGCGTGCTTGATATTCTGCTTGAAGAGTGAGGATAGTGTTGAACTTGACTTGGAGTGCCTTAAGTTGTTTAAGGGACCGGGTATAACAATGAAGGACTGAGCAGCATTACCTGTACCGCTATGTGTCCGCCTGCCTTTTCTTTTCATGAATTTAAATTATTTACTCGTTATGTTTTGTGTAATTTGTTCTGAGAAGAATTATGATAAGATGGTAGGGTAAAATCATTTATTTACGAGACAGAGTGTCCTCAACTACAGATACGTCATCCTTCATTTAGCTCACGAGAAGGCATTCATTCATTTCTAGAGGGCGAGTCAGTTACCGTTCCGCATGCGCGCCTCCAGCGGTGGTAGGTTGGTAAACAAGTGCCTTGCCTTCTTCCAGAAGTTTACCGGCCGAGGCCAATACGAACAAATGCACGCAAGTGGGAAGCCCCCGGGCTGTGCCGCATAGCACCCTTGGAAGACGATGCAGAAAACATTTTAGATGAAATTGCATTGCTATCAGATGAGAACAAACCGGGCGTAAAAGACGGCAACTCAGACCACGACGCATGCAGCTTGGGGCTGTCACCGCCGTCCCGTACAACATCCTGGGAGCATGGTCTGTCTCATAGTGGAATCAGACGATGGAAATTCGTCCTTCGCCTTCGAAGCCCGAGACCCGTTTCAGTGGCTGGAAACTTCGGGCGTGGGAGCCGAAGCCGACCAACGACTCTTTGTTTAGTTATAAGTACGTAAGGACCTTGAGCCCGTCAACTAACCAGAAATCAACCTTCTTCCTACTCCTACCCCCAATCATCAGAGCTCCATAGGAAGAGACACGCCCCAATCATATTCTTCTCTCAATACCGACAACATGCGACCCGTCTTACTTCTTCAATGTGCCGTCGTTGCGATGGTGTCTGCCGAAGATCTCCTCTTTATCGATATCCCCAAAAACGCGTGGAACAACACCCTCATCCAAATCTCCTTGATTCACAACTCCTCTGCTGTGCACAACTACATGGACATGCTCGCCAAGGGGTGGTTAGGACAGGCCATTAGGGAGCGCTACGCGTTCGATGGCCAGGTGGAGAAGAACGCATCCGGCATAGAGGTCGTCGGATACAACAACTTGCCCATCGACGAGTTGGTCATCGAGCACCTGCAGGGATATCTCGAAGAGGACGACGACCGCCTGGCCGCCACCAACAAGACCCTGCGAGCCGCCCTCTCCGAAACCGAAGACCCCGGGCACAATCTCTTGCAGGCGATGGTGGACTTGATGGACACGTACCAGCCTGACACGGATGTGCAAAAGCGCGCGAAATACACGCCAAGGTGCAAGACCAAGGCTCGTGCAAAGCGCTCAGATTGCCAGGAGGCTTTCGCTCTGGCCTCGAGGGGTACTGGTTACCTCGACAGCGACTTCTCCGGATACGAAGGCACATGCTACATTCGGGCACCTGGAACCAAGACCATGACGGTCAAGAAGTTCATATCCATTGCGGGATTAATTATTTCGGATTGCGCTTATGTCCCGTCGGGTTCTACGACGGTATACGTCCAAGGTCATGTCCGGAAGTCGTCATCACGTCGGAAGGTGTGTGTCCAGGTTGAGTCGACGAATTGCTAGATTCTAGGAGGGATTCGAGACTTGGGTCTCGATCAAGTATACTAGGGTGGTCGGGTCTATCCTAGGGGTATAGGGTAGGTCCGGGCGTAGGGTGTATGATCGAGTGGATCAGGACGTCGTAGTGAGTAATGTAGGTTACAGTCTGATAATGGTAGAATGGTAGATTCAATGTAATTAAGTGTGGTTGATAGCTGGTAAGGCTATCTCTATAAAAGTGCTAAGTGGATGTATATATATACTGAATGGAAGCGATAGTTCCTAGGAGCGCATCGCTTTAGAAGCGCTTCACTTTAGCAGTCTAGCTTTTCCTTCAATCAGATCAATAGCTAGATAAAGTCAAAGACCCCGAGGCATCCGGAGCCTCTCGGCCGTCCGAGGTCATCGTCAGCTTCTTCGTCTATAAGACTGACCCAAAGACCCTCGTTAGATAGGAAGAATAGCAAGAGCTTCTCATACACATGATCACTTCCATCCGCTAGATGCAACAGTATTGCTGTCAGGGTGATGCATAAGATGTCAGAAGGTAGGTATTGGTGTGTATGCAAGCGTTCACTTGCTGAGCACTTTGCGAGCCCTCGGCGCATGGCTAATCTAGGAGCTATCATGTGACGCCCTTATCTGCAATAAGGGTCTCCCTCAACTCCTAGAGGTCGGAACTCTTACAGTATACTAAAGAGAAATCATAGACTTTAAATATTTTTAAGCCTGTATTAGCAAGCAAGCTAGTAGGCTACATATCGCCGCTTTATGAGCCAGGGGCAGGCCGATATAACCTGGAATTATAAGTAGCCCTGTCCTAAGCGCATTCTGTAGCATCCTAAGTATCTCTGAGCTGTCCCTGAGCTGTCCTGAGCTGTCCCAGAGCCATCCTGAAGCCGTCTCTGAGCTATCCCTGAGCTCTCTTAATTAGGAATTAGATGCTAACCGAATCGAGAAATTTTTCACTGCAAGTTTGGGAACGTATAACAGATGATACGAAATGGTGAGAGCCAACCTTGTATCTCTCCAAAAGTTCCGGGGGGGTTATATGAACCCCGATACTCATGCGTGTGGACAGCGAACAGACCCATGCGTCCTTCATCTGAAAGCCCAGTATTGGTAATGCCGTTACAATGAGACACCATTTCCTTCCTCAACTCTTCAAATCCTGTCGGGATCTCAGTAGAGAGATCATCGCCCAACCTCAGTTCGCGATGGGCATAGATCGTGATCCAAGAATATGCAACGTAAGCAACAGTAGATGCATTATGCCCTTCTCTCGAAGGGATCAAAACACGAAACCCGTGCTTGTTGGAAGTGCCACCCGCGGCGGTGATCTTAGAGTATACGAGCGCGGAAATGGGACCATCGTCTGGATGTTTTTGTAACATTGGTGGTGTGCCATACGTCTCATCTACCCCATTAGCCTGAAGAAAGGCATCAAGACAGGCGACAGATATCTTGAATCCACGAAGTATGGTAGCTGAGCCTAATATGACTGCCTCGTATTAGATCTTGGCTTGGTAAATACCCAGTTGCCTGTGTTGCAGTGGCTGGTGACGGTGAATCGAAGACGAGGCGTTACCAGACCACGAAGGAAAAGAGTCAGTTTAATACGTTGAGGGACATTTCCTCACAATCGACTAATGGCAAGAATTAAGACATGTGTCCCTCGACCAATAGGATTGTGGATGAAGATGGCGCTCGGCGTATGTGCAGGGATGCTGTAGGCAGCAAGGTCTCCAATGGTAAGATGACTACGAACATTGCTTACCACTGACACGATTAGGCAGTCAAGCAAACATAGTGGTCGCAAAAGGTACGCAAACGAAGGAAAGTTACGAGTCTCTATTTACATCGTGAATAGGATTCTCTCAATACTCTTGCTGCCCCTACTCTGTGTGAGTCCGTCCGTAATGAGTGGGTGTGCAGCGATAAACATCATAGGGCCTAAACTAGAAGCCCAATTCTTATCGAAAAGGTCGGGTCCAAAAGAAGCTTAAAAACACCCGAAGACCTCTAGTCAATGATGAAGAGCAACAGGAAACCAAAAGAGTCCAATTGATACCATCCACTACAGATTAACGAGAGATTGGATTTTGAAGCAAAATTTACGTATATGATCATCAAAATAGTGTGGAATATGTAAGCATCAAATCAGCTGTGGGTCCTATAGTCTAGTGGTCAGGACGTTGGATTTTGATTTAATCTGCCTTCCAAAGTCGCCAGTTCGAACCTGGCTAGGACCTCTCTTTTTTCCCAATACAGCAAGAAACCTTTTTGCCACCAGGAAAGCCGGTTGCGACAGGTGTTATTGTCTGGAAATTGAAGGGCGTCTGCAAGACTAAAAGTCTTGTTCAAGGTCCTTTAACTTTGATATCTTGCAATTTCTAAATAAGGAATACTGTAGGATCCTTTCCTCTAGATGTCGATTCTTTTGCACTAGGTCGATAGCTTGAAGTTGTTTTAGCCAACTGAAACTTGCCCTATGAATTCCGAGAGACACATCGGTAATTCTGAGATTCATAGCTTTCCAGTATCACTGATCCATCGTCATCGAGATGACAGCTTTGCAATTGGTCATCGTACGTTGTATCCATCAGCTTCGGAATTTGGTTTTCTACAACATCCTACTAGCAGTCCACAGTTGAGGAACAAATCAAGGGTCCCAGGCTCAGGCTACCTCAGACCAGCTCACCACCAGCTCAGAAATCTCAGCACAGCGCAGGTAGAGACCGTGAATGCTGAGTTCCAAGGAGGAAAGGGGAAATTCTCAGCGTCAGTTTTGGGATTCTGCATGGGCTGTCAAGCCTGTCATCAGGCATCGCCCAAGTCAGCCGAGCTTGGATGCTGAGAAGTCACGTGTTACAAATCACATGGGCTGTGATTGGCCAATTCAGGTGGGCGAACCGGGTCCGCCATTCAACTTCCTCCCAAATCAGCCCATCTTCACAAATCCCTCGACAACACTCCAAGCAACCTCCAAACCTCCATCGCCGGCGCAATCGACACAATGTTCATGCAACGCACCGCCATCGCCGCGGCCCGCCGCGCCGCCGTCCGACCCGCCGTCGCCCGCTCCTTCACCACCTCCTTCGTCCGCCGTACGCATTTTGCTCCCGCCCGCCCAATGGCAATCCTCGTATGATGGTGATAGGAACGACGGCTGACCTGATTGTGCTCCAGGCGATGCTCCCAAGGCCCCCGCGGCCGCTGCCGAGACCAAGGTCGGCTCCTACAAGACTCTGAAGGGTACGTCGCCACGATCCTGAGCTCCGATTGCCATCGACTGGCAACCCCCAAATAACCTCGGTCGAGTCATCGTGAAGACCATATCTGCTGACAAAAAGTCACCAACAGAGGTCAAGACCGACGCCGACCTTTTCGGTCCCGGTGCCAAGCCTGGAACCGTTCCCACCGACCTCGAGCAGTCCACCGGTCTGGAGCGTCTCGAGATTCTCGGTAAGATGGAGGGCGTCGATATCTTCGACATGCGCCCTCTCGACGCCAGCCGCCTCGGCACGATGGAGAGCCCCATCTTGGTCCGATCCGCCGGTGACGAGCAGTTCGCTGGTTGCACTGGTTTCCCCGCCGACTCCCACGCCGTTCAATGGCTCGGCGTAAGTGCTTCCTTGAGGTCCGGACAGACGGAACTAGTTTGCTAACCGCACATTTGACCGTAGCTTTCCAAGGAACGCCCCATTGAGCGATGCCCCGAGTGTGGCAGTGTCTACAAGATGGACTACGTCGGCCCCGAGGATGACCACCACCACCACCACCCCCCCGAGTTCGAGGAGCCCAAGACCTTCGCCGACTACATCAAGCCCGAGTACCGATACCGATAAATGCACACACCGGCAGCATGGACCGGATTGTTGTATTGGAACTATGGGTGAATACGGGATGGTGTCCCAGGGAGAGCAGTGGTTTTGTAGAATAGGGTGCATTTTCCCTGTGTCAATTTACTTGCTTGCAGAAGACGATTTTGACCAACATTTGTGCCATTCTCGGTGTTCCTCGTATCGCTTTGGAAAGGTGAAAGATTGCGGGTATCACGGGTGTCTGAGATCCTTGGAAATTGTAGTTGATACGCTTGCATGACAGTGATGCAATCCCACGTGGAATTGGATATCCAAACCAATTCATGCGGCTCCGTCCGGATCTACTCACTCCTGGTTTGCCTTCCAGACTGTAGGTGCTACCAACTCAGATCAGAGCCAAGGTTGTCACTAAGACAAACAGTCTGCTGACATGTAGCAACAACGGGATTTCACGGGCTGAGATCGAGCCGCTCCTTCGGCGTCGGCTGATGCAGGCCCGGAAGGGGACTTGGGTGATTGGGAAGTGGCGTGAGCCCCTCGGGTTTGCAGGCACCGAATCGGGCGACACTTCCCATGTGGTTATGGCAACGGCTCAAGGACTGGCTAGACATGTCTAGACTGGCCGCGAAGAGCGATAGCTGTGCCCCTCGATCCATTGAGTTCAACCCTCTGAGTTCAACCCTCATCCTCGTCAAAGCTCAACTTGATCTTCTTGGGCTTCTTCTTGGGTTTGCGGTCCTTGGATCCCTCTTTGGCCTCGCTTTCTTTTCCTCCCTTGACTGCAGCATCCTTGTCCGCAGACTGGTCTTCAGAGTCGCCGCCAATGACCTTTCCAACCTTGCGTTTCCGTCCGCCGATAGAGACCTTGCCGCTATCCGCTTCCTTGGCCATCTCGTTTGCTGACTCATCCAGGCTGTGAGGCTGCAGGTCTTTGACGACAACGCCGTCCTTGTCCACCTCCAGATGGCTCACAACGTTGCCGTCCTCGTCGACGACCAGCGGCACGTCTTCGGCATCCTCGCTGCTAGACCGCTTCTTGGCCGACCTCCGCTGGGCGCCGAGCAGAGGGTCCGGGCCCGGAGCGCCGGAGGCTTGGGCACGGAGGGCGGCGAGGAAAGGCGGAGTAGAGGTGTCGTAGGACAGGTTCTTGGACGTGATTTTGGGTGGCATTTTTCCTCTCTCTCTCACTCTCGGAGGCGTGGATTTTTCGGTCAAATTAGCTGACGCGTCCGGGGGGGTAATCAAGATTGGCCGCCGGTCTGCACGTCCCGTTGTCCACTTGGGCAGTTTATCTTTCGGTGAGACGCTCGGCAGGCGATGTCGTGCTCTGCGGTGCCAGTGCGGCTCTCCGGGACTTTTTTATGGACGCGTGCTGACACGATGAGCTCAATTCCTTGCCGTGACTTCCAGCTATTAGCCCCGCGGACCGTGCATGTAAGAGAAAAAGACCCAGGAAACAAGACGTGCGGATGGCAGTCCGTTTCGATTCGATTGGGAGAACTGTGACAGCTGAGAAACATGCGTGATGTGGTTTGCGCTGCGACGCAACGCTGCAGACAAGACATGCTAATGCACGCACATTGTGCATAAACCTCCAAGCTTCGGCAAGCCACAGCAAACCACCTGTCAAACCGATTGCGAGCAAGGAGCCACAATAGGAGCCACACTCCACAGCAACACAACGATGTGCAAAGCCACAGAGCGCACGGTGCCACCGCTAGTCCCAGCAAGGTCCAGGTGGGTGGGTGCGCTGCATGCAACCGACGCGGGGGGTGTGTGGACGCCATACCTAAAAAGCCGCCTCGACTCATGCGCCTCAAGAAAATAACTTGGAAGCCATCTCCTTGGCACGGCTTCATTACCAGAACTAACTCCTTCTCCTAAATTTCTCCCCTAGGAGACCAGGAGAGGGGAGGAAGCCCGGATCTAGGAGATATAGATTATCCGTTCATTTTAGCATCCTGCACGGCCCCTGATTGGGTTAATTGGCTCTTGTTTTCCACACTCAGTGCCGTGATTGGCCCGTGAGCCTCCTGTTTTGATGCCGCAGTGTCCTCTTATGAGTGGCCCTAGCGTCTGGGCACCTCCTTGCCAAAAAGCCTCCTATCGCCTGCGCTGTCACCGGGGGGGGCTTCAAACGAATCCACCGCATCTCGCCCGCTCAGGCGCAACCGTTTCGCTCACCGGGCTTACACCAAAGCCGCATCACCGAGCCTCCCCTCTCGGCCTTTCGCGGGTCTTGTCCAAGGGGTTTCTTCGCCTTCTGCATCCCTTTCCGCGATTACAGCTTTTCTGCCCCCTGTCAAACGCCATTGCTTTTCTGCTACCGGTGCTTCTGCTTCCTCCCTATCGACGATTCAGGACCCACTGCCGCCGCTTTCTTGGTTGACGCGTCAGTGGGTGGAAATCTGGTTTAGGGAACGTGGTCCCTGCCGCTCTTTATTAATTCCATCTCCAAATCATCCACTCCTTGACCCGTACGACTCTAACTCCTGGAACGGCCGGAATTCGCTGCTTTGCGCAATCGACGCCGACTATCTCTTTCGTCCGGTCCATCCGTTATTTCTAGCCTTGCTACGCTCCCTCACCTCGCCTCACCTCGCCTCAACTCGCTCCGACTGAATTCTTCTTCGCTTCCTGATCGTCCTGTCGTCATCTCCCCCGTCCAAGTCTACCATCTTCTCTCGCCAGCCGCAGCCGCCGCCCCGACGCTGGCGCCTCTATAGCGGCGTATTTGATGTCCCACCGACCTCTTTCGCTCTCTATCACAACACCCGCCGTTAAGGCAGGTCCGTCCTCATCATGGATCTGATCCGGCGGGCCACCAAGGCCGGCTCCAACAATCCGCCCCTTGCGCTACCTACCGACGAGAAGAGGGGGAGGAAGAATGACTCTCGTTTAGCATTTTTTCGAAGGCCCTTGCGATTACGGGGGAATTCGACCATTTCTGTACCACTGGGGATTGTTATCTTCTTCCCCATGCTGGTGCTCATCTTGATCCTCATTCTCTTCATCAGCCATCCCAGTTCGCCAGCGAGATTCTTGATACCTGGGGGGGCTGCCCCAAGTATGCGGTAGGTCCCTTTCTCAACCCTCGCAACTCATCCACGCTTCTCAGGTTCACTGACATGTATGCGACGACAGAAAAATTAGCGAAAAGTACGACAAAGTTTTCGTCGAAGGTTGTGTCGAACCCGATACGTCCAAACCTCGTGCCAATGCCGCCTTCGTCATCCTCGCCCGAAACAAGGAAATCGACGGTGTTATACAGTCGATCAAGTCAGTGGAACGCCACTTCAACCGCTGGTACCACTACCCCTACGTCTTCCTCAACGACGGCGACTTTGACGACAACTTCAAAGAGATCGTACGGAACCACACGTCCGGCGAGGTTGAGTTTGGCAAGGTTGGACCCGACATGTGGGGATTCCCCGACTGGATCGACCCCGCGGTTGCACAGGAAGGCATTGCGAAGCAGGGCGATGCGGCCGTCATGTACGGCGGGCTAGAGAGCTACCACAAGATGTGTCGCTTCTATTCTGGGTATGCTACTCTCAATGACCTCAGAGAAAGCAATCTAACCGTGTCTAGATTCTTCTTCAACCACCCCCTACTGCTCAAGTACGAGTGGTACTGGCGAGTCGAGCCCGAAATCAGTTATTTCTGTGACATTACATAGTATGTTCTTCCCCTAGGTTTTACCACTGGTTGAATGCTAACCGCCCCTAAAGCGATCCATTCCTAAAGATGATTGAAGCCAATAAGACATACGGTTTCACCATCGCCGTAAAGGAGCTTCGCGAGACCGTCCCCAACATGTTCCGATATGCCTCTGCCTACAAGCGACTCAACAACCTCACCTCTCAGGGGCTGTGGGAGATGTTTGTGGAACCTCCAGAGGATCAGGAGGAAGAAGAAGAGCCGCCTATGGACACGCAGTCGCCTCCTAGCAGGTTTCCGCGAACAAGCCCAAAGAAGAACACCAAACCCTTTATCGATCCCGAATCCATGGAAGGCGAGAAATACAACATGTGCCATTTTTGGTCTAACTTTGAGATTGCCAAGCTCAGCTGGTTCCGCAGCAAGGAGTACCAGGACTTCTTCCAAATGATGGACCGCAGCGGAGGCTTCTGGATGGAGCGAGTAAGTTTTGAACCCCTTTCCTCATCTCTTGGCGGGAGGTCCTTATCACAGCCGATACTAACCATTTCCAGTGGGGCGACGCACCAATTCACTCCCTTGCCGCTGGCGCTCTTCTAGGTCCCCGGGATATCCACTACTTCCGGGATTTTGGATACCGACATACTACGATCCAGCATTGCCCCTCAAACGCACCAGGCTTTCAGCTTCCCCGCGAGTCTTATCTAGAACAGACGACGCTCAACGACCGCGCCCGCTTCGAGGAGGACGATTATTGGGAGCATTGGGACGCCCCGCAAGAAGGGGGTGTCGGTTGCCGATGCCGATGTGACACTGATGTCGTCGATGTGGAAGGCAAGGAAGGATCCTGCCTCGCTGAATGGGTGGATGTTGCAGGTGGCTGGGCGAACACATAAAGACGACGCAATTCTTGAACAAACGCGATGACGAAAAAAAAAATGATCCTGCCAGTTTTAGCGAGCAGGTGCTTCGAGATGAGAAGCCGATTCGAGACAGTCCGAGATGGACTCAACGCAACATGTACAAAAACACATCCCCATGAGCACTCACGAGAGTGCATGGACATCGGAGACATGGCGGATTCGACCACACAGCATTCAGATTCCTTGTACAAAGCTGGGATGGACAGGAAAGACGAGGCGTTTTGCTTTGGAGGGCAGTCCCAGAGATGTTTTCTTCTTAACCCTCAGCCCGACCAGGATACTCTTGGACTTTTGCGGGACATGGCACATGGATTGAGTAGTCCGGTGCTGAGGGAGACTAGATGTCTGTTTGAATAATGTTTTTGATAGATTTCGGACTGCATTTGGTGCTCGGCAAGGGGGCCGAGAACCTGGGTGTTAATGATGCACAGGATGGAGGGCTGTTTCTGTCCTGGATAACGGCCTGAAAACAGCGAGACTAATCTTTATTGGATTAACCATTAACTTCTTTTCGTCATTAAACTTTCTGTGGTGGTCGTGAAGACGTCTCAAGCTGCAACGGAAGTCATACTTGAAGCCGGATTGGGGCAGAGGGCGTGTGACTTGACGTGGAGGCTGTCTTGCTAGCTCAGCCATGTTTGGTGTCAGACATTCCAATTGATATCATGTTGGGAGCTGGCTGCTTTTTAAAGCAGCCCATGTTCAGCTGATGCCAGCATCCTTAATCTTCTTTTCCGGCTGTAGAGTGTCTTGGTGATCCTTGGGCAAAAAAATGGACTTTTTACAACGATTTTCGGATCTTTTCATGGGCCCTCCAACGCCCAACGGCAAGCCATGTGGACGCCAAGTGCAGATCATGTCGGACCTCCACCTGGAGCTGAACCGGCAATACGCTGACTTTGACTTCGCCGTCAAGGCGCCGCTGCTGGTGCTGGGCGGCGACATCGGACGCCTGATCGACTACGAGGCCTTCCTAGGGTTCCTAGCACGGCAGACGGCCCGCTTCGACAGGGTGTTTCTGGTGCTGGGCCACCACGAGTTCTACGAGATGAGCTACGACGAGGGCATCGCGGCGGCTCGCAGGCTAGAGAGGGAAGAGGTACTCGAGGGGAAGCTGGTACTGCTGGACCGCGACCGCTGGGACGACGAGGCGTCACAGCTGACGGTGCTGGGCTGCACGCTGTGGTCCGACGTGCCCGCTGAGGCCGAAGCCGACGTCGCGATGCGCGTGTCCGACTACAAGATGATCGCGGGCTGGACCGTCGCGCGGCACAACGAGTGCCACGACCGCGACCTCTCGTGGCTCAAAGCCACGCTGACGGACCTGGACACGCTGGAGCCGCGGTCCGAAGAGCGCCTGATCCTCGTCGTCACGCACCACGCGCCGTGCAGCAAGGGGTCGTCGCCGAAGGCGGTCCCCTTCGAGGCGACGGACGTCCTGGAGCGGCCGCAGTTTGCGCGCGTTGCCTGGTGGATGTTTGGACATACGCACTTTAGCACAAGGTTTCAGCGAGGTGGGATAAGGCTCGTGGCTAATCAGCGTGGTTATGCTCTTGGGTGTCATGGGCCGCCGTTGGAGGATACGAGGGGGTTTGATGCTGAGAAGGTTGTTGAGTTGTGATGAATGGTGAGATGGGTTGGCGTTTGGGATTTGGTTGGATGGGACATGTGTATTTTGAGCGACTGTAAGTCAGCGAGGCGGACATGGAGTGAGACAACAAGTGTACTTGAGAATAACACAAATCTAGGGTAGGATTGGAAGGAAAGACAAAGCAATAAATGCATGGTCATTTGACGGATTGACACTGTCTTTCATATCATTGACTCCCTCTCAGTGGCTAAGTTAGTCAGTTGAGTATTACAGCCGCCTACCGCAACACTCCTAAGTACACCAAGCGTTTATGACTACAACGACATAGCAGCACTCGTAATTGCTATCCATCCTAGGTCTAAGCTTATTAAATATTGTTTTCTAGACATTGAGAAACAGAGGGCGACGAGGGGACAGTAAAAGTCCGGTTCCCTACGAGCTGTACATGGCGAGAAATCATCAAGGAGCAGCTAGAAGAACGTACACCAAACGGTATCGACTCGGACAACGCTCGTCAGCGTTTACTTCTTATGCAATGGTTTTCGACGTGGCTTAGCGTGACAGCCTTGAGTGAAGCTGCTATGGTTTTATCGATGTCAAATGGGTTTGCCTACTGTACAAGGCAGTTTCGCTGGAGAGTCTCCTGGCGATGGAGGAGTCTGATCGACCAAAGTCCAGGGCGATTTGGTATCTTCAACTTCCCTTATTGGGGGCTAGTTCAGGAAAGGTTCACAGAAGCCCCAGTTCCCGACATACAGAAGCCCATGGCGGCCTTTCTGGCCTGAATCAGTAAGGTCGTAGGGATAAAACTAGGCGTTCACATTGTTAAACTAGCATACATCGATGCCACAGCCGTCCGACTCGACGTATACGCGGCACGAGTTGAAGTTTGGTCTTGCCAAACTTGCATCCCTTTATAGAGAATGTATGTATCTAAAGAGCGAAATATCTACCGCGCGTGGTTGCGAGCATTGAGGACATAGGGTCGAGAAGACCCTATTTTGTGTAGTGACATGTGGGATATGGACATAAGGACTTACAGAGACGGAGGGAATTATTAGCAAATATTCAAAGTTCCTCTTAGTGAGCACCCCATTGTGACGATCGAGCTTACACTAGTGGTGGTCTAGGGTAGGTTCAAGGCGTAAAATGGGTATGTCACGATTCTGCTGGTCGTGACAGCCTAGTCCAACCTAGGTCGTGACAATGCACAATTATCTCATTTATATATAACAGAAGCCAGAGCCCATGCCCTACAAATCTCGTATATCCTCTCCCTTGTATAGCTTATCTGTTAATAAAGCCATCAGCGCAGCCTTCTTGCTGTTAATTAAGGCGTCGTGGTGGCTCAGCCTCAGGGGATGCACAGGGAAGAAGACAGAGAAGAGAAACTCAAGAGCACATATAGCCCCCTGCGGTATGTTGAGGTTATGCCGAAACAGAAACGGCAGTCGGATGATATGCTCCTCTGGAGGCAGAACTCCGTGAAAACCAGCCTGCGAGGGCAAGTGTTCCAGTGCAGGAATATCTGCCCAACCCACATGCCAGACTATGACATAGTCATCGCGTGTGATCCCGCTTACTTTAACAATTGCAGCCGCTTCAGAGGGGTCAGCAGGTACACCTGATAGTTTTTCTAGGTTGTAGTTCCAATAATTTCGTCGTCCAAATTGCAAGATATTTTCGCAAAAATCTCCAGTTGGTCGGGAATCCATTTCGTCGTTGAGGCGCTGATAAGAGTTAATATTAACATTGAAGACAACCTGATGGCTATCGCTCGCCATCGAATCGACTCCCACAGAATGAAACCGTAGCATCTTGGTAGCTTGATGGCGGTAATATCATAGGCGTCGAATGCTTCGGCAATGAGCTTGTTCTAGAGAAAACTATCCTAGAGATCGTAGAAAGAGCTTGATTTTTACTTTACCAAAAAAATAGGTTGAATAGGTTGTGGTGAATTTTGGGGGCCGTAGCTGCCGAGGCTACCCTACCAAGCATTGAGAGCCCTCCAAGACATCAAGTTACCAGCTGCGTTTCACGATTCGTATCGTGAAACAGATTGAGCACTGGATATCGATAATTCACATACTAGGTATATAACTGTTAATTTAGTCCCTAGCTATCAAACCGCATATATAATTTAGGTTCCAGATCAATCAGGTCCGTTGCATCGCTGTACGGTGTACCCCAATGTGCTGCCTTATAAGGATAGTTAATTGTCGTAATGCGTAAAAGCCAGGGCTAAGTCAAATCAATCTGCGTTCATTGTCGATATGCTGCAATTTGGGGAAAGTTCCTCATGACAATTCTTTTTTAGTTCTTTCCTCGAAGCATTCGAGGTTCTAGAAAACCGCGTGCCAGGGACTTGGCCTAGCGAATTCACATAAGAGTGAACTTCGTCGTTGAAATTTCAAAGCATGGATTGACCCCTTTGTTCGGGCAATTCGTCTATCCGATAAATTATTAACTTATATCTTCTTGGTAAATTTCTCACTGAAAACAAAGCTAACCACTCTTCGCACGATTGGAGATATATCCAGCTGTCGTCTCCATTTCTTCGAGAGAAAATATTGTGGCCTCAGGCAGCAAGATTTCCACCGGTCGGAGCACGCCAAAGCTTCCCAAAAATTTAGACGCAGTGCAGCGAGACCATCTAGAGAGCCTCACATCAGCTCGACACGGCCACGGCCCCTCTCTTGCGACAATGCCTCCCCGAATCTCTCCCCTTAGCCAGGCGCTGTGCTGCAGGGCCTCCACCAATGGCCCCGTCACCTCGCTGACGGCCTACATGGCCGGCCTCTCCCTCCAGAGCCGCCACGCCTCCATCCTCGGCAGCCTCGCAGACAACCCGGGCGCCATGCACAAGAAGAAGCGAGTCGGCCGCGGTCCCTCTTCCGGCCACGGAAAGACGTCTGGACGTGGACACAAGGGTCAGAAGCAGCACGGCAAGGTCAAGCCGTGGTTCCAGGGCGGACAGACGCCGCTGATTGTCAAGCTCGGCAAAAAGGGATTCAACAACTAGTAAGTGCCAGAGGCACCAATTCGACGTTCGGGGATGGGACCAGTTTTCTAACTGTTACGTAGCCGGGCGGCCAAGATGTCAGAAGTAAACCTCGACCAGATCCAGGCCTGGATCGACCAAGGACGACTCGACGCAACGAAGCAAATCACCCCCAAGGAATTGATCGAGAGCGGTCTGATTGGAACGGTCAAGGACGGCGTCAAGGTGCTGTCCCGCGGCGCAGAAATGATCAAGCAGCCCATTGATGTGATGGTCTCGCGAGTTTCGGCCCAGGCCATCACCGCCATCGAGGGCGCTGGCGGCAAGGTCCTGACCAGATACTACACACGGCTGGCCATCAAGCGGCTCCTGACGGGCGAGTCAATCAACACAGACAAGCCGCTGCCGCAGGGCAAGGAGCATGTCGAGGGCGTGCTGGCGGAGGCGAGGAAGAACCTGTTTCGCTATCGACTACCGGATCCCACGAGCCGTGAGGACATTGAGTACTACCGCGACCCGGCGCACCGAGGGTACCTGAGCCATCAGCTGGCGCCGGGCGAGTCGCCCAGTCTGTACTTCAGGGTGCCGGGCGTGCACAAGATCAAGAGCGCGGTCAAGAAGTCGAACACGGCGACCGAGGAGACGTTGTTTTAGAAAGTCGCAGAGCGAGGCGCAGCAGAGCTGTTGGAACATTGTATTATACCGTACTGAAGACAGTACTTGAATGTGACAAGACCAATGTACAATCACACTTGGACATAGATGCTGAAAGCGATGGGATTCTGTATGAATTCCATCATGGTAATGAGAACAATGAAACCCATCAATGCATACGACAGCCGTAAGGCGGGTTCCTCTGTGCTCGTTACCTGTCAGAGCCAAATGTGGCGCTGCGATGAAACGGGAATGATGATTGATATGGCGCGCATGCAACGGAGGACCAGGTACGTTCGTGCATTGAAGGATGCTCCACAGGAGCTTTTACCAGGTTGCCTCGGAGTGCGAAACAGTGCGTTACAGCGCCAACGGCCAGGGCGTCTCCACCCCAGTCATGACTTCACCAACCTCCCTCACAACTCACAACTCCCTCTCAGCAACCCGCGCGCCCTGCTCCCCCAATTGTGTGCATCTCTGTTTTGATTAGCCGCTGCATTTCCTGTTGATTCTGCACCTCATTCCATATCTTACAGGCCCTCCGAGGTAGCCTCACTTACTTAGTGCCCTGGCGCCTGGCCTTGCGCTCTCGGTCTCGACGGCGATTACGAATCTCCCTCCCACTCCCCCCTCCCCTCTTACGATCAGCATCAACCGCCCTTGACGGGGATAACGACCAAGACCTCGGCTTGAATCCGCTGCGCGATATCGACGACGAGCGCTTCCTCGAGAGCCATTCCTTCGCACAATGTCACTCTTTGGAACGTCGCCCACCGACGAGCCCACCATGGTGACGTCGCCTGGGCGGCCCAAGTCTGGTGGAGGCGGCGGCCTCTTCGACGTCGAGCCCGAATCTAAAGCGTCCTCTAGCAGCCTCTTCGCCGAAGACGACGGTGCAGGCGGAGGCTCGCCGTGGGATATGCCAACGCCGCGGAAGCAACAGAGCCGGGCCGATCTAATCCGCAACCTGCTGCCGACATCAGTGGTTCCCGACAGCTACATCGAGACGTTCGACATTGCGCTGCGCGAGAATGGCGAAGGCGGGCGAGTCGCAGCTGGTGGTATCGCGAAACTCTTCGCCACAGCGCGGCTAGGAGCCGATGCCCAGGCCCGCATCATGTCCCTGGTGGCGCCGGGAGGCAGTGATGTCACGCTGGGCCGCCCTGAGTTCAATGTCCTGCTGGCACTGGTGGGTTTGGCGCAGGAAGGCGAGATCATCAGCCTTGATGGCGTGGATGAACGACGACGCAGTAAGTTGAATCTCTACTTGCACACCAAAGCATATCGCTAGCAAACTGCGGCTTTACTGGCAACACATGTCATTCCCATCTCGTACCTTATCGTATCGCATCTGTATCAGTGGATTCATGTGCCCCGGCCTACCGTTGGTGGAGACACTCCAGCTAATAACTCATTTCGTTGGTAGACCTGCCGCAGCCCAAGCTCCCCGGCATCACCGCCGAACCTATCCTGCCTCCCGTGGACGAACTTGCAGCCAAGCCTCCCCAGACTCCCCCCAAAGACACACCGCCAACTCCCCGGCAGCCCAAGCTGCCCCGACCGGCCATGGACGACCTGCCCGAGGACGACCCATGGAACACGCCTGATGTCCACAAGAACCATGATCACGCAAAGCCAAACGGCGCTCGCAACCACAACACAAACGGCCACTCCAGCTTCGTCCAGCCGTCGCCACCTCCACCGCCGCCGCCCGTCGTGACGGCTCCCATCGCGTCTCCAGATATCGACGAGTATGCCTCGCCTGTCGCCCCAGCCGCGAATGGAGCACAACAAACGGTCACCAGCGTCGCCCCAGCGCCCGGCGGATGGAGCTACTTTGATGGAAACGCTGCCGCTGGTGGAGGCTTTGGCGAGACACCGCAGAGCAGCGATCCCAACCCTTTTGGCGCGCCTGATCGGACGCCGAGTGGCAACCCGCCGGCTGGCATCCCGCAACAGCCCAGGGGCAGGGCCGGCCACAGCGTTGAGGAGAACGTCATTGTGACCCTGATGCCAGAGAAGGAGGGCATGTTCATGTTCCAACACCACAACTACGAAGTCGCCAGTCTGCGTCGCGGCAGCAAAGTCATCCGCCGGTATAGCGATTTTGTCTGGCTACTAGATTGCCTCCACAAGAGATACCCCTTCCGAGTCCTACCGCTGCTCCCGCCCAAGCGCATGGGAGTCAATGGCAGTCACTTGTCCAACGACGGCGCCTTCATTGAGAAGCGGAGGAGGGGCCTAGCTAGATTCTTGAATGCCCTTGTGCGGCACCCAGTGCTGAACCAGGAACAGATGGTCATCATGTTCCTGACTGTTCCCACGGTATGTTCCCTTCCACTTTTTGACGGTGTGTCATTGACCCTAACAGGACGAACAGGAACTGGCTGTTTGGCGCAAGCAGGCCACAATTTCTGTTCAAGACGAATTCGCCGAGCGAGCGCTCCCCCCGGGTCTCGAAGATTCGCTACCGCCCACTCTCGAGGACCTCTTCACCCGAACCCGAGCCGGCATCCGACGATCTGCTGAGCTGTACATTACTGTCTGCAACATCATGGACCGCCTTGTCAAGCGAACTGAGGGCGTGGCAGCTGACCACGCTCGCATTGCTCTGTCGCTGGCATCGCTTACTGAAGCCTCGGCCGACACGTATGCGACAGACACCAACGAGGTTCCCCTGCTCAATGACGGCTTGGTTGCGATGAGCAAGCACTTGCGAACGTGCCAGGCTCTGTTGGAGGATGAGAGCCGAGGATGGGACGAGGGTGTTCTAGAAGATCTGAAGCGCCAGCGCGATGCTCTCGTCAGCATGCGGGAGCTGTTTGAGAGGCGGGAGCGGTTGGACAAGGACAACATTCCGTACCTCGAGCGGAGGATCCAGACCAACGAGACGAAGCTGGGCAACTTGAGATCGAAACCGGAAGGCCTAGTGAAGCCCGGCGAGATTGAAAAGGTGGCCGAGAACATCATCAAGGTAAGTTTTGAGTCTGTCCCGTCGCAGATGAGTGCTAACATGTAAATTAGGACAAGGAATCTATTGTCCAGCAACATAACCGGTCCATCTTCGTCAAGGAGTGCATCCGCGACGAACTCATCACGTTCCAAACGACGCAGTACCACGTCAGCCGTTGGAACCAGGACTGGGCCGGAGAGCGAGTCAAGTATGCAGAGATGCTGGCCGACAACTGGCGACGGCTGCTCGACGAACTCGAGGGCATGCCGCTGGGCGACTAGAGTCCGCCAGAGAGTCACCGGTCGACTTACTGTCTTGCATTTGCTGGCAGCAGCGATTGTCCTATCAGACTCAAGAATCTACGGTGGAGAGAAGTCAGATGGTAAAGGTGTAGTCGAGAGAGTGTGCGCCGGCTATGCAAATGATTCCCTTAGTTTCAAGCATCGATGGAAGGATGGAAGTAGCCGGGCTGTTTGTGTACGGTTCGGGTTCAGTAATTAAGTTGCATCCAAGAGCAAGAGTGAGCAACACGCAGAAGGAAGACGGCGGGGAGGCGGGGAGGAAGCATGTGGCGGTCTGCGCGATACCCTTCGTTCGTTTGTTGGCTTTTTGCAGTACGAGTACAAGTACGGATGGTCTTTTTGTCGATAATAGAGATGAGTCTGTATGTACATACTGATTACTGTTTCGAAGTCGGCGTTGTGTTGCATGTGCTGTGAGCATGGTAAGTTGTGAATCTTCCGGCAGTCGAAGCACATGGGAGGAGACGAATGTGTATCAAATTTTGGATATTTAAGCGTGTGGTTTTGATCTCCTTTTTCATCCACTTTCTCGTGCCCCTTGTTACCCACCCCCCCCCCCCTTTTTTTGGTGTTTCGAGAGTGTACAGTATATTCACTTACAAACTGACACACAGCAACACAACCAATCCCTTGACCATTGCCAACCCAACTTTCTTATTCTTTTCCTTATCCTCTACTTCCCACAGTAACCAACCCCAACATCTACCAAACATCTGTCACAGCACCGTGGCTCGCATCGCCAACAAGACGGGCGTACTTGGCCAAGACACCGCGCTTGACACGGGGCTCGGGAGCAACCCAAGCGGCGCGGCGCTGCTCCAGCTCGGCATCGGTGACGTCGACGTCGATGCGGTTGCGCACGGCATCGATGGTGATGACGTCTCCGTCATGCACCAGGGCAATGGGTCCGCCGACCGCCGCCTCCGGCACCACATGGCCGACGATGAAGCCGTGCGAAGCTCCGCTATACCGGCCGTCCGTCACGAGCGCCACGTTGGTCAGCCCCGCGCCCATGATAGCCGCCGACGCCTTGAGCTGCTCCGGCATGCCCGGGCCGCCCTTGGGGCCTTCGTACCGGACCACGACGACCAGCTTGCCGTCCTCGCGCTTGATAGAACCCGCAGCCAGTGCGGCCGAGAGGTCGTTCTCGCAGTTGAATACACGAGCCCGCCCCGTGAACGAGAGGCCCTCCTTGCCCGTGATCTTGGCCACGGCGCCGCCCGGCGCAAAGTTGCCGCGCAGCACGCGGATGTGCCCGCTCGCCTTGATCGGGTCGTCGAGCGCGCGGATGATCTGCTGGCCCGGGTCGAGGCTGGGCCAGTCGGCGACGTTTTCTGCGAGCGTCTTGCCCGTGACGGTCATGACGCTGCCGTCGATGACGCCTCTCGCGACTAGCATCTTGAGCACCGAGGGCGTGCCGCCGACTTCATATAAATCCTCCATGAAGTACTTGCCGCTGGGCGCCAGGTCCGCCAGGAACGGCGTGCGGTCGCTGGTGCGCTGCACGTCGTCGAGCGTCAGCGGCACACCCGCCGTGTTAGCCATGGCGAGGAAGTGCAGCACGCCGTTGGTCGAGCCGCCGAGGATCATGGTCAGCACGAGGGCGTTCTCAAAGGCCGCCCGCGTGAGCAGGTCGCGCGGGCGCAGGTCCTTCTCCATGGTGGTGCGAATCACACGAGCCGCCCGCTCGCACTCGCGGTGCTTCTCGGGCGAGTCGGCCGGATACGACGACGAGCCCGGCAGCGTCAGGCCCATGGCCTCGATGGCCGTCGCCATCGTGTTGGCCGTGTACATGCCGCCGCAAGCTCCGGCCCCGGGACACGCGTGCCGCTCGATGTCGTCCATGACATCGGCGCTGGTCCGGCCTGGCTTCCCGGGGTCCGTGGCCGCCTGCAGCCGGCCGTAGGCGAAGGCGCCCTGGGCCTCGTAGCAGGTGCTAATGTTGATGGGCTTCTCGAGCAGCGTCGACTTGCCCTTGCGGATGGTGCCGCCGTAGATCATGATGAAGGGCCGGTTGTGTCGCGCCGCTGCCATGACGACGCCTGGCATGTTCTTGTCACAGCCGGGGATCGAGATGTTGGCGTCGTGGTGTTGCGCGCACGTCACTGACTCGATTGAGTCGGCGATGAGCTCGCGCGTCTGCAGCGAGAAGCGCATGCCTGCGGGTGGTTGGTGTTATTCGGGTGAGTCCCGTCATGATGAAGATCAAGCGGGGTGTTGTTACTCACCTTCGCCGCCCATGGTGATGGCATCCGACACGCCGACAGTGTTAAACTGCCATCCGAGCATGCCCTCATTCTCAATCGCCTTCTTGACGATGTTGCCGAGGTCGAGGACTAGCTTGGTTGTAAGTGCTTGCCCCTTTATCCTTTGATCTGATGTCACTCACGATGAGTACTACCCAGAGAGTCATGTTAGCGCCTGTGTTCCCTGCGTCTTCACGACTCATCCGAGACTCACTTGCACGGGTTTCCCTGCCACCAGACTGTCGCGACGCCGACCTGGGGCGCCGTCTTCATCATCTGCTTGTTCGGGACGCCGGCTCCGTAGAGCATAGCCTACATTGTCCGGCTTTAGCACACACACACACACACTCTCTCTCTCTCTCTCTCTCTCTCTCTCTCTCGCTTCCACCGCTAGCCCTGGGGATAGTCGTACCTGAGCACCGGGATAGTCATGCTCGCGGGTGATCTTGGCTGACCAGCGGTTGAGCGGCCCGCCAGGGGGCAGGCAGGGGAACTGGATATAGTCCTCCGGGGCCTTGGGATCGCGCGTGGGGGTCGGGTCGACGGCGGTGGCTTGCTGGTGGTCCGCCATTGTGGGAATCTAGAGCCGAGTGGGCGTGTGTGTGATCCTCTCTGTCTCAGTATATGTGGGTTGATGAAAGGGCCGTTACGTATGTGTATTCAACTCGGCTTTTGTCCTAGTGTGCGAGTGTGAAGTGTTTTTGTGTCCTAGGGCGCCCGAGAATCAGCACGGCCGCACAACATTCAACACAAATAAGCAGCGATGTCGGAGAGAACAACAATTTCTCAGGCAATGGCACAGGGTGAGAGGAGGGCAGACATCAAGGTGAAGGGGGAAAATGCGGTGCGGCGGGCATGCGGCCTGCAGAGTGAGAGGACCGGGTGCGGAGAGAGTTGGGGTGTGGCGTTTTGCCTTGTCTACCCGGAGCTAAAAAAAAAAATGCAACGAGAAATTTGAGAGGGGGAAGCATTTGCCAGCTAATCAGGCCAAGGTGATGGGTGAAATGCAGCTTTCTCCTCTATCTACCATATGGAGATATCACCGGTGTGGGGAATGACGAATGGACGGCCGTTGGGCAACACGGTGTGCTGTCCGGTAACATTTACCAAGGGAAGAGGGGGGGTAGGAGGGAACACGGCCGTGTGAGGGTGTATTCATCTTCTATGTAGGTAGACATTGATAGGGAGGAGAAGAAACTCACCGCAAGGTTCACGCCTGGTACAATGGCATCAAAAAGTATAGTAACGAGGGGGAAACAACTTGGGATGACTGAAAACCGCAGACACAGACATACGACACGAGTCGACGATGACGAAACCAGCTTCACCCCTCTTCACCCATCCATTGCCATTGAAGCTTGCCCATTGCCCATTGCCCCTCATCTCATCTCCTCCCAATGGGCCGTCCCCAGAACCCGGTCACCCCGCCGGCGCTGCATTTCCGAAGGCAAAATAACCCATAATGACGGGCCTCAAAAACAGAAAGAGGGAAAGGAAGAGAGCGAGCTTCTGCTCCACCCTCCTCCGCATCCGCCGTCCATTGGCCTCGCTCGTCGAATGCGCACCCTCGGCTTAGCAATCGGAGCGGGGCCACGAGACCCGGCCCAACAGCTTTCCCTCTCCTCATGCCTGCAGCTAAAAGCTGCTAGTTAAACTGGTTCCATCCAGTTAAAGAGTGAGAAAAAAGTCCAATTGACGTCCGGTATTCGCTGCCGAGGCGGCACTAAAAGATGAGGGGGAGGGGAAAAGAAGGTGCCCACATTTAAATTTCGGCCGGCCTCGAAGTCGAGCCAGTGTCGAACGTCGTGACTGCGGAAGCAAGTGCGGAACTAAAGAATGAACCGGCGAGACAGAAAGGGGTAACCCGCCAAGATGCCCATCCTGCGAAGTACGTGGATGCCGTGATTTTGCATTTCAGCATCATCTCCCTTTTTCTGCACCTGGAATATCAGCCCCTCCCTCCCTCCTCCTCCACCAGCCCGTCTCGGCCCGGACACGGCCCAAGCTCCGGGTCTCCAAACGGTCCGCCTCCGACATTCCGGGTCCGAGCCGCGGGGGCGGGCGGAGGAGAGGGAAACGAAGTTCATGGTCCCCAACGCCGTCCGGGCACGGCATCACAAACACCTCGTCTGTCTCCTTTTTTTTTTTAATTGCCTCCACTGCACTGCAGCAGAAACCAGCCACTGAAGAAAAAACTAGCCGGGGTAGAAGTAAGAAACGGCCGCTAGAGTGGCAACATGAGATAACGAAAAAGACGTGACCATTCATCCCCATGCATCGCCGAACCATGCATCGCCGAATGCACGCCGAGCGCCACTATGACAACCCGCCATCAGCATATCGTGTTGCGTCAGATGGCCGGTCAGCACGTGTCAAAGAAGTAAATGAAAAGGATCACACACACAGGCGAGCAAGGGAAATGCCCAAAATATTAGCGGCAATCACGAGCCATTTCGCTGTTTGTTGCGCCCTGAGATGACGCCCTAGTGGCTTGCATTCACGATATTGTTCCAGTTGCAAAACACGACAGGCATTCCCAAAAACGGGGTCCCGGCAGTGCCCATCTCCGCTGTCGCAGAGCCGTAGATCCGACAGCCTTGAAGCACGGTCCGTCTCGCCAGAGGGGGGGGGAAGAAACATACTTGATAACCTCCTAGCATCTCAGCCCCATCTCCGCTCCAGAGGCCGTCGATCATCCGGTTTCAAATTGCGTCACATCATCGAAACACTCACACACAGACGCAGGCGAGGAGGCACATTTTTTGGTTGGAGAGCGTAAAATAGACTAAACATTTATTTTTTGTTGTCGGCCAACTTGCCGCCGACCTAGCCAATCCCTCCCCCTCCTCCCTCCCCCACCACCGAAACGTGAAGCAACCTCATGCGCAGGAAGCGGTGTAAGGCCAGACTCCAGACAGGCGTCGAGTTTCATCACATCATTTCATGAGTCCTGCCGTAGGGGACTAAGACATAGAAAAGAGATGAACAAAAAAGAATAAAACAACGCAGGCAAAAAAAGAAACAGAACGGCGACGTCTCAACAAGAAAAATAAGAAACGAACACGAGACGACAAACAAACAAATAGCATATCCAAGCCGCCCCCGGCTGGGTCCGTATTCCTCCAAGCCAAGTCGAAAAATGGAAGAAATGCTGTTGTGAAAAACGGTTTTTCTCCAATCCCAATGCCTACCCTTCAAGTCCTGTAGTAGGAACCTCGTATTCCAAATATTTCCCCTTTTTTCCCCGGACCCCTGAGAATGGAATCTCATTCCACTAAACAATACTCGTCTCGTTAAGTGTAAAATAATGAATGCGCAAGCCCATAAAACGAAGTGAAATGAATGATAGATGTCGTTAAATGAGGAGGCATAAGTGTAAACGCCCCTGCCCCGCACGTGCGGGTGCTATAGTGTCGATTGTGGAGTGCGAGCTTTGCTTCCCATGCAAAGTGTCGACAACCACAAGATGGAATAAAGGAATGTTGCCAATTGAGAATGCAATGTGCGGATATGGTACACGCGCCGAGGACCATTGGGCAAGTCCCCGCCGCTTCCCCGCTTGTCGGGGATCGCCCTGAGGTGGACTTTCAGGCAGATAGAGATGAAGAAGAGGAAGCTGCTTAGTGGGCAGGTTGCATCATGCCGAAGCGCTCCTCCTCCATCCTCCTCACGATATCTCTATCGCGAGCAGTCCGGGGATCTGCGTCGATGCCGAGGATCGACGAGATGCGGGTCTTGTCCTGTCCCTTGCTCTGGGGATCCCGCTCGCCGTTGCCGGGGCTGGAGATGGGCGTAATGGGCGTCATCGCAGACTGGCTGCAGCAGATGCCCGTCTTCCAGGCCTGCTCGAGCGCTGTGGGGGAGACGTTGGGTCCGTACTCGTTGGCGACGGCCGACCAGAAGGAGTTGCGGTGAGCTGAGTAGATGGAGTGGAGGCGGGAGAGGTCGACGTGGGCGGCCGTGTGAGCGGGCATCGCGGATGCGGGGAGGCCTGAGCAGTCCAGGCGGAGAGGAGGAGTGGTGCGGTGGTGGCTGGGAGGGGCATGGTGGTAGGGAACAGAGGGATGAACAGAAACGTGGTTATCCGCGACCGGCGAGGCATACGTTTGGGAGGAGGCTGCGGGATGCGGCAGAGCCATGGCTGAGGGCTTGGGGAGAATGGCCGGTAGCCGGGGCACCTCTCCAGAGTTCATGATGCTAGGGAGCTGAATGCAGTTGCCGTTGCTCGGGGGAGGCGGGCTGTAGCTGACAGAGCTTCCGGGGGGCGAGACCGAGCGAGACACGCTTTCGCGGGCCGGGCTGGGTCCCCTCTGTGCCAGGGCAGGCGAGTGATCGTTGGCGGTGCCAGCAGACGAGCAAGACGCAGCACGCTTGCGTCGGTTGCTGCCGTGGGAGAGCTGGTGGTAGTGAAGACGGCATGCCAACTCCGTCTTCTTGAGATGCGCTGCAATGTACTTGTAGGGCATCTTCTGGAGTCGAGTCTGGAGAAGGTAGTGCTCCTGCGGATGACGTGTTAGTTTCCATTTCAGACTCATGTGTGATAACAGTTGTCCGGCTTACCTCGTCTTCGCTCCAAGCACGTCCGCCGCCAGTGGACGAAGCCTTTCGGACCTTGGTCACACCGTAGTCGTGGCGATCCATGGCGTCCCGCATGGGGAGGTATGGCCCTTGAGCCGGGGTTGTCTGTCTACAAGACATGTTTCCTGATGTTTCGAATGTGTCGTTACTGAAGGAGGTCTTTGTCCCCCTCTTAAAATGGACAATTGGGTATCTTTGAAGTGAATACAGAGACAAAAGTCGTCGTGGGTGGTTGTGATAACCAAGTCGAAGAGAGCCAGGCGGGTAACGCTAGACCACGCAAAGAGAATCGTAAAAGGATGGATCGTTTTCGGGGAAGCCGGAGGTCCTTTGGGTTTGTCCAGCGAGTATGAACTCGAAAAAACTCAAGGCAACCGGGATATCGAGGGAGTGTACTTCCACAAGAAGATCGGAAAGAAGGATGGTATGAACCAAATTCGTGGTATATATAAAAAGGGCGTTTTTGGTTTGTTGAGAAAGTAAGGTGTTCACAGTTGGTTTGCACGGTTTCAAAGGAATGTCAGCAGCCAAGCCAGTTGGTGTTCCAGCGGGTTAAGGAGAGTGGGTTCTGGCTGCGGGAAGTCAGAAGGGAAAAAATGGGGGAAAGAAAGAATAGAAACGCAACAGCGCTTTTCCCACGAGGAATCGGTAGAAGAAGAAATGTGATGGATAGAGAGGAATGACATCCAGGTGAAGAAGGAAGGGAGGAGAGGAAGTAAATAGATTGCGGGAGGGGCAAGTGGTATAATAAGTTTTGCAAGCAGGTTGGAGGGTTGGAGAGAGAGAGACAATGCAAAGTCCGCTTTGGGAGACCCCCCCTGGGGTTCGGTAGGTGTCCAGGTTTAGTTGCCAGGGTTTAGTGCCCATGTTTTAGTGGATGGTCTACTGTAAGGTACGAACCCCCAAGCCAGCTTGCCTTGCAGATTGCAACGGCCACAGCGGTGATGATGGATGCTCGAGACCATGTCAGGGACCAGGCCGGGGCCAAGCCAAGGCCAAAACCAGGACCAGGGGGTGTGTCCCCCTGGTCGCAGTTTAGTGCCTGTGCCCTAGACTAGAAGGTCAGGTACAGTGCAGCAGAGCGGGTAGCGTTAGGTGCAGTAGTGCACACCAGGGACCGCACACAACACCATGAACCAAACCCAGATGGACCAAACTTGCGACATGAGCGGCCATCACACGCAAACCGTTTTGGTTTCTCGGGGTCGCCATTGTTTTGTCTCGAAGTTCGCCTTGGTGCGTATTGAGTGTGTTCCGTCTCCCCTTCAACTCCTGATCTTCGGATTCGCTTCTTTTTTGTTAAACGCTTTCTCCCCTTTCTCCTGGTTCCTGAAAATCATGATCCAGCCCGCCTTTCAAAACGTTTTGAGACGGAAGACGGAGACGGGGTGACAGTTTACGAAGGAGGAGGGGGGTGACATTGACGGGTAGCATAATTTTTTTTTCTTTCTTCCTTTCAGGGACAGATGACTCCTGGAAACGATATTTCGGAAAATAGACGACACAAGTTTCTCACGAGACCACAGGCGGGACAGGGCGACACAAAGCCCGAAGTTGACAGCAAGCGAAGGTCGCCTCAGCGTCTCCCCTACTAGCTAGTCCTATCTCGTCTCCCCTCGTCTCCCCTCTTTCACGCCTCGTATGTGTGGACTTGCGGTGACCTAAAGGACCGCAGATAGCCATCGGTTTTGCGGGCACGGCCTGGGGCACGTCTGTTGTTTTTTCGGCATCACGGACCAAAAATCGCGGACCAGATCTATCAAAAAGGAATATGGAGCGAGTTTTTTTGGGCGTGCAGGGTGCCCAAGCGAGCCCCACCACCGCACCAGCGGCACTGCTGCAGCTTGGCCCTCGTGAGGCTTTCGGGGGAGAGACGAGGGGAGGGGAGGGGAGGGCATCCTGAACGAGGCGTTCGCTGGAGGCTCGGCTGGCCTCGAGGATCCATGGCGGGAAACGGTCGCCACCGTCGTAGCGTCGCCTCAATCAAAGTTTCGTCCGCCCGGATTGGTTCACTCTGGGGAGGGGAAGCGTGGGATGGGGGTGTGTGTGGACGAACGGGGAGCTGGTTAATTATCTGGGTACGTCTTTGTCTGATCTGGATTTTCTCTTGTTGTGGCTGCTCTCTTCCTTGTGAAATGAAAGCCGAAGCAGAAAAATAACCAGGACGGAAAAGGGAAAGCAGAAATGCGGCGAGCCATCAGATGGCTTGCATGCCTGTTTGTGCGGCACGGTTGATGAAGGGTCTGCTTGGCATCTGATCTTGCGAATTACGAAGTACGAAGGCATTGTACTAGGTATAGTGCGGGATGGTAGGTGCTGGAGTCATAACGTAGTAATCAATGCCCATCGAGAGAATGCTACCCGTTGGTAGTGTTGTTGGTGGGTAGGTAGCGCTGGATGGTAAGGTAAGGCAAGGTACAGAACGGAGAACAGATACGGTATTGTTGATTCAACTCCAGCGCCACACGGCCGAGTCGTCGTCTCGACTCCTGCCAGACAGGGGACCGGCGACGGGGTTGCACCGACCTCAGCTTCAGGTGTTCCCGGCCGCCCGCAATTGACCCTTCCCTTCTCTGTCTTCGTCTCTCTTCATCCTCCCCTTGCCAACCTCCCACCCCACGACAGGGTAGTCTAATTGGCCGAGCCCTCTCGAGTCTTTCGCTGCCCACCGTCCAACGCCCGTGACAATGGAGCGATGGGTGTGGAAAAGAAGCGTCCTCTGATCTGATCGAGAGCCCTTCGTTGGGAATGTCCGTGTGCTCCGATCCTGACATGTGGCAATGGGAAATTTTATGGATTTTTCATCTCATCCTCATTCTTCTTCCTTTGGCGCTTGTGCTACACCAGCACTAACATCCCGCTCGTGCAGTGCGCCTCCTCATCTGGCTTGCGCATGGCTGAGCGCGCGCGTGGCTTTGCTCTTCCAGGTCCGGGGCTGTTCCCATGGCGGACGACGGATGGTGGCTTGGCTGCTTGCGTCGTGATCGACCCTTCAACTTGGTAGCGACGACGTTCATTCCTCATTCCTCATCGCTCATTTCTCTATACGCGCTTAGTAACTTCGTACTCTTCTAGTAGTCTCTCTGGCTCTTGGCTCTAAGCCGACGGAATGCTAACCAACTCTGTACTACTCTCGCTCTCGTTTTCACCAACTGGTCCTTGCTTGGGCCTACCTGCTCTTCTCCATCTCTGGTCCCTGCTTCCTGGCCCGGGCGTCGAGGCGCACCCACCGCCTCTGGCACAATGGCCAGAGAAAAGACCAGACGGTCCCAAGTGTTTGGTTTGGAGTGGTTCCATCGAAACAGGCCCCCCGGCCTGTTTCTTCTGTTGCACCAATCCCTGCCCAGCAGCAGCCCGTCCCCCCTCACCCCGAGCGTGATAGGTGGGCGAGAGATCTCCCGTGCAAAAGGCACACCCGTCATCTAAAGCGGGACTCCTCGGTTGTCAGCAATGGAATGGAGTCAGTCAAACGGCCGCTACCACTGCGTAGTGCTAATTATTACGCAGTTCACAAAGGATGGCATCAGTCCCATCTCGCCATCTCGCCATCTAGTCATCTCCGCTTTCGCCAGGTCAGGTCCATGTACGTGCATAGGTAAGGTATGTATCTACCTAGGTCATGCACGAACTTGTAAACAACCAGAAACGAAATGCAAATTTCCCCATCACCACCCTCACCCCTCGTTTTGCGATATTATCACTCGCTCGCCTGCTTCACCATCGTGGGTAGTTCTCACGCCGGTCCACCCACTGACATCAACCCAGCAAAGCCGGCGGTTACTACGACGTGCTACTGCTGCTCAGACGAAATGTGTAACCAACAACCCCAAACCAGCCAACAACAAGCACAGCAACTAGGCCATCCAAGAACAGACCTGCAGCAGCCAAGCTGTGGATCCTTCAGACAACCACCGCCCCGCGCGCCGCCGACTCGTTTCTAGCCCAGTGCAGCTAACTAACTAACAAGACAAGGCCACCCCTCCTCCACCTAAAAGCCAAGACCAGCCGGGGTCGAGGCACCTTGAAACCCGCTAGCGCACTGGCGTAATTTCACCTCAGTATCAGGAAGCCGTTCGCCCTGGGCCCGTCCTAATTGGCGGGATCCGACGTTCGCCAAAGTCTCGCATCGCCAGGTTTTGATCAAAACAGTCGTGACCCTTGGAAGCCTGGATCTCGTTTTTTTGCCTCACGTTTGCCATGTTCGATAGCCCGTCCCGAGTCTCCTCCGGGGAGGGGGGTGTGTGGTGAGAGGCGGTAAAGGGAAAGGGGACGATGGCCTTGCTTGAGAACAATGTCTTGCATCCCCGGCCGGCCGAAAAATAATAACTGCCATTGTTTATGTTCCAGACGGAAACAAATCCCCAGACACGTCCGACAGACCCAGGAAACACACAGGAAACACTGGCGCCGGTTCGAGCAAAGCAGACGAGCCATCGGCAAGCTTGCTTTTGCCGCTGTACCAGTTCGTGGTCTTCCCACTCCCAGTACCTGGTCCGCCAAAGGTGACGGACCCGGGAAATGGGAAATGGGGAATACGAACATGTCTCTTTTTTCCTTCTTTTTTATGTGTCTATGTCGTGGCCTCTCTCTCTCTCTCTATCTCAACTCCCGTCATCAAATTCCCGTGTCCCAAGTTTATTAGTTTACGCAAACAATCTACCCACAGACGCCCGGCTCCACGTCATCTAAACTCGTGCACCCTAGGCTTGCGCCCGAACAATTAGATGCATATTAAGAGCAGATTGGAAGGCCAATGGCTGAAATTCCGTTCCTCGCCATAGTTGCTGATCCTCCCCTCATCGGGCATCTGAGTTCTTCAGACGACACCGGTCCCTCAAACCAAACCTGCTGAAGATCATGATGCCCTGGCGCCCGTCCTCAACCGAACTCCACCCTCCTCCCGGGCCACCCCCATCGGCAGCAGCCGGTTCTGACCTTGCCGCCCGAACCAGGGGGCGTGGGAAGGAGATGGGGGGTTAAGGTAAGGTAAGGTTAGGTAAGTTTCTAGGGCATCTGACGGCTCAATGCTGTCACTCTCTCTCTCTCATCTCTCTCGTTGCTTTCCCTCTCCCCCGTGCCTGTTCAAGATCTCCGACGCAGGAAACCCTCTGTAAAACGAGTTTCAGTGGCCGCCAGCTTCGGAGTATCCGTCATCCGAGAGAACGCGAAACGGGTTGGAAGCCAAGTCGGATGCCATCGGCCCCGGCGTCAGAAACGGAGGGCTCCCAGCGAATCCCGGCGCCCCTTGGCCAGCCACAAGGCGGCCTGAAGCACCCATCAAACGCGATATAGGCTAAGATCTAATAGTACCACGATCTCAAGCAGCGGTCTGGAGTCGCAGCCCAGCCTCGGATCGTGCCTGTGGCGCAACCGTTACATGCCGCTTAACTGGGCAAGCAGCCAGCCCTCCTCTCCGTCTGTTTCTGTTTCGAAGGGTTGCCACCGACATGTCACAAAGCGCCGATGGCTGCTACCTTGTGATGCATCTTCATGCAGATGGGTTCGCATTTCCCAAGATTCGTCTGAGTTGTTTCCCGGGGCGATCTAACACCAGTTACAGCGTCAAAACACGCTGAGCGTCAACTCTCTTTCTGACGTTTCCCAACTGAGAACTTGTAAACTTGTAAACCAGAACGTGTGACACATTTCGTCACCATCCCGCAACCGTCTGCCACGTCCTTGGCGGTGTCAACAACAATATGCTTGTTTGGCCGCAGACAACCGAATCCCGCGATGTGACAATCAACCCTATCTTGCCCCTCCAGGTTTGAAGTTTCCAACCTTAGATCCATCTCTCTTTTACCAACAGTTTCAAGAGTCCAAGACGTCTACACCGCATTGTTGCCTCGAGTCTCAAAGTGGAATCCCCGCTGCCTCTTTTTGGCCTCTCGGTCCAGACCCCAGTCTCACCCGTCAACGTTGCACTGGCTCCTCACTCGCCCAGGGGGGTTGACAAGCCCAATACAGTCAGGGCCACAGCGATGTCTCTCCCTGCGCATGTAGCCGTGCAGCCGAGCGGTTTCATCTGTAACGGATGAAGCTGACACAGTTTTGTCAAGTTTGACAGCAACGACAGGGCTGATTCTGTTGGAGTGTGGGGGGGGACGTTGCCAGGCCTTGCCAGTCGCCTTACGTACCAAGGAAATTTGCCTTGTTTCTAGAAGCTCGAAATTCCCAGGATCGTTCGCCTGAAGCAAAATCAACGGTAGTCACGAGGATTTCACATGACTTGCTCTCTTCTAGGTTCAATCAGCCCATCACCAGTGACATGGCTGTTTCGAAAGTCGGCGACGACGTGGCAGACCGAAAACGTACGATCGTGAAATGATCACGACCAGGGAAAAGAATAAAAGGCATCAAGATCGCGATCTGCAAAGAGACGGAGCTTTGTGCGGGTATTTCTTCATGTCTCACCCTTCCCAGTCTGATTGGTGAGTGTAAGATGGCGTTGATACACTCAGCCACTTACCCTAGACCTAAGTGTTGGGTTATTTTCTTGAGTCACTGTAGAAAACAAACACAAAACATGGCTGGACAGTAAGATTGCCTTGAGTTGCCCGACCCAGCGTGAATTAAACTGCCGTTGTGGCTTCTGACTTTGATGAATAGTTGGAAGGTAAGATCTGACGCATGACGACGGTTTGATAAGGTGCTTTATGAACAACTTGAGCTTGATGAGCAGCGTGAAAGCATCTGGATTGCTACTTACCAGGGCTCGACAGAATGGAAGGCCGAAGAAAAGTGAAAAACAAAGTAGCCATTTGCAGAGGCACCCGATAGGGATCGTGCACGCGTTGACTTATTTAGACAGACATGTTATTGAGCCGCAGAGTGAGCCCGGGAGACTTCGAAGGTACACAGGCTGGAGGTCACGATCTTAGCTCGAACGCGGCCAGGTTGCTGGGTACATGAGGTACATCAGGGGTGGAGCATCTGTCAAATCCGTGGTTGCGGCTCTGATCCTGCCCCATCTTGAAGTTATTGGTACCTGGGGAAAGTACTGGAGTCACTGGTTGGCCCGAGCCAGATCGAGAAGGCCGCTGAAAACGATGAAATAAGGTCGATACTTCTTGCTGGACTAGCTGATGTCGTTGACGATTATTGGTGTCGGGAGATGATCGCGAGAGCCCGGTCTAGCGGGAAGAGGGGCGATTGTCGGTTGACGTTCGGAGGGAACCACGCAGTAGCAGTGAGGGATTGCACCAAATGGGCAGATGAGATGCTTGCGACCAATGCCTTGGTCAGTAGCAATTCCACCCAAGCCAGCATTTGAATGGACCTCGGCGAGATGGCGGGAATGGAGTCAGCATCCGATATCCGCTGTGATGGGTTCAATGGCTTCATTGCGTGCCAATGGGCGCTGGCACTTCAGTTGAGATCGGGCCATGTCACAGGCAGCTTTTCATGCGGCTAGCGAAAGAAACACCTACCTGCCCGCGAGAAATGACATCCCGAGAGACTCGTAATGAGCAGCGAATTCTCGCCCATGCTTGGTTGGATTCCGGGCGTCTCGGAAGTCTATATTCTCGTGGCTTGTCTTGTCTTGCCTCCCTTCCCCTCGCTCTGACGCCCGAGCCAGGAAAAGAGAATCCGGTCGTCGGGATCGAGACAGATTGAAAAGTCGGCTGCCCCAACAAAGGTCATCAATGCGATCCTCGCGATGAACGACTGGAACATTCGCTCGGGTGATTCGGTGACCTGTCGACCACCCTGTTTTCATCAGATGGATCGCACTGCAACCATCCGCATCAGATGCTTTCCTAAATGATGGTACCATCCGAACGTACCGTAAGTACCTCGGTACCTGCCATTGTGACCCAGCCAGGGCGCGAATAAGCCGCAGAGTGACCCGGGCGGCTGGGGCACTTCAGCTCTGAGTGACTCGCTACTGGCTGTCGAGGGCGGCGGCGAGACATGTACTGTGGGTACGTGAGGGGACGTACCAATCCCAAGAGCAGGTACCTTTTGTTTGTCACCCACCCGCAGAAGGCGTTTCCAGGTTTTGCAGCATTCCATGGGCCCGTGCGCGTAGGCAGCGAGAAGCCCCGCTCTTGAGTGCTGGCACTGTGTAAAGCTGCGATCTCAGCACCAGGTTGGACAGTGCGACTAAAGATACTCACTGCTGAGACCCGCATGATGTCGAGATCCATAGACCCGCTTTTTCTTCTAGGGTCGGTAGCCTTCTGTCGCGCCGTGCCCAAAACCTCGCTCCCCCATTTCCCCTTCTTCACCAAAAAAAGGGCAACCAGTCCAAAACATCGACCACCGACCACCTTCCCCTCCCCCCAGGTCCCAGCGACTTCCCAGGTCCTGCCCGCCCGAGTTACTTTGCCCACAGGTACCATCCATCGTCGCCTCAGTCGCCCGTCCCTTTTGCCCTCTCTCGTCCCGTCTCGTCTCGTCTCTGCCCTGTCCTGTCCGACTTCGTTCCCGTTCCAGCTCCCCCAGAATTGCAACTGGATCCACTGCATCTGGCCCGAGGACGAAACCTCCTAGATCCGCGATCCAGCCGCCTCTGCTCCATCATTGTTGGCGTCACTGACTGATTGACTGACCTTCAACCGTCCCATCACTGATCGGACTCGGTCACCGAGGAGGCCGACAGCCATTCACCAGTCACCGTTCCCAATTCCATTTCCCCTTTGCACTTTTGCCTCTCCTGCTCTGCCCCTTCCGCCCGGACATACGCAAGCCCACGCAACTGCCGTCATCACTCACCTCATCTTCAACCACTCCTTTACCTCACCGTCTCCCCATCCGTCTATTTCCTCGACTTGCAGTGCTGCAATTCGTCTGTTCCACTCTCCACCCAACCACCCATCGTCTTGTCGCCCGACGCGTCTACACTGCACTACCAACCTTGGATCGGCAAACTCCTACCCGCCTAGCCTTTTTTTTTTTTCCCCTTCCTGCGTCGTGTCATCGCCGCCTCCGCTTCCACCTCGTAAGTAAGTAATAAGTCTTCTTCTTCCGCCGCTGGGACTGGTTACAAGCCACCCACTGGTACCACCCTAACCATCTTGAGTATCTTGCTCGTCCACACAAGTTCACCACCACACACACGCTCGCCGTCACTATTTCTCTCGGCGCACCAGCCCGCCAAGCCCTGTTCATCTCGAGCTCCATTTCCATCCATCCCAGCCGAGTCCAGCCCCAGCCCTCTCCAAGCCTCTCCCAGCCCCCAAAAAGTCCGTGACCGGGCTTATCCATCCCATCACTCAAATCGGCTGTGGCAGCAGCACGACATTGCACCACCTCACCCGCACAACAACGCATGCCAGCTGCCCGCAACACGACGTCGCAACCTAACCCAAACGCCTCCTCTTTGGCTAGATGCTGACCTGCTTGTCCTGCGCCAGCACTTTCGTCATCATCCAGCACAGCCAGCGTCAAATCCAATACCACCGGGCTCCGCTCTGCTCACCATTACACCGCGCATCACAACGCAGCACGGCAGAAACTGGTTAACCCCCCGGAACCACACAGCGCCAGCTATCAATTCCCACACACTATTGCCCAAACCATTCGCCCATCCCACGGGCCCCTCTCTCGCCTGCGCGCGCACTTACGTTAATTCCCTAGCCCCCTCCCAGTCTCTCAAATACCCAGACACACACTCGCGCCGCCTGGCCACGCTCGTGTATCTGTCTTGTCCCTAGCATCCGCAACAAGGGCGTGCGTTACTTGCCCCGGTTGTTTTTCAGAGGTTCTCTCCACGGCGGATGTGTCTTATGCAACTTTGAACCCCAAGTTACATTGCCCGTAAGTATTCTGTTCTTCTCTTGCTCGTCTCTCGTCTCGTTTTTCCTATTGCGCTTTATGTTGCTTTGGTCTCGCGTTTCCAACGTCGCGCCGCGTCGACCCGTTGCCGTTGTTTCTTTGTCCCGCAACACGAGCCCGTCGCCGCCACCCACGAGCGCCGTCGCGAAAACTTCCTCGCTGTCGTTGGCCTTGTGCCGTTGGTCTTGACGTGGTCGCTGTCATCCGTTGTCGCTTCAATAAGTCGTAGCCGTCATCGCCGGCTGTTATTTGTCGTCGCGATTCCAACCCTACGACTGGAGGTTCACGACCCACGACCCTGGTCGCGTCGACTTCCGCCCGCGTTTCTGCAGACCCACGCGTGCAGATAGATGACCGGTCGGCCGCTGGCTCTGGTGAATGTCGCTCTCCCGTCCCTAACCAACTTCCACGGTTGATCGCGCATCACCAAGTTCAATCCCAGCTCGTCTTTTGCCTCACTCGTCTTTGTATAAGGCTTTGTCGCTGACTTTGCCTCTCCCATCACCAGAACATGCAGCAGTGGCAGGTCGGCCCCGTGCCGGAGTACGTCTACTCCAACTCCACCCACCAACCCAATGATATGCAGTGAGTACATTGTCTCCTTGTCTCTTGTACCTCTCCCATCTACATTCTGCCACTTGTCTGCGGCACCACCAAGCCCTTCTTGTACCCGATGTACCCCTCCATCCCTTGCACATCCCCCTCGGCGGTTGGCACTCCAGTCGCTGTATCACCACCGACTGGCCTCTGTTTCCTCTTTGCGATGCTTTATAACGTCCTGTCCTCGTTGTCCTGCTGGGACTTGGAGCTACCTCTCCTCTTGTCCCTGCAGATCCTCTCTCGGGCACCTCTGGTCCGCCAGCCGTCATGCCCATCCCTTGCCATGTCGACTACAACGTCCCACGGTCGAGGGAAGTCTCTTTGCTAATCGGCCTCACCTAATAGCAACCACCAATATCAGCAGGCCGACATGGCTCGCCGCAACGAGCGTATGGAGTTTCCCTACGGCGCCCCTCAGCCCAATATGACGCCGCAACAGCAGCAACACCATCCTGCCCCCGTCCAACCTCCCATGAACGTGCCTCAACAGCCTCCCAACGGGCCTCCGTCCCAGCAGCAACAACAACAAACCCCAACGCCCGCCTCAGCTCCAGCTGGTCGACAGCGGAAACGCCCCGCTCCGTCAGCCGCTCCGGCGCCGGCCCCTGCAGCCCCGCCCGCTCCCATCCCTTCCACTCAGGTCCAGCCTCCTACTGCTCCCGCTGCGCCTCACGCACCTCAACCTGCCCCTCAGCAACCCCAGGCCCCCGCCGAGGATGCAAACGCCGCACCAGCTGCGCCACCTCCGGCCAAGAAGAGCAGAACGAACACGCCTTGGACTCCACAGGAGGAGCTAAGGCTGAAGCAAATGCGAGACGCAGGAAACAGCTGGGCTGAAATCGCCAAGGTAAGCCAGAAGTCAACGAGGTACAAGGTTCATGAGCTAATGGACGTTTAGACGTTCCCCACTAGGACAGAGGGTTCCGTAAAGAAGCACTGGTACAAGGTGAGTGATCCGGCGCTAGGAACTAACAGTACCCAGTGTGAAATCTAACCAAATGCTAGGACATGCACTATGCCGAGTTTGCTGAAGACGAGGTAACATTTATCCGGCCCTTCTCTTGAACCACCCTACTGACATTCCCTCTATCAGAGCCAAGCGTTGTTGAACGCCATCAAGGAGTACGAAAACAACAAATGGAAGGTTATTGGTCAAAAGGTCGGCAAGCCTGCCAAGGTACGAAACATCTCCACCCACATCAATGAAGCCATAGACTGATAACCCACCACATAGGCTTGTGAACAATACGCCAAAGAGCATTTCCCGGGTATGGTCACGAAGCTTGGCCGCTAGCAGCGGCACCCTGACGACGCTGGTCAGACTAACCCCACGACAGATCTCTTCGCCAACTCGAAGGGGCGATAGACCATGTCAAGATCTTGACAGGTCCATCACTGCCCTGTTGGCAACCTCAGCATGGCTGTTGAGCTAAGCTGCCCGCGTTCGCGACCTATGACGCCATGAATGCCGACTGAGTGTCACGAAAACCTGCGAAAAGTACAAAAAAACGTTTTGGGGAAGTGAGCTGTCGGCGTTCTTATTTATCCTCTTCACTTTGGAACTTGTTTAATTTTATTCCCTCCCCGTTTCTCTTCTCCTTTCGATGACGAGGCATATGGAGGAATGGGTCTAACCGGATTTTCTACTACTTTTTGGGACGGGAAGCTTTGATAACGACGACTGGCATCCTGCACGATGTGACTAGGATGGACTATGGACAATCGTTGCAGGGGAACTCTAATATGGGTTACCTGCGGAGCCTGGTGGGATTCAACTGGAACACGGTATTGTTTGATGTGAGCGGTCGATGGGAGGATGGAAGGGTGGCTCGTTATAGCCATGGGATAAATTGCAGCGGGAGATGATGGAATGGTCGATTGACCAGGTGTGGTTTCGGGTGCCAGTGTTTGGAAATCATTGTTGTAATTGCCTAGGTGAGATGCGGGGGCGAACCGTTGCGAAACGGGGCCCGGAGCGAGAGACGACGGGCTTGTCATTTTTATAGTCACCCATCTTTCTTTTCTTTCTTGGATGGGAGGGAGGGGAGACTGTTCGAATTAGGTTCGGTGATAGTTATACCCCAAACGCTTGGTTTGTCTTGTTGCGCTGCAAAGTAATTGTAGAGGCTCTGGAGTATAAGTCAACGACCGTGAATGTACTATGGAATGTTAAGGGCTGGTGGGGTGTCGAGATGTCGCGGGCGAGCATTACTTTGCGTTATACCTTGATCATGTACCGGCAAGAGTACGCGGCGTACATGAGACTTTGGGTCTCTATGAGGTTGCTGCATGTATCGTATGCACCAAACCCTTACTTGAGTGTACATGTACGTTTAGTAGAGGTGGAAGGGGACATCTTGCGCAAAAATACGCAATACATGCAGACTTTTTAAATCATCGCCGACCCCTGGAGCAAGTATTTCGGCGTGGATCGGGATATGAAGGATGAGACTATTCCAATTGCTGTATCTGTCGATTATATGCACCATGTTATCATGTCACAGTCGAAAATTCAACATTGAGTATGTCAATCCTTAAACTCAAGATTGAACTATTTCTAGTCAGCCTACCCTATAGCAGATGGGCGAAATTCGTGTTTCGATTATAGTTCACCACAGTCGATTTCATTTGCATATTGGAACGAGAGAACATATGATTGAAGGCTACGGTATTTGGCCTGCTCGAATACTGTATACAAATTCTCCGAATGTGGTTCCTCGTTGGTTGGTTTTGTGCGAAGGTGGCGCTGATGAAAAGCATAAGGTCGTCATGGTCATGTTCGGATTGGATACTGAGATTTTCGGGCGTCCATAGTAATGTGGCTAATGTTGGTAAGAAGTGAATGAACAAGACTCCAACGGAATCGCACACTGAGAAATCCGACATGGAAAGTTTCCTGTCAACCTAGGCGTTTAATGGAGCCGCTTGGTCGCTCTCATGGCGATAAGCTTTCTGAGTTTACCGTGGGGAGCTTGGACAGCATCAGGCCCATGGCTTGCTGGATATGGGGCTAGTCACGCGACACCTAGGGATGAGAGGCGATGGATCTGGATGCATATCGTTTTTGTGAATTGCTTGTTTGCGCATTTTGCCATAGATACGGCGCAGTGGACAGCATTATTGCGATCATGATGAATTGGAATGAATACTTGGGCGCAGAACTGAATCATTTAAGGAATTGATGATATCTGAAGCTGCTTCGAGGGTGATGTGAGCTGTCGAAAAAGCCTCTCAACACGACCTACACGTGGATCTCGATGAGTTTGATTCGACAACTTGGAGATGGATGCTTGTAGGGCGGGTCGCATCACATCGTATGGATGTTTGACAAACGCCTGTGGTGTGCCGTGGTGTGCCGTGGTGTGCTGGCTCTGGCGAATAGGAGCTAAGGCAAACAAGGGAGGTTGCAAGAAAGGGGGGAGGGAGCGCTTGCTCAGCCTTCTCGCTAAGGGATTCTACCAGGCGCCGTGGCCGCCGGCCCCGTCGGTTGGGTCGGGATCGAATTTGTAGTGTGAGGGCTGAATGTGGTCCTCAGTATGAATGGCCGGATGCGGTGATTGGGGGGGGGGGATGCAGAAAGGGACGGGTTGGTTGATGGCGGCGTTGTGGCTTGCGCTTGGTGGACGGGTGAGGGCGCCACGCAATCTGCAATGGCTCGCGTTGCACTGAGTCTAGCTGCATAGGAACCGATCTGGCAGCTCGCGGCTACGCACGGTAATAGGGAAGCTATCCAGGCAATTTAGGATGATGCGCCATTGGGAATTATTCGATTGTTGTTTTTCTGGTACCTGTGCGTGCGCGTGTGTAATGCACAAACCCTGGATCAATACCGCCCTGAATTGTTGTCCATGGTACATAGTTTTGTGTCAATGTCGTACTTCGTATGCACTCCATTCTACCTGATCCTGATCCATATCATGTGGTGCGGGCGGATGGGGAATCCCATTTCGGTAAGGAGCCGCTACCTCTCATTTCGCTCCGAGACATGACCACGCGGGAAAAGTGACCACGGATAATGCAACCGAGGGACTTCTTCTGGACCGTGCTCTTTTTCGCAAATCCCTTCCTCCTCCTCCTCACTCGACTGGCCTCGTGGCAAATACCTGCGCAAGGAAATGGGCAGAAACTAGGGACTGAGGAGGAAGATGCCTTATTTCCCGCACGCCCCAAAAACCGACCGCGCCAGGCGTGCCCATGGCTTGGGGTCAGTGGCTTCTTCGGTTTTTCCTTCCCGGTCCATCCTTCTCCACGTTACGAACACGGCTAACTCGACTCAGCCCAAGTTCAGGCAGTAGGCCGGGCACCCTTTGGCGAGAGATACGCATCATTTCCCACCACCATGGATGCGCGCAAGGGGCCGCCATTGGCCAGACCGAGCCCTCCTAATCCCGGGTCTCCAGTCTTTTGCCTGGTTCTCGCTCTGGGATTTTCTTTGCCCTCCTTTTCGGTCCTTGCTCCTGGTAGCCCTGTGGCTTCTTTTGGTCTGATGCCGATGGGCCCCTATGTCTCCCCCCCCTTCCCTCCCCCAGCAAGAGACAGAAGAGTCAGTCCAGCTTTGAGGACGGACCGCAAGTGGGTTCGTGGGCTCGTGTGGGTTTTGCGGGCGAACCAACTCTATACCGTCTTGGGAAAGAGCTCACCCACCTTAGGACAGGTACGGACGCTCTTCTCCTCCTCTTCTTCTCCTTCTCCTTTGGCAATCTCCCTCAACCGCGCCTAAACCCCCATCCCCCTCTCACCTCACCCCGTCAGTCGTTTCTGGGCGTGCTCTACTCCTAATATTCAATCACCATCGTTAATCTTCCCCGTCTGATTTCTGGCTTTTTATAGTAATATCTTTCTATATTATTATTGGTACTCCCGTCCACAAAAGAGAATTTTCCCTTCCCTCGGCTCGCTCAGAGGAAAAGGAAGTCGCTCGACAAGGGGGAAATCCGGCCACTTTCCGTACACCACACGCTCGCTCTCGCCCATTACTCACCATCGACTGACTCCCGTCCGACCATCATCGACCGTCTCGAGGATTTGATCTTTCCGTGCTTGACTTCAAACTCGGTCCTTTTTTGTCATTCGGTGTTTGCTGGAGACTCAGGATCCACGTCTCTTTGTGTGGCTTATCTGGGATCTTCGAATCACAATTGACGCGCCGCCGTTTTTTTGTTCCCTCGACACCCGCATTCCAGCTTCCCTAGGTCCTTCCAAAATAAACAGACCGAACTCACTCGCACCGCCCTGCCTCGGCTCTTTTTGGGTTGATTGTTCATCTGTTTTCATTCACTCGCCGTCACAGCTACGTGATCGACGACTTCCCCATCCGCGCGGCATCACATCGCACGACACCGCGACCATCTGACCCCTGGTTCATTCGCTTTCTTGGGTTTCGCACGTTCTCAGGTCCTGCTTTCCGAAAACTTACTTTTAATACTTGGTATTCATTGCATAATCTCGACGCCTTGAACCTCGCCTGTTTGAGTCTCACCCGACCTCGTCGTTTTTCGTTGTCGATATATCATTTCGCCCTCAACCCGGCACCTAATTTTTGTCTTCGAGGATAACCTACTCAATCATATTCATAATGTTGCGATCACTTGCCTTGGCCGCCTTCATTGGCATCGGCTCAGTTGCGGCTGCGGATGAAGTCGTGTGCAACAACAATAACAAGTGCCCCGAGTCCGCTCCCTGCTGCTCCAGTATGTCTACCCCTTCAATCCTGATCCTAATGCGCTGTGGACGGACGACCATTGACTGACATGCTCTTTCTTAGCCTATGGTGCGTGTGGTGTTGGCGCATACTGCCTCGGCGGTTGCGATCCCAAGTCCTCATTCTCCCTCGACTCTTGTGTTCCCGCTCCCGTTTGCGAGGACCGTACCATGAAGATGAACTCGCTCGATCGTGTGTCTGATATTGGCGACTACTTGGGTGATGCTTCCAAGGCCGACTGGGTCGCCCAGGGAGAACCCCTCATCTTCAACAACAACCTCCTCCTGACCATGCCCAAGGACAGCGTCGGCACCGTTCTGTCGTCGACCGTGTACATGTGGTATGGCAATGTCAAGGCCAAGTTCAAGACCAGCCGCGGTGCCGGTGTCGTGACTGCTTTCATTCTGTTCTCCGACGTCAAGGACGAGATCGACTACGAGTTCGTTGGTGTTGATCTCGACACTGCCCAGACCAACTTCTACTTCCAAGGTATTCCGGATTACGAGAACTCTGCCAACATCAGCGTCTCGGACACCTTCAACAACTTCCATGAGTATGAAGTCCGCTGGACTCCCGATAAGATTGAGTGGCTCATCGACGGCGAGATCGGCCGCACCCAAAACAAGGCTGACACCTGGAACGCCACGACCAAGAACTTCGACTTCCCTCAGACCCCTGCTCGTGTCCAGCTGTCGCTCTGGCCCGGTGGCCTGGCCAGCAACGCCAAGGGTACCATCGATTGGGCTGGTGGCGAGATCAACTGGGACCACCAGGACATCAAGAACTATGGTTACTACTTCGCCACTGTCTCCGAAGTCGAGATTGAGTGCTACAACGCCGACTCCCCCCCTGGTACCAACAAGAACAAGAGCTACTACTACAACGACTACGCCGGCACAAACAACACCGTCATAGACAGTGACAAGGACCACATCCTCGCCTCGCTCCAGGGCACCGGTACCGACATGGATAAGGGCAAGAAGAAGGCCACCTCCTCCAAGACCTCATCCGCCAAGTCTTCCAAGACTTCTTCGGCCGACGATGAGGAGGAGACGGAGATTAGCTCTATCCCCGGTGGCGGCACCAACAGCGCCGGCGACGACCACGGCGGCGACTCCTCAAGCGACGATTCTAGCTCCGACTCAAGCTCTGACGACTCCTCGTCTGACTCGTCAAGCTCCGACTCGAGCTCAAGCTCTGACCAAGCCGATACCTCCAACTGTGACACATCCAGCTTCAACCAGGAGTGTGGCAGCAATGACGACAGCAGCTCTAGCTCCGACAGCTCCAGTAGCAACGGAAAGAGTGGTAGCACGAAGACCAGCGCCAGTGCTCTGGCTATCATCATTGCTGGCGGCGCTCTGTTTTGGCTATAACATGCCCAAGCTGAGAGCAAAGGCGCGTCTGTGCGTGACGAGCAGCAGTGTATTTACCCATGCTCATGTTCGCCGCCGTGTCTTTTTTCTGATCGTCCATTGGTGTCATATAGCATTTATTGCGGGTTTGCATTCTGATGAGGAGGCTCTCAGACCGGCGTGTCTGGATCCTTGTATGTAATGTCGTCTTTCTCTGTGAATATTTTTTTCTATGCGACTGGGGAAATCAGGCGAACTGGCCCGGGATGTCGGGTTTCAGATTAAGGGGAAAGCAAAATACGTACAGACAGAGGGTGGAGGTAATGGCCGTAAGGCCGTCCATTCCCTAGAGCTGGATTTGTTGCAGTCAGGTGGCAGGCTCTGGTTGACAAAGAGCTGCCCAGTTCCTTTGGATTATTTGGTATCTTTTTGGTGAGGCAACTTTTGGAAGAAACAGCCATAAGAAGAAAGTCAGTTTATGTTCAACATCGAGTGCCGTGCCGCGTATGCCTTTTACCCAAGTGAGACGATGGCTTGACGCCCATTGGCCATGGAGATGACTAGTGGGTGGCTCTAGGTCGAGATGTATTTGACGCCATTGTGCAACAATGGCGTATGGCGGAGTAGAAATCTTTTCGACGCCGGAGGCTGTCCAGGTTAGTGAAACATGTAACTCGTATTCCGAAGAGTGAGGTGTAATACTTACTGACCTTCTTACCTAGGATTTTCATCATTGGATGAGTGGTGGGTGAGCGAGGCGATAGGGATGTGTCGTCACGGCCAGAAATAGAAGCCTCCCGATCCAGATGCCAATAGACATGGGCGCTGCTTGTTGAGGCTCGATTCTGAAATTTCCCGTGAATGGCGGGGAGCGGGTTTGGACCGCGAATGGGTGACCGGGTGACGTGAAAGGAGTTGGATGGTGTTTCGGTAGAGAGAAGGCCGTATTGGGCGATGTGATATTGGGGGCTGTGTTTGGTGTGCTGTCATGCGATATGGCTGTCGTTCGGGAGCCGAGATGGTGGACGGGGACGAAACTGGGCGCAACGACCCTGGCAGAGGATCACCATGGCGTTTGCTGATGGCAGGAAACAATGCGCCATGCAGCATATGAGACGCTGTGAGACGTTATCTTCGTCCAGTCGCGCGTGCAGGCTGAGATGACGGCTGGCTGTGACTGGGCAACTGGGCGTATTCGGCCTCCTCGGCAGCAAGTGGTGTTGGGGAGGGTTTCTGAGGGTGCGTATATCAGCAGGAGAAGGTATAGGTGCATAGTCCTGTTCTCTTCTCTTTTTGATATTGCTTGGTTTCCCTCGCTTCTCGTCTGACATCCCATCCCAACCTTCGACTCCTCCTCCTTGTTTTCCTGCGCTGCTGCGTTGACATATCACCATGACGAGCCAGAAGCCGTGGCACAAAACATCGACAGCCCTGGATCTAACGTGGTCCCGGGCCGCCCTCGCATTGTGCGTGCTCCTCGTCGCCTTCCTCGTCCTCCAGGTGCATATCGCGACCCGCCGACCGAAGAACTTCCCACCGGGCCCGCGCGGGCTGCCGCTCCTGGGCAACCTCGCGTCCATCCCGCTGGTTAAGTCGTACGTAACGTTCGCTGAGTGGACCAAGCAGTACGGGCCCATCGTCGGGCTCAAGGCCGGCCCGCTCAACCTCGTCGTCCTGCAGGACCCGGCCGATATCCGCGAGCTGTACGACCGCCGCGGGCACTTGTACGCGGGGCGGCCCTTCAACTACATTGCGCTGAACCACGTTTGGGACCCAGAAGTCGGCCAGATTTTGCTGTTTCAGCGCAACGACCGGCTGCTGAAGCGGTGGAAGCGGCCCGCGAGGTGGTTCCTCAGCCAGCAGGGCATCGACAGCTTAGGCCCCATCATCGACGCCATGAGTTCTCGCTGCGTCAAGGGCCTCGTCGACAGGCCGGGCGACTTCACGGAGCTCCTGCGGGTGTGGGCGCTGAGCACGCCGCTTGTGGCGCTGAGCGGACAGGCCGACATCAGCCCGGGGCTGCTCCGGACGTACTTTTACCGGCAGAAGCTGCTGACGGGCCTCTTGGAGCCGGGCAAGACGCCACCGGTGGACTTTATCATCCCACTGCGATGGGTGCCGGCGCGGTGGGCCAAGTGGAAGCGAGACGCCAAGTTTGTGCGGGAGCACCAAGACAGCTTCTATGGTGAGTTGGTGGCCAGGGCCAAGGCGGCGCGGGATAGGCGACGGGAGGGCGGAACGGCTGGTGAGTATGTGTGCGTCATGGAGCGGCTGATGGACGAGGATATGTCGGACAACGAGCTGAAGTGGCTGTCTGGAGGGCTGTTGGACGCGGCGTTCGATACGTCGAGTGCTGCTGTGTTGAACTTCGTCGTGGCCATGGCTGCACACCCGGATGTGTTGGCGAAGGCTAGGGAGGAGATGGAGGATGTGCTTCAGGGGGAGGTGCCTAGCGGAGAGGACGTTACCAAGTTGCCATATTTGAAGGCGTGTTTGATGGAGGTGAGTGAACAGCCCTTTTGGACTCACTGAATTGAGTATTATAATGCACTTGAGTTGGGGTTTCAACCTCATGGGTTGTTGTGAGAGTTGTGAGTGGACGAACTTGTGGAGACATGGAAGCTGACGAGGCGCATTGCGTATGTCTTTCACAGATGCTTCGATGGAGACCATCAACGCCGCTAGGCTTGCCGCACGTCGCCGAGTCGGACGACACGTACAAGGGGTACGTGATCCCGCAGGGCACCAACATCGTCGTCAACGCGTACGGGCTGCTGCACGACCCGGCGACGCACCGGGACCCGGACCGCTTCGACCCGTCGCGGTACGCCGACCCGGAGGCGCACACGGACGAGAAGCTGCGGAGCACGTGGGTCTTCGGCGCCGGCCGCCGCAAGTGCCTCGGCGAGCAGTACACCGTGCAGGCGCTGCTGACCGTCGTGGCCAAGGCTGTGTGGGCGCTTGATATGAGTGTGCCCGCGGGGACGGATTTGAGTGTTGAGGGTGGGTTTGAGGGCGGGCTGATGATGAAGCCGCGTGAGGGGTTGGTGGTGCAGATGAAGGTGCGCGAGGGGAGGGCGGTTGCTGTTGAGCGGGATTGTGAGAGGGGGGAGGCGGAGTTGAGGAGGTTGTTGGGGAAGAAGGTGTGAGGGATTACTGGATTCGTGTAAGTCGAGATGGTTTCATTTTGGCGTTGCAGGTATATTGGAGTTGTATGCAGCATGATATGCATGCGGCGTCAACATGGCGTCATCGCTCGAATTCTTCTCATTTCGAAACCCCAAGCATTCAAATGGCCAGTGCAAGATGTGGTTCTATTTAAATGTGCTAACACATGTGATGATATGAATGGCAGTTGTGAGGCATGCCACGATGTTGTTGGCTCCGGTGGTGAATGTCGAGCTAAACACCTTTATCATTCTAAAGGACGAATGCATAGCACCATCATAAAGGTGAATTGTAGACGAGAATGAACAACCAAAATCTTGCAGCTTGAGGGCGTTAGGATCCCACGGTTAAAAGGCCAAGAAGGGAATGATGGTCCTTAATGCATCCATCGTGGAAGGATTTCATTCCCAGGGGGACGACGGGATGGAGATTGGCCAATTGAGACCAACAACATGAATTTTTGATCTGCCGCGTGTTGGCTCTGCTGTCTGGTGCCGAATCCCGTTTAAGGCTGCAAGACGTCACTGTACTTGGTTGCGAAGTTATTGTGATGCTGGGATTTTCATAGAGTCACCGCCAGATATTCTGATGCAGAAGATGCTGTGCCCTGTGGCTGTGCCCGGGTTGTCGCAATTCGCTCCTCGTCGTGGCGTATCAACGAGCTTCGCGTGGCGTTTCGTCTTCTGCCCCAACAACATGCCCTGGTGCGCGAGCGAAAAGACGAGGCCGAAGACGCGAGTAGCCGCGATTGGACCGCCTTGATCCATGAATGCCCCACTTGGAACATCGATTCTGGAGCAGTACGGTCGCCTTGTTAGCATTTGCGCTGAGGTTTTGCTAGGATTCCTAGCGGATCCTTTGTACCTCCGTGTGGATCCCCGATCGGCGAGACATGGCACCGCAACGGGTGGATTCACAAGCCCGTTTCAAGGCGGAGGGATGAGAGGATGATGGTATCAGCCATGCATCCGAGTTAAATAGATGAGCATCCTCCCGATGTCAAATTGATTTTAGAATATCCTCACAAAGCATCCTCACCATCCAACGCCCTGAGCTTCAGCTTCACATTGCTACAGTTCACACATTCACAACATCACGCACAACCAACCAACTCCGTTCCAACACCGATCATCACCGGCCCCACTTCCCTTCCCACCAACACCATCTTCAACACCATTTTCAACACCACCAAAAACACCAACATCATGTCTGCCACCCTCAATAACCGGACCATTGCCTTCCTTGGCGGCTCCGGCGGCTGCGGCCTTTCAACCCTTAAGCTCGCTGTCGCAGCTGGTCACACTTGCATCGCCCTCGCCCGCACGCCGGCCAAGTTCGAGGCTCTCTTCCCCAACAAGCCGGCCAACCTTCACATCCGTCAGGGCAACGCTCACGACGCCGACTCGGTGGCCGCCTGCCTGACCCACCCGTCAGACCCGGCCCGGCTCGTCGACTCGGTCAGCTTTACCATCGGTGGGCTGTTCGACCCCTGGAAGTTCACCATCGACGACCCGGACGTGTGCAAGAAAGGCATCGCCACGCTTCTCACGGCCCTTAACAACCTCCGCAGCGCCGGCGCCGTCGGCAGCCCGCTGCTCGCCGTCATCAGCACCACGGGCATCTCCAAGCACGGCCGCGACGTTCCGCTCGCCTTCTTCCCCTTCTACCACTACGGCCTCGCCGTGCCCCACGCCGACAAGCAGGTCATGGAGGAGCGCCTGCTCGCCTCCCCCGAGCGCTGGGTCGCCGTCCGCCCCAGCTTCCTCGTCGACGGCGGCAAGCCCGAACGCAAGATCCGCGTCGGCGTCGAGGACCTGACCAGCGGCATCGAGAAGAAGGAGGTCGGATACACCATCTCCCGCGAGGACGTCGGCCGCTGGATGTACGAGAACTTGCTGGTCGCCGAGAACCCCCAGTACCAAGGCAAGGCGGTGTCTATTACCTGGTAGACGGGGGTGCCGGCAGCACTGTTCTATTAATGACACTCTGATAAGGGTGAACTACAATATGGCTTTAGCAGGCGGCTGATTTGCGAGGAAACCTTTTTACAGTATGATTCTATAATGCAGTGGGCGACGGGAGGAAAAGGGTCATTTGAGCGATAGACTTGTTTTGACTGGCAGCCATTTGTATTTCTAGTCTAGACTACATGCGAAGAATATGAGATGGACTTATTATAAACCACACCTTCTTTCACTTCAAATCTCAAGATGCGGTGTGCTCTTACACCTCTATTACGTAGGTCGTATATCGCCAAGAAAAGAAATTCTGGGTCCTTGTGAAAAGGTCATGTCTTTTCCAGGAATCGAATCCTTCGCATCTCACTCTGCAAATGCACCTCATCTCGCTTCAAAGTGAGACGCTAGCAAATCTGACATATACGAGAAAAAACAACGGCGCAAATGCTGACAGGTGGAGGAGCTAATTTTCAACATTTCACTGCGCCTGACATGTCCATCGTGGCTTCGCGGCAGCGGCCGCTCGCGTGATGCCCAGCGCCTTCTCCAGGAATACAACGGCCTCTTCCATTCCCGTCGGCGAGTTGAACCAGTGTCCGCCGTCGGGGTATTCGCGCCAGGTGACGTTTGCGCCAAAAGCGCTCAGTGAGTCTCGCAGGGCTCGGCCGTTGGTCACTGGCACGAGACCGTCGTCGATGCAGTGCTCCAACAGCATGGGCGTGTTGCGCAGCAAGTCGTTGTGGGCCGGCACGTCGTCAAGTGCGAGGACGGCCCGTGTGTCAGCGAGGCTGCGGCCGGAGAAGGGAAGCCTGGCCGAAAAGCTGAGGAACGCGGCGAGGCCTTGTGGGATGGCCTCTTGGCCTGGTGGTGATGGGATGCTGAGGTTGAGCAGAGTGTGCACGCCCGTAGCCGCGCCCTGGCTGATACCCGCCAGCACGATGCGATCCCAGCGACCGTCCAGCGCGGCCGCCTCACGCTCGAGGACGTTGCGTGTGAGACCAACGCTGACGCGCAGTCCCGGCGTCTGGACATCCTCGTGGTCGGCGAAGTCGACGACGCTATACACGTCGAACCACTGGCACTGTCGTTCGTTGGGCCTGGCGGCCGCCGGCGCGGGAAACACCCAGCGGATGGAGGGGAAGGCTTCGAAGAGTGAGTGGCCTTGGCTGTCGCGCGACCGCAGGAGCGACGATGCAAAGTTGCGGGGCTGGTCGCCGCGGCCGTGGAGGAAGACGACGGTGTGCGTGTGGGGGAGTGAGGGGGGAACGGTGAAGTCGGTGTTGACTATATCCATGATGCCCGCTGTGATGTCACCATGATATACGGGTGTTACGGTTGGTGTTGATGGAGAGGGTGACGAGGACATGACCTAATGACTTTGAATAGAGGTTGAATATACGATAGAATAATACGGATACTTCAATCACTACGGCTCGACTGACAACGGTGAGTCCATACCTGAGGAATCGATGTTGATTTGTTCATGTTAGTGAGGAGATGGATGCCTGATAGCTGCCTGCATATGATTATCGGCCCACAGACCTACCTGGGTGCAATGAACAGGATGAACTGGTGATTCAATTGCTTGACAAGTTAAACTCGAGATGAGAAGATTTCAGGTCCTCCAGAAATATACGAGATTGAGCTTGTAGAAGAGTCCTCTTCTGCACTTTGTCCCGTCTGTAGACAACTTACTTGTGGTGGTGGTGGTGGTGGTGGTGGTGGTGCAGGGAACTGCCCTAGAGTCGACGACAGGCGACTAACTAAGCAGAACGTCGTCATTGCGAGTAATGGGCAATTAGCGACCAGCATACCAATGCAACCCTGACTGAATTTCCTCCCATCCCATGTTTCGACTAAAACAGGCCCGCAAATCCCCCCGAAGGATCGACCATGCCGGGACCCGGAGACTCGTGTTGCCCTTTGGGATTGCTTCACCGTTTGACATAAAAAAGATCCCCCCTTCCCGAGGCAGCCGCCCCGGGGGTTCCACAAGGCTGGAACGGTGGAAAGAGTCACGGCCAACAGGTCACGAAGCAAGGGACCGAGTTGCGGTTTCGAGGCTGACGGGACGAAAGTGTTTCGACGCTCGGGGCCAATTGATGGGCCGCCCAGTGGTGAGCGGCAAAACCAGGGGGCTAGGCAGGCGGAAACTGGATCGTCGAACGATGCAGCCTTTCTGGTTCGGGTCCAACAAGCTTAAAAGCCTAAAAAGGCCTCAAGATGCGGACGGCTTCATGCAGGGAGAGACTCTTTGTGTCCAACGGCGATCCAATCCCCTCCAATCTTGTCGCTTCCTGTGGCGAATTAACTCCCCGGGCTGTTGTCAAACAGATGGGATGCACAACAGGTGCGCTTGGAGGATGCAACGACTGGCTCAGAGGCGCTTCTTTCTCTGTTGGCTTCCTCCTCCCCGCAACGATGGGCCGCTACCCCCCCTTCAAGTAAGGCTAGGGTAACCCGCAGCCAGCGCCACAGGGGGGTGCTGGAAGCCCAGTAAGAAGCTCGCATTCCGGGGCAGCGAGAGGCAGCGGAAACCTTAACCCCGGCATTTCGTTCAGGCCCCTTCAGAGCCGCAAGGAGAGAGGGCCAGCGGCCAGTTCGAGATGGACCTATCAATGGGCTGTCTTGTTTTGTCTCTGCATCTGGATGAAACCAAGTGCCCTTTTTCCCCTTTTTTTTCCTTCTTTTTTTTTTTCCTTCTCGTCCGTTGGCTTTGGATGAAAGACGCCCCCTTGTTTCGTTTCTTCGCTCAAACAATTGATTCCTTCCTCCCCGTGACTGTTTCTCGTGGCCAACAGCGCCCCATCCTTCACCTACTGGAGACGGAGTAAAAGCAGCGGTCCCCACTAAACAGCGCCCCTGCATCATTGCTGTCAGCGGGCTTCTCTCTCGGACTGGTACTCAGACTGCTGGCTTCTGTGCCCCCCCCCAGCCCGTCGCTGACACTCTTCCATTCTTCAGGGCCTTGGCACCATGGGAATTGCCCTTGTTCTTTTTCCTTCTTGTCAGCAAAGTAAACTCGCTTTGGCCCCGCTCGCTGTTGTCGCTTTTTTACCCTGTCCTGTCTCTTCGAACTGCCCTCCCCTCCCTGGGCGCGTGCTATGGTCGCCGATTCGATGAGATTGCATGACAAACGCAGAAGCCGGGCTGTGCAACCCCTACCCCGGCGTCTGTTCCTGGGGGCCGAGAAGGATCAGCGAGAGAGAGAGAGTGAGACGGGGGGGGGCTCTGTCAGCATGGCTTTGTCCGCCACGGTTAGGGTAGTTTTACCTTTATTTTCGGCCCGCCTTTTGGTTCGCCCTTTTTCTTTTGCTCCGCCCGCGCCGCCCTGGCTTGTCTTCCTCCTTAGTGACTGGTCCAGCTCGGCCCTGCGCCTCGTTCTTGACTCTTGACTTCTCGGGGACGTGTATTACCGTCTAGAAAGGATCTGGGGCCCTGAGACAGGGGCGTGTTTTATTTTGGTCATCCCATGCTCCAGTCAAATGTCCCGAGCCGGGAAGCCATCCATACTGTGCAGTGAGCTTTGAACATGCCCGCCACTCCCCTGTCTGTTCCCAGTGCTCGCTGTTTGTGTCTGTGCCAGGGGGGTGTGTGCCCTTGTTTGTCATTCATTCATTCAACTTGCCCCAGCCTTGAATCATCTTTTGGCGCGACGCTTATATATCACCTCCCTCCTCGGCTTGGAGTGTCACTGCCTCAATCAGATCCTCATCACCGCCTCCATCACTATTACCACCAGTTCCTGTTCCAATTACTTAAGGTCGCCCTTAAGGTTTCACGCAAAGGAAACATATTTTGTCCATTACCCCCATCTCCCTCATCGTACACTCTTCACCACAACAGCAAACTTCGTCATCCAGCAACGAAATCACCATGAAGTTTTCCACCTTTAGCCTCACGGCCGCCCTGGCCGCTACCGCCTCGGCACTCCCGCAGATGCGCCGGGCCGACAGCTACGCTACGGCGGCGTCGGCGCGGGTCCTGATGGGCAACAACGGCCACATCTACATCGCCGACTACTTCCCGGAGTCCAACAAGTTCACCATGTCGCTCAAGGAGGAGTCCTTCGGCGACCCGTCGTGGATGGCCTTTGCACCACCCAACCGGCTGTATGCCGTCGACGAGTTCTCGGCTGCCATCTACTACTACGAGCTCGACCTGGAGTCCAACACGCTCACCAAGAAGGCCGGCGTCAACGGCAGTGTCGGCGTCGTCCACCTCGAGTTTAACGAGGACAAGACCCGCATGGTTGGCTCCGCCTACGGCAACGGCACCGTCGACGTATGGAACATTGAGAATGGCGGCCTCGAGCTCGTCAAGACCATCAAGTCGGACGGCAAGCTGGGACCCAATGAGGTCCGCCAGGCTGGCGCCCATCCTCACGAGGCTGTCCTCGACCCCTCGGGCCGCTACTTCGCCGTCAACGACCTCGGCACCGATTCTATTCTCATCATTGACTCTAAGGACGACGCCTACAAGAAGATCAGCTCCGTCAAGGTTGAGCCCGGCTGCGGACCCCGACACGGCGTCTTCTACCCCAAGGGCGCCGACGATGCCACCCACTACATGGTTGTCTGTGAGATCACCAACAAGGTCCTCGTCTACCAGGTCAAGTACACCACCAAGGGTCTGGCCTTCAAGAAGACGCAGTCGCTGTCGACCTTTGGCGACAAGTTCCCCCCTGCCAACGCTACCACCGCCGCCGCCGGCGAGATCCAGCTTGCCCCCAACAACGAGGACGTCTACATCTCCAACCGCCTGACGGGCAACGACACTGACTCCATCGCCCACTTCAAGGTCAAGCAGACCAGCTGCGGCGCCACCAGCCTCGAGTTCTACAGCACCACCTCCTCCGGTGGCCTGCTGCCCCGCATGTTCAGCCTGAGCGATGACGCTAAGACTGTCTTCTCCGCCAACCAGGACGGCAAGTATGGCCTCGCCGCCCTCGACATTGGCGACAACGGCAAGCTGGTCGAGACCCCCGTCGCTACCCTCGAGGCCTCCGTCTTTGGCGAGCCCCAGTTCGGCCCCCAGTTTGTCCTGCAGATCGCATAGATCTAAGGAGAGACGGCTTCTGTACAATTTGTCGCGCATTTTTTTTTTTTACTTTTTGTCATCGCTTCTCGGGTTGCATTCGGCGTTGGGGACGGGAAATTTTACATAGACATGAGATCAAGTCGGCTTTGGATCTGAAAGCCTGGGACAGGATATACCACGTTAGTGCATAGAAGATTATGAAAAAAATCGGTCACATCTCAGATGATTTCTTTTTGCATGAATGCACGGTGATGTGATGTTTGAGCCGCATTGTGGCACGACCCCGTACCTAGCTCATTTACAGTCTAGCGTCGTATATAATAGGGTGTGACGCTGCAACAAAGAATCTGACGCGGAAACAAGCGCTTTCATTGTCTCAAAGGATGAATGAATATGTTGTAAGTGAAAGGAAACCATGCTCGCTTTTATTGGTACGTAGTGCCGTTATCCCTCGTATCCTTGTCCTCCCCTGGTCGCCCGTCCGGGCTTTTACACCTACGTCGGTTTGGTTAGAACCGAACTGGAATCGTTCGGCCTAGTTAACTCGAACTAGACTCGTCGTCTTGCTCAAATCGAACTAGACTCGTCGTCTTGCTCAAATCGAACTAGAAGCGTCGCTTGATCAATCCGAACTAGAATCGCTCGCCAACCCGGCCCCTCCCGTCCCGGATGTGTCCTCCAGCGACCCCTGGAGGTTCTGGTACTCAGCGTCCAGCAGCTCAAGGTCGGCGCACTTCTGGGCCGTCTCAAAGTCGATCAGCACGGCCTCGTTATCGGCGCGGATTAGAAAGTTGTGCTTGTTGATGTCGCAGTGCTGGATCTGGAGGGCGTGCAGGCGCTCGAGGCTACGCTGGCAGGCGGCCAGGTCTCCGGGTTCAGCGGTCCGGGCACCGGGGATCTCCTCGAGTAGGAAGCCAATGACCCGGCCGTCCTCGTGGATGTGGCCGAGAAACTCGGGGCCGACGCCCCGGCCGTGGATCCACTCGTACGACGTGGTCTCGGCGGCGAAGTAGGGGATCTCCCATGGGAACTGGGCAAACTTGGCCAGCATGGGCCGGTCGAAGCGCGGGTGGGTCACGCGGTGCAGCGTCTGGCGCACCCGGTCGACTTCGCGGAGTTCTAGGTGGTCGATACTGGTGCCGTGCCACACGTTGCCGATGCCCGGCAGCCGGCCCTTGCGGAGGCCGGCAAAGGTCGGTTTCCCCGTGCGCTCATCCTTGCCGACCCGGGCCTCGTTCCAGTCGCCGGCCGGGAACGCCGGCAGCAGCGGGATCAGGGCGGCGGCCGGCGTCCGGTCGTCCTTGTCCTCGGGCAGCGCGCCCGGTTCGACCGTCACGTACTTGACGTGCTTGCCGTCCACCAGGAACCGGTACTCGCCGGACCCGGCATCGTCGTCGGGACCCACCAGCGCCGCCAGGAGCTCGACGTTGCTGTTGGCCGTGCTCATCATGCATTCATGGGCCGCACATCCGTGAGGCTCTCTCGGGGTTTGTGTCGCGATGGGGCTTGCCACGGCGGGGAGAGCTCGCGAAGGGTTTCGTTCAAACAACCAACACGATGAAGAGTGTTCAAGAAAAAGGGACGATACGTCAACAAAGTAAAACAACGCGCCACAAACAACTGAGCAGCGTCTGTTCAGGCGCGGCTTTTGCTAAGATCGAATGAGGCGGCGGCCCACGTGGGGGTTACCTTGTACTTTCAGCTGGCTATCATCCGAGATAGCCACGTGGAGCGGGACGAAGTCTGGAATATCTGACGATGGGGGGTTTGAGCGTGATAAACGAGCGAGCACCTCATCGTTCCCGCGCGAGCGTTTTCTAGAGCGATGGCCTCTCGGCTATCTCTCTTGCGAAGTTCAGGGGAGGGGGTCGTCTTGTCATCATCCCACCTGTATGCATGCCAGTTGCCCCGATGCAACCTAACTGAAGGTGGGGAAGGACGCGGCTGACAACTTCGGATCCGCTCGTAGGGGCTAGGCGCGTATATTTACATGAGATTGATGGTTTGTGAAAAAAGACAAGGCTGGAGAGGCTGGCGTCCTTTTTGAGATATTGCGTCTCCATTGCTCGGTTGCTTTTTCCCCGGCTTTTTTGCGCCCGTGTAAGCCGGCGTTGATTTGCTTTTTCGGGGGCCGGGACAAAGCAATTATCATGGTGGAGCGAGGTGACATTGCATGCTCCAATTAATCCCACGGAGTGAGACGGAGATTCGTCACGGACACACCAGGGAGAAGGCTTGGCTATCTTTATGGGTCACTGCCTGGACGTACGTCTTTAGTAGACTAAACCTTGGTCGTCCTTGTGGTAGAGCTAACCTGGGACCATGTGACTGAACTTCTCGTACAAGGCAACGTTAGGTGTGCGCTAAACTTGGTTTACGAGCACAGTGAGCATCTTGTATGAGTTGTTCGAGTCGACGGCTGGCTGGACTCGTTTGCGTTGGCTGAGCCTATTCGCTCTCTGCGGTCGATGTCTTTGCCTGGCCTGTGGTTGTGGGCATTGGAAGCTGGTGAACCATGACCAAAATCTCTAGACGAGGAGGTTTCTGACTGAGGGATGAGATGCCGTTAGAAGAGATGTTACCACAGAGTAGTGGTGAGGGGTTACATGCGGTTGGTAGAGAGTCCAATTCGATTAATACCATTTCATCTCAGATGCCGCAGGTCGTACCACCCCGACCGAGCGGTATCTTACTGATGATAAAATGTATGGTACAAGAAACAGACCTCCAAGAGTATCTCATCAAGCTGCGCAATCCGTTCTCGGGATTCTTCTTGTACCGCGAGGGGATCAAAACGCTTCCCGAGGACGAACATAACAACCTAGCTCTCTGAAAAAAGAGTTGCGTCCACACCAATTGTCTCATAGCCAAAAGTTATCCAGCCCACGAAAAGGGCCCCAAGGAGGGCCATGTTGTCGATGACATCCTTTTGAACTATTTGTCCTCCTAATAGGCTGGTCGTTCTAAAAGCTGGCAAGATGAGAGAGGTGGATGGGTCGCAAAAAGTCTCGATTAAACAAGAATTCTCTGGACTGTATAATGAGGCGACTGGCTTTGGGATATGGCTTGGCGGCACGTCGACTGATCGTAGGGGTTCTGGTTGTGCGACATCAATTTAAGCCCCTTCCTACGGCCAAAGAGGCATGTTGAAACCTTTCTCTCTTTTTGTACTGGAGCGTTCGTTGTATGTTGAGACTCGTGGTAGCTAAGATTGAATAGGGATTGTCGAGCACGGCATAGTCGACTAGAAGTCATATGTCCACAGGAATCGGCACACTTTGGCCGATATTGAAGATTTCTAGAGCAAGCTGAAGGTGCCGCCGAATAAAAGGTATGGAGTGTGCTAGGTGGTGAAGGCAATTCACTTAACGTCGGCACCACGGTAAATATGGTGTTGAAACAGACTCAGACTTGGATTGGGGCTCTGACTCTTGATCGTCAGAAGATGATGTTCTGGACTTTAGTCCTTTGAAGAACGTGGGCTTCATGCAATCCAAGGTCTTGGGAGACCCCGAGGCTTCCGAAGACGCACTGGAGCACTCGTTGGATGACTTGTCTGGGTTATAGAAAGCGAGAAACGAAGCGTTCGACATACATAGTCGAAGAGGATCTCTAAAGTCCCCTATCCCGCGCTGGTTCCTGCGTCTGGTCTCAAGAAAAGGGGAGGATTGGCGATGGTGCTCGGCGATCACCTTGGGGATGCGAAGTTCCCTCGGCTACTTTTGAGCTCTTGCAGCTCGAGAGCCGGACAATTTCTTTCTACGTCTTTGGTCCTCACCAAGGGATAGGGAGCTGTTTTTTCTGTAAACGAAACTCAACTGAGATGAACAGAACGCTATTGTTGGGGGTACATTACGCCTAGGAGCCGAATCCACGTCACCATCTCGTATCCCCATCTCTCGGATGAGGCGCAGGCCAAGATCCGTACGCAGCTGATTAAGATAAGCAAGGACGCCGAAGTGGCCGATTTTTGGGACGACTCTGTCTTTTCGGCACTGGGGATGCTGAGTTTGAGTGTAAGTGCCAGATTATTAGCTAGGCGTTAGTGTTGCTTAGCGGCCCGGCAAGTGGTTCTCACTGAAGCAACCACTATAAGTACCTAACCAACCAGCGCAAGTTGTTATTGGCGCGCATACCTAGTCTTAATTCGATAGATAGAAAGTATAAACTGCATCTTGGCTGCGAATAAGTATGTGGATGGTATTGCACTGCCTCTGAAAATCACAGGCACTAACTACACTATTGTCATGCTGTTAGTAAACACAGAGCATTGGGAGGCATCGAGAATCAGGCCTCCGGAATTCCCAACTTGCGTGGCTGGTGGCGATGGAAGGACGAAAAGGAAGGAGCGTCCCATCCACTGGTCTCACAGGGGACTCTCACCACTTGTAGTCTGGCCGCTGACCAACCATTGTCCTCCTTCATCGTCAGAAACCACCTGCGAGCAGCGACGCAATGCGACGTCCAACAGCACGAGAGCGCACGCCGATCAAGAGTCGAACATGTCGGCAGCCTGATCGCCAGTCTGATCATCGAGCATGTGCCATTCGGGGGGCCAATCAACGGATGCCTGCAGTGGTTGTAGCGCTCTCCAGCCTCCCAGCCTCCCAAAACAGGTGCTGGTCGAGTGATCCAAGAAGCATCCCAGCCCAAGGCACACACTTTTGTCCCTGGGGTTTACACCCAACCAACACGATAGCTTGGATGATACAGCATGAAGGACCTTTACACAGCATCAAGTGTAACGCCCTAAGACAGCAGCAGGACAACACCTGACACAGCAGCAGCAGCAGCAGGACAGGACCAATTACAGCAACGGGCAACACGCAAGCAGCTGACTTTCGGCAACGGTTCGTCCAACAGCTCTCTCTATAGAACTTCCCCCCTCAACGATCGGGCCTCCTCCTCTACCCCGGCAAATGATGACGGCGTCGCAACCGAAGCGAACGGCTTGACGGCTCGACGCATGTGTGGATTCAGTGCGACTTTGCGATGGATCATGGTGTTGCTCGAGTGGCCACGAGTTGCTGCAACCCCAGCCGCCTCAATGGTCGATTGATGCGTTGTCCGCCAGCCCCCAGTCCGACGTCGATGCCTTTGACTCGTCGACTATTTCCCCTCATCAGATACCAAAACTGATGCCGTTGTCAGCCCGCAGATTTCCATCCGTCCCTCGCTCAAGCTGCAGCTGCAGTTGGAGCTAGGTACATACACTAACTTATGTACAGTACATTCCCGCTTCCCGCTTCCAGCTTCCCGTTGCTCTATCATGCAGTCCAACCCCACCTCTTGCCTTCTCGTCTCGTTTCGTCTTGTCTCGCCCGTTGCGGCACGCTGCAGTCATCCCCGGTAGTCCTTGCGGCTTGTGGCCAACGTTCCTCGCCTATGCCTTTGAGGAGCCCGAATGGTTTGCCCTGCGCCAGTTGACCTGCTCCAACCTGCCCCCCCTTGCGTGCACGGCCCAGTGCGATTCGACACAGATGGCGAAGAGCTAGTTGCTGATATCTCTTCTGCCGACGTCCTAATTCTTCGCCTCGCTCTCTCTCATGGCCCCTGCTGACCCTCAGTAGTATGCTGTTCTCTCTCATCTCTCACGACGGCCTCACTCGGCAACCCACCGTCATCCATCTGCTACGTAGGGCTCACCAAGTCCTCCCCCACCCTCATCCCGTCCGCCTTTCCCGACTCATCACTTCTCGCCTCAGCCCGGTTGATTGGGACTGGAACTCTGTCTTCCCCACGGCTCTCCATTGGGTGCCCAACTCATCTCCCCCGTGCTGATACGCCGGCCCCGCCCGCAGGCGCAAGACGCATGCACCACCTCACCTCCGTGGCCACTACAGCAAGCAGTCCACTCGTCTGGTTGCATATGCACCTGTCTCTCCATCCACCCACGGTTGGCACAGTTGTTGCTCAACCTCGCACTCTCTCACGCCATGCACGCCGGGAGCTGCCTCGCGGCTTTTTGTCCTAGCGCTTGCGTGGTTAAATAGCTATCCCCTCTCCTGGGTCTTTCCAAGTGGATCAGAAGACTCTTCTTTGCAGAATGCCTCCTGCGCCCAGGGTTCTCCTCGCGTTCTGGCCGGGCCTGCCATGTCATGCTCTCCATCCCACGTTTCCCTCATGTGATTGATCCCATTATCTCTGCCCTTTGTTGACATCTCCCTTCAACCCTGACGTGTGTGGATGTATATCCCATCCGTCTATCATTATTCTCGGGTCTCCGTGGCGCAGGGCCGCCTTGGCACGGGGACCCACGCCGGCAGCCACGGGTCTCACTCGGAATGTGTTTCTGTGCTCTGCCGTTTGGGTTTGAGCCCGGTGCGTCCCTATACTGAGACCAACAGCGAACATTTGGGTACTATTCAGAAAAGGCAATTCTCCGACGATCCAGGCCAGAACACCAACATCAAGATCGGCCTCGTTGTTGGCATTCTCGTTGCCGCCTTCCTCGCCGTGGTCATTGCCTTTCTCTGGATCTACGGTCCCTCCATTAGGTTCCGAGAGAAGAAGAAGAAACATCGAAGTCACAAATCCTCTAGCAGCAAAAGCTCCAGAAGCTCTGACGGGGGTCCGCCTCCCTTCCGCCGTCCCCATCCCCATCCTCGTCCCCGTCCACCGCCCAGATCGGCTCCCCCGCCCTCTCCTCCTCCTCCTGCTCGCCCTCGGACCCCCGCCGATGATGCCGCTCCGGCAGACGACAAATCTGCGGGTTAGGAGAATCGTGCTCGACCTTGGGTTTCATCCGGGGGATTAATGTGCTACGATAGGTAACTTGCACCCCATGTTGTGTCAATGGCAGCAAACAACTTATATGACAATAGGCTTTCTCTTCTTTGTACATCTTTCGCAATGTGTTACCAACAAGTTGTTTTCTGTGATCTATCGAGTAAGTGCACTGGGTTAATCTTGGGTTTCACGGATAGGCTGCCATGGCCAAGGAATGGCATTTCGCGCGTGGGCTTGTGTCATTTGCTTCTCTGAGTTTCAAGGCTTTCGTATTTGCCGTTTATTGTTTAGTTCAACCGCAAGAGACAGGTTTATAAGGTCAAAAATCGGGAGCCTCATATATTTAGTTATTTCAATTAGTCTTTGCATCCATTCCCCTCCCTCTGACGAGTCCTCTCATTCAGGTGTTCCTCATAGTCAACACTTTCCATTTCTGACAACATCGAACCCCCTATATCAAGCCCTTGCCACCCTGACCCTTCTGCTACCGCATCCAATAGCGGCCATCATACGCTGGTTCATCTCTTGTATCATCCTGCGGTGCGTCCATGTCGTTGGCAGGTACAGGTGCCTCGTGAGCCGGATGAATGGGTTCCGGGCGGGAAGGCCAGATCCCAAGGTCCCTGAGAACCGTTTCTGGATATGGAAACGTCCAGTCGTGGCTCACCCTATTGTGGGATCGATGATGCCGCGTCCGGCCGCGATGGTCGCGAGTGCTGGTGTCTTCGTATGTGCTGTGGCAAGATCGACGGCGAATCCTGGCTCTCTTGCCGCGCTTCTTGGAGCCCTTTCGCTTCTGGCCCCTGGACTTCTTTCCGAGCAACCAGCACCCGAGTATTCCTAGGATCACAAATGCAAAGGTCAGGCCAATCGTGAGCCCCAGCATGCTGACGCTTGTGGCTCGTCGGTGCAGCAGGCGCAAGGGCCCTGGTTCAGTGTCGCTCAGCGTCGTCCGCCGCAGGTATAGGACCTTGGGCGAGGAAAGCCTGTGCATGGCGGCTGATGATGCGCTGTAGGGGCAGCCGCGCGGTGACGTCGGACCTGAGGCATCGCAAAACGCAGCTTGACTTTCGTGTTGAGTGCAATCGTGGTGTTGCAAACTGGCAACGAGAGTCGTGTCTGTCAAGACGGCGAGAGGCGCCATTGTGGTTGTAACTAGGCAGTTGGCTTTCGATCTAGGAGTACTGATTTTGAAGAAGATGGTTACGACTGGGACACAATGTCTTTATACTCTCAGTTCACAAGTTTCCGGTGTCGTATTTGCCATCTGGTGTTCGCTGAGTTGCACACGTTCACACCTCATCAATCAAGCAGAAGAGGATAAAACATGTCTCTTTCCTCACACCCATTGGCATTTTCTCTGGTGTTTTTCTCTAGCATGCTTGCTTCGTGCAAACCCGCAGCAGTTTTTTCTCGACCAAGTCCCTTGTTCCTTCTGCCCCCAAGAGTTTGGCACATGCAGAGCCGGGCATGTTTGGGTGGGACACGCGCGGCGATTGTGGGTGACGATGATGGGCGATGAGAGGTTTGGGCGCGTGTTTTCTTTGTGGGATCGTGCACGCGCGGATGTCCGACTTGTTGATGCAAATTGCAATGGACTGAGTGATGGTGACGAGCTGCATCATTCGTGCCGCTGGAAACAAAAGCTGAGGATGCATTTCCCATCTGAGTACTTAAACCCATTGCGTACAATCTAACTTGCTAGGTAGCTGGTCTATGGAAACAAATCAAGCAAACCCCCTTTACGTTCTAGTCCGTCTAGTCTGTCCATCTAGTCTGTCTGTCTGCCTGTCTATACGAACTTGCAAGTAAGAAAAAGAAAGAAAGAAAAGAAAGGCGATTGTAAAACACCCCCACCCATCACCACCTCCTCTCCCTCTCCCTCTCCCTCTCCCTCCGCCGCCTCTTGCGCTCCCTCCTCTCCTCATCCTCATCCGGGAGGTCCAACTCGCGGATCTGACCCAGGGTGCTGCCGATGGCCTCCTGCAGACGGCTGCCCTTGCGCACAAACTTGTCGTAGAAGTCGCAGTCGCGATGGCTAGCGCTGCGGGCGTTGAGCCCGATGATGGTGCTCGACATGCCCTCGAGCTCGGTCCGGAGGCTGCGCAGGTCGATCCGGTGGCGGTCGTGGTGCCTCCGCCGAGACCGTCGGTCCTCGTGCGACCGGCGCCGGCGGTGGTGCCGGCTGCTGCGGCGCGGCTCCGGCTCCGGCTCCGGGATCTCTTCGCGCCGGCGGCGGTGACGTTTGCGTACGGGCGGGTAGTCGTAGTCCTGGAGCGGCTCCGCAAAGGTGACGTGGAGCGGGCTGCCGGAGAGCTTATGGCCGCGACGGCGCTTGCGCTTTTCGGTGCCGTCCCCGAAGCCGGCGTCCTGGCCTCCGTCACGGGCCATGTCTCGATCCGTCTCCCGCTCGCTGTGGCGGCGCTTCTTCTGCTTCTTGCGGAGCCGCTCGGCCTCGTCGCCGTTGAGCATCTCCAGCACGAAGCCACCCAGGGCGCGAAAGTCTTCGTGGTCAAAGCCGCCGCCGCGACCGCGCTGGCCGCTGGCTGCGCCCATGGCTCGGCTCGCGGCCGACTTGACAAAGGTTCTGGCGATGCCCTCCATGAGCCCGGGTCCGTCTTTGTCTCGGGACTTGTCTGGACGCCCAAAGAGTTGCTCGGCGAATTTATCCATGATCAAGTATGAGATGAGCAGGAAGAAAAGGTTGAGATCTAAGCAGACTCGTTCTTGTCGTCGGCGTTCCTCGGCTTCGAACAAAGAAAGACAAAAGCGTTGTCAACTTTGGTATATCTGCCACCTCCCAGCCTCCAAACCTAACAATAGGCTTTGTCAGAAAGCAGGCGAGATCCCGATCGAATAAAGGCGAAACTTGTTCTCGTTCCCAGTGTTATCTGTCAAAAGGCGTCCAATGTGCTTTGTTTGCTTGCATGCAACACGGCTGCCGACTTGGTTGCGCCAACAGCGGGAAGGTGTGTGGTCTTGGCAGTGTAGCAATATGTTTCTCAAGGGGCAGTTCAATTAACTTGCCCCTACCAACCCACTGCCCAAGCTGGTCCAGCTGGCCCTTTTATATATCATGGCTTGCTATGCCAAAACCCGTGATGGAGAGTGGTCCTAGGTCAGGTGAGACAAGTCAGGCTTGGGTCGTGGTGAAGCGGCTGATATAAAAGGCAAGTCACGCGACGAGGCTGTCTTGGTTGATGAGCACGACACCAGCGAAAAATGACGAGAACGGGCCGGCGCACTCATCAGAAACCAGGCCGAATGATTGCCTGCCTTGCCGAAATTAACAAGGCGGCGGGAAATAGTTGCGGGTGATTGCTTCCAAGTCAGCCTGTCCCATCAGGGCCCAGCCGGTTGTTTCGTGTGCTAGTACAACAGTGTAACGTGTATAAGGCACGCCAGCCACTCCGCCCCATCATTCATCATTGCTCTAAACCAGCCCATGACACGTATGTCTAGAGTTTGTGCCCATGTTTTGTCAGTTCCTTCTCACAAACGCCGGTGTATGCGTCGCTCAAATTCCATTGCCAGTAATTTTGTACCACCCATCAATCATCGATAGTGCCCCCCGACTTCATGTCTCAAGGCTTAGCTCAACAGCTCCTTAATGTCCTCGATTCGCTGGATCTTCTTCTCCTCATCACTCATCATTCCCAGCGAGGTTGCACTGTGATATAAGTTAGTTGTGTGCCTGGGCCAGTTTCCGGGTCAACTCACATAAACTTCTTCCTCTCCTGGACCTTCAGCATTCGCTCTTCTACACTGTCTTTAACCACGAATCTCTTCACCTGCACTTCCGCCTCCTGTCCCATGCGATGCACTCGATCGATTGCCTGAGCTTCCACCGCGAAACTCCACCACGGGTCCATCATGAAGACTCGTCCTGCCGTTGTCAAGTTGAGTCCTACGCCACCAGCGCGCAAGCTCAGTAACAGGACACTGAATCCCTTACTTTCCGTAAACTCGTGAAGGACAGCGGCTCGGGCCTTTTGGGCCATCGATCCATCCAAGCGGAGGAACTTTACGTTGATCCGGGCGAGTGCAGGTTCGATGAGTGAGAGGAAAGATGTAAACTGGGAGAAGATGACCGACTTCATCTTCGGGTGCTCTCTTCGTAGAGCCCGAAGTTCAGCAGTCAGTGCTGCTACCTTTGCCGAGGATGCATTTACACCAAGTCGTTGTAGGCTGATTCGCGGTTTCTTGGAGAAGCCATCAAGCTCGTCATCGTGACGAACAACCTCGAACAGATCACGTCGGTTTAGAGCTTCACGACAGTTGAAGCATCGAGGAACAACTGCCCTATCAGTCTCGTGCTTCATAAAGTCAAGCAAACACTTCTTGCAGGCCGAATGCCAGCAGCCAGTCACAGTCTGGTCATTCATCGGCTCCTCAAAACATAGAGGACACTCATTCTCCGCCTCGTCGCGGATTTGCTCCAAGGCGTGGGCGCCAAATGCCTGGTTGCTCTCCTTTGACGCTTCATCCATCACAGCTGTAAATCGGGTAAGGAGAGACTCGAGATCCATGTCGTCCGCCAAGCCAGCTGCCAAATCGGCTGCCGCTCCGGCATTTTCTTCATCTGCAACAATATCCCTGTTGCGGACGAGAATAGGATGGCAGCAGGTTTGGCGGAGCCGAAGAATTTGAGCGAAAATAGTGGTGTATGCTTTCATGACGGTGCCAGCTTCGACATTTGCAGAAAAGGTCTGTTTCGCCCTGTTAAAGATGAAGTCATAGACTTCTCGTTCAGTTTCTGATAATTCGACTTCCACAATGTCAATCTGTTTCGGAGGTAACAGAACAAGCGGCTCGCCGTCGGGGGTCTTCATATCCTTGGTGCGCCGAAGCACAAGGGGTTCCAAAACCGTCTGCACCACATCCAACGCACGCACAAACTCGCCAGACTCGAAGGGCACCGTGATGAACGTTCTCCAAAACGAAAAGTTGTTCCAGGGCTCGACTCCCAGAAAGCGGACCAGGCTGAACAAATCTTCCAACTTGTTCACAATTGGCGTTCCCGTCAACGCCCATCGGTGGCTTGCTGCAATCTGATAGCAAGCCTTTGCTGTTTTTGAAGCTCTGTTTTTTATGTGGTGTGCTTCATCGAGGATCACTCTGAAGAACTTGAGAGAAAAGATACCGTTGTGGAAGGACTTGTCTCCGTTCTTGGCAGCAATGCTCGTGAACTCGGAGAGCACCACGCCGTAGCTGGTGATGACTACATCGGGAGCGCTAGCTGCATTGGAAGCACAGCAGAGAGTTTGAAGGTTTGTCGACTTCTCGTTTCCGTAATAGAGCTCAATCTTCATGGTGCCTTCTTTGGAAGCCTTCTCTGCTTCGCTCTGCCACTGTGAGAGCAGGGACATTGGAGCAATGACCAACGTGGTACAAGGCGCATCCAGGACTGAATCAGAGTTCATTGCTAATCTTGTAAGTTGAGTCACGTTTGAGAGGCCTGTTGCCGGTCTGCGGGCCTCCAGCGAAATTTCGGATCGGTGGGTGTGGATGAGGCTCAGCATTTGGATCGTCTTTCCCAGACCCATTTCGTCGGCCAAGATACCACCCAGACAGTGTTGCTCCTGGGCAGGGAAGTCGAGGGACAGGTCCCCGGAGTACGGATTGACGTAGAATTTGGGCTGTCCCTCGACATTGGGGAGGTCTTTGTCGTCAAAATCTTTGAGTGGCCAGCTATATTCCTCCCACAACGGATGCATTGACGGTTCTCTGTTGTTCTTCTCATCCTTCTCCTTCGTCATCATCCAGTGCAGCGCTTGCTTCTGATACGTACGAAGTGTCATGGCGAATGTGCTTGCGGGCTCCGCTTCTGGCGTGTTAAAGTCGAAGGATTGTGCTTTCTTGTAGAGCGCATCGAGTTGGTCTTGTTCTAGCTCCTCTCCGTCTTCGGCATCTGAAGTTGGGGAAGATCCATTCTCTTTGCCATTTGTAGGTGCCTTCTTCAGCTCTCTTTGCTTTTGCTCGTCTTGTTCCGCTGCTTGTAACAGCCCTTTGCGACCGTCTTTCGCAGCAGCATTTGACATGGTGGGTTGCAGGTTGATTTCTTGAAAGAGTCTGACCAAGGCAACTTGGCGAAGTCGGAGTTGTTTTTCATCAGCCGTTTCGGCCTGCTCGAAAATAACGGCGGATCTATCGTCGGCGAGCTGGAAACCGCGGCTGTGGAAAGCAGATTTCAGAAGCGAACATGTCAGCTGTAGGTAGACCGTGTCGTTTGCTCGGAGACGTTCAGGAGCATAAACACACGTTCCCTCAAATTTGCAAATATTCTCATCCATCAACGTTGACACCCAATTTGCGGTGTCCTTGGCCAACCTGCCAAGCTCCACACCACTCTGGCTTGTGAAGCGAACAATAACATCCACTCGTCTCGCCGCCGCAGTATTCCTAGAGGGCGTTACAGACCCAAATTTTCCCTTGATCTTCTGGGGTTGAGGCGGTTGGATCTTCTGTCGCTCGATCTTGACCACGTCGCCATGCTTCAAAAGATTGACGCTGCTGCGAGTGGCCCATCCTTCTACACCAAACGCACCAATGTATCTCGAATTCGGCATTTTAGGTTTAGAAACTGTCGTGGATAATCGTTCGGTCTCATTGGTCGCAGTTGGGCGGCTCGGGTTGTTAAAGATTGGTATTGAAGCCTTGACTCCTTTCGTCTTGTTGATGAACTTTTTGTAAGTACCGTCGAAGTACATGTTGACTGCTCGTTCCAGGTTGTCCCCGCAATGATCTCGGATAGCGCTGAGAACCTCCGGCTTCACCTTGTCGCCAACGAAGCTCTCAAAGGTTTCTTGGTCGAAAGTCACGGATGAGGAAGCTTGATTCGATTCGGACGAGGCCGGCTCCAACTTTGGTCGCACGGGGGTCGATGGGTCCGGGATTTCGTTCTGGGGTCTCTCGGCCAGGATATTTCGTTCATCTTGCTCCAGCTTAATGCCGTCCTCGTCCTTGAAGAAATGCTTCCGCTGGGGCAACGGGGAACCGATGAGAGAGCTTGGGTAGTCCGCTTCCGAAGAGGGCTCGCCTGGGTCGGCAAAGAACCTCCGCTTCTTGGCGGGAGGTTCTTGCGAGCTTCCAAAGTCCATTCTGGGCGATTTTCGTGGAAAATACCCCGTGATGGTGCTGGTCGTGTGCAGTGTCCACCACCGCTCAGTTCTGCTGATGGACGGGGGTCACTTGGGGAGACGCGACGGACCCTCCCAGCGCGACTGACCGCGTATAGGGGTCACCTGACCGCGTTTTCAGCGACCCCTCCACTACGACCTTGCCACTACAGCGGTCACCCACGATGGCCCTTCACCCACTGAGTGTGGCTGAACTACAGTGGCTGGCTCCGGCTCCGACGTCATATAAAAAATTCCGGAAGCGAAGCGGTATTGGAAATCCGCGATCCATGGCTGGCTCACCTTCGATCATGATGCCGATGCCGCCCATTATCGCGCCAATTCCGATGTTCGCTAGATGAAACCCGCCGCCCAAGATCGCTTCATTTTCCGCAACGCATCTGCTCGCCTGGATGCATCGTCCACGGCTCCTGGGCCAGGGCCTGAAAGGGCTCGCCCGCGCCCACTCAAACCGCCGCACATATATCACTGATACCGACATCGAATCAGCACGGCGATACTGTTTGACGCAGCTCCAGTGCGTCGCAACAAGCTTGTCTCATTAGCTTGCGCCTCGCTAACTCATCTTACAGGACCAGCGACTACGATGCGCACCTCATCCGCCGCTTTGTCCCTCACCCGGTCCAAGACGCCTATGCCGCCCTCCGCACCCTCAACCTGGAGCTCGTCCGCCTCCCCGAGCTCGTCTCAAATCCCACGATTGGGGCTCTGCGCATGAAGTTCTGGCAAGACTCCATCGACAAGACCTTTGCGGGTCGTCCCCCCCGCGAACCCATTTGCATTCTACTCCACAAGGCGCTGCAGGACCTCGAGACCCGCGCCGGCAGCACAACCAAAAAGTCCATCAAGTTCTGGGTTTCGCGGCTCGTCAAGACAAGAGAGAAGCACATGACCAATCGGCCACATACGAGTCTAGCTACCTTGGAGGAGTATGCGGAGAACACTTACTCAACGCTCATGTATGCGACCTTGGCGTCCATGCCACTGCGGTCCATGAACGTTGATCACTTGGCGAGTCACATCGGGAAGGCCTGTGGCATCGTGGCAGTATTGCGGGGAATCCCCGTCCTTGCGGCACCACCTCCGCCTGTACAAACGCCATCGGGCCCGGAATCTCCCACTCGCGAACCAGCGCTCCTGCTTCCCCTAGATGCGATGGCCGAGGCGGGGGTCAAAGAGGAGGACGTTTTCCGGCAGGGTCCAAACGCCGCTGGCCTTCAAGACGCCGTGTTCAAGGTCGCGACGAGAGCAAATGACCATCTCATCACGGCACGGGAGATGCTGAAGAAGCTCAAGGCAGGAGAAGATGCGGGCCACGAGTTCGAGCACCATGGCGAAGGCGAGCACTTTTACGACGATGAGGGCAGCAACAGCCTGAGGGAGATCCACCAGGGTTTTGGCGTATTGCTGGAGGCTGTACCGGCTCAGCAGTACTTGGGCCGGCTGGAAAAGGCTAACTTTGATCCGTTTGCAGTCAAGACGGGAGGTTGGCGGCTTCCATGGAGTATCTGGCAATCGATATCAAAGGAACGTTTGTAAAACGAGCTCACGGAAAAGGAGGGACTGGCGTACTGGATGGGAAAACCCCATGTACAATACTGTATACACTATGATGTATCAACACAATTATGAACTGGGATGGGTTAGAGAAACCTGCCCGAGATGCCTCTCTATACCATCATTTGAATTTCTGTCGGATTGCGATCTAGCCAAAGACGAGTCGGTTTTATAGATACAGGCGAATGCAGATTGCCGGGGTTGGACTAAGTGGCATGTTGCACCGAGAAGGTCACATCTTGAAGCATTGAGGCAGAACAAAATGTCCAGATGTACCAAATATCAAGACTGAAGCTAGCTATGTAAATGCCCTCAACAAGATGAATCCATCAAAACAGCACAGCTTTTGATCAGATCATGAGGTGAAGCTCGATTTCCCAAGGTCGTTGTCACAAGACCCCCACTCCCCACCTTCCACCGAAGCTCCCCTCCCCGCGGCTAAACCGCGGCAAACGGAAACCCGATTTCTTGAAATTCTACCAAAGCTCGCGCGACACCGCATGCCTGCGACCACGACGTTATCCCCATCCAGCCTGTAGATGTCGTCGCAAAGATGCTCTACGAACTCGTTGCAATTGTACGTCCCTTGATACGGCTCGTGCGAGAACGATTGACTGACTCGAGTGCGAAAAATAGGTCCGTCCGGGCAACCTCGGAGAGGTGAAGGAGTATGTTTCCCATGAATCTCCCACATACCATATCGCAACCATCCACCCACCGAACCGAACTTCTCCGTTCCAAAAGTCGCATACAATCTTCTAGCAAGCTCAAGTAACTAACCGCCTTTCGCTCCTCGCAGAATCGCCCAGACCGTCGGCTCCCTTGTCCTCAAGAACGGCGGCGTCGTGCGCGGCATCGCCAACTGGGGCGTCTTCTCGCTGCCCAAGCCCATCTCGGTGCATCAGATGAAGCACAGCCACGGCCACTACTTTGTGATGCGCTACGACTCGTCGACACAGGTGCACACCGACATCCGCAACACGCTGCGCCTCGAGCCCCGCATGATCCGATCCGCCCACGTCAAGCTCGGTGACGGCAAGCTCGAGACCATCGCCCGCTTCGGCCCGCCCAAGTGGAAGACGCAGGGACGGGAGGCGTGAAGGGGGGGTATAGAGGTACACGATGAACGTCAAAGGCTGGATTACTGGGAGGATCGACTTTAAAGAGAAAGGAGGTGGAGGTGAATTGTAAGATACTCGAGGATACAATGGTGGGAACAGGGACACAAGACCATGTATGCTCATGGCTTCAGCTCAGGCGTCATAAAGGATGATGCCGTGTACAAAATTCATGCCGCCGGAAAAACGGCAGTCACGGTTACATGAACTATTATAGAGCCTCGAATCTCTGCCTTGCAATTTCACCTAACAACGTCCAGGATGATGTTGACAGGAACCAAGACTTTCGACCCCTTAGGTGAAGTTGAGCAATAAATCCTATTTAGAGTGAAGAGCCGTTACCTCTTTTCCTCTTTTTTCTCTCTTGTCCTACATGTCTATCATAAAGTCATTTAGCCGTAGCCATAGCAGTCTCAAAATACCCGGTGGCTGACGCCAGCCTTCTAGAAACGCAGTCGTTTGCCCATGCTCTTGATTGACGTCTGTGCGATAGGTCGTCGGTAAAATAATCCTTCGGCGTTGGGTTATGCTTGCCTCAGTCCATTAAGTATGCGCCCGGTTTTGAGGAGTTATTGAGAGGTCTGATTCATTGGTCGTCGACATCCATTCCATCTACCTTGCCAACGCCATGCTCTTTGCACCACTCAACAAAGTCGTCAATGACGCTTGGCCAAGCTCCATCTTCGTTCCAGAATGACAGCGTCTCGTCAGCAATGCTCTTGACAGCAAATTCGAGTGCCATGTTCCACATGTCCTTGTTTACGGATCGGGTCCACTTCTCACTCAGGAACGTCTTCCATAGCTCCAAGAAATCATGGTTCTTTGTTTTCCATGACATGCCGGGAGCAGAGAAGAGGATGCCCCAGTAGATGACGGCGTTTTCCAAGCTTAAAGCCTTTTGGTCGTTTTCCCTTCCAGCGACAAATGTGTGCCTGTAAACCTTCCTGAACAGGGCGGTGTCCGTCGCAAGCGATGAGATGAGTTTTTGGATATGTGCAGCATGCTCCTGGTGAGTTGCACCAACTCTGCGTGGATGATTAGCTTGTCAAGTTGCAGTTTCCTAGCGGTGGATATTATGTCCGGAAGAAATATGTTTTGCCGTGACGTACCCAGTGACCTTCCATCCGTCGACATAACCTTTCTTGTTGATAACTCCCACGGTGGGTGCTTGAACAACCTCAAGGGCAACAAAGAGCTCTGCATTCTCGAGGCTGACTTTCAGTTTTTCCGTAAGGTACGACATTGTGGAGTCGAGCTCCAGCTTGTCCTTCTCGTCGCTTGCATCTAGAAGAAGCATTAGTAGGTGTATGCAACAAGGATTTAGCTTGGCTGGCCAATACCTTGTAACGAGGCGAACAGAGACTCCAACTTGGTTTCCAAAGGCGAGGGCCCTTTACTATCACTATTCGAAGAAAAGTATCTGGTCACACAGGAATGTTAGTCTTTTGCAGATCACATGAATGATAGTGCACGTCAACAGGACCCGAAAGAGACAATGAGATCCTCGCTTTAGGGCTCGCGGTAGCAAAATGGCCATGAATTAAGGTAAGCCCGGACCTGGGTGTAGCTGAAGTGGTGTACCGTGGCTTTGAATCTTTGGACGATTCTTTAGAAGATGTGCCGAGGGTTTGCTTGCTAGGCTTCTTGGAGAGAGACCACGTCGGGATGACTCGGGAAGTGATGTGGTTCTTGACGCCTTTCCACCCCATGGTTTCAGCCCAGCGTAGAATTCAGGACCCGGCTATTTGGATGGCCAAGAAGGAAGTATTCCTATAGAGGTGGTGTTCCAACGACTTCAGCTGCGATGTGGTGCAGTGACCTTGATGGGGGTGCCGCGGGTGAAGCGGGTGGCGAGCAAGGCTAGTCGGGCTGGGCTGGGCTGTGAGGGAGACGGCCTGGAAGGGAGACGGCTCATGGAGGAGAGGAATGGCCCATGATTGATCGGCGAATGGACCGAGGAATAGAATAGAGCTATCGGGCTCGGAGCCAAAAGCATGGAGAAAGTGCGTAACAGCCGGGGAGCCGTACCCCCTTTTGATGCGGGAAACGACGTTGTTTCACAGCCATCGGCCTCACTGTCGGCCATACTCTGCTGTACGCCCAGCAAGTGAGCTGAGCCAGAGCCAGTGGACCCGCCCCCAGGCGGAGGCCCGAGTACAGGCACAGACGGGCAGACAAGCACAACCAAGCAAAAGCCAAAGCTACCAGCATCCAGCGAGTATGCGGCCCCCAGATCCATGCTATTGTGATCGACCCCCAAAGTAGACATGTCTTAGGCGTCCTAGGCGTCCTGGGCGTTGACGGGGAAAGAAAGCCCGGGTGCATAGTACCGCATGCAAGTAGTACGAGGTCCGGAAGAGAGTTCGCAAGACGCCCATGGTTGCAAATAATGACGACAACCACCAAAAGAAAAAAGACAAAAAAAAACAAGGAAAAGACAGTTACGTACGAATCGACCGCCTCGTTCATCTTAAAGCCCGCCGTCTTGAGATACTATAGTAGGCGATGTCAGTCCAGGCTAATTGTGCATCATCATTCGACCGCCTCTGGGTCAACTGCGGCCCCGCTGTAACTCCGCCGGCCCGATGTCGCCTATAATCGCCATCGTGAAGTGCTTCCTGTGCATCATAGGCGGCGGGGGGTTTCTGGAGCGAGGGCACAAAGCCGTTGGTGCGGCAGGCGTACCTGGCCGGCGCACTCGGCGCCGAGGGGGTGGGGAGGAACCTACCCGAGTTGCTTGACGCTCCGAGGCGCCTGTCAGGGAGACGAACTGGCTGATGAGCACCTTTTGCTGAGCGGAGGTCGGCGGAGGCATCTTGACGGCGGGAATGCAAGACGCGGCGGGAAGGCTGATAGTATGCGGACCGAGGTCGGTGCCAACTCGGCGGTAGTGTTTTGCTGGCGTGTCGTGCGTCGCAACAAAGACCTCCGTTCGGAGTGGATCGCGATGCTTCTTCGAGGGAAGAGAGGAGGAGGGGCAGGATGGATGTGGTGCACGAGACACAACGAGGGCGTAGGACGGGAAACGAGGGGGCAGACGAGGCAGACGAACGAGCAAGGGATCGTCGGACGCTGCTGAGGGGTCGCCTGAATGCGATGCGGATGGAGGAGAGCCGCCGACCGAGGCGACTTGTCGGGATATCGAGTCGGAGACGAGGATGAAGGTAGTGGATGGAGGGGTCGATGTTGGAGCCTTTCGCGACGAGGCTGTGATGCTTAGGCACCTAACACAGCGATGGTGGGGTAGGGATTTTTAGTGGGTAATGGCGAGCACTTTGGGCGGGAAGGTCGCTGTAAGGTGTGGCTGACCGCCGCGGCTGGAGCTCACCGCCCTGTCCTGGCTCCCAGAGCTTCACTTGAGGCATGGAAATGGCCATGGGGCACGTGCGAAGCCTTGGAAGCATACATTTTTCCATTAGGCTATTTGAGAAAAGCTGAGGATAGGTCACCTATCTACGGAGTGCAGTTTAGCACTTCGACCGGCTTTGAATCTGGAGAGCTCACCGGTAGCTTACAACAGCTCTAGCCACAACCTACGCAGGCCATGAGCGATCGTCGGATCATAGATCTGGGCGTGAGTGCATCTCTCTTGATGACACCAGATTTACGGCTACAGGTACTTAGATATTCACCGTTGTCCTGAGCATCAATAGAGAAGTAATTGACTAAAACTTGACAGGCCGTTGAGGACAATCAACCCGTACGAGGCCATTATTTTTGTCGTCATCCCTCCGAGCTGTTGCTGTGATGGCTCTGAGCAGGTCTAATCCTCTTAAGTGCAGGGGTGCTATGTGAATGAATATAGCGGGGGAGCTGAACCCCGCCTCTGTAATCGCTTCTGGGTCACTGCTAAAGATGACGTCGGGTTAGTGTGGCGCGTCTGTCTTCTGAGCGGGCCGGGGGCCACTTGACGCGATGCCCTGACACCCCGACGCGTTCCCATTTCGATTAGCGACTGGACCATGTCCAAAAGTCGAAGTTCAAACTACAAGCCGCACAACCCGATTTTGATACAACAAAGGCACCCAAGGCCCGATTTACCAGTCGACGGGAAACGGTTCTCGCCATGGCGTCGCCAAACCCTGCCGGCGACGAGTTCGATTCTGCCCTCTTCGACCCAGCACACCCTCTCAAGGGCATCATCGTGTGCTGCACCAGCATCCCGCCTGATCAACGAGTGCGTTTTCCCTGTCTCGAGTCCCGCTGGCGTCTTTGACCTGTCTGTGGACTCCCATTTCGTGTTTATTTTCTAACATTACCCCCTCAACAAGGCCAGCATTGCAAGCAAAGTCGCCGAGCTCGGAGGCGTCCACAAGTACGACCTCACCCCGGATGTAACGCACCTCGTCGTCGGAGACTACGACACCCCCAAGTACCGCCATGTCGCTCGCGAACGCCCCGATATCAAGGCCATGGACGCCGCCTGGATCGAAGCCCTTTCCGAGTTGTGGAAGAATGACGACGACATCAACTTTCGAGAGGTCGAGTCCAATCATCAGCTGAAGCCCCTCGAGAAACGAGGCATAGACGTCTCGGCGCCCCAGACCGACCAGCCTCCTACGAGGGACTCGCTGCTCATCTGCTTGACGGGCTTCGGCGATCAGCGCGACGATATTGCAAACCGAATCACCGCCGCCGGCGGATCGTACACAGGGGACCTGACACGGCGGTGCACACACCTAATTGTCAGCAAGCCAGAGGGCAAAAAGTTTGCCGCTGCCAAGTTATGGGGTATCTACGCCGTCACGCTCGCCTGGCTGGACCAGACCATCGCCAGGGGGATGATTCTGGAAGAGACCAAGTTCGATCCCACGCTGCCGCCAGAGGAACAGGGCAAGGACGCATGGATCAAGAAGGACCCGAGACGGGCCGCCTGGGGTAAACGATCACGGTCAGCCATGGCCAATGCGACAGAGGATGGGCCCAGGAAGCTGAGGAAGACGGCCAGCATGAAGCTAAACTCGCAACGGAACAACCTGTGGGGGGACATCCTCGGAAGATCGACGTCAAGGGAATACTCGTTCGCCCACGAGCAGGAGAAACCACCAACGGAGGCTGCCCAAGCACGGGTCGAGCAACCGCCTGCACCACCGCCTGCGCCCACCATCCCCGTCCTCCAGGAGAAAGGAGGCGTCTTCTTGGACTGCTACTTCTTCGTCCACGGCTTCACCCCCCAGCGTACCTCGGTCCTCGAGCAAACCATCGCCACCCTAGGCGGAACCATATGTTCATTCCTCCACGAGGCCGCCCTAGGGCCCTATCCTTCAACACCCCTCGCCCGCTTCCTCATTGTGCCCCAAACCTCCCAGCCCGACACTCATCCCCCGACCAACTACGACCACCTATATGTCGTCACCGAGTACTACATCGAGAAGTGCCTACACACCAAGCAGTTCTTCAACCCCAACGAGCATGTCCTCGGCAGACCATTCCCGCTTTTCCCCATCCCAAGCTTCTCCGACTTAACCGTATGCAGCGCCGCCTTCACGGGCATCGAGCTCAACCAAGTAGCCCGCAGCTTAGCCCAGCTTGGCGCTAAGTTCGAGGAGGAGTTCCGCAAAGGCACGAGTGTGCTGGTGTGCAAGACGCTAGCCTCAATACGAAAAGAGAAACTTCGCATGGCCTTGAAGTGGGGTGTTCCAGTCGTCTCGGCCGACTGGCTCTGGGAGTGCATCTCGACAGGTTTCAAGGTGCCCCTAGAAGATTTCATCTTCCCTGAGCTGAAAAGCCGGTACGATGTGCCTCAACAGCAACCGCCGAAACCAAAGCCTGTTGCAGGCCCTCAACCACGGGAAGTTGCCAAACCCATCCAACGCACTCACTCCGAGCCCTTCCCCCGGACGTCAAAAGTAGGCGCGCAGAAGCCGCCTGGCGGCGCGGGCGTTGATACCACGGCTTTCGACCACGACTCTCCCGACAAGCCTCGTCAGAAGCCTGCTGCGGTCCACGATTCCTTTGCCTCTGCCGACTTCGCCTCTGCCGACTTCGCCACGGCCCTCACCCATCCCGCACAGGAGAGCTTTCCCAAAGACGCCGACTTTGAAGGCCCCCTGACCGAAGTTTCCTCCGCCCGCCTGAACAAGTCCCCATCTCCCACGAAACACACACTCGCTCGTACCCGTTCCGAGCCCATCAAAGCTCCTCAACCAACCCCTCCCGCTGTCGATCCCGCCGTCGAGGCCAAGCTCCGGGAGCTGCAGGAACAGCAAGAGCAGCAGCGCATAGAGGCAGCCCGGAAACAAGCCAAGGCCGCCGAGCGCCAGGCCCTCTCCTCCAAGCTCACCAGCCTCATCGAGGCCACGGGCTCGACAGCCTCGGCGACAACGACGTCCAACCTCGCCGCCAACGGCCCCGAAGGCGCCTCCGATCCCAACCCGGTCCCGCGCCCGCGCCGCCGCGCCATCTTCGGCCGCGCCACCAGCAACGTCTCCAACGCCAGCAGTGACGCCGCCCGCTCCGACAGCCTGCGCGACTCCGAGGCCGCCGCCACCCAACAGGAGCCCCCCGCCACCCAACTCGAGTACCGGGACCCGCGCGCCCAGGAGTGCAAGGCGGCGCTTATGAGCCGCATGATGGGCGGCAGCGGCGAGGCCAAGCAAGGAAAGAGCACGGAGAGTGTAGCGGTTGCTAGTGGACGCTCGATGAGACGTCGGTGACGGGATGATGTGTGCAAAAGGATGGTTTACTGTGGGACTCTTGAGAGAATTCGGCATATTTGCACCGTGTTTCACCTACGGAGTTTTGTTTAAGGGCCCAGAGAACTGGTTTGGTCGGTTCGGCGAGGAAATTATATCATCATGTATCTAATGTAGTCAGGGTAAATACCCAGTTTTGCACCCAAGAGAAGACGGCATCGAAGCCTATTACGAATATAACGAAAGCTCTCATTTACTTCCTTCCCAATGTACAAGCACCCAACCTTGTTCTTCCCATGTCCCATCCATCCACCCGGTCAAATCATGATAGCACCGATGTACCGTTTTCTCCCTATAGCGTCCATGCCATGCCAGTGTCAAAACCCATGACCATTCGTCTCGACTCTCCCGTCCAGTGTTGGCAGGTGGGGACTAAACGGTCCCCTCTATGAGTGGATATATAAAAAAAGGGGGAATAAAAGAAGCTGCGAATATAAAAAAAAAAGGTAGTAATGCCGATTGTGAAAAAGAAAACGACCAAGGCGCGTATTTGTACCGCCATCGTCCATTACACCCTCTAGGTGCCTGCGCGGCAAATGTCTTCACTTCCCCATCATCGCGTCCCTGCAGTTCTCGGTTCTCCCGCGCTGGGTACGAGACTGGAACGAGGTGAGACGGTGCGAGACCAAAAAGAAAATACATGGTTGTACAGTGAAAATATCGGCCTAAAAGCCGTTCTGTAGTGTGCTTGTGTCGTAAAGTGAAAAGCCCCTCAGACACGAATGGTGAATGTCTTCCAAGATGAGGCGCCGACCAGTCCCAATAGTCTGAATCCGGTTAATAAGTATTAGATACCGTATATTTGACCCATAATGACACCTCAATCTAGAGAGGAAAGCCGTTGTTGGGCGTTCTCGGTGAGTATTTACTCTGCACCGGAGGGGAGAGCTCCGGTCAGAAGGGGATTATGCCTTTTCGGGAAGGGACAGCTAGGCCAGCAGATCCTCGCTGGGCTTTCCATTCTTGTCTGGCAGCTGTTCTGAGTGCATATGCAGCCAGCGGTAGTCGAGCTCCTCACTATCATTACCGTTAGCATAGATGTAGTACATACAGTCATCCTCGGGAAGGGTACTCACGTGGTAGCCTTTAACATCCTGACGCCTTTGTCGCGGCAAAATTTCAGAAATCGTCGCATAGTTTGCTCTCGCTTGAATGCGGCCATGAGGTCGCCCCGAAGTTGCCCGTCCTTCTTAGCGAGCACGGAGCCGTCGGTGCGCATAAAGATGTGGATGCGCAGGGCCTCAATGTTCCACACTACCTGGGCAACATCTGCCAGGGTCACATGGAAATCAATAGGATCCTTGTGAACCCCCCAGGTTGCTGGGCGTACGCTCTTGAGGACTTGATGCTCGAACGACTGGTCATCCTCCATCCAGGACCAGTACTGTGTCACATGTGTGGAGCTTGTGTACAGGCGTGACTTAACCTGGTAGAGGCGGTAGTCCCTCCTCCCAATACGCTCGCCGCTCCAAGAGTCGGCATCGGAGTAGTTGGCGACCTCGAATTCATCATGAACAGGCATAGGAGCAGGCGACAAAATCTTGGGACGCTTCTGGAGATGGGCACCGAAGGCGCTGTCGGGAGGAAGAGCCATTTGTGTCGCGAGGGGTGAGTGATCGACGTAAGACATATCGCGCGGGGTGCTAGCGAGAGAGTGCATGCTCTTGCGTTTCTTGAGAGGCTTAGGAGTGCTATTCGGGCTGCCAAGGCTGTGACGGCTCGTCTTCATCCCTGATGGTCGGCCAATGTTCTTAAAACCGTGCTTGTAGCGGAGGGCCGTGAGTTTGGGGTCGTGGTAAAAGTCGTGAATGGTTCTAGGCAGGTTGAAACTGGGGCCTTCGGCGATGCTCAGCTCGTACAGTCTGTGTCGCATCCAGTCAATTGCCTTAATATCCAGCTTAAACTTGGCCAACTCTGACATAGTTTCTGAGAGTCGGAAAAGAGTGTCATATGAGCAGATACCACCCTTTCCAGACTGTATGAACTTTTTGCCGAGAAGCTGGTACGGGCTGATTTCGCCGTCTTCGAGAAACTCGAGAATCTTCAAACCTCGGTTGACCTGCCTTCCAATCTGGTACTTGGAAGAGCCACCCTTCTCTTGCTTTGGGCCGGCCTCAATTGCTGTCTGGTGTTTCTCTCGCCATTTGGCCAACTGAGGCTCAATCAATTTTCGTACATTCGGCCAATTAGGCTCCCAGTATGGATGGTTTTCGTCAATCTTAACCAGCGGTACGCCCTGGACGCATTCGGGGAAGGTATAAACAACGCCATTGTCCCTGAGAACCAGGTTGTCTTTTGTGATTTCCTCCAAGGGCTCCTCGGAGGGCGACTCAGTAGGTTGAGGAGAGGGCTCGATGTGCATCGACGTCGGTGTAGGGCGGTCAGCAGAAGGAGGCCTACTTCGGGCATTGGCAGGTGTGAAGCCTGGGGTGCCTCGGTACTCCTGGGGAGTCGGCATCTGCTCGGGCTCGCGGACTATTTGGCTGCCATTGCCATTGAATAACGGCCCATCCTTCGCTGGCATGTCGACCTCAGTACTAGGCTGCGCTTTGTCCGGCTGTATCGGCTGAGGGGCCAAGAGAGGCAGAGGTGCAAGAGCAGCGTGGTGATGGGGAGGCGGATGTCCGTAGTGAGGCGCAGGGAGGGGATGTCGAAGAGGAGAAATTATTGGCCTTTCAGTATGTTGTACGTCGGGTTGAGGTCGAGGGAGAATCTCAACCACTTGAGGCTCTCGCTCTCGGTGAGGCGGGCTATCTTGGAGACCCTCAGCTTCCTTCCGTTGACGGTACCGTCTCTTCGCCATTGGTACATCAATGACATCCCCAGAAGCACCGTGGCAACCCTGGCGGTTCCATTCACAATTGCCGCACTTTTGGAAGAGATCGCCACCGACAATGATGCAGTCGTCGAATGCGCCTTGGTTCTTGTCGCACGACTGGCATCGCTTCGTCTGAATTTCACCAGTGGCTTGGATCATGCAGGATAGCCACTTGACTCCCTTGGCTTCGGTGCGTTCGTAAATAGTCGAGAGATGCGCTTCGTTAAAGCGACGACCGCGCCGTATCTTGACGGGCCTTCGGATCTCGATGTCCTGGATGGCCTCAACCCACTGGTTCCATGGCTCGATGCGTTCTACCGGACCAATCACATTGCCATCAGCGTCAACGACGTCCACCATGACATCCAGTCCTGTCTTGTCGTACGGTTGACTCCGTTGGGGTTGAGGGACTTCGTTTTGATCCCCAACATCGTTCATCCTCGTGTCTTCCACAACGGGAGTATCCGGCTGGACGTCCCTCTCGGAGGGGGCAGTTCCGTTGGTGTGTGGAGGGAGAGCGGGCTCTTCCTCGACTGGCGCTGGGCGTTCCAATCGAATATCTTCAGGGTCCTCTGCATCGGGGTCCTCGCCTCTCTTTTCCTTGAAGAAACGGCGCATAGTTTTCCTCACCTTTTGCCGTGACTCCAAGCGCGCCTGCTGCCCATCGCGGTACTCTTGCTCGGTCCTGTTTAGGCGCTCGGCCCCTTCGTCACATGCTTGTGAAACGCGAGCGAGCTCTTCTTCAACTTTGGCGAGCTCTCTACTTAGTCGAACTTGAGATTCGGCAAGTTGACTACGACGTCCGGTCAAGTTGCTCAGTTCCACCTTTGCGTCGGTGACCGTCTTGTGGTAGCTCTGTTCGGCGTCCTTGTCCAGTGCTGCATTTTGGCGTTCCTGGTTGGCCCAAAAGTTGCGCTCTGTTTCGTCCCAGACTGAATGGTGCTCCTCAATGGGGAGGGCATCCCATGCAGCCAGTTCCTCGGCAGACGCCATGCCGGGCTGGATAGTAGATGTGATGGATGTTTAAGAGATGTTAACAAGATGGTGTTAGTGGTCCACAATGCGAGGTGGGTGTGTGTTGGTCGCCAGAGTGCACGTGATTTCCTATTGCGTCGTATGGTATTGCCAGCTTGGGCGAAATTGCTGGGTGCGTTTGTAGTTGCGGTTGGAAGTGGGTTGCTAATATTGGCGTCGATCCACAGTGTCTAGTCCCTATTCTCTTAATCGCTTAAATAGACCCCTGGTCAAAGACACCGACAGAGGCCAGATCCGTCGGAGGAATCGACCCTATAGCAGCGAGCTCCAAGGCGATGGTCCGAGGGCCGAAATAAGGACCTCGCCTTCGGGTGAGCGACGTGGGTGTGATCGAGGTGTGATCGTGGGCCGTGAGCCGTGAGCCGTGGGCCGTGGGGCGGCGGCTCAGCAGGAAAAGTGGACGCCGAGGTGATCAGTGATTGAAGCGAGGCTGCTGATGTCAAGAAGGTGGTGGAGGGGGAGAGAGAGGAAGAGGCTGAGGATCGAAACCCTAGCGAGGTGTCTTGTCGAAATCTTGTCGAGGATCAGGATCAGGATCAGAAGAGGATCAATCAATTAGGAGATTCCTCAGCCCAAAAGTTTCCCGCTGGAAGCGCCAACGCGCAGGATTGCGCACCCTTCGCCCGGTCCGCTGGCTGTCGTCCTTTTGGCTTGGCGTTGTCGAATGCGATGCGAGCGAGCGCGATGGCGTGTCTTGGAATCCGCCGCAAGCCAACAACTGAATTCGCTGTGCACGCCCCCTCCTTCAGGCGAATAAGCCCACTAGTGCGCAGCCCCCCTGCAGGAGAAGCCTGGCTGTCGGTTCTGCAATGTTCTGATTCCTGATCTGGGCCAAGGAACGCGGGTACGCGACAAGAAAAGAACAAATGTCGAAGCTGAACTGCCACAAGACGAATGCACGGGATGGCGATCAACAAGGTGGTGCCAGATAGAGATGAATAGTCTCAGTTCCCAATGCACAGGACAGACCGTGGCAGAAACACGTGTGTGAAACGTTGCACGACCGCCGTGGGTCTCCGTTGACGTCGGTCACTGGATGGGCCGCTTCCGAATAGGCCGAATGTATCCAGGGCGAAAACAAGCGGCAGGAGACGGAAAAGAAAAATGTATGCGGAATGGGGAAACGGCGCTGAGTGGAGATGATGAGATGGGGTTGGAGCGGAGCGAGAGAGAGAGTGAGGAAACAGAAGGAAAGATAGGTGCCTTAATGCTAAGGTACTGTAGCTGGTACTGTAGGCGGGCGACACACCTTGGGGGAATGGCGCTCGGACGATGGAGAGGAAAGAGGGAATGAGCGAGAGCGCGCGCGCGTGAGAGATTGTGCGAAGGGGAAAAAGGTCGAGGAAGGGGAGGGAGGGGAGAAGCGGAGGAAAGGATAGAAGGTATCTCCTAAGGACGGGTTAGATTGGATTGGGTTGGTAGGGGAGAGTTAAAAAAAAAAATTGGAAAAAAAAAAACATAAGTCCATGTACGTGTGTCAAGTCTACGTCGCGAACCAACGCACTGGGTCAGACGAGGGACAATGATTTGGAGTGAATGAAGAAGGCGGCGCAAATACTGGGTCAGGGACCAAATTACAAGACGGCGCGCCACACCACAATGCAGAGTAGCAGTACTATGTACATCCACTACTTCGCACACATGCCTATGAAGTACAAACTAGCTTCGTTCCCGTATATTCAACCAGTCCGAGACATTCGTTGGACTCGGCGCCGTGAATAAGTGGAAGACGTGAACGGCCGCCTCGCTTGCTCGGAGCTATTCCACCTGTCGCAGAGGAGGCGCATGATTGGGCGGGGCGCTGGAATGCAGGCGACGCCTTGCCCTTTTGCATTAATCGATTGATCATGGCGTCCATGCTCGTGCCTAGTCAGGCAGGCTAGGGTATTGATCTCTGGGACGGCGAGGCTCTTACTCAAGACGGATACTACTTTTCAGATCTTTCCGCATACCCTTGACTGGCAAGTACGGATACAAAGGGCTCTTAACACTGCCACTGCAACATTGTGGCCGACACACACACGCCCCTCTGCGAGCCAATCAACGCCAACAGGAAATAAGAACAAGTAAGGAAAAGACTAAAAGAGTGAGAAGGGGAGAAAAATTCCTGACCTCGCACCCACCAATGTACCTCAAGTACAGTACCACACACCACTTCCGAACTTGCCAACATGCCTACTACCAACCAACCGAGTTATTCCCAGTCGTCAGACACCGCAATGGTCACCGCCCGCAAGGCAGGGTATTTTCGTACACCACCTGGGGCCGAAAAGCAGAATCCATAACTTATTATCCCTCCGACCTCGAACAAACCCAGGCCTCCCCGCTACCCATCCCTGCTCCCCTGCCCGCCTGGCGCCCCTCCCCCTTCTCTCTCCCCTTCCCCGTTGTGCACTAGCGTACCATCACGTGCTTCTCGACTATGCAGCGGGGGGTGGAAGGGGGAATGAGGCAACCCGAGCACGGGGCGCCCCAGGGACAGATTAAAAAATAAAAAGGCTCATGGGCAGACAGGGTGAGACCAGGGCGGGAATGTCACTTGCGGTTACCTCACTAGACTCCCTCGTGGCGGCTCCAAATAGTCCCGAGCAGCGAAGACACAAGCAAAATGTGAAATTGCTCGAGCTGAGAGCCAAAGGCAAGGGAGGGTGGTGACGGAGAAACAAGCTCGAATGAAGAAGAGATAACCTTGCCATTGATTGATTAGGTAGGGTGCTAATTGCCCTGTCCCCAAGCCGAGAGAGGCCTGAGAGACGCAAAGTATGCATGCATGTACAGTACTTTGCACAGAAGATACGCAACTCATGACATGGAATCCTACGTACAGTGCGATGCAGCAGCGATACGAAAGGAAGGGAAGCATTACAATGGGGCCGCCGGCCTCGAGATTAGTGATTAGTGAATTTCCTCTTAACCCGTGACACCACCCCTGCCCTGGTTACTGTCCGCCTGTAGTAGATATTTGCGCACAACAACGTCACTGGCCGCCGCTCGGGTAAGGTTGTTGGCCCGCGCATCATTAAGGTATACCCCATCTTAGGTATCTTTCTGGCTTTCTTTGCGAGACCATAGCCATTTGTACGTAAAAGGAAAGTGAACCCCCCATGTTCCCAAACGCGGACGAATACGATGTCCGGCGCGCGTGTACCTGAGGGGCGCTACGCTCCTACAGCCGATGACTGATGATGACAACGGCTGGTTGCTGACCCGGGCGATGATAAAACGCGGAGGAGACGAGACGCGGAGGAAGGAGACGAGACGGAGACGCAATGGAAAAAATGAGAGACAGAAACAGAGAGAGAAATGCACACTGTCTACATCTGAGCTCGGCAGGATTCTGGGAACGCTTTTCAACAATCTATCGCCGCAGCTAAGATCGACGAAGGGGGCACGCCCAACAAACGTCACGAATTTCTCGTCAATGGCTGCCCCCGGGTGCAATCATCAGTCATTCATCAGTCACAGTTGGTTTACGCCCGTTTCGCCCATGCGGGATCGCGGCGCGTCAATCCGTTTGCTTCCCCCCCCTTCCCCATCCCTCCCCCCAAGCTTCCATGTTCTCGGTGCACATCCAGCTTGTCTCTTCTCTCTCTCTCCAGCCCCAGATGCGAAAAGGGAGCCCGCGCTCGCGCTCGCGGCTGTTTCGGTACGCCCGTGCTACCCCAAGTAGAGCTACACGCCGTCGGGAAAGCTGCACGCCGCAGAAGGAGCTGATTTCTAGCCCTTGGAGACGCCCCCCTTCCTAGCTAACCCCCTTGTCAAAGTGGCGCCCCACCCTGGAACAACCGTCGCCAAGGGACAATTTTTGGGGCTTGTAGCACGATAGTTCTGCCCTCTGCCTCGAACCCCAGCGAATGAAACAAGTGGAAACTAAATGGAAGTGAGAGGGAATAAAAGATACCTTGCTAGTAGTCTTTTCAACCCCGCCGCCTAGTAGTCTAATGTATGTCTACCTTCCTGGTTGCCTTGGCTTTTTGTCTCGTATCAGCACGCTCGCTCTCTCTGTATATCCGAGCAGATAATTGCCCCCCAAACCCACTCGCCGTCAACCGATTCTCGGGCTCCCCCCCTTTCGCGTCGCCGAACCCAGAGAGCCTTTGGCCTAGCGAACCATATTGGTTCCAATGTCCCACTCAAACCTGCTAATCAGACGAAAAGTACGCCATCATCCATTTGCCACACTAGTAACTGCCTATACCAAGCCAACAAACCAACAAGCCAACAGATACTGGGCCCCTCACCCCAGTGCTTACATACCTTTTACCTCCTCGGCGCGAACCACACCATCGGAACCCGCCGGCCTTCGTCTGTTGGTTGAGCCCCCTCGCTGCGTTGTGTCATTAGGTTGGATTATTGCATGCGCTCTAATACTTTAGCTGCATTCGGTCACATCACGCGCTCCTCCTCGCTAACTATCACTCGCTCTCGGCGCTTTCTAGGTTGGGACTCCTGAAAGCTTACAAGTGCCAGCAACTATCCATAGTCTAGTTCCGATATACGTATATAGATGCTTTTTATATACTACGTACAGTGTATATGCACATTGTCGGTAATCTCTACTAACAGGCTTGTGCTTTGTGCCGGCCCCCCTCCCCCCGCGATTAATACACCCCCAGATATTATTTGAGTCTCTGCTTCATGCCCTTCTCTTGGTTCCGGTCCCGATCCCGGTCCTGGTCCTGGTCCTGGTCCTGGGCTCCTATACCACGGCCTAGTCCGTTTTACTTCATCCGGTTTCCTATGCCTCGACTCTCGGTATGATCCTTTCAAACGCCATGCAATGTCAACAGTCCCGAGGAAAAAAAAAAGGTGAAAAAAAAATTCCATGCACGTGCTTGCGCATTTCCCCAGCCATCATGTAATGAGACCAGGCGCCCGTGTGGGATCGAAAAAAAAAGAAAAGAAATGCAACTGTCTCATCAAAAACGTGTCGAATCTGTTCGGCCGTACTTCCGAGCAGCTTAGTACTTGGTCGAGTATCGTGCCGTCCCGGGTGAGTAGGGCATGTCGTAGGCGCTTGACTGGCCGTAGGGGTCCTCGGAGAAGACGGTAGCTCTTCGCTCGTCCTCGGGCAACAACTCCTTAACCTCCCAGTTGTTCATCCTTGTGCCTACAGAGAATTCGAGATCCTCCTTGGTGATAGAATCCCAGTACTAGTCCATTGTTAGCTGAACTTCCCAAAGTACAAATACTACAGACCGGCGCCTGGATGGCAAAACTTACCTTGTACACCATCATGACGCTGAGAAGGTTGCAGACCGTCGCAAGGAACAGACCGTCGAGATAGTGGCTGATGGCCACGCAAATCTTGCTGCTGAAAGCATACAGGAGAACCTGTCCTGCCACAAAGAAGAAAATGCCAAAGGCGATATCACCGAGGGGCCAGCGATCATGGAGCGTCCTCGTCACCAGCAGGATTTGCATGGCAACATACACGAACAACTGGATGGCGTTCAAAAGATACAGGACAACAAAAAGGCCGACGGTGTTGGTAGGACCCAGACCGGCCCAGCCCTTGAAGGTAGCAAGCGAGACCAGGAAGCTGATGGCGAAGGCGACAAGGGAGCAGATGCGCATCATCCAAACGGACAAGGGCGTGCCATCCTCGTACAGTTGGAAACCCACAAAGCCATTGATGAGGAGACAGGTGACGACCGAGCTGCTGAGGCCGTTTTGAATACTAACGAAGTACGGGTAAGGATCGCTGCCGGGGGGGGCGACTCCGGCATCGACGATGAGCGACACACAGGTGAGCAGCATGTATAGGTAGAAGAAGCTGAGGATTTCTTTGCGGCCAACGGCGGTGAACTTGGAGCGGACGTGCAGGATCATGACGACGGTCATGACGAGGGCGACGATGTGCATGGCCGACGCGGCGCCCTCGAAGATGATTGTGTTTGCCAACTCAATGTTCCTGGCGTAGCAGTCGGGCTCGATTCCGACGCGACCGTTGGCGCTCAGCACAGGGCCGACGGAGGCGCAGAGCGGCAGCGGCGCCGTCTCGCAGATGGAGGTGAAGTCGCCGAAGCCAGACATGATGGGCGAGTCGTCACGTCAACGGGCTCAGCAAGTGTCGGTGGGCGGATGCAACGAGCGACAGGAGCAGCGCTGAAGGTCTGGTAGAATCGCGAATCGTCGTCGTCGACGTGGCCGTGTCTATCCGAGCCGGCAACCAGAAGGAAAAGCGATCGAATACGCTGTCAACACACGACAAGGAGAAATCGGAGATACGAAGTCGTAAGAATATAATCGACCCAGTCGACGGAAGGGCAGGTCCCGGGAGGGGGTTGCCAGGCCCTTTGTCGTCGATGGATTTGTCGTCGGTGGTTTGTCGGCCGTGTCGAGGTTACGCAGAAAAACCCCCTTTCTTGACGGGAGGAAACGGCGGCTAAGCGAAAGGCGGACGGGCGGGACAGGAAGAAGAGTGAGGCGTCGATGAGGCTGAGATGATGGATGGAAGAATAAAAAAGCGAGTGTGTATCCTGCCCTGGTCGGTCGGTTCGTCGCTCTCGCGCTGGGCTTCTCTCACACTCTCTTCTTCCCTTGGTGCTGGGCTGGGGCAAGAAGACGAGGGAACAGGATTCTGGTTGCCGTGCCGTCGTCTGTGGGGGCGGTGGCAGTGGGCAGGAGCGGTGCCCTGATTGGCTTTCTCACGGCTCCACCAGCTCAGCCAGGGAAACACCCAAGATGGCGTTGCCGTGGAGAGAAAGCGGCCTAGCGCACTGCTTGCCGTTTGGCACCTGCGCATTTTATACGATCCGCCAAACGCTGACGACGGGTAACAATAGGTCATCATCTATTGTGAGCAGCTGGCCATCATTGATGCTATTTCTGATTTCTGATGCTGACGAGAGTGAAAAACGGTATTCGAGGCTGCTCGCCTTATTGTTTGTGTTGTTCCTCGACTTCTCCTGGCGGGCTGCGGCATGCATTGTGTTCTGTCGCACGCTATTGCTTGACTTGCACCTCACCCACCCATCCGTCTGACGTAGCACCAGTGATGGAAAGCCATCTCTGGTGCTTGGTCCTTGTTTTATCGACCATGTAAACATTGGAAGTAAATAACTACATAGTATGTCCTAGCACTACGCAGGGCAGTGGTTTACACACCTCCACATGGGCCATTTCCTGAGATACCGTATGTTTCGTAGCTCATCATTGCGGACTTACCCTATGGCAATGGTAATCAATCATTGGTTGACCGTGCACCTATCATGACGAAAGACACTCCATCGCGACACAGACAGGCATGGTTGGCCCATTCTTGCCTTTCCTGCAATGTCACTGGAATCTTCACGTTCCTTCCTCACCCTTGTCGTCAATCGCTCAATCCCAAGATGCCTCAGTCACAAGAGAACGTAGCCATCCATTCTCACCCCACCTCATCGCTGCTAGGCTCATCAAAACCCACGCCAATGCAGACTTCACATAAAAAGGGTGGACAGTAAAATGAGGTCACTGCCTGTTGCCTTGAGGCAACGTGATTCAATTGACACAACATTGTGTTCTCTCAGCAACTTCAGTACGCTGTCATTGCTGACCATTGCGTCTATCTATTTGCTCAGTGACTGCCCTGGGCGTCCTGATGCATTCCAATTCCTGTGCCATGTGGGCAGTGAAGCCAGTTCATCCGGGGATGTCGAGACGTCTGTGCTCGCACGACTTATCATCGGCTCGTCTAAGGCCAATGAATGCATCTTCCAAGACCAAAAAATATCAAACTCCAATTCGAATGCATCCGTGATCCTGGCCCGATCTCCTCGCCCTGGTCCTGTTCGGGTCGAGCCTGTAAAATCTGACCGGGTCCTGTACCCTGCCCAACGCCTCATGCAATGCATTGTGATGCAAAAAGATCTCTAAAAACAAATAACAATAAACGAACAAATTCGGACTTCCGAAAGATTGGAATGTCCATGAGGTCAGATGTGACCTTTTAAAATCGGGAAGAGAGCTTGGGCAAAATCGGCCGCCACCCAAATTCGGGACCAAACCGACGCTCCTAGGACGGGTATTGTCCCTGAGGGAGGCCTTGCGGTGGTAGCTGTTGGTGCTGGCCGCGATTGTAGAGAAACTCGGGCACGATGCCGGTCCGGAGATCGTTTCGTCGACCAAGGGGTTGGTAGTGCATCTGCGCTGGTGGGACAGAGAGGTGATACTGGTCCAGGGACGCCGACGGGGGCGGGTACAACAGAGTGTTAACGTGACGAACCGGCTTGTATGGGCTGGGCCGTTGCTGGAGGTAGACGCTCGGCGAGTTGGAGATTGGCGTATGCACCATAGGCGTGGGCACGGCAGAGGCCTGGGTGTAGTGCTCAGCCATGGGCGATGAGTTGAAATGGCCGAGGTTTCCAGGGCTGTGGTGGTGCTTGTTGGGAGTGCCAAAGTTGACCGGGGCGTGAGTCACGTAGCCAGCTGGTGCCATGGTGACACCTGTCGTCACCGGGAGAGGAGGCTGCTGAACCATAGCTGTGGGTGACGGCTGGTAAACAGTAGCCATGGCGCGAACGCCAGGTTGCAGGGGAGGAAGGGAGACGTGGCCCTGAGGAGCTGCCACCATCGCTTGCGCAGCCAGGGGGTATACGTTGCCGTTTCCATTAGAGAAAGCGGCCTGGACTGGTTGGGGTTGCTCGGTGACAACCGTTAGGTGGGGGACTGGCAACCTCGATGTCTCAACAGTGGTGTTGTTGGGTCTCGTAGGGACCATAGGGACGGCAACGACTGGACGGTGAGGCGCAGGTCGTTTGGCGGGATGCTCGAGAACATCTCCTTCAGGGCTTCGCTTCCGGGTGACAGGGAAATGAATGGCAGGCTTCATGGCCAAGGGCGACATGGTGTTGGAAGGGTATGAATTCCAGTTCTGTGAGTGAGTCGAGGTCGGCGAGTAGTTGGCGGTAATGGTGGGAGTAACCGGTAGGTTGGCGATTGGGTGCATTGTACCAGTAGGCGACGGGATGGGTGAGTGGTACGCCTTGTTTGTCGGCGAAGGGACGTGAATCGGCGAAGCGGGCAGCCTGAGAGCTCGCTCGTAGTACTCGTGGAAGCAGGCTAGCTTGTCCAACCACTCCTCCCACTGGTCCTTGGTTGCCACGAGGTTGTATCGCATGTTGCTCAGGAACTCAACCTCCATAACATGAATCTCCTGAACAGCGAAACACGACACCTCGGCCCACGTCTTGTTGGTATAGGTGTTATCGTCCAAAACTATCTCAAGTTAGCACAAAGCCCCAAGAGTAAACCCACACACAACTTACACTTGTTTCCCAGCATAAGGGCAACCGTCAGGAGTCGGTATTCACTACCAGCACGGCCCTTAATCTGCGGCGTTGACATCTTCAATCGGTAGATGAAGAGTAGGGCTAGTAGAATAACATTCTGCGTCACCTGGGTCGTGGACAAGACACTGTAGACCCATTTTCGGAACTGATCATAAGGCTTGGCCAGAGCTGGTAGTCGGGGGATGTGGGCGTTGGGTGGCCTGGACCGAATGGTCCCAGCTTGCTTCAGCTCATCGATGGACTCAAACCAGAACAGGCATGTCATCTTCGTAAAGTTAGTTGAACCCTCATGGCTGCAAGATGCGGGAAGCTTACCTGTGCAGCAAAGTCGGCAAGGTTCCCACCGGTGGGGCTGATGCACTTTGGTATTTGTAGGCTGTGGTAAATGAGCGTCTCTGAACCTCTCCTTGACGTCGAACCCTCTTTTTGCGAGCTCGCAATGGTCCCTGATGCCGGGGTTGAAGGTCTAGTCGTATGTCGAGACACAGAACTGGGTTGCGTTACTGAAGACACAGCACTGAGGGCAGGCTGTGAGGTCGAGGGCATCGGGAAAGGCTGTTGCTGAAGCTGCTGGGGTTGTTGAGCTTGTTGCTGAACAGGGTAGCGGTAGTATTGGGAGTTTCTCGAGTCGTTCAAGGCCGCCTTTGCTCGGCTGGCTGGGGGGATCGAGGCAGGGTAGTTGTGAAGAGCATGGCTATCGTAGGAGGCCAGCGCGGGCTGGAAGGCGGTGCTCATGTCGTCGACTGGCGGGGTCCTCAACCCGCTGCCCAGAAAGGCAATGTCGTAGGCGAGAGGGGGAGGTTTTGGTAAATCGATGCTCGAAGGTGGAAGAGCTGCTCTCCGAATACCTAAGCCTTGTACAGGTGAAGGAGGAGAGAACGAGGTCGAGGGTTGGTTGCCAAAATACATGGGTGGTAGAAGTGGTATTTGGCATAAGGCCGCGTGTGTGAGTAGAGAAAGGTCGACTGGTGGTGAGTTGAAAGTGAACACCAGGTGGGGGACCGAGGAATTGATGCGGAAAGAGGAATCGGCGAGGGGAGGTGAAGGTCGAATCGTCAAGGCGGCGTATTGTGTTGGTATAAGTGACCACTATTGTTGTTATTGTGTATTGCGGGCTAGCCGTTGGGCGTTTGGTTGGCAACCCGGGTGCTGCGTTTGCTCAGAGGACCCGAAAACGAGCCAGGGCCATGGCAGGCAGGCAGAGGTCAACCCAAAGTGAAGCAAGTCAGGTGCAAAAGAGGCGGTTCGGACGGACGTCGACGTAGGCTGTGGGGTTCGCAGGCCGGCCGGGTTTACTGAGTTAGGGTGTGCGGCTTGAAGGTATTCGCTAAGTTCGGTATGGCGGACGAGGAGAGGAGGGTAGGCAGAGATTCACGGGTGTCGGGGGGCTTCAATTGGAGGCGACAGGAAGCGTCTGGTGAGAGAGGAGTGAAGGAAACAAGAAGACATGGAGAGAATCAGAGGAGGAAGAGATGAGAAAAGAAAACAGAAATCGTAGCCGCAAGTCAGTTCATGGCTGGTGGTTGCGTGCGTAGCTCGATGGTCGTTCTGGAGGCTCACTTATGCCGTTGGCGGAGTGTCGCTTCCTCTCTCAGACATTACACCCACCCACCCGCAGCCCCCATCACTCCCCATGGTCCAGGGACAGACGCTACCCAGGTACCCACTACCCAGCGCCCATGGCCCATGTACACCGGGGGTGGTACGTAGCTCGCGCAGTGGCTCAGGTAGCCGGCCCATGTCACCCGCGTACATTGCCTACCGCTCTGTACTATAGTACCTCCACTTCCACTTCCACTTCCACTCCCGCTAGCCGGAAACTGAACCATCTATCAAGTCGCCGCCTGTCCGCTGGAACCCTCCGTTGGAACCATCCCCCCTCGCCCCTCCACAAGGGAAACCCTCCACCCGCTGGGAAACCCTCCACTGAGAAACCCTTTCCCTTCCACTGGGGCCAGGGCCCCTCATGGGCTCGTGGCGTTCTCCAGCTGACACCACAGGCAAAGGAGACGAGTCCCTCCACCCAGGCCGCCAAACTGCACGCCCTATTTCCAGGTTTTCCGCGACACACGCCCCTAAATGGTATCCACTTCTCACCTTCCACCCCTCATCTCAATACCCTTCGCTATTATCAGGGCGTTTGCACGACGTCTCCAGGCCACCGCGGGGGCGGTTCCAGCGCCTCTTTCAAGGCGCTCTTACCTTCCCTGGCTTGCTGGCTCGCTGGGGTTAGCATCCAGCTGTGCAGCCTCCATCGTCAGCGCGCCCCTTCAGCGCCCCTGGAGGCACACGAGTCTTGCCGCTGCTCCACGGCCCCTGCGAGCGAGGTGCTCTGGATGCAGCACCTTCAATGCAACGGAGGACTTACACTCCTAGGTAGGTAGTATGTGCAATACACAATAGACTTAGACTTCTTCACCTTCCTACCTATTTGAGCCTGCCTTGAATATTTATAGGTAATCGGAGTTAATGGGAGTCGACGAGGTGGTCAATGCTACCATTGGTCAAGGCAATCCCAAGCCCTCATTCTTTCTCATTTTCACCACCGTCAAGATCAAGAAGATCATCGCCTTCGTCAGCTCCTCAGCCAAGCTTTTGGCTTTCAAAATCACCCTTGTATCCACTCTTTCGTCTGACGGGGCTTCAAGCAAGTTGACTCCCTCCCACGATCAAGGGTGTGCTGGTACCGTCATTCGCGCGTGGTGGCGGTACCTGGGCTGGCTTGACCTGGCTTTGACCTGGCTGGCTTGCCCAGCGTCGAGCCTGGCATTGGCAACCTGCCAGCACGCTTCACGGCCGTCGCCATTTGCTCCACAGTAATTCTTCGCTTATGCCTTTTCAGGAACGTAGGTTACTGCCCACCCAAAGTTGCCGACTCCCAGCCTCAGAGCAACCAAGCAAACCGCTGAAAGCTAAACGGACTGCCCGCAAGTCTCCATCTCTCTCAACAGTCGAGGCCTGGTCTTTGCAAGAGTTGACAAATCGGCGCCGCCCTCGTGATTCCTCGTAATTCCCATTTGCTCCCCTTATTCTCTAGCCGTTGACTCGTGAATGGGGTCCCGGCATCACTTCAACCCTGGTCTGCGCTAAAGACTCATTGTCATTGTGAATGCCGACTTGATACTGTGTGTTGCTGGCTTTGCCTGAGTGGACTTTTTTTTCACTAGTCCGTAGAGGATGCTGGAACGGAGCTATTCCCGTACAAGGTACCGTACCGTCCCAGGATTCATTCAGTGTGTATTAGAGACTACTAGGAAGAGGGGAGAGGGGGCAGACATCGATCCAAGCCCCCGGTCCCATTCCCCCCACAATTGCACGGGCAACGGGGATGAACGCCCTTGGTTTGGTTCAGCTTGAGCAGAATCCGGTTGCCGCTTGGGAAATACGGCCCTCTTCGTTCGGGTCATCTTCATTCGTGTTTCCGGTATACGAATACTGGTCAAGCCTGCATCTTGTAGAGTCTGTGCCGCGTACGTGGCCCCCCAATGTCAAAATGCCTACTTGTTATGAATACGTGATAGATGACGAACGACAGCACCATGGGACTTTCGTATGGAGGGGAGTACGAGAGAAGGCAAGTATGCACTGGGTTGGTTGGGTTCATACATACTTCGTGGCACTGATCGGATTGGCTGGCCCCAGGTGGGCTGCCGATTGTGAGTGCAGACGCCCCTCTCTCCCTTGCAAAAGCAGCCCGTATCTTGCTGCTTCTGCTGTCACAGGGAAGCGGGCTGGCGTCTCCGCTAGACTACCGTCAATCAAAGCCACCGTCAGGCTCCTTCGTCAGCCTGGAAACCCCTGCACTGCACTTCGTACATGCCGCCATGACGCTGGCTGGCGGTGATCCAGAAACCGAGCCCAGGCCCTAGCCAGTCGTCAACCACCAGTCCCAGTCCGTTAGCTGTCCGCCGGCGTCAGCCAGGCTCGTCAGTCCGTCAAGGCGCGGTTGCTGGGAATTGACACATGGTTTCTTCTTGACTTTTGGCGGAGCCACCCCCGAAGCCCGCACATGTCTTCCCACATCCAACACCCGCTTGTCGGGTGCGCCCCCCCTTGCTCAACCTGGTTTCGCCGAGACCTGGTGTGCTGTGCCATCTTGTGTCTGTATGGAAGGCAGAACCCTCAGGCGGGCGCTCTGACAGCCTCTCGCATTGCGTACGTAGGTGCTGGACATAGTGCTGGAACACGGCCTCTGCATTCCGGACTCATATCGGCTGCCTGCCAAACGGATGACACACACACACACACACATGCACACACACATGCACTCACAAAGAGGGCAATTCTGAGTCTTGTATGACGGTATAAAGTACAAAGAACTGGATGGTGAACTGAAATGGCACAGCACGGAGAACTAGGAAAGACATTTGATGTGGTAGGCCTTTTAGTGCCAGGGCCTGTACCTTGATTCATCATACTATAGTATACATGTGTCCCTGACGATGGCACTTGGTCTGCCCAAGCTTGCGCATGCTAGGGGGTCGCCTATGCCGACTCTGTGTCGTGGTGTCCGCTGCACTGCATCCGCTGTTTGGATGCAAATCCACACACCTCACTGACGTCGACAACTGACGGAGGATGCGGAATGTGTGTGCATTGCATTTATTAGTCGTTGGGGGCGGTGGGTGTCCGTACGACGGGACAAGTGCAAGTTACCTCAGGGATGCTGGATTGGATTTCTCTTTCCCGTTCCCGCTCTCGCCTCTGTCGCCTGTCCAGTGCTGGCGTTGATCGTAGGAGTATCAACTGGAAATGGTTGTCTCGTCTCTCAATGTCGTGCTCCTAGTTGGGCAAGAGCGGAGGCGATAGAAGAGATGGGTGTCACTATGTCTCTGCTGGGATGGAGTCCCTTGTGACGGGCAAATCTCAAGTTGTCAGGGCGGCTTCGGCTACATCCCGTGCCGCTCGTAAACCATGTCCGCCGCCTCTGTTTTGACTCTCCAGGGAGGCTAAGATGCGCTGGACTGCGCCAGAGCAAGGCAGAGCGAGGCAAAGCATCTAGCATTGGTGATGGGATACAGGGTCGTGGTGCATTGGAGTCGTCAGCCCGAGCCGCTGTGCTGGAGGGAAGGTGGCCCGGTTTGGACTAGGGCCTATTGACAGCCTCAAGCAAGAGAAAAGTGAAGAAGAGAACGAAATCATTTAGTCGGGCCACCAAGCTAGTTAGCCAATCAGAGATGTAGCAAAGGAGGGTCCCGACTGGGCGGGGAGGGGCCTCGGTCCTGGGTGAGGGTCGTCTGGGCCTGCTGCAGGGATGGACGGCGACGGATTGACGTTGGCGTTCAACAGAACCACCATCAGAAGCCCAAAGCAATGAAAAGCAACGAAATGTAGGAATAGGTGACATCGACTTGAAGCTCAGTTGAGCGCTAGAGGCAGGTACTTCGGATGTGTGATGCAGGCAATGAAAGGGAGGTGACACACCCCAGGTCAAACGGGCCAAACATACCAAACAGTCCCAAGTCAAACGTTGTAAGGACAAGGAAGGCAGAGAGGTAACGATGAAGCACAGTGCACGAGGGTTGCTGGCCAGGGAGGTGACTTGATTCGAGATGGTGCCGTACCGTAATGTGTTAATTTAAGGAAGGAGAGATACCCTGTGATAGCCAGTTCAGGCAGTCCTACCTACTTCCTCTCAAGCATCCAATGAGTCTGACAATTCGCGACGCCCAGGGCAAGCCAACCAGTCATTGATGTCCACTAACACAACCTGGAGCCATGCCATCCCCTCCCCACCTAGTGGTACTCCTCACGTAGCATGAAGTAGAGTACGCGTTGCACACACCATCACCACCAATACAGAAGGATAGTCCATGTACGTACGAAGTAGTTGTATTTCGTGCCGCTGTGGAAAGGAGGCGCCAGGCGCCCAGGCGTTGGCGTCCATGCCATCCATGCATGCATCCATGCCATGGACGGCCACCGCCCGCTGGTCCAGGTTCCGGCCACCATCAAAATGAGCCGCCTTGCTTGAGCAATTCTTGCCTTGACAAATGAGTCTGACGAGAAAACGAGTGGGGGGTGAAAGGAGGGAACAAAGGGGGCTTGCTCCAGTGCTCCTCCAAATAACTAAATTGATTGGCAATTAATCTGCACATGTTGACACTTACATGGCACTCCTGCAACGCAGCGGTGATGCATTTGCGGCGCACTTGTAGTGCACATGTAGCGTACCTGTAGCGCATTTGCACTGAGCTGGTAGTGCTGTTTCGGGCACTGACCGGACCCTCACTCTCCACGAAAGGCATACCTGCCTGCACCCATAGCAAATCCCGCATCCGACCCTCTCTCTTTCCCCATCTACGCACGCCAATCTAACCTCCAAAACACATCCCACCTTTTCGCCCGTCCCTCCATCCATCATCATCCATTATCCACCATCCATTCATCGTAGCGCCCCGACCTCAAACTGCACAAGACCAGCCCCACCTCTTCGGCGGTACAGACACCTCCAAAATCCGCTGCATTACGAATGCTTCGGACATGGCCATTCGACGACCGGCGTTGCCTCGAGAGAGGAGACGGGCGCAAGGATGATGGGTGCATGGACGGCGCATGGACCACGGCTCACATCCATCTCTCCTCCATTCCTGTTTGGCGAGCCATCTGCTTCCGCGGGGAGACGTTTAGGCTCTGTGCGAAGCATGGTCACACTCACACTCACATTCTGCTTTCTAGCAGGTCTTCTCCTCCTCGCTCACCTGCCTCGACCATCAGCGGGGAATCGACTGGGTCAAAGATGGCACGGGCGGTGCGAGCTTGTCCATGCCCATGCCCATGCTCGTGGTCCAAGCCCGCCACATGAATCAATCAACCCGCGAGCCAACCAGCCTGAACCTGCCAACCAGTCAGTGCATGGCGTCAGGCTCCGTCGGTTCTCCGTTCTCGATCTAGGCTGGCCGTGACATCTTCAGACCTCGCCGCATCGGTCTGGATGTCTGGATCCAGCTCCAGCGTGTAATGATGAATTCTCACACCCCATGTATTATCCATGCCAGCCCACAGCCTCTCACCCACACCTTCGATTGTGTGGGCACCATTAAAGTGCTTCGCTCTTGGATATCTCTGTCAACACTTTCGCGGTGGCACTTGTTGGGCTATGCGCCCAGGCTTGGCTTGCTCAGGATTTGCTGTATACACGCTCCGCTACAACCGCGATGTCCCTCCGCCCGATGACATCCTATCCATGCCGGGGAGTGGAGTTGGGAAGGGGGAATATGTTTAGACTCATTGACCGACTAGGCTCTCTCACACGAAGAGGATCGCATGCGCCATCCGAGACTAATATCAAATGACACAGCAATAATAGCCTCGACCGATGCTGGCAGAACAAGCCAGATCCTGGGCCTGCACGAAGGTGATTGATCAGTGAATTCCTCTCTCAAGGCACCACTTATTAGTTGCACAAGGTTCCATTTGCTTCAAACTCATCTCACTACTTCTCCTGTTTGGGGATAAGCTCCATGGCTCTGGTCCTCGGGGGGCTCGCCCTGTCGACAAAGACTATTGCCAGAAGCTTGCCCTCGGCCCCGTTCTCGGCCAATCACACTGGGTAGTCGCTCGCGCTGCTGTCCTCTAGAAACCTTGTCACTGTTGGGGCCATCGAAGACAAAGAAATCGCTTGTCTGACACGCAGCCGGAATCCACAAAGGCCGGCTCCTCCGTCCGAGCCTAACGCGCCGTCTCGCCGGCCTCTCCTCACTGTGAACGGAGTATCAAGTAATAATTCCCCAGCTTGGCCGACAATCGCTGCCGACAATCGCTGCCGATACTTCGTTTGGGACACCCCGCGCACAAAGCTGATCTTGCGCGCCTGTCGGGTAATATTGTAAGGTTGAGTCCTGGATGCAATGGCGGATTGTGACTAATGTAGAGTGTCGCCATTCAGCAACTTTTGCCGGACGAGAAGATTTCGAGGCACCGGAGCCTTGTCGTAAACACGGAATTTGCCCCAAGTTTGCATCCGCTTCCACCGATGGATTACACCATTACAGGGGGTTTACATGGTGTGGCTCCGTTCGTCGCGTCGTTGCCTCTCTGACAAAGCCAGAAGCGTTGCCAGTTGTCCACGGAAGAGACCCTGCCATCACCCTTCCCCCGGTAGCAGCGCACCAAATGAATCCCTGGCGGCGATGCGGTGTCCAAGACCCTGAAGAAACAGCAAATCGGGATAGGGAAAATGATACCTGAATCGACCTTCGGGAGACTCGGGGCTTTCCCACCCCCGATACTCCCCTTTCTCTCGAAGCCTGATTATCATCACTTGACCAAGACACATCATTTCCCTGCCGATGGATGGTTCAACCTTGGATTTATATCCTTGATGAGGAGGTACTTACCGTCGCCTTGTACGACTAGTACGTATCACCACCCGAGGAGGCTTTCTCGTTGCGATGTCCACTTCTGCACATGCACAAGACCACCCCTACATTTTCGGCTCTGAAGTCGAACGTCGGTTGACTTGAGATGCTCACTTCTAAACGGTCTGTGATTGGCCTTTGGACCCTCACGTCCCATGTGGTGGAGGCACCACTTGAGGGCCATGTCCCGCCGCCACAAAGCTAGCACGTTGTGATCGTGTTTGTCTCCGTGTCTTTGTCCCTACCACCACTACTTCGTACTTCCTACATACGCTACTCTCCACATACGCATCCCTCAAAAGATCAGCGGGTCTATTGCCTTCTCGGCTCCAATTGGCCTTGGTAATACTTTTTCCAACAGCCGACAAAATGCCTTGTTTTGTACTCGTTCCAGCGGATTTCAACTTGCCTGGTCCCCTCATGCCCTCGGCAATACCACACTCCATCTCTGGCGTCAGCTGGCGGGTCGAATGACCACCACCCACCCCGGTGATCCAACTAGCAGCGAACAGACACGCCCCCCCGGGATGCCTAGGACTTACTATGAAGCCTTTGGCACTCTCGACCACGTTCGTATGTGGCTGTCTCGAGTTACGAAAGGAGATTCATCACATAATTACCGTCGATTTGTATGCTATCCCGACACCCAATTTATCCAACCAAGCCGGCCCGGAACCTGGTTCATATCTCCCACATCGGTCGGCTGTGCCATTGCCTGAAAAGCTTCCTTGTCCGCATTCTGTATCAAACCAATGCCGGCCAGCCACCGAGCTACCCGTTCGTCCCAACGAGACCTCCAGTATCACAAGCGCCAGGGCCGGCTTTTTTTTCTTTACCAAAGGGGCTCTATTTCTTTGCATTCGTCACTCCAGAAGCCCCGGTCCTATGGTCTGGGCATGACTACTGGGACGACAAATGTTCGGAGGGCGAATCGCTCAGACCATTCGTGCCCCTCGGGCGACGCAGCTAATCTAGGAAATGCAAATTTCACCCAAGGCGACGATGTTTTCGGGCAGCTCACTGTCCTCTGCTGACTGGCTAAGAAGCGCCCTCATTCCATTTGCTCTCTGTTATGCACACATGGACCAGGGTGGAGAAGCAGGCCTGATCCACAAAAGGCTTCTCCAACAAGCCACTTTTTGATACTTGGCCCACGAACTGCGCTGTAACGATTACTTATTAGCCTTTTTATCGGGCCTGACTGCCCACAACGAGTCTCTAGTCACAACAAGGAGGTAACAGCTAACGATGGTGGCGAGGGTCAACTGTTACAGGGGATGTTGGTTGAGTTGTTGGCTCAATATCGAATATCATGTCAACATCTGCGGTTTGCCCCGCAATGACCCCCCAGGCACCGTCCCAAATTTGACGCCCATCGAATTTCAGACCTAATTATAAGTGGTCTGCAAGAGATGAGATTATCAAGGCAGCTATGGTTTCCGGGCCTTGCATCCATAAGCCGAATAGCGACTATTTCGCCAGCCCTGCTGTGGCTTCTTACAGTCATGCAGATCTCTTCTCACTGAAACTTGATGGATGCCCATTCGATCACGAGGCGTTTGCCGCGTGGAGTTTGGTCGGAATCGCCTTATCATCCTGTTGGTGGCGTTCACCGCATGCCCTGCACTGTACATCGTATGTACTGTATATCACCTGCAGAAAACACCCTGGCGGGATTCTGCTAGGCTGCCCAGGCGAGCCAGGCAAGCCAAGCTGCGGATACTCAGGCTTCAATACCTCTATGACAAGGGCATGGGGGCTAGGGGCCATTGCTAGTTCACAGCAGCTGCAGGCTGTGAAGACAGGCCTATCCACTGAAGGGTGGCCAATGTGGCCTCCACTGTGCGACGACGGATTCATCAAGGACGAAGCACTCTGATGAAGCCAAATCCACCAAACCCAACTCGCCACCCGTGTCGCACTTTGCTCTGATCAGCTGCGTTCACTAGGCGGTGGAGCGAGCGACTCAGTGACGACTCGCCGTCATCGTCTTCGTTCCTTGCTCACCAGCCCCCACCTCATCCTGCCTGGACTGATGCAGTGCTAATTAACACCCCCAACCGATGATAATTCACTCTTGGTCCTGACCTTTCCAGTACTTGAATCGCGCCTTTTTCCGGTTGGTACTTGTGCGTCCGTCCCGGTCACGGCGACGGAGACACGGGGACTCGGGAATGGACAATCACAAGTTACTTGGGCACGGTCTGGGCTCAGATTTGTCCAAGCCCTCGCCCCCGATTCTCTTCCAAGGACTGCGTCTTCGTACGGAGGAGGCAATAGCGCTGGAGCATCACGGTGGTGTCGACCTATTGAACCCGGCCGCATCTTGGCGGCGCCCGCCTCTCTTCGGGGCCTTTCCATCCTAGTTGAAACAAAGCAAAATGCACCTCGACGCCGACTGGTGAGACGATGTAGCTCTACGACGAAGTAGTGGCGATATGATAGCGTGCTTGTTGGGTCATCTTGTTGGTGAAGAAAGCCCGATCATGGTGTTGGCATGCATGCATGGATCGCAACCAACTGCTTACGCTGCGAGTTTCTACGAATCATTTGGCATCTCTAGGTGCAGTGTTCCCGAATGAAGCCCATTCACGAACGCCATCTGACATCGTCGGACAACGAAGTCGTCGGGAGCCTGTCAGGCAGCCTCTGTAATTTTTAACATGTTGCCTACCACAACATCCAGCAGATGCACGCGCGGCATGACGCCGTGACTACAGAACCGAACTAGATACGATGAATATCTCGTAAGTCGATGGCTTGAGAGGCGTTTGAATAAGATGAGGTGGCCTCTCGTCAGCGCAAATGTACTTTCCACAGCCGGGCGAAGGAGCCGCAGTCAACACATCGGTTCCGCTCATGAGCATCTCGTAATACTTGGCCTTGTAGAACCTCAAGCTCAGACCGGATGAGCTTCGCCCGTCCTATTCGGCAGCTAGCGCCTGGGGCTTCGGGCAAAGCAAGCAAGTAATCACTCATATCAGCGGCTGATGGTGTTGGCGGAAGCACGGTGACCAGCTGTCCTTCATCTGTTCGGGGGATTCGTCGTGGCTGAAGAAGCGAATCTGTCCCCGACACGACTCGCCTCGATGGACGTCGGAAGCTGGCGCATCCAGTGGCCGTGGTTCGGTCAGCATGGGGTCCAGATCTAACGCACTGCAACTGGCTGTGCGACGTCGCTCATCAACAAGAGGCGTCCCAGGTTGCCCTGCGTGCCGTCCACAATGACTTGGTCGTCGGCGGAGGCGTTTGTCTGGCGGAGCTTAGATTGACGGAGTACCCGGGGTTGGACGGGCGGGCCGGTTGCAGAAGAGACCGAGAGGGCCGAAAGGTGTACTTCATTCACACTTGCGTAGCTGTGTGGCATGGAGTAGAGGGCATCGTGACCTGCTGTCTCGTCGAGGGCTTATGAGGTCAAGTAAGGCCACATCTGGTGGGGATTGCATGGATGGATAGGGAGGGTGATGCCTTTGCTGTTGGGTGTTGGATGACGAGGCTCAATCCCCAATGGCGAGTGGCGTGACATGGTATGGCATGGCACGGCCCGGATCGACGGTTCGGGTACAGTATCATGTCTTCTGCTGCAGCCTTTCCTCTCCTCTCTCACTCAATGGAAGGACTCATGATGGTCCTGGGCTGCTCGGGCGTGTTAGAAAGTCTTGCCCGGTACGCTCCATCTCGAACAGACAAGGGCGGAATTCGAGGGTCGAAGCTGGTCAACGGTTTCAGCAGAGACTGAGATTGATGAGCGGCGGGCCACCCAGAATCCCTGATGAGGCGTTGGGTCGCAGAGGCATCGGCTCGTTCAGCTCTCACGCCCCCTCTCCTATTCGACCTGTTTTTTTTTTCTTTGGAGGGATGGATTCTTGGCTGCGAAACCCGGCACGCCGGTCCAGTTCCTCATCAAGAAGGAGGAGAGAGGAAGGCCGGGGAGGTTCAGAGAAAAGTCATATTGTTTGTCCGAGTCGTTCTGGGCTCCCGGGTTCGGGCTGGCCACCCCCATCTCCTCAAATCATTCAATATCCACTGGACCAGACGAGGGAGCGAGCTGGTTGATTAGCCTGGACTTGGTCTGGCCGCCCCCGTCTCAGTCCTGCCGGGTGCCACTTGCAGGTCTTGATGGTTGTTTGCTTGTTCCGTTGGGCTGGCCCCCCGTCTCCTCAAGTCTCCTCACACTAAACCGCTTCCACTACCGTCCTTGGGCCTACCCCTGCACCCCCTCCCCTCCCCTTCCTTCCCCTTCCCTTTTCCTCTAGGCTATCACCAGCTACGGTTACAGTGGAGAGTGTGGTGGTTTTCGGTCTGGTCCAGTGGTCAACTGGTCACCCCTCGAAAGGGCCTGGGCGGCTTCCCAGGGTGTGGGCATTCAGCATTCAGCCAATCTGTGGTGGCCGCAGGCGTGGGATGGGCCAAGAAGACCAAGAGTCGCACCCTCGCCAGGCCGGAGGGCTTCGAAGGGCCGGCAGGGCGACAACGGGCGCCTGAACGTGAGTGAGTGGAAGGGCAGGAAGGGATGCGATGGATCGATTATTGTTTGAAAGGGGTGACATTGAAGCGACAGCCCATCATCACATACAACGCATGCCTCGACGAAGTGCTACCCAAGGGCAGGCGATTCTAGGGTCATGATGATCGGGGTTTGGGGACAGTTTAAGTCCGTTCTTCATGCAAGCACTTAACGCGGTCCCCACGCGTTGCCGGATCCTCGGGGAACGGCATGCCATGCTTCCGCCAGCCGGTTCGTTGGGAGCTTGGAACTTGTCCGCTGATCGACAACCGCGCGCGAAAAGAATACGAAGGATTTTGTCTCACCGTCCAGCATTTGCGTGACTTTGCCGTGGTGGTGATTGGCGAGTTGGATGGGTCGCAGTGGGTGGGATGGCGCAGCCCCAGGCTCAAGGCGGTGTCAAAGTTGGAGAAATCCACGTCTGAAATACTTCAAGGACCGCCGTGTTTAGTTCTTCTGGGGCGTGGGGCGTGCGGATCGTGCATTGGATGGCATCATGGATGAAGGAACCCATGGATGACATGGCCTGCGAATAATTCGCCCATCTTTCGCCTCGAGAAGCGTCAGCACCTGCCCGGCTTCAGCTCCTTCGGACTGTAGGATCGGCTAGGTGAGAGGAAAGACGAGGATCAAACGCCTCACGAAGCAGGAAAAGGCAAGATGCCACTGGCATGGATCGGGCTGATGGTCTCATCTCTCTTCACTGGAATGCGGATGAAGTGAAAGAGGACGAGATACAGGTACTAGCACGGGATTGCACGTCTCTGTAACTGCAATAGGGGTGGCTTAGAACACCCAGGACCGAACCTCGTATTGACAAGGCCAGCTCTTGACACCACGCTGCGACATGTGACCTGAGCCGCGGCGCTTAGGTTGGAGCAGGCGACGTCTCAACTCTAGATGTCCATCCAAAGGGGGGATCTCTTGCGGCTGGCTTGACTCGTCCAGCTGGTGGTGGTGTGTGGGATGAAGCGTAATTATGGTATGATGCATCATCATGGTCCGTTGAAAGAGGCCCAAAATGTGAAACGTAACGGAACTCTCTTTGTTTTGTAGGCGCCGTGGGCAATCCTGGAAAAACGCCCGCATGTCACATTGATGCAACGCGTTTCAGGCAACGCGCTGGGAAGCCTAATAGAGCACTTTCAAGTTATCCAATTCCCTCCTGGTACAATAGTACTCCAGATATGGCTGTGGAGAGTCAACGTCACCCTAATTGCTTTACGACTTACACGAAGTCCGTGTTCAAGTCTGTTATCTCAGTGTAAGTCCTCGAGCTCTCTCATCGTCATGAATGCCCTTGACATCGCTCAAATACTCGTTGAACCTCTCCACAGACCGCACTGCGTCCTGCATATGTTCAGCCCGTAGCATCTCCTTGCGGTACTTGGCCAGGTGGCGGGCCATGGTGACGACGTTGCGGATCTGGCGGCCGTTGATGTCGACGCGCGCGAGCTTGGGCAGGTTGAGCCGCAGGTCGGCCATGTCGACGCGCTCGCCGGACCGCGGCAGCATCTGGACGAAGTTGTTCCAGATCTTGAGCCGGTCCTCCTCGTTGAGCCGCGGGTACGCCAGCGCCAGCTGGATCCGAGACTTGAAGGCCTCGTCGAAGCTGCCCACGCGGTTGGTGGTGAGAATGAGGATGCCGTCGTAGTATTCGAGCACTCGGAGGAAGACTTGGACATATTAGCATTGTAGATTCTGAACCAGTGTTGGTGTTGGAGAGTGTACTTGAGATGACAGCGTTTCGCTTTTGATCGGTGAATGAACGCTCTTCGAGGAATACGTCTGCTTCGTCAAGAAGAACCACTGTGACAAGTGTCAGTAAACCACTGATTCTATGCCAACAGCAAGACTTACCACACCCCCAAGTCCTTCCAAGCTCCAGGACATCGCCCAGATACTGTATCATGTCAGCTAGTTTTACCCTACAGTGTAGGTATATAAGACTCACCTGTTCCACCTCCTTTGGCTCGATACCAATGTCACCGCAAGTGACTCGGTAAAGCGGTCTCTCCTGGAGTTCTGCAATGCTCTCGGCCGTCAATGTCTTGCCTGTCCCTGGACCGCCGTGCAACAGTATCAAAAGGCCCTGGCCTTTGCCCTCGATGATGTCCATGGTTGCACTGGCCCGCTGCCCGTGTTCCGTCACCATGGCCATGACCAGTTCTTTCGTCTCCTCCGGAGCAACAAGTTGCTTAAACGCGGCCTTGTTCCATGTGACGTGAGTGATGTCGTCAACCCCAAAATTCCCTATCGACCAGGGTTAGCAAAACATATTCACACATGATTAATTCTGGGTTGCCCACTCCATGTCTTTTTAGAGAAGTCGAAACCAAGGATTTTTGGATTAAGGCAAGCTAGTCTTGAGTCATCTGGTCGGTTTTCCATCCAGCTCATTTCCTCGTCGGGGTATATTTTGCTGGTTGAGTGCAGGCGGTAATACATGTCGTAGTCAATCATGCATCGTCGCTCTGCCTGTGGAATCGTAAATAGTCAGCCCCAAGTAAGCGGGGATGAGAAAAGACGTGGAACAAACCTGAAAATGGTCATCTTGTTCCTTGATGCATACGAGAGTCTTTCTTCTGAGCTGCCAAAGCTTCTCTCCGCGAGCTACCAGTTTCATCCGCAGACCGTCTTCGGCGAAGCGCAGCGGATACTTCGAGAGATGCAGAATGTCAACGGCTTCGTCCTCACTCTTGTGGAGGGAGTCCGTGTTCAGGCACTTCTCGTCGTTGGAACTTATTGAGTGCTCAAGTCGAGCGAATTTGCCGCTGAAATCCCAAACGTAAATGATGATGGAGGAGCTGTCGTCGTATGCAGGAAAATCGAAATGAGGAAAGTCACCGACTACACTGGCACGTGTAGTTCCCTTGCCAAAATAATCAGGCCACACGACGAGCTCACCTGGGCGGAACAATTTGGCGTAGTGCTTCGAATTTACCTTGCCTTGGGCAAACAACTCATCGGCTTCATTCCAGTCAGCTCTGGCGTTGTTTTCCATCCATTCTAGCACAAAACCGAAATGTCGCTTTTCCAACTCATTCAATGTATCCCCACTTAGAAATTCCATCAACGTGGAGTGGTGAAGATAAAAAAAGGTGTAAGGTTGCTCATGCCGGCTGGTGTTTGGATTGGACAGGCGCTCAAACCCAGGAAAACGTTCTGGGCATGCCTTCACAATGGAGCTGATTGCACTTTCGACAATCGGGCTGACGTAGATGGCCCTCGATGCTGTCTCCAGAGAACGATAATCCTTGTTCAACGTGCCGATGGCTGCGCCGACCTTGTCGAAGATTTCACCGATGCTGTATGAGTTGAATCGATACACTTCAAGCACAACAAAACCGAGGTTTGTATGGTTCTGCAGATAAGTCAAAACCCCCTCCATTTCCACAGCTCCTCTCGGTATGCCCTTCCTCGTATCGCCCTTAAACATACGGGGGACATCGCGGTAGTATTTGCGACTCGGGGGGCGGCGCGTGTCCGAATATGTTACCTCATGGAGGGTCTCGTAAGGTAAACTCCAAGCGCTTGGGCATCATTTGAATGGTCCTCAGGAGGAAAAGATGTCTCAGGGTCAGATCCACGATTGTATTTAAGCTTTGCTTTGAGTATCTCATTTTCGACTTGAAGTTGAGAGATTGTCCGGATGAGATTTTTAGTCACTCGGGACGATACTGGATCACCAGTGGTGTCCGACTCAGGCAAATTGATCAACCTGCGACAAAGTTGTTCGGCAAGAGTTTCGACTAGGGGAGTGGTTAGACTGGAAGTGAAATCAACTTCGGGATCTCTAAGTCAATACAGCGCTCTTTCGGATATTGACGCATCTAGGTCCTTGGAGGACATTTACCTCTTTTATTTTCCTGCTCATTGAGCTGCCAGGTTAGTGATTCCGGCGACTCCTCCTCTTCCTTCTCCGATCCTGACTCCGACTCCGACTCCGACCTAGAGAACAAGGACGGTAACGGTATAGACGTACTTCCGAGGAGGTTCAAGTCCCACTCCGATGGAAGACTTGTGTCCTTCCGACAATCAGGATCTAAATACAATACTGGGCAGCTTTCTTGGACTAACCTGTAATGCACGTCCTGGGACGCTCTTCAGTTGCGGAGCTGGAAAGATGGAGCATTAGAAGCTGAAATGTATTGGAGAACCGCACAGTCACTGCTTACTAGAGAATACATGACCAGTCTGTCTGGTTTGATCTTGTGAAATTGTTTTGTTCGTCCCAGGCCCCGGAGGTCGCGGGGAATAGTAGGTTGGTGGGTTGTGAACTGGAGGCGGACTGTGGGATCCCGCCTGCATGCTGCAGAGGGTGTGAAGAATCCAGCCCAAGAAATAACGATTCTGGATGTAGTCTCAGATGGTACTATCGAGGGAAGGGTATTGACGAGTGAACAAACAAGGGAGAGGACGTCGAACATGGTTGATGCGGGGTGCAGGCTCTCATAACCTGAGACTCTCATTGCCTGAGGCCCCCATCTGCCACGCAGCGATGGGACATCTAATCTCAGCGTCTGGGGAAAATATGCCACAGTGGTGCTCTCGTCATTAAGGCGACCAATGAAACACATATGGAGGCTGATGCGGCCGCAGGCGAAGCCATGATGAATGTGGCTCAGCGACGAATCCCTGCAACAGTAACCACGCAGGGCTGCAGGCTGCCTCATCGAGTGCATTCAAATGATACCCAAGCTATCCCAAATTCTTCAACCAGGTTGTCAGGCTAAGTGGCCTCTGATATAGCGTTAACGCTCTGCGCAGGATGTATGGGCCTTGTATTTCGGCTTCGACGTTGTTCTATTCCTGAACAGAAAGAAGCATACGCACGCATCTTACTCCCCAACAGCGACAGCATGCCGAGTGAGGTGGCGGTGATCAATGATGAGACCGCTGTCGAAATAGCCGGCTATGGCAGTCTATCGCCAGGATCCAGTGTCGTCGAACAGTCAAACGCCCTCATTGATTGGTTCAGGCCAGCGAGCCAACAAGATGTGTAAGTCAATATTGGCGCCCCTACCTTTAGTGATTGAACTGATGGAAAACAGAGATGACTCGAATGGGATCCTCAAATCGGCATACGAAAAGGCCATTGCATTCCACCGAGACCAGTACAAAGGCCGGCGCAAGGATGATCTCGCCAAGCTCTTCGAGTCCTCATCCGTGGAGGATGTCCTGGCGCATATACAAAGGACAGAGCAACAGCATGTCGGAATGAAAGAGGGCAGGTCACGGCTCTATGTAGCTGTCAATTCGGGTTGGACAACCATGGTGTCTAAGATCAACACCTTCAGCAGTGTCATCGATGTTCTAGTATCAACACATCCAGAGTATGCGGCGCCTGTCTGGGGAACGATCAAGTTCATGTTCATGGTGAGACTACCGAAAGCCATTTTCAGATTTTCCTGTAATTAATCTTAATCCACAAGGTCACGCTCAGTCATCAAGAACTGTCGAGTAAGGTCGTGGAAGCATTTTCCGCCATCAGCGGCTCGCTGCCGGAGCTCAACTTCCTAGCCAAGCAACTCTACCCCGTTTCGCGCATCCAGCAGACACTGGCAAGCATGTACACTCATATCATAGACTTTTGTATCCGGGCCCTCAAATGGTATCAGAAAGCGTCAGGCGGGGTCTTTAAGAGGGCTCTCGCGGCGATGAAGAACCCGTGGCCCCTCGAGTTTGAAGATGTCGTGCATCAGATCAAACAGGCAGACACAAGAATTCGCGAGCAGGCGGATATAGCCCATAAAGCTGAGACTAGACACATAAGTTTGACTATGTCAGATGTTCAACTGGAGGTTAGGAATCTCCGAAAGGATAATACTGACATCAAGACTCTTATGGTCTCTGGACTGGCGCATCCAGCCTTTGGCAAGACTTCTCTAGCAGGTAAGCACCTTGTTAAAATTTAGATGACAACGACCTATCGTTACTCATTCAATCTACAGCTGGCCCAGTTCCTTTGCTTCTTCCGCAACCAACTTCAGTGTTACCAAGCACCCCATTTCTGCCCGAGAAGATGTCGAAATATTTCTTGTCCATCCCGTTTGACCCGGAGAAGGCTTTGGCCAACGGACGAGCGATGAGAAATCTTGAGCGAGCTCGAGGCAGTTCGAACTGGGATGACATGTGGTCATCGACGAAACTCCGCGACTGGATTTCCCAAGCAGGGTCCGCGGTTGTTGAACTGCAAGGATTGATTGCAGCTCCCGATGCCTCGCGGCACTTTGCGTTTGATACGATCGATCTGGTCAAGTCGACTGACTTACCGTTGACGTGGTACGTGAGCTCACGGGTGCCGTCCACTTCCTCAAAGGAACCTATAACAGCCACGGACATTTTGCGGTCGCTCGTTCAGCAACTTCTCTCACAAAACCGGGACGCATTTACAAATAGCAATCTGACCGAGTCTGAATTTGCGTCTTGCAGCACAGAAGAGAACTGGCTACACCTTCTTGTCGCTGTTCTTATCGAGATCCCACGAGTAGTGGTGATTCTAGATTCACACAGCGTCGGACGCCAGATTCTGGACGCCGTCCGTAAATTTTGGCGCATTATAGATGAGCGAAAGACAACAACAACCATAAAGATGCTACTCATGACATATCCGTCCCCAGGAGAGCTAATGCCTGCGATCCTGCCAAACGACGACATGGCGTCCGCCTTTACCCTGGCCCTCGGACCTAACCGATACCCCGGATCGCTGATGCACGGCAATGTCAGGGATCAGCGACGGACATTCCCGAGGCAGGGTAGTGGACCATCGCAACTCAAGCCATTTATTCTTCAGTTAGTAGAGTCGAAGGGGAAATCGGAAGATGGGTCATGAATCAGCAATCTTTCAGGGTGATATGGTCCGAGACCTGCAGGATAATGTGGACATGAGGCGTCTAAATGTGGAAACGGGGGGAGGCAGCCGTTTGACAAGGAGCTGGCGGGGGTTTTCTGACGCGATTTTGGAGCTGAGAATCTTGTTGAAATTCGTTAACTGCAAAGTATTGTTCTCTGGAGTTTCTAGAAGCCGAGTTGGTGGGAACGGGTTCCAAGGATGGCTACGGGATATTACGCATGAGATGGCTCATACACATGGCATGAGCTCTGGATACGCATGGACTTATCTAGATATTCTGATTTATGTACTTTTACAAGCGAGATAAATGCTTTTCCTTTCCCATGATACTCGTCAAACTCCGTCCCAGTGTCGGCAATGTCAACGCCGCCAACTCCGGGACGTCAGCCCAATCCCGACTTATACCGATGTATCCCTTTCAAGGCCAACCTCCTGTTGACTCATCCTCGTAGCCATTTGATCAAAAAGTAAAGCTACTCTTCCCAGGCTGAAACTCGCCTGCCGCTGTGAGTTCACCGCCTCGACCGCCCTATCCAGCAACAGCCGTGTGACACTGCTTTTTGTTGTTTCACGTAGGACTTTTACATCACGAGAATCTGGAGACAGAGCCATCAGTTGCCAATCCAAGGGACCTTCTCGCCTCCATTGGTAGCCTTGCCGCCGTGCCCTGGATTGCCCGGATATGCGCCTCATCCGTACGAGCCCTGCAGTATGGGTTTGCCTCCAACAGGCCCCGCCGACAAATAAGACGAATGCCGACAGTCAGAAAGAAGCAAAAAGTCACAAAATTATGGGAGTTTTTTCACATTCCTACTCGGCGTTCCGGCATCGCCCTGTGCTCACTGTCAGAGGGAAAATGGGCTTTTCAGCTTCTGCACTTTGCGACCAGGTGACCCGACCACCCTGCGACGATGCGCCTGAGCAAGTCCGCTCTAGTTGAAGAATGTGCGATATCGCAGGGCAGCCGCCAAGAGAAAATCTAGGGTACCTTGTGAGCCCAGAGTGGTATTGAGTGCGTGTGTGTGCTTTTGGAATGTGCAAGTCAACTGGGTGAGGTGTACGTAAAGGCGGCGAGCTGATTAATTCGTTGATTTGGCGCATGTGACAAATGCCCTTTTAAGACTGCCGCCGCCAAGTCATGACGATGCCGTCTTGTCTTAGCAAGTCTTTGACTCACAAGACACACAAAGCCCAAGTCTTAAAGCTTTAAGTAGCTCGCTATTTCGCTTATCCTCCGCCTTCTTCAAACCCGACCCAAGATATACGACCCCCGTCTGAGGTAGTTCAAGATCCCCCCTCCAAAAAAAATAAAAAAAAATCCCGACGTTTTGCGGCGTTTCCGGAAACACGGTAACCCTAGTGCTGCTGGGTCTTGGTCCTGTACGTCATCGCGCCGCAAAGCCAGGATATCCCCGTCCGCATCGGCGAGCACGAGATCACCTTTCAAGCGCCCCAAAGCGACTGGAGCCGGTCAGCCAGCAGACCAGTTGCGGGCGTGTGATTTGCTCAGAAAGGGCGTCCCCCCGATTACGCTGCTATCCACATATCATTCGCCCCCAATACCGAATCCCGACTCGCTGGTCTCAAGTGTTTCCGGGGCTGTGACTTACCATCATTTGCTCCTTTGCCGGTCCGTCGCCGATCCTTTGCCTATTAAGAGTCGGGTTCGTCGCTTGAAGCGCTTCTTGGGGTAGTCTCAGCGATACGCATATCACAAAGTGTGGTTCAACATCAACTCACTGACAACTGCTACCTACCTTTCTACACCAACACTTACACCAACATCGATCGACACTATACCTCGCAACACCACAGGAACATCACACAAGCAAAACATAACATTCCCAACCAAATCACCTACACATACACATCAACCGAGAACAAGCCCTTCCAATACATGGAACGATCTCACTCATTCTCGCGACCAAGCCCTACCAACGGCAAACCGAGATCCCCATCACCCAGATCAACCACTTCTACAAGAACCACCAGAATGCCATCCCGCGGCCGTCCTTCAGAGTCGCGCAGCAACTCCACGCACCGCAACTCCCACTCACGATCCAGCTCGAGGTCTAGCTCGCGCTCTCCCAGCCGCCGCCGCCACCGCCACCACCAACACTATCAACCCCAGCACGAGCACTCGCACCACGGCCTCTTCAAGACCTCTGCGAGCCTCCTTGCCGGCATCGGGCTGGCCACTGTCCTCGCTCACAAGGTCTGGCCTAAGGGTATTCTCCACGGCGACGAGGAGGAGTGGATGTCTCGTCCCATGCCGAAGCATCACCACCACCATCACCACCACTCCTCCGAGCGCCGCGACCACCATCGCCGCCGCTCCTCAGATGCCGATCGAATGCTCGACCGCGCGAGGAGCACGCACCCCCGCGGCGAGATCATGTATGTCGAAGAAGAAGGCCCTTTCCGACGAAGCGACGCCCGCAGGATGTCGCTGGACCCAAGGGCCTTAGACAGGATTGAGGACGAGAGGGCCCATTGGGAAGCCAACTCGCCACGAGGTCGGCCCGCTGTGCTCCCGTATCCCGAGACACCATATCCTGATGAGAAGTTTTACGAGCCAAAGCGGATGAGAGGTCCCGTCCCGGCGCCTATCCCTGTCTCTCGCTGAGCGAGACTAGAAATAATGAACGAAAATGAATACAGAGGGTTGTCGGAGTGTTTGACACGAGGCTGTCTTTGGATAATGCGTTAATGAGTTGCCTTGGGTTGGGCTGGTACCTTTCCTTATTATTTAAAGATCTGTATGTACTGGGCTTGAGTTAACGACGATATACACGCTAATGAGTTCCGCTAGTGAATAGATTCATTTATATACCCATGTTTCTCTTTCTACCTACGCTAAGCTATGCTGCCTGTCCCAGGTCCGTAACTCCTATAATTTGAACCAACCAGTTTCAAACCTCTCCATGTTCGTTATGCTTGCCAAGTCCAATGTGCATGAACCATTCTTGGCGCATGCAGTATATTCGTTAAATGTCGCCTGATTCGTCCTCTCCCGATACAGGGCTACTCGGAAGGTTTTCTGTTGTCTCCTTTGGCGCCTTGGCTGTAATCGCTGCCTCCAACGCCAAGTTCCAGTCCTTTCCAGCAGTGCGTCTGACAGATTCGGTGTTGAGCACGTCCCCAAAATACCTTTCTCGTCGGGTTGCTCGTCTCTCGCCTCCCTCTAGGGCCGAATAGGCGCTCCGAGTGGTCCGCATCCTCTTCCTCTTGCCTCCTTCGCTGATCAGATTGCTGAGCTTGACTCGCTCTAGCATGAGTTGATGATCGAACTCGACAATACCCCTCACCCATGGCGCGACATCCAGGACAATGAGATTCTTAGTGCGATCAAAGACGGACGGGTCTAGGTGAGTGGAAGCTATCGCCTTTTCAGAGACTGCAATCGGATCAAAAGCGAACGCAAGATCCAACCGGGTCAACTGCGTTGGAGCGTAGTCGAAAGAAGTGTGTAGCATGGAGATTGCCTGGCTCTCATTCACTGGCCCCAAAGTAGTGCACTGCCCGGTCTGCTCGAGTGCAGGTACCGACTGAAGAAGGTTGTTCCTGGCAAAAGACTTGAGAGACATCGAGAGAGCCACATGTGGTGAGCAAGGAGTTGCTTTCAGGTCCACTTCAAGAAGACGCCGTCCAATGATGAAGTCATCTCTGCTCTTTGTCGGTAATTCTGGCAATGTCGAGTCAAGAGTTTCCTTGAACATCGTCCCAAACCCGCCACTAGACAAGAGGTCTGCACAGCTCATGGCGTCGCAGAAGTCATCATAAGCTGCCAGAGCGTCGAGTCTCTGACCCGCGTCTGTAGTGACATTAGACACATTCTGCGCCCACAGGTCTAGGTTCATTGAGTTGTTCCAATCGCCAATGTCCAGCTTCCAAGAGTCCCAAGACTGTCGCATGGCTTCCTCTTCAGACTCCAGCTGGTTGGGGCAGGTGGCAATGAGATCGCGACCCAGCCAGCCCATGCCCTTGCAGTAAGTTCCTTCGCTAATGACTCGAATCACATCTCCATTCTCATCTAGGTCTTTGCCTTTGGGCCATCGGAGGACAAACCAGTCAAACCCTCCCCTGCGATCGCCAACACCAATCTGACACCAGTAGTTCAGTTCGGTCAACGTTGCCCGTAGATCGTTACTGCGACACTTGTACAAAGCATCCACTGTGGGTCTGTTGAGGAGATGGCCCTCGTTTGCCGCCACAAGTATGCAGAGATCTACAGCAAGGGGGGTGGGAGGAGGCGAGAACCGAAAGATTCCGTGAAGAGAAAGGCTTTGCAAAGGGACCAAGCTCTCATCGTTACAGGTCATGATGAATGGCCGTTTTGACTGCTCGATCATCCCCATCAAAGTCGCCCAGAAATGCTTATCCTCCTCATACAGGACATCCACCTCCTCAAGTAAGATGAGTGACTGTTTCTGGTTCCTAGGAGCACTCTGTTTGCCGAGTTCGATATTCTTCTCCGTTCGTTTCGTCATCGGCTTGTTGGAGACTGCCATTGGTTTAGGCTTGAAAAATGCCGTCATCATGCCCTGTTTTCCAGATTTGAGCTCCTTCAAAACTGCGTCTTCTTCATCACCCTCGGTGGCCTGGTCGGTATGGTGTTGGACCAGGTGGTTGCGTGTCATGTCGCCAACCCTCTCTAGAAGGTCTCTTCCGCTCCGTCTGCTACCAGAGTTTATTTCGAAGATTTCGAACCCCAACTCCTTGGCCACAGCATAGACAGCAGCTGTCTTGCCGCTTCCGTGAGGACCGCTTACTACGGCAGCATTCGTCAGTCGTCCCTGATCTTTGGAACCTTTCGCCGCCGCATCCCCGCTTCGAATGACTGTTTTCTTGACGACACCAGATCCTGCTGGTGCCCAGTCGTCTTCATCTTCAGAAATTTCGTCCATGAAGTTTGCCTCTTCATCACTGTCGACAATGAACCCGTCTAGCTTGTCCTTCTTTCTCTTCTTTCGAGGGGCTGACTCTGATTTCCCCTTTCCCTTGCCGTTGGAATCCGTAGCTCCAGTTCCAACCGACTGAACTCGAAGGGTTTGTAGCCACTCTTTGAGAAGAAACGCTTCTTTGCCGGCCTGAAGAACTTCTGAAGCAGTAGCAGGGGCGTACTTTTGTGCCCAAGATTGGGTCTCGCAAGTTGACTTGTCGTAGGCTGAGAGGTTCGTCTCCAAAGCTCCATATAGTCGGGATATAGCTGGGTGTGTTCTTTTCGTCTTGTTGTCCGATTCATCCTGGCTTTCGTCCATGTCTTCTACTTTGTACGTCCGGAGCTCTGGTCGCACTCGCCCTTGGAGTTTTCGTCCACTTTCGAAATGGCGTTTCGGTATTCGCAATTCCTTGGGGGCCGGTTCGAAGTGGTCGGTGTTCCTTGGCAGCGATTTTCGCAAGCCGTCGAGGTTGAGACTTCCACAGTGACCGTCTAGAACAGATTCATTAGATCGAACATTGACAACTTGTCCTTTTGATTTCTTTGGAGACTTGTCAAAGTTCAAACTATTTGCACAATGAATCGGGTTGTCGGAACCGCGAATGTGAGACATATCCTTGGCAGGCCAAAGAGGGTGCAGAGCACCTGGCTCCCTTGTACCGCCTGATTTGATTCCAAATTGGGGCGCCTTGCCTAGAGGTATGGTAAAGGAAGAACGAGCTTTCTTCGGGGAAAAAGGCGACGAGATGAAAACCGAGTTTTTGGAAGATCGTGGCTTTTCCGTCACGGCGTTGGTATTCCTAGTGACAGGGGGCTCTAGCTTCTTAAGCTTGCCTCCGAAGAAAGGGTGCGTGGTTTGAGAACTAGTTGCTTGTTTAACACCAAGGTTCTTTGACTTCCTAGGTGCTCGAGGTGCTCGAGGTTTCGTTGGAGTCAGCGGGAATAGGATCTCCCCGTCAAGGATCTGGGAGATTTTATCGCCCATCTCCTTCCGGTTGGTCTCATCGCGGCCATATTTAATGCGCACAAGCCGAGTTGGTGTGTCGGCTGGCTTCGGCTTCGGGGGCGAACCGAGAGTGCCTGTTTTAGGATTCCACTTCAAGACCTTTCTGGCTTTTGGGGGAGTAAGAGAACTCGTGGGCTCGGCATGTGTCTTAACATCGGGGCGCTGTAGGCTCGTTGCTGGCTGAGTTGTTTGGTCCGCGGGTCTTATTGAGATGTCGCTCAGAGGAGGAGTTGGAAAGTCGCTGGCGACGTGCTCAGGGAAAGCTTCGTCCACTAATTGTGAGTCGCAATGTGGTGTGATGACGGTCGATGAGTTAGAGAGGCTGTCGCTTTTTCGGTTCCGGCGGGCCTTCTTCCCTTCACGATCACCCCGAGCAGCTGAAGAATCTGTATTTCGGCGTTTTCTCTGGTTCTTGCTGGAATCTGAGTCGGAGTGGGAGGTGTCAGACTGAGTGGTGTCGAGTTGAGGGGTGTCTTCGATGGGACTGTCGGACTGTGCAGCCAGGGCTGGGATGGGCTTGGAGAAAAAAGGATGGAATTTCTTCGCTGGAAGCTCGGCAACACCCTCCTGAACCATTGCGGCTACCAGAACTGATCCCATCGATTCGTACAGGTCTGTGAGAGAACCGAGTCAGCATCAGCAACTCGAGCGCTTGGTTGTAAGGATGGGTTGACCAACCTCAAAATCAGCATCAAGCGAGCATTGCTTTGGAAGAGTTTCTGCGGGAGGGGACGGCTAAAAGAGGGAGAAAGAGAGGGGAGGGATGTCAATGGGAAATAGAGCGACTGTCAATTGCAATTAAGTCGCCGTTCTTCTTGAGGGATGGGTTGTGAGCGGGTTGAGGGAGTCTTGGGGCTGGGCGAGAAGACAAGGGCCAAGGGTCGCGTTAAAGTGCTGAAGATGGGACGCGTTCAGGCACGCGCACCGCGAACGGCCAGTGGAGAGGCGAGACTTAAAGGTACGTACCTTCCTTCTCCGTCAGGAATCGTTCCAGTGGCCTGTGCATGTCAAGACCCCACCAACTCGGACTGACAAAGTGGAAGAGGCCCCACTACCGGATTTTTGTGTCGGCCCGCCCCAGATATTTTTTTTTTGTGAGAGCTTCAAGTCGCCCATCGCAGCAACGCCAGGCGAACGGCTTGGATCTCGACAAACAATTGCGATACACACCACAAAAGGTGTTCTCTCGCCGCACCGAAGAAGCGATCGCCATGGCTTCCGAATACAGGATTCACAAGCCGTCCGTGCTGGCGACGCTCCCCCGGCCTCTTGATCACACCGAAGGGCGCATCGTTGCTCGCGAAATCTACGGCCAGCGTGATGATCAGAAGAAGAGAAAAAGGACCGAGTTGGCTGTTGGTGTGGACGGAGAGACCGCCAGCATATATGATGTATTTCTCTTGGTTTCCGTGGATCTCGTTGCCTTCATGCTAACTCTTAGCAGGTCCCGGCATCGAGGCTAATCACTTCCTACCCGATTCCTCCTCAAGAGTCATTCACTTGTCCCCCGTACTCAGTTAGGATCCGACGTGCGGGCAACACCGATGTCTCACGATATACCTATATCTCTACCAGGGACTCTGCTGGTCAGAAGATCACTCTCTTCAAAGACGTTGTACATCGCGACGGCAAGACGACCTCGACTACCATTTCTTCCAAGACTCTCCAATCCTCGCCTATTCGATACATCACCTGCTCTTCTAGCCCTTCCGAAGCTTCCATTGTGGGGGACATTGTCGCAGTCTGTGGAAATGGCGAGGTCGTGTCCCTGTCTGGAGAGTCGCTCTCGGTCCAGTGGACTGCGTCTTCGAAATCGACCGTGCAGGACAGTGTCGCAACACACATTGACGAGTTTGAGGTGGAATATGTGACCTCAGGTACAATGACAGAGTTTGTTGAAGGCATTTTCAAGCAACGGCCCGAAGTTTTCAGCGCTCTTCCCAAGACTCCGAGCTCCGAACCCGAACTCATAGTCCTCGTATCGAAATGTGTCGGCCAGGGCCAGGAGAGCCGTCACACAGTCGTTCTCGCACCGGCCTCAGGGACATCTTCCACGACTGAAATCCAAAAGCTTTCTCCTTTGGAAATCGTTCCCATTCCTGCTACTTCAGGCCCCGATGCAGATGCGCCTATCTACCAGGTCGACATCCAAGCCGGCCAATTATTGCAATTGCAACGAGGATCCTTGAGCGTTTACGACTTGAGCTCTTCCGTCCCCAAACTCAAGTCCGTCGTGTGTATGGACAATGCTGTATCGTTCTCGCGCCTTTCTAGACCATTTGTTCTGGCATGTTCACTCGAGTCAATTGGACTCTACAACCACCAATACCGTTCGATCCACGCGAACGCTCCTTTAGATCTGTCGGAGCTACCTGCTGAGTGTCAAAAACCCAGGTCTTGTGAGCTGATAAGCTATCTTCGCAGCCAAGACCTTGTCGTTGCCTTGGTTGACAATGTTCTTGTGTCTATTCAGGTCGAGCCGCCTAAGAGCCACGGCAAACGACGGAAGCAAGGTCTCCTGATCGACTCTATTGGTAGAGGAACCGTGGTTGAAGCTCCCGCCAAGAAGACCAAATCAGATACAGCACCTGAATTCTCGCAACAGGTCCCTGGCACCATGACAGAGGAATACCTCGCCAAGGTCCGCACCGAGCTGGAGGCCGCGGATGGTTTCCTCGGCACTGGCGACTTGGCCCAGTGGGAGGCATTACTGCGCAAGCGATTTCGCATGGCTGTTCGAGGTGGTGTCGAGGGAACCGATGGAAAGGCAGAGCCTGATGCTCAGGACCTGCCAGAGTGGGAATGGCTTCCAAACAGATCATCTTATGCTACGGTGGATCGTCGTTTTGTTTCCTACGCCATCACTCGAGTTTTCTCAATTTCCATGACAGAGGGCGAACAACCGCGGCCAATTCTGCAGTTGATCTTGCCTGACAGCAATGTCACCTCTTACCTCGTCGTGGCGGGCCATCTCACCTTGTCGAATCTGAAGTCAGCATTCCGGGATGAGTTTGATGCCGAGGCACTGGACAACAAGAACCTAGCCAACGACCTTCTTTCATGCATGACCGATTCCGATCCATCGATGACTCTACTACTCAATTATCTCCAGGCCACTCAGCTTGGTGAAGTAGAGCTTCTACTCGCCATCCGAGCGCTTATGCTTAACCTGGATCTCATTTCCGACCAAAAGAAGTCAAGCATCACCAAACTCCTCAAGAACGAGGCACATGAGAGAGCTGAGGACTACGAGATGGATTTGGACGACCTAGAGCGAGACATCGCTATTACTGAATTCTACCTCGGTGATGACAGCAGTAGCCGTTCCCGTGGCCTGACCCTAGCCTTCGCGAAGCTCTGGCGACTTCCTACCATCACCACGGTCAAGGCTCTCCGGGCGACACTCAAGACTGAGGAGATCATGTCACTCATCTACACCCTTCGCGTAGAGTTGGTCAGAGGCGCATGGACTACGCTATACATTGATCCAACTAACTTCGATTCCGAAAGCAACGATCCACCACCTGATGGAGTCATCACCCTCATCTCGGACCTCCTGGGGCGATGCTTGGATGCCGTAGGAGCCGGAGGTTGGCTCTTCAACGACTCTATCTCATCAATGGACAAGGCCGAAGCCGGCGACTTCTTGACGGCGTTGAAGCTTGAAGTGGCTGCGGCACTGGAAGGGCTGGAGGAGGCTGTGTATCTCAATGGCGTTGTCGGCGAGGCAGTCCAGTTCGGGTTGGCGGCACAAAAGGGAGGTGCCACACGACAGACATGGAACACCAATAAGCCGATTACTATGCAGCTGGAGACCCGGGAGTCTCAACTCCTACCGCTGGGTCTCAAGGCGAAGCAACTACCAACTAAGACCAAGGTGGTGTCTGGAGGCGAAGTGGTGGAAAGAAGCTTGCGAGAGCGAGGCCACCTGATCAGCCAGAAGGTGGAGGCATACTCACTAGAGAAGCTGGCGATTTGAACCGCATCCGTTGGCTTAGACCACAATTGAGGATTGAAGGTTCAAGCAACAGCGTTCCAGACCGCGGAGATGGGGTAGATGATGCAGAATCAAATGCTAAACACATGGGATGCGGCTCAAAATGGGGGAAAACGCCAGGGATTCGGCCTAAGGCTTGGCTTGGCAACGAAGGCTATCTGGATCAGCAGGTGGTTGATCGGACAAGATCCGGCGAGGGAAAGCCCTGACACTACTCAGCAAGAATGGAGCACCGCCTTGAAAGACCGGATAGTAGGGCTGGAAAGTTAAGGGCGAAGTCGGATGGTGGTGCGATAAACGAAGCCCGGCTACCTACGGCGCAGGGCGGGAGGTGGAGACGCGGAATATATTCCAACCATCTCATTCTTGAGATAGGATAGTTGCCAGGAATATGCTTGTTTGCATACAAGGCGTTGACGGCTAATTGAGATTATCATAAAATAGGAGAAATCTTTAACATGTGACAATGGTGTGCCAACTGCTTCGCCTAAAGAGTCATACCGGTGCAAGTCAGAAAGTGGAACTCGACGACGTACATGAATATGCGATCAAGATTGATATGTAAACATGTGCACACTGCTCGATTATCTGATGGCATAACTAAACCTAGCATGAAACGCCAATCGGTTGGACAATAGAGAGGAGACAGCGTGTTCATGTGATATCGTTGCACATGCTGCCAAGTTGAAGCTAGAGCACTTGTGGTAGATATTGCGGCGACTCCAAAATGCAAATTCGAATCCTTACGCGGCTGCAGGTCTAGTTGTCTTGCATACTGGAGGTTCGGGTACCACAACGGCTGTTGAATCACTAAAGTGCACATCGGAGAGCTGTAAGATAGAGCTCGTCAGAGCCGCATTGCCTGCGGTCCTACCCTAGAGCACAGGCCGATTGGCTAGCGGGGTGGCGACTGGCGAGGAGATCTGCCTTTTGGTATGCCTGATGTGATGACGTGCATCGCGCAAAGCCAGTTTCTGGGTGGCAATGTAGGGCCTTTGTGGAATCTTGCAGGGCCAAGGCTTCAGCTCTTTCAACTTGTGCAAGTCATGTATGTACAGCGTGGCATAGCGGCAGGATGAATGACCCGGCATAGCAGACGCAGCGATATGCCGACACAGAACATAGTTGATAAGCTTTTCGGTGAAGAAAGTGTGATTCATACCAAGACCAATCCATTGTGACACGGAGCAACGACGGCAGAGAAGCCCTCCTTGATGGCTGCCTGGAAAGCGCAGTCTCCATTCCCCCTCCCCCGGGCGCGAACTATTACCTGCAGCCATGCATCCATTCTGATCGCACAGCCTGCCTCATCTCGAAGCCCGAGCGGAGCGAGTGGAGTCTTCTTCGGGGCCATCGTGTGGGTGGAGCGGGCCCGTCCCCCGTGAGGCTCGGGAACGAACAGCAAACACGTTGCGAGAGGCCGTTGATTTGCTGGTTGGGTTTCGAGGTTGGCTCTGAGTCTTCCTCACGAGGACAACTTTAGCGCTACTGCGGAATGGAGGAGGAGAGAGGAGTTCTTGTTGGAGGTGACATCGGGGATGAGCTCCACAGTCAGCCTCGCGGAATGACCCCCGGGGCGATGTTCTAGAAAGATGACAAATGTCACTGATACGGAGGACTCATGTTCGGACTCTGCCGATGAGGACTTAGACTCGGCTTTGCGGGTTGGTGATGGTTTTCTGTCGGAGGTTACAGCGGGTTTTGCCTCTTGGGTCGTATTCCGCCCTCCCTAGCACAGCCTGTTATTCTTTGTCGACTTGGCCGGTCAGGTCTGAACAGTCATTGAAAGGGGGCATGCTTGAAAAGCAGACCAAGACTTGAAAATTGGCGTCTTGACACGTCGACATGTAAACGATGGTTGACAGCAGGCGCGTAGGCATGTATGATGTGATATGACAGCGATCGAAGCCCAACCCGACAGTGAAACTGTTGATCCATCGCTCTGGGTTGGTCCGTCTCAACGCGGCTTCTAAGAAAAACACCGGACGGGGGTGGGTGAAGAAGGACGATTGGATAATTAGGTATGCCCTGGGGACTTGGATCGTCGAGCAGGATGACGGGACGCACAGCATCTGAGAACATGATTTCCTGGGCTCGGCCGTACAGGTACAGTACATAATAGAGAAACGCCCCGCTAATTGCTTGCCAGGGCGGGTGGCGCAGATGCAACGTTGGGACTGTCTTGAGAGCTACTCCCTTCGACCCTTGTTTTTCTGGTCAACGCCAGGACCTCGTTTGGTACCGGGGAAAAAAAAAAAATTCCAGGATCGAGGACAGAAATGCTACTGCACTTTTGGCCTGGACTCAGTTTCATCCCTTCTCCGGACTTGCTGGCCGATGGAGCATGGGTGTGCGTGTGGACGGAAAATGGTTGGCCAGCCCTGCGTCGTTTTGCTCTGATCGAGGGAGCGATGATGCTGTAATGCCAGAGCGAGGTAGGGGTTCTGAAGCTGCTACGTCATGGTCCGGGGGGTGGGGCTGAAGAGACGCAGCGGGATGGTTCCCCCGAAGAGCCCCCCCCCTGTACTGGATACTTTGCAGAGGGTGTGGTCCGTATGCAAGAGAGGGGTTGCTAGACAATGGGAGGAAAAGGGACTTGGGGATGGGGATCAAATGCTGCATGACACGGCGCAGAGTGACAAAGAATGTTGGGTGCCTGAAGGTTGAACCGTGGTGGTTGTGTTAGGTGGTGGTAGGCTTGGGGCTGGGCAGCTCGCTAATTGCAACTGACGTTGCTCCAACTGAACGCCCTGCCGCAGCCTCTACAAGGAGACACTCACTCACTCACTTGCACCCACACACACACACACACACATACACAGTCAGAAGGAGAAAGCAGCCAGCCCAAAGTCCAACCACCCATTCATCCCATCTTGTCTCCCTCCTCTCCCCTCCTCCTTTTCTAGCCAGACTGGCCCCCGATCCAAACAAGATATCTTTCCCTCTCGCCCTCACCTGTGAAGCCGAGACTTGCACTTGTAAATCTGCAGCTTCGACTTACACCCTCCACTCTGTACTGAACTCGACTTACACCATCCCACCACGCCACACCAACATCGCGACTGCCTCAACTCCCAACAGCGCCAACCCAACGTAGCCCAATATTTCCCACGGAACAGATTGCCTCCCTGGGGTAATAAAAACCACTATGAGTGGCGGCTCTTCCGTCGAACACATCGACGCCGTCGATGCCTTCGCGCGCACGCTCTATCTGCGGGCCAAGCAGTCCGGGCTGGCCTTTGCGGACGCGGCGTCGTCGGTGCGACAGCTACACCTAGCCTTACGACACCTCCGCGTCGAGGCTGCAGACCCGGACTCGCCGCTGCGGACCGGCCAAGCCTCGTCCGTCTTTGCCCGCCGTCTTCGCCCCATGGTCGAGGACTGCGACTTCACCCTCGCTCAGCTCGAGTCCGTCCTCGACCGCCATGGCGACGGCCGACCGTCTGGTGACGAGCGCGTGCGCGATGAGAAGCTCGCCGTTATTCGGTCCAGGCTCATGAGCGACAAGACCAACGTCGACATGTTCCTCGACACCGTTCAACTGCAGAACCCTGCCAACAAGCCGCGCCAGGTCGTCGACAACCGCCAGCCGGGCCTTGAGGATATTAAGGACAAGGTCGACCAGATCGCTAATCGACTGTTCCAAAAACGCGACTTCAACTCCTTCACTGAGGACGAGGACAGCCTGTGGCTCGAGTTCAAGGCCGAGCTCGAGAAGGAAGGCTTTGCGCCTCATGTACTACTCAGACACAAGGTCCGTCCACACATTTCGTCACATTGAACTCATGACACTGACCCCATCTCGCCTTAGGATATTCTCCGTGCTTATATCCGCGAACTTGAATCCGTCAGTTACGTGTCCGGCGGCACATATCCTACTGTCCGTGGCCTGCTCGAGCGTGAGGCCAAGACGCAGCCAACCTCGCCCAAGGAGCTTCCCGCGTATGATAATAACGAAAAGTTCTATGCTGGTATGAAAGGTGAACGGCGGATGCCCGATACGGCTCCCATCGTCCACACCCTCTCGTCGTCGCCGCAGGAAATGTCCGCCGAGTCCAACGACTCTATGGCTCTCATTTCAACAAGAGATCTCATTGCCATGGATAGTCTCAACTCAGATATGGCCGGTCTGATTCTGCAGTCGCCGAGCCAGCAGCAGCAGTACAGCCGGTCGCCTTCCGACCAGAGATATCTCGCCTCCACCGCCGCCGCCGCCGCCGCCTCCTTTTCAGGCCACGAGCTGTCGTCCTCGCCAACCTCAAACTTCGGAGCATCGCCTCGCTCCGTCCCTCCACTGCCACCCTACGTAAACGGCGGTGCTCCCCCAGCCTACGGAAGCAGTCCCCGGAGTCGCCTGGCACCTGACCGCTACGGGATGGAGATCCCCCCTGACGCACAATGGACCAAGATTAGACGCACTCTCGTCAGCCCCGAGATCTTGGAGCGGGCGGGAGTGAGGTACGAGGCTCGGCCGGAGTACGTCGCCGTTCTCGGCCGGTTGTCTCGCGAACAAATCACCGAATACGCTCGCCAAAGCGCCGAAGCCCGCGCAGCTCGCTCTGCCGGGCGCCGTCCACGACGCTCTTCTGATCGTCGCCGGCGAGGCGGCGACCGGGCTGACTCTAAGAGCAGCCGGGAAGACCTCGACGACGACAGCGCCGTCTACGATAACAGCTCCAGCTCCGACGACTCAGATGATGACGCCCGACCCGATGACAAGGGAACCAAGAGCTACCCCGTCATCGTCCACCCTCCAACCCGCGACAAGACGTCACCTGCAAGCACCGTCCTCCCCAAGCCCATCCTCAAGAACAAGAACGAGAACCACGTGCGCTTCGACCCGGAGCCGTACGAGGTCGACTCCCGCAGCCCGCGCTCCTACCGGGACGACCGCGACCGCGACCGCCGCCGCGACGACCGCTCTAGCCGGCGCCACACGCCGCGCGAGAGCTCCCGCCGGTACTCGGACGGCGGCGACCGGCACGGCGACCGACACGGTGACTACTACGGCAGTGGCCGGCGGCACCACCGCAGCGATCGCCGTGGGTCGAGGCGCGAGGACCGCTCGTATAAGAAGAAGGCCTGGGGCGAGACCCTCGGGGCCGTTGGCATTGGCGGCGCTGCCGTGAGCCTCATCAGCGTGCTCGCCGAGGCTGCTTCCGTTGTCTAACGCCCCCTTTATTCCCACATCGTTTGCTAGTGGTTGTCCGTTGACAGGTTCAACATACACTCAACCATCTCAACCTATTTTTCTTTCATTTGTCTCATGTTAATATCTTGTCTTTCACCTTTTCCCTATCTATCGCTCTTGACTTGGTACACGGGGATACAGATGGACGTGCTTGCGGATTACAGGACATGCAACGCGTGGAAAACTGGGTGGCTTCTTGATGTACGTTTTCGTGTAGGATCTTCTTTGTACGATCATGACGAGGTTATGACTGTTGGTGAGGTTGGGCGGTTGTCCTTTTGTATGAAATATGAAATGGAGGATAGATACCCGGCTGTTATAAATTGGAAGATGCTGATTGATACCCCGTACACTTGGGATCTACCTTTGAGAAATGTTGCTGATGGAGCATTTCGGCATATCTTGGCCGTCATATACACATTGAGAGCGTATACGTCCATCAATGAAGCTATATACTCAGGTCCTGCTCCAGCTTCTTCCACCACCCTTCTCTACCCACCTCGTTTGGCCCTGGAGCAGTTCCTCTAGCCCTCCTCCTCTTTATCGGCTTGCGCTTCCAATCCAAGACTTCAAGAGGTTGTGTTTGGGGCCACACGAAGTTTGGATCTTCCATGTCAATCTCCCCCTTCCTGTGCAATGCCTTCACAACCACGCCACTTAGATTATTTGGTAGGGTTGTACGCAGCTTCTGTTCAAAGTTGAAACGGGGCTTGACATCGGACCGTGTCATCTGGATGTGGCCGTGTGTGGAGCGATAGGAGATCTGATGGTGGAAGAACTCGCCGAACTCGTGGAGGAGGTTCGGTATGATGACACGCGTGAAGTCTCCTTCACGTTGTTTCCTGCCACGAGAGGCACCCTTCAGAATGCCGGTAAACCAGGAGGCGATATGGAACCATACGTGTTCCTTGTGCGCTTCCATCTGACGGCGCTGGTGACCAGGGGAAGTCACGCCCTGCAAAACCTCGTCAAGAACGATGCTTAAGTGCTCATCCTCTAGCTGTCGGTAGAAGGGCACGGCTTCTTCGCGAATGACCTTGACAGCGAGGCGCAATTTGCGCTGGGCGATGAGAGACTTGATGTAAACGTTGTAGTCCTCGAACGTGGGAGTGACATTGAAAGGATCTGAGGTCATGGCATGCCAAATGTCGATGACGTCTTGACTTTTTGTGCTGTTGACTTTGTAATTATTCTGCAGGGCGTACATGCGCGAGTAGGGTTTGGAGGAGCAGACATATGCCCAGTGGAGAAGGTTGGACCACGTTTCGTGGGGAACCTGGATACCATACTGGCGGGATACGTTGACGAGAAGCCCGAGGGCTGCTCTGATGCGGGACATGGAGCCAAAAGCCTCTACGATGGCGTTGAGGAAGTGTTTCGTCGGCTCTCGAGGGTTACCCTTACGGAACCACTTGCCGAGACCGACAAGGGCCTGGCCTGTTTCCTTGTCCTCGTTGAGACTGATGCCAAAGCCCCGCTGGAGAACGAGGCCCTTCATTCGAGTAAGGGAGTTTGACCTCGCAAACGATATCATGGTGGCGCAAAGGAGTTTCTCGTCAACGAGTACGCCGTACCGCTTCGAGCGATCCCAGTGAGTTTGAGCAGTGTATTTCATGCGAGTCAACATGCGAAGTTCTTGAGAAACACGCTCTCGTTGTCGATTGAAAGGCAGATGGCGTAAGTTACTGATGTTGAGTTTCATGCGTCCAATGCGTTTGAGAGATTCCGAGTTGTAGGTCTGGCGGTCACTGGATTTCAAACGCGGGAGCGAGATCACACGAGTGCGATCAAACTGATAGTATGTCGGGTCGGTCAAGAATATGGCCTTGGTGAATTCTGTCCAGGTGGAGGTGTTGCGCTGCGGCCCCTTGCCGTCCCTGGCGCTGGCGCCGAAGAAGTTAACGCTAGCTATCTTGTCTGAGGCAGCACCTGCACAGCGGATGAAGACCTCGTAGTCTGGGATGAGCATCTGGATACCGGCCGCTTGGCGGGCCTCCATGAGGATGTTTACAGCATCAAGGACTTCGCGATGTTGGACACGGACGCCAAACTCATCGACGAGGCGGGAAGAATCGATGAATTGGGTCTGGCCGAGAGTGATATTGAGGCCGTGGGCAACATCGTGGGCGGGGTTTGCGACGGGATCTATCCAGCGTAGGATTTCGGAGAATGTTGCAATTGGCAGCTCGCGAAGCTCTTCAAGGGCAACTTGGGCAAAGTATGGATCGTCGTGATTCAGCCGGTTGGCCCATTCGAGGAAGTCGGGGACGATTCGTGGCACATCGCGACATTGGATGGCGCGAAGAAGTCGATCGAGAGCAGTTGGCAGCTCATGCTCTTCCTCACATAGAGTCGAGTCAGGGAACCTTGGGAATAGAGGAGAAGTCGACAGCAGAGGAGAAGCTGGCAATGAACTCGTCAAGGCCGAAGCTGAGGTTGACGACTCACGCAAAGTCTCGGTCGTTGCGTGGGATGCCAACCATCGTCGCTGACCCACAGCGGGTCGATGCCTTATCGGTGGGTCGAGGACCGGTAGCTGTAGCGGTAGTGCGGTGGAGGGTGGAGAAGTTGAAAGGCAGGGGAGACGAGGCCCTCGCCAGAGGATTCGTCCCTGAAGCATGGCTCAATGGCAGGCGTCATGGACGAGAAGTCGGGGGACGTTAACAAACGACGCGAGAAATGAGGAGTTCTGAGACACCTCCTCGGTTGGAGAAGGCTAGAAAGTAACGGTAGGTACGTATTTCCTTTTCCTGCCGTGTAACCCAATCCAAATACGTCGCAATGCCGCGAGGGGAGGCGGATACAAGGATATGAGTATGGGGTAGCATATCTGATATATGCATATTACTACCAGCCCCGCTTGCGACCGCGCAAGCTGTCAAGCTTGGTACAGCTCAGCAGCCGAAGATTTTCCATCCGTGGCAAGAATCGCCTTTTGCACGAATCCACGAAAGGGCCCTGTCGACCTCACGCCGCCACCCCCCTGACGCTCACCCCCGCTGCGCAGGCTCAACCTTCAGGGACATCCTTCAGAACACAAAGACAACTCCCCGAGAAGCTCTTGTGCAAATCCCATCATGGCGGACGCTGCCGAGGATACCCACCACGTCTCGGAGCCCCTCGATCTCGTGAGGCTCCTGCTCAATGAAGTGGTATTTGTCAAGTTGCGAGGAGACCGCGAGCTGAAGGGAAAGCTTCATGTGGGTGTTTACCCCTCCCTTTCTCTTTTTGAGACCTCGGTTGTGAGAGTGCTGGTGCTAACGCTTGGGGTAGGCCTACGACAGCCATTGCAACCTGGTTCTAGGGGAAGTTGAAGAGACCATCTACACTGTGGACGAGGACGATGAAGATGACGAGGTCAAGGTGAGTTGGCGGTTCAAGATTATGAATGAGGCGAGGAATTCTGACAGTGTCTAGACCATCAGCCGGAAATCTGAGATGTTGTTTGTGAGAGGTGAGTGTGGTCCTGCCTCATGAGTTGCAATAGCGTTCACTCACACCATGTCGCAGGCGATAGTGTTGTCCTCATCTCACCCCAGGTTCCTTTTTAGAGTACCGGAGCAATGATACCATGGCATTATACATAGAAAATCCCCTTTGAGGAGAACCCGGCTTGCGAGAGCATTGCATCACCAAAGTGCGGGGCTGTCTGGCAGCACATACGCCGACGGGATGAGGTTCGCCGGCCGAATTGGATGAGATAGAGTCGGCTTCAACTCACCAGATGGGGTCCACGAAACTCATATCCTACCTACTCGGGCATGCTCAGGGGGTCACAGAGTCCTGCGCGTGGAGATGCTGCACGACGCAGCATGTCTTCCAGTCGGTGTTTTCAGGGAGGCTCCTACAGCGCATGAGATATTTAAAGAAAACACGAATACAATGCCACCTATGATGTGTCTGGAATTCTGGCCATCGTGCTATTGTGCAATGCGTGCCAACTTCCTTTACCTACCTTAAGTAACTTCATGGGTTGCCTTGGCTTTGTGTGAATTGAGCAATGTGGCTTGGCCTTGCCTGTATTACGTATATTATTGTATGCCATATAAGTATCCGCGCTACGGATGGATTCCATTGGGTGCCTGGGTAGCTCTTATCGATTAGCAACCGCGAAATTAAGTGAGTAACACCCCGCGCCTGCCCCCAGTCAAAGCTGGAAGGCCATCAAGTGACACATGCTCACATCTCCCGACTTCCCATATGACTCTTTCGTCGCAACATTTCCAGTCAGCCGGCGAAAGAGAGGCGCAACTATCCTGAGGCATTCATTCGCGTTCAGTCATACTTATAATCTTGAACAAGCCCCAGTCTGACATCTCTCAACTTTTCCGACAACTCCAATGATCACTCGAATACCTACTTCTGTGACCCATTTGTGATGCAGCAGACCCGCATGACCTCATTATTACAGCTACGCTCATAATGACGAGCCACCCGACGAAGGCGATGGCGCATGAGAAGCGCAAGGGAGAGTCTGCAAGTTCATGTCTGATCTCGTGCGACGCAAGATCTAACAAGCTGGCTACTTAGGCACTAAACGACTTCGCAGAATACGTAGAGCAGCAGCAGAATCTCCGCTACCCAGCGATCCGGACGACTACCGCGTCTGCCTCCACCGAAACCGACCGCAACGACCAGCATCATGACGAGCTCGATGAACTATTCGATAACCTTGACCTCGCCGATACAGAACCTCGAGTTCCCCTCAAGGAACTGCTTTTAGGAAGGTCTGACGAGACCTCGCTGAAGCAGCTCGAAGACCTCATCGCCGGTCGCATCCAGGAGGGCTATGGCGAGGCTGTCTTCGAGATTGGCTTCGACAACAATGTCGGCTCGATGCAACTGAGCTTGGACGAGTGGAACCGTGCATACAAAACCCTCGAAGCCGCGGCGAAGCGGGTACGCGCGAGTTGCGACCTCCTGTTGACCAAGAATGTGGGCGGCGACAAGGAGGCCGAGAGTACGAGCGATAAACCCTCCAAGGACAAGAGCTGTAGCGGCAAGATTCTCATCCGCCAGTTTCCTGAAAAGGTTCAAGACGTTATCGAGACTCGAATAGCCGTAGTGGGCAATGGTAAGGGCACGCAATCTTTGCCCGTCTTGGTCGTCGTTAACAGCTGGCAGTCGACGCGGGCAAGAGTTCCATGCTAGGAGTCCTAGTAAAAGGAGACCTCGACGATGGCCGAGGAAAGGCTCGAGTCAACCTCTTCCGCCACAAACATGAGATTGAAACTGGTCGAACCAGCTCGGTCGGCATGGAAATCATGGGGTTTGACACAGAAGGCAATGTTATCACCTCTGACATTCCTGGGCGTAAGGTTTTTCTAGCCTTCTGCATCCCGACTTGACTCACCATTTTATGATAGGCAAACTTTCATGGGAGGAAATCGGCAAGCGAAGCGCCAAAGTCATCACCTTCAGCGATCTGGCTGGTCACGAAAAGTACCTACGGACGACCGTCTTCGGATTGCTGTCTAGTAGCCCCAACTACTGCCTGCTCATGGTAGCAGCCAACAACGGCCTCATTGGCATGAGCAAGGAGCACCTGGGTATTGCACTCGCTTTGAATGTCCCCGTCATGGTCGTTGTGACCAAGATTGACATCTGCCCGCCCAATATCCTTGAAGAGACTATCACGCAGATTACCAAGATCATGAAAAGCCCCGGGGCGCGCAAGATCCCTACCTTCATCAAGAATCGCGAGGAGTGTATAAACACAGCGACGCAGTTCGTTAGCGAGCGAATTTGCCCTGTCTTCCTCGTGTCCAACGTCACAGGCGAGAACCTCGATCTCGTCCGGACATTCTTGAACATCCTTCCCCACCACGGACGATACAACTCTGAGGCTCCCTTTGAATTCCATGTTAATGACACCTTCTCAGTGCCTTTCGTTGGAACCGTGGTCTCTGGCATCGTCAAGGCGGGACTAATACACGAGGGGGACAATGTTCTTGTTGGCCCCGATTCCTTGGGTCAGTTCACGTCCACGGCGATTCGCTCCATTGAACGCAAGCGGATACGAGTCCCTGCCGCATCAGCGGGACAGTCGGCCTCATTCGCTTTGAAGAAGGTCAAGCGCAAGGATGTCAGAAAGGGCATGGTTGTACTGCCTAAGATTGAAGGGCAGCCGGCTCCCAAGGTCCACCGAGAGTTCATCGCCGAGGGTGAGTTGTCTCATAGCTTGCTGCGCCCCTTTTAATTTGCCTCGACTGACATTATGTAGTTTTGATCTTGTCGCATGCTACAACCATCAAGACCAAATACCAGGCAATGCTGCACGTCGGCCCTGTCTCTCAGACCTGCGCCATCATTGACATTGATCGCGAACTCATTCGTACCGGGGACCGCGCAACCGTCGCGTTCCGCTTCGTTCAGCGCCCCGAGTATCTGGCCCCCGGTGATCGCCTGCTTTTCCGAGAAGGTCGCACTAAAGGCCTTGGTATTGTTAAGTCAGTTGGCTACGACCCAGAGCATCCGCTGATGCCTAAGACAACGGACATAGAGGAGCAGAAGGCACCGCAGGAAGTCAAGGTTGGGGCTTGAATGAAGTCGGCAGGTCGGCTTGGGGCGTAAGGAGCATTGGGATGGATTTCACAGCACGCTCTCGACGATACCATGGTTAGGATTGTGGAAATATTGGCGTTTGGGGATCAGTCATCGTTGTTTTGGTTTATTTTCGTCTTTAGGGGCATTGTCTCTCATTAGGTATTCTGGTCAGAGCTTAACCGAAAATCGTCTTGTTTGTGGCTTTCACCGCACCTCTGTGCGTGGCCGTACAGTTTTCCCTTCTGCCACGTCCAACTCCTGACCGATGGCCCTCCTCGTACCTCCCGGAATCTTGAAAAGCAGCTTCTTGGGGTATTGCACCAACTCCATTATCAATGCCTCACCCGCGCACTCTCGCTCCAAGTAGATACAGATTGCTTTCCCCTCTACGATGGCCCGCTGATTCAACCACCAGGCCTCGAACGACGCAAGCCTGGCGAGCCAGTAAGCCAGGAGCAGCAGGGCCCGCGGGTCCTTGTCCTCGAGCAGCCGGCGGAACCGCGGATCAAGCTGGGACAGGAATGAGAGGAACTGGATCACCGTCTTGTCGTTCATCTCACGCGGGAGCAGCTGCGCAAGGATGGACGCGGCGACGTGGTACGGGTTCGCGCACGCCGTGGACGAAGTCAGGTCGCACAGCGGGTAGAAGGACGCGGGCAGAGCACCAGGGGGAATAGGGGCGAGGCCATTGGGGGCTACGTTGACGGCGTGGTCGGCGATCAGCGGGTGGAAGATGCTGTCGGGCCTGGTAGGATCGGCAAGATCCCATACTGCCCGCTTGCCGTCGCTCATCTTGAGCCAGTCCAGGTCGGAGGGGCTGGCCTCGTTGAGCGGCCACGAGGCGGCCGGGTCGACCGAGTCGACGAAGGCGAAGGCGGCGGAGCCGAGGATGGCGGCCGACGTCCACAGCGCGTCCCGGTGGCTGCCGGCGAGGGTCCGGGGCGATGATCGCGCCGCCGCCGACAGGTTGCGGTGGAACAGCGCCGTGCCGTGGTACCAGTGGAAGGCGAGCTGGGACCGGTGGGCTGCTGTGGTGGTGAAGGAGGAGAGGTAGGAGTCGTGGAGCAGCGTGAAGGCGATGAAGACGTGCATTAGGAAGGGGTCCTGGGTGGAGTGTTAGCAATATATCTTGAACATAAGATGAAAGCGAATGTAAGCGAGAGATGAGAGAGATGCAACTGGAGGATGAAGACATGGGAAACATACAGATGCACTCAACGCAAACGCCTCCTCCCGATACAGATGCCTCGTACTCGCACTCCCAACCGTAAGCACAGTCCTAGTACGAAACCGCTGTATGGCAGCATAGTCTGCGGGCCGCATCTCATAACTGCCCAAGTGCCCGCCGGCCACCGGCCCCGCCACGGGGATCCGCAGCCCGGGCAGCGGCGCCGGCAGCCCGAGACTCGGGCTTGGCGCTGGCACCCGCATCCTCGGCGGTCCTCCGAGCACCAGCTTCAGGGTGCTCGCGCCCGCCGTCCCCGCGAGCTGAAGCGCCGGCGCCGAGCGTACATAGTTGCACACGTAGCCCGAGGACGCGCAGCGGTTGCACGTCGGCTTGGATTCGTCGCACTGGAAGGGGGGAAATGGTCAGATTCAGGCAGGGTCACTGGAAGAGAGAGGGTGTGGACGATGTGATGCGAGACCGACCTTGACGCTTCGGAGCTTGCAGTTGCCGCAGCCCAGCCGGGACTTGCGATGGGCTTTGCGCTGCCGCACCGCAACCGGCTTCGTACTATCTTCAGGAGCGGCCATGTTCGAGCCTTGAATCGGCTAGGGTACGTGGTTGATGGGTTAGCCTTGGCTGGCCCAGTTCGCTCGCAATGAGGTGAGGTTGACCGGAGATAACGGAGGTAGTTAGATCCACGGACTCCCACAGCAACTGTTGAATGGTTACGATGAATCTAAACAGGCCTGCCCTGTCTCAATGAGGTCAGAAAACATCAAGCCTTCTTCTAATTGGGGCACAAATCCATCGAGGTGTGTCCAAGTCCTGTGCCTGAAATCGGCAAGCATCTCGGAAATTGTGGTTGAAAGCAGTAAGCTGTCCCTTCGCGCATGGGGAGGACCGCCAGAGTGGTGACATCATACATCTATCATCAGCCCTATGATCCCAGTCTCTTCTGACCCTGCAAAGGAAACAAGATCGTCACCGCCAAAAATTTCATGATTATATCGGGCATTTTGCAACTTGCTAACCTGTTTTCCACAGCTTTCCCCTGTTTCAGCTAGTCGAAAAAGTGAACAATCTTGCTCGTCGACCCACCAGAGGACCTGTTTTCATCCAAGACGCTTGACGTCGTCTTAGCTCGTGTGGTATTCTTAGACATAGGTACCCCAGCGGCTCCACGACGAAACAACCCCATGGCTAGGCTCGTAGAATCGAATCATGCACCGGCTGAGGTTGAAACGAGCGCATGATCCAATAAAGCGAGTCGCTTTCCGTGGCACATAAGTAAGACATAATTTTATATCAGATCTTCCATACTGGAACCGTGCTCTAGTTCGAGGGATAGCCATGGCCATCTTCACATTAATTATGCAAATGATTGCAAAAGGATCAAGAAACCTATGTGGTAACAAAATAGATAATAAGAGACTATGCGTAATGTGGTATCTGAAAATGTGAGTATGCCTCTCCGGGATGCCTCCCTGTCCATATGTGTCCAAAACAACCCCCAGATTTAGAAGACTATTGCTTCAGGTATGTCGATGCCCTATATGCCCTGCCTCCTCCCCTTTTATAGAAAAAGAAACGCCAGGTCCCATGGAGCGATGTAGGAAAACAGACAAATCAACGCCGCCAATGTTCCCTGCATTGGTACATCCCATAGCCACCTCGTTCCATCCCATGCAGTCCGATACTTGCCGGAGTGACCAGTTTACAAAAGAAAGTATTAAGAAAATGTAGATTTTATGAAAATCTTTCGTCGAGTGGGTGTATGTTATTGGGGACACCGTTCTGTGTCTGAGTACAGTAACTCGTCATCACATCATGAAGGCGACCAGCGCTTTACCCGACCCTGGCGGCTCGGCGCGTGGCAGCCTCCATATCGAGAGTGATAGGCGGGCGGGCAATTTCCATGCTCCTGCTGGGCATCCTGCCGCCTGGTGTCATGGGATGCGCCACATTGACCCGACCCGTCCTCTCAAGGATTCTTGGAGGTGTTTCATCAGAGTCGGATGCTGAATCTGAGTCGGGGCCATCATAGTCGGCCAGTCGGGCGAAGTAGTCGGCAAGACCGTCCACGCTGGGCGTGCCAACCACAGCATCGTAGCAGGGGGGAGGTGTCATAACCCCGGCACGGAGAGGTTCGCGGCCAAGGTCGAGAGCAGGTGGAGCGACATCATCCTCAAAGGCAGGTGGGTTGAAGCTCGGAACTCTCATCAAGTGAATTGGTCGAGGCTCATTTGCGTTATGGGCCAAGTGCGCGGCTTGCGGCGGCGCGGGGAGGATGTCGCTGCTCGTGTTCGCGCCCGAGAGCGTTCCGGTGGAAGAACTGGGCGATATGTCGGTACGGACAGAAGCAGCGTCAGGGCATCCACAGGTGGACCGGCAGGCCATGGAAGGACCAGTTGAGCCGGAATAAGCGGGGAGATTGGTGTTAGCATGAGTGGCTCGGCAGTTAAGAACAGTAAAGGGTGAATCAATGCTGATCTCAAAGTGCTTGCGCTTGGTGCCGGTAGGGTCCTCGGGGTCAATACGGCTGATTCGCATCACAACCTGTCCAGGGTGAGCATGTACTAATAGGAGGCGATGAATGTGATAACATACCTTGATCCAGTGATAGACATTGACATTCTTCCAGCTGCAGTCGGGATGAAGCCTCAAGTCCTTGTTCTTCGCCATCATCTCGCATGTCGGAATCTGCACGTTGGCTTCAATCTCAGTTGCACCCCAGAAGTGTTCCAGTCCCAAGTCTAAGTCTCCTAGCATATTCTCCGTGGGCTCGGGCAGTGGCTGGGCGGAGGTGTGTCGCCTTGCTGCCTCGGAAGCTCGTCTCCGAGCGGCGGCTTCACGGGCTTCTCGTCGTTCCTCGGCAGTTGGTTCTCCACCTTGGAGGAAGCGAAGGTCAGAATCCTCCCATTGCTCATCAAGGGGTTTGCCAGCGGTTTTCTCGAGAAGCAAGATCTTGCGACCGGGGTCCTTTCTAGTGACGCGCCTGTCGTTTGTCCAGTACTCGATGGACTCGGTTACGAAAACCTTGAGCTTGTGCACCTGAACCTTGGCCAGAGGAGTCAACTTGAAAGCGATAGGGATCTTGCTACCAATAGGGAAGCTCTTTCCCGAGATGACAATATCGTAGTGTAGCTGGTCCTCCCACTGCCTGCTGATGGAGATGGGCTCCGACATCTCGAGTGAGAGCTGGTCGGGAACTCGGACAATGGACAACTCCTTGGTGCCGTGCAGGTTAGGCCTAAAGGCACCGGCGCGGTCGATAGTCGCCAAAAGCTCCCAGGTGACAGATCCGAACTGCAACTTGGTGGTCTCCAGCTGGTGGTGGTCGATGGGGAGTTCAAAGGAATAATCATAGACACCCGGGTAAAAGACCTTGTATCCCTTGACCTGTGTAGCTGTGGCGATTGGACTCTCATCCTTTTGGAAGCTGCGGGATTGAGCATTTTGGAGCGACAAGCGCTTGACTTCTTTTGCAGTCAAGTTGTTTCGGTGTGATGATTGAGCAGAGTTAGAGTTGCCGAAGCGGGTGGCTATACTCGTGGAACTGCCGTTGGGGTTTTCGTGCGAGGCTGTTTTTAGTTGGAATGTACATTGATTTCCGTATTCAGTTTCCCAGCCGTCATTCATCGCGTTGAAAAATGTCAGGACTTGGGTGCGCAGGCTCTCCTCTTGGAAGTCGACCTGCTTCAAGGGTGGGATGCCCTCAGGCCACTCGGTGCGGGCGCGGCCGAGCAGCTTCAGCTGGACAGCCTTGATCTTGACGTTCTTGGTGACGCGCAGCTGAAGCTTGCCTCGCAGCAGAGCAGTGCCAGAGTGGCTGTCGCGATGGCGGTTTCCATCGTGGTCGAAGCCAGATAGGAAAATGTTCTGCTCAGCGAGGACGATTGAGCATGACACACCGCTGCCGGAGGCGATGGGCTTAGGGACCTCGGCGACAAAGGAGGTGATGGCAGACTTGGAGGCGTTGAGGCGACCGATGGGATTTGCCATTGCGAGGCCAGCCGGAATGGCCGAATCAATGACTCGGGGTGCCATTTCGGAGTTTGAACTGGTAGAGATGAAAGGCGTCGTGGACGTGGCTGTGGTGGTCAAAGTTAAATCGTGTGTGGGCGAGTCGGGTCGGGTGTCGTCATAGGCAGGCGGGGGTCCGGTTACGCTTTCCCCAGTTGATCCAACGGTAGTGGCAGGTGCCCAGGTCGCACGACCAAATGGGGGCGGGGGCACTTCGGACTGTGCAGTAGCGGGCGCTGCACTAACACGAGCACTAACAGTGTTGTTTACACCGGAAGAGGCCGCAGAAGACGAGGATGCAAGATTGGTGCTGGAGCTGGAAAACGTCCCCAGCAGTTTGCCCAGCGGCCGGAATGTCACAGAACCGTCCCCTAGAGATTCGGCTCGTTGACGGGCTCTGGCCTTTGCTGCCCTGCGTTTCTCGTTGTGGCGGCAGTTTCCTGGCTGCAACGACGGCGTTTGACGTGGCGGCGGCGGGCTTGGAGGTTGATTCTCGGGGCGTAGTTCTCTTGGGATATAGCCCGAGGGGTAGCTGACGATGTGAATGGCTTGCGGACGAGCTCTCCGAGGTCCAATGAGGGGAGTCGGGAAACGAGCAACGGCCAGCGAGGCGGATTTCTTCTTGTGGAGACGTGGACGATAGAATATGTTTTCGTTGGCGTTGATCCAGTTGGAACGGCGTGGTTTATCGGGGGACTCTGTCATGGTGTTAATGGGCGGCTACAGCCAAATGTGACAACGATGATGTGCGCCCAGCCGGTGAGCCTCTTTGACGCAGCAGCACAACGCAAGACTAATGTAAGGATGTGTGATGATCGCCAAGGGGAAGGAACCTCTAGGTTCTTGGGGATGTTATAACAGCAATCCAGAGAAGCCAATGCAAGGGCAGATGGAAGGGAGCACGCGCGTAAGGGAGGGTGCTTGACTTATAACCGCCAGGTGATGCAGACCAAACAAGAGCGGGACCATGGCAATGGCCCATCGGCTTAGGTCTCCATTGTATTGAAGGGTGAGGGGGCGGGGAGAGACGGTGTGTAGTAGAGATGGGGCCGGGAGGAGCGCAAGGCGAGCAAAGCACCCGGCTAAGGGACAGGACACTCCATGCGCTGGCACAAGAGGGTGAGGGTATCCATACAAGCGACAAGGACGGGGAAAGCAACGCGCTAAAAGCGGATTGGTGGAGGCGGCAGAGTCTGGGCAACAATGACGAGGGTGAGGGTCTTGAGGGTCTAGAGTGAGGGAGACAAATGGGCTGGGCTTAGTGCGGACGTTTTGCTGGCGTCGTTGGCGGGGTGGAGATATTGCGGGCGAGCCAGGGTCAGGCGCAGGATGAGAGGGAGGGGAGACAGGGATTGGACGTGAGGAGGTGAGGAGGAGGATGTGAAGTAGCGGCGTATGGTGTGGAGAGGGATGATGCTGGATGTGGAGGTGAACGAGAATGGAGCGGAGGGAGAAATATTTGTTTTGATTCTTCTCGTGTTGACGAGTGAGAAAGATGAAAATTTTGCCATTGCAAGACTTGATGCGATGGCAGCTGTGCGAAAAAAAAAACCGCTAACAAGCGATGTGAAATGGTATTGGCAGTGGAAACAAGGAAATGGCCCAAAGAGGCAACCTGAATGCCATCATCAAGGCACAAGGCCGGGGGTGCAAGGGCGGGGGAGCTTGGAGAGGGTGTGCATCGATTGAACGGCATGACGAAAAAATGAACAAGCCAACAGCTAGACGCAAAAGAAAGTCGGGTTCAAAGCTCAATTTTGCAGCCTCGAACCAAGAAAAGCACGTACCTTTGGTGAATCCGAAACAGCGACAATGGGCTCTTCGGCCAGGGCGTGTTTTGAGGCCGGGCCGGGCGAAGCTTATCCGCCGGGCACTGGACTATGATGAGCGGCGACGGCGATGAAGCTGAAATCACCCGCGAAAAAGGCTTTGAGCCAGGCAAGGGGGAGGGCTTGTCTTGATTGCCTTGAGTTGACTTCTTGGCGCCCGACTCGGGTGGTACACGTTGGGTCCAAGCGAGCGGAGATGCTGGTGATTAGATGTGACGGCGGTTTAGCCGCGTGTGCTTCAGTCGGCTCGCAGCCAGGATAACCGGCGCGTAACACGCAGCTTGTGCAGGTTTCTGACAGCCAAAGCTGGGGTAGCAAAAATGCTCCCAAGGGAAATTCACGCTAATAGGCGATGGGCCTTGATCTTTGCCTTGTCGGTGAGACCAGGGATTGGCGAGACCAGGAATAAGTAAGTTTGCTGTAAAACGACTAGGCAAGCCAGTCGAGCCAGGTTGGAACAAGAGTCAAAAGGGCCTGCAAGAGGAAGAAGAAAAAAGCACGGGGCACAGCACCGAGGTAGAGGCAGCGGATGATGGGCTGAGATCTGAGACCGGCGAAGGCGACGGAGCGGCGGCAGTATGGTGCGAAACACGGCGTTGGCTTTTCGGGGGCGTGCACGACGACGGTGCTTCTCAACGAAGGCGTCTAGAAGCCGGCTCGGTGAAATGGCAAACCGGGCTGTTTGATGAGACAGACGGCACGTAGATGTCAGGGGGATGGAGGAGCTGGGGTGGTGGGTAGGCAAGCAGCCTTTTGTTCTTTTTGCGATTACCCAGTGTGTCGGCTTGTCGGCGGCGGGTGTGGTGGAAGAAAGGTTGGGATTTGGAGATGGAGGGCGAATGGAGACAAGGAGAGAGAAGGTGAATTATTATTCGTTTTCTGCTCGTTCGTTCCATGGTCGTAAACCGAGCCCGGCAGCAACGCGGCCCTAGGCCCAGCTCAGCCCAGACCCAGCCCAGGCCCAGGCAACCAAGGCATTAGATTCGATGACACGGACGACGGACAACGCATGCCGTTGAATTGACTCTGCTCGCGCCGTGTAAACGGCGGGGATGCTACCGATTCTCGCAGGCTCCTGCCGTTGATTGGGCCTCTACTTTCTCCAAAAAGTCACAGTTACAAGCGGCCACAGTGGCACAGGGACTTGGCTGCTCCCATAGCCCACTTACCAATTGTCCACTAGCCACCCCCGCTGACGCGGCGCCGACCGTCCACAGCAAGGCCTGCTACTGGGCAACCTACGTAATTATGCTGCGGACCTGCAGCCCCAGCCAGCGTCTGTGCCGAATTGCCCCATTGCAATGCTAAGACTGAGACTTGTACTCCGTACAAAGAGAGAGCGACACACACATACAACCAGTAAACTTCCAACGGCACCACGGCTGGCTTGCACTTGTGTGTGCCCTGGTCCAGTGGCGGCATCCCGGTTGCCGAACCGCCGATGGCAATACGGACTGCCTTGGTTCTTGTCGACCCTTCCCTCCCGCCCTAATGGTAGACTCGCCGAGACGGCAGCCCCGCGGTAGGGTGAAGCACGATGCATGAAGGGTCGTTCGCTAGTGTTGATGGTTGATGACGATGGAGGTGCCAACTGGCGTCCACTTCAACTCGTTTGTTTGTCTAGGCACCGGGAAAATGGCATTTCTCGCTGTGTGAGGCATCGATGGATGATGCTTGATTGGCCTCGTTCTGTACACAATGCGAACACACACAACTCTTGTAGTATGGAGCTGGATGTCTCCGTGTAACTGGTAACATAGCTGTCAATCTTCAAGGATCAAGCCTGTGAGACACTCGCGCAGATCGATGAAGGGTTCCCTTGGGAATTGAGTTGAGAGTCAAACACAATGCCATCGTGCAGACAGCTGCAAAGCCTGTCCAATGCCGTGCCGCGCCGACGGCATCCTGCCGGCTCGAGATGTTTGAGCCTCTTCCTTTAGCCTCCGCTGCTAAGCCGTTCCGGCGGGTCTCTCCCGTGCATGCAGTGATGATGCACTCAGGGTTTGTCTCTGCCGCCCTACCCTTCGTTCACCAATGCCATGGTTGGGTTTTGTCTCAAATGCTTTTCATACGTATCTGACAAACCCCGAGACTTCCGCCCCTTCCTGTGTCAGCCCATAAGTCTAATTCTACCTTCCCCCATTTGTTCTAGAACACAGTCTTCTGCCGTCCAGTGCCGTCCTCACACACAAAAAAGAAAAGAGGAAAATGGAAAGAATAGTAAATAAGAATAAACGTAAGACGGAACTGCCGGGTATCTCGGGTGCAGGATCTAGGTACCGGCGCATAATCACATGCCCCCATTCGCGGTGTTTCAACACCGCAACAGACAAAGGAAAATCAGCGCGTACTGTGCCTGGGGCATCTGATGCCATCCCTCAGACGTTCTGATCTGACCAACACACCAGGGGCCACATAATCCACCGCCTGGTGACGGTTCCTTTCTTGCCTGCTTGAACCAGGAGCAGAATTAAGGATGCCCATGTTTCAGAGTCATCTGTCTACTTTATGCCAAGCGCGTCCCCGTTTTAGAGCCTCCAGGGATGCCCTGTAGGCGTTAGCGGGTGAAGCTGTGACGCTGGGCCAAAGAAAACGCAGCACAATTAGAGCCAAGACGGATCGCATCAACAGCGTGACTAGGCCAGAGCCCTGCACGTAGTAACTGCCGGTCTCAATCAATAGTAGTTCTAAGCACGAAAGTAAGTCAGACCTATGTCGGCAAGGCGAGGTGCCGCTCTGCTAGGAAATTTGGTCTTTGCTTTTGCCAACTCATTCACTTTGTCGATCCCCTTGTGAAGCGCCTTGGATCTTGTGCAAAGCGACAGGCATCACCACGCTAGGAATTTAACAACAAAAACAAAACAACACCGCTCGCCTCGTTCATCTGCCAGCAATTTTGCACGGCATAATTTAATGTTCGCGCATACCCCTGTCGTCAACTTGTCAAAGTTCAACCGGGACGCAGATCTCTAGACCTGTTGCTGTGCGACTGGGGCTAGACCGTCACCCACCTCAGAGCCAAAGACTGCATCAAAGCAACACAACCAAAACCATCCATGGGCCCATCATCAGCAGCATCTGCCGTACGAAGATAGCATCACCTATGCGCGACAATCTTAATAGGCTCATTTCCCCTTAGCCCCCGCCGTATCTCGGCCACTTTAATCAAGGGAAGCTCGAAAGAAGCCTTCTAGCCGACGTCGAAACATTGCCTTCGTTTCGGTGATGACCGCGAACCACCGGCGCCCCGGTCTAGACCGGGGTCCCCGGGCTCCCAGCGTCGCCTCGCAGGGATCGACGCCCATGAGGTCATATTGCTCCATGAAATGCGACAGTGGGTTTTGCTTGGAGAAATATTTTTTGGTGTTGTGCCCTACCTTGGGCATTTTGGGTGACCATTGTCAGACCCATGGTTGGTGGCTTCACTGTGTGCGGTCGTGACAGTGTCCCATGAGGGCTGGATAAGTCATCTGGGAAAAATGTCTTGGAAGAAAATTGGCACGCAGACGTGGATTGCGGCCGTGACTGTTGCATGTGCACTGAGCAACAGGCGTTTCTCCATTTCCTCACATCAAATTCAACACTGGGGGATAGAATTTCCATCAAGGGCTGAGTACGGTACTGCTTCACCCAGAACCATCGCATTATTCCTCCTAAGACGAGTTAAGAAGGTTTCTAACAAAAATTTGCACGCTTGAAGCAGCGGGCGCCGTCTTCCCGGCTCGGCATCTTTTGACATGTGTTCATCGATGGCATCTTCGCATGCACTCGGGAATTCGGCGCTCACGTGCAGTGAGAACGGTGAAGCCGTACTATCTCCTTGATGTTCCTTCACACAACTCCGACTGGTACAGAGTACACAGCTCAAAAGCATGAGCTAAATCATGCATCAATCCTCATGACGAGCCGAATAAGGCCACTGGCCCTGTCAATCCTGTGGCAAAAAACTATGGGCAGCCGACAGATCCGCCCATCCCATCATTCTCATTACTACGACAGTGTAGCGTCACATTCGCCCGAGCCCATCGACAGTGCCGACGTCGGCCCTGCATGTCATGTGTGATAATATGCGTACTGTCAGCCCGGCTGCATGTCTGTCAGCAGAGCTAAAGAAACCACTTGAAGCCACAATGCACACACGAAAAAGAGAGGAAAAAGATAAGCCTGTGCGAGCAGAGGTCCGCCGCCCGCTCCTATCACCGGCTTGCAATTGTCTCGAACCCGCCAGACCGGCCTCCGTCTCCGCCAGGATCCTCGCCGTGTGAATGCCGGGCGAGCCATTTGTCACCGCGGCTTTTTTTTCCTCACTTCCTTGATTTATTAGCCCTCTGATAGGCTGCCATTTGACCTCTTCTATTCTTTTTTTCACCTTGGCCCAATTGGCGAATCAAGGACGTGATGCCTTGTCCCCTCCTGCTCACGGTACTTTTGCTCCATTCATCAGGCAAAGATCGGCCCATTGCGCGAGTGTCTACGTCCCCATCTAAACCGCTCTTTCGTTCTTCCGTGAATGTTGGCGCAAAGCGCGCCAAGCTAACACATCTACGGTGATGAGAGGCCTGTACATGAGTGGCTAGTAAGACGTGGAGGCGTCTGATGCAGGACTGTCCTCCACCATTGTCCTGGCAGAATTGAGAGACCAGGTGAGTGAGATGAGACGACCAAATGAGCACTTTCAATGGCAGTTGTGAAAGACATTTAACTACGCGTTCAATTATTTAGAATACCTATTTATGGCCTCGGACTATGCGCCAGCGAAGCTCAGGTTGATAGCCAAGCTGATTTTGGCAGAAGTGCCAAGAACTTGCTTTGACTAAGAGACCCATCTAAGGTGTGGTTAATTCTTCCCATATGCATACGCGTCTGTGGTGTCAAATTGCCGACCCCCGGAGGCTTGTTGGCAATTTTCATGAGATTCATTCGCCGCTCAAAGCCATGTTTCCTCACTGCAATAGGGACGTTAGTAACCAAGTGATCCAAGATGCTGGGGTCAAGACTTACGGTTCACAATATCTTCGCGCATGTTTCGAAGCTCTATAAGGGTCATTTCCTTGGGGTATGAGTGGTTGCGGAATTTGTGATCGAGCGATAGCTTGGACGAGCAGGGTAGGTCGGCTCCAAAGTCGGACGCCCACTTCTGCAGCTGCTCTTTCATGCGTTGCACAGCTGGCTCTTGAGGGATACCCAAGGCGATTCTGTGCTCCTTAATTTCCGCCAGAAGCTCGTCAAAGGCTTTCAGACACCTTTTCAAGGCGGTGTGGATGTCCTCAGGGTCGGTTGTACTGGAAGACATACTTTCTGGTTGGGGACGATGGTAGGTTGTAGAAGGATGTTGTATTGAGAAGGGTTGATCTACGAGGATACCGGTCCTAGCTACTTATGCATCATAAGATATTTGTGAATCACGACTTGTCCAATGAACAATTCAGTGACTCAAAGAACAAGAATTCTGTTTTCAGATCATGCTCATTCGTCATCATCATTTACTCTCGAGGCCTTTGTGTGATTCGAATGGTTATGTTATTGCACCATGAGAATTCCACAGCGTATATAAAACAGGAGACATCTAAGTAGGTGGCTATTCGATTGCTTTTTTAAGGTGATACACTTAAGTCTGTGAATGTGTGTGTTTCCATATCATTTCGGATCATACGGACACTCGAGCCGAGCCAATCGCCTAAAGAGTCACAGAACGACGGGCTTTGTTTATCGCACAATCACGGTCTAAAGAGTTCAAGACATGCTGAGGGGCAAGCAGTCCAGACCTCTCGCACCTCCCGTCACCCTTTGTTCCACTCTGCCCTTCAGCGATGTGGAATCAGTGAAATTTTGGCGTTCAACCCTAAGTTTTCGGCAATACTATAGGGGTGTCGCTTGGTTTGAACATTATCCTTGGGACTACAGGAACTTCGAGATGCAATTGTTGTTGTTATATATATGTTGTCTTCCTCGAGATGCAATTGTGTACCGCTCTCTAGTTAGTCTAGGGTAGGTGGTGAATCGCGGAGGTAAGCCCCAACTATGCCCATATATACAATGGCACACCGTCAACCACTGCTAATTACATCTGCGAAGTCAAGAGGTTGATCGAATAATTTGTGGTATGCTTTTGAGGGCGGGTTAGGAAAGAAGCAGCACGTAAGCCTAAAAGTGCGGGTTGTTAAGATGCAATGAGAACCTGAGGACAATGGGGCGACAAGAGATACAAGGAACCAATGATAAAGCAGAAATATATTAAGTCGATTATAGATACATTTGCTATTCAAAGGTAGAAAACGTATCCATAGAAGTATTATATGCATTCTTGCTTCGTTGCCTCAGCCTTACCTACATCGGATTCCCTCAAATTTCCAATGGGCTATTCTGCTTCCTGAATCGATAGGGTACGTTCGAAGTTCGTTATCGAAGATTCTAATAATCACATCTTGTGCTGCTGGACTGTGATTTATAGTTAAAACACAATTGCGCCATCGAATGCGACATCAGACCTTATCACTGCGGTGGAGATAGATCGGATGCGCTGCCGGTGCCCAGGCTTTGACGTGAATGGTGACTCATGTTCCGAGATCGCAAATACGACGCTAGGGATGAAATCAAAAGGTCATAGTATCTGCTTGAAGCTGTCGCGTAACAAGACCAATGGGCGGGGCCTGACCAGAGCACGCATCGTGGCAAGATCGAGGAGGGTCGATACCGGCATGAGCTTATACCCTTTAGAGAGCGCCGCATTCATTCCTGCACCTATCACATCGCTTCGATATTTGCGATGTTTGACCGGTCATTGACACCGGCGCCTAGTGTCGGCGTGGGTTGCACTTTTCGATGAACTTGGGCTCGTAGGGCGTGCGGGGTGCGAAGCGGAGTTGGTTGACAGGGCGCAAACTATCGTAACTACCCCTCGACGGTCTCACCCAAATTGCCAGATAACGACTAGTTTCATCCATGTTCGCTGCTGTGTGGGAGAGAAGAGACTTTGTCCGAACTACGGGAGCGGAGCCGGCCCACTCTCCGGGATTGTTTAATAGTCAACCAGAGACGAAGAACTCTTTCGAGAGTTCTGCAACTCGGGACAGGATTTTTCTCTGTCAATCTTGGGAATTTGCAAATCAAGAGAACGGACGTGACATTATGAGTCTCCTAGATCCTCCTTTGGCGACTCTCCCGTCCCGCGAGGACCGAGTTCCTTCTCCAGTGCCGATGCCGGGATCGGATGCCGATGCCGATGCCGAAGACAATCGGCAAAACGACCCCGAGCAGTCGTTGGAATCAACACCGCGAGATATCGAATCGACCTTGGGAGCGTGGATAGTTGTATTTGGGTCGTTTATGTTCTTGGTGCCGTCCTTTGGTAAGATCTTCAAACGTTATCCCTATCGCCCTAATATAGTTCTGACAACATCGACTAGGGTTCATGAACTCTCTCGGAACAATCCAGTCTTACCTTAGTCGCAACCAACTAAGCGACTACTCGACAGGAGAAGTTGGATGGATCAGCAGTGTGTACTTGTTTCTGTCGCTGGTCCTCGGCTTGTTCATCGGCCCTGTTTTTGATGCCCACGGCCCCAGGCTCCTCGCCCCTCTCGCCGCCGCCCTGGTCATCGCCACGTTCCTGCTCATGGCCGAGTGCAAACTGTACTGGCAGTTCATCTTGTGCCTGGGCGTCTTCGGAACGTTTGGAGGTGCTCTGACCATGGTCGTGGGTGTGTCGATCGTGGGGAAACTGTTTGTCCGTCGAAGAGGTTTCGCCATGGGCATCGCCCTGGCGGGATCGTCCACCGGCTCCGTCATATTCCCTATCATGCTGCGCTCCACGTTCACGGACCTGGGGTGGAAATGGTCCATGAGGATCTCGGCCTTCTTCGCCTGCGGCCTCATGATCCCGGCCGTCATCTGTTACCTGCCGTACCAGCGACTTGTCCCGGCCAGCAGCCAACTGACGACCAAAGGTTCAGCATTGAACCTGAGTGCCTTCCGTAACCCAGCATTCAATCTTGTTACCGCGGGTATGTTTATGCTGGAGTTCGTCATCTTTGGAATAGGATCCCTGCTGCCAACCATTGCCACTGGAGCAGGATTCTCTCCCGAGGATGGCTTCCTCTTGCTTGCTATAATTGGTGGCACGTCAATCGTTGGTCGTATTTTGCCCGGAGTTCTTGGTGACAGGGTGGGGCATTTCAATGTCCTTCTAGCCATGCTGGGCATCACAATTGTGTTCATGGGAACAATGTTCGTGCCATTTGGAACGACTTCAGCGCCAGTGTTGTACGCCTTCTCCACCTTGTGGGGATTCGGCTCAGGTTCTTTCTTATCAGTCACTCCCGGTAAGTGATGGAATAAGACGCAGTGGAGATCCTAGCAAGACTGACAGATTCCAGTTTGCCTCGGAAAAACGTGTGAAGCCAAGGAGTATGGCACATACTATGGTAGGTCCTCATCTGAACAGACACAGAGCGCAGACTGACCATCTCCGCAGGAACCATGAACTTCATCGTTGCCTTTGCATTGCTAATTTCTCTCCCTTTGAGTGGTATTATGCTTGACGCTATGGGAGCACAGCCGCTGGCCGGTCTTTACATTGCCATTCTCTTCGTCGGTGCCGTCTGCATGTTCGCAGCACGAGCACTGCTAATTGGACAGTGGGTATCTCTGAAGACAATCATTTAGGCCTGGGTGTCACAAATATCCATGGAACTGGATCTTCGGGCAATGCCCTATGGACGTGCGGTAGTGACCCGAAATGTCCATGGGTTTAGTGATCGCAGAGTGTGAATGTCTTCGATAGGTTAACTTGGAGCTGCTTGGGAAAATGTTTAATGGTTAACGTGGCCATGTCGGATATATGGAATAAAATGGGAGGTCAAGTTTAGAAAAAATTGTGCTATCTGCTACTTGTATCCTGGGGAGGGGTGCGTCTAAGGAAGCGGATATGAGAAATTGAAGGGAGGCAAGAGATTCGGATTGTTTACATTGTGAGATGGAAAATACAAATCGCAAAAGGGCTAAGGATAAGACGAAAGGAGCCACTGAAAATATGCTGTGGAAGCAAAGTTATTAAAAGAAATTGAAACGGAACTCAGTCTGCCTACATGGCAAAGGTCAATTTGCGCTGCTCTCGTGCTGCTATTTGCTTTTTATGAATCTCTCTGCACCAAGATTTCGCATTACAAGCCACGGTGCTGGCAATTATTTGGTACTAATTAATTCTAGATCCCCTAGAACTACTGGACTTTTGACTCATAGAAATCCCCTATCCTGGACAAGAGTTCTTCAGGCTGCTTCGTCACTGGAGGTCTCTCGGCGCCGTGGACTGGTTTTTTGCCCATATTTCATCCACGAACGCGATGAAGGAGTGGAGGATTTCGGTAAGCCGTTCCGCGTCCAGATGATGGGCGAGCTCCTGACTCTGGGTTACACGGCTGACAAACTGGAGTACGACCGTGGTGGCCTTCCGAAACTCGGGGTGTTGCAAATCAACACTATTCGCTTTGAGCTGCCTGAGTTTCTACGAAGCATGTTAGTAAGGGGGAACCGTTATCTCAATAACGTAGCAGGAAAGCCCAGGGACTGGGTAACGCGAAATAAGCAGAGCATACCTGCATGGATTTCTCAGCCTCTCGCTGGGCGTCTGCAGCTTGTTGGTGAAAGCATTGCTTAGTTGCTGGGACCCCGTGGCTCCTTGCAAGTCTTTCAAATACCGCAAAGCCCGGGCCACTGCAGTATAATCCGCCGGCGGCATGATCGTGTTGTTGGCAGCGTTGGAAATCGATGATGGACGAGTAATTGATGCAAGGTATAGTCTGGTTAAAGTTCAAGTTTTGTAGTTGTTTATCCTGTTCTGTGTTCTGTTGGCTGCATGGAAAGAGAGGCTTTGGGCTTAACTTATAACAACAGTACTGCCTCCGCTATCCTATTGCGCATTGAATTGAGGGCAAAGTAACTCTATGGCCCGGCGTACTTAATGTGAATATCAGTCATCTTGCTTGTTGAGTAAGGTTGGAAATAATATGGACCACGGAGTTATCACGTTGAGTGCGATGTGTGAGTCAGACGCAACCCTAAGTCCAAATCACGCAAAAGCAAAAGAACGAAACGAGGAGCCGTAGTAAATAATTAATCTATTCTCAAGAGATTTTTTCGTTGCTATGCTTTATGACCTTGTCGAGGTACTTTCTTGTAGGACGATACGTATACATAAACAACATTTAGCTAAGCTCTTTATTGTCAGAAGCATTGGGGATTCTCTGCCACTCTGTCTATCGCCTGTGCCCATTGAGCGGTAGATCCGCCAGTTTAGAAGATAGGAGCCTTCATTTATATCCGATTCGCAGATCTAGCCAAGAATGGGTATTACGATTGTCATCACCTGGGCTCTTGAGAGCCAGACCCAATTCGACTCGCCCAAATACCCAACTTGGCTGGCATCTCCGAAAGGGCCCCTGGCCCTGGCAGCTTCGACTTTGCCCCAGGCAACTACTTGATCCCGGCAGTCCAGTAATTAGCAACACTGAGCCGCGCGAGACGGCTCAACGTTCGAATGGGGGAGACGTAAGTCGCCACTGTTTGATTGGCATTTGTCACAGGCTTGGTTGACACTCGCTCTGACAATATTAACTTGATTCATTGCAGTGATTGACAACAGACCATTTAACAGACGTAACGGAATATCCTAGAATCCGCTATGTGCGGACAGCTGCTGCTCTACCGATCTCTAACTTCGGCTGGCAGTGAATGGACTGACGACCCTTCCTCAATCCTGACTGCCTACATTCAAGCCGTATTTCCTTCAGAATTCTGCTGGAAATTTAAGAGCGGTCATGAATTCGGCGACTGGAGTCATTGGGTAATTAACACCGCCCTGCGTAGCCCAAACACGAGTTCAACTGACATGGTGGCCACCCGCGATGATGAAGAGTCACCAATTGACGGCCCAGTGGATGACTATGACCCCCCTGCCACGGCTTTATGCCTCTAATTTTTGTTTGATAGTCGCTTCTCAAATCCCTTATTCAATAAGATCATCGTAATTTTGTTGGCTATAGGGATCTCGCGATCGCCGACACGCTGTCTCTGCACCTCTTCTTGGGTGGCCCAGATATAGTCGACATGCTCATTCGGATCCAGCGTTACCTCCGTCGTGTCGGCCACCTCGACCTCGAACGAGAACTTGCAATAGAAACGCTGTCCGGTCCGGTTCGTAAAGACAGCGCCAGGCTTGCCGTTCATGCCATCGACGATGATGTGCTTGATGTGTCTGGCCTTAAGCCCAGCCTCCTCCCACAGCTCGCGCGCGCAGCCGTGGAGGATGGTTGGGTCTTCGGGGTCGACGCCGCCGCCGGGGATCTCCCAGAGAAGAGGCATGCTGTCGAATTCAGCGCGGCGGACAAGGAGGACGCGGTCCTGGTCATCGAAGACGAGGGCACCAGCCGCAATGCCGTTCCATGTCTTGTTGTTGTCGTCTAGCCACTGTGCGCCAGGCACGTTCCACTCGGCGACAGAATCGTCAAAGGTGAAATTGGACCACGATGGCTTTTCTTCGTTCTGTGATGCTTCTGCCATTTTTTATTCCGATTGTCGTTGACTTGTGTGATAATGGTGAATGATGTAGAAATAGTGAGGGAATATGTAGTCTAAAGGTGTGGTTGATGTGAGCTTCTTATAACAGAGTGGATGCCTCGGCGACGAATCAATACCACGCTAATAACCTACCGCACAGGTGACAAGAGTCATCGTATCACTGCCTCAGTACATCTCGATTCAGCCTCAAAAAAAACCAGGCAGCAGAGATACAATTTATCTGAAAGGGCCCGATAGTTGCGCTAAATTGCAGAAAACTTCTGACTGTGCTATACTACATCCGCTGCGCATCATGCCAGCAGCTCAAAGCATCCTTTTGACATTTCAGTTGCAGTAATACAATCACCCCCATGAACAAAATTTGTGCTAAAACACCCAAAGCCTTCTCTCCAAGTAATTCTTCCAGTCTGTTCTCCCCTATTTTAGCTTGCCCATGCCTTCCTTGTTGTAATCTGAGCAACTCCATAAACATGCATTTCCAGTCGACTTGAACAAGAGTTCGGTGTACAGGCTGATAACCGGGAGTATACTGGGTCTGAACAGCGCAGATGTAGTGTCGCTATGTCACTAATTATCGAGCCCGAACACAAGAAATGATGCCCACCGATGATATTGCGATGGCTAGAACTTATTGGGAATCTGCAGGAGTTCCGTAAACCGCGCCGTTTGTTGGTTTGGGTACTCCGGAGGCTGCTCAAACCTGTCGGGGGCATCAGGGTCATAGACTGGTGCCTGGGCTGTGAAATCCTTCGGGACTTTCAGGAGGTCTTTGTCCACGATGTTCTCTTTGACCCAGGCCCTATGTTCGGGAAGCGAAGTCGAAAGGTTCTTCTTGGTCTTGGCTGGTGGAACCACGAGGGTCTCAGGATCAGCGACCCTCAAAGCAGAGGCGTAGGTTCTTGTGATGGCTAGCCATTCTTCATCGTAGCACAGCGAGAATTTCCCTTTATCGTTCAAAGTCAAGAATCGTGCATTGTCTAGGTCAGAGCGGATGGGAAGCTCGAGCTCCCTTAGTTCCATGAACAAGCGTGCTTGGGTTCCAGCTTTGTTCAGGCCAAGGAACTCAGTCTTAGAATGCGAACCGGCTGGCTTTGGGGCTGTCTTTGACGATGAGGGATTGCTCCGCGACGAGAAAATTGGCAGCGAGGCTTTGAGGGCATCCGGGACGGGGAGGGCTTTGACAGAGTCTCTCAACGACATATCGTCTTTGTACTCTACCGTGGCTGAGAACCTGACGTGCATGTGTCCCGCGAACCAGTACGATGGACGAAGATGATCCATAACTTCTGCGGCAGGCTTGCTTCCAAGGTTGTCAATCTTTGCGCTATCAAGGAAGTGCGGCTTTTCGGCGAACAGACTGGCATAATCGCCAAACAGCTCAACCCAGGTAGGCCAGTCGTGGCTCAGTCCAATGTCGACTTGGGAGCGGATCTGTAAAAGCCTCTGGACGTTGTACTCGCGGACGTGGTATATCGATCGGACATGGTTGTTCTCGTATGGCAGCCGTTCATGATGGGGTTTGTTGTAGTTTGACGAGTTATAGATGCCCGAGAGACCGGCGATGCGCCAGGGTCCATAGCGAATGACACCTGCAGCGCCGAGATAGTAGATGTTGGGGGCCAGCCATCCTCCATGGTACAGTTCAAAGAGGTAGTTGGATGCCTCATGATTACCGCCGATGACGAGGGTCAAAACTGGAGCAACTGCCTCGCCACTGTAGTATTTGTGAAAGTCCATCAGCTTGCGATACTTGCGCGGCGCAGCCATGCAGTTGAGATCAGCCGTATTGCGGAAGGACTGCGAGCGTGTAAGCGGTTTGAAGTCGGTTGTATTTCCTGATGATGTCGACGCACCTCGAAGTCTCCGCAGATGATGAGGAGGTCAAGATCTGACAGAGCCCACCCCTTGTTCCCACATTCAGTCTCGAGTGTAGAATAAATAAGATCCAGCGCTCCATGTCCCTTTTCTTGTTAGCCGATCCAGCCAATGTGTTAGAAGCGCCATGGCTCACGCAGCCGACAACGGCAATCTTGGGTTGTCGCGAAGGGCCGGAGCATGAAGAGTTCGGAGTTGCCATGATGGTCAAAATTGGAGACGGGATGAATGAGTTCCGAATCAAGCATGCGAGGCTAGGCGAGGCGAATCCTTCAGGTTTTGAAGGACCATGGTCCTGGTATCGATGACTCCCCGCTGTTCAAGATTGGCGTATAGTGAGAATCCACAATGTGAGATGGTGCGAGTGGGCTGTGACTTGGATTGGGCCGAGAATTAGGCTGCCGCTGGCCCACACCATACCAGGGGCTCCATACTGTTCTCCGTCATATCAACGGACAACAGCATGGTGAAGATGTATCAAAAGTGCGACTGCCAAGGCACCCAAGCCAGGTCCCCGTCATCCGTGCTGACTTTGAGCTCAAGGCGGTTCTGGTCCGCTATGTCTCGCCAAACTAGCTCCACATCTTTGGGCAGTTCCTCTTTATCGTAAGTCCATACGATTGTGGCTGTTCCACTCTTCGCCGCGTATTGAAAGACTTGGAAGCTTTCAAATTCGGTACTAAAGATAGTTACCTGTTGCAGCGACGGTATTTTTCGGCAGACCTTGCCAGCCATGATAAAAAAGTCGCAGATCTCAGCCTTTGCCTCGCCAGGATCGTCCGAACCTGGGAATGACATTGCTCGGAGCGTCAAGTTCAGGGTCACCAAGCTCGAACATTCTCGCAAATCCTCATCTTGAAGTCGCTGGAGTTCTGCAAAGAAGTGACAGGCGTCGATTAGGTTATAAACCGTCAGATTCTTGAGAGCCATGCTGAGGAGTGCCATGAGGTTGCCCAGATACTCCATCTCCTGGACGTCTGCGTCGTCTCTCCATGGGTGGCTCAACGCACCCACCTCGATGGTGTCAATGGGATGCGGCCACTCCTGAATGTGTTCTATGAGATCTGTCGAATCAGTCAGCTTCACCGGTATTCCCATCGTATGACTCTCCTATGATGAACTTACCGAAGTTCGCGTCTTTCTGATGATCGATGCCACCCCTGACGGCAGCTTCGATTCTCACGCGGGTTAATCCTTCTAAACTCCAAAGAATGTCGAGAAGCCGTGTGGGCGACAATTCACACAGTTCCCATAGGCAGTCAGAGTTTGTCTTAACAAAGCTGTGAATAGCTTCTACCACGGGGAGACCTCTCGAGCTGATCTCGATGGGGTTTGGGACTTGTGGGATCTTTGACTCCTGTCGAAACAGATGGCCGATATCGTGGCCACAAACATCCAAGCCACACTCTTTGCAGCTCGAAACTAGTCGCAACTCCAAACAGACTCCCGTCTCGCATCTCTGCACGATGTTCTCGGAGTCCCAATATCCCAGGAACGCGAACATGCTTGGGACTAGTTTTCCTAGGAGATCTGCTTGGTTCCGAACCTCGGCTTGAAGGTAGAGGTGTCTTAGTAGTTGTCGCCTGTGGTTCTTCTTGTCCGAAAAGGACTGGATGAACTCTGCGAGCGACTCCAAGTCGATGGCGAGTGTTTTGAAGGTCTGTTTCTCAACAACCGCGTTCTATTCGGTGTTAAGAGTCGAGAAGGTGGAAGCCTTGTCCGTGCCGTTGGTAACGTGTCGCATGCGCCTCGGATCTCTAGGGGCAAGCGGTGCCATGACATTTTGGGCTGAGAAAAGAAACAGGGTTTCTCGTAGGATGTTCGGGTTGGTGGATGCTGGATGGCTGTGATTTTCATGAATGTTGGTGGTGGTGTGGTAGGAGAGAAAAGAAAGGCTGGGTTTCTTCGGTGTTGTGAGAATTTTGTAGTGGCAGGTTTAAGGAGGAGCCGGTGCCTACAATTCAGTCACTGCTGTTGGAATTTTAGAGGAGAAAACAGGTGTTCGCAGTTGTTCAATACCTGGGAACGTTCTACGTGGACTTGTACCAAGAGCCTGCTTCTTTTACATGCTATACTAGATCAACTACAGATACGATCAAGAACTTTACAGAGAAGGTATGCCCAGAGCATCTACATTCAAGAACCTACGTTTAGAAGAGACTATGATGGTGTGACGGCTCTCAATATCAGAGTTTACATCGGTTCCGGGGAGTTTACAAGTATAATGATCCCGAAAGGGAGGAGTTTTGGGAAGTCGATCGGGCAGTGAATCACTCACTGGCTGCCAGCTCGCAGAGTGAAGCAGCGTGCCAGGGAGTCACGTGTAGAGCGTTTTCTTGTAACTGAACAATATAGTAGTTCTGCCTGACCAAAACTTTTGGTTGAGAAAGGCTCTTCGGTGAATAAGGCGGCTTACACGTGTTGGCGGGCTGTCAGTGGTGACTGCGTTGCGGTTGACAGCTGGCAAGTCGGTCACTTTTTCCTCTTTCGAGCGAGTGCTTCATCCTGGCCCGACGGCCCCATTTGAGGTGTTCATTTCTATCATCTACATCACTGAAACAAAACCGCAACTCGCCTCGGCCATTTAATCGTACGTACAACCTGACGCAGCCATCGTCAACCGAGAGTCCATCCCCTGAGTTGAACCCAACTCATCACAGAGTCTCGTCTAAGACTGCATCGGCAGGCAATTTATTCGCCATTCTCGCCCCGACGACTTCATTCAAGGGGTTCATTTCTATCCGCAACGTCACCGAAAGAAGAACGCAACTATCCCCGGCACTTCGATTGTACGTACAAGCTGACGCATCAACCGCCTATGGCGAACTCCTTCCCTGAGTCTAACTTAACTATCACAGAGTTCTGTCTAAGCCTACATTGATAGGCCATTCACGCGAGAATGATCATCATTCAAGTGACTCAAGGCAAGTTCGTCCCCGCGGGGATGGACGCAATTCAGGAACGACCCGTTCGACGGGGTTCTCGCATCCCTCGCACCCTACGAGACTGGAGTTACCACGCGAAGTGGATCGTCTATACTCGCTCGCGACCTATTTGGGCGGCCAAAGACTTTGTGGTCACAACCGTGACGGATTTGTTTGAGTAGCTCGGGTTGCGAGATGCAACGTGACGGTAAGCGTAACGAGTATCCTTGGTGGTTTCGATCGAGTCGGCATCAAGGTGTTGGACTGACCGGATATGTCGATAGAGACGCTGGAGGGAACCAACGCCGCCATCACACCCCTCTTAACTGTAGTCGCAACAGTCCTTTGAACTCGACTGTGCAATCGACCCGATTAGCACACCTACAAAGCATCGCACAGAACCCGGCGTCACAACGAGTTGTCAACGACAACTACGAAGCCAACGCAGGTAAGCACCATCCTGCACATCAAAACATCCAGCCCAGGCGCCTGACGTAGGTAGCTCCGAAGCTACCGAATCCACCGATCGAGCAACGATCCATCCATCGACGAGTGGGCATGCAACGGCCCAAGTTAACCTCGTCCTCAACCCCATCGCCTCTGCCTTGAAAGGCAACTACTCGCGGCAACCAACAACAACAACCGCTCCAGCCCCTGGAGATCCGACAGCGAGACTTGGACAGACGAGCGCCTCCTAGTCCGGGTCTATAACAGGGGTGCGACCGAGATTCAACAACTGGTTGATATTGGCATGTACGGTTGAACCCTCTTAGCGACGCTGTGTTACCATTTGAGAGACTTGTCAAGGCGTTTAGAAGAGTCGAAAGGGATGGAATTGGAATGGCAAAGTCGTTTTCCCATGTCACTTGTTTTCTCTAGTAATTGAGCCACGTTGAATGTATGGGGGCTTAGAGTCACACTGCCAGAGATGATCTGGGTCTACGGTCGATTACTGAAAGGGCGGGGGTATGAATACATCAAGAATTGTAATATTGACATGTCGAACTGAGCTCGCACTATCACGGCCAAAGACCAACGTTGCAGTCATCAAAGTTATATACGCTCGTGTTGGCATTTAACACATGCAACCGAAGTGAGTTGCCTGCAACATCCTTTTTGTTCAGTTTCTCTAACCCAAAATGACATGTACCGTAGTAAATACACAGGATGACCAGTTGCTGTTTATACATTCAAGAACAGATATTGCGCGTATATGATTGCTCCTCGGTAGGCATTTCACCCCATTGTTTTCGTCCGCAAGCGATTCTTGTTCCTAAATCCTGGTCACTCTCAGCTGTGACCTTGTACTTGAGTAACTGTGCCGACAAGGTGCTGATATTGGTACTCTTCGCAATCACCATTACTGTCAAACAAGCCAATGAGAAATGACGGTGCACAATGTCCCGAGAGTGTCCTGAGTTGCTGGCGATCGGCGATCATCTGAGTGAAGTTGTCAGGGCTGCATCGTGATAGTACTGTAATGTAGCACTGGTGCTTCGCGTCCGTCTGGGACTTTAAGAACCAAGGCCTGGTACAGATCAGGACCTTGGGAATTCGAGAAATCCCGCACACAGGCGTTTCGCGACACCGGTTATCTCGGGTGCCAAGGCCCCGTCCTTCATCATCATGATCAAATCGCGTCGACATCCCAACGCCAAGCATTGCTAGTTCCTCATTGATTTCGTCGTAGCTGTACAAATTTCCATTCAAACAATCGCGCAAGTAACTTTTGGGTGTCCGACAGGGCCGTAACAGGAGGAGCCGACGATATCGGCGCCGGGTATGGCCTGGTCGGGTGGCCGTGGCTGGGACTGAATCCTTATCTTTGCGGCGATTCAGGGAGCGATGGCGCAACAGATAAGCCCCATCGTCGGTTCGGAACAGATGATGCGACGGCCGCCCTAGGCCGATTCGGGTTTTCGTGATATCTGAGGGCGATACTGATCGGCGAATTAGAGCGAAGCGGACCGTTTCATTCGGCTGCATGATCAGCGCTGGGGCGCAGAGCGTTTCATTCAGTGGTCATGATTGACTTCTCCGCTCGGGCCCGCATGTGGTTCGCATGAGACTCTAGACAACGGGCCTTCAGGCGAGTCACTGGCCAGACAGCCTCCTTGTCGAGCATGAATGCGGTAATGCGGAGGAGTTTCGCAGCATATCCGCTGTGACCGTCCATGTTGATGACGCTGGGCTCAATGCCGCTGTTGACAAGCTCCATGCTCATTTTCATCTCAGCAGAGCTTAACACCTCCTGGATCTTGTCCAATAGCTTCACATCTTCTTCCTCCAAGAGCATAATGGCTGGGACTTGAGAGAGGTCCACAGGATCTTGGCCGAGAATGCCCAGATAACGTCCGACACGGTCCTGTAGAGTTGCGATCCATTCCGCTAGCACTTGGGCGCAATCAAACGCACAGAGCGCTGATTGGAGGGGCAGCTCTCGGCTCGTAAAGTCAGCAAACGTAACACCGAGCTTATCGGACATGGCAAGAGAGTCTGCGGCATAAAATGCCGCCTTTCGCAAGTGCTTCTCCCGCCGCGAAATGGAGCGGTTGGCCGAGCCAGATGTGCTCGTTCCCGTCGTCGCCGTGGGAAACTTGGCCCCTGGGAACTCGGCGGGAGGGGTTTGTGCATCGGGTGAATCCACAAAAACGGAGCTGTGCACGGAGAAGTCTGACATTTCCGTGCTGGCGGATTCGGAGTTGGAACCTGGGGAATGCTCTGCGTGCTGGATTATCTCGTTGCCTCGGGACAGCTCCTTGGCCATCCCATCCCAATCGCGCTGCCAAAACTTTTCTTTCGACCGAGACAGATTTACAAACAGCCGAATGTACGCAAGATCAAGGAGCGGGATGGCATCCGCAGAGAGTGGACCCATGCCGTACGGGTTCGGCCGCTCCAAGCTATGGTGGGGGTTGCTGGCCCATGCTGCTTGCCACGCTTTCAAGGCAGGTTCGATATGTCGATGCATTTTCTCCGTCTCTTCGTTTGTCCAGACCTTGTTGTGATGCCGTTGGCGCGTCTCCCAGATGTAATTATGGAGGGCGTTGATGAGAACCAGACAGCCAAAGGTGCTGGGTTTGAGATTGTTCTTGGGTGGATCTTTTCCATCGAGCGATGGCTCGAACCCTGGCTTGCCATTGAGAGCAAGCTGCTGCTGGTGTTGCTGCTGTCGCTCATTTGTGCGAAGAAGTTCTCCCAGTGCATCATGGAAAGTCATGCGATTGTGATTAGCAGCATCAGCGCCTCCTCTGGCAGCAAAGGCAGCGCCAGAATCAGCCGAGAAGAATTGCTCGTCACAGGGAAGATCCAAGAATATTTCCGAGTTTGTCAAGGCTGGGGTGTGGTTGTAAGCGGATACCAGGAGGCTGGAGAGGATGAAGACGGCATAGAGCGTACGCTTTCGCTCTTCCATCGACTTCCAGCGTAGCCACTCGCTGTGGTCAGACTCAGTTTTGGCGTTCCAGTTCCCATCATCTGTCATGTGAGTATCTTGCCTATCATTGGCATTGGCACGATCAGGTCGAAGGAGGTCAGCCGCCTGGGCCAAGCTGACCAGGGCAGCACAATGGGTGGATGCAATATCACTAGCGGTTTTGTCTCCGCAATTGTGGCCATAGACAACGTTGAGGAGCATGGCCTGGACGAGCCATACGGGGGTGTGGACGGCGCTTTCGCTGAAACGTGGGTTCTGGTCGCTGACAGGGGTGCTGCGTCGGATATCCGCTTTTCGGACGTCGGCTTTGCGCCGCTCCTCGAGGTAGAAGAAAATCATCTTCTTGGCCATCTCAAAGAGCTCGCGGGACTGGGCATGGTCCATCTCATAAAGTGCACCGATGGCCGCCATAGAAAGAATAAGACAGCCACTACCACCTACACCGGGCCGATTATTTGTGGGAGGGGGCAAATCGAAGGACAACGTGGGAATATGCAAGAAGGGAAGATGGGGGTGGAAATATGCAAGGTAAGCACCAACATATCGCTGGAGGTCCGGCGTACTGGGCAAGCTGGCGGCCTGGGGGGAAGCCATGGTGCCGGCAGACTGGAGGTGAGGCGCTTGAGGTGAGCCCTGTGAAGTAAAAGAGTATTTACGACCGCCAAAAGGTGGGCACTGGCACAGGGTGTTCACAATGGCACTCCGGGTGGCATCTGTGATGGTGGTTACGGGCGACGCCCCGCGGTTTCCACCTTGGAGGGAGGAGGGCGTTTCCGGGCCGGCGTTGAAGCCAAGGGTATGGTTAATGTTCTGCGTGCCCAGCCCAGATACAACGGACGGGCTCAGCGAGCTCAGCGAGGGTGGGGGCGTAGAGAAGTAAGGGTCATTGATCTTTTGAGAAGCTGGCTGAGGTGATAACGGGGCCCCATTCAGGAGATCCGGAAAGACTGAACCATTTAGATCCATCGCAAACGGGTTCGGCATCTGTGGAGGGCCCATCACGGAGGGTTGCCACATGGTACTCGTCCCGGCCGGCGCGGGGTGATTTGACCCATCCAACATAACATCACTAATCCCACTCTGGCTCGTCGTACTGATGGCGGACGGACTCGACCCGTCCACAACATTTTCGTTCGTGTTAAAAGACATCTGATGCTCGAAACCAGTCAACCAGTCAAAATTATCGTCAAGGGTTTGGCTCGAGGGCATCTCATGAAGGGAATGCGCAAAAGGCGATGCCTGTTCCAAGGCCATCGACTGCGGCGAATCATTGTAATGAAGGGCATTGGGGTTGATGGTGGAGCCCGGACCAAAGAGAAGACCTTCGAAATCGAATTCCGTGTTAAAAGCAGCCATCGGCGGCGCAGTGCGAAGGCCGCTGGTGAAGTCAATGTTGCCGAGAGCACCCGTCTCCAGCTTGGGCAGACCCGGCTGAACCCCTCGCTGGCCCATGGCGGCCGACATGCCGCCAAAAATGTGGTCAAAGTTGTGAATGGGCAAGCCAGCAAGACTTGGGTGCCGACTGTGGGTGTGAGCGGCTGCCATGCCCCGTGCAACGGCGGCATTGGCGGCCATCATCTGCATCGCACTGCCATCAACATGACTGATGGTGTTGGCGCGTGGCCGTACCGTATTGGACGCAGCACTATTGGCGGCCGGGGGGCCAGCGACGCTGTTCTTGCGAGCACGACTGCCACCCGGGGCGACGCCAGTGGTAGACTCACGGCGGTTGCGGGGACGGGAGGACGGAGTCGAGGTCTGGTGCAGCTTCTGCTGGTGACGGAGGAGCAGGTCGCGGCGGGCAAAGCATCGTGCGCACTCGGGACACTCAAAGGGTTTCTCCTTTGTGTGGGATCGCTCGTGGCGCTTGAGATGTTCCAATCGGGCAAAGGAGCGCTGGCAGGTGCTACAGACGTGCGGTCGAGGCTTGTCCGTCTTTGGGGGAGGGAAATTGTTGGCAACGGGAGCCTTCGTGTTTACTGTAATGGTAGACGCTGGCAGGGTCAGCATGCAGAGTCGGGCCAGAATCGGCGAGAGGTGCGGGTCAGGCTGAGGAACATGAGGGGCAGTGCCGGCCACGGCAGGAGAGCTCACCAGAGTCGTCGGCGGTGGAGGGCGCGGTGCCGACGGCTACGTTGGATGCGGCGGTATTGGACATGGCGATGGAGGAGCGGGAGACTCTGGCACCAGAATCGTTAATCACCATGACAAGAGCCGTGCTTTTCGTTTCTTTCGCAGGATTCGCGGTGGTAAGGCGTTCTAGGAGAGGCCGCGTCTTCGTCGTGGGGTGGGAGATTTGAGCGACGAGAAACCGAGGATGGCGGGGAGGACGCGGGCGCAGGCGCTGAGTGCTGTGCTGTGCGGGCGAGGGCCAGGCCGTAGTGGGGGAGGGGAACGGAGACGAGAGAGAGCAAGAGCGGCAGGATGCGGATTAGGATACGAGGGAAGAGGCGTGTCTCGTGGCCGACAAGAGCATGCTCTTCAGTTGCGCATACAGCAGCAGAGTGAAGTGAAGCAATTCAAGTCGTCGTAGAGAACACGCCAGCGAAGCAGCAGAGTTGCTTGGGGAGGCAGAGGAAGAAGAAAGATTGGCGCTGAAAGAGAGGATAGCGGAAAGGCAGATGCACAGTGCAGTACAGTGTGCCGCCACCGGGGCTCCAGTCGCCTTCCCTGTCCTGCTGCTGCGCTGCACTGGCGCTGCACTTGCCTCCCCTGTCGTTGGCGCCGGCCGTGGCCAGTCCCGTCGTCAGAGGTACAAAGGTACCTGGTGCCAGTCTCCACCGAGGTACCTTACTTGAGGTGACGCCGCACCCAGGCCGTCCCGACATACCCAGCACTGTTCGTACATGCCACTACAGAGCTGTTCTACGGCGCCCTTTCGCCTCTTCCAAGCTGCTCGTCCTCGTGCGCCGTTGCGTTTTTTGTGCTGGATTTGGGCTGGTGGCCATCTACCTGGACACTGGGCCCTGGGCCTGGGTCTCTTCAGCCAGGTTGACAAGGTCGTGTCAGTGTAGTCTAAACGACGGACTAGTCGCTGTTCCAGCATCAAGCGGGTGTGGTTTCCATGGTGCGGCAAGTACCTTTCATGTACAGGGAGGTCATATGGAACCTTGGGGCTCTATACCTGCAGCACCTCACCTGCTGGAGCCTGTAGGCTGTAGAGGGTGGGTGGCAGGGGGAGCTTGCACCCTGCCCAAAGCTCCCTCTGCCAGTGAACTCTCTGGACGCCGGACGGCCCTGCTGGACCCTGTCACCCCGGGGGGCCGAGAGATGCATACGGGTTGTTTGCTTACTCTAGAAGGACGCTCAGCGCCGACTCAGCCCCCAGGCCCTCCGCCCAAGTGCCGTATGATGGCCCCTAGGGCGCGTGCTCGGAAGTCTGGACACTGCTGAAGCCCGCCGCGCAACCCATTGCCACAACCTCTCGCACTGGAGGGTGCACTGTACGGCGCTGCAACCTGCCTGTGCGCTGCACTTCCAATGCACCCGGTGACGCCTCATTGCTGCAGACCAGGCATTGAATCAAAGCAAATGCTGCAACTCGGATGCAGAAACGGCAAGTCTCCAGCACGGCGACGAAACTAACAAACAACGAGCCCCGTGGGTTCAATAGTGCAGGTCATGGGCTGTCCTGCTCCTGTCCGTCTCCAGACTGACCAGACGCACACACACCCAATCCACGCAACCCATCCACTCCCGTTCCTTCGTTCCCTCGTTCTTCGTCCCTGGAGGACGCGCTGCCTCTTCCAGGTCCAGGCTGGACCGCGACGACGACGGCGCGTTGTTTCCGGTGGTGCTTTGCCTTCCAACGACCGTATCCTGGGCGCTTAATCTCGCTGGAACATGCTGGGCTGGGGCTTGCAGTCATAAAGTAGGATTGGGCCAACCGGCTAGGTCCATGGTGGGATGCAATGCTCCCGATTCGGAATTCGCACAGAGACGAGGCCCGGGGCCGAGTACTTCGTAACCAACATTCAAACGGGCAATTCGTTCCCACACACCGGTGTTGGCCAGAACCAAAACCCGATCGAGTCTGGCAACTGCTACGCACGTTGTATTATTATTCGTTTCCTGTAACTTGATATGGTCGCGTAACGATAAGCGCAGTTTCGGCGATGATGACAGAGCTGGCTCCAGTGTTTCGCTGTTAAGAGCGATATACGCCTTTGCTCAGGACTGAGGCAATTATTTATGCGATGTAGCCGCCGGCTTTGTTGGGAGATGAAAGGCACGGCGCCAGGAGGATCCTACCTGGATTGGGACTGACCTCAGCCTCAAAGTTGGACCCAGGCCCAGCGAACAATCATCAGGCAATTAATTGCCCATGGCCTCTAACTCTTGGTCCTGGATGGCTGGTCTATTTGACGATATCTAAGGTGCCAGTTCAGACTACTACTGAAAGCGGCCGCAAGCACGACGCACTATCCAGACTACAACAAGTCTACTATGTACACCGGTCGATGCAGGTTGTCGCACTCTCGGCTCGTCATAGAAACAAACCCCTACCCAACTCTAAGCACTGGATGCTTCCAACTGCAACCCAAGTATGTACAGTGTCTCTAGCTGGTTCGCGACGAAACAGCATCAGGTAATTCGGTGCAATCAGTCGATCAGTTCGTTGCGGCCGATGTTGCTCGCAGGGGCTGGCTCGAGAACTGGCGCCTGATTGCTCAAGCTGCCAGGCGGGTCTGCCTCTTCCACCTTAGCGCCTGCACCTCTCGTGACTCAGGGCCTCACGATGTGCGAGGTCGCCTCGTCGCCCACAGTGCGTCGGGATGTTGGTGCCATCCATTATCCATCGTGACGAAGCCGTCCCTGCGTCAAAGATATGCCCACCTTTGACAATCCGCACATACACTACACATGAAGGAGGCAGGGGGCGCAATTGGCAAGCATTTGGCCTACATAGCACACACATACTTTACGTGCTTATGCGGCGCCATTGTTGACCTATATGCAACGCATCAAGTTCAAGATCGACCCTGTGTGGATGGGTGAGATGCGACCCTCGGGGCATTATTGACTCCAGAATTAAGGCAGGGCGTGCATCCTAAGGAGCTTATTGTTTCCTCCCTCTGCCGCTGCCAATCTCGGATGACACCGCAAACAGCCGGTTATGCCGCATATCTGCATACTTCGTACAGCTAGATGCCACTCGAGCCTCACGTCGTATTGGGTTGCTGCCCACGCCCATCTTCGGCCCGGCATCCGCCCAATAGCACGGCCGTGTGCGTTCATAGCAGCTGGGAATTACGCAGCGCATAATGACAAACGAGTAGCAAACGGGGCTCTCTGGCCGAGACGTTGCCGTCTGGAACGCTGATTCACTCCGAACGAGGCCCGCTGCGTCAGTTTCAAAAGCCTCGCCAGGCCTTGACAAGCTCTCTATTAATAATACCAACAGCGAGGCCGGTTAGTTTGACAAAGAAAGATTCGATGCATCCAAGCCCCAGTATCCAGCCCCAGTTTCCAGCCGTCCAACCACTAGCAGGCCGGTGATGTCGGGCATAGGACCGTGCGCTCCTCATGGTCCCCACTGTACACGGTGTGTACGTGCCTCATTAGGGCATTGGGCCGTGGGACGACGACGGCGTCACACACATTTTCACACTCGTTCACAACACTGTCACTGGCAAGACTCGCAAAACTGGGGCCTTGACTCTCAGGGAAGTGGTCCATGGTCCATGCCTCCATGGAGCACGACGCCGCCACGGGTAAAACCCCCCCCGATCCACCTCACATCCACGGTCCACGGTCCACCTGCACGCAAGACTGCCAGAGCACTGAGCCTTGGCTTGTCCAAACAACCTGACGAATCGCATCTTGCGCCTGGCATGTCGCATCCAACTTGGTAGCGTCGCTCTCGTTCGCTGGGTCCGTCCTGCAACCGTCCTGGGGCAAGGCTACTGTGCTTCCCAGTCGACCCCAGGCGCCCTTGGCCTTTGCTAGCGCCTGCTCCAAGTCGCCCGAGAGAGCCGCTTGCGAGGAATCTCTTCAGTCGCTCCGATTTCGTTCGCTGAAACTTGACCCGAGTCCCAGATTGGCCAGCCGTCGTCTCCCAGACTCCCATTGCCCAACTGGTGTCGCTCACCGCCAGATGAGAAAAAGAATGGGCGCTGAGCCGCGGCCCAGAAAACGCCAGCGCTCCCTCAGTCCCTGAGACGGATGGGCTAGCATGGCTTTCAGGCGAGCACGAATGGGGTTTCAACGGCATAAACCTGATCCCTGTCCAACACACCACGAGCCTTGTCCCTTCTGCAGTCACAGGACTTCGTCGCCACGCCGAGCCAAAGGATGGAGCCTCCAGGCGCTCTCGCAGTTCTTCGCTCGGCCTTCCATTGACACGGTGCCAAAGGGGCCGCCCCTCCCAACGTCAGATGTGTCGCACTCCCTGAGCTGCATGGCGCTGGGCCGACAACGCGCTGCTCACTTGACCGGCCAGTTCACCGAAGATCCAGGAACACCGGAGCCGGACAGTGACGTTACGACGACCCAGTATCGGGGAGATGCATGTCCGCAACGCCGTAGATAAGCACAACTACGTTTAAATCCCGGGCTCTCAGCTCCAAGCTTTCAATCTGTTGCTTTAGTACCCTGCCATAGCCCTCTGATTGGAGATGGGGCATGTTAATACGAAGAGTTGTCTAGGTTTCCCATTCTCCTAAGCTCGCCAGGGAACCCTCAACTCACAGTGTGCGCCTTACCCGCAGGCATATCCTATGCTATGTCACACAAACAAATGCCTTTTGGTGTCTCATGATAGGCAATTGGGCGTCATCCGCGCTATCGCTGTCAGAAATCCTGACTGGAGCTTCAGTCCGCTCATGCTTCACAGGTTGGTTGGCCATACTCGTCATCGCAATTGGGTCGAAACCCTTGTCCAATGCCCAAGTCTATCCGCTGCACAGCCCCCCAAGATGCAGCTAGCATCATGGTGGGCCATCATCCTGGATCCCTCAACCTGCACCACCGATGCAGCCTGATGCTTCGATACTTCCGTCACGGTGGATCCATATTATCGCCAGTCCCACTTCGACTCTGGCCTATTCACTTTCGGCCACACGCCATCATGGCCGACGTATGTCGGCAAGAGATAAGTGACGGTTCATGATATTCAACATCATGTTGGCGCAGACTAGGTTCATTACGAACCAACATTTTCAGTCCGGGCCGCAACAGTCATTTCTGACCAGCACCTGTCAAAGTGGATTCTGCTCCACTACCTTGCAGGAAGACGCCTCAAGCTTGAAGAACGCAAGACAGCTAACGATGCAGGCTCCCGCGATGTTCAAGACTCGGTGCACCTCTACATCTGGGGTATCATGAAAGACTTACAAGCAGGATGCTTGTTGGATGAACCCTGATCACCGCACAGTGTCTGCTGGACGAAACAGCTTCCCCGACGGCTTCCCCAACCTTCTCCAAATTGCAGCGACCTCTAATTTCCTCTTCCGTGTTGGTCCTGGCAAGCTTCCTCGATGAGTGTTGGAGATCAGGCTCATTCTCTACTTGGATCAAAGTATCTTGTCAGCAGCGGTCACCTCACAGGGGACCAAAGACTACCCCGGTTCGGACAGTTGCAGTAAAAATCCTGGTGACGAAACGAGGCATACCGACGAATCCTAGTTTTGGAGGAGGTCAGGTGCCCCATGGTCCACCATGTGCTAGATGGCCCGGTCAGTTTGTTCTGCAGCCACCTCGGAATGCTTGTCAATTTGAGAGTGTTTTATTCGCTCATTCCATTCAATAATACTGAGCAACACTCGTTATTACCGGAGCCTTTTTGAAGAGCGTTGGGTCACCATGACGGAGCCATTCTTGGCGGTCAAAATTCTACAACGCGTCGTTCGCATGGTACGAGCCAGTAGTTCCGGGTGCCTGATATTTGCATCCCGCGCTGCGACGGAACAGCTTTGTATCTCCCCGGCGCAGTCCAGGTCGCTCTGTTTCGACGAATTTCTTACCGGTTGATCCTCAAGGGCGACAAGCCGAGACATCTCACGCTTATGCGTGTGAGACCAACTGGGATTGTTCCAGCGAATCCAAAGCTCAGGCAGACCTGCGTTTCCACGTTTTCCCTCCCTCCTTTACGACACAGTTTCTTCTAGCTCCTGCAGCCACTTGCTGTCTTTTTCCATTCGTCAAGCCACAGTATTTCTCATTGGCTTAGGGCCAGGTCGTCCTTCTCGCACAGTACATTTCGGTGGTCTCGGTCTCGGGCTCCCCCCAGAATCACCGTGCTTCTCGGCTACCCAATTCTGTCTAGCGAGCCCCGGTCGAGCCTGAAATCCCCCAGACTCCATTTCTCCATCGACACAGCAATCTGGGACCCCTGATCTGGGGAAGTCATTGCGTTCGGCAGGCCCCTGGCCCTGGAGTTGACGGCGCACACACCATCCAGCTTTCATCCCTGGCTTCCCCAGATTTTTTTGGTCCTCGCCGGCGCCACGGGGTCGTAATTTGAGATGGGATGGAAAACAGCCGGGCTGAACGGAGCGTCAGTGTCTTGACCAACCCTTTAAGATTGGCCTTAATGGCTCGATGGATCATCCTTGCGTGGGGGGATGGCAACAAAGCCATGCCTCAGCTGGACTTGTACCAAAGCAGATCGCGTAGCCGGGTTCCAGTTATCACAGTGTTTGCTTAGACCCGAGAGCTCCCCCTGACGACCGCAACATGCTTCATGGCCACAAAGCGTAATCTCGGTGCGCTGGCGCTGCAGCCTCTCATTGGCACAGAACCCCAATCTTCTCATTGGGGTAACGTCCTTGTTGGATCACGGGTCTCCCTGAGCGCGGCCGGCAGTCGTGCGAGGATCGGTCGTGTCATTAATCAGAGCTTAGAAACTCAATGCGGCTCTCCAACACTCCACGGCTCCAACGCTATCATTCATGGCCATGGCTCTAAGCGTCCATCGCCGCGAAGTATCGGCGCGGCATGTCAACTTGAGAACTTCAGAGGCGGACTAATGCAAATGATGAGGTTTGGGCATACTCCCTGTGTTGGACGGCAGCCGTGTTACTTACTTACAGCGTCGCTCCCGCAATCATCGGTTAAACATACGACAGGGGAAGTCGCTAGATGATCCAATGCAAGAAATCCAAATGCGAGAGATCTAACGATTGAAGAATCATTCAGGTGTCATGAGGAAAACGTTGAGTGTTCCTGCCTGCGGGTATCGACTGATTCAAGACGAGCGAATTATTCGAGACATGTCAGTCATGAGAGACAACATGCGATATCGCTCAACGTCGTGGAACTTCTGCAGGCGCACACGCCCTCGACTGACTTGGACCACGAACGGCGGGCCCTGTGGCGTCCTATTTGCACTGCAACCAACACCTTCAATTGGCCACTGTCTTGGGGAAGCCTCGGCCCGTGTGTCCTCTGGCTTCAAGGGGAACGAAAGGTAGGGAGCCACGACGATGTCTAGGTGTCCGTCTCGGTGTGTCATTTGACCAGGGCGGGTTTTCCGGGGCAGAACTCTGGGTTTTCCGGGGGCGGAAGACGTTCCGTACTGGTTAGCGCCGGCGATTGGTGGAGGGCTACGATGCGACCATGAAACTTGAGCATTATTCAGCGCAAGGACAAGGTACACGGGCGAGTTCTCAGTCGGGAAGTTTGCATCTCACGGCTAAGCCCCGGCAACTGGATCAATGGTTTGAGATTCAAGTCTCCAGTCCGATGCATGAGGCCGACGTTCGTTGAGTAACAGAAAGCCCTCGGGCTCCACCAGAACGTCAGAATGACAGCGGATCCAGTCCAATGGATGGGGATGTTGGTGGCGAGGTGGCGGCGCAAATACTGTCTAAAACCTGGTTTACGAGGCTGCCTTGGCATCTGTGTAGCCTTTGTTGCTCCGTGTGCCATACTGTCTGTTAAGTGTTGTATGTGGAAGCCGAGGGGCAGATCTAGTGCGGGCCGATCAGGGTCCGAAGGGTTTCTGGCGATCATCAACGGAGGCGAGAAGAACAACTTGGACCTCTCTCTTTACCACGCAGGGTGTGCTTCTCGTGTTATTGCGAACGCAATGGTTGGTGGCAACCGATTATGGGGCCGGTGAAGTGACATGACGAGGCAGATGTGGAAAATGCCGTATTCTGCCAGGGCAGCCATGCGATTCTATCGTGGCTACCTACAGCCGGATTTAGAATTGAGTTGTGCTTGAGTGGTTGTGGCGTTTGCCATTTTGCTCGGTCTGGATGGGATCTGCAAAGCAACTGACATACTGACGACTCGATTCAAAATTGTTGAAAATTTTCACATTCGACCATGTCAGTCCAAGGCCGTTATTTTCGGGTTGGATCATCATGTTGGGAGTTCCTTGGATGCCTCCTACGTACAGTGTCCGAACCGGAGGTCTCGGGGTTTCTTCATGTCGAGCCGAGCTCGCACCGGGCAAGTTGGCCGACGATGATCAACAGACGAATCGGAAACAGGCCACCATGTTCGCTGTTCGTTATGAAGAAAGCAGCAATGATCCGCAGCACCCAGACCCTGAAACTTGGAAGCAGGTGGTACGTGGCTGGGGCATTCTAGAACCTGGCGGCGCAAGAAGGTCTCGGAGGGTGAGCCCGTGGCTTGATGCCGCGCTTTAGTGGCATTTGGGCGTGCATAACATCCCGGCGAAGAGAATCCAGTGTTGTGCGGTTGGCCGCTGGTGGAGCCGTGGGACGAGAAGGCCTTCCAGAACCAGAACCAGGACCAGAAGAGGCTGTGAGTCATACGTAATTCATTGCTCCGTTTCAGGAACGAATTCTCTGGATTCTTGGCTTTGGCACGAGAGAGGGAGCGTGGATTGGCATCTGAAATCGTCGACAGCGCTGTTGGATATGGACTCTCGCATAACCACCGTCACGGCGGTACTCGCCGCGCATTCCCCATCAGAAAGGCAGTCTCGACTCGAGTGAGGATGATTCGACGCCATCCCGGACTCCATCAAAAGGCAAAAGGTGAAACGCCCTTGGCTTGCATCCAAAGCCAGGCACAAAAACAAAAAACAAGACACTGTGTTGCAGCTTTGTGGAGGTCGCCGTGCCCCGCGACCCCGCCAGTTTCCGACTAAAGGTTCCCGGCCACTAATTAGGGCTTGCATTGTACGGTCGGGCAAACAAACCGCGAAACAAAGGGGGGATGCTTTGACGAGAAGGCATCGCGAGATCGCGTGCAGGTACATACGCGAAAGCTTGCGCAGGTTTAGTGTTTGAAGTGACTGTTCCCCGTGGCCAGTCTTTTGGCGCTCGTCACTACCAAGGCCACAGGGGCTTGGCCATGTGCCCCTCCATCCAGTACCCCGGGTCAGCGGCCTACGTCATTCGTCCATCAAGGCGCCAAAAAATCATGGAAAGCAGGCTTTGAAACATTTCTACGCGCTGTATTTGTTGCGCGGATCTGCTCTTTGTCGAGGGCAGGATGGCTGACTTACTATGTAATGTTTATTGAGCTAAAGAAGATTGTATCGAACAAGGGAATTGAATTGTAAATCCTTGAGTTGTGTTCCAGCTGCGTCTGCAATTACGGAAGAGCCCCGTCAGCAGAGCCTCTGTCGTTCAATAACACCGAGCTTGACTCTTGTCGACGTTTCACCAGCTCACCATGATATCACTATTATACCTCCCTCTCCTCCTCGCTACGGCAAGCTTTGGTGCCGCAGAGGTAGTCACCACCATCACCGTGGCGGCCACAATCCCCTCCAATGAGCCCGAGTGGAAGCAAGACAAGGCATTTACGTCGGCGATCCTCAACAGCACCAACTTCTACCGCAGCGAGCACAACGCGACGGCGCTGACGTGGAATTCAACACTAGAGGACTTTGCGTCCGACTACCTAGACGACAACGACTGCGAGTTCGCGCACTCGGGCGGCCCGTACGGCGAGAACCTAGCCATGGGCTACGCCAACGCCACGGCCAGCGTCGAAGCCTGGGGCGACGAGCGCGACGAGTACAACTTTGGCCGCGGCAAGTTTAGTAAAAAGACGGGACACTTCACGCAGCTTGTGTGGAAGGCTACTACTGATGTCGGCTGCGGCCGGAGGTTGTGCGGACAGAGTGGCTGGTACCTCGTGTGCGAGTACTGGCCGCGGGGTAACGTCGTCGGGGCTTTTAAAGAAGAGGTTCAGGAGGAAGAGGGCGAGGCTGTGGCAAGCAGGCCGAGACTAGGCGCTGTGGTTGCCGTGGTGGTGGTAGGAAGCGTAATGCTGTGGTTGTGATGGGACGGCATGATTGATGAGGAGTTTTGAGGAGTTTTCACGGGTTGCTTACAGCTGTTGTGGCACATGCTGGACATGGGTCATGAACAACTCGCTCATTTTCTATGTACATTAACTCACACCGATACCGTTATCCAGAGAATGACTACATACCATTGACATATGAGTTGCCTTGTTACTTACCCTGCGTTCAAATCCCTTAACCGGCGTCGGCTTTGGGTCAAATCCATAGCTTTCATGGTCGTGGATACTTCTACTTCTATATAAATTTGATCATCTACACTAGAAGTACTCCTGTGGGGGTTTCCTGTCCCTCACAAGAGGTGTGCGAGTTGAGGATGCAACGTGGTAACTAGATTTACCTGCTGATCAGCCAGCCCTGGGTGACAACCTGTTGTGATACTCCACGCTGATTGTTCGCTTTTCACAAGAGTATCACGATACTGTGTGATACTCGTAGTTACCAACCAAATTAATCGAGCTCATTAGTAGAAACGCGAGCGTCTAATCGTGATGACGGATTCTTGGAAGTGTTGAAGTCCACTTCAATTGCGTAACCATCGTTATTTAGAGCATGAGAAGCCTCCATAAACTCTTACCTTCTCTTCAACCTAAGCGCTTAAAGAATCTTATTCTTGTGGAATAGTTGTAGTCTACCTCTGGTAAAATTGCTACGCTTAATTAGGCGTCAATAGTTACACATGTGAGTTAGGTATGAACACTTCTAGGCTCAACCGCGACGGTAGATTATGAAGAATACCATTTTGGGCAGTGTTTACCGATTCTCAAAACTGTATATGGCATCAGTAGTTCAGGTTGTTACAGGATGTCAAATAACAACCAAACTGCATAACCAGAAGCAACCAACAGTCTGTTTAAACGAGCCTCGCTATACTTTAGTCCAGACAACCCTCGCCTTCTTAGGATGCTTCATCTATATATTCAGCACAGCTACTGCATATCTGGCAATCTTCTCCATCCTCCCCCTCCCGGCCTCGGCGCTCTCGCCTGGTTCGAGAACCGGGGAGACTATGTGATCTCTGAAAAACCCGGCCATGACCGCCACTTGCTCAACATTGGCAGACTTCTTCCCCGGGCACCCTCGCATACCGTCCGACCAAGCGATAAAATTTCCCTTCTCCGGCACTATGAGCTGCTCTTCGCCCTTTCCATTGGTTGTAATCCACCGCGATGGTCGCCATTGCTCGGCATCAGAGCCCTAGTGCTTTGGATGTGTATGGAGACCATTCAAATTGAGGCAGAGCGGCGTGTCGGGCGGGAGAGTGATGATGCGACCGTCGCTCAGAGGGAATTGAGCGAGCCTCGTCTTTGGGGTACTCTTCATCACGCCAAAGATGGGATTGAGAAGTCGCAACGTCCCGTACTGGGGAGGACGTAAGGAAGCGGAAATAATAAATGAGACTTACGACATTCGCCACCACATTTAGCAACGGAAACTGGATCTGACCTGTACTTCAAACGTTCCTTTGGGCTTCCCAAAGCTCCCATAGTGCTATTGGGAGTGGTCAACTGGTAGCACAACACGCAGTTCCTCTCGAATCTGGTCTTGGGCCCCTCTGGGTGCGCCGCCAGCAGGACCAAGGTGAAAGCTAGGCCGAGCGCTATGTTGTCGTGTATAGCAAAGGCATGAATAAACACGTTACCCCGGACTTCTTCTTGGGTCAACAGCTTGTCATCTGTTGATGACCGCACCATTTCTCCAATAATCGGGGTCGAAGAACGCAGACAAGGTGCAGTTCTTCAGAATGAGTTGTAGTGACTCGTAGTAGTCCATAACTTCTGCTCCCTTGCGTGATGACAACGAGGTAAATTGGCCCGTTTCGGCAGAGTCCTGAGGATCTGATGGAAACTTGAAGTCGTATTCCTTGCCAAAGCTCGCCCGCATCAGGACCTTCAGAGCAAACTGCCAAGAGATGTCGGCGATTACATTTGTTCCGTCTCCACACGCCAGGCAATGCTCCTGTAATTGACGAGATTGTCGGAGCGACTCTGCCCAGACCATGTTGTTTGTAAGTTCGTTGAAACTACCGGCCGTGGGGCGACTATGGCGCTGCCAGTCAATGCCCTCGGCCTATTTGTTAGGGTTAGCCACGTGAAGAGTTTTTGATCTATTGGAGACTTCCCGTTGAGATACTAGGTCCAAAAATAGACAGCATCTCGACTGCCTCATGCAGTTGCATGGAATCCCCACGGCGTTCGGTTTCGAAAACATGGTTGGTGGCAACCGAGTCTGCCAGAGACAGATAGTTCTTCCCAGGTGTGACGATAATGAAGGCGTCTCCCATCTCAAGATGCACGCTAGCCTTTTTCTTGAAGTCAAAGCAAAGTCATCCGTATTGCAGCAGTCGGTTCTCTCCACCGGTTATCCATCTCTCAAGCGCGGCCAGCCGAGGACCCAGAAGCATCCAAACTGGGTTCATCAGATTGCCCGGCGCTATGATGGTGCGTAAGCCGGTTTGCTTCGCAATTTCGTAGTTGGAGATGATGAGCCATGCATAATAAACGGGCAAAGCGGCGAACCCGACGATGAGCGCAAGTACGGTTGGGGCACCCATTTTTGCGCTTCCGAGGGTGTGGCAGTTTCCAAACCTCGGAGTGTATCTAACTTGGTGAGGGGCTGGAAGCGTTGAGTGAGGCGAGGCTGTCACCGCACATCACCAAATCACACGCGCAGCATAAGCACTCTGGTTGAGCCAGCTCTTGTTTCAGCTGACTTACGTGTGCGACTTGAGAACGTCTTCCTTTGCATGGTGAAGGCCCACCCTTTGTGATGTCCGTGATTTAATTGCTCCAACCCTCTGTGTTGGGGACATGCTCATCATCTCGTCCCCCAATGTCACTCTTGGCAGTTGTCATTGCAGTCTTGCCCGAAAGAATTGATATCACTCTCTGCGTTACAGTTTAGATTCAGAGTCTCCATACACTTCTACTTACTTTCATGAAAACCTCAGTACCTTGATGCTTTGTACTATTAATAAACCTGCTAAGAGCGTATTTATATGAGACATATAAATATGTAGAGCTTTAGAAAGAGGTTCTTACATCACTCACTACGTTCTTAAGATACCCATGGAGAAATAATATGCCTAAGGGAGGTTGACTATACAAGTAATCGGGTGTAAAAGACTGGACATCAAATTCCTCCTTTGGACAAAGGAGAAGGTCTTCAGTTATTGTAATCTTGGGCGGTGTTTTTATATCCTAGCTGCAGCGGCTGTTTCGCCATATGAAATATAGTCTCTTCTACTCTAAACTCCACTAGCAACCTGCGCGATCCTTCCGGACAAAGTATGCTTCAATTGATCTAAGCAGTTCTATGGTGGTTGTGGTGTTTTCTCCTTTCTGTGTCATCCAAGGCCGATTCATCAGCGCCATCAGAAATCGACACCGTGAGTAACAGACCCAACGACAACGAGCCATTAAGTTGCACTACCGAATCAGCAGCCGCAATAGGAAAATTCAAATCGCCTGGTTGGATGTGGCGGTCTCCACTAGGGCACACAACTCCACACCCCACATACATCAATGGTGATAACATCGACTTTCTCATCGGCCGCGTGGCCTAATGGCTAAGGCGCTAGATTTCGGTTCACCGGATTCAACTACTCTAGAGATTTCAGGTTCGACTCCTGACGTGGTCGAGTTTCTTTTTTATCATTTTGTTGAGGTTCGTTGTGTCTTTTTGGCGTTGTGCTGCAATTTGCAATCCGGTGATGGTGTTGTGGCTGTGTGACACGCGGGTGTAAGATTGCCTGGGCAGCCGCGCACAGTAGCTTCTTGATCAAACATCTCCGATCACCAATAAATATTAAATAGACTCCGAAATGCTAATTAGCAGATCTAGGAAAGTGCCAATGATGACCGCATCTGTTGATGAAGTGTGGCAACTCTTCACGCTGGTTTCTCTACACAGATTAATCGTAGATCAGTTGAGATTAGATGTGCTGCTTGCTTGACTGGGCTTCAACATCCTCTTTCCGTCAAATTTTCCTGCTCACACTCCTTCAACGCTCTGAAGTTGAAATGTCTTGGTAAACAGAACTGGACTGCATCATCGAGTAGTGGCAGAAGGTCTAGGAGCATATCAACCATTATGGCCCAGCATGAGGTGAATTTGAGGTTGAAATTCACGGATATTGAAGTTGCCTTAACCCCATAACTTGCTTGGTCTAGCTGTCGAAGACCCAGATTGCCCTCTATCCTGCAACATGTCACAGTACGGATTGCCCCTTGGCACGACTTCTGGAGAAGCCACATCCGCACAAGATTTATCTATAGCCCAGCCCTTCGATAAAACAGCCTTCGCTTACTGGAAATTTTCCCTTCTCGGAACAAAAAATCGTCAGATCTAGCTGCTTGTGCAACTGTTTTACTGAGCACCAAGCCATCCGACACTGCTCTCCACCTGGAGAGGGCCTGGTTGTGAGCTTGTGCATTCATAACTCAACATTATTCAACAATACCTGAGCCAACTACGCCCCGTTCATTGCTTGATCCCTATATGAGATTAAAACTCAATTTTTCACAGGCTCCGATTCCTGAACTATGGTAAGTGCGTAGGATGAGTCTCGGACACCAAACTCAGTTCTGCAGCGGAGTGTCGGAAAATAGTTTCACCGGCGCCGCTAATTTTTCGGCCAGGCAGAGGGCTTCCACTTTGATCTCGCGACAACAGAACCGCGGTTGTTCGACCAATCCACTTGATCCTCTACGATTCAACCGCCGTGCGCTCGTCTCGAATTCCCCTTGCAAGATCATAATCCGTTTCGCGCTACCTAATTCAACATGACTGGTCGTGGCGGTGGCGGCGGTCGCCGAGTTCTCCTCCCTCCCATGTAAGGATCCAGCTCCCCACCGCCCAGGCGCGCCGCGATGCCTCGCTCCCCTCATGCGAGTAACAGATGCTAACGGACTACAGTAACTTCATCTTCAAGCTTCTTCAATCAGTGAGTCGAACCTAAATCAACACCACATGCGCCAGCGCCTTCGGTCGTCGGGTTTCGAGGAACATATAGCACCCAGGCTCTTTGGGCACGAGGTCGGCCGTCAAGCATCCACGTTTCGAGTGTCACAGATCGCTGCGTACTATATCCTTCATCTTTGCCAATTCAGACGCACCTCCTATGATCTTGTTGCACAAGTAGGTGCGGGATTGTGCTAAGTCTGGTTGCGGCCAAGAGGCCGCTTTGCTTGGTCTTGCGTGTCTTTGTGCCAGGAGGCCGGGCTGTCATTGTGTTTCTCGGGGCTTTCGGCGCATCAAAGCTCAGCCGCCACTTCTCCATGTTCTGCCAGCTAACCGTGCATAGCATGCGAAAGTGAGCGTGTGGCTGTACGAGCAGCTTTCTATCCGCATTGAGGGTACCATCAGGGTCAGTGTGCCAATTTGTATGTTAAACAATCCAAATAACTAATAGATATGCAGGGCTTCGATGAGTTCATGAACCTGGTCATCGATGACGCCGTCGAAGTCCGACAAGTCAGCAAGACCAATGAAAAGGAGACGCGGAGATCATTAGGTACAGCATCCCGGCTCCTATACACCAGCACGTCTTCTAATCATTCGTATAGGCCAAATTTTGTTGAAGGGCGATAACGTTTCATTGATCCAGAGCCTGTCAAGCTGAGGAGGGATTGCAATCTGGGAGGGTGAGGCGCAATGGCCCAAAAGGACAAGGAGATCTAGACCATGGAAGGAATATCAGGCCAAGTGGCTGAACGCGGCGCACGAGGCACTGCTAGGACACCTCAAGCATGTTAGCACAAGGTCGTCGTTGCTGGAGACAACTGGGTACCCCGTAGAGGACTAGACTGCGGCCACCGGGTGGCCATTATCCTGCTGAAGTGGGTATGTGCGCAAAGAAGACTTCTAACTATTTCCAAGCGTTTTTCACTCTCCTTGATCTGGTGTTATCACCAAACCTCCAGCTTGAAGCGTGCGTGATGTAGACTCCTCATCGAGAGCCGTGTGACAGTCAACACGCTGAACGTGGCTCATTGGCTCATCCTGCATGATTCGATGCTTAACCGTGCTTCTAGACCGTTCGCGACCGCGCTACATAATTGAGTGACGGGATGAGGACTCAGCTAAGCAGCGCTTGGGGTGTCCTTTATGTACGAAATGGTTCGCTTCTTTTCACTCCAGCTAGGCCCAGGCCTTTAGGGTAGACGACGATCATCTTCCCCAACTCACTGCACCTAATGGTAGGTTCGTCGCTCTAGGCGAACGCCGAAGCTTGGCAAGACACACGTCATTGAAGTGAGCAATATCGACTCGCGTTAATCAACTTGTGGCTTTTTAGTAAATGGTCTTAGACGGTAGACATAATGTAGAGAAATGGGCGCTCGGATGTTGATGACATCTCGAAGCGCTCCAGCGTTCTACTTGAAGGCCAAGAGTTCCTTCGTCAGCCCTAATGCCTAGCCTTCAATAGCTCAATCGCTTCGCAGTTTCGGGTATTTTTATTAGAAACACCGAGAAGAGAGGAGACCAGCACTCCTTCTCCATCATGGAGGTGGTAAAACGTCGTCTTGCTAAACCGATCCCGATACACCCCGTCGACCTGTCGATTGCGAATCGAGCATCACCAGTTAGGGAACTCGGATTAGCGGTCGGCTAAACGATCATTGAACCCCGTTCACTTCTCCTACACAGACTTGGTGTTTTGAGGCAGAGCCCATTGTGCGGTTTTAGGGCCGCTGCCCGCGGCATCGTTGTGCCGTGTCCAGCATACCAGACTGCTCAAAGCCAGTGAGAAAACATCAGGCAACTACGTGGCCGCATCATAAGATTTCTTTTCCTCCGCACCAAGTGTACATGGGCTTCGGGTTGGAATTCGACTCCGAGGTGATCTATCACACCACGCCAACGCTAATGGGACGAACCTGAGCGAATCATCGCAGGAGGCTGCGTATGAGGGGGGGTTGTGCTGCATGCTGCGGTAGCCAGTTGGGAGAATGGTCCCTGGGACCGTCCCACCCTCCCTATTGATACTTTTCTCCTCCGAATGATTCATGCAGCATCAAAAAGCCGCCCAAGCTGCCTCCAGGTCTCACCCGGTTCGACTAAAGTTAGGCGGTTGCTTCGGGCACTTCCACATACCAGGGAACATCCTGGTGGGGGGTCTCACATTGGGAAACAGAGTCTGGCCCCATGCTAACCCCGCATTTTGCATGTCGGCAGAGTTGCCAGTTGCCAAGTAGTCACAGCAGAGATATGCGGCGTGATGGACCAGACGCGAAGGTACCTTGACTAGATTGGAAGTTACCAAGTTTGGAAGATGGGCATATTCTGGTCGACAACCTACCGACTTTAGGCTGTATGAAAAGCTGCCAAGTCTAAAAGAACCACCTATTACTCAATGAGAGCAACTTCTTTGCTTTTTCAGAGCTTTACCTCTGCTCCTGGTTAAGTGTCGGGTTTCGCCGAGCTATCATGTTGGCCTCAGGGCTTAAGAAACGAAGGGAGAGCAGGATGGTGTGAAATCGGTTCTAGAAGCTGAAGATTCTGAGTCAAGAAATGACATAGAAGCCCTAAAGTTGCTTTTGGCGCATTAGAAGGCTGATGGCGTTGCTGTAGGACGTAGGTCTTCACAGCAATGCGGTGGCATTGAGATTGCGGTGTGAGCAGTTCTGTTAAGAGGCAGTCACGCATGCATAGCGCTTGGTCTAAATGAACCCACAGCGATGCCTATTCGTCCCTTTGTAACTACTGCACCATGATTTTGTTATCCTGGCTCATCTATTGATCCATACACACTATCCTCGTAAACTCACAGACGCGTCACTTATGTTCAGGTCAATCACCGATTGGTACCTTGAGAAACAACAACATTGTTCAGACACATCCGTGCTACTCTCCCTTCTCGGTTTTAGTTGAGGGGGTGTAGTAAGTAATATGGACTATGATTTCTGACCTTGCAATCTCAGATTCAATTCAGTTTGTTCTACTCGAAGCAGCCATGATTGATTTATTCTCTCAATGGACTTTAAACGTCGTGACTCATGTTCAACAAAACATCAGATCATCGACCACAACATCTGCACCCCGGATTTTCCCCACATGTGTGGTCATGGTGGGGAGTGGATCCCATAACCACAGTCGTTGCTTTGCGACTGGTGACGAACAAGATTCCATACTTTCAATTGCTATAGTGTTAGGAACTCGTATATGCCTTTGTATAATGTTATTAGTAAGGCCTTGAATAGACCCCGAGAAGCCACAGCTTGTGGCGCTGGGGGGCATGAGCGTGAAGTTGCCGTTCGTCCGAGACCTCACCAACGGTGGCATTTTAGGCCATATCTATGATGAAAGCAGGCGTTGAAACGTCGTGATATCTCGAAGCTTAGATTGACCCGACTGTTTCGGAGATATGCTGAGTGACGTACACGACGTCTTCGCTTCTGCCTCCTCGGTCTTCGGGTAGGATAGATGCCGAGGGCAAGCAACCCTACCTATGCAAGGAGCTCATGCTAGGACTCCCAGGAGCTCACTCAGAGTCAAAGTCTCCTTAGTTGGGTCTATTAAGGGAACCGACCATGACTGAAGGCGAAGCTAACAACAAGGCTTGGCCTGGGGATTGAGGTCGGTGCCTGGGGCTAACTAAGGCTTAGCATGATATGAAAAGTCGAATGCGCCAACACGGACGAAGGAATGGCCACAAGGGTATCCATCCTCTTGCAGTTATTAGATGCTGTTAAATGAGCGGTGTCAAGACGGTGAGTCCTAGGGCAGTCAATACAGGATGTGTGGCGAAATGAAATGTCTGATAGTTGATCTGGGCGGTGTCAGATATCACATGTCAGGATACGGGCTGACCCCCAGGCTTTCAGTATTTATGGACTCAGACATAGAAATGGGATATGCCATTAAACCATGATGTTGAATATAGCAGATGTTCCCAGTTTGCTTACAAAAAGAAAAGAATATTGGATCTGGTTGAGATGATCTCGGGCACATCCTTGTCGATGGGCGATAGGCGAAGGGTTACGATAGAGCTGTCACAAAACAGAATGCATAAGGAGACTGCAACGCTGCAACGAGGCGGGCGTGAACACGTGGGTCTGGATGCGCTGTTCATCAATCAGATCTCGCAGCTAGAATTATGGATCCTAGAAATCATTTGGGACGAGGAGTTGATGATGGCGAGCTGGCCCCGCGGGGTGAGGCAGGCTATCCGCGTGACGAGAGTGCATCTCAGATCTGAGCGACGGTGGAGGAGATGGCGAATCATGGCTATTGCAGCGTCATGCGTCCCTTTTGGGTCGAGTCAGGCTTGGCACGCGGTACTTTGTTGGTCCTGTACAGATACGTACTGGATAATGTACCCGTTTGCACAGAATTGCACAGCAGGCATGAGTGGTTGAGCGGTGGGATGGTAACAGGTCATTGTTGTTAGGGAGGGCCGGACTGAAGCCATAGTGGGCGATATTGAGCTACAGTGGGCTGCTGTGGGTAGGGGTTAGTGGCAAGGCTTTGGGTCGCATGATTGGCTACGGATGGCTATGGATGGCACGAGTCGCATCCCCAGCCCCTGTTTCTTGGGTCCATTTAGCGAGGGGTTGCAATGCTCGCAGGCGCAGGGAGGCAGACAGGACTGGAAAGAAAAGAAGATCAGAAGAAGGCATCGCATCGGCCACCAGGAGGATCTTGACGTGCGATAGGTACCCCGTGCTCCTCGTGTTTTAGCCCCTTTTTTGTCTGTCGTGAATCGCGTGTTCCACTACGCAGCCTGTTGCAAGTCCTGCAAGTCCGCTAGATCCGTTCACAGCAGCTAGCAGCTACTAGCCGTCCAGTAGGGCTACAGGGCTACGAATACAGGGCTAGCAGTCAGCAACCCCTCCACTCCCTCTCTGTTCTGTAATGCTGCGTAATTAATTAATGCTGCAGTCTTGAACAGCGTCTTGGGCTTTGTCTTGCCATAACGTAACTCGCCGCCCAGTCGACTAGCTGCGTACCTAGCCCAGTAGGCAACGCATTTCGTAGAGGCCGCTTGCCCCTTTTCCTTCTACGCTGGTTCCACCCTTCTTCCAAGAGCCCCGCGGTGCCTTGGGCGGCTTGGCTAGACTTGAAAGCCGTGATCAATCACAAGGCGACGGCTGTGGCCGGAAGCTTCCCAGCCCTGGTGGACCCCTCCACTTCCACCAGTGCTTCTTTCTGCTCCGTGCTTCTCCGTATGTGTCTGTGTTATGTTCTGTGTTGCGTCTGTGTGTCTGTGTGTGTCGCGTTTTGGCCTTTAGCAGTGACACCCACCCACCAGCTTAAAACAATATTCAACACACCACCAACAGCGGGCCAGGTGCTGGCGTGGAACACCAGAAAGCTGAGCTTGCCTGAGGTTCTGGGTGCTCCAGGTGCTGACTCGAATGAAAGCATGTCTGGCATGTTGTTGAGAGAGGCGCTGTAGGTTCTGCGATGCTCAACCCGCCCCCTCCACTATGACCCTTGCAACACCTGTGACCTCGCCACCAAAATGTACAAGTTCCAGCACCCACAGCGCCAGCGGCAGTTGCATCGCTCATTGCGATGCCCCTCTGGCGTTCAAAAAACCGTAAGCAAGGCGCTCGGCCTATCAAGGCCTTTAGCCCTGCCTCGATAACTTGCTATCCCGGTCCACCATCATTTCTCATCGATTCAAGGCGGCTTGATCGTCGCTGCTCGTCCTCGGACGTCGTGTCAGGGCGCAGTTCAAAGGGCTGTGGAGGATGCTGAGAGACATGCAGAGTCATGCTGGAGCCGGGGGCAATACTCCTGAACAGGCCTAGGACATGAATAGATTAGCGGGGTGCGGGGAACTGAGACCCCCTCGGAAAAGCGGAGAATCTTAGCCCCAGAAGCGCAGTCCAAAAGAAGCCAGTCGCAACCCTCGACAACCCGCAAAGAGAGGGGCCGCAAATCTCATCTTCGCTCATCTCCCTTCCATCCCCATTCCCATCCCATCCCATCCACCTCATCCCCGTTCATTCATTCCCCATCGCGTCACTACCTCCACTTCTTGCTCTCCACCCTTTGCTGCGCGCCCCGAGAGGGAAATACACCCGTTGCTGCTTCCCCTCTAGCCCACCAGACACTTTTCTTATCTTCAAAAGACTTGTAGACTGTTAGACTTCTGCACGTCGCAAGGCTCCTCCCGAACCGCCCTGTCCAGCCAGCATGAGGCGCCAAAACCGGTCCTGCGACCAATGCCGCAAGGCCAAGCGGGCATGCGACGCGCCCTCGCTATGGGATATCCAACGTAACTCGGAAAGAACCCGCACTGGCACTGACGCTTCATCTGGCGTTTCCCTCGCAGAAGAACATCTCGGTGAGTTGTTCCCGACGTCGTGTCCTGCTCTTCTCTTCCCCTGCCTGTGCGCTGCTCCGAGAAGCGACACTAACCGGGGCTCCGAAAAACCTCGCAGATGAGATTGATTCCCGCGCCTTACGATGCTCCTACTGCCTCCGAACTCGAAAACAATGCACTTTCCATTGGGTTCGCGCCCAGCTGCAAACCGGTCCCGCCGGCGATGTCTCGACACAAGCCGGTACCAATGTTCGCCGCGTGCCCGATCCTGCGAGGGCAAAAGCTAAGCGCCAACGTCCGCGCCCTCAACCTGGCCCCTCACCCCCTCAGTCCGCTCTTCCGGCCCAAGGCCTCGATGTCAATGCCAGCGCCCTGCTCGACATGTTACAGGCTCCGCCTTCAACGCACGACCTGACCAGCTGGGGCCCAATGGAAACTGGCTTTGCGAATTTCACAAGCTTTCCAACCTCGGCCTTCGACACAATGCCCATGAATGGCGTCTTTGACGCTTCCGCCTTTGACACTAACCTTCACCCAAGCATGCTCAACCCTCTCGATGCGACCTCAACCACATCACACCCCCATCCAATCGACTGTTCCCCAGCATCAGACCTACACCACACCTTGCCACACGTGCGACACCAATCTACGACCGAAGATGAAAACGGTGAGAACGGGTGGCCATTGACCCAGACTCGCTCCGCGCCCGATGCTCCTTTCCAGCCGTCACCCTCCAACTCATACGAAAGCGATATCTCTACCCGATCGCTTAGCCTGCGCCACTACTCAGACAGTGTAGCTCGAAGCTACGGCACCTCGATTTCACCATTCTCCGCCGGCCACCTCATGACCACCAACACCAACAAGGGTTTGATCTCGGACAACTTAATGCGCATATACCACGATGTCCTGGAACACGCCCTGTCATGTTGGCTTTCTGAAGAAACATGTCCATACCGGCCAGATTCCGTCGCAAAACCTTCCTCGAATGGTGTCAGCTGGTTGGCGTCTAACTTTGAGAAACTCAACGTACTTGGCCATTACGAACCGAAGCAACAGGAAAACAGGATATACCGCCGCGTAGTCAAACTCGACAAAGTGGCCCAGTCCACCAAGCTGATCAAGCTTACCAGATCGGAAGACAAGGCTGCGTCCAAAGCCCTCCATTTGGCCATCATGGCCTTCGCCACACAGTGGGCGCAGGGTAGTTCACGTGAACGCGAAAGGTTCCCTCAAAGCCTCGCATCCTTTGACGGCGGAGATCTTGCCGACGATATGAACGCAGACTTTGATCGTACCCTCCAAAAGTCCTTCTGGGCGCAGGCGAAGCGCGCTCTCCAAGACTGCTCCGACATGGAATGCTTCAGAGTCGTTTGTGCGGATTTGATCATGGGTCTGGCTCAGAAGCCAATGGACGACGAAGACCTTCCTTTTGACAGGGACAGCATTCAAAACAACGGTTTCGGCCCTCCCAGCCCCATAGTGGGTGGCGAGGGTTCCATTGCGTCGCAAATAAGCGACATCATCGCCGCGGAGGGGCCACCAGTGTTCATGGAAAGGGCTGCTCGAAAGATGCATGCCCTCAAGTTCCAATACGAAGCCCGTGAGACTGGAGTTTTGGACTCATCGAAAAGCTCCCTGGGACTCGAAAGGGCCACCAGCGCTGAGTCACTTAGCGAAGAGGAGAGAGGCACTATTGGCCTGGTCTATTGGATGACTGTCATGTTTGATACTGTGTCGTCGTCGATGAACGGTCGGCCTGTCGTCGTTTCGGATGAAGAATGTCATCATGACCCGACATATCCAAGCCATCCGGAGCACGACGCCTTTAACATTGAGTATAGCTCTCACAGCGCCAGATGGTGGGCTGAGCTATTCATCCGAGAAAATAAGGAAGGAGTCCTGCGCTGGCCTTGTTCTGTCGAAACAGCCACCAAGGGCGTGGTTGCGGCAGCGCCAGTCAAGGTAATTCTCTTCAGGCACGTCTCATATTTGCAGAATACCGTACGAAGCAAATACCGTGGTGAAGCCGTTGAGAAGGTCATCGAAAACTCCATGGCCGTGTACAAGCACTGGAACGTGACATATGGAGCATTCTTCCGTGATCTTGTTCAGCAGTACGACACGGTTCCCACACATGTCCAGAGTTGGTTTGTGTGCGTCGTTGCTCATTTCCATTGCGCCGCTCTCCTCCTCGCCGACTTGATCGAGTTGGTAGATGAAAACGACCTCGGGTTGGAATACTCTACCCAGGTTCGCCTCAGTGTTGATGTGGTCAGGTACCTACGACAGGACAGCGCCGCAATCCTCTCGGACCTTGCACGAGTTTCGACGAGCCCCCGAGCTGGCGACATTCCTGGCACACATATATCTGATCTTCACTTTGCTGTTGTCGAAGGATCCATCTTGACGGAGCCTTGGACCATGATACTTATCAGGGCATTCACCAAGGCAGCCATTCTTCACCTCACTGAGGTAGAGGAGTCGGTCCGGCATGACCCCTCTTCCCTCGAGAACCCTACGATAATGATGTTGGCGAAACGATGCGAGGATTGTACAAAAGCGCTTTACTGTTTGGGGAAGAAGTCGGATATGGCGCGGAACATTGCCACTATCCTTTCGTCGGCGTTGATCCCGTATCTAATGCCGTCGGCTTCTCATGTCTTCTAATCTGAGAGTGTATTTAGTTATGAGGCGTCTTATTGTAGCTCCTCACCCTGGTCAGGGTTCAGACGGACTTTTGGGAATTTGGATATTTAAGAAATTATGATATATTCGGCAAGTCTCGCGGGTGAATTTATCGGGACCGATCTAAAACACCTTGTTACTTTTTTGACCTGTGAGCATCTCAAATGTGACTAGTGATCATTATTGGCCTACTAACGAAAATAAAGAATGTTGCTCGTGGGCTGTTATAGCCTGACTCTCAAACTCTACTACTCTCTCTCATCGATCGATGGTGCCACTCCACCCAAGAACTTGATCGACACCAGTGGCGGAGTCATGAGCTGCAAACGGCGTCGATTGTAACGCCATCCGGCCACTCGGTATGAGTTACCGTTCAGTTGGTGTCCCCATCATCCTTTTTAATCTCAAAGCCAAAAGTGCGGCCGGCATACGGCGCCTTGCCCTTGCCAGCCAAAACCTCGGCCACATAATCCTCGAACTTGACCGTCTCCACGTCGGGATAGAGCTCCTTGCCATCGAGGTATCCGAGGTACTCGGCGCTCTTGGGCAGGTTGTCACCCCGCAGCCAGACCGAGTGCGGATACTGCAAGACAGCGAGGCCGAGGAGGTTGGCGACGGACTGCTCCTGTTCGTAGTACGGCTTCCGCGCGGCTGCGATGGCCGTCTCGATGTCCGTCCTAGACAGGTAGTCTCGGGCCACCGTTTCGCCGCTCGCCTTTTCGAGGAGCGTAAAGATTTGTTCCTGCGTCCATGTCTCGTTGTGCACGAAGACGGACTTGTTTAGAGTCCGGGGGTCCGAGATGATGCGCGCCACATACTTGCCCACGTCCCTCAGGTCGGTGAGCGCCGAGGGAAAGTTCCCGTCGCCGTACATGTTTGCAACCGGGAACCTCATGGCATAGTCAATTTTGCCGGAGGGGAGTCGCGGGAGCGAGCTCTGGTACCACCAACCGATGTCGATCACGGTGTAGGGTAGGTATATTTTCTTGACGTGGTTGAGAGCAGCTTCTTTCTACAAGGGTGTTAATGCCCGCAACAGTTCCAATCCTGAAGAGAATCATACAATTTCTCGCAGTGCCATGACGCCGTCGGGTGGACTGATGGGTCCGAAATAGCTGGGCACAAAGCGTTTCACGCCTGCGGCCTTGGCAGCATCGGCGAGGGCGTTCTGTGCATCGGCTGCAAATGGGATGATGCAGCTGATGACGACGTCCTGTCCAGTGAGTGCCTCGACCAGCTTCTCGTGTGGAGCATCAAGCTCGAAAGGCACAATGGTGACGCCTTGCTGCTTGATGCTTTGGACCTCAGCTTTGTCAATTGAAGCAGGCCGAACGAAGCCGGTGATGTCCTGTAATCACTATTAGAGCCCGAAAACAAGCAAATGGGGTGGGATACATGTACTTACAAAGGTCTCCCTGCTCTGAAGCAAGCCATTGGCAATGGATTGGCCGGTTTCGCCGGATGCGCCTACGATGCCAACCTTCATGTTGAGTTTTTGGTGATTGCTTGGATGGATGAGTTGAAAGTTCGATGGATGATATTTGGTTTAAGTTGAACAAGTTGCCGAAGATATATATCGAAGCGTAGAGGGTTGTTGATCGGATGTGGAGAGGCGGACTTTGCGGGGCGGAGCGGGCGGATCGGGGCGGGTTACACTTCACTCACCGCACACAATGCAGTCATCACGATATCTCCAGCCATGTCAGCGATAATTGTGATGCTTCTGGCTATTTTTCGGCAACTATGACGATGATTACAATAACTTTAGTGATGAATCCCGAAAAGTCCGCAGTGGAAGTCTGTGACGTGGACGATGCTAATTACTACTAGTTGGTTGGTGATGTCTACGCTGCGTACTGGATGTAGGAGTGGAGTAGCGGCTAGAGATGGATTGAAGGCAACGACTTCCGTTGCGAATATGCCTCATGTATGACCTTGTTCATATTTCGCATGATCTGACGGCTTGTCATCATCGGTGATTAGCCGCGGCTTTAGACGGCGGTTACTTAAATGCCGTTGTCAGCGTTGTTACCTCGGCGTCTCCCATTGCTCCAACACATCAATGTCATTAAATCTACGCAATCCCTACAACAGGGCATCATCTCTTGTATTGATGCCTAAAATGCCGACCATGGTTGTTAAATCAGCGACTAGTTTTACATAACTATGTTTTTGACACCAACGCTGGCTCATTACGGTATTTTACAAGTCACTAGATTATTGACTGTCTCTGAGCGTCGCTATGGTCTCGATAGCCGTCCACGGCTTCAGAAGACCTGGACAGAAGAAAATAAATGCAATATCCACATGGAAATTGATGAAATGCATTAGTATAGCCTCTAGTCGAGCCATAACTTATGGGTTTGAGGGTAATCCCTTTGAAGAGCCAGATTATGAAGGTGAGTTTCGGTGTTGAGAGTGTTGCTTTGTGTTAGGGAATATTTGGGACTCGTGTTGTGGTTTTTGGATACCATAGTGAAGAAGATGTCGAACGTGGTCTGATGTTGTCTGAGAAGATTGTTGGATTTTGTTTTAGAAACAGCGTCACTAGGTCTGGGATTGGATATACTGTTGAAGGAACGAGGAGTTTGTTCGTCTGATGAAACACAATCGCAGAGATGGAAGGCGAATGGTGATGTGAATATACATAGATTTCCATCTTGAAGACCGACGGCTTTCCATATCTGACCATTCACCCACTGGTTGCTGGGTTGACAATGGTACTTAATGAAAGCACCATACGTTATTTCTGGAACTACGTTCAATAATCTCTAGACTTGTTACTGCTTTACTGGTCCAACGGGCTAGGACTTTAGGAGAGACGGTTTTAACACCGGGCGACTGCGAGTTTTAAAGGGACCTCTAGCGTCCGGCTGGTGGTGTGTTCCTGCATGTTCGAAGAATATCCGTAAATAATCATGCAGAGTGTGCATGGGAAAGTCGACTTCGGAGCCAGGGTGAACGGAAAAATAGCCGAATCATCTAAGTCATGCCTGCTGGAGTGGATTTAGGCACAGTGGATTTAAACACCTTGCTGGCACTTAGTGGTATTGAAGACACCGATGGTGATCGAGTCCAATAGTTGCGTACTAGATTCCCAGAGCCGAGCTCGGCAAAGAGAGGAGCTCCTGTTCGCTGTCCGAATTTCCGGAGTCTTGGAAGTTCATGGTGGGTCAGGATGCCCATCGAAGCATTGAAGCAACACTTGAAGCGGAAAATTATTGAAACAATTCATTAAAGGAAAGATGAGAGCTGTTGCTTAATTGAGATGTGGTGTTTTAACAAATCAATTCATTTTGGCAAAAAGAAGCTTGTCACACTGGGCAAATAGAAAATTGGTGCCTGAGCTAGTTTTGTTGACAGCCACGATGTGCTTTTGTTTCAGCTCTGCAGCAGCGCTACCACCAAAATAGGTTTGAATACACGAGACTACTGCTTTATTAAAGACGACGAAAGCGCTAAGAGTATGAAACCTAGGAAGGCAGCCATGGATGATGTGTTGTTTGAAACAAGTGGCGTGCGCATAGCATTGATGAGAAGTCAAACTTGATGCAACCACTACACACGTTCCATCACGAAGGCGGCATGTTTGAATCCCGAATCAACCCCGAAAGGCTAGAAAAAGCCTCTGCCTGGAGAAGATCTTTGAGATTTTCGAACACAGAAGATGTTCGCCGAAGGATGATCAAACCCGATGCTGACGAGCAGCAATCCCAATCGGAACGATCAATCAGATCTCCCCGCACATCCGTCGGCTAAGACAGTGCCGGAGAAATAGCCAGGTGCCGTTATCTGCATCAATCCTCCTGTTGGACATTGGCTAGCCATAGATCCGGTGGATCAACTCTCACAGATTCCGGGACCAGATTCCGACGGCATCGGAAATTCAACCCCACTTCCGAAGATGTGATCTATTTAGATCTAGTTCGTTCGTCATCCCCTCCAGTTCATATGCACATCCTTGAAGTGACAAATTTATACGCTTTCCTTGATTTTCGTCTAGAATCCTTGTCATATCACGCCTATCTCTCTACACCCTTTCACCATGTCTAAGCCAATCAACCGCGTCACACTGTTCAAGATCCCCAATGTGGAAGATCAGCAAAAGTTGCTTGATATCTACAAGGGAATGCCCACGAAAGCTGTCAAGGTCCGTACTGAAGACACCTCCTGATTCGGATAGTCAAGATGAATTATGGCTAACATTGTCACTCTAGGATGGCAAGCCTTATATCCTCTCCGTCACAGCTGGCGTAGCAAAGCCCGACCAGCGAGCGCAAGGATTTACTATTGCTGTCATTTCGGTCTTCCAGTCAGTAGATGACATGGTTTACTACGACAACGAGTGCGCTGCGCACGCGGAGCTGAAGGGTTTCGCAAAGACTGTTCACCAGGGTGCCATGATGGTGTTCTTTGAGAATGAGCTCGTTTGATACAAAATAGATCAAAAATAGAACTTCCCATTTGAACAAACAATCTTGTCGAGGTTCTCATGTAATTGCTTTCCATCGAATTTTTGGTATATGCATGTGATGATACAAGGTTGTGTGATTGAGTACATTTAAATAAGTCCCTGGAATCGCCTTGAAATTTCTCCACCCATCCCATTGACCGTGTCTCCATCATCTGGTCCGTAAAACTGGGCACCAAACCCTTCTGGGAGGATCTGCCCATTCCCAAACGCATCAAACAGAGACAAGAGGTCGTTCCTCATTTGATACATGTCTGGAATCGAGCCACTGAGATCCAAGTCGGGGCCAAACCCGCTGTCAGTGTGAAGATCACTCACGTCAAGATCGTCGTGTCCGGCTAAATGGTGTCCGCGCTCACGCATCTCCTTGGCACCAATGCCTCCCATCTGAGGCGAGGTGACGGTGACTGCCGGGCTGCTGCCCTCTACAGGCACTTCCTGCTGGCTATCTTCAGAACCCTGAAGGCCGAGGCTTTTTAACCGCGGAATAAGGCCACGAATGCTATTCCACAATCTCCGGCTAACGATGCTGTAACGAGAGAAGCCCCGGACAAGCTCTACGGCATCAAGGAAGCTCTTTCTGCAGAGCCCAGTGAAGATGTCTGGCGCATGGCATACGGCTAGGAAGATGATGGCCAATGCGCTCAGAAGGAAGTAGTTAAATGCGTTTTGCTGGCGAGAGTAAATGTCGGTGGTTGAGTTGAGGTGGACCAACACCTGGATGCTGTCCTGGGCGATATCAACTACCAGCCAAGCACTGCGTAGGTTTGCGGCAATGCTGGACGCACTAAGAAGGTGGTGTCGGTAAATAAGGGTCCTAGTATGGTTTCCACGCAGATACAAAAGAGCACGAAGCCTGTGCATGATGCGTGGTTGAGAACGTGGTGCAAGTCCGAGGCGGGGATGGCGTAATTGTAAGTCTGGGGGGATTGACTGTAACCAAGATTGAGTACTTAAATCGAGAGATATGACGGTGTCTTCGGGAATCAACTGAGAATGTGATCCAAAAGACGGGATGGCGTCCCATAGTTTGGAACAGAGACGGCCGTATCCAACCATGCACTTGAGGTAGGAAGAATCCTCATCCTAAATGCCATGATTAGTTACTGTCATCGCATGGAGTCGGATCAGTGATTTTTAAGGTTTTCAACTTACAGGTTCAGGGAGCTCTGGATCGATATCTCGATCTACAAGCGCAAATGATAGACTTGTACCAAAACTCCAACGACGATCGAGTACATAAACACACCAGAACACCCTCGTAGCAAGCCTGCGGGATTCGAGATCTTTGAAATTATCAAGCAGGCTTTTCTTTCGATGCAGGCCCATCTCAAGGGCTTCTCGCGCGGCAACACCGATTGTGCGCCAGGCCAGAAGCTCTTCATCACAATGGAAGTAATAAATACTCTAAGAAGAATGAGGTTAGTGAAATGCTTAGTAGGGGAGAGCCATGTAGAAGCCAGCACTTACAAGCATCGTGATAAGCTGAACTTCTTGTAAATCAACGGCAGGACGTGATATTACAGAAATGTTGTTTTCAACGGACTCTACTATACTCGTGCTTGTTTCCTTCTTCCCATGAGCCTCGAGGACAATGGCTGTGGCCACTGCAACCTTGACAATGTCAATGTCTTTTGAGGAGACTTCTATGTCCGAAATGTCAAGGATTCTCTGGCCCCCTGGCTCCATACTTCGGATGGCCCGAAGGATCTCATCTGCACGGGAGGCGTGGTCTCCAATATTGATAAAAGGGTAAACAGATTCGACTTCCTCTTGGAAGACAGTAAGCAGGCGGACCATCTCCTGTGCGGTGACATGATGCCAATAGTATTGAGGGTCGGCTTCTAGCTCGCGTGGCATGTTTGTTGGAGACTGGGCACCACTCGCAGGAAGGGTTTCATACGTCGGGATGCCCATGCGGGTCAGTGAACGCTCGCCGATGATGAACCCAAACGCGGACCTCGTCGGTCCAACGAATTGAGGTTCCTTCGGAATACCTTCTCTTTGAGAGGAGCTGGCCGGGGATGGGACCACGATACTGGAGGGGTCCTGGGCTGGCGAGGGATCAAGACGAGTGCTCCGTGGGCGGTCTTTCAGATCTCGGACGAGAGTCATGGCCCCAGCCAGCTCCGACATCTGCTTGCGTAGTTGGCTGACTTCATCACTCAAGACTTGTAATTGTTGACTATTGGTTCTCGGATATATGTCAGTATGATTCGTATACGATAACACAAAGGGGGAACGCCGTGTCTTACCTCTCGTTCTTCTCCTTGGTCTGCGACGTCCCGTGAGCATACACGCAGACCAGCCCCCCGTCGATGCAACGCTGGCAACTCGAATCATCGACGGGGATACACTTGAGCTTCCGCTTCTTGCATTCATCGCTACATGATAGGTGAGCATGATGGGCTGGTGAGAGTAGGAGATGGCCGTGATCGTACCACGCGACAGAGGTGTACTTGCCACGCTTCCCTCTGCGGAAGCCGTCGGTGGCAGCCCGTTTTCGGGTGGCAGCACTGTTTGGAGTGGTCTCACTGGCCTCCCTGGGCAGCTCCGCGGTCGAGGAAGCGTCGTCCATGGCTAGGTCTGCGGAGACTCTGCGGAGACTCTGCGGGCGGAAATGGTAAGCTCTCAAGAACGAAAACGAGCTTCCGAGGGCAGCGCGCAAAACAACAGGGGGTTTCCGCCTAGGTTTATTCGTAAGACGAACGGCTGGAGACGGGTTTCGTTGGTTTCGCCAGTCAGGACGACGAGTTAGTAATGGGAGAGGCTCGGTATCAAGCCGAGGTTTCCGAGCGGCCGGCTTTCCGCAGTTTCCGAGTTCCCCGCAAACCCACCTCCACAGTTCTGGAGCCGCTAAACCAAGAACGGCTTCGGGTAGACGATCGATGTGGGTGGCTCAACTTACATGGTGGCAGCGACATCGAGGAAACCCCCAAGGGCATTTGCCGAAGAAGCGATGGCAAAAGCACATTTTCCGAGCCGGCACATGGAGGGCAGCAGCGGCATACCAGCGGCTTTTGCCAGCGGGTATCTTGGTGCCCGAAGCGCCCTGTGAGATTTACCTTTTAAGACAGTAGAACGGCCGTGTCCCATTCCTCCTGGCATCCTTGATCCAGGCTTTGGAATCCAAGATCGAGATCCAAGATCCAAGATTCGAGATTGAGATTTGAGACCCAGGCTCTAAGAGGGACACTTCTGAATCGCAACCTCGCTCATCCCCCAAGCGTGTCGCAGCCATGACCATCGCAAATCTTCTTCTGTCGCTCAACGACTACGTCCGCCAAAGCCCTGGCGAGTCGATCCTGGTGTCGGTCATCCTCGCACCCATCATCTACCTTTTCATCAACGAGATTGTCCGCCACAATGCCCGCATCAGCCACATGAAGGGCCCTTCAGGCCTGCCCGTCATCGGCAACCTCTGGGATATTCGCGTCAACGCCGCCGACAAGTACAGGGACTGGTCCAAGAAGTTTGGCGATGTCTACCAGATCCAGCTCGGCAATGTCCCCGTCGTCGTCATCAACTCTGCCGCCGCTGCCCGAGATATCTTCGGCAAGCATGCCCAAGCTTTTAGCTCGAGACCTGAGTTTTACACCTTCCACAAGGTAAGCTTGCAGTCGTATCTACTACAACCATCCGTCTCCATGCTAATCAATTTATCTACTAGGTCCTCTCTGACACCGCTGGAACCACCATTGGCACATCTCCGTACAGTGACTCCCTGAAGCGCCGTCGCAAGGGCGCTGCGTCGGCCCTCAACAGGCCTTCTGTCGCGACCTATGTTCCCCACCTTGAGGTTGAGACCAGAGATTTCGTCAAGGAGCTCTACACCTATGGTGATGGCGGCCGCGTCCCTGTCGACCCCATGCCCATGATCCAGCGTCTCTCTCTGTCACTAGCCCTGACTCTCAACTGGGGAACTCGCTTGAAGAGCCAGAAGGATAATCTTTTTGAGGAAATCACACACGTCGAGGAAGAGATTAGCAAGTTCCGATCCACCACCGGCAACCTCCAGGACTACATCCCGCTTCTCCGCATCAACCCCGTCAACTTCCACTCCTCCAAGGCTCGTGAGATGCGAAACAGGCGCGACAAGTATCTCACCTCCCTCAACAACGGTCTCGACGAGCGCATTGCCAACGGCACCTACAGCCCTTGCATTCAGGCGAACGTCATCATGGACAAGGAGGCCAAGCTGAACAAGGACGAACTCACATCCATCAGCTTGACCATGCTTTCTGGAGGTCTTGACACTGTTACCACCCAAGTCGCATGGTTCATTGCCTACCTCTCCCAGCACCCCGAGATCCAGGACAAAGCCGAGACGGAGATTCGCAAGTTTTACGATGTTACGCAGCCCATGTGCGACGTCGATGACGACCAAAAGTGCCAGTACATTGTTGCCTTGGTTAAGGAGTCTCTGCGATACTTTACCGTCCTCCGACTTGCTCTGCCCCGCGCCTCCATCAAGGATGTCGTCCACGAGGGCGTCACCATTCCCAAGGGCAGCGTTGTGTTTTTGAACGCGTGGGCCTGCAACATGGGTACGTATTTACCACAATCTTTTTAATAACCTCGCTAACTCATAGAAAAGACCCTGCCGTCTGGTCAGATCCCGAGAACTTCCGCCCAGAGCGCTGGTATGAGCAGCCCGATGCCCCTCTATTCACCTACGGCGTCGGCTACCGCATGTGTGCTGGATCTCTGCTGGCCAACCGAGAGCTCTACCTCATTTACATGAGACTGCTCAACAGCTTCCGCGTCGAGAAGTACGACGACGTCAACGTCCACCCCGTTCACGGCAATGCGGACCCGACCAGTCTGGTAGCATTGCCCAAGCGTTACCGTGCCAAGTTTGTGCCCCGAGATCTCAAGAGCTTGAAGAAGGCTTTAGACGTGGCTGCGTAAGCAAGATGTGGTAGATGGGAGTCAACGGAAGTAAAGTTGTAAAGGGAATGAATAGGTGGTCCTTGTGTAGCTAGCATGATCGATTGTACTCGAGAAATTCCATGCTGGCAAATGAAGAAGCATAGCTCAATTAAAAAGTTTTACCTTATCTTGTTGTTCATTTGTATCAGAGGCCGTATCTAAAATCAAGAAACAATTATCCCGTCATTCACAACTGAACACAGTATTATGGATTCATGGTAGATCGACGAAGATGAAAGAATGATCGCTGGGCTGAGAACGCCGTGTCTAATCTCAAAATATCCTGTAATACCCTACTTGAGACTAGTTCGTCCTACACACAGGGACATGCATCGTTAGATCACACAAATTCCGTGAACACAAGTGCTCTGCATGCTTGTATTGATGTGCAATTCCTTCTATATAGTGATCTATATGAGCTATACCTGAGTCACAGCCGCCAGAATTTGGCCAGAGCACTCTCCAAACCCGACCAACCCATCCTCTCCACTGCCAGACCATCCCTTGATGACGACAGTATCACCGTCCGCAAGGAAGTTGCGCACCTCTCCGCCTCCAACCTCAAGGGGGACCTTGCCGCCCTTGGTCTGTTCCAAGATGCTGCCCTGCGTGCCGTCCTCGAATCCGGAAACAGTGCCGCTTCCGAGAAGGTCGCCGGTTCGCAGGTTGCAGCCAGAAATGGTGTGGTGAGCAATCATCTGGGGCCAGGACCAGAGGAGGTTCTTTGACGAGGTACGCGTGATAGTACGCGAATTACCCTTGGCAGCTAAGTCATGGCGTTAGTTTTTTTGTTTCTTGTAAATTGGGTCAAAACGGGTCACTTACTGCTGAGAGTCACCTCTAGGTTGATATCTAGCACATTATCTTTTCGCTCCTCGCGGAGATAACTTTGCAGCTCAACCTCGTTGGTCAAGCCTTGGGTCCTGAAGGGCTCAAGAGCATCTGCAAGCACAACCCACGCGCTGATAGTTGTGCCAAAGTTCTTGGCATTGAAGGGTCCCAGAGGGACATATTCCCACTGTTGAATATCGCGGGCGCTCCAGTCGTTCATGAGCACATAACCGAAGATGTACTCCTCTGCCTGGCTCAGTGGGATGGGGTGACCGAGCTGGTTGCCCTTGCACAGGAATGTGCCGAGCTCAAGCTCAATGTCTATCCTGCCAGAGGGCTTGAAGACGGGGGTCGTGGCACCGGGAGCAGGCAACACCTGGCCGACGGGGCGGTGGAGCGGCGTGCCAGAGACTACTACTGAGCTGGCGCGGCCGTGATATGCAACGGGTAGATGGTTGTAGTTGGGTTGGAGAGCGTTGGCGGCGCCCCGGAAGAGAGTTCCAACGTTGTGAGCGTGGTTGCGGCCAGCGAAGAAGTCGGTGTAATCTCCAATGGCGAGAGGTAGATGAGTCTCTACATCTGATAGCGGGAGCAGCGCCGTCTTCTTCAGTGCCTCGTTTGTCTTCAGTGCCTCGGGGAAGGGAGTGTCATCCTGGAAGACGTCCCGGATGTACTCTCGAACCACCCGGTGGACAGGCCTTCCGAGGGCAGCAAATGAGTTAAGAGTTGTCTCAGAGAAGACACTGAGTTTGTCGCTGGGAAAGTCCTTGAGCTTTGCGAAACCGCCCTCCTTGGCAAAGGCGGAGATATCAAGCACATGAGCGCCGATGGCAATGGCCGGCCGGCGTGCGGGGATGGCCGCAGTAGAGATAATGCCGAAGGGGATGTTGGCCAGGGAGAAATGAGATCCCGGGGGGATGGGAAGCCACGACTTCATCTTGACGTGGTGTGTGATATTGAGATGTCGGGATCTTGTAGAGAGCGGCAGTGTCTAGTTAGTGCGATGGTAGAAAACCAGGCTCATGAGACTAACTACTGTTGCAAACGAGATGGAAGAGGACTTGTGAGCTGAGCGTTTAATACACAAGCCCATGGAAATACTGCCCGAAACAGGGCTGCTGAAATAGCCCAGGGTTTATTCCAGGCAAGATGACAAGCTCCGCGTCATTCGGACAAGTGCCGGCATTGAAACGCCGGCTTTTGTTCCGACCAGTCAGCAAAAATTCCGCATTCCGAACTTCCACCATCTTGAACCGCATCTTGAGCGTTCCCGGAACCACATTCCGTCGGATCATCTTCTGAGGGGACGGCTGTCGATTACGGCAAAGACGTTTTGTAAGCGGCGATCCGGGGCGATGAAGACGATAGATAAGGAAGTGAATTGTGCCCGCCAAGGGACCGACATCTAGGTTTTGATGTCGTGATATCCCCGCCATTCGGTCTCCGCACTGACCATTGCCTTATTCCACCATCGGCCCTCGCGCTCCATATGACAAGATGCCTGTAACCACGTTTGAGACAGCAGAGAAGTACAAGTATCTCAATGGATTTGGCTCATTCCATGAGTATGTTGAATCCGTTAGCATTCCAGAATAGCTGTTGAACAAAAGGTGCACAGGTCAGAGGCCATAGAGGGAGCGCTCCCCATTGGCGCCAACTCGCCGCAAAAGGCACCCTTTGGCCTTTATGCAGAGAAACTCTCCGGAACGGCTTTCACAGCACCGAGACACGAGAATCTCCAATCATGGCTCTACCGTGTCCTGCCGTCGGCTGCTCACTCCTCTTTTGAGCCCTTCACCGAGGTCACTACTGGAAACTTTGGTGCGAAGCTGAACCACATCCCCAACCAGCTCCGATGGGATCCTTTCGACATCGACAAAGAAGTCGACTGGGTTCGCGGCTTGAAGCTGGCAGCGGGAGCTGGCGACCCAGCCATGAAGTCTGGCTTGGGCATCTACATCTACGCGGCTGGTCGTGACATGGATGCGAACATGGCAATGTACTCCTCTGACGGCGAGATGCTCATCGTCGGCCAGCACGGTGTCCTCGACATCCAGACAGAGCTTGGAAACCTCCTAGTTCGACCTAACGAGATTGCCGTAATCCCTCGCGGCATAAAATACCGCGTGACCTTGCCCGCGGGCCCTGTCCGAGGCTACATCCTCGAGCTGTATCAGGGCAACTTTACGTTGCCTGAGCTTGGACCCATCGGATCCAACTGTCTCGCAAACCCGAGAGACTTCCAGGTACCCCAGGCGAGATTCGACGAGGACACTTCTACTACCTGGTCCATTGTCAACAAGTACAACAATGAGTTGTTTGTCGCGAAGCAGGGTCACACCCCCTTCGATGTGGTAGGCTGGCATGGCAAGTAAGTGACGAATTCACTTCCCCCAGAGACGTGGATTGACGATGTTAACTATCGCAGATGTGAGTCTATGAACACCCCACAAGATCCCAAACAACCATGGGTCTATCGAATCACATCAGCCCTTCTCAGCTGAGCACATATGGTCCTCTTACAGTACTGACAAAACGCACAGACTACCCGTACAAGTACGACCTTGGCCGCTTCAGCGTCATTGGAAGCATCTCATTCGACCACCCTGACCCCTCAATCTATACCGTTTTGACCGGCCCTTCTGACCATCCAGGTACGGCCATCGCCGACTTCGTCATCTTCCCGCCCCGATGGCTCGTCCAAGAAGACACATTCCGACCGCCGTGGTATCACCGCAACACCATGTCCGAGTTCATGGGCCTGGTGTGCGGCGAGTACGACGCAAAGGCTGGCAAGGGGTTCCAGGCGGCGGGAGCCAGTCTGCACAACGTCATGACCTCTCATGGACCCGACGCTGCTACCTTTGAGAAGGCCAGCAACGCAGAGTTGAAGCCCCAAAAGGTTGGCGACGGGAGCATGGCCTTCATGTTTGAGAGCTGCTTGTTCTTGGGCGTGACGGAATGGGGACTCGAGACTTGTCAAAAGATTCAGCCCGAGTATAACCAAGAGAGTTGGTCGGCCCTGCGTCCTCACTTTAAGAGACCTGAATAGCCGATTATAGTTGTATAAATTGATAGTATACTAGGAGCGTTCGAACCCTTTCATTTTTAAAGCGCTGGCTAGAAGTGATCATTGATGGGATCGTCTCAGGTCCATAAGTGGGTGACCATCGCCAGTGTTCTTATTAGTCCCTGGAACCGCTACGCTACAGCCAGTGAAAGGCGCTGTAAATATGCCCATGCGGCCCAATACTCCCCTTCTATTGGCCGCTCCCTTGCCCCATGAAGACCTCACCTTATTTGCTCAAGTGGTCCCTGAAATATTCCTCTCACAATCATACCATTGCCTATGGACATTTGCGATTGCGCTATCAAAGCATGCGAGTGGCTTTTTCTTGGAGTCATGATATCGCCGCAGGCTATCATCGAGGCACCAGCCGCATCTATTTCAAGCATCTTTGAAGGCCATGGCCTCCATTTTCTCAATGCGACTGCAACATGCCACTGGTTGCTCTGTTGCTCTGTTGCTCTGTTGCTCTGTTGCTCTGTTGAGGGAGCCAGCAGACTTGACTTCACCACCTGTTTTCCACGTGTACTGGAATTCCTGGTATCAATTTTCGGCGCCATCATTGGAGCGCCCACTGCCTGGTGGGTTTTCCCAAGAAAGGATGAGGAAACGGTGATGCATAGCTGGCTGTTTTGGACAAAATTGGTATGCCATCAATCAGTACGCTTCTCGGTTGAGATTACGAAATAGTATGGTCTGACACCAGTTTGCAAAATGACAGGCCACCACTGCTGTCATCTGTGTTGCAATTTTACAAGCGGCCTTCTAGGTCGTTAATGACTCAAAGCTCTGGGCTGACGACTTCGGACTATGGACTTCCGCTACTTCTATTGTCTCGCTCCTCCTCGTCTTCTTTATTCAGTACTTTGAAAAATCACGACTACGTGGCGTGAGTGGGTTCGTGGCATCATACTGGCTCCTCCTGATGCTTGCTGGGGGGGGCAAAACTGCTCTCATCAGTGACAAGTCGCCTACCAAGATGACGTCTGGGATTTCGTCTATCGTTGCATCAGTTTTGGACTTGTTTGCGTCGAATCTCTACTGGTGTGGGCTACGCCTGGGAAAAACGTCCACCAGTTATTAGAACGCAGTATCAACGCATGTCCGTGTGAACAGGCAACCCTCATTTCCACTCTCACATTCAGCTGGATGACACCAATGATGCGGCATGGCCATAGAAAGTACATCACAGAGGATGACCTCTGGGACATTGCCAACGAAGACACCGCCAAGGTTTCCATAGCAACATTTCAGTGTGCATGGGATCGCGAGCAAGAGACCCAGCAGAAGCCATCGCTGCGGGTGGCCCTATTTCGAACATTCGGGACTGCTTACACCCAGGGAGCTCTGTTCAAGGCTGGCGCAGACGTGCTAGCGATTCTGCAACCGCAGCTATTACGGCTTCTTATATCATTTGTGGATTCATATAGTGGCCGCGACCCGCAACCCTTTACGCTTGGTGTTGCCATCACGGTGGGCATGTTCTCCGTCTCAGTCGCTCAAAGCCTCTGCCTGCATCAATGTTTTCAACGCCTGGCTGAGACTGGGATCAAATCAAAATCGTCTCTTATCTCAACTATCTACAGGAAGTCGCTCAAGCTGTCGAACGAGGCCCGTGGTGCAAAATCAACTGGCGACATTGTCAATCTGATGGTCGTGAACAGTCAACGGCTGCGAGATGTCACACAATTCAGCCAGCATTTATGGTCAGCACCCTTGCAGATAATTCTATCACTATATACTTATACAGCCTTTTAGGGTACAGCATGTTCGCTGGTGTTGCACTGATGATAGCAACTATTCCTCTCAACGAAGGCATCACCAAGGCTACGAAAAACCTGCAAAAGCATCAAATGAAGAACAAAGGTGCCAGGTCTAAGCTAATCGCAGAGGTCATCACCAACATCAAGTCTATCAAACTTTTTGCGTGGAGTTCAGTATTTGCAAACCGCATCGGCCATATCCGCAACGACAAAGAGCTTGTGACCCTGCGAAAGACAGGTGCTCTTCAAGCAGTTTCGAGTTTCATAGGCTTTGTGACCGCCTTTTTGGTGGCCTGCTCGGCCTTTGCCGTCCGCACTTTGGTTCAAGGCAAGCCGTTGACGACCAAGGTTGTGTTCCCTGCCATCGCACTGTTTCAATTATTGGCATCTCCCTTGACGATCTTACCCGCGGCAATATTATCTCTTGCCGAGGCGAGCGTCGCGGTGAGTCGCCTTGTAGCCTTTTTTACGGCGGATGAACTTCAGTCAGATGCAGTCATTCGCGAAGATACTGTCACCAAACTAGGCGATGAGTCTGTCAGTATTTGTGACGCAACATTCACGTGGAGCAGCCATGAAAGTAGAATCACATTGGAAGAGATTACTATTTCGGCCCGCAAGGGGAACTTTGCTGTCTGGTTGGTCGTGTCGGATCTGGAAAATCCTCCATCCTTCACGTTGTGCTTGGCGATCTCTACAAGGTCAATGGGAGTGTTACTCTTCGCGGGTCGGTTGCATATGTATCACAACAGCCATGGGTTCTCAATGCAAGTGTCAGTGAAAACATTACGTTCGGGATATCGTGGGACCCCGAGTTCTACGTGGAAACGGTCAAGGTATGCGCCTTGGTGACGACTTTGCCCAGCTCCCGAACGGGGACCAGACTGAGGTTGGGGATAAAGGCATCACCTTGAGTGGAGGGCAAAAGGCACGCCTAACATTGGCCAGGGCTGTCTATGCTAGGGCAGATATCTATCTCCTCGATGATTGCCTCTCAGCCGTGGACCAACATGTGGGAAGACACTTGATCGAAGAAGTCCTTGGGCCACAAGGTCTTTTAAGGGAACAACGAGAATTCTCGCCACAAACTCGACACCCGTCTTGGCTGAGGCGGATACAATTGTACTACTTGAAGACGGCAAGATCTTGAAGCAGGGAACATACAGCCAACTCAAACCCACGGGAGGCAACTTCACCAATCTCATTGGCCAGGGACAGAACTTGGATCAGAGCGATGCGGCGTCGGCCTCTCAAACTCGAGTCACTTCCACAGGAGCAGTTACCACAGATGTAAAACGACCAGTCGAGGCCCCAAGAACTCTTAAAATGACGGAAGTAGTTATTTTGAGCCAATCATCTTCTCTCAATGATCAAACCAACCTGGAAAGGTCGATTCTTAGATCAAACGACCCGGATATCGAAGCGGCTAAAAGGAAGCCTAAACGCAAGGAACTCATGCAGCAGAGGAGTATCAAGTAGAGAGTCTATGGTGAATACTCAAAGGCCAGTAGCCTCTTTGCCGTAGCAATTTACGCCCTTGCTCTCGTAGGTGCTCTAGTTGCTGAGATTGGTAAGTCAGATCCGGGTCTGGCAAAGGTGAAGCAATGCCCTATGGAAGTGGCGTTGCCGAACTTTTGATGAATTGTACTCACAACGGTTAGGAGCAAATGTCTGGCTGAAGCAATGGTCCGAGGCAAATGACAAGCCAGATGCGGACGTGGATGTCAGGAAATATCTTGGTGTATATGTTGCGTTTGGACTTGGGTCAGCCGGCTTGGTCATTCTGCAGTCATCGACATTGTGGCTATGGTGCTCAATCAAAGTGAGTGAAGATTCGGACTTTCTTCCTTGCAGATATCAGAATTTTGCGTATTACCTTTAGTGAGCCTAGCTAATGATACACGTCTTCGACAGGCTTCTCGAAAATTACACGAAAGTATGATCGTTGCGATTTTGAGGTCTCCAATGGCTTTCTTCGAGACAACACCAGCTGGTCAAATTCTCAACCGGTTCTTCAGGTATGCATTGAAACAATTGACTAATGACTCTCTTTCTAATCCGAGATTTGTTGTTTCAAGTATGCTTAGGACATTGGGAATCAAAGCTGACAATATCTGTCGTAGTGATATTTATCGCATTGACCAATCGCTTCCACGGCAATTCAACACTTTGTTCATCAATAGTGTCAAAGTACTGTTCAGTCTCGCCGTCATATCTTCTGGGGCGCCTGCATTTATCATTCTGGATATCCCCCTCGTTCTGTTGTACAGTTACATGCAGCAGTACTACCTGGGAGCAAAGCGAGAGTTGAAGCGCTTAGATGGTGTCAGTCGCAGTCCTGTCTTTGCTTACATTCAACAGTCCCTGGGTGGCCTCACAACTATCCGGGCATACCTCCAGCAAGACTGATTTATCCACGACAATGAGCATTATTTAGATGCTAATATGAAGGCGTACGTCCCGTCCATCACGGCCAACCGGTGGTTGGGTGTTCGACTGGAACTCATAGGATCAATCATTATTCTGACCACTGCCGGGCTTGCTCTTCCTGACTTGTCCCTTGGCAATCACTTGTCTGCAGGCATGGTTGGTTTGATAATACCCTACGCACTGTCAGTTTCTTGTGCCAAATTCTGATTGCTTCGATTTGAACTGACTCAAGGAACAAGCAAATCACAAAGTCTTTCAGCTCACTTGTACGAGCGACCGGAGAGGTTGAAACAAACATTGTTTCAGCTGAACGTGTCCTAGAGTATACTCAACTGCCCAGCGAGGCACCAGAGGTGATACCGAACCACCGGCCCGCGGTCAGTTGGCCTGCAAGGGGTTCTATCAAGTTTGTCGATTACAGCACGCGTTATCGGCCCGATTTACCATTGATTCTTCAGGATCTCAATCTCGACTTCAAGCCGTGTGAGAAGATTGGCGTAGGGGGCCGCACTGGGGCTGGGAAAAGCTCGCTGGCCCTCTGGAGGGAGCATTGACATCGATGACATAAACACCTCAACCATCGGCCTCTTAGACTTGCGGCAACGACTCATAATTATCCCACAGGACCCTGCGCTTTTTGAAGGATCCATTCGCGAGAATCTCGATCCTGCTGAAGATCATGACGACACAGAGCTCTGGACTGCTCTTGGTATGTCCTATGTTTACCCCCTCGCTGATTACGATAAGGGAGTGATATTAACGACGACTCAAGAGCTTGCACGATTGAAAGAACACGTAGCAAGCATGGCCGGTGGACTAGATGCCAAGGTTTACTAAAGGGGTAGTACTCTCTGGTACCATTCTATGAAAAACAACTTCACTTTGAGGCTAAAAAATTGTAGGATCAAACCTTAGACAGGGACAGAAACAGCTAATGTCTTTGGCCCGCGCAATGCTCAAGCCGGCGAATATCATTGTACTGGGCGAAGCGACTGTGAGTAATTCCAATGAGGCGAAAATGACCTCATTGGCATTGTTTGTCAATTATCTAGCTTTCATGGCCCTTGCAATTGGACGAGCTGACTCTCTCTCATCACAGGCTGCTGTGGACGTGGAAACAGATACACACCTCCAGCAGACACTTCGTGAGAACATCTTCAGCAACCGAACCGTCATTACAATCAAACATCGCATCAATACAATTATCCACTCTGATCGCATCGTCGTGCTTGAAAATGGTAAAGTTGTTGAGTTTGACGCACCTGCTGTGCTGATGCGGCAAAAGGGGGCTTTTCACCAACTTGTGAGGGAAGCTGGACGTTTAGAGGGGTCATGATATTAGAGTATCGTCATGGTATCATTACCAGTCTTGAATAGGGGCTATTGTAAATGGAATGTATGCCATGTTATGATCACAGTATTACGAGGATGTCAAAGACGAGAAGACGTTCTAAAAAATCGCATCAATTATTATTGTGCCCTTGCGCATCTTGCGCAGCATCCCAAAACTACACAATGGGCATGAATCCTCGTCGGAACAAGTGGCTATTAACGCAAAAGTGATCGACACTAGGTAAACTATTGTCTCGGGGTCTAGGTCAACCTTGATGCAATGGATGGTACTGTCGCTGTGGCGCTACCTTCGAGGTCTTTGACGCCTCGAACCAATGTTGCAAACACCGCTGCATATCATACCAAATTCAAGTTTCTAGCTCGGTCTTCTTGTATTTAGCATCAAATAAAATAGATAGTAGGTTAATTAAGACTCACATTTGAGGAATCCTGTCAGACCAATCTGATTCGCCTCCTTTGACCGAAGGTGTATTTATCCTCAGCAGGCTGATCAACGTCCCACCGAAGAGAGCCCAGTCGCTGAAACCCCCCTTCGGGAGCCTCAGAGGTAACAATACCGAGTACGTAATACAACCAGAGAGGATCACCTTCATCAATACCTGCGGCGTTTATATGCTTGTCCAGAAGTATGTAGTAGACGCATGTAGACTCTGGAGCAAGTTCATCTACATCTAGGCCAAGATTGATCTGGATGGCCCGTTCTTTTGACGAGGAGTCATGACGGAATTCGTCCAAAGTACGGCAAAGTACGTCGCACTCTGCCTTCTATTGTACGTCACCTGACCTAGAGGGAGTCTGTAAGACTGAGAAGCCTCTATAGGGTGTTTGGGAGTCCGTGTCAACGGAAAGAAACATAATAGGACAGTCCAGGCAGGCCCATGACCAGGTTGGTGCTCTGCTGGACCTGCTCGTGATGGCTTGGAAGGGAACGTTTCATTTATCTGGGCACAACGCTGTTCGATTGCCCTGTAACCAGATTAGCTGTGACAGTAGATAAGCCATCCATGTGCCCGCAACATATGTCCTATCGATGTTGGGGGACAGGTGTTTAGACTGCAGCAGCTCATTTGCTATCCCCTGTATGGCGGGAAGCCGGTCATCGAGCACGGCTAGTGACCGGGAGGTATATTCGCCTATCATGGCATTCCACGTCCCCTCTAGGAATAGTGCCGTCATCTAGTCATCTCTATAGGCGTTTCGATGGGTTTCGAATTGGTGAAAGTGTTTAATCCCGAAGGCGTATAGCTTGGGGCTCCTAGAACGCGTGAGGTTTCCAAGGTTGAGAAACATTTGATGCTTGACGTCGCGGTGGCATTGTAAATCATACCCGGAGAATATCATGACGCGCCGGGAGAGAGCAGCCTCCTGAAAGGCCCAGCCACGAGTCCGAAGTGGCTCCAGGTACCTCGCGCCCAAACTGTCTTTTGCCGCCAGAGTCACATTACCAACTCCGGGTTGCTCTACAAGATGAACGGGCATAGTGCAGGAAGAGTCCGGTGCATAATCTCTAGCAACTTTGAAGAAACCTTCCGAAGCCTTCCGGGCGTGGAGAATTGCGAGTGTTATCACAACATTCCGATAGACTGTCCTCATTTTCTCCATCTCGAATAGCTTATCCTCAACACTATCCTGGATGATGCACAAGACATCAATCCATATATATCGAAGACCGAGACGTCGTGTGAGGTGAATGGCGTCTTGTAGTGTCCGGGATAATTGGTGCATTTCAATCCCAGAATATAGGTTCTGGATGTTGTGTTTAGTGGCTGTCAAAGGCTGCGGACCACCACAGCAGTAACTCAAAGCTGCGTATCTCTCGGTGCAACCATCTTTGACCTCCTGCAGGCGTACAAGGGGACTAAGATCAGGCCGAACATCCAGGACCCGGGTAGAGAGCCGAGATTTCTTGGGGGGGTGTATATTTCATGGCGGCCTCCTGCACAGTCTTCTAGCAACTGCTTAGCCTCCTGGAGAATCTCACCATCAAGAAAATTGCTACACCTCGGGCGTTGGGAGTATGATTGTGCTGCAGGGTCATCCGTATCTAATCAGCGTCGTCCTTGCAGACAAAGCGGCATACTTACTGCCAGATGCCACGCTTGAAATCGATGCCTGGCTAGCCCATGACCATCTCTCTTGAGAGATTTGAGACGGCTTGACATGAGTAATGCGCCCACCATCAAGCCATGCTTTACCACCCGAGCCCTCCCGCATACGTCTCCCCCAATCGTCGACGACATCGTGTATATAACAAGATGGTGACAAATCTCCGCACCTTCGTGTGGCAAACCAGAGCGGCTTTTTTTCTTCTTCAGAACGCTTGTTGTTTATAGTCACGCCGGTTTCGTTCACGCCGATTGTGTTTCGGGGATTGTCCCACTCCTTGCGGAAGATGAGTTCACAGAGAGGGCGCTCTTGCTGAGCGCTTTTCCGACATTGGTGTCTGTTGTAATGGCGATATCCAGGCAGGGCATCCAAGGCTTTGATGCCCTCGGGAGTGCACAGCATATCAGTGCAAGCAGGGCATTATCCGTCCCTCCTGGCAATAGTTCTGGCGGACGAAGGGTCCAAGAACTGACGAATTATTTCCATGATTGAGATGATATCAAAAGCAACAACTAATGACTATTCCCAAGAGGTTCGGACTCCAACTCGGGCGGCGTTGGGGGGAGCCATGCAAAACGCGTCCTTCTTGGTGATGAACGGTGGTGAGGGGTTTTCTGCCGGATTGTTTTGTTTTCTAACTGAAAGTGCATTATAGTAAGCGAGCTCTGGACTCTCAGTATCTGAATTTATGCAATGTGACTGACATGTCGCGGATCAGGCTGAGGTTCGCAGTGGGCTGGCAGGTACGAACATTGAGGCGCACAACACTAGAACGGCGAGAAATCAGCTTCAGAAATTAGTTGTTCGATGGTGATATCACTTTGATCAAAGACAAGACTCAAGCACTCAAGTCCATTCAAACTTTAAAAAGAAAATTCCAGCGAGGACTGAGATCGCTACAGAAATATTCCAAGGCAAGTTGCAACCCGTTTCAGTACAAATTGGTTAGTTCATTAATCCCAATCTTGAAATTCCTTACTTCTCCTCAACCGCTTCCTCCCTCGAATCCTCCGTAATAGTCAAATCCGTTAATGGAACCTGATACTTGCTCTTCCCAAGTGTGTAGTAATAAATTGCGCCGAAAAGGGCCCATCCGGCCAGAACAACCACAGAGTAGTTCATGTTTTGTGGCGTTACTGGAAGCGCGATTGGGAGCGTGCTGAAAATCATGACAACGATCATCCACACCATGCTGATAGCATTCGCGGCAATGCTAGCAAAGCGGGGCAGACGGAAGGGTCCATAATCGCTATGCCTGAGCTTGGAACGCCCAAAGAAGGTCATGAAGAATATGGGCAGGATGTATGATAGGTATAGGCCGATGATGGCCATGGAAAGAATAGCGTTAAATGCGGTAGCGTTGCCAAGGTAGATGAGGCCAAGGAGAACCTGCAAAAGGAGTACAAGAACCACAGCATTCACAGGAACTTGTAGTTTCGGGTTGACGGCACTCAAGGTCTTGTCGAAAGGGGTCGCCTTGTCGCGAGCAAAAGCCCAAAGTGTGCGGGAAGTGGATGCGACTCCAGCAACAGTGGCAGCAGTGGCAATGAGAACTATCAGAAGGGACATGATAGTTGCACCGGCCCTGGACTTTGTAGCATCGAGGAAGATTTGCATAAATGGAAAGCCCGTTGGGGTTGTCAACAGAGATTCGAGGGAGCTGGAGCTGTATAAGAGGACGATGACGTAGACGAAGCCGATGACTCCGTTGACGACGACGCTGCCGACCATAGCCAGAGGGACGTTTCGGGCCGCGTGCGGGAGCTCTTCTGCGAGATGGCATGCTGCATCATATCTAGTTGAGGTTAGGATTGGCCCTGGTGGGGATATGACAAGTATTGCTTACCCAAGGAACGGATACACTGCACTCTGCATGCCGACAAGCCAGGAAACGCCATCACTCTTCCAACCGCTGCTGTTGACGAACTCGGTGAAAACGAAACTAGACGTGTTCTTGGGTGCCATGACTCCAAGAGTGATGGTGATAGCCACAAAAGCGGCAACATGGAGAATTCCTAGAAATGGTTCAGTCTATGGTTTCGTACCAGGCATGGGGGTCATGACTAACCGGAAAACAAGTTGACATGAGGCATTGCCTTCATGCCCCAAATATTGAGCACTCCTGCGTAGGCAAGAATGGCAAAGTAAAAGAGCATACCCTGCCAGCGTTTGCCGACGTAAGTGTCATCGTTAATGGTGATTAGGGCCTGGGCTTGAAGGCCTGCAGCAAATGCGGCCGACGCGGTCAAGACGATTTGTCCGCCAACAGAAATCCAGCCCGTTGCCCATGATGCGGCAGCCTTGGTTGAGGGAGGGCAGAGTGCGGCTACCCAGTGATATTGTCCTATGTTCCACGCGTCAGCTCCTAGGTATTGGTTTGAAGTCGTCATCGGGGAGGCATACCGCCAGCGGTGGGGTAGATCGAGGCGATTTCGCCCAAGGAGACGACAATGCATATGGTGCACAAGAACGAAAGAACGCTTCACAGACAATTTAGCATGGTAGTGATATACCGGGACGAAGGGTGCGAGGTTGAGCATACTAATTAAAGAACAGACATGGTGGCCCTCCAGCCAACAACGCGGTAGCAATAACTGTGGACAGAGCTTCCCATGTAGCCATCAAACACAGGCATAATGCGCCCAGAGCTGGGAGAGAGAATTGTCGACTGAGTTCTTGCTGATGACCGAGTTGGGCGAGGCGCTCTTCATCGCTGAGGTTCTTCAGGGGTCGCGAGATGGAATGATGGAGATCGGGGATTTCCCGTTTAATGTCGACATCGCTGGGAGCCCGATTTTCGTCCATGATGAGAAAGATGGTTTGGCTCGTCGACTTCGTTGTGTTGAATGGGAATGATTTACAACGAGGCCAAGTGTCTGTCTGGAGTGACGGAAGCGCGAGCTTTTAAGGGCGGAGGGTTGGGTTGTATCGGTTTTATTACGACCTCGCCTATGAACGCCATCTTTTTGTAAGCAGCCAACAACGGCCCCCCAGCAGCCAGCTAAAAAGGATCACACACCCAACCCACCCTAGGCGTGTCCTAGGCGGCTCCTTGGCGTCTCCGCACGGGACGGATTCAGAACTTTCAGATCTCTTATGGAACTCGGAAACCGATTCCGCGTGGCATTGCGGGGGTGGCTTGCGGGGAAGTGGAGTTGCCGCTCTCCCATCGAGGACGCATAATGCCATGTCAGATGGACAAGGAGTTGGCATACAAGGGAGGCCTGACTCAAGATGCAAATCTAGGGAATACAACACACCACACGGGTCAAATGTGGCTTTGTCCATCACGCGTTGTGTCGCGTAATGTAACGGGCTGAGCATAGGCTGCAATCTGGATACCGAGATTCCGGAGGCTTGAGGGCTTTCTGCTACACATCAGGCTTTATCGTTGTGCCCTGGTTTTTCCCTATCTGCTGAAAGGGATTTCAACAAGCTAACTGCTCTTACAGCTGACATCTCCGCCGTTATCAGTGGGTGACGTGGAGACAATTGGGGAACTTGACTGCCGCAGCTGCCGGGCTGAAGCGCCAGCCCAGTGGTGAAAGCCCGTTTCATGGGTACTCTACAGCGTTCCGATGCATGATTTCGGTTCCGAACAGCTAGTTGTCGAATCCTCGAATCAGCCATGTTTCGCTAGAACGGGCTCCCCTATCTTAGGCTGTTTACAGGGCTCCACAGGGGCCAAGATAGCGTTGATACGACTTGTAGCGCGACAAAAGTAGTATCCTCGATCGCTTATCTTTGGATCGTGCCGAAACTGGAGAAGAAAGTGAGAAAACATGACACCCTTGCACAGTTGGGGCTACGCCACATGGAGTTGCACAGATCAACGTGCGGGGAAATGGAGGCATTCAGTGAGGTAATAGGTCCGTGGTAGAGGATCTAGCCCATGCACTAAGCTGCTGCACCAACGGGTGTGACACATGCAGGTCGATGGCCGATCTCAAGATACAAACGTAATTTTAACCCATATCTGCATCCTTACTGCGGTGATTCACGACGTGATTCCGGTAGCCCAAGAACTTGGCTAATTGTGTATCATTGATTTTGTCCATGTACAGTACAGTCTAATCTGGCCCTTCGGGGTATCCATCTTCTCTCGGAACAAGCTCCGCTACAAGCAGAACGTACGCAAGCGTTCCATAATCTACTCTACAGCCTGCCCTTCTCGATCTTAGGGCCCTTTCCTCCACTGCAGCAGCCTTCGGTCAGCTTAGAACCGATATCGGCATTTGAAGGAACGTCAAGCGCAGGGTTCTCCTTGAAGAAGTCCGACGGCTGGAAGTGGACTTGAAGCTTTTCAACGGGCCTAAAGGGGTAATACGGGTTAGTTGTCTGTCCAAAATAGTCGGCTTTGGGAAACGGGATTTCTTACATGACGGGCCAATCCTCTACTCGGGGGTTGTGCGTAAGGCCGAAAACAGCCCAGACGACAATATCCTCATTGAGGACATCCTCGTTACGGGCGGCCGCATCAGCAACGCCGCCGATTTCTCGACGGCTTTGAAGAGTGTAGCGACCTCCAGCGTACAGTTCATCATCCTTGTACTTGGTAACCCAAAGATGGTGATGAGCGAACAAAGCACGCTGAGCTTGAATGCTGTTGGGGTCGGAAAGCAGCAGCTGGGTGGCAGGGATGCCGACCTTGTATCCAACAGGCTTTCCGCTGACAGGATTCCGCTTTGCCAAGTTCTGGACCTTGAAGGTGCGGTTGTTGAAAGGAGCGACGTCGACGCCGCCCGACGTCGTGATGGGCGTCTGGCGCACTTCGTAGTAGTTTCCGTTGGGGTTCGTCCGCTTATCCCTGCGCACCGGCAGACTCTCCTCTTGCACTACCGTGTTGGATTGGCCGTCGATGGACGGATCAATGCGAACGCAGAAGATGTGCTGATGGTTTTGAGCCAAGGCGCCGGGGCTGACCACGTTACCCCAGGGGGCTGTCTTGCCCTCGTCAATGTTGACGACAGACACGATGCCGGTGGCTCGGGCCTCGACCTCAATGCCGGCTGCTTGGTCGAACTTGTAGGCGAAGATGTATTCGTAGTTGGCCAGAGTGATGATGAACTGGACAACGAGCTCGCGACGTCGAGTCACGACGGCGCGGCCAGTTCGCCAGTTGGTGTGCTTCCAGTGGATGCCGTCGTCCTGTTCGTGCAAGCAGATGACTTGCTTCGTCACCTCAGCGGAACCGTCTGACTTAGTCAAAACACCATCGAAGTACTAGAGGAATTCTGTTAGCGAACCGGTCCAGGAAATGAGTCGTATGCTCATGCTAACCTTGATAACGCCGAGGCAGTCACATCCGAGAGTGAGGTTATTGACAGCATGGCCAAGACCACCATCACCGAAATCAAATGCTTGCTTGCGATGGAAGGGTGCTCGGGGATCGGCGTAAGGAACAGTCTGCAGGGCTATATCAGAAAAAAAGTCCTCTCGAACATGTGGAACTTTGGCGGACATACCATATCACTGATACTCAGACGGTACATAATCTCACGTCCATCATATCGGATGTCGTGCAGAACAGCTCCTTCACGAGGGTTAAAAGAGACTCTCATTCGCCACTTTTGCCACTCGATGAGGTTGTCTGTGATGGTAAAGCTGGGGCCATCAGGTTGTTGGACCGTCAAGGGCTTGAGATCCTTTCGGGTTCCCAGAGGCAGGAGCTCCGGGACGTACTCGGCGCCCTTGCAGTGGTCAATAATGCTGCCGCTGACGGCCTTTCCGATCAGAGAATCGCCGCCTCCGCCGGTTGCGGGCTCATCGATACGCACAACCTCGCCCTTGCGAACATCCATGATGGGGATGATGGGGATGGGGAAGGCGTAGAAGTTGGAGTCGGGGTTGCCGCTTCGAGTGTCTCGACCGAAGCAAAGACCCTGGAAGAAACGGGTATCGCCATCTTCATCATCGGGGCCACCGTAAGGCCACGGCTCGACAATAAGCTCAAAGCCCTCGGGTAGCTTGATGTCCTTGACCTTCGCTTGGAACAGAGGAGAGTCTTTGATGCACTTTACGAGCGTGTCGAACTCGAAGCTGGTCATGCATTAGTGTTGATCACTAGTTGAGGCGAGGGTCCACTTACACAGTCAAGCTGGCATGGTGCTCAGATCCAACGACCTGGTGCTTTACACGCTGCAGCGTGCGAAGATCGACAACAGACTCGTGATACTCTGGGTACTTGGATCCGGTGTGAACAACATCGTAACGAGCCTCAGCCAATCGTGCAGGTCTTGGAGTCAACTCGGTAACCTTTCCGGCATGCTCAAGAGCGAGGAAGGGGATGACCTCAGCCTTGGGAGGCTCGGTCAAGTAGACTGTGCGGAAATTGACAATGGTTCCGGGATGCAAAGAAAGGACAATGTCGCGAGCCTGGTTGGTCTCGTCGAGCGACAAAGCCGAGAGGGGGTGGGGGATTCTAGCAGCCATGATGCTAATTCGTTCGACACTCAGCCAGATAGAGAGAAGTCGTCTGACCAAAAAGATCGGACGTGGGAATTGAGCCTCTAAAGACTTTGAACGTCACCTCGGCGCCCTCGTGTCGGTCTGTCCGAAATGAGGGGAAGCGTCTTCGGAACTGAGTCTCGGAACCAGTTTAGTAATACAAACGTAACCTAGTAGTCGCTTTGAGACACCACAATCCGACCGCCAATTCTTGGTGGCGTTTGTAGCGTATGCAGCGTCTGTAGCGTCTGCAGGGGGAAATATGGCGGCTGGGTGACGTTAGATCCACCGACCGCCAATGATTGCCTTGATAAGGTGTGGATAATTATTTATTTTAGTGAGTGATGTTATTCAATGGTATCTTGTGTTGTTTGTGCAGCTCTATACAAAACAGAAGCCAATTGTTGGGGGGGGGGTTATGACTTGTCAGAAGCCGCGAGTGAGGATGTCCAATGCAACAATGCGTTTTCAAACAGTCAATTGCTTCACATTCCAACCCTTCAAACAAGTGCCGGGGCACATCACCGCCACGCAGATCGGTACTTTCTGCCGAGGGATTGCCGACCTCGAAACCTCAGGGTCCAGATTCCGATATCTTGACGGTCTCGGAAGTCGGAAACCACCCGTTCCGGGAATCCGACAGTGGAAATGTTCCAACTCCATGAGAGCTTCACAATAGCCGACTGATGATATAGATAAATCGCGTTGAAGGAGTCGAATTAGATAGCACAGCAAAAATAAATCTTTCATATCAATCAATCCACCAAGATGCAGCCCTCAACTTCTCTAGACGGGTTTTTAATTGCACCCGCGGTTTTGCGAGACATGGATGTTTTCGACTCATTCGTTCTCGGCATCGTGGTGCTGCTTGTCCTGTACTATACGAAGGGAAAGTCGCTACAGGGTAAATCAACAGACACCACATCCACAATTTCGGAGGCTGGTGACTCGGATACTTCGTCAAGGAGCATCGCGCGCATGCTAGAAGAGTCGAAGAAAAACTGTGTCGTCTTTTATGGTTCACAAACGGGTACCGCCGAGGACTACGCCAAGAGACTTGCGAAAGAAGGCAAATCGAGATTTGGTCTGGATACCATTGTAGTCGATCTTGAAGAGTACGACTACGATGACCTCGAATCAATCCCTAGCAGCAAGATTCTTATCTTCGTCCTTGCCACCCATGGTGAAGGGGAACCTACGGATAACGCCGTCGACTTTTACGGCTTCTTGACAGGCGATGACAACAATTTTTCCAATGGCCTTCAAAACATCAACTATGTCACTTTTGGACTGGGCAACAGCACATACGAGCACTACAACTCTGTGGCTCGTAACGTTAGCCGGGCGCTAGATGATTTTGGCGCCGAAAGAATCGGTGTCATTGGAGAGGGAGACGATGGGACGGGCTCGACGGAAGAGGATTTTCTTGCCTGGAAGGATCCTATGTGGACTGCTTTGGCTGTCAAGATGGGTCTGGAAGAGCAAGAAACTTCGTACGAGCCGACCTTTTCTATCACGCCGCGAAGAGACTTGACCGAAACTTCTGCCAATGTCTTTCTTGGTGAGCCAAACCTGGCGCATCTCAAGGGCATTGCAAACAAACAATCTTTCAGCGCAAGCAACCCGTATATAGCATCAATCTCCCAATCGAACGAACTTTTTAAGGGTGGCGACAGGAATTGCCTTCATATCGAGCTTGCTCTTGGAGACTCTGGGCTCTCTTACAACACTGGCGACCATGTCGCAATCTGGCCAACGAATCCCGAAAACGAAGTTGAGAGTCTTTTGGGTGTTCTTGGACTTTCCGCAAACAAAAACACCGTCATCGACATTAAGGCTCTCGAGAAGACATCCAAGGTCCCAATTCCTACCCCCACGACCTACGAGACCGTTCTACGATCGTACCTGGAAATTTGCGCACCTGTTTCACGCCAATTCATGGCATCCATTGCGACATTCTCGCCGGATGCTTCGATCAAGTCCGAATTAGCCAAGATTGGTTCCGACAAGGAGTATTTCCAGGAACGAATTTCCAAGAGCAAATTGACTGTCGCTCAGGTCCTCAGGTCCATTGGTGGTGGAGCACCATGGACAAGTCTTCCGTTTTCGGCTTTGGTTGAGGGCCTCAACAAGCTGCAACCACGATATTACTCAATCTCTTCTTCTTCCCTTGTTCAACCCAGAAGCATCTCTATCAGCGCAGTGGTGGAGTCATATGAGGTAGCGGGAAGACCTACACCACTAAAGGGCGTTGCCACAAATTATCTCCTTGCTCTCAAACAGAAGCAGAATGGCGAGCCAATCTCCCAAGCCGCACCAACCTACGATATCAATGGCCCGAGAGGAAAATACCAACAAATCCAAGTTCCAATTCATGTGCGCCAGTCAAGTTTCAGGCTTCCATCTGATGCACAGGCGCCTGTTATCCTCATTGGACCTGGTACGGGTGTCGCTCCGTTCCGGGCGTTCGTTCAAGAGAGAGTGCACCTCGCCAAGCAAGGGAAGAGTGTTGGCCAAACGCTCCTCTTTTTCGGGTGCCGGCATCCTGATCAAGATTTTATATACGAGTCGGAATGGCAGGCAAGTACAGCAAGTCAAATTTGTCTCAATCCAGTAACTAACATGTGTGGTCTTAACAGGAGTACAAAGAGGTTCTTGGGGACCGTTTTGACATGATGGTTGCCTTCTCAAGGCAGGGCCCGAAGAAAGTCTACGTCCAGAACCTGTTGAAAACTCATTCCAAAGTTGTCCACGAACTGTTGAAGGCGAATGGTCACATTTACGTATGTGGTGATGCAAAGTATATGGCTCGGGATGTCCAGGCCTCCTTTGTGGAAATCCTTAGAGATGAGCGGGGTATCGAGGAGTCGCAAAGTAGGGACATATTGAAGGAAATGCGAGCCACCAGTCGCTACCAGGTACGTGATCTCCGATTTTGTCTGAAGCATTGCTGCGGCGCACTATTTAGAAATGTGGGTCATGTGCTAACACCTTGATTAGGAGGATATCTGGTAATATCATTGAGCGGTTTGGAGGATGTTCAAGTCTTCAACGGAATGAATTCTGATATTTAGATTGGCTGAAATGGGTTTCAAAAGCATTCAAATTACTTCATCAGCAACCATAGCTTCATTGTTCATAGTTCCATGTCAGAAACGATCCTAGATACTAGTAGTCTCAATCTTCAATTGGAGAAAAGGTAACTATTCTGGTGCTCGATCTCATGAAAATAATCACTCGGCGCGAGGAAGAATGTGGCTCGTGTGGCATAGCGCCGTAAGCACTACGTTCCGATTTGGGGTCATGGATGACTCATGAAGTTATTGGGTTGTGTTGATCACGCTGAGGATATCAATGTTTGCGGACCTCTGAAGTCACATTCTTACCCCTCAATTTTGTTGCTACAGCTGCATCACCTGCAGGTGCGATGTCGAAGCCTACAATCGTTCTCGTTCCTGGCGCTTGGCACACTCCTACTCATTATGAGATGATGCTACAGCGATTCCGAGATGCCGGCTACCCCACTAGCTCCAAGCAGCTACCATCTGTCGGATCCTCCGACCCGCAGAACCAGTCAGTGACCGCTGACATGAACTTCATCCGACAAGACCTCTTGCTGCATGAACTTGACCAAGGGAGGGATGTCATCTTGATTTTGCACTCGTACGGTGGCAGTCCCGGCGGTGCTGCCGCCAAGGGCTTGAGCAAAGCTGAGAGAGCTAGTTCTGGAAAGAAAGGAGGCATCATCGGTTTGGTCTATATGTGCGCCTTTGTTGCAAATGAAGGCGACTCGCTGCTCAGTAAGTTTCCTGGGCAGAAATGGGAGCCATGGCACCTCGTCAATGTAAGTTGACCGAAAAAGATAATTCATCACAAGGCCGAGGCTGATTCTATATTAGGAAGAGACGTTTCAAATTGACGCCAGGACGCCTTGGGACATCTTCTACAACGGTGTGGACGATTCGTTGGCCAGTCCAGCAATTCAGGCAATAAAACAGCAGGCTATTCCCTCGTTCACCAGCCCGAGTCCTCCTCCTGCATGGAAGGATGATGTGTTCAATGGCCGTCGGGCATACATAAAGTGCCATCAAGACAGAGCCATTATTTACATCGCGCAAAGCATGATGATTTCGTTGTCAAGTTTAGAATGGCATGAGTTGGACCTGGAGGACGCTAGTCACTCCCCGTTTTTGACACACGTAGACCCCATCTTTAATTTCGTCCATGAACTAGCAACGGAATGGAAGAACTAATGGCCTTATGCTTGCTAGGTTCTCTGATGTTCATGTTCGTGTCGTCAGATGCAAGTTAGTGGGGGGGTTCAAAATGCCAGATGTGCCAAAGCAATAACAAGAGGGGCCGTGTTGCAATTCAATAACCACCCAGGCCTAAAGAAAGCTCATTCTCTAACATGACATTGCCTGACTTCAGTTTCCTCTCTATACCCTAAGATTTCAAATCAGATGCATTTAGACTGTCGTCGCTCCCACCGAATGACAGCAGTCTGCGTAGGTCGTGAGAACAGAGTCGAGTAGTCGGTTGCCGGTATTGTTGGTTGGCCATCCACCGTGTTGACTCTGAAGCTGCGAACCATTGTGTTGATGATGGTACCCAGGTTGACATAGGCAAACTTCTCTCCGATACAGCGGTGACGACCGCCTCCAAACGGCAGGTATGGACTCTTGGTGCCCTTGGAAACGGCGCCGTACCCGTAATCGACTAGGTCATCGCCAACTGGCTCTTCTCCGGTTTTGCCATCCCAGCGGTGAGGATCCCAAGTCAAGGCATCGGGAAAGAATTCGTCACTGAGAGCGGTGACGATTGGCGACGCCAGCAGGACCTTGTCGGGTGTGATCATGTATTGTGTTCCAGGTACTTGAAGGGTATTTTTGACCTTGCGCAAAAGGGAGTGAGTGGAAGAGTGGAGTCGTAGTGTCTCCTTGACTACATTGTTCAGTAGAGGAAGCTTGTCGAGGTCGCTGTACTGGAGTGGAGGAAGAACACCGTCGATGCTCAATTTATTTACCTGCTCCTGGTACAGTTCCTCGGCAATGTCTGGACGAGATGCAAGGTGAAGCATGATCCAAGAACTAGCCGACGAGGATGTGTGTTGCCCTGCCATAAGAAGAGTGATCATCATGTGAGCCACCTCCTTGTCCGGGACTGCTTGTCCATTCTTGTAGGTGCATCGCATCAGGTTCCATATCATGTCCGAGCCTTCATTCACATCAACGCCACTCTTGCGACGTTCATTTATGATATCCATGTAGACCGCTCTCATTTTGGCGTGTGCGGCGTCTCGACGTCGGTTGTGCGGTAGAGGTGCCCAGGGAAAGAGGAAGTTGACCGGGGAGAACCCAAGATCAAGGTCATGGTATAAGGCAGCAAACTCTGCAGTGAGTTTACTTCGAACCTCGTCTCCTTGTAAGGCTCGAGCGGCGGTCAAGATCGTGATCTCAGCCATGACAGAACAGATTTCCATCAAACCGGATTGACTGGATAAGCTGGGTGATGAATCGATGTAGTCAATAACTTCTCCTTCGATCTTTTGTACGTAAGACTCGAGAGCCTTCTGCGTGAGGCCGAACTTGATGAACTTCTTCTGCTCCATCAACTTGGAGTTGGGACAATCGTATACAACGTCGCTGCCAAAGACGGGTGTTGTCAACGGGCCGTATATCTCCTCAGCACTGACGTCTTGATGTTTGCTGTTTAGGACGAAGTCGTTTCCGTGGGTGCCCAAGCAGCAGGTAATCTTTCGACCGAATAGAACGAAGGTGAACACGTCGCCGTGCTAGAAGAGAAAAGAGTCAGTAGGAGGAAGAAATGGAAAAGCCTCGATCGGGCTCTCGCGACGTAGTACCTTTTTCCTACATTGCAAGAAAAAGGAGAAAGGATCCATGCCGTAGGAAATGGCATTGCCGATGAATGGGAGCCAATGGAGAACCATGGGAGGATCACCAGCCCTCTGGAAGAGTCGTTGCTGGAGGACATTGAGGAGTATCAAAGCCAGTAAACTCCCGAAAATGTAAATCGGAAGGTAGAGAGCGATATCGATCGATTGTTCGAACATTTTCGCGTTTGTCTGTTGCTCAATGCAATACTAGTGTGAATGCCACTGCCACAAGAGACAGCACAGAAGAGTAGGACGAGGGGAAGGAGCCATTCAAATACTCAAAACACAGATGTGAGACGCGGCGGTCTCCGTCACTTGGCATCCCTTTTCTGTTAGATCTGAATCCCTCTGCATTACGTCTTGACTTGGTCTTACCCACTGCATCATTTCTGAAGGCTGAAGCCAATGCTCGACTCCTCCAACATAGACATTAAGCCAATCAGAGGCTTCCATATTTGTTCCAATATCGGAAAATCTACTGTGGACACACTACTCTTTCGCAAAAGACTCGGTTGCAGTTGCATAGCCGATGTAGCGGCGCCCAGCCTGTGTGCGTATTCGCTCACCTGCTCGGACTCGTATTCGTACCCACTTGGTGAGAGATCTGAAGCTATCCCCACCCCCAACCCCTAGATGACACAAACCGAACACGACACGCCTATCAAGGGAATTCAATATGGGTTTATAGGCTATTTATCTGGCCTTGAGTAAGCCTTAAGCCATTTTAGATTTCATCCCGAACCGGAGCTGACTTCAGCCACCTCTCCTGGATAGAGTGATGTCATAAAAGAATGATGCTCATGATTGTGAGCTTGCGATTCATCAGGATCTTCCTTATTATCCTACCTCCTAGAAATATTTGAACGGTCAATTCTCATACTTGATGGACTCAGTCGATCAAGACTCAGCTGCGCGGTATCAAAGCATTGCTAGATATAAACTGAGGTCCTGGGTCAGCATGTCAAGAAACAAGGGGCCGGTTCAAAGCCCCTTAGCCGCACAAGTCCCAAAACGCGCGCTTCTCACTCACTAATTCCATAAGATGATTGGTGTAATCAAGGCCCCCCGTCGGCTTTCACGAAAGCAGGGATGTGGCCTCAGCTTCGTTAAGTGACCAACAGTAACGTAGCGCCTCCCATTGAATGGGAACTCAGCGTCTCCATGAGAGCCTTTCAACGCTTCCGGTATTTCTTTTAGAGCCCCCGCAGTACCATAGGTCATTTTATTTCCTGTAGCTTATATCAATACGCTTATTTTAACACGATCTCCCATGTTACATAGTTCTGCGTGATCTCCCAGAGGGGCACGAGAAGATCGGTAAAGGTTTCCAAGGCAATAACCCTAACCCTCAGCAGTACTACAAGTGCATATAATGATGTAGGGTTCTGTTGCAGAGCTCCAAGAGGTGAGGTCGGACTGAGAACGGAAGCATGACATGAAATCGCACACCTAGAAATAGCAGGCCCTCCCTCCACTGGGGTACATGTTATGCATAGATAGTGAAATATCTACCTCATCCACGTTTCCAAGTGACCGTTATACATCTGCTGAGGGGTCAATCAGTTGTTGGTGAAGCCATAGATTATGCTCATACATACTTGTGTGGTGAGGTGCCGCCAACTTCTCCCCCTTCCACCCATCTTCAGCAGTTATATCCACAAATCGAACCATTTAATCAACCAGGAATTGGGAATTTGTTTTCTTTTTGAAATGATAATAGTCTCACTGTAGATAATTTGACCAAGAGTCCCACCAGATTTCATGTCGCGAAGCCACCAGAGTTGACTTGCCGGGGTTCTCCAGCAGCCTCAAACGTGCCATTCTCGAGCAATCTCAGCGCCTGTGCTGTACTCCGTCCCAGAGCCACCCAGGTAACATTATTCCCAATCTCTTTCATGTATGCCACTGTTGAATTGTCGAAGGTGTACTCAAAGGCAACTTGTTGCGGAACCAGCTGATCATGAAGCCTTGGTTCCGCCAGCGCTTCGTGTGTGGTCATGTTCTTTTCGAGAACGTTGAGGACCACTTGCAGGGTAGCTGTGATGATTCGGCTACCACCAGCCGATCCTGTAACGAGAGAAACGATACCGTTGGCGCGCTCCACGATGGTCGTGCTGATACTCGAGAGCGGTCGTTTCCCAGGTCGGATAAAGTTAGCTTCGCTTGGGATATACCCAAACGCATTTGAAGATCCTGGGACACTGAAGTCATTCATCTCGTTATTCATGATGACACCCGTCTCCGGAACCATCACCCGGGAGCCGAATATCAGATTGATCGTGGTTGTGAGGGATATCGCCAGGCCTGAGCTGTCCATGGCCACTACATGGGATGTTCCGGGGGTTTCAAGAGATTCAAGGCCATCAGGATCGTATGCAGAAAGGTTGAGCGCTCTGTCGGTGATCTTGGCCCTAACAGCTTCTGCTGTTTCCTCAGACACCATCTGCTTCTGGTACTCCGTCATCCCATCAACAAAACTCGGGTCGCCCAGCTTAGTTCGCATTCCGTAGCTAAACTTCATTGCCTCGTCAATAAGGTGGGTGCTTTCGTTAACCTGAGTGGCATCTCCGATGAAGTCGTATTCTTCAAGAATCTTCAACGCAGCCAATCCCACGGCACCACTGGAAGGCGCAGTTCCGCCTGTAATTTTGCCACCCTTGTAAGTGATTTGGTTTGGCTCTCTCACCACGACGGAGTAGTTCTTGAGGTCAGCCATGGTCATGATGCCGCCCTGTTCTTTGAGGGCTTTGATGGTAGCTTTGGCGATGGGACCTTTGTAGAACACATCGGCACCGCCTTCTGCAATGGCCTTCAAGGTTTTTGCGTATCGCTTTCGGGTCAGCTTTTCACCCAGAGTCAGCAACTTTCCCTTGGGGGCGAAGTCGATTGCCCAGGTCGGATCTGTGACGAGGAAGCTCTCGTTTGGGGAGGTTGTAAAGGTGGTCTTCATGAACCTATCAAGATCTTCATTGACAGGGAATCCGTATTGGGCCAGATGAATAGCCGGCTTGATGAGGGTAGACCAAGGAAGCCGACCATAGTTCTTGTGTAGATGCTCCAGGCCTCGAAGTTCTCCCGGGACGCCACTACGCCACATGGTAAGAGGTACGTCATGAAAAGATGTAGAGTATCAGTGGCATACCTTGCTTGACCTCCGTACAAACTAAGGTTCACATCTTCGGTGTACATATCCTCTGTCGCTGCGCCTGGGGCTGCCTCTCGGAAATCGATGAATTCGTATGACGACTTCTTTCCTTTTCGGGACCCTTTGTGGACAAGTGTGAAACCACCTCCACCGATTCCCGAGTGATACATGCCTGCGCAAGTTTAGCTTCAGCCAAGACCTTTGAAAGATAGGGACAAAGGCCCTTACCAACAGTGCCGACGCAGAAGACAGTTCCGACAATCGCATCAGCAGCGGTGCCGCCATTGCGGAGGAGGTCAATGCCAATTGTGCTACATATCTCAGCCTCGCTGGCAACTGCGCCAAGCTTGTCTTTGTATTTCTTGGACAAACTCGGTGAAGTTGCCGGAGGGTAAATGCTCTCATGCGGCACAGCACCTGCAAGAAGGCTGCTTGGAGCCAGCACCGCTGAAAAGGCGAAGAACAACCCAAACTTTCCCATGGCGAACTCCGGTCAAGAATTGCATACCATTTGCCAAGTGATGAGTGGTCTGCAGGAGTTGGTTAGAAGAGCAGAGAGAAGACGGCCAATGGTGCTGTCATCCAGGCTTTATCAACTCCGAACTCTGAGGATGCACAAAGGCGATGATTGGCCATGACCCTCAAGAGTGCAACCTGCTGGGGAGGGGTAAGTGATCGACTCAGAGACATCCGAGGATGGTGAGGTAATGATCGGCGAATCTTACCCCTACGAAGACGCGATAGTCCCGGTTCAGAGGTTTTACAGCCAATGGGAAAACACAGAGTCGGGGATATCCGAGTTGTTTCCTCCTCGAGGAGCAGCAATAAAAGCCAAAGGTAGATTCTGTACTACAATTCTACATGAAGACACTCACACTTACGCCCGCTCTCTCGGTTATTTTTTCCATATCCCATGTTTTTCTCACGTACCTACCACTTTGTGGGGTGATGGAAGATAGAAGAACGGAGTGATGCCGTATTAGGACGTTGTGAAAGTATTAAGGTTACTCTGTCCCCGCTGCGTGACCTGATATCTTATCACACCTTCCTTATCTGGAACATCTTCAGTGATCCTGATGCTACGTAGTAGACCACCAGCCATGTCGGCGCGGTTATTTCTCCTATCATGTGCTCAGGGCATTTTAGAGGCGAAATTCTATCTGATCGGTCCAAGAGATGAAAGCCAGCAGGCACAATGATTATGCCTCTAACAATCAGCGAAAGTGGACCTTGCTACATGATCACTGTGAACTCTTGTCGCTTGTTGAAAATGAGTTGCAGAGTCTATATGATTTCAACTCAGAATCTGCCAACGAAACTAAATCGGCTTGAAGTGCTTCCATTCTAGAACTCTGTGAAGTTTGTGTCTCATGGAAATCGTTATACGAAGTGCATGGCATGTTTCGCGCATTCTTGAAAGAAAGGCTCACCTTAAGTAGCGAGACGTCTTACACGGTTTCAACCTACTATGCAATGAGCTGTCTGCTCCATCAAGGGCGAGTTGCTAGCACAAAGCGAGAAAAAAAAACAGTTGGATTCAACCTACTTAGCTCATCATGTGGTCGCTGCCAATCAACGTGCTTTGCGTTGGCTCCTTCTCGTTCCATACACGATTCTTCTATTCTTGATGATTTGTCTTTCACCCCCATTAATTTGGCATGTGGCTTTGTCATACGGCGACACAGGTTTACCCACAACCACTTTCCTGCTTCTCGTCAGATTCACGATGTCCGTGATCGTTATCACGCCCACTTCCCAACCTGAAGGCAGAAGATACGGTGACGTAATGCTCTTGGCTGTAATAATTCGCGCGGAACTTTTCCGATTGACATGGGTAGTTGTGGTGGAGCGTAACGCGCGGCATTGCGAAGTCGGGGACAGGGATAAGACTCACAGCTGCCTAGTGACGTGAGCCTAATTATCTACGATTATCTTGATTGTGAGCGAGGGTCCGATAGTTTTTGAAGATATGTATGCCCGATAGACACCTTGCCAGGTGTCCACTGTGACAATATCCCCGAGGTCAGCGGCGTGCCCAGAACTGCATAGCCTAGGGTGTGTTCAGCTGTTACGTAAATGCGCCTTTCAAGCAAACGTCGCTTGTCAATTCTACCTAGGGTAGGGGTAGAGAGATCAATGTGATTCCGCTTTGAATCTGAATGGAAAAAAAAAAAGGAGATCAGGCAGAATGCCTCGGCTTGGGAAGGACGTGGGTTACTCCACACTTAGAATTCGTTCAACGATCTGAAATCTTGATGAATCCTTAAGTTGCAGCCTATCGATAAGGTTACCAAGTTCGAATTTGAGATAATCCACGTAATCAATTTTATTACCCATATCTCTTTCTCAGTTTCGACACTCGTAACATCACCTCGAAATTCGGCTGTCAAGGAATACGTTTCTTGTAAAATAAACTCGTAAGAATATGAACCTCAACTCTTCGTTTGTGTGGGTTACCCATTTGTCCTACGCTTTCTTGAAAGGTGTGTCCCGACGGTAATGCCAAGTTGTAGCATCGCTATACACTCTTTCGTATCCAAAGTGACCCTCGACCAAATGCAAAATCAATGTTGGAGAGATCGTGAAGATGCCACCATATCGATTCTCAGAGAATAGGGTAAGTGTGTCATATGTTAGACCGAAACCGCAGGTGCCCTGATTGAGGGTGATGTCGACAGCGGGCGGCTGAGATGAAGTTAGTATTAGCATCTATAGATTTGAGGCACCTCAATATATCTATTCAGATTGGAAGGGAAAAGATTCTATGATGAGTGGATGATGACTGACCTTGGTCGTGAGATTTTGGTTTGTCCGGCACCATCTTTTGAGATAATCGGACAGAACCTCGAGAGTTGCGGCATGGGAGCATTGGATTTCGACCTTGTTATTGCCAAGCGCATGGATGAAGAGGTGATACGGCGGCTTGAGCAGGAGGGTACCAGGCTTCGGCAGAGCGTTTGCATCAGGGAGAAATTCAACAACTGACGCCTCGCTCTTTGCCGCAACTAGCTTGGTAGGCTGCTCAGGTTCCTCGTCCATTCCCACATCCGCCCATTCATCACCAGTGGTGGAATGGATCGGTAGTGTCTGAGAAGACTTCTGCTTCGCCTCGAAGCAGTCAAGAAGGTGGTCTTTGAACACAGATCCAAACTGAGCCGGTTGATAGACACGGACCTTGGGTACAGAGACAAGGAATCCCTTGCGAGTATCAGACCACTCTGTGGATGCCTGCTGGGTCTCGGAGGTCTAAATCTCGACATGTCAGTCATGGTTTGCCCCACTCCAAGTTGCATGCCGGTTTTGAAATGATAATGCGAGCTTAGTGCACGAGAGAAAACATACCTCCACAACCACGTTGAGTCTTGACGTGAACTCGTTGACCTTCCCGACAACTTTTTCAGACCAAGCTTCCTGGGTCGAATCGTCGAGAATCTCGGCGAGAGTTGCGAACCAAATCTGCAAGATGCCGATGACAGCCTCGATGAGCTGGGCCTTGTCATCATAGTCACTCTCCAGCTCGGAGATGAGGATGGGCCATTCTGGCTCGCAGTACACGTCGAGGCCGAGAACGTCCTTGACTTCTTTTATGGCGTTTTGGATGGGAGAGTCCTTCTTCTCCCATTTGTCACGTAGAGCGACCTTGGCTTTCAAAGGCCTTTAAGCTATGGCATTAGATGGTAGATAGTGACTTTGAAGGGGATGGGACTTACAGAGACATGACTGGGTTGTGGTGATTTCGAGCTTTTCGAGCTTGTGAGAAAGACCCTGGAATGGGATGAACGAAAATGAGGGGTAGCCAGGTAACGATGACGGAGCTCTCTTGAGTAATTGTTGGGAATCCCATCGGGCGACTTGGATTTATTAGCTTCAGGAGTCGATTCAGCCTTGGTAGGCCGCTAGCTGGTTGCTTGATGTCCTTTGGCTCTAGAACCCCCGCTGTTTCTACGGCCATGGGTCATCTTGGCATCTATTACCCCGTATTACTGCAGAAACTTGCGGCACAAACCTGCTGCAGAACAAATTAAAAGGGGTCCTAGGACGGCTGCACGCCGCTGAAACTCTCCAGGGCGCGCCCAACGCCAAGCAGGCGCTATTCTTTCAGCTGGGCTTTGTGGCGCCAGACAAGCGGCAAACGCCAGGCACCTGGTGGGCTGCATTTAATCTCCAAGGCCCCTTTTTTATCTGGGGTTCTTGGAGTACCTGTGAGGGGTCTCTGATTAGATCAGTGATGAAACTCATCTTCCATCCGCCGGACTGACGAACAAGGCGAAACCGGGCGTGAATGCAGACACAAGGCTGACTCGGCCGTGTGCGCCTTGGCTGCTTTTTGCTTAGCTTCCCTTGCAAGTTTTGGCGGGCGGGGCGCTGCTTCAGCCCTTCAACTCCCTGGACATGATTGTCGTCTCAACCCGTCTGCTCGCTTATTAGCCTGGTCTGTTTGAACCCACGTGCAGCCCCAATTTGTTGCCTGGTGTATGCGAGTTGGGATGACCTCTCTAGCTGCGAGGGCGGAACCAAGGCGCCATGCGATGTATGTCCTAATGTTTGTCACTGACTAGTTGCTCAACACTGCGGGAACGAGCCAGACGACGCTATGCTTAAAGTAGTCGCCGAATGTTGGCCTGCGGCCAGGGGCTTGGGAGTCAAGATATAAGGCTTCTTGTCTTCCCCACGATCTGGGTAAACAACATCGGTCATCATCAATTCACTCTCATCTCTACTGCACACAGGCAACTTCTACACTACCTTCTCCAATCTCACTCAAACAATATTCCCGTCAACATGTCTCGCCTTGAGCCCGCCGCTAAGCTTCCTCTTGCTGTCCGCAAGAACGGTAAGCAAGCTGTTCTCCTTCCCACACTGACACTTACTCATACCACGTATCACAGTCCGCGATGAGTGGGAGAACGCCAAGGGCGACTGGGAGAAGAAGTTTTCTGATCTCCTTGGCGCTGAGTGGACTATCAACATCAACCCCCTCGCCATCTTCCCCTATGCTGAGGAAGGTTCATATGGCCACAGCTCTCTGGGATCTTGCATCGCCGCGTAAGCTTAACCGCCTCTTTTCTCATGAGAACCTAAGGACTAAATGTTTTGTACTCTAGATATGTCGGTGGTGCTGAGTACCAGCTGAAGTACGTCATCGGTAGAATCGGCGATATTGTCAAGGATGAGATCAACACCCTTGCTCACGCTCACACACTCACCATGGACCTTGATGAGGAGAAGCAATTCAGCTACTGCGGCGTCAAGATCACCCCTGCCGGTGAGCTTGCCATCGTCTTCAGCGCCGGCAATCTCGGTTCCAACATCGACTACGCCTTGGAGCAGAGCAACCTCACCAAGGCCCTCGACGCGGCCGACCAGGCCTCCAAGCCCATGAACTACTCGGCCCGCGTTGCCGTCTTCGAGGATTACGATGCTAAGATCGCCCCTGTTCAGGAGAAGCTGAACAAGATCCTGGGCAAGGAGATTGCTCTTGTGCCTAACTTCGAGGCTGCTTACGAGAAGCTCGCTGCCTCTACTGATGTCCGCGACGACTACGCAAGCAACCTGGGCAACTTCGTCCGTGGTTACTTCGAGGCTCTTAACGACTACCTCACCTACCAGAAGTTTGACAGCGACGAGATGCTCCAGGAGGGTCTGACCGAAGTCATTGAGAAGAACGAGGTCCACTTCCGAATTGCCGACAAGTTGAGCAAGTCTTACAATGAGGCCGTTATCGAGGACGGTATTCTCTACCTCCAGGTATGTTCACGTCCTAAGTTGCGAATCAATCTGCCGCATGTATATGATGGGGTTCACAGTTTACTAATCCTTGGTAGACCAACACTGCAAACTTTGGAACCAACATCCACCAGATTGCCGAGGGTCTTCTTGACCTACTGTGATTTAGTTATTAGCGAAACAAAGCGTGATGTCGTGGAATGAAAACAATGGCATGACTTGATTCGAAGTCCAAGTCCTAAATTTGTTATTATGTCTTATTGAAAACGCTACTTCCTTTTGGCCCTGTGATTATGTTGCGCATTGAGCATTTGAATCTAATCATGTACGTACCTGGTACGCTGGATGACGCTTCCGCCCCAAGCCTCTTTTGCGTTATCCCTAGACATGCACAAAATTCAATCCTGCGGCCGTATTCCTCTATTATATATACCAGTCCACCTTTTTGTCCACCGTCCACCAGCCCAGATAGATTTTCGGGGCTCCAGGCCGTTCCCCCCTCCCAGGCTCCGCGGAGTCGGGACCAAAAGGCCTGGATTGGGAACATCCGGAACAGAGCCCACTTCTTTCGGGTTTTCCGAGCGACAGCGACCCGAACCCCCTTTGCCCCAGTAATTACCCCGGAATAGAGAGTGGCAAATCTTACCTATTGAGGTGAATCCTCTCTTCCTATAGTCTGGGGAGCCCCGTTGCATCGCTTACGATAGTCCGGGGGTGGTTCGTTAAATCTCGGATTTGCCGGAGGCTACGAGGCACCCATCTAACGACACTTAGGATCAAATGTATAACATCTCAACATAGGACCTCCTAGAGTCGCTTCAGTTCACAGCCAACTATTCCGAACTTGTAGACACAATGCCACACCACTCAAAATCGCCAGTGTCACTAGACATTATCGTCGTCGGAGCTGGCCTGAGTGGTCTTGCGTCCGCAATCTCCTGCGCTCTCTCCGGGCACTGTGTCACCATCTTCGAGTCTACCGAGGAGCTTTCAGAAGTCGGCGCTGGCCTCCAGGTAACGCCAAATTCATCTCGCCTTCTGCAGCAATGGGGTCTTCCCGAGAAGATCTGGAAAACAGCGGCCGAACCGACCTACCTCGCCGTTCACAAGTACACTGGTCAGATTCTAGCCATGGAGGAGAACTTTGACAAAAACACGCGCGCCAAGTACGGAGCGCCTTTCATCGACATCCACCGGGTAGACCTCCAACAATCTCTCTTCGATCGGGCGAAGGATCTCGGCGTCAAATTCCACTTCGGCCAGAAAGTGGACAACATCGACTTCAGCATTCCTCAAATCACGACCAAAGCCGGCGTCACCGCCAAAGCAGACCTGATCATTGCTGCCGACGGCATCTGGTCGCCATGCCGCAACTGTTTTCTGGGAAGAAAAGATCCACCGAAACCGACTGGCGACTTGGCATACCGTATTGTTCTGACTCTGGACCAGATTGAGGACCCGGAGCTTCGGGAATGGGTCAAGAACCCATCTGTTCACTTCTGGATCGGCCCTGGCGCACATGCAGTCGGCTACTCGCTCCGTGACGGAGAAATGTACAACATTGTCTTGCTGGTGCCTGATGATCTACCAGAGGGTGTAAGCCGGCAAGCAGGGTCCGTGGAGGAGATCAGGGAGTGGTTCAAGGACTGGGATCCAATATTAACAAAATTTCTCAACGTTGTAGAAAGTGTTGACAAGTGGAAGCTAATGCACAGTAAGATATTCATCTTTCTAGGTTTGATTGAGATACTAACTTCAACAGGAAACGAGCTTCCTTCGTGGGTAAATGATAAGAAGAACTTTGTATTCGTGGGAGACGCATGCCATCCGATGCTTCCATACCTTGCCCAGGGAGCAAACTCCGCTGTCGAGGATGGCGCGGTACTCGGTCTTCTATTAGGCCGCATTCAGTCAAAATCCCAGTTGCCGCAGGCCCTTGTGCTTTACGAACGTCTTCGCAAGGCAAGAGGCGAGGCAATCGTCAAGGAGACATTTAAGCAGGTAAGTGTAGTTGTCAATTCACTTTCAAGTATGCACTCCGACCTAATACAACCCAGAGAGCAGCTTTCCACATGGTGAATGGCCCTGAGCAAGAAGCCCGAGACAAGCTGTTCTTGTCACAGCTTGGGAAAGAACTCAAAGGGCCATTCCCTAGCAGATGGACCTGCCCAGAGGTTCAGCCTTGGCTGTACGGGTATGATGCATACAAGGAGGTTGAAGAAGTCCTCAAGAAGGAACCGTTCACAGGGAAGAAGTCGTTAGTCACCCGTATTCCCAACCCCGATTTTGTGCACGTGCGCTAACAATTGTAAAGGAGCAAAGGTGTTGGTGGTTTGATCCATCGATTACTTTCCTTGTTGAAGATCATTTCTTGAGAATCGATGTCGTAGGAAGTTTTATTCTAAATTTAGGCAATTCATTGCAAATATGTCTTCAATACCCAGACAAAAGATCATAAAACACCTTATTCCACTGTTTAATACATTCCCAGATTCGGTGGTCGACATATACGGTTGTTAAACTGGTGGCCAGTCTTGACGATTAGACCATGAGAAGGCCCTCTTTCCAACAGTCAGTTAGAGGTGGCAAAAAAGAACAAAAAACATACAACAGCGAGGATTCCCCGGTCGTCACCGACCCGAGTACTAATTCGCCGCTTCTCAGCTTGACTAAGGGAGAGCGGACGGGATCCCGTATTTTCTAAGAGCTATGGCCGTATGTATTTGGCATCGCGGAGATGGAGTCTCATGAAGACACCGGAACTTGCCAGCGGTGAGGCTAAGCCTCATTGAATCTGCGTGAGATGAATACGAGTCTGGGCTGATCTTACTAGTGAAACTTCCTTAGGCCGATGATGAGTGCATTGGGTCGGAACATGGGGTCAACCAACTCCCCATCCGTAGGTCAATAGCAAATCTGATGATGCAACACTATAGGAAAGAACCGCCGACTCACAACAACCGAAGATTCCATGCATGCTTTGGGAAATGCGAAATGGGAGTTATAAACTTGGACGGGGCACACATCGCTCTACTAGGTCTTGGGCTAATTGGGGACAATGTCCGAGACACAATGAGAAGGGTGGTTCGAAGTGTGCGCTTTGACAGTGATGTGTAATCATGGCTTGCATTGGACCTTAATATAGCAGCTTTACTGTAATGCATGTGCTTCTTGGAGATCAGGTCATTTGTTTCGCATTCTTAGCACTTCCTTCCAAATTGGGTTTGGCTTCTGGATGCAGAGCTGGAGTTATGACGAGATACCTGCCAGGAAATCCGGTTGGGGACAGGACTAAACGCAGCCATGAACAGCACATCATGAGAGACATGTTCTAGACCAATGAGAGCGGAGGCGTGGGACGAGTAACTGACGCATTAGCATGTCCCTAACATGATCGTAAAGAGCTAACAAAGAGAAGAGCACCCTCAACTCAAGTGGTACTCTAATAGCTGCAAGATACTACCATCTAACTCTGAAGAAGTCCAAACTCCATGAGTACGACCACACGTCCTAGTGAATACGAGATGACAGCATCATATGCTCTACCAGTCATCCAATGACATTTTAGGCCCTTGTATCTCCAGAATATAACCACGACATGCGGATCCCCGTTGCAGTCTAGTTCTGAGTGGGAGTAAAAAATGTCGAAGCCGCAATGTCGTGATTCCGGCCTCGATGGATGCATGCCTCGCACCACATTCGCTAGCCCTCTGAATCCAATTCGTCAACGATCACCTCAGCCTTAGTTCGAAATGGGGCAATAGTATTTCTTTTCGGAATATATCGCCTGACCAGGTTGAGGACTAGCTAAAATCTCGCCTAAGTTGTGCTGTATATTGTAGACGAAGATCTAATTGGATGAACAATACGATAAATAGGTCGCCGCTTATCACTATTCGTGACTGAATTTCAGCTCTGTGCTGACCGCATATCGAGTTCAATCCTTCACCCCTGATCGATGAATAGTGGGACGTAAGACTGAGATGGGGAAATGCTCGTAATTATTGGATTTTTTGAAACGCGACGTAAGCGCTATATCCGTAGGCAATAACTATACGAACGTTGCGATAGACTCCACTAAGATATGTTGTTAATAGATAAAAGGATGATAGTAGATGCCTACTCCAAATTATCTATCAGACTGAAAACATCACTTTCACACAAGATTACTTCTCTTCATTGATCGAAACTAAAACATCTCAACCTTGCAAACCTACAATGTTTGCCAAACTTGCCAGCCTGCATCTACTCTTCACAGTAGTATGCGCTACTATCCCAACACTTTCGGGCTACCATACTGTCTTCACTGATGACTTCAATGGCGCCTCTGGTTCCGTGGCAGATCGCTCTAAATGGGATCAGGTCACGATCAAGAATGCCGACAGTCTCAAGCAGACACAGATCTACACGGACTATGCAAGCAACGCTCACCTCTCCGGTGACGGTCAACTGTACATCATTCCCAAGAGAGGAAGGGGCTCGGGCGGAGAGGTGTACTACACATCTGCACGTCTGGAAACCTATGGGTCTTGGAAATGCGATAACGGCAAGGCGATGGTCTTCCAGGCCGAACTCCGCGTTCCCGATATGACGGGCAGCCCGGCCAAGTACGAAGGTCTATGGCCAGCATTCTGGACCAAGGGTGTATCAAGCCGGCAAGGTACCAAATGGCCCGACTGTGGCGAGTGGGACATTTTCGAGCAAAACAACCATATGGGGTCGACATCACAGGGAACCCTTCACTACAGAAAGGCTGATGGTACCTATACCTTTGCTCTCAACAAGGCTACCGGATACAAGGCCGGCGCCTATAACACCTGGGCCTTTAAGGTGGATAGACGGAATGCAGACTGGAAGAAGCAGAAATTGACATTCCATTTGAACGGCAATCAGTATTACACCGTTACGGGCGCTATGGTTGGTACGTATAAGCAGTGGGAGATTTTGGCTTACCAGCCATTCTACATCATTCTCAACATGGCTCTTGGAGGAAAACCGGAAGGCTATGCAGGAAAGACGACCGAACAGACGGTTATGGGATTTGAATCTTCACTAAGAGTGAAGTATGTTGCTGTGTACAAGTCGAACTAGTATCCAGAAGGAAGCCTGGAGTATGAGTTACTCCAGGATGACAAGCGAGACATCATGGAAAGGGCTAGGGACTGGGTTTTCACAGGAACTATGTAATTATTTTCCGGGTTGAATTTTGATAAACTCACGTACAATTGTTGTTGAGTATCTGATGTTTCTTGTTCGAATTCTAGTGAGTCCTACTGAATGACCTTGGCCTGTATTTGTTGTCTCTCCTCATATGCTGGGAGAATATGGGGAGCCTGAACCCTAGACTGAAATGGAGGGACAGAGGCTGGAGGGCAAGTTTATATTGCCCCTACCTTCACACATACCGATGCGGAGGTAATCTATAAATGAAATTCAATTTGGATACAAAATTGCTGTGCACGGTAATACAAACATCTGAATAGTGACCTTACTAAAACGAGTCTCGACACTGGGTCAGTGCGACGATACCGGGGTTGATCTATCTGTCAGCACTTACAAAAGTGAACATACCCAGCCTCCACTTTTTATTACCACTACAATATCTCACTCTATTTGCGGTGAAAGACCAGGCTGTTCGTTCATGGGCCAATCGTAACGGCGTCAGCAGAGCACTGTTATCGCCGGCCCCCAATCGCCAGCGTGGCAGGGTCTAATTGCATAACTAATTCGCTGCAGGCGTCAGTTCTCGCGATCAGGCTGCGCGACAACGTCACGCACTCAACTTCATTGCCAACACAAAACAAGCACACCATGACGTCCATGCTCTCAGTTTGGGGGCAGCGCTTTCATACGGTCTTTCAATCCTACGTCTAATCTAGCTAGCCACATGGCGACACCAACTCCGTCTCTTCCTTCTCTTCTTGAGAAGGGGAGTGTTGAGACTGTCGAATTCAGCAACTTCGAGACGAGTGCCAAAATAATTAAGGTGACTGCTGATCCATCCATTTGGCTAAGTGTCTCAAATTCTCACGATGCTGTAGAGAAATGGCTGGAAACTCCCGCCGATTCACTGGGAAACCCAGAATTACGACGGCGCTCAGAGTTTTATCAAACTCCCCCCGCAGGTTGGTCATTCCAACTCGAGCTCACAAGGTTCGAATCTCACAAACCCCGAAGCGCGACAAACGCAGACTTCTAGATAAGAATCGCTTCAGACTGTTGTATGTGTGACTACAAGACCTCCTTCATAATCCATACTAACTTTGCCAAGGCACATTCAGCACCGACCGATGGACCGGCGCAGCGAGTTAACTTCGATCATCAAAGTTGCTGCGGATCATGGTTGGGTCGGTGACCGATTCAAGTTCTTTGTCGAAAACAATACGACAGGCTCAGCTGTGATGGAAACAACCGAAAATATCAGTAAATATCGCTCTATCACCCAATCATGTTCCCAAACGTAAAGGCTGAGCACTCCTACCAGGTTTCATCGCACAATCGCCAGCTGATGACGACTATCCCTACTTTTGTGTCTCGGTAACTGACAAATACACTAATGGATACCACAGAGATGCGGATTGGGTCTCCCTAGTCCTAACAGACCTGGGTATGCCTAGGACAGAGTTAGAATCGTTGCTAGTGGCCGAAAGCTTCCCCCATGACTACCCAGAGCTTCGACACCTTGATTTCATGCTCTTACCTATTGTTCTCTTGCGTTGGCAAGTCGAGCAAATAACGACCGAACTGAACTCTATTAAGGACAAAATCATGAAGCAAGACAATACTCTCTTATCTTCCACTATCGAAAATGCCATGCAAATAAGAAACCATGTGTTCGGCATGCGCAGAAACCACGTCATGCTCCATCGCAGGTGGACGTTTGCTCGCGAATTTGCAGATAACATGGTCCGGTGTTTCAACAAGATAGAGAAACGCAACAGCAGAGAGAACAGCGAGGTAGCATACTCTCTTTCTCTTCGGGACACCGTTCAGACCCAGGATGACATTCTAAATATCCTGCTCTACGACCTGAACACAACACTCTCGAGGATACAGGCTCAGCAAACAACAGTAAGCAAAACTCCAATCTGCGTTACTGATGACCACTAACTCGACCGCAGATTGATAATCTGATCAGTATCACCGTAAGTGTACCTTGACAAAAGTCAACAGAAGTGAGACCCTAGGAACAGCTACTGACCCATTAAACCTAGATTGCGAGGAATTCGCAAATTTCAGCACAAGAAGGTCTTCGTGACAGCAGATCAATGAAAACGATTGCTATTGTCACCCTTGTGTTTCTCCCAGGCACCTTCGTCGCGGTAAGAAAGGAAAGGACTACTAGTACAATATTCCAACTAACCCGTGCGAATAGTCCCTCTTCAGTATGTCTATGTTTGACTGGGAAGCAGGTCGAAAAAAGGGACAAGTTGTCTCCGCAAGATGGCTCTGGGTGTTTTTTGCAATCTCTGTCCCTCTGACCCTGCTAGTCTTGCTGACATGGGCACTGTGGCACAGACGGGCAGAAAGGAAATTCAAAGCCAGAGAGGGAGATAAATTAGCATGAAGTTAGCATATAAATTAGAACGAAGTCAGGACATGAGTTAGTATGAAGACAGTGTATATCTTTATCGGGTGGTTGCGCCCAGAAGGTGGGAGTGCAAGGACCATGTTTCTATGCAAATGGCAGACTACAAGCCAAACTAAAAAAAAATTCAATACCTGTCCCAATGCGAGCTAAATGACTATCATTTCTAGCCGAAAGGCCAACATCTGTGACTCTAAGCAAGTCTTGACTGGGAAGAAAAAGGCGTGCCTACCTGGTGGGCTGCCTTCTTTCTACGGCTTATGAGCATATATCAATATGCAATATGCACCCGAGCCCGTCAGCGGCAGCAGGGAATGGGAACCTGCTTTCAATTTCGACATCAGGCTCTCAAAATTATGCGTCTCGATATACTCAATGCCATGCGCAATCATCGGCAAAGATCGCTGAGGCTGAACCCCATCGGCCCAGATGTCAAGATACGTCGTCGTTTCCGGTGATGCTCCAGCCCAGTTGTTCCTGCTTCCGAGAGGCGCTGGCGGAGGCCTCCAAGACTACTCGGCGCATCGATTCCACGGTGGTGCAGGTCTCATTGCCGAGCTGCTGCAAGATGCGGACTCTACTGAGCAGATAACTCGCGTTTGCAAGCCTGAGTTGACCGGCTCAGTAGAAGCTTCGATCCAGTCCATCATTGAACTCGAGTCTCATGATGTAACTGGTCCAAACGCCACCGCTTTTGGAGTCAAGAGCACAAAACAGATCAGTGCTAGTCCGAGATGGCTAGCTCCTACGCCACCACCTCCACCCAACGATCATGACACCATCTCTATATGGGTGCTGCAAGATGCAGGATCGGGATCGTGCTTCCCAGACGCAGACGCAAATGATGCGATTATGCACCTCAAGAGGTCCCGGCCACGCTTCTTGATCTACCACATGTCACGCCCTCTATGCTCTGGAACGTTGTGGGACACATTGCGCCGCGGACCGTTTGTTAACAAAAGTAGCCAGGATCCTGAGCAAGTGATTGTCATTCTCAGTGCTGATGACCTTCGCGCCGAGGGTATAGAACTATCCTACGGACTATCTTGGGAGAAAACGTGCGAAGACTTTGTTGAAAAGCTGGGGTCCTCTGGAAAGCTCGTCACGCTGGTTACCTGCGCCCATCTGATTGTGCGATTTGGCTTAGACGGAGTGATTTATCACCAGGGACTCAAAGCAGCGAAGCCCCTCCTACTCTTTGACCCGAAATGCGTCGAGGGCGAGTTCGACCGAAAGTTCTCTGGGTCCGTCCCAGGAGTAGCCGAAGCCTTCGTCGCGGCATTTTCGAAAGGGCTGATTGAGTCAAACGACTTTAACATCGAGCAGGCAATCAAGTACGGCCTATGGGCCGCGAGGAGGCTCTCACGCGAAGGTCTTTCAGTCACGCTTCCCGAAGGCGCTAAACCTTCCATCTATCACGCTCCCGCCATTATGGATTGCCTTGGCCACAACAAAGAAGACCATGATTTCTTAGCACTATCGATTCCTTCAGACTCTATAGTCAGTGGCAGCGAGCACAGCTGGTCTCTCATTGACCACCTGGTCGGGGATCCAGCGGAGGTTGCTCGTCGGATCGTCAAAGACGGAATCACGTCCTCCGAAACTCAGGTACCGTTCACAACCTTTGGGAAGCTTGTTCTCTTCGACCGTCAAGAAATCGAGTTGTTCCGATCACTCTTCAACTTCTTGAACTTGTATTTCTCCTCGCCCAAGACCAAGCCACTCAACATTGCCTTATGCGGTCCAAGGGGCGCTGGGAAAGCATTCGCTGCACTTCAGGTTGCGGAGAGTGCGGCAAAAGGACAGCCCTTCCAGCAACTACGATTTGACCTCTCTCAATTCACGTCTCCGGATGACCTGTTGGCAGCTTTCCACTTAATCAGAGACTGCAATCTTGAAGGACATATTCCACTAGTTTACTTCAGCGGTTTTGATGGGAACTTTTCCGGGTCTCAGCTGGGTTGGTTACGGCACCTCCTTCCAGCTATGATGGGAGGCAAGTTTTCAGATCATGGCGTGAGCAGGCCCATCGGTTCTGCAATATTCTTTTTCGGGACCACCGTGTTCAGAAGCTACGATGAACTGCAGCGGCGAGCATCACTGGACACAACAAGAAGCACTCGATTACAGGATTTCCTTGGCTGCCTCCACGGTTTCGTCAACGTTCTCGGACCGAACCGTGTCGATTACGGGGATGGAGTTGATCGCTTATACCCTGTTCGTCGTGCCGTCATCCTCCGCTCGTTCCTCGAGGAAAGAGAGCCGAATTTGAAGACTGAGGAGAAGATTCGCATTGATGAAAGTGTTTTGAATAGTCTGCTTCTGGTGCCTTCATACAGGCATGGTATCAGGTCGCTCAAGACGATCATTGCTATGAGCAGAGTCGACGGGCACCGCAGCTTCGAACGAGCCGCTCTGCCGCCTCCAGTTCAGCTAGATATCCATGTCGACTATACCGAGTTCACTCAGCATAGGAGCGGCATTCCCCTCCCCGACCGCGTCATCGAGAAGATTGCGATGCAACTGCACGAGACGTATCTTCGAGCCAGGGCCGTCGCAACCCCCGACGACCTGGGCGGCCTCACACCCTGGAAAAACCTGAGTGAAGAGTTGAAGGAGTCATCCCGCGCCCACGCCAACTCCATATCGCAAAAGCTGCGTCACATTTCGTGCTACCTCTCCGAGAGGCAGAGCACTCGCGAAGCCATCATGAGCTTCACTGACGACCAGGTTGAAGTTCTAGCCGAGGTCGAGCATGACAGGTGGAACTCGGAACGGCTGCAAAACCAGTGGGGTCTAGGGGAACGGGAGCCAAACAAGCGGAAAAGCCCCTTTCTAATACCATGGGGTGATCTTGAAATGAAGTGGCAGGACATCGATCGGGCCATGGTGGCAGCTTATCCATCCATCTTGAGAAGTTTAGATGGCTACGCGATTTACACCATGGGCCCAAAGAATTAGCAGGCTGGTCTAATGTAATATTATGTGAGTGTTCGTGGAACAAGGAAATTCTGTTATGTATTCGAATGTCATGTATTGGGTATATACACTAGGTACGGTGTTGAGCAGTAGGACTCGGTTCAGTTTTGGTATGTTCGTGATAATATTCTTTTTTTAATTTCCTTGGCCGTTAAGTTGTCTAATATCGGTAACCTCAATTAGACAGAGAGTTAGATGTCATCAAGCCTTACAGTGTGCTTTTATACCTGTGCCAATGGTCATACTCCTCCATGAGTGTAGTCTGCAAAAGATGTCATAAATATTGCTCATACATGTGCCTAGATAAGGCGCCTCACTCCCGATAGAACAGTGCCTCCTTCTTCTCTGCTTTTACCAGTAGCATTGTTTGAGAGCGAATACTAGCAACTGCGTTAATAGGACAACTTTTATACCAGATGAACTAGCAACCCAACAAAACTCCTAGTGAGGTACTGTGGTGCCATAGTTCTGATGCGAGAACATCATTTCGGGAACTGTTCAAGGTGCAGGTCGTTGATGACCATATAGCGGCTGAGGGTGATCCAGCCGTAGCGGAACCAGACCATCTGGCTTTTATGCGCCTCTGTCATTGTCTTCCAGGCGGTTGCGTAGGCGTGGCTTCCAACAAGCGAGCTGAGGAATACGAGGTGACTTGGGCGAGCTGCGTCTTTGGAGGTGGCACCCCTGGAGCGGATCAACGTCACCAACACGTCGAGGAAGGACGTGTACTTGCGGAGGAAGTTGACGGAGCTGAGGGTATAAAGGTCTATGGGGCTCTTCCAATCGGGTTTGCCCTGGGTGAGGCCGGCAACGAAGGTTCGAGCTCCGTAGAAGAGGGAGATGTGGTTCAAGTGGGACGAAACACCGTCGGAATCGAAAGTGATGAGGACGTCGATATTGGCGGTGGGCTGGGCGGCGTCGTCGGTGCGCTCTTGGGCGAGGCTTGGCGTAAAAGCGCTACCCAAGAGACCTGCGATCTTGTTGCGATCCCATACGGTTGTCATTGAGTCGGGGAAGTCGGTCCTGTTGTAGTAGAATGGATCAGCGACATGTCTTTTCTCGGTTTGCGTCAGCAAGGCCACATACGGGCTATCAATGACGAAGACGTCGTCCTCGTCGCGCAGTCCCAGCTTCAGTCCGCTCTTGACCAGTTCCTTCTTGCGCGTGTTTCCCAGTCCGTCGGCATTCCCTAGAGCAACAGGCAAAAAACCATCAGCCAAACACACGTCTCTTTTCTGCCATTGAAGCGCCACTGCCTCAGCTCAGCAGCGCCGGGCGGTTCATACCGGTGCTAAGACACAAGATCTTGACGTGGTTTCCGGTACCGGGGCGGGTCAGGGCGAGGATCGTGGGCGCGAAGAACATGGCCTCGTCGTCGGGGTGGGCGATGAGGAGACAGATGCGCTTGTTCTTGAGAGTTGGTAGGCGGGGGGATACGACGCTTGCGGTGAGGATGTATAGGGACGGCAGCACGACCGCGAGGGCCGCGAAAACGAGGTAGCACAAGTCCATGGTCGTGATCAATTTCAGCGGTGACGGCTTGGGCTGGTCGGTATCGTGGAGCTGTCGAAGCTTGAGTCGAGAGTAGCAAGCATGTGGTGGGTGGAACTAGATGGGTGGCGCCGCGAGCTCCTAGTGGAGGGGGCCACGCAGCTACAAAAGAATCAATGCGCCTTCCACAGCAAATTTAATCGGCATATACCGGCCAAAACGACGAAGCGGATGTGTTGGAAGCTCAGTTTAGGCGTTACGAAACAAAGATTAGAAGCGAAAGAGACTCGTGTGGGGGAGGCTTCAGGAATGTGGAGGTGGGCTACAGAGGCTGTCTGTCGCAAAATGCCACCTTGCGGTTCAGATTTGTTGAGCTCCCTGTCAGCCCACCAGCCCAGGCCCTTTCAGCACTGTAAGCTCTAAACAGCGAGCCCTCTAGGGATCGACTGGTAGCGGGGTTGGATGTCCCCTGATGTCATTTTTTGTCGTGTGAGACCCAAGCTCAGGGGTCTTCAAAAGAATATCTGCACTAAACTCATCTAGTACATGGCATGACAGTAAGCTTGACGACAGCTTTCCTCCAAACCTTCCAAGCACCCTCGACACGACAACACCAAAACGCAACCTCCAGCACCATCTCTCCGGCGCCACACCTCACTCTAACAACAGCATTAAAATGGCCCGCCAGCGCAAAGAAAAGTCCGTCAAGGACATCCCGCTCAAGCAACCCGACCGGTCCGGGCCCACGGAGAAGACGCTGCTCGACATGGCACACGGCAAGGACCTGTTCGCCCAGGCTGATGCCCGGCAGCGCGAGCTCGACCGCGAGAACAGCGACGAAGCCGTCCTCAGCCCCGGCGCCGAGCGCTTCCTCGAAGCCGCCCTCTGGACCTCCACGCTCGCCATGATCCACTTCACCTTCGAGGTGCTAGTCCAACATCAGTACGGCATGGAAATCGACTGGCCGTCCGTCTGGGGCCGGACCGCCCGGGCATGGCTCCGTACGTTATGATCCATCTACACATGTCCAGTTCGTAGCACCATGGCAGACTTGCTTGCTAACATCCTGGAAATGGCAGTCTTTCTCTTCATCTTCTACCCCTTACATCCGCACGAATCGAACCCGAAACTCGTCCCTGGCATCCCCCTAAAGTACCAACACGGCATACGCCAGGCTATCTTCATTGCCATGAGCCTCACCGCTGGCCCCTACCTCGTCCACATTAGCAACAAGTACGGATATCTCGCTGTCATGAAGAGGGCTCCGCCTCTGGGCTGCCTGTGGCTCTGGTCTGTCGTAGAGATGGACCTCGTATGGGGTGTCATCACCTTGGCCCTCGTCACTGCATGGTCATGGCAGCAAGGATATGCGTTCGCATAAACATTTTCATCATTTATCCGGTGTCACCGCTGGCTCTGGCTCCGAGGCTTCTCCTCCTAAGGTCGAACTACCCTCCTCAACTAAGTCAATTGACTCTGACCTCTTAATGCCAAGACTGCTCAATGTCGCCGCCCGCGACAGACTGAGGTGGTCGGCGTCTGGGTGCATAAACCGACTCACCAGTTCCTCCAACCTGCGGATCCTGTCTCGTTGGTTCTCCACCAACACTTCGAGTTTCCGCGAGCTCTCATCCATCTTCATTTCCCGCCACTTTGTTCTCGACTCGAGGTCTCTCAGCTTGGATGAAATCATGCTCATTTGCATGAATTGCACCCTCGTAGTCAGGCCCTCTCGTTGCCTGACGAGCTCTAACGCTTTGGTTCTGACTGACATCCATGCCACCGCGACGGATGTCTTGCCGCCTTGCCAACTCCGTGGCATCAATGCCCACCGCTTACCCTCATCACCGACCGCCGCCCTAGTTTCCGTGTCAGTCACCAGGTCCAGGAGGCGTCGCTCGAGGTTGAGCAGATCATCCATCACAAAAGTGTACATCTGGTACTCGGGCTGGTAGTTGTGAAAGCCTTCGTGCTGGGCATTGATGGCTGTCACAATATCCGCGAGCCACGTCGACTCGGTTTTATACCATGAGAGAGATGTCTTGACTCGAAAGTACTCATCGTCGCTGTTTCGAAGATATGTAATGCGGGCGTAGATCGCGGCGGAAATGGCCACGACGAATGTGAGGATACCCGTGATATTGGCGCCGATAGAGAGCGGCGAGTCTTGCTGGCCAACGGAATCCATTGGATCATCGATGTGGTCCAGGATTGGGTATTGAAGCTGATGAAGTGCAAATTATGTCACAATACACTGGAACCATAATCACAATAAATCTCAATTGAGAGGTATGTTGGTATGTTTCAAGTGAGGTTGAGTGATGTCTGACATCTGGCAATTGAAGCTGAAAGCTGAATGCGCTGTGGCTGAGCCATGAGACACGTGCCATAGCACGTGATGCCAAACACCTACTCCCTTACCTGTCCTCCAAGGCGAGGTTGGTCAAAAGAATGAAGCTCATCAGCTAAGGATTTCTCTCGGTGCTCATAGCCTGGAGGATATTGCTTCAGCTGTTTCATCAATCGTATAGATACCGATGTCGGCACTCAACCCCCGGATCTCCGTTATTGTGGGTCATGACGGATCGCCAAGGACGGATATCCGCTTAGTAACCTCCGTCCTCCGATGCCGTTATGCGCCGATGCCGTTATAAGTGCGGGCTGACATAGCTTACCAGGGTCGTATATGTACCAAGTATCACAACTCACATTGCTGGCACAATCTGTGTGCATTCGTGTCGGGCGATGAGTTTGTCCGGAGCACGTAAGGTATAACGTTATCATCGTGATCAACTCATTCCATTGTTAAAGGCATCATGGGTTAACAGTTCAGGTTGGACACCTCATGTAGACGCAGAGATGCAACATGGGCGAATATATAAGGGGGACAGTTACCACTCCAATGTAGACTCAATCTATTGCCTTGAAGCTCAAGTCATCCCAGTTCCCTCTAGGCAATTCCATCGTCCCACACAATGACAACCTCCAACCTCCAAATCGTCATCAAATCCCGTCCCACCGGCGCCATGATCCCGAGCGAGACCTTCACCTCCAGAATCGTCCCGCCCGCTACGGAGGCAGACCTCGAGGACGACCAAGTCCTCGTCGAGACGCTCTACCTATCGCTCGACCCCATCATGCGCGGCTGGCTCAACGCCGGCAACGGCATCGTCGACACCGCCGTCGGCGAGCCCATGCCAGGCTTCATCCTCGCCCGCGTCCTCACCTCGCGCAGCCCAGACCTCAACCCTGGAGACCTCGTCACCGCCTTCTCCGTGTGGGCCCACACCGCCGTGCTGCCCGCGGGCTCCGTCGAGAAGGTGACGTACTTGCCCGCCGGGCTGCCGCTCACGGACGTCCTCGGTGTGCTGGGCCTCACGGGCCTCACGGCTTACTTTGGCATGCTGGGAATCGGCAAGCCGAAGCCAGGCGAGACGGTCGTCGTGAGCAGCGCCGCTGGAGCCACGGGCAGCGTCGCGGCACAGCTAGCCAAGATACGCGGCGCCCGAGTCGTTGCTATTGCTGGCGGCGAGCAGAAGGGTAAGTGGCTACGGGAACTAGGTATTGACGAGGTACTTGATTACAAGGATGATGCATTCGAAGAGCAGTTTGGGAATGCTATGCAGGGAGGTATTGATCTTTACTTCGATAGTGGTGAGAATACACCGGCATGGGTGATGAGACCGAATCCCTCTAACGAACAATACAGTTGGCGGCCGAATACTAGAACTCGCCATCGCCAACATGAAGGCATTCGGCCGCATCATCCTCAACGGCGACATGAGCGGCTACAACACGACTACACCACACGGCATCAAGGTCATCACAACCCTCCTCCCCTATTTATGATTGCTAACCAGCATTTCAACCAGAGCCTCTTCCCCATCGCGCCCAAATCCGCCACCATCCACGGCTTAAACATCTTCCACCATCTCAAATTCGCCGCGACGGCTCGCGCCGAGCTCAGCCAGTGGCTACAAGACGGGACGCTGCAGCGCACGCAGACCATCGTCGAGGGCGGGCTCGATGCCGCGCCGCAGGGACTGGCAGATTTGTTCAAGGGCAAGAATACTAGCAAGATGCTAGTCGAGGTCAAGGGTGGCTGAGACTGTGGCAGTGTGGGATTGAGAACAAGCGGAAAGAGATAAATCGTGTGCCATTATGAGGCTAATTATGTCCTAGATGCGTGGCTGTCGTGCGGAAGATCCTTCCTCTACTCTATTTACGATGCAAATGCAAGCGATGCGGTTCGTCTCTACTTAGCTCATACGTGGCCCTCTACCTTGTCGCCTTTCCCTTGGATGCCTTGCCTGGCCGTGTCGACTCTGCAAATGTGATACCCCTTCGTGTCGGTGGCACTCGCTCATCGCCCTCGTCGTCGCTGTCATCGTCGCTCTCCTCGCCCATACCGAGAGCAGCCTCGCGACGCTTTCGCTCCGCAGGTGTCTCGCCGCCCACCTCCCCACCGGCCCGACCTGCTAGAGCTGCAAGCCGGCGCTTGCGCTCCACGGCCGTCTCAGCGGGCTCCTCCGAGGCCTTCGCCTTGGGGCTGCGGGTGGGGGAAATAGACTCGGAGCTGCGTCCGGTAGTCGGGCGTTGTATCGATCGACCAACCCAGGCAGTCTCGGGCTCCTTGGTGATCTTGGACGTAGGGCTGTGGGCAGCAGGCGGTTCTTGTGTGGCAATCCGCTTGACCGTCATCGAGGCCGTTGACTGATCGACGACTTCCTTTCGTGTCTTGGCATTGAGCTTTTGCACCTCACGGATAAAGTCCTCCTTCGTCATGCGTTGGTTGACACCGCCAATGGTGAATCGAATGTTCCTGTCATCCACAGCCTGCTCTTGAGCGACACTCTGCCGCCTTGCCGCCCTCGAAGGCCTAACAGGGGCAGTACCACTTGCTTCTGCCTCTTCGGCAATCACCTCAGGGGCCTTCTCAGCAACAGGACGGGCCAAGCTTCCCAGTCCCATGTACTTCAGGCTAGTACCCAGGAGGTCGCTGCCACCGCTGACACCTTCACCATTCTCATTCTTGTGCGTAGGCAGCTCGTAGGTCTTAACAACCTCACCATCTTCATCTTCGACAATGATCTATCGCGTGTTAGCCTCAGCTGTAAACCCAAGAACCAGGAGTACGTACCGTGTTACCGAACTGATAGGCTCGTGCCGGCTCGTGCTTTCGATCAGACTTGCTCTTGTCTTTGCGCTTCTCCATCTCGCCCGAGTACACCTCACTCATCTTCCTGCGGAAACCACCAATCGACCAGAACTTTTCAGCGTCGGCCCTTGGCACGTTAGCTGTCGTCGGAGGTGGTAGCTCCTCGCGGCTAGGCCGGGGTACCGGTTGAACGTCGATAACCTCGCCATCCTCCGTCTCAAAGATCATGTTGTCGCCTTCGTCGTAAACCTCAATGCGTCTGGGTGTTACCCGGCCGCTGCTACCGCTTGGGGTATCTTCTGACTCATCTTCTACCTTCTCGGGGTCCTTGGACTTGAAACTATCTTGAGGAGCCAACGTCGAATCGGTATTATCGCGCGACGGTGAGACTTCCTTCTCGCTAATTTCGGCGGACGGCGTGATATCGGTTGCGGCTTGACGTTGTGGGAAGATGGCAGACTGATGAACGGGGCCTCCGGGACCAATTCCAGAGTCCCACTTCTTGCTCTTTCGCTTCCGTGCCATGATTGAGGATGGTCGGCTGCCCGAGGCCTTGTCATCGTCGTCTCGCTGTGGGCGCAGCAGAGTACCAGGGGGATACGCCGGGTTCTTGTATTCCTCGAATGAGGTCTCGGACATTCTGGCTTGTGAACGAGACTGCGAAGTGATTCTGGGAAGTCTGTTCATCCAAGAGGGGCCATCCTCGGGAGCAGCTGTGTAAGACATGGTCAATGTCAAAGTATTGATGCGTTTGCCGAGGGTGAAGACGGCGATCGAGGAACCATGAACGAGAATAGACGTGACAACCAGGAACGCGGTGATGGGCCACACCAGGTAAATCAACGTGTAGTGTTCGACGGTCGAATCCGGCAACTCCGCCATCGGGACTGGCTCGTGATGTTCCAATTCAGCTCGCGCAAGCATGGCGACGAAGATGGCACCAACACCAATGGGGCCAAAATGACCTGCAAACAGCGCCTCTCGCCAGGTTTTAATATCCGGTATCAGCGGTTTCAATGCCATCATGATGGGAATGCGACGGAAGAAAATGACAAAGACGGCAATGACCACTAATCGCCAAGCTTGGAGCCCCAGGACGTTGTTGTTGAACTGCTCCCAAGGAATGATGGTACCAAAGTAGACAAAGTACGCCAAGTTCAGCAACAAATCAATGACATTGGAGACGTGAGACTCTTCAGTCTTTTCGCCAAACCAACCGTCGTTTGAGAAACCAACACCAGCGGCGAAGCCCACCAACAGATCGTCCAAACCCAGAATACTGCCAGAACCAGCACAGAACAGAGCAATGACGAAGTAGAAGACGAGGAAACTCTCACGATCGATGAGATCGCGCTTTTCTGCGAACTTGATGCTATGGCGGGCAATGTAGCCTACCATGAAGCCGTATATGGCGCCAAAGATACACTCGTAGAGAATGACATAGACGACAAAATGAAAGCTGACATCCTCAGCATTGCGGTTGTACTGGATAAGATAGAGGGAGAGGTAGATGAAGGGAAAGGCCATGCCGTCGTTGCAGCCAGACTCGGCGGACAACAGGTCTCTAAGATGCTTCGGCACACGCTTGGCAAACTTACCCTTTCCAACGACAGATGAAGCCAGAACGGGGTCGGTAGCGGTGACGCAGGCGGCAACAACGAGACTCTCGAGCCAGCTCAAGGGTTCAACCATCCACCAGATGAAGAGACTGACAACCAGCCAGCCAAAGGTCATGACGGGGATGAGCAGGTAGACGACGGACCGCCAATGCCTCTCCATGTAGAACTTGGGCAACTCGACACCGACGGCGAAACACTGGACGACGAGGACGATACGGGAGAACTCGACGGTGATGATGTCAGTGCTCCCCCACTCGTTGGGGTTGATCAGGTTGGCGGCATGAGGGCCGAAGATGACGCCGACAAGAGTCGCGACGGTGGCTTCACCAATGTACATGCGCTCCTTGATGACGGAGGAGCACAGCATGAACAGCGAGGTGAAGCCGCCGAGGATGATGTACACCAAGTGCGGCTTGGTGACGTCGAGGTGAGCCCACGCCATCTTGAGGGGTTGCGATCAGGACCGTGATCGTACGCCGGAGGGTGTTCGATGGGTGATGCTGTAGTATCGGGCGTTCGTAGAGTCGGCGTCGCAAGCCGTGGGGGCGATCTCGGACCCGGTGGTCGCGGGGTGACGGCGGCGTCGGAGTCGGCGCCGGTCAATTGAAGTTGCGCCGAGGCAGGCCGGACTAGCGAACCATCCAGGAATCCCGGGGAGAAGCGAACGGCCGAGCGAACGAAAGTGGCGGTGGTGTTGAAGGTCGCGAGTCTGAAGGGTCAAGAAGCCCAAAAGTCAAGGTGGAAAAATGACACAGGCCGCGACCAATGTCGTCACAGGGCAGAGTTGCCAGTTCGGGGGGACCGCAGAAAACGGAAGGAGACGCTATGGGCGCCACAACGTTCTTGGCCGATAAGAAAGGCAAAGGTAAAAAAAAAACGACGTAAAAACAGCGGGCTTTCCCGTCTTGGCCCCCAGGGTGGGAAGGACTTTGGGTTCTTCGGCTTGGAAGGCGATCGCAGCGATGGGAACAAAAACTCTCTTGTTTTCTCCCAAAGCAAGGGCAAGCACGAGGAAGAATCAGAGAATGGGGAAAGGAAAGCCGGAATTCGCGAGCGGGACGCGGAGGGCGCCCCGGGTTGATTTAAACCTCGTTGAGACTTGACGAGCAGCCCTTTGCAAGCTCGCTATCGCCGGGCCAAAAGCCCAGCAGTTAGCAGGGGGAGTACCAAGTTGCAAGGACCCCTGGCGGAGGCGGACGCTGCCAAGGGACCTAAGTGGGGGCCTCGCGGGGCCACGGTTGTAGCGCTGCTTTTAGCCTCCGTTCACTCCAAGGAAAACCCATACTACGCAGTATTCTTCCTTGTATTATGTACCCGTGGACGCCACAGCGGCCTGGATGACCACCGCAAAGGGTTTGCAGCTGTGATAGGGGCAAAAGGTCGAGGAGATATGCATCAGAGCGTGGGGATGAAGTTGCATTGCTTGGCCAAATTGCGTGGGGATGCCCTCGTACAGAAAGGAAACCCCCCATCGTCAATGACAAACCTGTATGATGATGTGTGATGTCCGGGCGCGGGAGACACAACATAGCCCCAGAACAATCAGATCGACCTCCCAACGTCTTGTCTCGCGGGTCCATCCTTCTTTCAAATCTCAGATCTCATCTCAACGTCTCACCCCTCCCTCCGTTCTAGCTCACATAAGATCGGTCCAGAGCCAATCTGCCGCCCACGCGAGTGAAACCGTCAGCCCCCGAGCGAAGCAATTACATGCCTAGGCGTAGCATGGCACCCGGGATGAGGCCAACCAAGCCCGTGGCCCCGGCTCAAAGAGAAAGGCACCATTGACTCCTCAACCATGCTCGGGCATCCAGGATCATAAAAAGCAAGAAGGGATGGGATAAGGAGGAAATACATCAGACTTCGCTCCCAACGACACCAAAGCACCATTGTAGAATCCCACGAGGACGGCACGCAAAAGCAGGCGGTTCTTCAACACCCAATAATGGCCCGTTGTGTCGAGTGGGATGAACTTGTAAAAGCGGTGCGTTAAAGCAGCACCATCACCAACAACAACCCAGGTATCGCCTCCTCTCCACCGCGGTACAAAGGCTTGCGTGCGCTGAGAAGTACCACCCACCCACTCTACCTACCGGCCTGATAGTTCTCGCGGGCGGCGCCGCCATTGATACGTACGCAACGCAAAACTAATAGCTTTGGCTCACCCTTGGCCTTGGCCTTGGCTGGCTGGATGGGACCCCGGGGCCCTGCTTAAGTGATGGTGCGTAACAGACGAGCCCCTCCACAAGTTTTCCCATCTTGTGATTGCGACCTGAAGCCCTCAACCAATCTCTTCAATGCTTGGCTTCTTGGCTGCTTGGCGTTCTGTGCCAACATCGCCGGCGTCCCGAGGGCTGGAAACGAGTTTTTTTCTTCTTCTTCTCTTCCCTCGCTTTCGCGTTCAGCTGTCTGTTGATAGGTTCCCCTGCCCCAGGGGAGGCGTGCACGTGGTATGTATATGCCCAGACAAGAATGCGAAGGCGCATCCAAGTAATAAAGCCATCTTTTCATATATCGTGACATTGCGCTTTGTGAGAGCATCACGGCCGCCATCGTCTGTCCCCAACATGATCTCGACCCGAAATGCATACCGACGTCAAGTTCACACAGCCACACTGCGCACCCATGTCGCCCCTTGCCTCCTCTCCTCCTCACTGTCCATCATTATCCAGATCCATCGTCGTCGGCACCCATCGCGCTGACGCTATCGTATGCCGCTGGCAGCAATTCGCCTCCACAAAAGCCTTCTCCTCCACCCGTCGTCATCCAATCCCGACCTTCCTTGGGGCAGCATTGATCGGCTTGCCATACGCTTGTCCCCTGCACACCCAAATACAAGGTTATTTTGTCGCCCCAACCTTAGATCCCATCGTCTCCTTCGGGACAAGTTCCGGCTATGCCATCATATCATCCTTCCTCCGTTCTACCGCTTCTTTCTCTGTCTCTCCCTGCTTCATCAATGTCCACCACTGCTCGCTTCCCCGTAGAGCCAAGACCGTCTTCCCTAGCCTATCGACGCCACCAGGCTTGAGTCAGCTGGTTGGGCACGAATGCACGTAAGGAAACAAATTAAACATGCGTCCCAAGAGATTGGACCACGATCAATGCGGGACGTGGTCTAGGTAAGCACTGTGTAGCTGCCCCAGACGTCCATCTTTCCCGAGGTCTAGACCTTTGTCTTATCATCAGCCACCATAAATCATGTGCCATCGGGACTCGTCCAACCCTCAACAACCACTAGCACACACACCACCCTTCGACATCTCAACGTTAGGTCCGAGGCCGATCCCTTGACCCCTCAGGCTTTGTCCTCGGTCGTTGACGTCCAACAGTCGCGGTGGCTGTCTGATATTATGTAACAACTCAAAAGTCTTGGAGATCTCTTGGAAATCTCTTGGAAATCTGTAATATCCCAGTATTGGTGTGTAGCCAAGATGCCGAGACTGCACCCCAACATTGGCAGACGTTGGCAGAATTGGCGCCAAGGGCCAAACCCAGCTTTTGCCAAGAGCAAAACTGCACCGGGTGGTGCAAATTTCTAGGATCCTCTTGATTGGAGTGTTCTTTCTCTGTCAATTGGCATTGTGTCAACACAGGAAAAATATAACTGATGTTGCCGCTTTTCATGTCTTTTCACGTGCAATGTTTGTGAGATAGCAGTGACACCAAGATGCGGTCCAGGACGCGATCAGATAATAATTTCGCAGGCCTCATAACGGCCATTGGTGTTTGAAGCGTTTGCAGGAAAACACCTCTTGTATTCCCCATGAATCCTAACAAAATCTATGCATATTTCCGCGTCTTGTGACAGCCATTCTGGCACATCGAGCTTGACGATGGACGGCGCAAAGTGGTACCTCTCTGCCACGTTTTAGGAACTTCAATATTTTTTTTGGTTGCAGAGTACCCAACCAGCTAGACCGTGCTATAGACCTACGATGCAAATCTCTACTGGTTATCTCAGAGAAGTAGTGTAAAAAGAGAGCGAATGGCTTCACAGTCGGGTGAACCTCTTTCCACCCTCCCCTACTCGCTCCAACAACCAAGCACACCTCTGTACTCACCTCATCTCTACCCCAGGGTGGGAACTTCTATGTCGATAGGCCGAATTCTCCATCAGGATTTGCAGGTAGTGAATGGAGGTTTTGCAGCACCTGAAGGGAATGAGAATGGGCTAGGAGAGAAATATCTGCAGTGAGGACAATAGCGGCACATTACCAATGCCCAGCCGCTCGCACAATTACAGCGCTATATACAACATCACAGAAAACGAGAAATTATATAAGTCAAAGGAAATATGTTTGCTTCGTCTTGCTGAATATAGAACTGAGGTAATGCTTCTATCCTTTTGGGATAGACTTAGAGAGGCATGCCCAGTCACGGTGTGGGTGAATAACGAACAACAAAATCCAGTGAGCCATTATGTGCATGAAAATTAATACAATCTTATCCTGGTATATCCTAACGTTTTAAATCCGATCCTAAGGTTCCTTTACATCACTGCCATCAGGCAGGCAACTGCCGAAACTACCAAAGAGGCATATCCTAGGCTGACAGATCGACCCGCGGCGCCAGTGTCATTGGACGCGAACGGATCTCCACCACCACTGCCCCCCGATTTCGATGTTGAGGTCGACTCGGCGGCCGACGTTCCTGTGCCGGCCGATGCCACGCTTCCAGTGGGATCATCGCCAGCGAGGACAAGCGAGGTCGTTTGCTTCGTGTCCGACGCCGTGGCCGTCACTGAGCCTACCGCAGCCGTTGATGACTTCCTCGTGATCGTCGAGGTCTCGATCATCTGGTTCTGATTAGACTTGGTGCTGGTGCTGAGCGTCGTAGCGGCGGCGGTCTCGGTCTCGGTCTCGTCGTCGTCTTCTTCGCCGCCGTTCTTGCAAATGACCTGAACCAGCTTGCCCTCCTGGGCACGGGACAGGAGCGAACCGGAGGAGAGCGTGACGTCGGCACATTCGCTCTGAATGTTACTTTGCGCCTCTTCGATCGAATCCTTGCAACTTGAAGAGCAAGAGTTGCTACCGAAGTCGTCCGGGTCGCAGTTGGTGAGGGGGGTGTTGTATGCGCTACGACAACTGCTTGTCACAGATTTCTTTGAAATGTCCTCAAAATTGGACAGAACCAGGGTTGCCGACGCATAATTGACAGCGAGGAGTAGAAGAGAAAGCCGAGGCAATCGTCGTGCTGTTTGGGGGAGCATAATGGCGATGTGCAATGACACTTTGTCGCGCGAGGAGATGTATATATGATATGGGGTGAAGAGCACAGTCGTTTGACGTCGAAAACTACCAATACCAGACCGATGAAGTGTCGCTCGAATAAAGGAGCGATTGATGACACCTTTGGCCTGTTTGGAATGGGCTGTTCGTGTGGGTGGATATCTTCCGACTATTAACTGGTAACAGCCCAAGTCGAAACGCAATCTGTCGCAGACAACGGCACCGGACCACGGATTTCGGCCTCGGATATCAATGCGAAGCCAGCCGGCAATATCAACGGTATACGGGCAATGCCGAGGCGGTGTGAAGGGGGCTTGCAATAGAGCCCGTCGTGTTCAACCTGAACTGCAAGATATTTTCAGATTGCAACGGTAGTGAGCAATCGGTGTGATCGAGATTGATGCTGTGACTAGGCAACTCGGACAACGTGGTAGAAGATTGGTAGGCCGAGATTGAAAGAATTGATCCCGTGTAATAAACGTGTCGAACGATTTGGTGCGAGTATCGTCCGTACGGCTCTCTCTGGCTGGTATACAAACGGGTTCGGCGTGTAGACAGGAAGGAGAAATGGACGACAGTCGAAGAGGAAGAAGCACTCCCTAATGAATCGATGTAGCAGGAAGCGCAGCTATCCTTGCTAGAAGAGTTCCACAAGATCAAAAAGAAGCGAAGGATGGAAAGTGTTTGCCTGTTAGGTTGGGCAGGGGACCGCAGGATGGATGAGGCGGAGCAGGTGAGGGAGAGATGAAGGGATGCACGACAGAACAAGAAACAGAATAAAGGTTGAAAATAGAGAGTGAGGGGATGGACGGGATAAACAACAGTCAACGGGACGGAAACGGGCCAGAAGTGAATGACAATGGCAGGATTGCGCCGAGACAAGACAAGTGACGAGTGAACTGGGGTAGACTGAGGCAAAGCGAAGGGCCTCAAAGGGAGAACAGACGCAAAGGGAAAGACTTAAAGTGTGTCACATCGAGTGTCAGGGCCGCATCCGGGGGCCGGGGCCGACAGATATAGACAAATCCGTCGACGGGGAGCAGAAACGACATGAAACTCACCCGCTGACGGCGCAGCCCATTTGGCTTCGAGTCGTGGCCATCCAGGAGTCGTTGGCTCCATCGCAAAGCCCGCAAAGCGTCCGCACACGGCCAAACAGTCAGATGGACCAGGGGGAGGGGGGGGGCCGGGCATCAAGCCCAGAGAGCTGGATACCCGTGTTAGAGGGTTGGCTGGATCCCCTTTGACGTCACACGAGCATCCTGCATCGTGTGTCGCCCAACGGGACGGGGGACCTGGGGACCTTTGGTGTTGATTGACCCTCTCTCTCAGCCCGCGGGTATTCAGGGAGACAAGCGAAGAGGGCTAGTGGCTGCAGCGCTGAGCTCAGCTCCTTCTCAGATTGTCAGGGTACCGCAGAGTTGCAGATCGCTGGCAGACGATCAACACATGCAGTGCCCCAGTTCTACCCCCAAGCCATTTCCGACGGCGCCCGATATTCATTGACACAGACCGGGGTGGGGAGAGGTTGGATGAACGGTGATCCTCCCGCTGCCCTCGCCCTGGGGATGAAGCGAGGGTCGAGGGAGCAGATCATGACGAGCAAAGAGGAGACTGCCCAGGCGTTCAGGGGGTCTCTCACCTTTGTCTTCTCCGCATGTCACGCCTCACGCCTCACGCCTCACGCCTCAAAGTTGTCGTCTGATGGCCTGAAGGCTCTGTTTGGATCGACGTTTCGGAGCGTCGTTTTGGTTTCGGGGCCTCGACGCCTGGGGCCTCGACGCCGAGAGCCAGTGCGTATTCAGTATGGAGCCAGTATGGAGCCAGCAAACGTCAGACGGTCAAAGCTCACACACTCCCAAACCAGCCCCCATGATCCAATCGTTGCGACGGATGCAACGGTAAAACGAAACACGGACCATTGTTTGATGTGGCCCCTCTGACCCGACTTGAGAGAAATCCATTGGCTACGTCGCCGGCAGTCTGCAGGTTGGTGCGCCCCTAGTGTAGGATATCACAGGACGAAAAGGAAGCCCGCGCCTCAATCCTGCGATGGCTTTTTTTTTTAGACTGAATCGCTCAACACCACAGATGAAAGAAAGTCTATGCAGCGACCCACCTAGCCAACGTGGCCAGCTCACGCAACGGCAGCATCGTCGCTCCCTCATCAGGTCGGACGTGATCCTCGCCTACGACAGGTGCTTCACCGACTGCTCGATCTCGTCTGCACGCGCTGAATCCGGCAAACTGGCCGTGTATCTGCTGTACTCCTGACGATCCGTCCTCGTTGATCGACTCTGTTCTGGCTCCACTTGTGAGATGGCACCGAACACGACCTGGTACCGAGCTTGCGAGCATCAAAGATCGGCAAACTATCATTTGCCACCAATCGAGTATTTGAAGAACCAGCGCGGGTTGACAGTTGACAGGCTGGTTAGTTGAGAGACGAGATGATGAGCTACATTTGAAACCTCGGCGAATTCGGCACTGTCAAGATCCGCTGCGTCAAAATAAGAGTGCATCCCCGAATCCCTTCACGCGATTGATCCTGTCTCCCTTGAGACCCACGCTCACTCAAGTCCCGTGTTCTCAAGTCCCTTTCTCGTAGTTTGCCTCGAGCATTCCAGACCCATGCTTGCAGCTTGCCTGTATGTACTGGTCGCCGATAGGGCAGTGATCTAGTCTAGGCTCTCCCTGATCCAAGGTTTGGGTCTAACAATTCAGATCAATCTCCCCTGAGCCGAGTTGGAACGGCCGCAGGCTGGTGCACTTGGCTGTTGGAGCAGCTGCAGGTAGGTCACACGTGAAAGAAAGAAATGCGTTCAGACCAGGAATACAATCCTCACAGGATTCGGTGGCAAGTGTCATCCAGAGTGAGAGGTGAGCCCGTCTTGAATCGCCATGCTCACCATCCATCAAATATAAGTATCGACCGTTCATATTGTCACACGTGCACGCCTTCACGCGAGGCTAGTGGCGTTAATCCGATGTCTAGGATCAAAAACCGAGATGCATCCCAGTCAAGAATCTAGGACCTCCGTCGAAGCAGCTGAGCCTGTCAGCTTTGATGGAGCACAGCACGAAGGAGCCGCGCACAGACCCCTTTCACCCAGAAAAGGCCATGGAATCCCTAGAATAACCCATGAAGACGCACCAATCGCACAGCCTTCCATGCTGACTTAAAACCACTACTAGGCGGCTCAGACACTCCATCCGGCAACCCGGCTTGGCCTGATTGGCCTGGCTCCCCGGATTTACTTATTTTCCAGTTCACAGCCTAGCAGCCTTGGAATCCATCCCGCAGGAGCAAGCTCTAGGACTTGGAGAGCTCCTTGCTTGCTTGTTCGCGTTGTGCTTTTCTTAAGATGGCTTCCATGCCCACCTGCTAAATGCCTTCACCGTCATGCGCGTGAACGACCGCGAATGTCGTCGCACGAAAGCCTGGGGGACTCCAAGCTGAAGGAAAGCCGCTTATCGCCATGTCTGCGTATTCTAATCCGTTCGGGTCGGCGATGCGGACGCCGGCCCCGCAGACGGGGCAATACCTGCAAGGTGCGCCACTCTTCTACACTGCCCAACGGCCAACAGCTAAACAAATCGACGCTCCCACAGCTGCGCAAGAGGAACACGAGCTCGAGTATCAGCATGCGCACGTCCGGCCCGTTTCCAGAGTCTCCGTGGCCGCCAGTGGAGGTCACGGATACGGCCTCATCGTAGACACCCAAGATATCGGCACCTATGCTCCACAGCCCGTTTCCCCGTTACGAGCGAGTGATGAATATGTTCGCAATGGGCCTGTCCCGGAACCTTCCCCGTCTCAGCAGAATTGGGGATCCAACAGTACCACCGCCTTAGTTGGGGATATGCAGCACCCAACCTCGTATCCGCCACCACCACCAGGATGGCCGGAGGGCGCAAAGGAGCACATGTGGACGCCATTTTGGTTGACTAAATCCGTCCTCGTAATGTTTGCTGCTTGGTTCGCATCCATGGCGTTGGCTACGGGCCTATTGTATCATTTCTCGCTCGAGCACAATGGCATCAGTGCTCAAAAAGAAGCCAATCATTATGGATGGAAGTACGGTCCAACAGCATGTGAGTGTAGTCCCGTCACGGCGTGTTCGGGTCAACCATGTCCTAACCCTCACAGTGCTTGTTGTGGTTGGTGCCCTCTGGAAGCAAGTCGACCACCAGAACAAGATACTCATGCCCTGGAAAGAACTCCAGCAAGGCCCGGCTCCCGTCTCCAAGACGCTGCTCCTGGACTATATCTCTCCAATTCTACCAACGGCCCTCTGGGCTGCTATCAAGAATCGCCACTGGGCTGTTGTCATGTCGACTGTGGGACACTTGTTGATTCTAGGCACCGTAGGTTCCAGCATTCCAGCAATCCTTCTCAGCGCAAGGACTAACGCTAACAAACCTAGACCATCTTCTCCACAGGCTTGCTAATCCTAGAGTCTACTCAAGTCACCAAAGAAAGCAACGACTTCAGTGTTAAGGGCCAGTTTAAGATTGACGACCCAGAAAATGATCAGGGACTCAAGATCGGCCCCGCGGCATCCCAACTTTACTATGGCATTCACTTCCAGGGGCTTGACTACCCTACTGGAACGTCCGAGGACACGCTACTGCCGCTATTTCAACTCCCAGACCATACCGACAGCGATCTCAACTACACCGTGACGACAGAGGGCATGAAAATTGACCTCGACTGCGAGGTCCTCCCCATCACCAATGGAACGCAGACAAGCATGCCATGGTACAGTGTCCTCGGCTCGTTCTTTGTTGCCAATATTACCACTCCCGAGTGCAATATAAGCGGGATCACGGTGGGAGTTGGCCCGGATCACAACTATTATCATCAACCAAATGCCTCTCAAAACTACCAAGGCCAATTCAAGGTCTATCCTTGTAATATCGACTGGGACTTTTCCACTCAGTACATTGAGAGCGCCGATACTCCAGAGTACGACATGGTGTACAACACCAGCGCGGATCAACGCGTCGTCCTTTCGATGGCCGATCTGCGCTTCTCACCATCCAAGTCCTCAGGAACCGCCCCTCGGTACATTTACGTCAATGAGTTGAAGGTCGCTCTCTGCAAGCCCTCGTACAACCTGCAACCCTTTCGAGTACAGAGCTCGAGCGTTCTAAACGGGACTTCTCAAGCGGTGCTGTCGTCTGCCGCCTCGCCGTCCGAAAAGCTGGTCAAGGGGCTTCCTGCTAGCACCCTTGCCATGGGGGTGTACAGGTCAGCCGGCCTGTTTTATCTCGGAACCGGAGGCGACGACTACGTCCTGTCGGAACAAGTCCCAACCTTCTTTCAGCTCATGAGTATGCTCAATAGTAATTCGCCCCTCAGCTCCTTCCTAGACCCTCAATTACTCGTCGAGACGGGGAAAAGCGTTTTCAAGGGTATCGCTACTCAGGCTCTACGACAGCTAGTTCTAAAACCGGCCGATCAGCAGTTAGCGGGCAGCATCACGTATACCGAAGACCGCTTACACGTCAAGTCCCTCTCAACGGGTTTCATATGTACATTCCTGGCCATTCTCACGCTGCTGGCCATCGGGATGCTGTTTGTCCGTCCTCACTCCGTTATTCCTCGAGAGCCAGGATCCATCGCCGCCACCGCTACAATGCTAGCGGCCAGTCCCCCGTTGCAGCAAACGGTGATGTACATGGGGACATCGCGCCGGAGCCAGATTCGGAAACGGCTCGAAGCCTTCAACTTTCGCAGTGCAATCATCCCAGGGCCGCAGCCAACGCTTATGATAGAGCCCATACCTCACAGCAAAGAGGCATCGCTTGAAGGCCCGGAGCCGGCGGAACAGGCCATTTCCTGGTGGCGTCCCATGTCCGGCTACCCTTGGTTCCTCGCTTTGGCTATCGGCCTACCCCTGCTTCTGATTGTGGCCCTAGAAATTGTCCAGCACTTCTCTGACAAGAACTCCGGGTTCATGAAAATTGGACCATCGGATGTAGCGGCGTTCGCAACCTACATCCCAGCAGCCGTTGTGTTGGGGGTCGCCAGTATGTACACTGCATTAGAGTTGATGGCAGCTGTCTTTGCGCCGTACGATGCCCTTAGGCGTGGCAAAGCGAGCGCCGACAGATCCATTCACCTGAACTTGGTTGGAAAACTCTTGCCGCATGCTGCGTTCCTTTCATTAAAAACAAGACACTTTGCGGTTCTTGTTGCTCTGGCTGCCAACTTTGTGGGAGACTTCCTCACCATTGTAGTTTCTGGTCTCTACAGCGTTGTCGATATTCCTCACGTTGCAGAGCTTACCATCTATCAGGCCGACACATTCAACCTCAACGACGTCGACATATCGCTCGAGGACGGTCAGGCCAGCGCAATTGACAGTTTGATAGAATACCTCGACTTGAGTTATCCTCAGTGGACTTATGAAGGACTTACCTTCAATCGCTTCAGAGTCCGGGATGCAGCAGTGAGCAGCTCGAGTTCTCAAGCCCCGTTGGTCGTTGAAGTACCGGCAACACGAGCGAGCTTGAATTGCACAACAATCCCAAGCGAGTCCCGCCAGGTTTCAATTATCTATGGCGATCAAGATGGGAATTCCATGTCGTCACTGCCAGGCGGGAGTTCATTCTACTCACCGAGGCCGGGCTACATATATGCTGGCTTCAACACTACACTGGATTACTCTGAATGGTGCGAAACACCGCCTTCTGAGAACTCCACGGCAGCCTTCTGGATGCAATATTTTTGGCTTCCATATGACTTGTCTCCAGCATATGTCGGCAAGGCTTCCATCATCCAATGGTCCAGCTCAGGCATCCTGGCTGATGGCGCACTCGATACCGATCCTACAAGCGGTACCGGCATGGGCGTCAATGGTCTAACAACAGGCGGCTTCGGGTGTCCGACCTTTGCAGTCACCCTTGGATCAGCTCGAGCGACTGAGAGGAACAGGGTGGGAAACACGACGGAGTGGGATTTTGAACACGATTTTGGGACGCTCCTTTGCTACCAGAATATCGAAGAAGTCAACACGAATCTTACTTGGACTCTCCCGGGCTTCGATCTCGCGGGCGCGTCGACGCCCAAACCCGACGAGTCTACAGCCAAAACGCTGAAAACTTCCAGCGGAAGCGAGAGGTTCGAGTTCGCCCCCAACGCATGGCTGCTGGGCCTCAGCGACTCCGTCTTCAACCGAACCATCGCCGGCCCAGACAACAGCTCGTACCTCTACAACGATGTAGACTCCTTCGTCAGGGCTCTCGTGTACGGCAAGAACGGGCAGCCGCTCGACGAGCTCTTAGGCTCAAATAACACGGACAACTTGACGACGATATCGAACGACCTGTACAAGGCATACATGGCACAAGCGATTTCACTCAACATGCGCAAAAACAATACAGCGGCCGACTCCAAGCTGCCGTCCTTTACGGGCACTCTGTCAACGACGGGCCACCAACGCCTGAGGCAGAATCGGCTGTCCAAAATTGCCCTCCAGGTGATGCTGGCGCTGATGGTCGCGTGCGCTGTCGGCATGACGCTGCTCATCCGCATCCGCGAAGTATTGCCGCATAACCCGTGCTCCATCGCCGGCACCGCGACGCTGTTGGCGGGCAGCGAGATGGCATCGACACGGATCATTCCCCCCTGCGCTGAGTGGAGGAACGACAAGGAGCTGAAGATTCTCGGCGTGTTCGAACAGTACGTTTACGCACTTACGTGGTGGGTCGAGTATGGCGGCGATCGCTCCAGCAAGCAACGGTATGGAGTTGATTTGGACAAACAAGTTGGATAATGATGAATGTTTTGGTATAAGAGTTTAGCTAGATACCCCACCGTACACGTCTTGCTTGAAGTGGGAAGTAATGTCTATGACGAGATATATAAATCGAATTTGAGATGTCTATCTAAAGTGTCACTCGATCCCCAAGAAATGTCCCCAAGTTTAAATGGCGCTTGTCATCCAACCAACCCCTACCACGTTCACGTCTTTTTATCCGAGAGCCCGATATACTTTTGGAATCTCAATCAAATTGCGCGTTTTCAAGATCAAACGTGAGTGACGACCGACCGCACCGGGTGCAGGGTGCTCTGCCGGACCCCCATCATAATTATCATCCGGAAGGCGTTGGCTCGGGGGGACGGGACGGGGATGTGTGGAGCGAGAGCGAAGTGGAGAATGGAGTAAAATTCCTCCTCGGCATTTGTTCAAGTTGGATTTCTTTGCTGCCGTAGCTACAATGTGAATATTTCTTCTTTTAAACAATCATGCCGAATGCGAAGAGGACCAATATTCCCAGCAGTGGCTTCGCGTGCGTCAAAATATGACCCCGAAAGTCATTACAGGACCCATTTGTGTCTTGTAAGTCGGAGATTTTCTCCTTGTCTCCCATGAGGCGCACTCCTTCATCGTTCCCTCCTTGCATCCCAAACGGTAAAAGCTTTTTACCCTAGGCTTTTCAGGCCCTCAATAAGACCTCCAAACCGAGCGCGTGGGCCTCATTCTCTACTATCAATGTGTTGGGCCCATCGAGGGTTTCGACCAGAAATACAGATTCACCCAAAAGGCTACCTACAGCATGTGACACCAATCCATCTTTATAGTACACAATAATCTCGTCTGACGCTAAACTCCACTTGCTTCAGCGTTGGGGACTTAAGTTCAAGCCCCCGTGGCGGAGTGGTTACCGCTTGGTACTTATGTTTTCTGAATCTTCTGAGGATATGCCAAGGTCGCCAGTTCGATCCTGGCCGGGGGCAAGCTTTCTTTTTTGCCCGTCACTCTGAATAACTTTTTTAGTCCTTCAGTGAGTCAGTGAGTGGATGTCCCGGTGGCTCTACTCTCTTTCTGTTGCGGTTTCTGAGGGCTGTACCCATCATCATCGCTCTACAGTTGTCACAGACGGTTATCGATGTGATTTGCCTTGCATCACCATCCCCAATCCATCCATCTAGGATAATAACTTAGAAAACGAGAAGACCCTACCGACAGATAGATGGCTGTGCTTAACATAACACAACGGCCTCGAAGTGAGACATTGATCAGGTGGCCTTTGTCACATGAAGTAAAGAGCAGGCATGTAGGTCGATTTTCTGCAGAGTTCGACTAACAACCTTCATGATCGACGGTGGTGCATTACTTCCATTAGATTAATATCCGAACTCCCAAAGCATTCGATGTTTGATGTTACAATAATAACTCATATAAGACCTGTCTCGCTCATTACTCATTATGTCGACGCCAGAGACTTCTTCTGCATCATCTGCTTGAACACCTGAAGTGCCGTTTCAGGCTCTAAGCACACTCGTCAGCTATAAACACTTTGCTCTCCAAGGCTGGTCACTCACGGTAGTATGGCAACTCGTGCCCGGCCTCAAACACCCGAAGGAAAGAGAGGTTGTCGACGGCCTTGTACTGGCCGTGCATCTTGCCGTCGACTGTATAGTTCTGCAGCGACTTGGCGGCGAAGCTTTCGCGGCCGGACCACTCTAGAGCGTTTGCCGCCCATAGATTCCCCTTCCAGTTGCAGATCCAGTCTGTTTTCGTTTTCTGTATTAGCCTGTGTCGATCTGTGGACTGATGAGGCAGTGGTCTCGCTTACCTGCGTCGCCAGCCCAGATCAAAGTGCTGATGTTGTGCTGTATCACATCGACGAGTGCGGGCGCGAACGACCGAGCATCTAGGTTGCGGCATTCTCTGTCAGCGATAACTCTCAACCCTTTCTCACTACCTCCTTTGCTTCTAGCAAGACCACCACCAGGTGAGAAAGCACTCACCATCTCCAGAATCACCAAACGCGGCGTACACCGTCTCGTCGCACTCGGCAAAGCGCGTGCGGGCGCCAATGCGCTCCATGATGTCGGCGCGAGTGATGTAGTCGGCGTATGTCTCGGGCGGATCCTCCGAGTCCTGGCCGACGCGCACGTCGTAGACGTTGAAGTCGACCTTGCTCGCGATGCGCAGGTTGGTGTACATTTGCGTGTTGCACACTTTGTCGGCGTTGGCGCACGCCTCGACCTGGCCCTCGGTCTCGGTGCAGTTAGCAATAGCCGGCACGCAGTACTCGTCGTAGGCATCGAGAAAGCGGCCGATGGTATCGTCGTCGAGGATCTGCCGATACGGGTTGTCGTGCGCGTACGTCGCGTACGACTTGAACTGGCGCTTGGGATCGATCCAGCCGTTGTTGATGCCCAGCACCACCATGTTGATCTCCTCGCCGATGCCCCGACCCGCCGCGATGTCCTCGTTCTGCTGGAGAAAGTAACGGGCAAACTCAGGCCCGTAGTGGCCGCCGTACGACTGCGTGAAGAGGCCGAACTCGCGCGAGCTGTACTGCTGGAAGTTCTCGAAGAAGGCCTGGAGGAAGAGCCAGACGTATGGGGCGGCCTCGATGGTCGAGTTGACGTTGTACTCGCCGTAGCTGAAGCCCGCGCCGACGGGCTGATCGACGTAGAGCATGTTGGCGTACTCGTTCCACGAGTGAGGGTTGAGTCGGGGCTCCGTCTCGTTGTTGACGAAGTGACAAGGGCCGTTCTCCTGGAAGAGGCCGACCATAGACGAGCAGCCCGGGCCGCCGTTGAGCCAGAGGGCCATGGGCGCATTCTCCGGGTCGTTCCGCGCCTCGAAGAACCAGAACCACATGCTCATGTTTTTACCTTGTTGGGGTTGTTAGCTGTAGGGTCTCAGACGACCAGAGGGCCACGAGTCGAGCACACACCCACGGAGATGTATCCCGAGTACTGGTTGACGCCAGGCGTCGTCTCACACACGCCCGAGTTTGTGACGTATTCGAGCGTCACCGTCGTCGCATTGCTCTCAAAGACGCTCAATCCCGTGCCCCCAGGCGTCTTGGTGCGGAACAGCTTGCTGTCTGGGAGGAGTCCCGGCAGGCCGTGAGCCACCGATGCGAGGCCGAGCAAGGCCGCGGAGAAGGTTGAGAACGAGAACCACATAATGAGGACAGCTCGGTATCGAGTCTTGTCTTTTGCTTGCTTCGACGAAACGGCAAGAATGGTCGGTCGAGCAACGAAACGAAACTCCCAAGGCTCGCGACCCAGGCCGGCGATCCGTGGGAGGCTCTACTTATACGTCGCTCTCTACCTGTAGGGATTGGCAACTTTGGTTGGTCCGCCGGGTTTAACCAAGAAGCCAGCCCAACACCTTTAATTTGTTTCCTGTTTCCGGGCATTTCTTTGGCACTCCCTAAGCGCAAATGCCGGGGCGGATCAGGGCAGAGCGGAGCACAGGATCGCGAAACCCCAGGCGCACGAGTCTCAGGCGAGAGAAGGAAGAGAGAGTGAACGCTCGGCCGATGGATCGAGAGAAAGTGGGCGCACGCACAGCCCCCCCGTGCGACCGCTAGAGCGCGTTTGGTACATGGATGATGGGTTCTCATGCAGCGAACGCAAGAGAAAAAAAAGAGGCAACGTGCGACAGGGATGGCTTGCTTCGTGATGCTGGGGGTTGTGCAGGATGCTGGCGCTTTGGGAGCTCAAAGGATCATGCTCTGCGTACGTAGCTTCATGGGCGCCGCCCAACTGAAGTGGACTGGGAGACGCAGCCAGCAGGATACTAAAATTACACAAGGAGTTGAATCGTTCACCTCCCGAAACACGACCACTGGGCGATCCTTTTCTTCGTTTGCCTGTCAAAGGCCTGGGTCTGGTTGTTCAAAACCGGCGATCCAGTTGTTAGATACAGGCATTTGTATGACCTATGACCACTTCGTCGCCCAAAGGAGCCGTTGATCGACAGGGGCCGGGCGGCTGCTCGCATCACGTCGCACACCCAAAAGTCCCATCTTGTGCATGTTTCTGCCATGGTTTCCATTTACACATCAGGCAAAGGAAAGAATTCCACGTTCCCTCGCCCCTCCTCGTCCCATGTATGACGATGAACGGTGATAAAAGAAACCCACGTGAAAGAGTCCTTTCGAAGACTTGAACGGCAAGTGTCCAGTTGCACGTCGGGAATTTCCACCACCACAGCACTCAACCGGCTTGGTTACCGCCGACGTGACATTCAAATCGTGTCGTATGCCATCCATGACGCATAAACCCAAGGGTCGTGCATTAACATATTGCCACGACCCTCACACAAAGAACCGATGCCATCAAATGGTCCATTCGCCCTCCATGTCCACGCACCTTGTTCATGCCTTAGACCAAAAGAAGCAAGTTGCTTCACCTACCCGCCAACTCTAAGCACACCTCCATCGACGATAGAGTCAGTCAAGAATCTGTCTTGCATATGCTCTCGCATGCGAATATTGGCAAACAAGTGACGCAAAGTATTTTGCAAGGTTTCTGTAGTGTTCTTGCGCTAGGTCACAGCCAAACAGAGCCACAGCGTAGAATTGCAAACCACGTAGACTACTAGGTACATGTAGACAAAAGCAAAAACACACAACCACCGTCACTAAGCACACCCATATTATTATATCAGCCCTATGACAGTTTTTCTCAGCGTGAAAGATATGATACCCTTGCTAGTGATATTCCCAGGTCCATTGTCGGGTCATAGCTCCAAGCTCAAGCACCGTTCTTTGACTATTCACATCTCCTCCAGCTATCCCACAACGGGTTGACAATAGAACCACACCCAGCAACTACATAACATAACATCCGCCCTCGACACATGCACGCATAAACATTCACCTTCTCTTTCATCCAATCTCTCTTCACCTACAGAAATGTTCTCTGGCGACCTCACATACATCCGCCGTCCCGAGCGCCGCACGCGCGTGTCAACAGCCACCCTCGAGATGCGCAACTGGGCCGATGCGGACAGGAGGAAACTCGTCAAATCCACAGAACACAACTTAGTGTCCGAGAGGGTGAAGCAGCTGGTTAGGAGGATGATCAAAGACAGGCAGGCAGTGAGATCAGATTAGAGGGCGGTGAGATTCTGAGAACAATGATTACGCAAGTGACCTGTCTCTTAATCACTGCGCTTGTTTGCCGCCGCAAAGTCACCCTTACCGTCTATGATATGCCTAAGCCACTAGCTCTCTGGCAAGTGGTCGCTGTGAACGAAAACAAGACGATGTCCAGCTAACAGCAACAGCAGTTCATTCACCGACGTCCGGTTTGTCGAGATATAAAAGCCGTCTTCGTTCGTCCAAGACTGCAAAACTTCTCTCTTCCACCCTCACCCAAACACCCAAACACCTAAACACCCTCAATCATCAACCTAAGCAACGACATCAAGTCCCCAAACGATACCACCAAGCTCCCCATCTTTCCCGAGCACCCCAGCACCGCTGTCAAGCAAGTACTATCCTGGTACCCAAGCAACCCCGTCAAGGAGCTGACCCAGACATCACCAACATCTAAACAACACCAGAACACCTGCCAGTCTTCAGCACCGCAAGCCCTCTGCTTCCTCTTCTTAAACAGGAAAAAGAAAACACAAATCGCCACCATGTGCACTCTCGCCGGCTTCGCTGACAAGGCTGGCCCCCAAACCGCCGAGCGAAGGACCAAAATGGCCAAAATGATCCGGCGCCTGGTGCGCTCCTGGAACTGCGTCTGCGTGCGATGTGACTGCCCCGCAATGCTGAACAGACATTCCAAGTGTGGCAACTGCGAGAAGTTTTGCAAGTAATTAGTTCCGCCAAGGAGCCTTGATGCCTGCAGGTCAGGCACAGCGATGCTGGCCACATGGCTAGCCCCTGGAACCCGGCAGTTTTGGACAACGAAAAGAAACATAGATATTAGATGTATGCACAAATAGGAGTTGGTTTATTGTGTCAATGTCATAATTTCATTCAGTGATCCTAAATCCATATACGTGCCCAATATGTTCCCCGGGCCTCCCATTTATGGCCCTTGGTATATCCCCCACCCAAGTAATGCACAAGAGTATATCAAATTCCCAACCCAACTTGAACAATTCCATGCTTCGGTTTAGAAATGCACACTACGCTTCTTCTGTACCCTTTTTCTCTTGTCCTCCTCTGTTCGACCGCTAAAGAAGCCGCTCACGGTCGCTGCCGCAGGTCCCGCATAAGGTCCTGCGCTCTGGAACAGGCCTCCCAGACCGTGTCGTTTCTTTCCGCCGGCGTTGTTCCCGTTGGTACCGTTGGGGGGTGGTTGCGGCTGCGGCTGCGGCTGCTGTGGAGGCGGCGCAAAGTACTGCTGCGCCGAACCCATTTGCATCGGCCCGGCACTCAGCGGACGGGGGGGAAGACCTGGGACGCCGAGCTGTGGACGCGGAGGTAGTCGGGGCGAAGGGATCGTCGGGCTGGTCGGGCTCGTATACTCCTGGCCTTCCATGCCAAACTCGCGTCGGAGCCGTTCCGTCTCTTTCTCAATCTCGGCCTCGCGCTTGCGCCGCTCCTTCTCTTCCCTCTCTGCGAGTTTCTGTGCTCGTTTTCGCTCCTCCTTCTCGCGCTCACGAGCCTGACGCTCCTCCTCGGCCACCATGGCCTTGAGTCTTTCTGTCTCGGCTTCGATCTCGGCCTGCCGCCGGGCCGTGTCGTTGGCAGAGATCTGGGTTGGAGAGGCTTGCGTCCGGGGAGGTGAGGAAGGGCGCTGATTGCCCAGCGCGCCGGACATGCTTGCTGCAGGGGGGTTCGTGGTCTTTGGTGACGTGTTGCGCCTGCGGCCAGCCGACGAGACTGGGGCACCTGATAAGTTGAAAGGGTTGTTGCGCGGATTCACCCATAGGTCTCGAATGACCTCAGCACTTAAGATAAGAGCCATCTCGAGGCCCTTGCGATCCTCTACCTCCACGCGGGCCATGTTGGGTTCGTAGATGGTCAGGATAGAATCGTTCTTCCCGCGGAAGAATGCCACGGTGATATCCGGGTCTTTGCTGTTCTTGCCAGCCACGGTCTTGCCCGTCATGTAACACGTCATGTCCTTGCGGCCGTCTCGCTTCCAGCGAAAGACGAGCTTGGGGACGAGCTCGGAGACCGGAGGGGCGTCGACGTCCTGGTCGATGCGGCTCACGCTGGGCATCTTGAAGGTGCGCTCAGGGATCTCAAACTCCCAGGCGTCCGACTTCCCCCAACTGCCTGCGTGCAGCTTGACGGGGATGGACTGGTCCGGGTTGTACAGCGAGAGGGCGAAGCCGTCCGGGACGACGGGCGTCTGGGGTGCGGGCCCGTTGCCGGCGCGGACCTCGGCGGCCGAGAGGGTGGGCTGGGTCCATTCGGGCTTGAGAAGCACCTCGGCGTAGATGACGGCAGCGTTCTGCGGGTCGAGCAGCCCGAGCGCATACTGGTTCTCGGCCGCCGGCGGTGCTGGCCGCTTGACGAGGTACTCGGCTGACGGGTCCGAGCCGTTGTGCGTGAAGTAGAGGATCGTGTTGAGCGGGTTGTCTGTCGACGTCTTGAAGCGGTACGTGGGGAGGCTTTCGTCGAGCATGGCGCCGGGTCCCTCGACGGGGGGGGGGCAACTTCCGGAGGTGGCTAGTGTAGGTAGATTTCGCGATGATAGTCTGTATAGGAAAGGCAGCTTTTGTTATATCGGAATCGTGTGCGTGTCGAGTCTAGGTTGCGAGAGCAGACAAGGATCAAAAAGTGTACAGGTGTTGGAAGGAAGAAAAAGCCGACCAGCTTCCTTGTTATCAAACGATCTGAGGTTGAAAACCGGATCCAGAGGCAGCTTGCAGCCTGAACGGCGGGGGCGGCACAAGGCGGATCCTGGGGCTGAACAGCTGGGACGCGCACCTGCAGACGTGGGAGGCTTGGCGCTTCGATCACAAGACGAGCGATACGTAACAGGCGACTTGAAAATAAGAAGAATGCAATACAATACAACAGAAAGGGCATACGACTCTTCAACTAAATGCCCTCGCAACCATCCCCTTTTCTACCCAGCGGTGTCCTCGCGGCACTTATACCAAAAGGCAGTCGGATTACGGCACAAGGGCCCCCCTTAGCTCTAATCCTTTGGCGGTTTCTCGGTTCGCATGCAAACGTCATGAACCATGAAACGTGCGTCGTCTGCGCCACACCCGGCCCGGGGATGGAGGAGGCTATGTCTGTATCCGCCAGACTACTTCGGCGCCATGCTGCTTGACGCTTCTATTTCTGTTTCCCTCGCACTTTGATTGATGGCGAACTGGCCACTCACGTCGAGCCTCTTCTTTCGCCAAGCCGTTAAGGTCGACTGCAACACGCGTCCAACGTCCAACCGTCGCTCTCGCACTCGTCCCCCGAGCCTCATGGTCCGCGTCAGCCACAGCCATGTTTGGAGTCCATCACGCCCCGTATGGGCGGATATGCTTATTCGTTGCCCATGTTTCACCTGGCGAGATCAATTTTTTCCCAACAGCTTCAGCAGGCCATGGGGCTCTGGTTTTTGCAAAGTGCCTCTTTTTGTGCTGTCGGCATTCTCGTCATGGTGAATGGCAAACTGAGCCTGCAGGTATGTCTTAGTCCTGTTTCCCACTTCCTAGTATGCCGGGGCGTATCAGTATTTTCATTTCTATCTCTTGTCTCGTTTGTCGCTGCACGGTACGTCTCCCGCTGCAGCTGTTCATGTTTTCTAATTCTCACATATCCAAGTATGCATGTGCACAAGAACCCTAACCCTCGTTAGCTCCTTTCGGTGGCTTTTCGTAGTGAGGCAAAAGCCTCCAAGCAAAATCCAGAACGCCGTTTCATCAAACCATGACTCTCACTTGGAGACATTCCCAGAAAATTCATCCAAATCCCCCTTGCACATAGCTCGACTTGATGGCTCAAGTCGCATGCCCTCTGCCCTCTGCCCTCTATTCTTCATGTTGGGCATCATACCCCAGTCCACCATGATATGAGGCACTTGCTTCTTCGTGGATGGCCCGGCCAAATGTATGCTGTAAATGATCATCCCTCCCAAACCTGCAGAATAAAATTCATGAACAACCACTCTCCAGTTGAGTCATTCGTCGTATGAAATCGGTCGTTTTTCGCCTCTCTTCAAGGGGCATCCAACTCTCGTTCCGCCCATCGCTACGCCCTGTCGGCTTTTGAGTCTGTGCCACAGTAGTTTGTCCCTCGCGATCGCAATTCTTGAGGGGAGAACAATAGTATATCATGAAACTTCGTATCGCAATAGCCATCCAACTCATATTCCCATGGCATATTGAAGCGTAGTAATACGAAGAGAAATAAAGCCAATCGTGGGCTAGTCGTTCCATCGTTTAGTCGTCCTTATGTCAAAGGTAACTACTTCATCGGCGAGTCTAGGTAGGCGGCACCGGAGCTTGTGTAGATGCCGTCGCAACAGCCGGTGTCATGTTTGGTACAACACCTGGTGTCGAGTTTGGTACAGCACCTGGTGTGGACTTGGACACAACAGCTGGTGTGGATTCGGCCACGACAGCCGGTATGGACTCGGGTACAACGGCCGGAGTATTAGTCGGTGCAGTTGTTGGTTCAGCAGGCGGTGCGGTTGTACTCGTTGCCTCTTCCTCCGACGGAACTGGCGGTCGACGAGGTCCCGGTCGACGCCGGCGATCTGGCCGGCAACAAGGATACCAACAGCAAACGAAGCAAGCGACGATGAGTCCCACAGCTACTCCGATGAGAAAGCCACGCATAATCTTCTCGCCATTGGAGCCTCCGCGGGCAAGTGACATAAACTTGTCCTGGAATAGGTCTCCAGCAAGGGTGTCGTCTGTGCTGTTTCCGTATAGATCTTCAGTAGCCCTTGACGAAGTCGACTGCCCATCGCCCTCAGGCGATGATGAATGATCACCGCGGGGTATGAGTACCCAATGAATGGAGGTGGCCATGCTGAATACCGGCAGCACTATCAGTCTCTAAAATCGGCCTGCGATGGCGAGAGCAAGTGACGCTCTGGTGTGAGAGGAAGCCGTCTATCCCTTCACAGGCCGGCCAGTGTTTTGTTATAGTCGAACAGAGAATCAAAACCCTCAACAGATGGTCAAGTGGAGTGAACTGGTAGTTCCGGCGGATCCGACGGGCCTCGGAGTGCGTGATGTATTGCGGCCAATATTTCGGGATCGTCACACCCGTAAAATAAAGTCGGTGCAGAAGGCGGCTGTTCAGCAGCCAGACTAATACACTACAACTTGGAGGGGGGGCCTCGAGTGGGTGCAGCAAGTCGGATCTTTTTAGCGTCAAGGTAGCACCAGCACGCGACTCGCGGGGGCGGCGGACGGTCAGCAATGCAGGGAAGCACAGCGAATGTGACAGCAACAGCGACACAGGTCTGGGAAAGAAGAGTTGAGCAGCAGCCTCATCCCCGCGAAATCAGTCAAGGCAGCGGACCATGGGCTGAGGTAAGGAGGTTGGGTCTTGGTATGCAAATGAGTAACGAGCAACGCGCAACAATGCCAGGGAGAAAGCAAAGAACAGATCAACTGGGGAATCTGGGGAGTTGAGATGGGGAAAGTGTGTAGGATGGAGGAAGCGGACCGAAAGCGCTCAGCAGAAGAAACGGGAATCCATGCCAGGAAACCGTGCCAAAACTGCAGAAAACCCACATTCGTCCCTTCCTCCAACCTGCCAGCCTGTCAGCGTGAGCGTCAGCCTCCTCCCGTCCCATCTTGTTCGCACAGGCTCGTACAACTCGCGGTTTCTCTTGGCTCTCTTGGCTCTCTTGGCTTTTCTGCTCGCTGTTCGCTGTTCGTTCAGGATGTCCCCGGCCATCCGCGCCACCACCCGACCCAAGATGCCGCCTGCCAAGCCATTCTAATACGGTGCCAAGGCCTGGGCGACCCCCTCCACCATCTCACCATTTTGATACCCGAAGAGTCCGACACCAACCAGCCTACTATTCTTGGCTAGTCGTCTGCAGGCAGCGCGGCAATACGGATTCTCTGATGCCCTCTATTCCTCTCGCCGTCGCGGCACCGCGGGTTCTGAAGCGCCTCCGAAGACCATTGTTCCCGGCCGGCCACGTCAGAATGGGCCGGTTGGTTGGGTCCGGTGGTGGGTTGGGGTTTGGAGGGGGGGGGCTTGGGGGGCTTGCCCACTGGAGGGGCTTGATTCCCGCTGGAGGGGTGCTGGAGGCGCCCCGATTCCCGCTGGAGGGGGGGGCGCTGAAAGGGCGTCTGCTGGCCAAGCGGTGTCTTCCCCCGCAAGCAAGCCGCAGGCTGGTCCGCGGGGTGGCTGATAAGGTTGAGCCGGCGCCAGGGGAGGGGAAGCTTTAACTGAAAGCACCTCCCGTGGTTGGCTCGTCTGTGGCAAATTCGGAGGCACCCTGGAGACACCCTAAAAGCCACCCTAAAAGCCACCCTAAAAGACACCCTGGTCGCCTGGCTGGTGGATGGGCTGGTTTACTGTGAGAGTGGGTGGTTGAAGATTGGCCACGGTGGGTAGGATGCTGAGAGACAATGGAAGGTGGGAGACAAATGCCATGGTCCAGTAATTCGTGCCTCTGGAACGTATGGACGTGTGTGTTTCCCTTTGGCCAACCTCTCTCCCTTCAACTCTTAACTCTTTTACTTGCATCGACGCCACCATGTCTTGTAAAAATGAGTGAATCGACACTGGTTATTCAGGAATCTAGTTGTCCATCGGTTTATCTTGTACATATTCCTCACAATGTCCATCAACTTTATCGCATCACATTCATCACTTCATCCGCCGGGTAAATGAGGAGAACCCCTGCAATTCTCGCTGCATCGGGCCGGTGGCTGTGAGATTGACAGGCACCCATCCATGCGGACCGTTTTAAGCCCAATTCTAAACCCCCATTCCACTCACCCAAGTCTGCGACGGAGCTGTAGGGTAGCTCCCTCAGCAGATCAGATCTCGTGGAAGGCTCGTGAGACATCGCTCATATGTACTTGCCCGAACTGTTTCCATAGCCCCTCCCTCTGAGTGTTCTTGCCAATTACGTCATGAATTACTCAATTTGAGCAAGCAAGGGTGGTCATCCATGATTGATAATAGTAACGTACAATGTTTTGCTCATGTATTGATCTCCACGACAGCCACCATCTACCATCCTTTTTTTACATCCTATCTAGGAGACTGAGGCTGTTACATTGTCGTCCTCACTATCAAACACGCACGCATTTTTAAAACAGGACACTGGGTTTCTAGGCCAAAGTGCCAGGTTTCACTTCTGTTGATCCCTTCACGCCGGGTTGCCCATACAATGCTCTCGCCAGATCTCGCTCCGCATTCGGCGTCGCATTGTTGGCCGCCCGCCCCTCTGACACTATTCGCACGTCTGTTTCCTTTCGGATGCCTCCCATGTGGATGCTATCGTCGCTGTCGTTATCCGAGCCGATTGGATACCCGGAGATTGATGCCCCCTTCTGTCGGAATGCCCCATCGCTTGCTGTGCTTGTGTTCGCCGCTGGCATATCATCTAGTCGTATTGACCCTGGCATCGGATTCGCTCCCCTCTTCGTCGTTAAGTCTCCCGATCGCGCAGTCGAGGAAAGCGATCCAAGGATTGGAGACAGCTGTCTTCGGATGAACGGAAACACAACTGGTAGGTTCGATGTTACGACTGCCACAAATGTCTCCCGCACCGCCCAGTACCCAGCCTGTTCTGCACCTTTCACCGGATTCTAAGAAGCCTATCAGCCATACTGCCCATCAGGGGGGCGTGGAACGAGAGACTTAAAGGGGTGCTTACATTCAGAATCAAGACACATCTGAGCGTACCCGCGGTAAAGACGAAGATGCCACCGGAGAAGAGTGCAAGCAGGCCGAGCTTCTTGGGCAGTGGAAGCCGCACTGACCAAAGCATAGGCAATGGGATTGACAATATGAAGATGTCAGTCAGGCCGTTAAGAACGACGGTGACGAATAGATTGATCTTAGAGATTGCTGGCTGACACACATCTAAACGAAAAGCGATTAGCACTGAGTCTCGATCGGGTAGGCTCTCCTTACTCCCTGGATCCGGGTTGATCTGCCAGTACTTGTGGAGCGGCCGACAGCCTAACAAAATGGAAAGTAGGACAGCAATCCAGGTCGCAAATATCAGCCCAAAGCCCGCAAAAATGCGAGATCGGTAGTTATCCAGGCCTTCGGTCAGTCGCAAATAAAAGGCGCACATGGCTGCCTTCAGCGTCCAGAGTAGGGTGATATAGATTGTCCACCCTGCGATCTGGGTCTTGGATCCGTTGACGCGCAGCACATATTCATGACTGGTTGGATCCAACGACTCTCGTTCTGCATCCGTCATGGCATTGTTAGCCAAGCCATGCCAATACGCTCCGACAGAATAAGCCAGTGCCGTTTCCGCTGAGTACAAGAACTGTGAATCGAGAGAATTAGAAACACGCTACAGTCCATGCCAACACAAATGTCTCCTACCGCTGCAAGGAACATGAAATAGTCATCCAATTCGAGCCTCCGAATACCGACAGCGTGGATCCGGGCGTACACTCGAAGGCCGAGAATTGCCAAACCAATCCCCAGCAGCGTGAAGGCTTCGATGGTGAAGCTACTCATTTTGGCCTGGGACAGGCTCCTGAGCGCCTCCGACGCTGGACGAAAGAAAAAGAGCAAGGAATTAGCCAACACGCATAGTGCACAAGGTAGGGGAATCCGGCAAGTTTAAAGGGAAAAGGGACTAGAAAGTCTCGGCGTGTTCGAGCTGACCTCCTATAGGCTTATCTGATACGCGTAGCTCTGACACTTGATCGACACGCCCTTAAGGTTGCGTTTGCAATCCCTTACTACTGGCTGTCCGATACGTTCACAGTAATGGTTGTCACTGGCTATGCCATTCACGGTTGGCGGCCACGGCGCTCCATCCACGGCCGTCAAGGGCTGGCCTTAGACCTTGTTTGTTATGTGGAGTTCCGACGACAAATTTGCCATCTAACTATCTGCTGAATCTTGGTTTTTGGCCGCTGGCATTGGGCGCCGACAGATTAAGGGGGCTAGTATCGTCCCTGACTCGCAGCCACTGACCTCAACGACATGCATGAAGACACCGAACCATCGGGACACGTCTGAATGGCTGACAGTATCAATCAGCTAATGGAGTGTAGTGCAAGATCAGTGCTTAAATTCTCCCAATTAATCTGTTGAAAATACAGACACTTGACTTGCTTTCTCTTCAGGCTCACGGATGCGCTCGAGTTCGAGGCCCACGGCCTGTTCCAACGAAACCTCACAAGGCGGGCTGGACAGGGTTAATGTCGATCTCATCTGGCTCAGCCGGCAGACATGCCTTATCCAGATGCGCAGGCACAAGGGGAAAGGCATTGTCCTTTTGAGGGGCCGATTTCTTGATGAATAAGGTGCGGAAAGTGGAATTCGCCAGGAAAAGTGAGATAAGATGCCGCCATCGAAACGCTTTGATCTGAGCTGCGGCTCAATCAAAGTTTCTAGGGCATGTGTCATCCCGATGCTGGTTACAATGCTTTGTCCGACAGTTGCTAATGAAGATGTTGTCGATAATTAGTTCCCTAACCACAATTGGGGGCGACGTCAGCTCTGCCAAGAGGCATGGGTCCGCAAATAGACGGCGCCCGTTCCGCGCTGGGAGAAGCAGGACCTGAATGGGGCAAGTGGGAAACGCCATGGGTCACTTGTATCCTTGCTGTTTAGAGAACGGCATTCGATCCCGTTGGCCTGGCTCTCCGACTCCTCTCAAGCATTGGGCAACGACTCGGAGTCCATGAGAGGAGAATCCGTCTCTGTGGGGAGAAACAGGGCAATGGGATATGAGTGCCGAGATCCAGTTCGGTACGGATCTTGCGTACTACGGAGTAATTGCCGCCACAACTCGAATTGGCGATCCCTGTGCCGTCGACACCACCTTTGTTCTCGAGGATTCATGCTACATACGGCGTAGTAGGAATACCTTCGAGACATCTAGAGACAGAAAACAGCCTTGCCAGCCTATCCGTTTCCCATGGCGGACATTGACCCGGGAGCATGAAGCAGTGCCGCCTCAAGCGCATTGAACCAAGTCATGGACCCACGCCGGCCGGCTCTTAGTGGCATTATAGCGGCCCCGCGATGCGACCTTCAACTGTCACTGAAACGGGCCCCCCTTATTCCCAGCCGCACCGTCGAAGCATTAGGAAGGGGTCCATGTCTGTTGGTTCTGTGTTAGGGAGATTGCACCAGTTTGACGTCCTGTGTGGCCAGCGGGGGGTCAGAGAAGATGGACGATACGACCTCGTGAAGCGCAGGATCGAAGCACAGCGTTGAAAGAAAAGCAAACTTTTACTTGGGAGATCGGCAAACGGGTTCTAGGATTGAATTGTTACATCCCCTCCCGCTGCGACGCAATTCGCCACCGAGAATGACATGTCATAAAAACGGATGGCGTTTGCCGCGGGTGACAGACTGTCAAGCAGTTCGGGAATTGACTTCTTGAGCGTCTTTTAATGTCGACATCATGATCCCCCTCGAAAAGTAACCTAACATATGCAGGGCCCATGTCAACGGAGCACTCGCCCGGTGGGAACCATAGCTATCCCGACTTGGATTACAGATTACCACAGTCACTATTCTGCTTAGTCGCTTGTCTGTTTTCGATGGCATACGTACGCCATACCCGCATGACATGGCAGGTTCGGTAACAGCATCTAGTGGCTAACCTATCTCTAGCTTTCAGCCTCAGCGCAATGGGCAGCCCTTTGTCTCGGTAGTGCTAAGAATAAGAGAGCATCGAAACTCGAGTCCTTTTCAGGCCTACAGAACCTTACTCTTTCCTTCCAAGTTGGAAGGGCCGGTGTCGACCGCGGGTTCGGTTGTGCCCGCCGGGTTGTTTTGTGCCCCTGTCTAGCCTGCTGAATATCCTAGTTCCCCGAACGGCTCCGCGAAGAAGCTGCGGAACTGGGTCCAGGGGACAACAAGGGCTGGATCGAAAATGGGCTCACCTCGACAGCTGAGGGCCATGTGCTGCATGAGAAGTTTGCCCTAGTTGAGGTGGACGACAGACGCAGGAAGGCACGAAGGGGTCTTCTAGCAGACGCCGTCTGGTGAGGATCCTGGTCTGGTAACTTGGTGAAACGAACCAAACCGGCAATATGGCAACCATTAGTTTTCTGGCTGGCCTTTAAAGATCAGAACAGCTGCATCGTTGGGTCAAACTGTGGTCGATTTGTTTCGTTTCGGCCTTATACTTGCTGGGAAGTTGGCAACTCTGATCTAAGATGGAAAACATCGACTTTGTAGTGATTGGCGCCGGTAAGCTTTACTCCCTCCCTCGACTTCTTCTATGGGCCGTCGAATTCATCATCATGGGTGAAATATCGCATGGGATACAGATTGAGAGCTGAGCTGACCAGCTTGCGTGTAGGCTGGGCCGGTCTTGCGGCAGCAAAGGCTCGTCACCAGCTTCACCCAGAGGAGTCATTGGCGATCCTGGACTCGTCGACCACGGCCGGCGGCACATGGGCGGCGCACCGGTTGTACCCGGGGCTCAAGAGCAACAACATGCTCGGGACGTACGAGTATCCGGACTTTCCCATGGACCCAAAGGTGTTTGGTGTTGAGCCGGGGCAGCACATCTCCGGCACGGTGCTGCATGAGTACTTGACAAAGTACGCTCAGAAGTTTGACATCCATGACAAGATCCGCTTCGAGCACAAGGTCGAGTCGGCCGAGCACCAGGAGCACGGCGGCTGGATCATCACGACCCGCGATGTCAAGGCCGACAAGGAGGTCAAGATCGCGGCCAAGAGGCTCGTCGTGGCCACGGGCCTCACCTCCGAGGCTTTCCTGCCGACGTTCGAGGGCGAAGAGCAGTTTGGAGCCCCTCTATTCCACGGCAAGGACTTTCTCAACCACGCCGAGACTCTTAAGACAGCCAAGTCGGTGACGGTCTTCGGCGGAACCAAGACGGCATGGGATCTCGTGTACCAGTACGCCACCAAGGGCATTGAGGTGAACTGGGTCATCCGAGGTGAGTAATAGCAAAGACTAGGGATGCTGAAGCTGGAGAAGCGGACAAGCTAACAAATGCCAGAAACCGGCCACGGCCCCGTCTGGATGGCTCCTCCCTATGTCACGCCGCTCAAGAAGTGGCTCGAGAAGCTGGTGCATACTCGTATGCTCACCTGGTTCAGCCCGTGCAGCTGGGGCGACGCCGACGGCTACATATCGACACGCAGCTGGTATCACGGCAGCGCCATCGGCCGCGCATTCGTCAACCAGTTCTGGAACATCCTGGGCAGCGACGTCATCGCTCTCAACCAGTACGACGCCCATCCGGAGACGGCCAAGCTCAAGCCGTGGAGCCAGGCGTTCTTCGTGGCCTCGGGTCTGTCCATCCTCAACTACCAGACCGACTTCTTCGACCTGGTCAAGAAGGGCACCGTCAAGGTGCACATCGCCGACATCAACAGCCTCTCAGAGCGCAACGTGCATCTTTCAAACGGCACCGCGTTGGAGACAGACCTACTGTGCTGCTCGACGGGGTGGAAGCATGTTCCGCCCATCAAGTTCTTGCCCGAGGGCATCGCCGACGAGCTGGGCATCCCGCATACGCCATCAGCCACGTCGTTCCCGCCGCAGTCGCTGGTGGACAAGATCGACAAGGAGATCCTCGACCGGTTCCCGCGGCTCAAGGATCAACCAGTGCAGAACGAAAAGTACGAGCCGCTGCTGAGCAACAAGGGACTGTCGAGCAAGGACGCCATTACTCCGTCGACGTCGCTGACGCCTTACACTCTGTACCACTTCATCGCGCCGCCGTCGGCCAAGTTCCTGGCGACGCGGGACGTGGCATTTGCTGGTATCTTGATGAACATCAGCGTGTCGACGATTGCGCACGCGCAGTCCCTCTGGATCAGCTCCTATTTCGACGGCAAGGTCTCAGGCCTACCGAGCGCGACGTCGCCCGAGGAGGTGGCCAAGTTCCAGCACGAGGCCGTCCTCCACAGCCGCTTCTGCAAGTGGAGATACCCTGCGGGCTACGGCGACAAGTTCCCCGACTTCATCTTCGACGCGGTGCCGTACCTGGACTTGTTGTTGACCGACATGGGGCTCAACAAGTACCGCAAGGGCGGCGGGATGGCCGCCGAGGCCACGGACCCGTACGGGCCGGAGGACTATCGGACCTTGGTGGACGAGTGGAAAGAGAAGCACGCAGATGCGTAATCTGAGTGAGAGGTGTCGAGCAAGAAAAGGATAGAAGCTAGGTTGTACTGATACTGGAGAGAGAAAGAGAATTGAGATGATAGCGTGGAGAGGAACTTGTTCGTTACACCTGCTGTTGTCGCTAGTTTACTTGGCAGATTGCATTTGAGATACCTATGTATACACCTTTGACCCTGGCAATTGACTGCTGGTCATGATTATATTGCACCCGAAACTATTACTACACAGGATTTGGTAGTGCCGAATTCTCATGTTCCTCGAAGCCGTGGTAATTTCTCATAGCCCAGGATAGCGATGTTGGTCTTAGGCAGCCACCTGGACCGTGAACGACTTTACTTAGCGGATCTAACTCGTTTGACACTGACTTATAAGTTGACTTGTTCCTCGTCAGTGACAGACAACTCATTACTAGACAACCTGCATCCTTTATTTTTCTTCACTAGTGAAGCGAGTTTTCGTCACCATGGCTGAAGTCATCGATCTCACAGCAGACACTCCTCCGCCTCGCCGCCAAACCCGAAGCGCAACGCGGGCCAAGTCACAACAAGCCCCAACCTCACAACCATCAACAGCTTCACAACTCCCACCCCCAAACGTCCTGCCAGTCCCCTGGGTCCTCTGCAACCCGCCGTCCCGTGACGCTGGGTTCCGGCGCAAGCGCGCCTGGCTGCAGACCCACTCCGTCGCCGTACCTGCGGACCTCCGGCGGCGGCATCCGGACGTCGACCCGGTGGCCGCGACGCTCGTCTTCGCGCAGGAGGAGGCCGGCACGGCCGTGTGCATCTCTCCGGACGGCGTCGTGCTCACCTGCGCGCACTGCGTTGCCGAGACGCCTGCGGACCTGGACCTGAACACACTGCACGCGCTGCTCTTCGCGTCGGGCCGGGCTGTCTCCGCGCGCACCGTGGCCTGGGATCCGGTGCGTGACCTGGCGCTGCTCGTCATCGCCGAAGCCGAAGCCGAAGCTGAAGAGTCACGGCGCCCCTTCCCGTTCATGCGGCTCGCGACCTCACCGCCGAAACACGGCGCCCGGCTTCTCTGCGTAGGCCACCCGGGCTCCGAAGACCTCGAAGCCGCGGCGCCGGGCCGACCGACGGGCTACGACACGCTGGTGCTCAGCGCGGGGAGGTTCCGCGGCCTATCGCCAGGGCAGGACCCGCAGGACAACAGCGAGGTCGGCGCGCTGGCACACGACTGCTGGACGTACTGGGGCCACAGCGGCGCCGGGCTCGTCGAGGCTCGCACGGGGGAGCTGGTCGGCCTGCACTCGAGCTGGGACGACGAGACGGGCCTGCGCAGGGGCGTGCCGTGGGAAGCCGTGGACGAGTTTGTGCGCGAGATGGAGCTGAAGCAACGGGATGGCATGGGCGTTTCGGAAGGGTGGAGGTGGTGCGTGAGGGAGGGAATGCGAAGTTGAGGTACGCATGGGAAGTCGAAATGAAAATACGAAGTAGATATAGAGCTATATTGTATATTGATATTTCATGGAACGAGATGGACGGGCTGGAGATGAGAGACGATCAATATATTCTCAAACATACCATTTGACATGAACGGATAGCTGGTTGACCCTCTCGCAATAAGTCGGAAGACTTGCACCATTAGCATTCTTACTACCATGTCAGCTTTATGTAGAGTCCTCTCCAAATTACAACTCACTCAAGGTTACCACAACTCATTACAACTCATCACAACTATACGTGTGACTCCCAATTGCTTCGAGAACCGTGTGTATTTCGACATATCTCCACTCTTGTCTCGAACAAAGACCTTGGCAAACCACACTCCATGCGACTACAGTCACCTCTTGTCCTCTCCTCTCCCATCCAATGACGCGCTCCCTCCTGTTTCACTTGACACCAAGTTGGCAAAATGAGAAGAAAATACAACACTCCATCAACATGCAATTCAATTACGAGACAATTTCTCTCTCCAATATCCGACAGACAGCTTCCTTCCTTGACATGTCCCAATCTGTCTCTCAATCCCAGACTGAACCATACCAGTTTTGCAAACGCCATAGCCCAGAGTCCCCAGTTCGCAGACAATATGGAACAGAAACTAAAGCCAAGACACGAAACTCATTTCGCTCTTGCGCTCTTGGTCCCTCGCTCTCCAATGAACCTCCTTCGGGTGCGAGGGGTTCGGGGACAGAACCAAAGACACCTGAATATCCCAAGATATTCTACAAACATAACGAACCGCCCAGGTCACATAGTGCCAAGTGGCCGAAATAGACCCATGCTCCCAAAGCAACACCGCCGTGTAGCATAGCGTAGCTTACATCCAGCGTAAGCCGTGTCCAAACCAGATTTTGTTTTGCACGCCCTCCAGCTCTTACAATCACCTTTCCACTCAATCATAATGGCCGAGTCTGTTCCGCCCGGACATACGCGTCGATTGGACCAACGACAGCCCGCATGCATCAGCCATGGGTCGGGCCACAGTTGCGCGTTTCAAGGTCGGCGTCCAGCTCTAACAGTCCTGTAGGAGCAAGGACAGAAGCCCACCGAAACGGCTGCCGTTGGACGCCATACAACGTCGACAGGATTGTCCAGACTCCCAACACATGCAGTCTTCCAAAAAAGCAAAAATAAAAACGTCCTGTCCCATCGCTATGCAGCAAATGTCATATCGTGTAACCCAACAAGCCCGACTCCTAGCATGCGTCTTTGCGTGACATTTCGTGGACGGAAACCGTGTTTCGGTACGCGCCGGTCCGATGCGGATGCTTGCAGGTGCTCCAGAGAAATGTTGTGGGGTAAGGACCATAATGCCATCGAGGGGCCTAGATGATTCCACCAGGAGGATCATATCCTGCCGCCGCTCCCCGAGCCGTATTGCCTAGCCCTGCGCTTCCAGGATCTCCGTCCGCGGGTGCGCTTGTCGTCTTCCGCAGCATAAACATGGGCTTCTTGCCTTCCTTATCCAACTGCTTGAACAGGATCAACGGTTTCTCGTCAAGCCCTAGACAACGCTCCTGATCACCATACACAATGTATAGGGCATATTGATCCCAAGGTGCGTTGATTTGATACTTCTTGAGAGCTGCAGGCAAAACTTTGTAGCAGGGGTCGTCCATGCTGACGCGGAACGATTTGAAGATCTCGACAGAGGCATTGCTGGTGGAAGGAGTATCAGGAACTGGCGTCTCTCGTCGACGGGGCGGGCCTTGCGGGCCCTTGTCGCGGGAGTTGTAGGTTCCATGGTCATTGCTTTCAAAGCCTGAGCGCGTGGATGGGGTCGGGGCTTCGCTTCGGTAGGATCGGGAGGCAAGGGTGGTACCGCTCATGTGGGTTGGTGGTGAGGTTGGAGAAGGGATGTTGGGAGAAGGATATGAAGGAGACGATGCGCTTTGTCCACCTCCATTCATTGCCGCGAGGTGCGATGATGACAATACGGCACGCTCTGCGGCGTTTGCAGGATCGAGGGTCGTCTCGGCTATTGACCTCTCGTGTGCTGCTTGTGTGGGAGAGGCATTCTTGGGTGTGGTTCCGATGACAATTTTCCTCGTCGAGTACTGGCGCTTCACGGCGTTCGCAGATTGGCCGGGCGGAGGAGTCGGCGCTGGGGGGGAGATGGTTGTCTCGTAGCTGTAGGCTTGGGTGTTGCCGCTCAGGTTGGGCAGAGGCTGCTGAGCATCCTTGACTAGGCGCAGAGCGGGGAGCATGTCCTCCCTCAGGCGCCTAAAATCGTCCGTCATTCGCCGCAGGTCCTGTTCGAGCATGCTCATGCGTTCGTCGCGCAGGCGAAATTGTTCGACCAGATGTTTTATATCTTTGATGGTTGCCGTGGCGTATTGGGCTTCAGCATCGGCAGCTGTAGGAATTCAGGTTAGGATAAGAGCACTCAGGCAAGGGCAAGGGTAGCGACGTACACAGGGGTAGGTAGTGGTCGCTCTCCATGGGCACATCTTGAGCTTTTTTGACGTCGTAAACGCTCTTGAGTATGGTCAGGCGATGGCCAACACTGGTGATGCCCATGCTTTTGAGATCATCGTGGTGGAGGGCTACCAGGGCCTCGCCATCAATCTCATTTTCTACGAGGCACAATGAGGTCAGTCAGCTCAACCATTGAGAGCTCCCAGAACGCCCCGACACAAGCGATACGGGTCGGCCAGGAAGTGTGAAGGTAGAACGTACCAAGGAAGCGGTCAGTGTATTGTGATAAGCCAATGTTGCTGATGAAGTCCGCACACTCGTCGGCGGTCCATTCCGTGATGATTGTCTCTGGTAAGCGGTCGGAGCTGCTGCGATGAGCGTAGGTCGGGGTGTGCTCGGCAGACGTAGAGAGCTCTGAATCAATCGGAGAAACCTCAGAGTCGCCTACGGGGGAGTGGCCGCCCATGCTTCGCTCATACTCGTCGTCGGCGTCAGACTCGGCGTAGGCTGTGCCACCGTCGAAGCTCATCATGGTGATGACGAGTAGGCGAGCAGTCGCCAGCAACTAGGAAACGTCGACCGCTAGAGGCGAGGCGATGCGTGTGGCCTGTTGGTAGCGGGTGGTGTTGGTGGTGATGTGAGAGGTGGCAGGCGGTTGGGACGTCAGCCGTCGCGGGATCGGGATGGGACGAGGGGGAGGCCCGTGGGCGTCAGTCGATCGATTAGCCGGTTTCGATCGCACAGTGAGAGAATGAAGTCGCAGCGACACGAGTGAATGCCACGGGATGAGTCGTCGGGCGGGAGCGGTATGATGGGAGCGAGGCGGCAGCCTTGGTTCAACACGAGGTGAGGAGGAGAATCGAACGGGCTGGCCGACTAAAGGCGGAGATGGGCTGCGACGGGCGACCTTTGGCGGAGCAAGTCACAAGGAGGAGGCGGCGAGATGGCGAGTCGAAGAAGTGGACAGGTGAGAGAGGAATCGTAGAGTCGTAGCAGCAGCAGCAGTACCGAGCCAAATGGAGACAAGGAAACGGGGACGTCAGCGAGAGCGAGAGAGAGAGCAGAAATGAAGGATCGCCGGTGGTGATGATGGAATCGTTGGTGGTGGTGTCGTGGAGGTGCAGCAGGTGGAGGTGGAGGTGGCAGGCAGTAGGTAGGGCAATAGGTTGGTAGCGGTGGTAGACGGAAGTACTAGGGGGAGAACTGGGCGAGTCTCTCCGTCAATCAGTGCCATCAGAAGGTGGAGAGAACCGCTGCCCAGGTACCGTGCCACTCGCGGACAGTGGGACAGTACCTCCTAGCTGGACAGGTCACCTTTGAGGGCCGGGTACCTTGCCCCGTGCCAACCCACCCACGGCGACCCAAGGGAAGACCCTCCCCTCCCCACAGGACAGGGAGGTGCCGTGCTATTCACAGTGAATGTTTACTTAGGTGCAGCGCAGTGGCTTTCAGGTATGGCCCTCAGGTACAGCACAGCAACCGCAGGCACCTCAGCTCACTGGGGATCATGCGCGGACGGTCCAACCGGTGGGTGGTTCTACACTGTGGGTTCGACGCTGTGGGTTCTACGCTGTGGGTTCTGCGCTGTGGATTCAACGCCGGCGGGTGCAAAGCCAGCCGAGAGTGGGCTCTATCCCAGTCGCCTGCCAGCGGGCTGTCCCCTCGATTGTCCCAAGTAAAAGCAAAGTGATGGCAGAGCCGTTCGGTCCCTGAGCGCTGTTCCGCCGACGACCCATCCATGATGCCATGAGATCCATTAGACGGAACCTGGAAGGTTACCCTAATAATATGATATCCATGAAAGCCCCAGCTATATCCGCAATTACAAAAGCGAACAGGCCGCAAAGGGATACGGACAGAACAAACACAGTGGAAGAAGGGGGAAAAAAGCACTGACTTTTCTGCAGATGCACAGCCACTGCCTTCCTATTCCTCTCTGTCCCTCGTCCCTAGCAGACCGGATACCCCGACGACGACGAAACCCAGACGAGGCATTTCACTTTCAGCCAAAGCGGTACACAGACAGATGCCGTCATGCTGTTGGGTCTGGCTGGAGCTACAACTGCCTGGCTGGCCTCCTTTACGTACACGAAATGCTTGCCTTGTTAGCCACAACTGGGACCCAGAAAGCGCAATACGGCCCGTCCACGGCCCCCCGGGAAGAGCCCAGAGACCTGGACGAGCCGAAAAGAGGAGCTGCCCAGCAGGACGACCGGCGTGTCTCGTCCCTAGCCGCTCGCCAGCCAAGAAAAGCACCCCGGCCCCGAAGCCGATTCCGGCCTAGGCCGTGGATCCACCCCGCCGTCGTGCATAGATGTCGCTGGTTAGGTGAGCTCATCAAGGGGAACGGGGGGGTTGAAAAAAAAGAAAAGAAAAGAAAAGCCCAGCCCGTGGAGCAAAAGAGAAAAGGAAGAGGGGGAAAAAAAACCTCCTTCCTGTTCGAGATGCTTGTGCTTGAACGGGTTATAATTGTTTGTTTCTGGTTTGTTTCTCGTCTGTCTGGAGTCCAGGTTTGTTCGTTTCCTTGTCATTTCTCGGCCCCCCGTAACCGTACCCGTTAATACGTGCCTAGGCGAGATCTCGTTTCTTCAAGTCTGTTGGGAACCGGTCATCCGGACAGGCAGGATCCATACTTTACCGACTTTGCCTACCAACAGACAGAAGGAATCCGGATGTAGACTCTTTTGACATTCTCCACTGTAACTAGCTTGTCTGCCCGTTGAGGTTCTGCGTCTCCCCAATAATCCCATGCGGCCTGTGGCCCTGTGGATAAAAAAAGAAATCCAACCAGGGCCTAGATATGCAGCCTCGAGTAGCACTGAACAAGTTCCGTAACCGCGCAACCAACAACTAAAATAAATCCCCCAACCTCAACTGGGCAATGAGCGGTGCCATGTACCTAAACCCAACGGCAGACGCTTCCGAGCGCCTAGCAGCATGAGCAATGGTGCAGTAGTGTTGAAGACAAGGCGCCGCGAAGGGGCCAACTGGCGTCAATTCTCCGATTTGCATGCCCTTAGCTACAAGGCGGCGCCCGCAACCCCCGCTGACGACGAGTTGGACGCAATTAGTGCCTGGATCGGATCACCTCAGTTCAAGTACGCGTATCTGTCTGTACCTGGCTTTTCATACGTCGTAAAGCTCGCTGAGAGGAATGCGTGCTTGCCCAGCTCATGCCCTCAGTCCAACTCCGCCTCTCTCACAACTTCTTGACATCTCATCAACCTCGCAACTCCAAGCTTCAATCCTCAGCTATCCCACCCATCGCTACTTGTCCCAACTGCACGTGGGTGAATTATACTTTCTACCCCGGGTTGGTTTCTCTATTTTCTCACCTCCAAGCCATCTAAAGTCCACAGACCCCAGCATCCTCTCAAACGTTACCTCGCCGCATCACCGTTCCCCCACGTGCCGTCACCACCACCACCGTCTTTCAAATCACAATCACACACTCGCTGCCAAAGCAAGCCTCACTTTTTACTTCTCTCCTCCTCTTCTCTCCCCCGTCTTTTCCTCACTCATCTCGTATTCCTCCCTCTCTGCCCCGCACCACATCCATTCCGTCACCTAAACCCCCATGCCCCCCCCGTCGTCTGCGTTTCAGGTTTCCGTCTTCTTTTAGCTCCTCTGTCCACCGTTTCGCAGTTCGTGCTCCCAGACCTTCGCACGGCGCACTCTCTCGCCCGGACTTGCCAACATCTGCACATCATGGAAGCCTCAACCAAAGGACAATCGTTGGTGAGACCGGCTTCTTACTAACTCTTCCGGGCAGTTAGCTCAAGCCAGTGGCGAGCTGGCTTTCCTGGGCTCATCCAGCTGTTGATATTTATCTTCCCCCCTCCTGTCTATGTAGTTGCTTGTGGCATAAGTGATGATGTACATGACCCCCAAGTCTTTGCCGGGTATCACATTTGACAAGTCGGCAGTCGGCTCAGTCCGAGACCTAAGCTAGATGCGATGCCCGCATGGAGCGATCGCCTCGTTTCCTCATCGTACTCGCCCTGTCCCTGTGGGTTGACATGTTTCGTTTCCCTGCGTGCTGCAATGACCCTGATGGTTGTGGAATGAGTCCATCGAATCCACAGACATCTATTGTGATAAGGCCATCCCTCGCTATTCTAAACATTGTCCCAACGCGGGCAAGCGTAATCGCCGTCAGTGGGAGTTGAGTTTGGCATCCTCCCCGGCTTGCCCATTCTGAGATTACCGTGGCACCTCGTTCTTGTCTTGGATCCAATATGTACACGACAAACGTCGAGCGATATCCACCCTACAACTCAAGGCAGCACGACTTTGACGGCACGTATCAATCGAAACCTAACAAGGCCAACTGTCAAATAAGTGTCGAGTAACGTTACTAGCAAATCCCTTCAAACGACAAATTATTTCTCTCGAATGTCAACATCAGCTTTCACTTCTTGCCTACTTCATTATCGACTTGCATTAGCCCAACCTGCTTGCTTAAGATTGAATCACATTTCCATCAAGCTTCAGGTATTTAATTTGGATTTTTCTTTCTTGCTGTCGTTATACGAGAGCCCGATGTACTTCTCGAGAACACTATATACAAATTTGACGCTCTATGCCAGTGTATATGTACCATCCCCTCTTTAACCCCAACGCTCGGGGCCTTCTGAGCATTGTTCATGTTCCTATTCCAAGAGCATACCGTCACACCGCATACCATTATGCCCTTCACACCCCCAACTCCACAAGTCTCCTCAACGCAGGAAATGTTCTGATCCGGGGATCAAGTAAAAAAGGGCGAGATGTGTGGATAGTACACCTCGCTAGGAAATAGAAGAGGTAATAAGTCGTGCAACGTCCTGTTTTCTAACAGGTGGTCTATTCAATTGCGCCAAAACAATTCCGGTTCCATCTTCGAAGCAAATGAATGTGCATCGAGAAAAGAAGTCAAACGCCAAAAACAACGCGGTCACTGCCGTCATGATTATCGCAGCGGGAGTTTGGTATCGTGAGCACCATGACGGATAACATCGTCCAAGTTCCACCGGGGAGCCTTCAGAGCAATTCCATTTTCTTTGCGCCACTCCTTTTCATCCTGGGGAGAGATGCCTTCAGGGAGGGGTTCCTGTCCACCGGCCACACCAGTAGAGAACTTGATCTGGAGGATGTCACCAACCTCATCACAGGCAGCCAGAAGTCGATCCAAGTCGTCCTTGTTGTGAGCGGCCGAGACACAGAATCGCGCGCGAGAGCTGATGAGGGGAGTGGCGGGGTAACCGACAACAACGACCGAGATCTTACGTCGGAGCATTTCGTGGCTGAAAGCAGGGAGCTTGGCGGGGTGGTACAGCATGACGGGGATAATAGGAGAGTCATCATGGCCATAGACGATGAGTCCGAGTCGCTTAAGTCCGAGGCGGAGGTATCGCGAGTTGAATGCAATACGCTGGAGTCGCTCCTCGCCCTGACCAGGGCAAAGCTCGCCGGTAATAAGCTTCAATGAGGCCAGAATCTGCATGAGAACGCAAGGAGCCGGGGCCTCTCCGAACTGAGTACATACGTTGGTACTCTTGAGCTTGTCGATGATGTGCTGGTCAGCCGCAATGTAACCGCCGTTGGCACCGAAAGACTTCGTCAAAGTTCCCATCAGAATGTCGACTTCTGAAGTATCAATACCAAAGTAGTCGCAAACACCACGTCCTCGAGGGCCAAGAGCACCGACAGAGTGAGCCTCGTCAATGAAAAGGTAGAACTTGTACTTCTGCTTGAGGGCGAGGATTCCAGGGAGATCGCACATAGTACCCTCCATGGAGTAGAGGCCTTCAACAACCAGGAGGATCTTCTTCCAGGGACGGTGGGTACGAGGCTGACCTTGCGAGATAGCATCGCGGAGAACGCGCTCGAGGTCAACCATGTCGTTGTGCTTGAAGGACTGGATCACAGCTCCGGAAAGACGGGCACCAACACGGATGGAAGCATGGTTAAGCTCGTCGGAGATGATGAGGCAACCCTTGGAGACCAGAGCGGGGAAAGAGCTGGCGTTGGTGACATAACCCATTGAGAAAACCATGGCGGCAGGCTTGCCAACGAAATCGGCAATTTCGCGCTCAACTTCGAGAGCAAGATCAGAAGTACCAGCAGCGCCACGAGGGCTGCAAAAGGTGACACCGTAGCGCTTGACACACTCCTCGACAGCATCAGCACAGGGGCCGTCAGATTGAGCGAAGCCGAGATAGTTGTAAGAGCTCATGTTGAGCGTCTCAGTGTAGGTGCCGGTGTACTGGTAGGTACGGTTGAAATCATCTGACTTGCGATCCATAAGCGTGATATAACGTCCGGGAACGCCGGTGGTAGGGCGGGCGAAGCAATCGTCGAGTCTCATTTTCAAACGGCGGACATAGAAGTTATCGAAGTCGGAGTTGAGAGCGGCATAGCCATTGGCGGCCTTGAGAGCTCGATAATGCTTGGGGTTACCGAAGCGCTTGCCGAAGAAGTCGCGGAAGTGGCCGAGCAGGATAAGAATGAGGTAGCTGATGTAGGTCGTCAGGATAAAGTAGTAGGGCGGCTCATCCTCAACGGGGGGTTCAAGAGGCTCTCCATGGGACATGCTGGTGTATCGATGGCTCGAGTGGACAAGAGGGCCGAATTGAGCGTCAGCACGTTTCTGTCGCTCAACTTCCTCGGGGGACTGCGGTTGGAAGAGTGTCGAAGTCGGGGCTTCAACGTTGCCAATCTCACCAGGGCCGGCGGGAGAGAGCGAGATGGTGGGAAGAGACGAGGGCGAGGGCGAGGGCGAGAGGCCGGCGGTGCCGTTGACTTGGTGCTGCTGCATGGCGAGCAAGGCTTGCTGGGCGCTTGATTCCTTGGACTTGGGGCTCGAAAAGAACTGGGTGATACGGTTGCCCTTGGAGGTAGAAGGGCGCCGCTCGCCCGACTTGACGGGCTGAGACATAGAGGAAGAGGAGGAGAAAGGATTAGCGAGCCGACGGGGCATGTCTCCGATCTGAGTTGCAGATTGGAGATATTTGGCGAAGGGGCGGAAGTTTCGAAGTTGTGAATCGACAAAGGGGCAATAGAAATTAAGGCGAGGTGTGGTCTAAGTTGAGCTCTGAAGGTGCGAAAGATCGAAGGTCAGCACCTGATAAGCCTAGTAGACGAATTGGCACGCCAGTGAATAACTGTGCATGATCCCCTGAGGTCGCGCGTGAAGGTGTAGAGAAATGCTGAGAATGTATTGGGGAGAGTTGCACCGCAGGGGCAGAGAAGTGAACGGCGGAACAGCAGAGCAGTGCCGCACAAAGATGTGATGCAATGCAATGCAATCCGGTTCGAAAAGCAAAGAGGCGGACGGAAATAGAGTCGAGGGGAGGGAAAAGCCCCGGCAGTGGTTGAGGATGATGCCGAAAGATGAAAGTGGAAGAGGTGAAGGAGGTGTGTTTAGGTTGGGGACCAAAGTTGCGAAGCCCAGGGGCGCAGGAGGTGGCGTTCGACAGGAGGAAAATTGGGGAAAGTGACGATCCGCCCGTTGTAAATTGGCTGTGGGCAGCTGTGGGCACCTGGCAACCTAGAAGGCTTAGGCACTTCCACACGAGCCGGACGCCAAAATCCTGCACCCACGCACCAATTACAGCGCCCACACACACATATGCGGATCTGTGCAACTATGCACAATCTCTCCGCAACGCCCGACGGGATGAAGCAAGTAGATGGGCCAGCGGTGAAGTAAAATGCAGTGGTTCACTCACTCTCAGATCGACACGCTATGCGTGTGTGTGATTTTGGTCAAGAATTATTGTTTTTCTCTCGCCAGACGGGAGTTCCGGATTCCAAGCAGCGAGACAATCCCCTCAGCTCTCCTAGCTCTAATTGTCCCCAGCGATTGGCCTGTAACGCAAGGGGGTAGCGGTTCGTCTCGTCTTTGGTTGAAAGCGTGGGGATGACAGCTCTCGATCAGGTGTGGCAAGGACGGAGGGAGGGCACGTTCGAGACTCCGGACGAGAGGACGGCGTAACTGAGTATCTCGCCCAGTGCCTCTCTATTTGGGTCGACGTCACTCGGCCGGGAACCTCAACCAAACCCAAGTGCAATATGCAAAGTGGATTATTCAAGGGATTGGCGACATAGAGGAAAAGGAAGAAGAGAGAGACACCACGAGGGAAGTCGGACGGCAGCGGGGACGACGAGAAGGGACCAGGTGAATTAATAAAAACAAAATGCTGGTGATCTGACCGCAGGTATGTCACACAGAAGTCGCCCTCACACCCTCCCAAGCCTCCGCAACGAACCTGGTCTGGCGGGTGGCGCTCGTGGAGGCAGCGACGGGGAACGGAGACGAACGGGATGTCGACTTCGGCTCCCTCGATGCCGCATCAAGGCTTCCCTGCTGCGGGAAACTCCCAATCCCCCCAAATTCAGACAACACATAAAAACCCACGCACGCATGTATGATGTACTATTTACGCACGCATATCCCCGTCCCAATCCCCCTTCTCGGAGCTGCTGTGCAGTACCGGACGGGACCGGACTGCAACAAATCTTTTTCAAGGGGTCAGGCCTCGTCTCCATCTCGACTCCTGACAGGGCACCCAGCAAAGTAGCAGTGGGTTCCGTCTCTCCTCGCCTCGCCAACGAAGCGTCAAGGGCCATCAGCTCCTGGACATGTGCGCGCGCGAACGGCAAGAAAAACGATAGCAGAGCGAACAGCGAGCGAGCGGGAGCGAATGTCAGCGAACGCCCCCCTTGTCAGGTCGCCAGCCAGTCCTGTGGCTGCCGGTGCCCTCGCTTGACAGCTCGTCCACGCATTGCACGGCGCAATCTGCAAAGTCTGTGCCCTCCATCGTCATCCGCAGCTATGGGTCCAATCCGACGCCCTTGTCGCCGAGTCTCCCCTGTGAAAGCGTGACAATAGAGTCAAGGCTACGACCTTTTTCGCATGGCCCCTTGTTCGTGGCTTCCCGAGCTGTCCGGCGGGCGGTTGACGCTGGTCGCAAAATCGGGCATCAAGTCCTCGCCGCCCTTTGCCTTCGTCTGCCCAAGCCTCGGTTCGCCTGTAATCAGCTGTGCGTTTACAGATGCCATTCGTCAGTCGAGCTGTACGATTAGGTGGGGCTGAGGTCCGGCAGCTCATTGTCAAAAAGCAGCGATGTCGAAACCATCCTCCCCACTTCACAAGAATGCGGTGAAGTCTGCGAATGGGAACTCTCGGAGGTTCGAATGCGCCACGAGTTTATGATTGCCAGGTTTTTCGCCTAGGATTTCGTACCAGGGGTGTGGCTCGCCTCGTGAACAGTTGGACTTTGGTGAAACTTACAGGATCAATCACTGATGGAGATTAGCAGGGAAGACAAGACAGCCGTCGCCTCCGGGAGTCGATGATGGCATTGGGCTTGTCTTTCGGCCGTCCTTGTGGGTGAGTTTCATTAGCATGAGTCTTTCCAACTCACAGGCTCACAAGGCGCCCGCCATTACCATGCAGATATGAGCCGGCGGCCTCCCCTTTGGCCACCTCACCCCATGCAGCTACAGACTTGGGGCTTCTGACCACTTGCGTACTACATGTGGCTTGCTTGGTTGCCGATGTCCTGGACGTTGCCGCGGGTCATCTCTGCATTTCGTCGCCGTAGCAGATCCACGGCGGATCGCGTGAATGAATGGAGCAGAGCCGAATCTAGATACTTCATGTATGTGCGACAAGCGCCAACGTATGCCTACATGATCCGATAAGATGTGATATGCAAGATGCAGCCCTCGGACAGAGTCCCCAACAGCGCTGGCAACTCATCAATCACGGTGCAGCGCTATGCGCATGCCATGGATCACGGTGCATCTCCCCAAACAGCCGCAACGCATGACATGCATCCTCGAGGCTAGGCGCACCTCTGTCCAGCAGCTTACAGCCTTCACCGCCAGCCATTGCCAGCCCAGCTAATGCAGGCCGGACCGTGATGATCCTCCCCCCGTGACACCCCGGACTGTGGTCCTCAACGCAAACTATTTTGTGTGATGTGATACGGTACGAGGCAATGGCTTCTAGAGCTGTGCATAAACATTCCGACATGATCGTGCCATTCGGTCCCGGACTTATATCGTGGTGCCTCCACGAATCTCCGAGGCAGCTTCTCGCTTGTCGACTGACTCCTCGCTTCAGCTGGGCTCCTGGCTTGTCCGAGGAGTCGTCCTCTCATCGGACAAGACAAAAAGCCATGGGCACCCAGGCGTGACATAGCACATCTGTCTCAAGGATTGGCAAGCGGGCGGCACTGTCGGCGCTCGGGAAGATCGAGGGCCCGTGGCGTTGCCCTGGGTTTGTACCCAAAAACTCCGAAAATGGTCCAATGTCGCGACAAACTGGGTTCTTCATCGCCGGAGCTCCGAGCATGGGATATGAACCATCCGTTGATCACCTTTTCCAATGTCTCCGCCCCCAGCAGCCATCACCCGTCTAATGTCCTGCATACCCATAATTTTTCTTGTCTGACACTAAATTTCCCCTCCTGTTCTCTCTTCTCTTTGCACCGATGCTGCCTGGCCTGCTATTCAATGGTTAAGGTACAGAGTAAGCCTTGCGGTTCAGGGCCGCGTGGTTGCGGACGCGAAATCGATCGGTTGTATCCGCTTCAGGTAAGTTCCCACAGAATCAGCCACAGAAATACGTATGTATCGCTGTGCCTCAAAAACCCCATCCGCCACATTTTTCATCAGCCTCCCCCACCACCGCCACACGGGGACCGGACCGTGCAGCGGCGGGGTTGAAGAGCCGAGACGTCGCGGGAGGGAGCGGTTTCCAGCGGCCATGAACCGAGAGTGCGACCTTTCTCATTCCGCAGATTGCGACACAGGCCTCGGAATAGCAGGTTACTGTAGGGGGGTTGGATACAGCGAGATCGGGCTCGAAACTCAACGTTTTTAGTGGGATAAAAGCTCATCTTATTATCAATTTTTCCAGTCTTCATCTATACCCGTGTCAATTGCCTTCCTCATAGTTGCATATTCATCATCTTGGGCATCTCTCTTGCTGTCCCTCCTCTTTGTTCTCGGTTCGATTCCGAATCGCCGAGATTCCGCTATCGTTTCCTGATTCTCTCCCCAACAAGCCTCCCATCCATCCTGAGAGATCGTTCTCGTCCTCTCTCCGCCCCCTCGACCTCTCAAAGGACAATCCGTCTCCTCATTCCACCGCAGCCATGGCGGTTCCCTCTACCGACAAGAAGTCCCCCGCGGACCAGCTTTGGAGCCATCCAGACCCGACATCAACGTCCATGTGGCGCTTCCTCAAGCACATCAGCAAGAAGCATAGTCTCAGCCTCGATGGCTATCCACAGCTCTACCAATGGTCCATTGACAATGTTGCGCTGTTCTGGGAGGAAGTCTGGCACTTTGTGGGCGTGAAGGCGTCCAAGCCATTTGATGAGGTACGACAGGTCATCCGTGGGAGCTTGGTATTGTTGGCCAGTGTTCAATGGCCATGGACGTGAGAGAGTAGATGCACTGGTACCTCAAGCGAGGTCCCCAAACCAGACTGCCACTATGAGCAAGTCTCATTGTGACTCAATCCGCTGGCATTAGGCATTCTCATGCATGAACAACCTCTCACAGCCTCTCATCAAGCTGACCGTCTCCAACACAGGTCCTTCCCAGCAACGCGCCCATGTTCCCCCGGCCGGACTTCTACTCTTCCGCGCGCCTGAACTTCGCCGAGAACCTGCTCTTCCCCGCCACGGCCCCGGCCCCGGACCCGTCCGCCCCGGCCGTCATCACGCTGACCGAGCTCCCCGGCTCCCCCGTCACCACCTCCTGGGCCGAGCTCCGTGAGGCCGTCCGGCGCTGCTCCAACGCCCTGCGAGCCGCAGGACTCAAGAAGAATGACGTCGTTGCCGGTTACGTCTCCAATCATGTCGAGGCCATCGTCGCCATGCTCGCCGCCGCTACTGTGGGTGCCATCTGGACGGGTATAAGTCCAGACAACGGCGTCAGTGCCGTACTAGACCGCCTGACCCAGATCGCGCCAAAGGTTCTCTTCGCAGACAATGGAACTGTGTACAATGGCAAGGAGTGGTCCAGCGTGTCCAAGACGACCGAGATTGTCGCTGCCCTGCGCTCCTCCGGGCTCCAAACCGTCGTTGTCATTGATAACATCCGCGCTGGGGGCCTTGGACTCGAGGAGCTCGTCGCTCAGGACGTCACGGCTGTTAACTATGCAAGCCTATTGATGTCCGCCTCCGATGCCCCCCTGACATTCGAGCAACTGCCGCCCTCGCATCCGTTATACGTGCTGTACTCGAGCGGCACGACGGGTCTTCCCAAGGCCATTGTTCATACGGCCATTGGCACGCTTATCCAGCACAAAAAGGAGCATATGCTGCACTGTTCACTGTCGAGCTCCTCTCGGATGCTCTACTACACCACCACGTCGTGGATGATGTGGCACTGGAGCATCGGCGCCCTCGCCGTCGGGGCAACCGTTATTGTGTATTCTGGTTCGCCTTTCCGTCCGCATGGTCACCTTTCTCTTCCGCGAGTTCTGTCTGATCTCGAGGTCACCCACTTTGGCACCTCGGCGGCGTACCTGACAGCCCTCGAGGCCAACGGCGTGTACCCCGTCCGTGAGCCAGGCATTGACCTATCGCGCCTACAGGCCATCTACTCGACAGCTTCGCCGTTGCCCCCTTCCACATTTAGATTCGTTTACGAGGCGTTCCCCTCGCATGTCAACCTCGCCTCCATCACAGGCGGCACCGATATCATCTCCCTCTTCGGCGCCCCTTGCCCGCTACTTCCCGTACGTGTGGGCGAGATCCAGTGTGCAGGCCTCGGCATGGCCATCCGCGTCGTCGACTCGCTGACTGGCGAATCCGTCCCCGCCGGTGAGCCTGGCGACCTCGTTTGCGTGCGCCCCTTCCCTTGTCAGCCGCTGACCTTCTTCGGTGCTGGCGGTGAGGCAAAGTACCAGGCGGCGTACTTTGAGCGGTTTGCAGATATATGTGGCGTCGACGGTGCTGTATGGCATCACGGCGACTTCGTCACGATCCCCGACGCGGGAACTGGCAGCCTCGTCATGCTTGGCCGATCAGACGGCGTGTTGAAGCCCTCTGGCGTGCGTTTCGGGTCTGCAGAAATCTACAACATCTTGACGCGCTTCTTCGCCGCCGAGATCGAGGACGCCGTGTGCGTGGGACGGCGTCGCGCAGAGGACACGGACGAGATGGTCTGCCTCTTCGTCGTAATGGCACCGGGCAAGACGTTCACCGATGACCTGCGAAGCCGTATCAAGGCCAAGATCAAGGGAGAGCTGAGCCCGCGACATGTCCCCGGCGTCGTGGAAGAGTGCGGTGGCGGTGTACCCAAAACGGGCAATGGCAAGAAGTGAGTATACCCGTGGCTCTCAGCACTACTGCTGGCGTATAATGGACACTAACACGTGGAATAGAATCGAGGTTGCGGTCAAACAAATCCTCTCTGGGCTGGCCATTAAGACCAATGCTAGCGTGGCCAACCCTGAAGCGTTAGATTGGTTTAAGCAATGGGCAATTGCTCATTAGGTGGAAAGGGCCTAGACAAAACTAATAGATGGTACAATAAAGCAATAGAAATGGTCGGTGAGGCTTGAGTTCGGTGGTTGGACTTCGTATGATGTTTGGACGTCATATTGCAGTTAAAATCTCGAGAACTTCTTCACAAAGACCGAGCTTAAATAACGCTGTACCCTTAACAGCCGTGTCACATTAAAACACAAGCCAAAAAAAATAATTACAATAGTAGACGAAAACCCTAAAGAAGCCAGTCGAACTGACATTTCTAGTGCACTACTTAATTTGTGATTCAATTGTCTCATATGGACTGGCACATGTACCAATATAGGGTAGGGCCAAGTGCTGCTGATGTCTTGGCAAGACCATGAGACTCCACAGTTTGGAGAAGCTCACCCGGCCCCGATTCTGAGACCGCCAAGAGAAGTCACAATCTCACAAAAAGTTGCATCCCAGACATTTTGTTACTGCATGTCCCGTGTGAGAAGCCTTCTCTCCACAGGCGGCTTGCAAGCGGAAAGAAAAAACAAAAACAAGTCAACCAACTGGGCTGCCAATGACAGGGGTGACGCGATGTACAAAGCCTCATGCCGTGTATGAAGTACGGAGTTTATTTCCTAGTCCTACTATTCGCCGCGCTCGCGGCTTCTTCGGAGCGTTGGTCCAGCCTTTTAATAAAAAGAAAGTAGGTTCCGGAGGTTGGAGACTGTTGTAGATTGGATCGAGGAGATGACTGCGTTGGCTGCGGGAACCAGCAATCGCCTAGGGCACACGATCTACCGTAGTAGGAGACACATCGGAGCCCAGACGACCCATTTCCTTGGTGCAGCCACTATCATGACCCCCAAGTTTTTCCGCAGGGTAACATCGCAATTTGAACACAGGAGAGAGACGGTGGGATGTACCAGGGAGTTGGGTTCGAGAAGGATGGTCTCACGATCTGTCGTATCACGCGGGAAGAGAGACAGGAGACCACCAAGGTCATGTCAACCGTCAGAATACTCCTTCGCCCAGTTCAGACCGTTCGAGAGGTGCCATGGGGAAAGGGGCGCCAAGCTGGGAAACCAACAACACCTCTGTCCCATTTTAGGTCCATCTTGTTCACAAGTCCCAAAATGGTCAGGAGAGACGACCGGCGACTGAGGCCATGTTGAGATTGATGTCGTGTTGGCGGCCGTAGCAAGCAATCACGAGTAATATATAGTAGAGCAAATATTGGCACACTGTCAATCAATGCCGGTCCGGGGTTTTGTTTGATGGTGTAGGACCAGGTCAGTATCCGGAAGAGAAACATCAGACGTTGAAGCTGATTTCAAGTCCGTCCGAGATTGTCTGGCATGCCCATAGATACATTTACACCAAGCATACTGGAAGCGAGCTTGTTAGCCTGCTAGGCTGGCTTTGGTGGCGAATGCCCACATTTCGAGTTCTGAGAGTATCGTCGTCGTGGCTCCTGAGTTAATATCACCGGTACCCTGTGGGGTTCGAAATGTGCCAATGTCAAGATACCCTGCCACGCACCACCTTGCCGGTGAAGGAGACGCTGCAGGGGGTGTCGTTCATGGGTAACCAGGCCCGACCAGGCTGGGATTGGGGCTACCAAGGAGCCGTCATGGGTTACGAGTGGATGCTTGCGGGTCATTTGAATGGCATCGCAAATTACTTCGGCTTCGGTGGTCTGGCTCATCGCCACCAAGATGGGCGAGTCGTCTCGGTCGTCAGTGTCGCGCTCCATGTCCTGAGTTGCCGTCAAGTTGAGCGGCGAGAGTGTGGGTGAACCCTTTGACGAAGCCAACATTTTGCATTCGACTTGAAGGCGGCGAGAAGACCAATTGTGCTGTTTGCGCACCTAATGGGTTCACTTAAGTGCTGGGAATCGTAGGCAAGCATAGAGCATCATTGAAGGATGGATGGTAAAGTGAGAAGCCGACATTGTTAAGCTGCGAGATGGCGAACTGCTAGTTGGGGTTGCTTCCGTAGCGGTATGGTGCATAAGTACAACCGGTCGCCCTGGCGGAGGTTGCATTGCCTGCAGGTACCAAAGGACCAACGTCGTATTACATACCAAGGTTAGTAACCATCGTTGTTTGCTGTTCGACTGGCGTCTCGAACTGTCAATCGGTACCCTTGACATCTCTGGCAGCGATGGGCAGCGCCCTCCTGTTCGGTTGCCCAAGAAGCCAAGCCGACTAATCAAGCCTATTTCCTCTTTTGAACAACTTACCGACGACCGGGTGCTTCAGACTGAGCCAGGGAATGGGTTCTTGTCGTACGACATTGTAGGATGTGAGAGTGTGCGTCTGAAAATGTCAGTGGTTACTCCGGGACGTAGAGGGTGGGAGGGCGATTTTCAGTATCCTCCATACATAGATGCAACAGGACACGCATGCACCCATACGAAGTTGCATCCAGGACGGAGTATCTAGACCGTTTGTTGACGATTTTGTACTGATAGTCGTCGCTCGCGGTTCGAATCATGAGCGAAAACGACTGAGCATGATCGACGGCCAGGGCAATGCACGCCTATCAACGAATGGAGAACCTCGCTCAGCAGGGCAGCCGGAGGGTCCCCAGAGAGAGCAGAGCTCCTGGGAGGGCTCCACAGGATCCTCCACCCATTCCTTGTTCCCCGGGAAGGGCTTGCAGGAGGTTGCCCCATATTAGTAGTGTGTGTACCTGCGTCTGTCCATGTACTGTACAGGGCGGTACAGAGGTCTAATAAACCGTCTAATGCTCGGAGCTATTGACACACAAATTGCCGGACAAGTTGTCTTGAGCATGTCAAACCGTCTGCTTGGGGTTGCCTGCGACTGCACTCCAATGCGTGTTGACGATGGTCGAGTGGTGGCCGGAGAGCGTCGAGTCAGTTGCAACAGGGCTTTGATGAAGGATGGTGCCTGAGGTGGGATGTGGGATGGCCAACCACAGAAAGCCGGACACAGTGCGGATGCTGGGCTCAGCTCCTGCCAGCTCCCGCTCAAAGATGCCGCGTCCTAACCCACGATGGCACCTACGTACCATCACCTGTGTAACAACGACGCCCAGCCCCAGCCCTCTAGCTTTAGGTGCTGAGAGGACGCTGAGCTACCACAAGGGTGTCGTACAAGCACACGGATGCCAAAGACAGGAATCGAGAATGCCGTGAACGACAAACGGCAACGGTAAACCAGAAACCAATCTGCGGGCAAGGATTGGGATGCTGCGGCCACCCGAGACCAGCCATGCACGCTTCCGTGGTGGAAAGGGGCGAGAGCATTCCAGCTGAATGGGCAACACAGCACAGGCAGTACACACAGCACAAGCAGTACAAATAGGAGCACCAAGACATCAAAATGCAACGCGGATGCAGTTGGCGTCATCTGCCGCGACCGATTGACTTCGAATCCGTCCACAAAAATAACATCACATCATCGACATGGGCGAGACCTGGCACAGGCCAGTTCCAACATGCTTGATAGGTTGATGCCTCCGTCAAGGTGAGGCTGATTTGCCGTGGGAAGATTTCCAAACTTGGAACGGGTGGAGGCCGGAAAATACCTAGCTACCTAGATGGCTGGACTAACAATGAATACTTGCACGTCATGTCTTTGCCTACAGCAGTTGAGTTGGACAATGGCGCGCTTGGGAGCTTCATGGCACACTGTCCGTAGGACGGATGGGGAGCGAGCAGACTGCCCAGATGGTCCTAGCTCCAAGGCCGAGACCAAAGCCAGCTACCAGCTACTAATCCGTGCTAGAGGAAATCATCACAGGTCTAAAGAGCGAGCTTCTCGAGTATCGCCCTGCTGAGTTTCGGTGGCTGAATACCTACCTAAGGTACCTTAATCTACCAGCTACCTTGCCTCTCCAGGCTGGTTGGGGATCACCTCAGTGCCTTAGTGCTTGCTCCACAGAATGGAACCTGGCTCTGGCGCAATCTGCCTTCCTAGCGGGTTGGGATGCCAGGGGCCGCTCGCGGATTTGGAGCGCGCAATTACTCGCTCGAAAAAGGACGTCGAAAGACGGACGTACGGCTAGATTTACCTCTCCCGGCGCGGCTGTCTGCTGTCACCTCGCTCTGCACGCAACATCTGCCTCTCGCAGAGCATGCCTCTAGCCGTCCTTGGTATTTCCCTCCAACCCCAATTCTACTTCTAGTAGAGGCTTGGGGTGGTGGACTGCACGTAGTAGTTAGGTTAGTGGGGTTTCCATCACCGCGTTCGACAAGTACATCCGACATGCATGCTGAATTCATACAAAATGGGCGTACCTACCACCTACCTAGGCCGGTACCACCCCAAGAGCAGCGCACGTCCCGGCGCACGTACCACCGGACTTGCTGATGGCACCGCTGAGCACCCACTGCAACTTTGCGGCCGTCGCCGTCGCCCCGACCCTTTCCATCCCAAGCCCTCGGCGGCGTTGTCCATCCAAATCCATCCATTGGAGCAGCCATCCCATGCCATCCATTGTCTTGCTTCCTTCTTTTGGCTCCCCGCCGCGCCGTCTTTTCTTTTTTTCACGGTGGCCTTCTTTCTTCTTTCCTAACCCGGATCCTGCTCTGCTATGACATACTACTCTATACGTACTCTGCTGGATGACAAATGCTGGATGCCTCGGTCCTGATCCTGTGCACTGTGCCTTGACTCTCTCTCTCGCACCGCCTCCCGCTTCCCGTCCTCCCGCCTGACTCCAGGAAATTGTACATGCTAGCAAGCCAATCCAACCCCCCGGGCAACACAAAGTACTGTACACAGTACTGTTAGCTGCCTGCCGTGTCCTTACTCAGTCACCACAACCTGCTTCCGCCGTGTACCTCCACTCCTCATAAGGCAATTCCCCTCCCCCCTGCTCGCTCGTTCGCTCCCCTGTCTGGCTTCAACCCACTACTACCCGGGGCGGATTTGCTAGGCCATCATTCACTGGCTCGCCCACTGTTACCACCTACTGCTTAGGTACCCTAGGTACCCACATCCACTGGGAAAGAGAGCCCCTAAGGTGCCCCCCGGCCGAAATTCGACAGCTCGGCCCCCCTCCTCGGTCCCCCCCTTCTTTCCATTCTCCCCCAGCGCTGTTACGACTGGCTAGGCCCGCTCACCCCCCTGGAGCTCACATTCTCTCCCCTAACCACCTCTCACTCTCACTTCTCTCTCTCCCTCTCCACACCCACTCTCGCCCAGGTGCAGCCGTGTCGTCGATTTCCTTCCGTTCAGCCATCCCAATCCAACCCAATCCATCCAGTTGCGTACGACGACCTACGGCGACCAATTCTCTTTCCCGCCAACGCCATCGCTCTCGTCGTACTCCTACACCTGCCCGACGACATCTGCTCTCCCTGAGCCCGACTCGACTCATCGCTGCTCGTCGCCTTCATTCTCGTCCTCGCATCCCCAACCTCCTCACCTCCCGTCGCATCGTCGTCCGATCACAATGAACTCACAAGGCGCCAGCGACGTGTCGCCCGAGGCTATGCAGTCGCGCATCCAGCAGGCCCGCCGCGAAGCCGAGACACTCAAGGACCGCATCAAGAGGAAGAAGGATGACCTCGCCGACACCACCCGTACGTACCGTGCTCTCGCCCCACGGACCTAACGGCAAGGACAATAAACAGTGACAATGGACCTCCCCGTCGTTGCCATCGTTTGCCGATCTGCCTCTCTTTCCAAAGCGAAAAGTGAACAATGCTAACCTGATTCCCCGAACGATAGTCCGCGCTGTCGCGCAACAGGCTCACGAGCCCATCCCCAAGAACCAGCTCATGAAGTCCAAGCGGACGCTCAAGGGCCATCTAGCCAAGATTTACGCTATGCACTGGTCGACCGACCGAAGGCACCTCGTCTCTGCCTCTCAGGATGGAAAGCTGATTATTTGGGATGCCTACACCACCAACAAGGTCCATGCCATTCCTCTCCGGTCCTCCTGGGTCATGACTTGTGCCTATGCTCCCAGCGGCAACTTCGTTGCCTGCGGTGGTCTCGACAACATCTGCTCCATCTACAACCTTAACCAGCAGCGCGATGGCCCAACGCGCGTTGCTCGTGAGCTCTCTGGTCACGCTGGTTACCTCTCTTGCTGCCGCTTCATCAACGACCGCAGCATCCTTACCTCGTCCGGCGACATGACTTGCATGAAGTGGGACATTGAGACGGGCCAGAAGGTCACTGAGTTTGCCGATCACCTCGGCGATGTCATGAGCATTAGCCTCAACCCAACGAACCAGAACACCTTTATCTCCGGTGCCTGCGATGCTTTCGCCAAGCTTTGGGATATCCGAGCCGGTAAGGCTGTTCAGACCTTTGCCGGCCACGAGTCCGATATCAACGCCATCCAATTCTTCCCCGACGGCCACTCCTTTGTTACCGGCTCTGACGATGCTACTTGCCGCCTCTTCGATATTCGCGCTGATCGTGAATTAAACCTCTACGGGGTAAGTGGGCCCGGTAAATTGGCATACGAACGTCGTGCATTAACTCTGTTGATAGTCTGAATCCATCCTCTGCGGTATCACCTCCGTCGCTACCTCGGTATCCGGACGATTGCTGTTCGCTGGTTACGATGACTTCGAGTGCAAGGTATGTACTCCCCATGTCGATTGCGGCAATTCTCTTCCGGCTTGTGCGCACATGTATTAACTAAATACTCCAGGTCTGGGATATTACCCGAGGCGAGAAGGTCGGATCTCTCGTCGGCCACGAGAACCGGGTCAGCTGCCTGGGCGTGAGCAACGATGGCACCAGTCTGTGCACGGGCTCATGGGATTCTTTGGTGAGTAACTATCTATCGCACGATATGTGGCGATTCTGTTTTCATGGCTTGCGCAATTCGTAACGCAATTGGTCTGTGGGCATTGGCTAACACTACTCTTAGCTTAAAATCTGGGCGTATTAAATGCCGTCTGCGAATGCGATCGAAGTTTTGTCTGGATATATGAACGCCAGTACGCGCTGCGACCTCATACAATCTGCGTTCGCACGACGATATTGTCCACCGATCTCGAAGACCAATCACGCCCATATTATCTGCGATTATTGGCGTACGCAGGACGAAGTGACGAACCGGACCTTCTCACACATACCCCCTACCTACGAAATTCCCCCGGCCGGACGCGAAGACTCGAATGTGGGCTGTTTTCCTGCGATGGCGTGGGGAAACACACTTGACTGATGCGATACCTCTTCTTTTTCCTTTTGTTCACTGCCTCGCGACTGCAAAATTCTCTGCACAATAGTTTCCCCTTTCCTGACACAGCTCGTGTTGTTAGTAATGGGCGGTTGTATTACTGGATGGGATTTTCTGTGTCTTCAGTGGCCCTCTGTATATGATCGGCTCTCGCGCAAGCTTCCCGGTTTTACTCTTATTCTTTTTTTCTGCGAGGCGATTCGACAAGAAAGGACGGGAAGCTGTGGAGGACGATGATACGAAGGCCCCCATGGGAGTTAAAGGTTACACCGAGCCAAAATTTTCAGACCTCGAGATAATACACTACGATGATTCAAGAAACATCCCGCTCCTTCCGGCTTGCAACCTTTCAAATACGACTAAACAAAGGGCGTAAGGAGGGACTAGTCGGTGCATATGGAACTTGTTGTCGATTAGGCGGAAGCAAAGGATCCAACTTCTTGGAGGTAATGACAGGCCTTTTGGCTCTGGTGGTGGGAAGGATTGTAGGGATGGCGCATCATCAAGTAGTGAGGAGGGTTTTTGTCTCGACTCTGCCTTGACACTACGCTGTTCCTTGATGCACTTTCTTATTCTGTTGCGGATTCCCATATTGCATGGTCCTCTTAGCATGTACCTTTCTTTAATTCTTTTCCCGTACTGTCTTCCTGGGGTGGCTAGGGTGGTTTGGAGGGAAGGTTGAAGGTGTTTAGCTTTGTTGATTGAGGGTTTGCTTGCTGGGTGGCGGGTCGGTAATATGTTGTGGAAGGTGAAGAGCTATGATGGATAAGGAGTCGAGAAGGGAGAGATGAATGAATGGATGGGGGTTAGATGAGACAGAAAACCAACGGTTCCTTTTTCGATGCTGTGATTTGTTAGTGTGATCCTGACGGGGCAGGACGGCGAGGATGAAGGTAGGGTGGTAACGGGGTTGGAAGATGTATATTGAAGATGATGGTTGGCTTTCAAACTGTTGTTCTTAGGCATATCGAATGATTGGTCAACTGGATTCTCTGGCGTAGGTAATTGAACTATTTGAAGGAACTGAACCGCTAACATGATGTATGGATGTGCTGTCAGGCCTGCCGTCTGAAGTACGGGATAGCTGCTGCCATGACTGGACCGTGATGTACAGCATAGTCTTACTGTCACTCAAGAGTAAAAGACGGACTCATCTTGTGGACTTGTCGAAGTAACACCCACCAGTCTTTCGGGCATGGGCGGAGCAACAGTCCATGCGCATTCACAATGTCAGAGGGCCCCAAGGCTAGAGCATTGTCATCATCCTATACTCAGTTCCTTGATCACGAGAGTCGGTAATTGGATGTTGAGCATTGCTTTGACTGTTGGATGGTAGTCAAGCGAGGTCTCAGGGAAGAATAGGTGGAAAACATAGAGGCGTTTGTCACGCTAACATCTCCGAACATAATGGCCTCGGTATGCCGTGCTGCACAGCAAGGTTGAGTATCCAACTTTCGAGTCTTATGGGAAGTCGTTCAAGTTTGGGACATGTCAGCTCGCTGTTCCAAGCACTTGAGTTACTTACTAGAAGGTACCATCGAACCAGTTTGATAAGAGGCTTCGGGGTGTTTTAGCGCCTGTAGGCAATCACTTGACCCTGAGGAGTTGAACCAGCCAAGTTCGATGGGGAGAAAATGATTCGAGTGTATGATATTGGTCATTACCATTAAGAGTCATATGGTGGGAACTTTCGGAGACTGATAAAGACAACCTAATTGTAACGCAGCCCAGTTGGAAGCCTGAAAGAACAGGGATAAACCTGTTATTGAGCTGACAGGTTCCGGAGTATCGGAGTCTGTGATACGAGGGGGTGGGAGAGGGGGCGAACGAAGATGACCCCGATGATACGAACATATCTGATGGACGACGCCGCCCTGTCTGCGGTGTTGCTAAATCGAGTTACGAGAAACGTGAAGAGGCAAGAGCAGCTTTGACTTGACCCGGTGCATTTGACCGATTGGTTACGAGGTCTAAATATCATGCGGCGCAATGCAAAAGTAAGGCAGAGCAATGTGGAAGTTGGATGGCTGGTTTCACAGCTTGGTGCGCTGGCGATGGCATAGACGCACACAGCCACTGCCAGATATGGCCAAGCAGATGCAAGGGAGGATATGTAATAGATCGAGTCTTGCCGGTGGCAGAGGAGTAACGAGGCTCTTCGACGAGGTGAACGGGTCCAGGTATGAACGAGTAGGGCCGCCACGAGGCTCGTCTTGGAGTTTTAGCTGAGACAATGTGTCAAAGGACGCTCGGTATGGCTCCCAACAGCACGGATCCATTAAATCCATTTGTCTTGTCATAACGTGGGATCGGGCGCAAGAAAGGTGTTTGTTTTGGAATTGCTGTGGTCTACTCGCAAGCTTGCGAGAGAAAGAGTCAGTTAGACAACGGTGTGCCATGACGTATCCGGGAACGCGCCGGGCAGTTTTCTTCTCGAAGGCGTCGGCGATGCCGGAACGGTCGTCAATTCATCGAGCACGGAATACGTGCGGCTCCGTGCTTTGATTGCCTGGCCATGACTGTGTTTCCATTTGCTTCAGGTTATTCATAGGCCCGCCACGTCAACACGTTTCCGCTCCCAAGGCTGAGTCTCGCAGGCATCAGCGGGCTTTGAAAAGGAAACATCCACCGCCCGTTGGTTGCTTTTTTGGAAAGACCCGGTGGCGCCATGGCGTGCATGTTGGTGCATTTCTGGGGATGGCCTGGCGCCGTGGCTTGCGGCTACTGCAAGGCAGATGAGGATGTTGCGAGGGAGGTTTGTGGGCGATTGGCGAGATTGATTCAACGGTGAGTCGGATCGTCACAAGAGCGGGATATGGAAAATGTGCGATCGAAGCAAAGGCAGCCAACACTACCGTCGTTTAGTGCTTGTGAATATGTTGGTCAGCTGGGTGTTGTTCTACCTGCTTCACCTGTGTTAGGTGTTGACCGTGAGCATGAAGCGCCTGACGTGAGACAAGTTTGGAGCGCAAACTCATCACTTGCGGTAGTAGCTCGACGAGGAGTCAGGCTGCGCGTGTTATTGGCTGTTTACTGTGACCCCCAGCGCAGTATCGAACGGTGATGCAGCACCTGAGTCCAGAGCTATGTGCAGGTGGAAAGTAACACAGGAGCCCAATCGGCAGCAGAATGCCGGTGATAACACAAAACAAACAAGGTCTCCGACGACGACGACGACGACGACGACGACTGCAGGATGCATGTACGCATGGTGCCATAGCTCTCTCCGAACGGACACGGGGTCAACATGCATCTTCCTCGCTGGAGTTCCTCGTATGGGCTTCGTGGACCACTTCTATGTATGTTCAGGTTTCCAAGCAAACGAAGAGAGGCACAGCGTTGGCCGCGGCAATGTGGCCATGGTTCGTCACGGGTGACAAGGGTTCCTATCAGCGATACTCCCTGCAGCCCCCTCTGATTCCCAAACCATGGAGGCCGACACCTGCACGCCGAGTATCAAAGCTTGGACTGGAGATTCCGCTCAGCTTCTCAAGTGACCTCGTGCTCAAGGTAGTGGCGTGTAAGACAACATCGTTACTTTCTTCGCTCTGAAAGTCATTAAAGGTTATTTGGACTTTTGGGGATACGTGGTAAGGATTGTACCAAATTACAGTAGGAACCCTGCATGAACACTAACTTTCGGGACTTGAATAAACTCTTCCGGATCCCCGAGTCCCGGTTACGATCTAGAAGCTGACAGTCAGGCAAACGAGGCTGCGCTAAACAGAAGAGTCAGAGAACAGCGGTGAATCATCGCGAGGAACAGGTTGGTGGTCGCGTGGTCAGTGTTGGCTCTCACCGTCATCATCACTGGGGCGGGCAATGGGAGAGCTAGGGATTGGAGATGCCGAGAAAGATCGATGGAGGTGTAAGGTTGATGAAACAACCGGTGGTGTGAAACAATCGGCGGGCTGGGGAGGAGGGCGAGGTAGGCGTCGGCGAACTATGACGTTTTTGGCCTAAGGTGAGATGCTAACGCGAAAGGCTGACGTGCTATTCGGGTCGATAAAAACGGTGTGCACCATTTGCGATGGCTGAGATTGGGGATCGGCTGCGACTAGAGGAAGAAGAGGCCAAGTCAGGGCAGAAGGCCGGGTTGACCTGAGCTAGACAGGGCGGCGTCTGACGACTTCGAATCTAGACGCTTTGAAGAAGGGAAATTCGACAGTCGCGGACCCATGGCGAGTCGGAGAGGAAGCGGCACCTGCATTGTACAGTCATCTCTTCTTTTCGGAGAAAACCTGGTTAGACGAAAATAATCCCCGAAACCTGGGGCCTTCGCATTGCTGGTGTTTGATGGGCTCTGGCATGTCTGCCAAGGCATGTCCTCGAGAAGGTTGCATCAGCGTAAATCAACGGCGGCGCATGGATGGAGGGAACGCAAGCGTGGGACGCGTTGCAGGGACATGGCCTCTATGCTAAACTTGGATGACGATTGTTCTGAGCATGGCCGTCTTGAACGCGCTCATCACGGGGTTTTTTTAGGCCTCGCCCCCCAAAATTCAGATACACCCGGGGTTACGGGTGGAGCGTGGGATGGTGTGATGCCATTGGCGCCTGCGCGACGAAACCCAGCGCCCATTGGCCCCGAACCACCCCCCTTTCGTTCCTTACAGTAGACTGCCGCAGCGAAACATGCACTGGAACCCCGAGCTGCCGGGGCACACGTCCTTCCGACGCAGGGGCGCCGGCGGTGTAAGTGGCTCGGTCTGCTCCGGCTCACCCCAGGCATGCGTCGCAGGTTTTCCCAATGAACCGGGGATGTTCTTTCTCTTTGCCATCGCCTTCTCCTCTTCAGCGCCTTGCTCGGGTCTTCTGACAGACGACGCTTCAGTGGGCGGAGGCGGTCTGCTAGGCTGAAGCGCCGGGGAGTCCTCCTCCGGAGCATCGAGGTTTGCGTTGGATGTTTGCTGGCTTGGGGAAACACGTAGTTACTGCGCCTAATCTGTTTCACGCAGATGGCCGAGGCGTGTGTATGAGTTGTGTGATGCTTCGAGCTCGAGCCTGGATTTTGAGACAAAGAATCAACGGTGGTACTGAATGGCATTGTGCATTGTGTGCCAATTCCAAGAGCATCTCTTCATTTCCCTCAAGGCCCGGCTATCTCTTCATCGGCAATTCCGACCCAGTACCAGTGCCGATGTCAACCAGAGCGTTAATGGCAGCGTTAAGGCCAGCGAATGGCGGGTCGGCCCCGTCACCATTGTAACGGTCTCGCACGCCGCTTCATTTCATTTTGGACATCAAACCCTCACTATTCGCATCCACCGTCCCCCCTTCGTGGCGACTGCATTCCCAGGAATAGCAGCAAACGTAGTCTCTGGGAGGGGGCGAAGGAGCAACATGGACATCTGCCAGCTTAGAGTGACGCAGGACCTGGCCGTTTCGCGGGCTCCGTCGCGGCGCACGCAGCCCATCTTCCAAAACGAGGGTTCGACGACGACGACTCGAAGCCAGTTTGCAATAAGCCACGCCTACGAATACTGCGTACGCAATAATAGCTTCAACCAGGAATGCTGCATAGCCGTTTCTTCATCTTCTAATTCAGATCACTTATTATTATTATTATCAAGGCAGGTGAATAAATCAGGCAAAGTAATTAAATCAGGCAGTGCATTAACCACTCAGTGACATCCTACCCTCAAACAGTCACGCTGCGGTTGCGCCGTCTCGCGTCCACCTCCACTGGCAGCGCCCTGTAACGCGCGCTCGAACCCTGCTTTGCCCGACTTTTGCGCCCTCGTCCCAAGCAGCCACCAGGGCTTTTCCAGGCTTTCCAGGCCTCGGGTCACTTGGTGGCCCGATCTCGTGGCGACAGGGGAGGGCACTTGTGGCCCTCTTTCTTTCCCTCCAACTCCAACCCCGTCTATCTAACCTTGGCTTTTCTCCCACACACGCACGTGCACCACTCTCTCCAACGACAAACCACCATCAGGAGCCTCTCACGCACCCCCCACCCCCACCCCCCCCGACTCTGAAACAGCCCAACGCTCCGGATCCTAGGAACCCCCGTCCAACGACAGTTCTCCTCTCCTCACCTCTAAGCGCTCGATCTCACCGCCCTGCTCTCTTCGGCTTTCGCCTTGTGCCTTGTTCTCTTGCCCCTGCTCCACATCTTCCAGAACGATACCCGTCACCAAAGAAAGCTCAGACACGCGACCCCTTCCTCCGCCACAGATCTCTCCTCCCCCCCAAGACCGGCACATACATATCAAGAGCCCTCCTCCCCCTCCACATCCTTCACCATGTCCACCGCAGCCCAAGACGAATTCAACGACCTTGTCTCTAAGAATACCCATCGAGAGACGCTTCATCCCGAGGATCGTGACGACCCTGAGCACAAGAGCTTAGACCTCTCTGAAGAAGACGTATTCCGCAACGGACAAATCGACGCCGCCATGCGTATGCCTACTCTCGACCGACTCACCGGCGCTGGCGCCACTGAGATCAACCTGCCTCCGGCCTCCTTCGACAGCGGCCGTGCCACTGGCGTCAAGGGCGTCATCGCCGACGCTCGCAACTACGAGGCTGCTCGCAAGAACAAGTGGCGCAACCGTGTGCGCACTGCCCGCGCCAGCATCTTCGGCCTTGACAGCATCTCCCAGACCTCTTCCAAGAGCGACAGCGAGACCGACGATGATTCCAAGAGCGGCAGCGGCGACCCAGATGAGGAGGCCTTCCTCCAAGAGTGGCGCGAGACCCGAAGACGTCAGCTTGAGAGTGACGCCAACCGAGCTGTGAGGAATCGAAGGACTAGCCCTAGCGTTCGCATCTACGGCCGTCTGGACGAGGTTGACGCTCTCGGATACCTCGATGCAATCGAGAAGGTCAGCCGAGAGACCACTGTGGTTGTCTATGTCTACGACAGCGATGTAAGCAATACAACCCACTCCACTATCAAGCCATGATGCTAACAACTATTATAGTGTGAGGTTTCAAGCACTATCGAGGCTGCCATGATGCCCCTGGTCAAGAGCTACTCCACCATCCACTTCGTCAAGGTCCACTACGAGGATATCGAATTTGACAACGCGGCCGTGCCTGCCATCCTAGCCTACCGCAACCAGGGCGACTTGTTTGCCAACCTGACAGGTGTTATTGAGATGATCCCGGACGATGAGAGCTTTGGCACCGCGTCATTGACCAAGCTCTTCACCCAGCATGATATCCTATGATACGACCTGGTCCTATCATATTGTCTCTTGCAGTAATGTCGTCATGTCAAAAACCTATTACCTTGTCCATGTCGGTCACTAAACACCGACCCTATTACGATACCCCCATACGGATGGAGGGCTCCTAAATGAGGAACCCCCACTTTCACTATTCTTTATTATTTCCTATTTTATTATGTTGAGCTGGCGGAGTTATTTGAGTATACCACGCACGACGATGAACTGCCATGTCTTGTTCTACAGTGCAGGCTCGGGATTGGTCGAAACGCGGATGGAACGCTTGGATGAGACCCAAGGACATAGAAAAAGGAGGGTGTTTGGATGTTTTTGTTTCGGGATGAGGACACACAACAGATACCTATACGATTTTGGTCCTTAGAAAGGAATGTGGGAGCCAGCTTTTGGAATTATAGACGGTGTTTGGAACCAAATGTACACATAGCCATGACACGTGGGAATCAGTAATCTTACGTGCTTGGTCTAAAATGAGAAGATGTTTACTCATTCAAGAAATATGTGCCCTTGCCCATTGTGTATTCCTTGTGTCTTATTGTGTCTCTTCATTTTATCTCTTCATTTTATCTCTTCATTGTGTCACGTTATTATGTCTTCTTATTCTGTCTCTTATGTCTCCTATTGTATATTCATTGCCAGTTATTTAATGACCTGGAAATCTTCATGGGCGTTGGCAGTCTCTGATTTGTTCCTGCGAAAGGTAACTCTGTGGGCACATCGGCGAAAGGGCAATTAGCAATCGGGTTGCTATCTTGGAACTTTGATCATTCCCTAGGGCGCAATGAGTGGGAAGCTGACTTCTTTGCACCAACTCTTCGAGGGCTCTGAAACTGGTTGGCTGCTTTATGAGGATGAAGGTTGGTTGTTCTACCTAGGGCGATGGTGTTTGCTCTTCCCAGAGGTTGGAAACGAAGCCGCGAGGCTCCCAATCTTGACTGTTGCTAGCACTTCTGCTGCTCTGAGATATTGTAAGGGGAGTAGCTTCCAGATTCTCAGTCTGGATAGCGAGTAGTAAGGTTGCTTGTCTCATGGTATGATATCTTGGTTTGGCTTCACAGCGACTGCTTGTTCCGCAGCACTTGCATCGGTATGTTGACTTCGTAGCCTACCAACCTGTGTTTGGAGGTGTGTGAAGCTTTCCCCATACCATGTTTGGGACCAAAGCTTCCGGGCACCCAGCTGGTTTCGCTTTGTTCCCCAAACGAGAGCCCCACCAGCGAAGCATTCCTGGCCGTGAACGACAAAGATAAGGAAGCGCTTGTTTCGAATGTTCATTGAGTGGTTACTGGATCTGAGATGACATATTTCATACACCGGGTAGGTTGGAATGGGGGTGAGTTCTCAGCCGCCGAAGAAGAAAGAAGAAGACGGAAGTGCTCTGTATACCTCTCTCCAACAGAACTCGAACACTCTATGCCGCCAAGTGAGCTCGAAAGGCAAAGATGAGTCAAGCGTGAAAAGGTATTGAGCAAAGGGAAGGGGGAAGTGGCTCAAATAGGTAGGTAGGTATCGCGTGGCAGGACTGATAAGGCATGCATACTATGGTATGGTGAGTTAGCGGCACCTGGCGCTGGTCTCGGCGGTTGTTGGAGGGGTAAAGTTGTCCAATATTTGTTTGGTGTGTCAGACTTCTTGATGATTGCCCGACGGAATTTGGACGAGTTTTTGGCGAACAATGAACTAAAAAGGTGTCATATGGCGACTGTCTTACGTGATATGGAAATCGAGGGGGACAACAAAATGATGAGATATATCGGAGTGAGATTTGGGACTGGTAAGACAAGACTGAGACTGGTCAGCTCTAATAAGTAGTACCGCACGGTTTTGCTGGGTGCTAGCTTATGTACTAGGGAACGGGATGGAGGAGGGAGTTGACGGTGGGGATGGATGGGTGGCAACATCAGGAAGGGAGGGGCAGGAACCGGAAAGCAATCGGAACAAGAACGGGAACAAGGAGGAGAACAAGAACAAGAATACGGGGAGGCAAATGCGCGATTAGAAAGAGGGAATATTGGAATTGATTAATAGACCAAGGGATAGGCTGGTTTGAAGCTGGTCTCACGGCTGATGGGGAGATGTGGTTGAAGCAGACAAGATGGTTCGTCGTTGGAGGTGCGTTGGGTGCTCACGAGGTCTCCCAAGTGCCTGTAGGTACCCCGCAGTTACGCTACGCTAGGGAGCTAAATCAGTCACGACGCCATCGTGGTGGGGCGCGGCGAGCTGCGATAACGACCCCGAACGATAGCAATCCCCCAGCCCTGACGCAACCCTGAAGTTCATGTAGGTCTTTTGGTAGTTTGGGTTGGGGGTTATTGGGCAGCGACACGGGATTTCTCCTGTTTCTTTCGAACTGCCCCAAAGGAAACAAGAGAGGGAATACGGTGGTTCTTTAAGATGTGACAATGTGAGAAGGCTGCGTGCGGCTTACTTTGGGTCGGTACCTGATCTGACGTGTATTCTCAACAAGTCCACGAGGCGGACGAGGGTGCAGTACAGTGCATGTATATGGGAATTGCCCCTCCCTTTGATGTGGGTCCCCATCGCCTTGTCGTCTTTCTAGTGAATTATGCTAAATCGATGTTGCCATCGGTTCACGACAGAGGCAGCGTCAGAGTCAAGAGCAGATGGAGAGTGCGGACTGGCACCTGGATGTCGAGCTCGGATTTGGACGGGTATCAGCGTGAGAGATGATCTAGGGATTCTGTCAACTGAAAAGAATCAGTTGGTACACCGTATTCACATCTTTATGGTGGCTTATGCACCTTTATAGTCATGGTGACATTTTGCCGCCGCCCTGCCTTCACTTTGGGGGCTGCCTTTGTCCGTGCCGATGATCCTGCCTATCACCCTTCTCGAGCTTGCCAGCTTGAATTCACTTCCTGACTTGCTGGGCAACGACACGCTGTCTGATTCACTCATTATGATTAACTTTCATCTCTCCAAAGCCACAAGAACCTTTTTCGCTGTCTGCCTTTTTTTTCGACCATTCTTTTCGCCCCTCCCTTCCATCAAGTCCACGACACTCTGCCACCGCCACCGATAGCTTTAATAGCGTGCCCCGCGGCCTTGTCTGATAGGGACCAACGTGCTCACCATCTTATCGGTCCGCGCCCCCAGCCAAAGTGACCCTCTCCGAAACCTGCGCCGCTCAAGGTCACTCGTGTTAACGACGATTGCCCAAATTTATCCTCAAACAACCAGCACAAGCCCTCGCTCCCTCTGCAACGTCATCGCAGGTACAGAACCCCTGTAGCACCCTTAACCCCCCCTCGTTATCCCCCCACCACTTGTGCTGCCCCCGTTCAAGGCAGCCTCAGCTCTTAGGTTCCAGGCCCGCCTTCGAGACAAGGCACGGCCGGACCCAGGCAGGCAACAGGCTCGATAGGCCGACCGACCGGGTCGACAAGACGCCTCGGGATCGGTGGACTGGATTACTGGATTGACTGGGACGGATTCGGCGAACCAGAGCTCTAGAGGACAGCCAGGTGCTGGTCACTTCGTGCACTTGCCTGGTATTAGCTCATCTTGTCGCATTCACCTCGCAAACTAAAACCGACGGGACCCTGGAACGTTCAACCCTCAAGGCTCAAGGCTTCATCCAGGTTGCATCAGCCCCGAGCGTTTCTCCGCTTCCTTCATCCCCATCTTCCATTTGGCTTTCGCTCTCCTACACATGCTGGTAAGTAACATCTTCCTCTCTTCGTTATCCTCTTCCTCTTCCATATTTTACTGGCCTTGCATCTCATCTGGTTTCCTCTCTGTCAAAAGGACGCTGCTGTCACCCCGCCGCTACCAAGTCGTCCAACGCATTGCCTCCTGCTCCTCCTCCCCCTCCATCTCCGGCGATCCGTCTGCCCCTCCTTCTCCCGAACTCGCCCCCCCAAAGAACTACCAACCTACCTGCCTATAAGCTCCGCCTTGACGCTCACAGCTGCCTCTTCATGCATCGCTCTGCTGCCGTAAAGCCTATGATGTGATAAGACGTCGTCGCTGATTTTGCTCCCTCCTCGTTATGGAACAGCAGGGCTCAACACCTTGCACCTCGTCATCTGCCACGCATCGTGATACCCCATCTACCCGGGCGTCGCCTGCACCACCTGTGTCACTCCCCGCGCAGACAGTGACCCCCCAGTCCAAGACTACCACCAACATAACCACTGCGAACAGTACGAACATCACGAACACCGTGAACACTGCTCCTTCAACACCTAACCCCGCCTTGACGACATCGACGACTCCTTCAACACCAACTCGGAGCCAGCTTTCGACTTCTGAGCCCTCCCTTCGCTTTCCCCGCCCCCAAGGAAATCGACACCTCGCGAACTGGATCTCGTCCAGTAACCCCGACATCATGCGTGTCACATCTACCGAGGACACGGGCCTGTCCGAGTCTACCTACGAACTCATCACGAGCACCGACACCGAGTCCCAAGACGACAACTATACTGAGTCTATGGGAGAGTCTGTCGGCTCTCTCGACTTTCATCGTCTCGATGACGTCCATAGCCTCACCGGCACCGAACATACATACGATGACGAGTCGGTCGCTGGCGACTTGGAGCCGCAGCTGATTACTGCCCCACCCAACGATAATGACGAGCATGATACCACTGTCCTTGACCCGGCTTCACGGGTGCATCACGACGGCGAATCTGCCTCCACTGACGGTTCGGACACCGAGTCGGAGTCGGAGGACGATGCTCGCTCTCGATCCTCTCTTGAATATACACAGCAGAGTCTCAAGACTCCATCTATTCCTACACCAGAAGCTAGTAGGATTGTGGATCGACCCGCCGACTTGGTCGACGCCAACGGGGATGAAGACAATGGAAGTATACGAACCAGAGTTGTCACTTGGTTCTCGGACTGGTACAAAGCTGTCCGGTATAGGGACAACCAGGCTTGGTCTTCTCTGGTCAAGACCGCCAGCTCGGCACTCCCTGGTATCCTTTGTGCATTGATCGTGGCCCTGGTGATCGCCGCCGTCCAACCCCGGAATCCCCACATTCCCGCAGCCATGCCTGCCCTCACCACTGCCCGCCCCACCACATCCTTGGCCTCCTCTACCAGCCAAACCTCTTCTACACAGTCTGTCCTGACTGCAACGACTGAGACTGCTGGCTTAGTTCCGCTTGAGAATGCCCTCCCCAACGAGTGGCTCTTTGCGGGCAAGAAACCCGACCTGGCGGTTTTCAAGCAACATGGCCAGTTTCTCGTCCGTATGCCCTCAGATGTTAAAGAAGCGTGGTTGGCGAAGAAGTGCCTAAGCTTTTCTGCAACTCGTGGGGATGCCTCTGTCCCCATCACTACGTCGTCAACAGACGACGGTATGTTGATCAAGTTCCCCTATGAAGAGTCTTACGGAACCGTCAAGGTCGACATTACTGCCTTTTGCCGGCCAAAGATCCGCAAGGTTTTCCGCGTCACCTTTGACAAGGGCATCATGGAGGGTGCTTTGGAGATTACCAAGCACCTCGCCCAAGATCTGACTGAACTCGTTCCCGCTGCTGCTCAAGAGGCAGAGCGGTGCTTCGGGGAAGCCAAACGATCCCTCGAGTCAGCCTCCGATAATGTTCTGACAGCCTCTGACAGTCTTCTCAGGGACCTCAGCACTCGCTTCCACAATGCCCACTATTCTCTGGGCCTCATCAAGAAAGAGGCCCGGTACCGCATTCAAAGCGCCAAATTCGAAGTGTCAATGAAGCTTGGAGGCATCGCCGACCAAGTCATAGAGCGGCTCCCCAAACCCCGTGATATTCAGGACCAGGCTCAACTGGGTCTACTTGATGCGCAGATCTCTGCCAAACTATGGTGGCTGAAGATGATAGGAAACAAGGACCAACATGATCAGTACCAGCACAAGGCTAAGAGCTTCATGGCTCAGAAGAAGGCCGACGCCGCCGACGCCAGCGAGGCTCGCAAGATGAGACGCCACGTGATTAACGACAAGACCGACGTACACTCCGGACTTTGGAGCAAAGTGTTCAAAGGTCCCCGATGCGCAAACAAGCTCGGCCGAGGAAAGCGGGGAATGCAGCAATGCGACTTCGTGGTATAAGGGGGTTCGTCTGATTTCTTTGCTCGTTCATTTCATTGCTGGAGGTAACTTTGTGGTATGGACGAACTCGGGCTGGCAATTTTGAGGTATGGGAATCACGGTATTGGACGGAGTTTTCGGTCTCTTAACCATCATGTAGACATTGTCTTTGTCTTTTTCTTCTCATTACACTTTCTTTGCTTTTTGCTTTATGAATACTCAATCCCCCTCCGCATTTCCCTTGGTTACCCAGCATCCCTTCCCTTTTGATGTGCTTCCTGACACATGTGTACATGATACGGACGTTGGAAAAAAGAAGACAAGGCTGCCCGATCAGATCCTTCCCAGGATGGCGGATATTGCCAGGTTGTAATACTGCCCAGAGATACGGAGAAAAAAATGAGGAGAGGGAAGCCGCGAGATCCTCCTTGAGATCTGCGAATACTATATCGATTGTAATACTACCCAATTTTAAAATGCATTACCGAGTGATGGTTTACGATAGTTGGGTGAAGTGAAGTCCAGGTGGTTGTGCTAGCTCCCGGCTTAGTGTCCGGCAGCCGTAGTTGAGAGACGCTTGTTGTGGAGTTGTGACGAGCTGGTAATTACGAAGTAATTGTTGGGTCGGGTGCTGCCCAGCAACGCAGCTGTAAGCTTCGGCGTGGAGAACTGTTGGTGTGGCATTCATTAGGTGGGATGTTGGATTGAGTGCTAGAGCCACTGCAACAACATCATGACTGTGTACTCCGCTTTGATTCTCAGCGTCCTCCAAATAGAGTGACTGATGTGCCTACTAAAGCTAAGCGATGTTTTGTTAGGTATCTAGGTAGGGAATGCTCCATCGTTGCTTACCAACGGCCGGAGGAGTTGATTATGAGCGATTGACGGCTTCCAGAGCCACCTTATTCACGTGGTTCCACCCACCTCAATGGAGAGTGACTTGCGGTGGTCTCCACATGTAATTTTGCGCTGGGGTCTTTTGCAAAAGGTAGGAGGTACCTCTTCGGCAAAACAGTGCAGGAGAGTGACTTGTAGTGGTACCTGAAGAAGTGGAAGCAGTGTGCGGATGGGTGGGCCAATGGCAGGGCTTGTTGACTTTTTTTTTGGTGCCCGTAGGCAGGCCGCACCCGCCTGGAAGCACAAGCACCAGCGCATGTGCACAGGCAACTTGGCTAGGTACCTACAGCACACGGCGCACAGGCTACAGCGCACACCGCAGCGGCCAGCCCAAGGTGGGAAAAGGAGGGGCAACTAGGTATTTCTCTTCGGGCGGCGAAGCAGGGAAGGGGGGGGAAGGGAGGGGGACCAAATCACCCAAATCACCAGACAAAAACTCCCCGTCTCGCACCCGCACATCCTTTTACCCCACGGATCTTGCACCAGCGCAGCAACAACTCGTCGAATATTCGCTTTTAACCTGGTGAGTTCCCGCTGTTCGCGATCCCGATTCACTCATTTCTCGCAACCACTCTCTCCTCCTCTGACTTGTGGCCTGGTCGTCTGCTGGTCCGCCCGCCGAGCAAGCAGGAGGGGAGAGGGAGGGGGGAAGAGGGGTCGTCAAAACCCGCCCAGCAGATTGAGAACCGCACATGCTAACGTGGCGGTGGGGATAACAGATTTACGAGTTTCCAACCTACACACCGCAAACGCCAAAATGTCTGCCTCCGAAGTTACTGAGCCCAAGGTCGAGGAGACCAAGGTCGAGGAGACCCCCAAGGTCGAGACCACCGAGGTACGTGGGATAGCTGCTCTGCGGTTTTGGTGGCGATGGTGCTTCCCCGCGATTTTGACGACATCGCATCCGTTGGCGGCGGGATGGCGCGGTAAAAACTCTTCTTCTTCGGCAGCGATGGCTCGGGATGAACTGTTATCTATCGGCGCGCCGTTTAATTTCCGCTCGACGCAATCACGTTGTCTTCTCGTTTTGTCGTCTTCGTCTTCCGGCCCGCTCCCAACGGTGCAGTCGTTATCTCTTGCGCGATCTCGAGCACCATCCCCGTCCAACATTCCTCGACATGCCCTGCTCTTACCTTTTCACATTAACATCTTATTCAAACGCACTCTGCTAACATGTAATATTGTCATTCTAGGCTGAGAAGCCCGTTACCTCGTCTTCCGTTTTCTCGATGTTCGGTGGTGGTGCCAAGAAGGAGAAGAAGGAGGAGGAGGACCGCGGCGACAACTCTGGCAGCGCCAAGGCCCAGCGGGAGGCTAAGGGTGATGATGTATGTCTTTCCCTGGAGGTAGCTCGTGCTGCCTTTAGTCTCTACCGCAGTAGCTGTGACTGCTGCTGCCGTTTCATGAGGAGTCCCACACAACTGACAAAACCTGTGTATAGGATGTTGCTCCTGAGTCCGAGGACGTCCACTTCGAGCCCGTCATCAAGCTGACTGAGAAGGTCGAGACCAAGACCAACGAGGAGTCCGAGGAGCAGGTCTTCAAGATGCGCGCCAAGCTGTTCAAGTTCATCAAGGAGTCCAGCGAGTGGAAGGAGCGAGGCACTGGCGACGTCCGCCTGCTCAAGCACAAGGAGAACGGCAAGACCCGCCTGGTCATGCGCCGCGACAAGACCCTCAAGGTCTGCGCCAACCACTACAGTACGTCCCACTCAGGGGGTTCGTGTTGGAAGACAACGGACCTGGAAAAATATTGTCATGTGTTTTTGCTAACTTAGGACTGTAGTTGTCCCGGAGATGAAGCTCTCCCCCAATGTCGGCTCTGACCGCAGCTGGGTGTGGAATGCTTCTGCCGATGTCAGCGAGGGCGAGCCCGAGGCCGTTACCCTGGCTATCCGATTCGGCAACTCCGAGAGTATGTGCACTGCAAGCTGTTGTTGAGCTTCAAAAGCTAATATTGCGATTCACAGATGCCAACGCCTTCAAGGACTCCTTCATCAAGGCCCAGCAGGAGAATGAGGAGATCTTTGCTAAGTCTGACGATGCCGACAAGGCTCCCGAGGAGGGTGCTTCTGCTCCTGCCGAGGAGACATCTTAAGCAGACTCTGGTTAATACACTCCCCCATTACGGGCTCGGCCTGGATGCCCACTGGGATTGAATCATAATCCCCGTCAATGTCCCGGCCGGACCCCGATCTCCCCTGCACGTCACCACAACACGCCTTGGATATCGTCGTCGATGGACGATGATGGCGCCAAATTCCCAGAACCCCATACCCAATTTACACATACACGCATCACCACAATCACCATCACCACACGCACGCACTACACCACTGATCGAAATTAGTCGAGGACCCGCGGAATGGAGGGTCATGGAGAGTGGAGTGGGAGGAGAGCGCCATATGGATAGCTCGCCTTCCGGCGGATTGGTGGATGGACGAATAGCATCAAGAGCATCAGATCACACAGCACATTCAATTAAAAAATTAGATAGACATTGTGCGGTTCCCGGCTTGCGTGACTGGGCACCCTGTCAGCCTTCGCGGAGCTCCTGCTCGACTGTCTGCACGCAAACTAACGACGCCTACACTTGCTCACTGCGATTGTGGCCCAGTGCGTTGTTAGTAGGCAGAATCAAATTGTAAAAGGGTATATAGCCTGCTAACGATAACAACAACTTCACTCCTTCCATACTTTGGCAACAACGCAATAACTTCGACAATGCATCTTTCCACTCCCTCTCCTCCCCAACACTCACTCCCCTCCTACTCTACTCCAGATGTGCCTACCTCCCAATTCCAAGCCAGAGCGACAGAGAAACGTAGCTCATGCCGAGCTGCACCGCATGAGACGACTCCTTGAATATCTTGGGAAGTGTCTCAGGTGCCCAATCTAGATGTCCGGTCATCGGTTCGAAAGTGAGCGGGAGATTCATAGCATTCATCATAGTGTTGCTTTTCGCGGACTTCATATGCTGGTTTAGCGACTCCATGATGGTGTCAAAGTCTGCCACGAAGGAGCCCTTCGTCCCCACGTTCGAGATGGCCCCTCTGTTGACCGCTTCGCATACATCGTTGGAGGAAACAGTCACATCCTGGAATTCTTGGGTGAAGTTCTGAGGTTTCTCCGGGATGTTGATTTGGGCTTCGAAACTGAATGTCTCGTGTCCATGGTCGCCCCGGCCAAGGCCCGCTGGGGTTGTATGCTCCCAGAGCACTGCGTAGTGCTTGAAAACCTCATAGTATTCCTGACGCCTAGTAGTCATGGCTTTGCGGCTCTCATACATAGCACGGTCCGGGTCCGAGCTGTCGGTCCCTGGTGCATGGTCCAGGATTTCCTGCATTGTCTTGTTCAACATGCTCGAAACGGCCGCATCAGCACAATGGAGGAGGAGGCCGGCGTGTCTACGGTCCATGGCCTGAACAGCGCGGCCAGCCCATCCCCGCGGATCCGCCAGCAGGATCGCCAGTGCTGGGCGTGGGTCGAACTCAACTTCGTTGGTCCAGTGTATGTATTCAGTATGGGTCTTGAGGTCAGGCCATTTCGCCATCACGGCCAACTGCTTCGTTGCGGGCAATTTGCGAAATGCCCTAATAACGCTGGCGCGGTACCCCTTGTGGTCTGACATAGTGAGTCCCTTGTGTGGAGGATCTCCTCCGCGAAGGACCGGCTCTCGTTTGAGATGGTCTGGTTCCGGGCCAGTTTCATCCCGCTTCCAGTGACCATCTGCATTATGGGGGGAGAACGCTTCGAGGAAAGTCTTTCTACCTGCGGGACCATGCGCCCTCCACCACTTCGGTCGCCAAGTGTGAGCATTTGGGATTGATTTGTTGACAGGGACGACCGGCAAGGCTTCCCAGCCCGGGTTGATATAGTCATCCTGTATAAACTCGTCCATCGGCGGCAGGGGAGGCTCGCCCGGCATGCACGTACCGCGCCAATGGCAATCGCAGTCGATTGGGCCATTGTACAAGTTGTTGATAAGGGTTCCAGCGAAGTCTGTGAAGATATTGCCACTACCGTAGGGGAGGTGGGTGAACCAGCATCCCTTTGGAGGTGGTTTTGGCATCTCCGGTATGTCGTTGATTGCCATGATGGGCGAGAGTCGTTGATATCGTTGATGTTGTTGTGCCTAAGGGGTGGGTTTACTATGGAAGTAGTTCAGTAAGGCAACTTAGGACTTGGACGTGAAGATGGGCAATGTAACTTCTTGACGCAAGTGTTGGCTGGTGATTCTGTCATATTTAAAGGACTATTGCTAGTAGTAGGCCTAGTTCTTGCTGTTGGGGTTTTTTTCTACCTTTTCCAACTGTCAAGGTGAAGTCTGGCTCCCTTCTGGACATGTGCCAGTTATCAAGCCTCCTTAACTCTTAATAGGAGCACTACGTTCCTGCGTGATGGGTGCTCGCCATGCAGCCGGTGAAGCATCAACAAATCCTTTAAGCATCAGCCACCAAGGTTGAGCAGGGTTTTGTCATTGCATGGTTGATTGTGATTGTGGATCCCAGTGGCGCTGGGGGATGTGGCTAACCCGCTGTAGGGCGGCGCTGCGCCACAGGACCTTATCCATGATTCACCGATGCACCCGGTCACGGCATTGTGTTGGTTGGCGCTAGGGTCTACCGGATTTACGCAGCTCGCTCCCGCTCCCCAATTCCCCAAGAGGATGTTGTGCCCCCCCAATGCCAAGAGCTGGGGAATGTTTGCGTTTGCCTCTGTGCCTGGCTCTCTCTGTCTCTCTGTGACCACACGAATACCCGGAAGGGACAGAGACATGGCTGGCCATGACGGCACATGGGAGAACAGCAAGGAACCAGAGAGACGGGACGGGCTGTTGGTAGCGTCCAATGCCTTGACTCCTGACTGGACTGGCTCGGGGGCGCCGCAGACGCACACATGCTACTAAAACCGTCCTTGCTCGGACGCGCTTCCACGGTTGTGCGGCGTGTCAGGAGGTATCGCCCACCTCGATGGCCTGCTGGAGCTTGTACTCCATGGAGAAGAAGACACGGTGCTATCTTCTGCGCATATTGGTAGGGTGTAGATATGCGTACCTTTGGTAGGTAGATAGGTACCTAGACCCGTGGTAGGGTTGGCTACCTACCTTTGAAATCATTTGGTAGGTTTGTAGGCAACCAAATGAGGCGGGCGAAGGTAGGGAGGACAGGCCGAGAGTCAAGCAAGGCAGCGCGTTGAATCAGAGAGGCCAGCCCCCTGTCCAGTCCGAGGCAGTGGAGTTTCTTCGCGCACAGTGGTGCAAAAGACCCCCCTGGGCGGCACCAGCTGTATCAGCGAGAAGGCAACAGGCGATCCAGCGAAAGCAGCACTACAAGCCGCGAAAAAAAAGGGAAGCTTTCCCGTAGCCCAGTGTCTCTCCTGTTGGTCTGGCTCGTCAGTGGTTTTGGTCTGTCTTTTCTCAGCCTCCTCCGGCGCGTCAATCCGGGAGTTGATCAGCCTCCTTCTCGCTCGCCTGCTTCCCTCTCCCTCTTTTCTCCTTGCCTTTCGCCCACACACACGCGCGCGCTCCCCCCTTGTTCTTAGTTTCCGCCCGCCGCCTGAACCCTCAAACTCGCTGGCCTCATCTACTTTGCTCCGGAGGTCGTTTTTTATCCCTTGTCGTGCGTTGACAGTTGCGTGTTGAGTGCGTGGGAAAACCCGGTCGACGCCGCCCACTTACTTCGCTTCTTCCCTCTTCGCGCCTCTCGCTCTTGGCTCCATCCATCATTCCCAATCCCCATTTCTTTCTCTCTCGCCCGTCCGCACTACTTACTACTACACCCCCGTCATACCCGCCTGCAGACGCCGTCCGACCGACCTTTTCCGCCATCGCTGTAGGAATTTGTCCTGTAACGCAACGCAACCGACCTGCCTACCCACCCTCCGTCTGCTCCCGTGTGAGTTGTGTGTGAGAGAGAGCTTCTGTCTGTGTCTTGTTCACCTGTCGGTTTTTGGACCCCCCTCACCCCCGACCCTACTGGGTTGCAAGAGAAAGGAAGATTTCTCAGCACCGACAAGATGTTGGTCGAGGTGAGTGATGCCGTCTGTTCCTTTATTGTCTGCTGCCCGTTACCCGTTGCCCGTTTGCCCGCGCCCTTGTCGGCTTGTTCTCGTCCTGGCTGCCTCGATTGCCGAACACACATTGGTTTGCTTGGATCTGGTGGTGTCCGACAGTATGACCGCCCACTGTGCCCGGCTGGCTGGCTGGCTACCCAGCTGGTTGCCCATGTCGTTGGGTTCTGGTTCTGGTTTTGTCGATGATTCGCGTCTTGGTGTTCTTGGGATGACGGATGGCGGCTGCTCGTCACGGGCGTGTCGTTGAAAGGATGAGAATGGGCTTGGCTTGGACTGGCTTTGACAGGCGCCTCCTGCCAAGTTTGGGGCTTGACAGCTGGCGACGACCGAACTGGATGGTCTCGCCAGCTGTCAGGAACGACTAGCTGTGGTTCCAGGTCAATCAGTCACTGCTGTGGCTCGATGACTTCTCGTGGCTCGATGACGGCTCGTGGCACAAGCAACGCCTCATCGCACGCGTCTCATACACCGCGCCGCCAGGTCTGCCTGCGTCCTGCCTGCCTGCTTCTCTGCCTGGCCATTCTTGCCTCTCTCCTCGCCTTGCCTCGCCTGCAACACCGTCTCTCCGTCTGCTTAGCTACCTATTCCTCGTCGCCATCACTTCGCAATCATTGCCACAATCACTGCAGCTGCCGCACACGTACTTGGACCTTCTCAGCCCACCATAGCTTTGGAGTCTTTGCGTTGTCTCTGCCACTGCTCTACCCACTTCCCTTTCCACATCCACACCTCTCACCAGAGACATGCCCACCCCACGGACGCGGCGATCTGCCACCCCTCGCAAAGTCCGTGCTGACGATCTACAGCGCAAAGTCAAGGTTGTCACTGAACAACATATCATGTGAGTGATTCCTTAACGTTATGTCCTCACACACGCTCTTGCGGCCACTCCGTCCCCCCCTCGAGTCGGAGTAGTTTGTCTCCTAGGCCTACTACTCGGCCAAGGGACACGCGAAACATAGCCACAAGCACCTTGCCAGACCTATTTGCTAACGAGGATGCGCGTAAAGTGACAAGCCTGCTATTGAAGGCTTCCCCATACGAGAATGGAGCTTGAAAATCTTCCTGATTGACGAGGATGGCACGGAGCGTCCTGCCGACGTCTTCACCAAGGTCGTCTACAACCTGCATCCAACCTTTGAGAATCCCGTTCAGAGTATGCATGCCCTTCCCCTCTCCGTTCTGTATTGCACACCTGTTAGCGATTGGGTTTGCATTTTTCTGGATATTGGCATGCTGACCATATCTGCTCCGCCCTTTAGCCTTCGTCAAGCCGCCATTTCTTTGTTCGAACGAGGGTTGGGGTGAGTTCGATTTTAGCATCGACTGCTACACCACCGAGAAGACGAAGCTCGCCCCCATCATCCAAGACCTGAACTTCGGTAAGAACAAGTATGAGGTCGTCCACAATGTCACCTTCAAGAACCCCTCCCAAGCCCTCCAGGAGCGTCTGCGCGAAACTGGGCCCCTGCCCACCGATGACGACCACCGTCCCAAGAAGAAGGGTGTCGCCACCAAGAAGAGCGCCCAGAAGTTCGACTACGAGAAAATTGCCGAGGCTCTGGAGAAGCTCGAGGAGGAGGATTTGCTGCGTGTTATCCAGCTCATCAACGAGAACAAGGGTCCGGACACGTACATAAGGAGTGATGTGGAGGGTAAGTCCGTTCCTCGTCTGATTCTTATCCATCCCTCACCAAACCCCCACCCCCCCTTTCTCTTCTTCAATTGATGTGTGTGTGGTGGGCTAATAGTGGATGACTTGACTCAAGCCGGAGAATTCTCGATTGATCTCTACACCATGCCGGAAGGACTTTCGACTAAGCTCTGGGAACACCTGGTAAGACCCTCTCTCCACAATCATTTGACCTGCGGTGATGTTTATTAATACCCCTTAAAGTCTAAGAAGGGCCTTGTCACCTAGATGACTTCACTCCTACATCCTAATGCTAATCCCTGTTGTTTTTGCCACGAGTGCTTCAGCGATTAATATCTGAATGAAGGCGGGAACGAGACGGTCTAGGGCATGACCTGATAATGAATAACAAGACAGGGACGGAGTGACAGGCGCGAAAAAAATTGGAGAAAAAAAGAAAAAGACGCAATGGGAGCGGCGGGCTTGACTGACGAAATGCTTTATATGGAGTCTGAGACGGACAGAGAACGGAGGGATTGGTGGATCATGGCTGAACATGGCTGTCTTGAACTACCATTCTTCTCTTGAGCCGCATGCCTTTTCAGTCACGGGGAAACGATGCATGCAACTAGGCGGTTGAGACGGGACGGTGTGTGTGCTAGGGGCTCCCGCCAATGGCAGATTGACCTCGGCCTCGTCTCCATCCTCGTAAGTCGAACTTTCACTCTGCAGAGCGCAAGATCCCGTGCTTGGAGATGAGCTTCGAAAGGATGCGAAAGTTGCTTTTGCATCGGTTCTGGGGATATGCGATGTTGCCCTGTTTAGGGTGGCATGCGTCTGGCAAGGGTAACCTTGGTTCTCTTGAACGAATTGTACACTCACCACCAGTTCCATTGCCAGTCGAGGGAGAGACCAAAGGGGGAGGATAAGGGTTGCGGAGCGTGAGTAGTGGTTTGCTACTGCGCGGTGTGGTATTGGTATTTGATGGGGTTCTGAGAGCATGCGCGCCTTACCGACGCATTGAATGTACAGACCAATTTGAATCAAAAGTGGTTACTGTCTTGCCTAGGTATTCTTGCTATTATAACCCATTTACTGCAGATGAATAATGTGATGTTCCTGTAGGCCAGAGTCGTGGAAATGGTCTCAACACGCGCCATAAAGCTCATCCATGGGAAGACCTGCTCTCGTATATAAGAGCAATTGGTTGGTGAGCAGGAGTTATGGTGAAAACTTCACTTTTGCACTCATAGAGTCAGTCAAACTTGGAATTTCACTCGCAACTTCTTCTTTTGATTTTGTCTACCAGTACTATTTCTAACCTCTTTTGGAGTGCCATGTTTTGATAGTCCCTACTAGTGCCGCTACTCCTTTTCGCTAAAAAGAAACAAATAATGCAATTCATGATACAGCACCCATAGAAGAATGCAATTGAAAAAAGGATGTTCATTACTTTTTCGTGCCCATCACATCGCCCTGTGCTGTCCATCTTCCGTGGCTTACACGTTGGAAGAAGGGCCTGAAGGGTCCAAGCCTGGGAATTGCGAGGGATCCATGGCCATGTATTCGAGTAAGTCGAGTCCTCCAACGTTCACGCCCTCGGCCGTCATCGCAACTGATGTGTTCTCCACGTTCTGAAAGAAGGCCGGGCCGGGCGGCAGGTACCACATCTCATTGCCCTGGTTGTTCCAGTCGTCAAAGAGACTGACGTCCATATTAGAGACGTTGTTGTCGACGGCGGTGGGCGTGGATGGGCCGAGAGATGCGTTGCCAGGATAGGGAAAGTTGCCAGCGGAGAGATCAAAGGGTGTAGCTGAGATGCCGTTCGCTTCATGAGAAGGGGATGTCGGCCGATCTGCACCAGTATGATTAGCCAAATCTATAGAAGCATTGTTCAGATTCATTTGGGTCAATGACTTACAATTTCCATTAAGCCCATCTCGGAGCTTCTGGGCATGGCCTCCAACCCAGTTCGCGTTGATCTCTCCGCTTTGTCCAACAGAAACGTTGGGCACATGTCCAGCCGCATCTGGCATTGGGCTCTGTCCTTTGCCGGACGCCTGTTGCATTGTGGGGGCTTGGATGAAGCGGTTTCGTAGTCGACTCGTCAGAGACTCGAGAAGATCAGCAAACCGGATCCCTAGGTGTACGTCGTCGACAACACAGTTGCGCAACGCCTCGACTGTCGAATCCATCAATTCAATACTCATCTTGACGTCGGACCTCGGAGCGCCGAGTGCAAACGTCTTGAGAAGAAACATGGCGCCGCTGATGATGCGGAAATAAGTACGCACTGGTGCATGCTTAAGGTAGTCACCAGGTAGTAGTCCATCAACAACGGTTCGGAGGAGGTTACGGCTACCCTCAACAACCTCGCGGATGTACTCTTGGTCATTAGCCGTAAACCCACCCAACTGACCCAGTGGAAGCTTCCCAAAGTTGATCATGGTCTGTGGAGAAAGCTGCTGGTGCCCGTTAGACAGAGACCCGTTGAACCCGGAGCCAGTCGCATTGCTTGCATTTCCGGCGTTGTTTGTGCATCGTTCAACTACAGCCTGCAGCGATAGCGAGTTGATGTAGATGCGGACGTACTCGTACTCGATGGTGAGGATATGTCGAATGAACTGAGGCAGTCGGAATAGCTCAAACTCCCTCCACCAATCACGGAGTAAGGGAACAAAGTCCCGTAAAAGATCAACGTATTTGCCGCTCTGGATGATTTGTGTCGTATGTTTCCGGGAACGGAAGAGCTTCTCGTTACCCATGTGCATGGCGTTGCTGATGCCGGCCCAGCAGTGAATGATTTGGTCGTCAAGCTCAAGATCTGGGACATAGTTGAAGGCGTTGGACAAAGAGGACGGGTTCGTGCCGGGCGTCGTACCTTCGTGAGATACTGGCCGCCGTCGAGAAATGGCTGGGTCGCTCTTTCGGAGGTGGTCAGGGGCCATGTTTGTCCAGCCGAGACGCCCAGCGAGCTGAGTGGTGTATATTAACAACAGACGCTTGATACGGTAGGCCCGTTGTCGATAGGCTTCCTCCTTGTACTCCAGTCGCATAATAGCGTCGTCTTTCAGCATCTCATCGATGTCATCAAAAACACCCAGTTCGTACGCAAGTCCATTGGCAGTGCTGAGAAGCATCCAGCACATCCGGTCACTTCTCCACGCAGGCTCAAGCCAGCTCTCAATTCGCTTCCCTCCAAAACTTTGGCCAAGAGTTCCGTTCGCATCTTCGTCAGGGTCCATGCCGCCCATGAGGCCATCGCCCATAGGAAGTACCAATTCGTCTGTTGCCTCACTAGGAGGAAAGTGCAGGGCGCGAGGATGCCACTCCGTAAGGATCATGAGCGATTCGATAGTTCCCAATGTTCGCAGACTGCCTTTTCTTAGCCCACGCCAAGGAGCGGTGCTGCTGGTCTGGGACTCGTCAAACATGGCTGTGGAGGGCACACAGAAACCGCCTCCAAATGCCTCCTGTCCCCACAAACAACGCTCAATCATGCCGCGCAAATAGGTCCATAGCTGCTCATGAATAGCGTGCGAGCGGCAATGACCTCCTGTGCCAGGCATTTTTCGGTACCGCGACGCAATGGTCAGTAGAGTGACGGTTAAGATAGGTTCCTCATACAGTAGGGTGACGTGGGAGGCAGGATTGCTAAACGTTGGGGGGGATATAGGCGTTAGAGGCGACAGGTACTTGTAATAGCTGCCACGCAGTTAGTTCACCTAGTATATAGGCATGACCCACGAGATGAAGCTTACTAGTCGATATATTCAATGGCTTCGGCGGCGGTGAACCACCCAGCTCGAACGAAACGAAACCTCTGCCAGGCCGCAATAGCTTCGATGTATCCCGGTTGACTACTCAATTCGGGTTGCCCTAATTCGGGATCAATAGGCTGCTCCATCCTGACTGGCCTGGCAGCTCGGCGAATGTGTGTTGGAACACCGTCATGAGCCAGGGAAGGCGGAGGGGGCGGCTTGGTAGAAGCCATGCTATCTTTGCGCTCATGGTGGTTTGTGACGGGGCTGTTGCATGTGTTAGTGCATAGTTCTTAACCCGATGGGAGGCGCATGTCAAGCACAGAATGGACCAGGGGTAGAAGAGTCGCACCTATCTGTAGCAGCCTTGTAGAGCAGGTCAAGGGCATCATGAGGTCCAAAAACGCTACGGCGCATCACCGTCTGGGCCTCAAAGTTTTCTAGTGTTTGGTTCGCATCTCCGTCGACACCAAACTCGCTATCCGTATCACGTCTGGAGCCATCGGGTCGGCGAAGCGGTTGATTTCGACCATGTGAGCCACCTGGGGTTAGGGGTACGTTATTGTAGACACGGCGATCGACGTAGGGCGGGGGGCTGCCGCTGGTTTGGACTCGCTTGCGACCATTGCGGACAATATACTCGTCGACATCGCTGCCCTCGCCGTCGTCGGTCTTGCGTTTTCGACGGGTAGCGCTGAAGAAGCACTCCTTGCTTTCGCGGCGGCAGCGAACGCAGGGGGGATCGTGGGGATTATCGACACTGCCCAAGTCGCATCGGACCTTGCGACGGCGACAGGGGATGCAGGCCTGGTAGACGCGCTTATGGGCACCGGCAAGCTGTGTTGTCTGATTCGGAGTCGACAGTTGATGCGACGGTTGGGATTGCGCACGTTGGTTAGGAGTCGAAGAAGAGCCGCCAGGGCTCGACTCTGCACCGATCGAGGGCGCCTGGGCGGACCCGTAGGGGGCCATGGTTGCGGCGTCTCCTCACTGAGAGGGAGTCCTGGGGGCGAATCAAGGGCCAGTCGCGTCGAGGTCGAACAGACAGGGTCGCGCGGCAGGCGGGGTAGCAGAGGTCCAGACGGATGGGTATGGAGGCCCGCGGGCGTGCAGAAACGGACCGCTGTCGCTGTGGTGGGCAGCAGGTAATGCGCAGCACGAGAGGGTGCGATGGTGGATGTAGATGGTGATGATGTCGAACTCGGCTTGTGGCGGTTGGGCGAGGTTGAAGGAACGGTGGGCCGAGCAGAAGCGAAACTGGGGGATTGACGACTTTTTGGAGTCGATGGGTAGGGGACGTTTGCACGGTGGACCTTAAGGGGACGGGCGTTCTGGGAGATAGTACGTATCTCGGGCCAGTGAAAGCTCAGTTCAACGTGGAGGTGTCAGTGCGGGGGGCAAGCGCATGGACGGGCGTGGGTGAGGGAGTGGGTGTGGGAAATATTAGGTTAGAGGGGCGTCGATTGATGGGATTGTGAAGGGTGTGGCTGCCGTTTTGTGGCCGTAGCCTTTCTTCCCATCGGCTGTGGGAGGCTGCGACAACAATGACTCCAAATTGTCGATGTTTTCGGCGGATAGATTGCGGGTTGAAACGGTTCGGCGAGTGTTGAAAAAGCCAACGGCTGTCCACAGTGGATGATTGAGAGTATTGTTCAAGGCCGAGAACCTGAATTGCACAGCACGGCACAACGTGAGGCTGTAGTGAGGCTGGATTGAGGCTCAACAACTACAAAAGCTGGCTGGAGGGGTGGGCAGTCGGTGATTCGCAAGGGGTGAGCAATGAAAAAAGAATGCTGGGTTAGAATTCGCGGTTGTGATGGAGAACGGAGGAATAAAAGAAAGACGTGGACAATAAGTTGTTGGTGACGGTGCTGATAGAGAGACTGAACGGGATAACAAATTCGACACCAACTAGAGAGTGAACAAAAATTGGTGGGCAAGGCAGAGTACCTGTCTAGAACAGGAGGGAAGGAACTTGGGAGGGGGGTGGTACCGCCTGCCTCGCCTGCCTAATAAGGTACATGCGGTACGTGCAAAAGTAAGATGGAGCTCCCCTCATAAACTAGCAGGTACCTCACTTCGTACTTTCCAATTTTCGATTATGAAGGGAAGGGCATATTTCACAGATTGATGGGCGTTGGGCGTGCCTGGAGCTAGCCTGGTTCATGATTAGAGGTTATTGATTTTCCCTCGTCTGTATCCCACTTCTTCTTTTCTTTTTCCTTTCTCTCATTTCTCGCAGCCTCGGCCTCGACCTTCCCCAGCCTTTTCAGGCGTGACGTCTAAAGAAGCTAGTTTATGACAAGACCAACCGACGCCTCCGAGTGCACAGATGGTGAGGGGGATCAGTCGGTCCAGCCAACGCGAGGCGGCGTCGCAGAAACATGGAGACGGCGCTGGGCGGTAGAGGCGAACAGGCATAGCTCTGTCGCGCTAACACAAGGGACCTCCCTACTGCGGCTAAAACGGCCAGAATCAAAAGCCAGGGCTTCAATGCAAGACCAATGCCGGTATACTTGGTATGGTAATGCTGAGGGGTCAACGTCCTGTATTAGGTAAACTAAACGACGACGTGCGTTGTGTGCAGATTGTGACGGCACACCCTTTTGATAGCTTGATTGATGTGAATGGAGGGGCAAGAGGGGAAACTGAAATCTCTGTATGGAATGGATGCATCGGCCACGTAAAAGAAAAAAAAAAGTAAAGCTTTGGTAGTGGTGGGAGGGGCGGGCTGTGTCATTGTTGGCCAGCCTTGGTTGACAATCTGCAGACGATCGAAGAGGGGCCATCAGGAGGGGGCCATGAGAGGGGGTGCCGGGATGCTGGGTATTCCAATTGGAATAAAAAATGAAGGGTTACGTTCTGATAGACGACGACACCAGGATGACACAAGAGACGCAATCTCCCACCGCACCACAACAAGCTCAATGCTTTGCATCCAGTGTATGACTGTCATGTACATAGTTTGCCGCCTCGCTTTCTGAGGCTAAGCCGTGTCGATGCCTTACTCGGAAGAAGCCAGTTGACCCAACATAGAGCCAACTTATCGTCATCGAATCGCCATTCCATCTCGCAAGGTCAGCCGCGTGCAGCCCATCTGCATCCACATCTCACCCCTCTCACCCATCTCACCCATCTGCACACGCGCACCCGCATGAGCCACTCGCATTTCCGGTGACTTCGGACCGTGACCTCGAATGCTGGCATTCGAGCCCGTGTCCGTCTGGGCTCCAGCAGGCGATCACAAGGGATTCCCAAGGTCTGCCCGGCTAGTATCGAGGTCAAATGGCCACTCTTTGTCCAACTCGGCGGCGAGTCTGGTCTCACAATGTCTGACCAACCAAACCCGGCACTTTCTCAATGACGGTTTCCAATCCTCGGTAGTCACTTGACCTCTCAAGTCATCTCTTTGCTGAGCTTCCGTCGATTGCTTGCCACCAGCCAACCACTATGACCACCCAATTAGACATGCAGTCGAACGCCTTCGCCTCCTCTCCCCGCGCCACGATCCCCAGAGACCAGCATGCACCCGCATCATCCGTAGGCCCAAGTCCCCTTCATGCGGACAGACTCCGTCACCTTACAAAAAGAAAAGAAAAAAAAGCATCTCCTCCTCGGGCTTCCTTTCTTAGCGAACCAATCGCTAGGTAAGAGGGGCAGGTCACGTTACAGACGCCTCGCCTCCCTCCCTGGTTCCCAAGCCTCCCGAATTACGTACAATGGCTCCCTTTCTCTGGGGAAAGCCTGTGCTTCCACACCAGTTGACCCAATGTTCCGCTCTTTCCAACACCAAATATCACTTGTTGATGAACCGGCGGCGCACGTTCCTTACTTTTCGATGTCCAATTATCATTCGTCGCTATTCCAACTCTGGGGAAAATACGGAGACACAACCCCGCGCATGATATGTATCCAGTATCCAGTATCCAGTATCTAGTATCTAGTATTGTTACGAAGTTCCGCCTTGGTGCCGAAATAGCGTTGCCTCTTGCTATTCGTCCACAAGGGGCGAGACCCTGGAAGTCGGTTTGATTAGTTCCGTGTAGCTTTACGACCAACATGCACCCTCTCACACACAAGCATATGTACATACACACACACAGTACCGTACCTATGATACACGCTCTCACACGTCAACCGCATATCACATAACGCACCCTCTTGCGCAAAGCACAAAGCACACGCACCACCCGTTCCCGATCTCTCTTCTCCCCCCTCCCCCCCCGTCTCTAATCCATCCCGGTCCCGGTCCCGGTCCGGAGATAGCAATCTGTGAGACAGATAGTGCATATTTACAAAGATAGAGACGCATGGCGTATGTCGGTATTCGTTGTGGGAAACGCCAAGCTGTCTGCATCCACCCATTCGCAGCAATCCCGTCGTAGCATCAATATCCAGCCATTGGTAAAAGATCCATCCAAGTCATCTCCACCCCGTCCGACTCCCTCAAAACTTCCAGTCCACTCATCTCACATTCGTACGTAACACCCGGTCATGGTTGCGGCCGCAGACCAGGAAGCAAGACGAAGCAAACAGACAAAAAAAACCTGCGCAGACCTACGGAGTACACAGCACACTACTGTGCACACAACCCACCAACCAACCCCTCTCTGCTACGTGCCCTCCTGGAGACCTCCACACCCTCATGTCAGGATAAAACTAGTCTGCATTGCCGAAATGCCCGCCTGCTGACGAACCCAGTCTGTTCAAACCCTGCCCCTAACCTAGCAGATGCAGCACTATACGTACTCTACGTAGGTACCGATGATGCTCGACCTGCCAGATTCCCAGGGTTCATTGAGCGAAACGTGGTGTGCGTGGGTGGTCCGGAGGTTGTACGGCGAGCCCCGCTCTCGACTGTGCCTCCGGGCCGCCAACCGTGACTCCGTCTTCAGCCCCGTTCGTCCGTCGAGGCCGGCCCGGGAATCGCGATTCGGAGGGTCCCGAGATTCGCGAAATCAGGCCACTGCGTTTGTAGGAAATGGGGGCCAATAGGTTAGATTTTCTTAGTATTCAATACGTAGCAGCAGCAGAACTTGGGCACTTCCTCTCTTGCAAACTTCGTCTTCTAACTCTCAGTCGCAACTGAAACTGACACTTTCACCATCACCTGCTAGATTGATACCTACGCCATCATGTTTCTAACAAACCTACGAGCTGACAGCTCGTCATCTCCATCAGACCTGTCCCACAAAATCCTTCGTCCTCTCCCTCCCCATCGCCGGCCGCTCCCCACTCTCCGTCCTAGCCGTGGCATCCGCCGCCTCGACCACACGCTTGAACTCAGTGAAAGCCCATCGTCGCGGCTGATCACAAGGCATCGCGGACAGTGGCGGAATGACGGCCTGGTGTGATTTCATGGGCGGCGAGCGGAAGGCGTCTTGCCTAATGGACTTGAAGAGGTTGGTAAAACTTCCTTTAATCATCCTAGAGGGACTTTGCATTGACGGGTTTCGTCGCTGCAGAATAGCTGAGTCCCAGCAAACCATTTCGTTGTCATCCCTACAACCTGCGTGCCAACGCCCCCCTGAATATTCCCGCTGAATAGTTCGAAGTGCATGGAAGTAAGAAGGTATACTTAGAGCGCTACGAACATCCGACATCTCTATCGTACCTCTGGGTTCAACTTAAGCCGCTGTGTCCCGTCTCGCAATTTGCAATAGGAGGCTTTTAGTTCAGTTGGACGCACGCAATCCCCTACCAAAAGTCAAGTTGAATGTCTATCTAAGGGATGAGGAACATTATGCGAGGATGCATGTTTTGAGAGAGGGAAAAGTTGTATGATACATGTCCATTGATACCAAGGTGTATAGGGCTGTGTCTAGTTTGCTAAGAGACTGGCAGCCGTTTGCAACAGGTCGGTGGTGCCTTGTCTGAAGGAGCCCTGTATCAGGAGATTTATTAACATTAATCCATACCAATTGAGTGTAACAGACGTGGTCTCTTGGCGTAGTATATGCCAATCAGTGAATACTGATCTCGTACTTACTTGTGTCCTTGGTCACTTCTGTCATGAAGGGACACAGCTACCTCGCTTTCTTGTTCGAATTCCTCCCCACTCATTTTTCACCACACTCCCACCCCGAGATAATGCATTGGTGAACTGGATATCTCGTGAATTGTCTTAGCAAAAAGTCTGGCCTAGCCTGTATCTTACTTGAGAAGGTAGAACGCATTCTGTCGACTGGAAATGTGCGAAGTTGTTGAGACTCGGACATGTGCGCGCTGCTATGTACGTCAAAAAGCCTCTATCATCTTACCCCAATAGATGCCTATGTTTCAATATCGGATGCCTCTACTCCACTCGTGCTTCGCCAATTAATTCCTTGCCTGTGTCCTAGGTAGATGCTCGACTACAGAGCGCAACTTCATAGACGCCTTGCAAAGAAAGAATACCAACTTAATTAACCACAGATGACTTTGTAAGGTACCTAGTTAGAGGTACCCATTAGGCAAAGAAGGCAAAGAAGGCAAAGAGGGGAAGCCGGGCTGACCACACCTACCGTATCACAAAACGCCACGCAGCAAAACGAGGCTCGGCTGATGCGATACCCACGTCTTTGCGTTCGCATCCGCCAATACTTTTATCACGGCCTGCACACAGTTTCGTCGCTTGAATCAAGATTCTTCAGTGTAATCACCCTGGCCGACGGGCTCTCTGTGGCAGCAAACCTGGCCGGCCTCGTGTCGCTAGGGATCGAAGTCACCAATGGCCTCCTGGATTATTACGAAGCCTACAGATCGCGGGAATCAGATCTTGCTCAGACAACCAAAAAGCTCCACGCTCTTCTCATCGCGTTGAATTCCCTTCGAAAGCAGTTCGCCGAGCGGAAATTCCGAGACGATGAACAAGAATTACTCAAGCAGGCGGAAGCACTGGTGTAAAACTGCAAGGAATCCATCCTCGAGTTTGAGGAGGAAGCGACCAAGTTCAAGGACCGTCCTTCTGGAGGCCTCTGAGTAGCGGCACAAACGGTTGGCCGTCGATTGGCATATCCTTTCCGACAGAGCACTTTGCAAAAGCTTGGTGAGGACATTGATGAGCTCTTAGCGACCATATCGTTGGCGTTGCAGGTTTTGCAACAGAATAGCATCAACAATGTGCATGACGAAATCGAGGAGATGAAGGAATTGTTGGGTTTGGTCAAGGCCAGCCAAATATTACATGGGACTCCCTCTTGGCTCAATGCCCCCGACATCGCCATTAACTACAACGAAATCAGCAAAAAGAAACATTCTGGCACCGGGGTCTGGTTTGCCAAGGGCCCCAGCTTCACCACGTGGTTGACGAAGAACAACTCCCTCCTCTGGCTAAATGTTTTCGCTGGGTGTGGCAAGTCAGTACTATGTTCGACTGCCATTCAACATACCTTCCGCTATCAAAGATCCAACCCGAGCATCGGAATTGCCTCCTCCTTCTTCTTCTTCTTCTTCTTCTTCTTCTTCTTCTTCTTCTTCTTCTTCTTCTTCTTCTTCTTCTTCTTCACTTTCAATAACGAGGGCAAACAGAACACATCTGCGATGCTTCGTTCCCTTGTCCTGCAATTACCAGCTCAGCTCAGCGACGATCATGCTGTCCTGACTCGACTACATCGAAGTTGCCCAAACGGATCACCGTCAGAGTTCGCTCTCGTCGACAGCCTCCACAAACTCATCCAGAGTCTCGACCATGTGTACGTTCTACTGGATACACTAGATGAGAGCCCTCGCGACAAATATCAGAGAGATGTGCTACAGGCCTTGGCAGATATCCGCGGCTGGTCCCTCCTTGGACTTCGCCTCCTCGTGACGAGCCGTGATGAGGCTGACATACGTGATGCCCTTCAGTCTCAAAGCGGCGAAGATATATCACTGCGAAATGCTGATGTCAGCCTAGATATCTCGAGTTATATTTCTAGCTATCTCAGAAACACGAGTAGTCTTCAGAGGTGGAAACCATTCCATGATCGGATTGAAAAAGCGCTTGTTGAAGGTGCAAATGGCGTGTAGGTGTCCCTTTTCCTCATTGCATGCACCGCTTACTGAATTCCTTAGCTTCAGATGGGTTCAATGCCAGTTCACAACGCTTGAGTCTTGCCCGAGCAGTGACCATCGCCTCCAGCACTTGTTGGAGTCCCTCCCGCCATCTCTTGGTAAAACATATGAGCGGATGCTCTTGAATATCGAAGAAGACTCTGTTGAAGACGCTCGGCGTTTATTAATGTTATTATGTGTATCCAATGAACCGTTGTCAGTTGAAGAAGTCATAGAAGGCATGCCGTGGAGCTGGGAGATGTCCTAAGACTCAACATGAAACGGAGGCTTCACAGCCCAGATGACCTCTACCTCATTTGGCCTGGACTTATTGAGGTGGACGACCGGGGGGTTCGACACCCCTGGTGCGAATCCCCCATTTCTCAGTCCAAGAATATCTCGAATCCAAGAGAATACTGCAACACAGGGTGTCTAAATCCCATATCGATGCAACAAAGGCGAATGCAGAAATGGCTAGTATTTGCTTGACATATCTACTGGAACCACGACTGCGAAGTAATTTGTCATTTGGGCAATATCCATTTGCAACATATGCAAGTATATCCTGGAACCAACATTGTGACGAGAAGTACAAGACAACGCAACTTGCTGAGCTTGCAAAACGGCTGTTTCTGGAGAAGCCTTGCCCATTCCGACTATGGGTGGGAACTCATTGGTTGGACGACATGTTTCGCCAATCGAATCAACGAGGGCATTTGTACTATGCGGCTCGACTTGGGCTTGAAGGAGTACTAGCCGATCTCTTGTCTAGCAACCCAATCGTTAGCCATGGTTCTGAATCGCTCATGGATTCTTTTGCAGTTGCAGGGGAACTGGGCCACGAAGTAGTCTTACATCTGTTGTTAAGCATGGCGCTGATGTTAACAGGGGAGGCCAGCGGATCAGAACGCCTCTCACGGCGGCTAGTATACGGGGTTATGAGGCCGTTGTACGCTTCCTCATCGCGAATAGCGCCGATGCTAATTTTCAAAATGGAGAATTGACGCCCCTCACGGCTGCTATTGTAGGAGGCAACGAGGCAGTTGTGCGCTTCCTCGTCGAGAATGGCGCGGATGTCAATCTTCAAAATGGGTTAACGCACAAGCCCCCTCATGCTTGCAGCACTTGGGGGAAATGGGACAGTCGTGCAATTTCTTTTCGAGAATGGTGCCGATGTCAACCGATGTGAAGGCTGGAAGACGTCGCTCACTGCTGCTATTATGAATGGTAAAGAAGCAGCCACATCCTTCCTCATCGCAAGTGGCGCTGATGTCAATGGCCCGGGTAAAGACTCGTGGACACCTCTCGCACCTGCATCTCTGCGGGGCAATGAAACAATATTCTGCTTACTCGTTGACAATGGAGCGAACATCGACGGGTCAGATGAGCAAATATGTACACCTCTCGCAGCTGCAGCTTGGAAGGGCAATGACTCAATCGTACGCTTGCTCATAACAAAGGGCGCCGATGTCAACCGCCAAGAAGAGAGCTCATGCACACCTCTCACGGCCGCTGTGAAAGCACACGACCAAGAGATGGTACGCCTGCTGATTGACAATGGCGCTAATGTCAACGCAGACTTTGGAGCCGCACTTCAGATGGCCAAGAACAAGCGTTACCGAAATATGGCTAAGCTGCTGATGAAGCATGGAGCTAAGAAAGAAGATCATGGGTGCGCAAGACTAACCGTGATTCCAATTTAACATAACGCTTTTAATAATTCACTTCTATAGTGGTAACCTCATTTATACCTTCTAACTTACGCAATATAAATTAAATCCACAAGACCTCAGATACTGGCTGCAAGCTGTCTTTCTAGGGATACCAATGCAAAGCTTTCTTCGCTACAGGCTCAGAGGGCTATTTTCAGTCAGCCGGTCAATAGGTTAATCAACAAAGTTCCCTTTCTTGTAACACTCTACAGTACCTTATTAGAACCACGGCTATATCTCGAGGCCTCAAACAGAAGCACCTCCATTCATGATTATTGAGAACACTTCTTTGGCAGGATGATACGCTGTCCAAGTAAAGCAAAGCAATAGACAGGGTGTCTCATCTTACTTGGAAACATGAGCATTGCACTCAACTTTCCAAAACGTCAAAGTAGTCAAATCACACAATATCTTGCAATGTCAATCTTCAACAAGTCATCTTTTCAACTTCTTCTCGCCAGTGTTCTACTATTCCTCTCTCCCCTGCTCCTCGCTCTTGGTATACAAAGCCCCAACATCCAGCTACGGGAACACAACTAGACACGCAAAATATCGAACATCCCCACCCTTCCTGCTAAGCCATTTGCCATATCATGCGAGCCCGCTCATCTTTTAATGCTCGCTTCGAGATGGTGAAATAGAGAAAAGTCAGGGATAACAGTATAATATCACAGGAAAACAATAATAATAAATATGGGGCGATGGGTGGTTTAGAAAAAAGGGGGAAGCTAATTTGTTTTGCTTCAATGAGTGAGCCAAGATGGCAGAAATATGTCTGGCGAACGGTGTGGTATCATGCGTATTGAGAGTTAAGGGAAACAAACAAGTGTTTTGTTTGAGTGAAATGTGATGAGAACAGAAGTATGATGATAGGGAAGAGCGACGTCAGCGCGTGTTTTGGTCAGTGGCAAATAGAAGAGTGGAGGGCCAGCTGGACTCCCCGTGTAATTTCACAAGATGCTCGTAAACATCGTCTTATACAACTCGGGGGCGAGGTGGAAATCCCTACGCCCCCAAGCATCCAGCGTAACCAGCGTGGAAGCGGAAAAGGAAAAGATGGTGTCGTAAGGCATTGATGCCGGGATGTATACAAGAGCGACAAGTCGGGTGAAGAGGGAGTATTGCTTCTGTCCAGTCAAACTTGGCATATGGCTCTAGCCGTTGTCGCAGTCTGATTAATAAGTAAAGCGTTACTCGAGGGCGAGCATGAATGAGACTTGGGGGCTGTGTAGCAATTTTGCTAAGGTCGGTAATTAGGCATAGGCCCCAAGGGTCGCTTCAGTTCCCAAAGCTCATGGCGTATTGGCGATGAGCATTTTGCACGGCTGGAAGAAAATAATTAGTCACGAGTTTTTAATAACAGCTAGGGTTGTACTCACTCTGTAAAGCACTTGTCTGGCCAGACCGATCCTCGCACGCGACCTGAAGGCCGCTGCCCTCAATGAAGTCGAGAACGATGCTGTTGGGTAGCTCCTGCATATCGACATCGGGGATGTACGGCTGGCGGAATTCGCTCATGTGGTAACGCTTAGTGCCCTGGGCGGCGCGGCCGCTCTGTCCAGGGAGAGCGCTGAAGATGAGGTAGCCCTGAGTGTCAAGGCATAGGTTGCGTCGCTTCCAGAGCAAGTTGTCGGGGAACTGCACGTTGACGTCGCCCATGTACGAGGCGATGGCCGGTGAGCCAGTGGTCGCGGGTCGGATGGGCTCCATGACCTCCTCAGCCACAGTGGGTGAGATGCTCGAGGGCATCGAGATCTTGCCCCGGGAACCGGAGAGTCCTGAGAGGCGGCGCATGAAGCGGCCAGCGCGGGACTTTCGCTTATCGCTGTTAGACTTAGTCTCGTCACCGGAAGCAGAGCCCTCGGTGGGTGTAGGGGACAACATGTTCTCGCGGTCCCGGCTCAAGGACGACCGACGGCTGCTAATGGAGAGGCGATGTGTGATGGAAGTGCTATTTTGGTGGGTTGACGGTGGTCGTGTGGGAGATCGTGAACCAGCGTGCCCAAAGGTATCTGATGTGATGGAAGTCACCGACTTGCGGCGCTCCTTGATGAAATCCTTGACAACAGTGAGAGAAGACCGTCGCGACTTGGTGTCCTGGCTAGCCCGGGAGTCCTTGGACATTCGGCGCTCATGAATGGTGTCCTTTTGTTCGAGGGCGACGGGTGTCCACACCGGTGCCGCCTTTTGGTGATCAACCAGCAAAGGCGACTGCTTGAGCTCAAGATGGTTGAACTCCGAAAGGTCCTTGGGGGGCTCAAACGTCCTCGCCGCGTTCGGGTCCCGAATGATCTTGGCCGTTACCGAGATAGACTCTGGCTGAGCTCGGTGGGTGCTGCCAGGCGACTGCGAATTCCCATCACTTGGGGGCTCGAACATGGACAGTCTACTAGCCACTGATGCAGATCGGTCGCGTCGAGGCCGCCGGGATGTCTCAGGCGACTCATCTCTAGAGCCAGATCTCGAAGGCGGTGTCCGAACAGCTGGCCGGGTGAACGAGTTCGCCCTATCAGCAAGGGACGGTGATCTTGATGCCTCTCGGCCCTTCCTAACCGAGAAGAAGGTCGAAGACGGACGCTCTCGACTCACGCCACGGGGAGGCGCAACTTCTTTCCCCGAGGTAGCCGACAGCTTCTCAAGTGCCTTGATGCGCTGGGATATGCTAGATCCTACATTGGACCTCTTGGATAGGTTGGGGCCTACCGGCTGCTGCGCGACCTTGTGCAGGAACGCAGCACCGCCCGAGCTAACTGATCGCGCAGAGCTCTGGCTAACATCTCCAGGGGCGAGGAAGGTTCCACGGACCGGATTCGAAACTGTCCGGACACTGTGAGGTGACAGCCCGCTCTTAGTAGGGCTTGGAAACACTGGCGTGACGGGGCTCTTTGATACAAGCATTGATTTTGCTTCCTGGAAAGTCGCGCTTTGCAGTTCGTCCATCAACGACTCGTCGTCGGACAAGTGTACTCCCTGTTGCGAATCAGGGCGATCCGCAAAGTCAGTTCGGATGGGATCAACAAAGAACTTGCGCTTGGGCTTGGACTCAGACGCGGTATCCGCGTTGACATCTGTGTCGCCGGCTTCCTTGGAAGCAATGGCAGCAACCTCGTCTTGAATGCTTCTATCCAGAGGCGAGTTAATGGTGGGCACCGACGAACTTTGAGCCTCGGATTCCAAGTTCTGGGAAGAGAACCTAGACTGGGGAATATTCAACGAGGGTGTTGACTGGGGAGAGACCTCCTCATCTTGCTTGGTTACTGTCGTGGCGTCCGCGTTAACCCTCTCCTTTGTCTCTGGCGCGTCTGGAATTCCATCAGTCTCGGGTCCAGTCCTGCTCGACAATGTCTCGAAGCCGGGTGTCGGTGGTACGGGAATGCTCTCTGTCTTACCGATTGGCGCAACTGGCTCCTTTTGCTTTTCCTCAGATTCGCCCTCGGCGGGTTGGGCCTCTGTTTGAGGCGTCGTCTCAGGCTGAGCATTTGCTAGAGTCTCCACGGTTTCCGCTAGAGCAGATTTGGTGGCTTGAGATCTTTCAGTGGCAGTCGACGGTGTATCCTCATCCTGCTCGACTCCTTCCGCATGCTTAGCGATGTCGAGCACATCCTCATCATCAGGAATATCGTCACTCTTGGCCTGAACGGTTTCATCCGTGGACTCTGAAAGTGAAGATGCCTTGGTGGAATGGCTGGGTTCTGAAGAAGCAATTACGGGACTGGCGGGATGTGAATCTAACTGCGTCAACTCGGACGCCTGGTCCGTATTCATAGATGAGGAAGAGGCGTCGAGGCCAATTGCCGAGTCCGCATTGAAAATCGACGGTTGGGTCTCCAACTCCTCATCCTCGACGAACTGGTCGCCAATTGTCTCCACGCTGGGCACTGGTGAGTCGATTTCGGGCCCTGACGTGTCGGTAGTCTCAATGGTCATGTTCTTCTTCTTCCTCTTCTCACGAAGCTTCATGGCCTTCATCAATCTGGCCTTCTCCGGTGATATGACAGTCTTCGCTGGTGGCGCTGGCACAATGGATGGAGCGGTAGACAGGCCCGAGCTTGTCGCCGGTCGTGTAATTTCGGGTTGCGCAACGGTGTCTTCCTCGGGAATAGAGAGTGTGTTGGCGGCAGGGTCGCTCTCAGCAACCTCGTCTTCAATCGTTGCGGTACCATCTACCTTCCTACCCCTCTTGGAGCCCTTGCCGAACAGCTTGAGGCCTGCGGGCATCTGGGAGACGGGTCGGAACCCTCCAGCCGTGCGAGGTCTACCACCCGCCTCCAGCGAGGGGCGGGGCGCGAGCTTCACCTTCGGCTTGCTGTAACTGTAGGGGTTATAGTCGAGGTAGTCGGGTCGGCCAGACTGTGACGACGTTCGGGGCACGCCTTCGCCAGAAATATCTTCGGAGCCAGGCGTTTCGTCGACGCCGACGAAGTTGGGCACTTCGGAGGTAGACGAGGCCGAGAACTTCCTCTCCTCGGGGGACGAGGCGAGTTCCGAGTTGAGCTTTACTGGGTCCGCCGGAGCTAACTCCTTGTCTGGCTTCAGCGGCTGTGTAATTCCAACATCGTCGCCGTCCTGGATGGATTGGCGCTTGCTAGCCCGTTGCTGCTGCTCCTCCTCTTCCTCCTCGGCAATTTCGACTAGGCGCCTGCGACGTATTGAGCTCGTGGCGGACGAGTTGGAACCTGACGCGGCATGTAGTGAGCAGGCAGCGGATAGCTTGGTGTCCTTGAGCTCCTTGGCAGTAGTGATCTCGAAGGTGGTGTCGTACGGGGAGAATCGTTCGCATACGGCGTTAAAGTGGACGGCCACACGAGCTAAAGGACAAGATTGGTCAGGTTGGTCCGAAATCGATAGGGGGGGAATATAGCAGCAGGTACGCACCTTGAATTAGACGCGAACAGTCCTCAGGCAGGTACTTGATCAAAACATTTCTCCTCCGGTACCTCAGGAAGCCGTAGAGAGGGCTGGTCTCCTCGTACTCGGCGATTCTGGTGCGCACCTCGACGATGCCGCCGGAGCCACGGCCCAGGAGCTCGATCTCATCGCGACTGGCGTACTTCAGGAGGAACCTATTTCAACAAACGCGCATAGGTTAGCAAAAGAAAGAAAAACAGAGCCAAGGCATCGAAGCGACTGAATGAGCATCATACCATCCTCCCGGTTCGACGGCGGCGGCCCCGTGGGCTTCCTGGACCTTGGGATCGTCCAACCCATTCAGCGACATGGCGCCTCCTTCACAGCCAGATTCAAAGGGGGGTGAAGGCAAACAGCGGCAGCGAGAGGAAGAATAGCTGTAAGCACACGCGCGCGATGCCGGGTGCCAGATACCGGGTGCAGGTTGTTCAAAAGAGTGACGAAGTCGAAATCGAAACCGAAATCGACGCAAGCTCGCTGCCGACGGGACGTAGAGACGGGCAGCAGCAGCAGCAACAGGGAGACGTTTAATTCGGGGGTTCGATTCGAAGGATTAGGACAGGCGGGTGGGTTTAGGCGGGTGGGTTTAGGGTGGTGCGGGTCACTGGTCGGTACCACCAGATTTCAGGGGCAAGGCTACGAGCATGGATATGGGCGAGTAGAGCTCCAGCCAGGGCGAGATGGGCCACGAGCAACGTTGTTCCTTTTTTTTCTTGCCGTGTTGGTTGGATTAGACGCGACGGGATATCGTTTAGCTCGAGCAAAAGAGAGTTGTATAGTAAAACAAGAGGGATTACAACGAAGGGACAAGAATTCGAAGCGAATTCGTAACAGGAGGGGTGCCAACGCGAAGCACTCTCGTCTCGTCTCGTTCGGCGTGGGTGTGGTGTCGGAACGGAATTACCCAATATTGTCGTCGGCCGAGACACTGGCAACACGCAGAGAGACACAGGGCAAAACACACACACGACCACACGACGCAAAAGCAAAGAGCGCCAGAGAGAGGGGTTTGATCCCCTTCTAGTTTTTTGCCCTCTCTGCGATGCCCGGGGCGTTGCGATGCAAGCTCTTGTGAGCTGATCGATCGGGAGGTGCCGCCGCCAGAACACGCGCGGAGCAAACAGGAAAAGCAAACAACGAAAGGAAACGAAGATGAGCTAGGGCGCGGAAGCCCGGGGACCGCAATCCCCACTGCTTGCTCTACGACTGTGCTCGGTACGCATCTCTTCATAAGTTCATCCCATCTACGCATGTCAAAAGGGAGCGGGTGATACCCATGTTACGATGGGCGCCATGGAGGAGAGAGTTTGGGGCAGACAGGCCGCTATGGAGGGTATGTGGGTTACGTTGGGACGGTACACCACACCTTATGCACTTACTGTATTAGTCCGTACTTCGTAAATGGTCGCAAACGTGGCTGAAGGTTGCACCCAGTGGCGCCCTGGTTGACGTTTTCAGAGCCCTCCAGAGATGCAGCCGCCGTCTCGAAACACACTTGGGGGGCCGTCACACGGCTAATGAGGATGAGGGCTGAAAAGAGGCGGGAAATAGGAAGCGGGATGGATCGAAACGGGGAAGAAAAACTTTAGCGACAAAAAAGAAACGAAAAGATGGGACGACGAAGGACGATGAGGCAGTGTTTGTGCTACTTTTAGTTAGTACCTCAAAGAGCGCGAAACGAGTTCGTCCTCAAGTGCGTGCATGTACGAAGTAAACCACAAGTGTCGTTGGAGCTACCTTAGGTAGCTAAGCTCCCTGTACCTCCTCATCGCTCTTGCAACACTTTGCTCCCAAACTTGTCGTCGATGGTCACTGGGACAGCGAGCACTCAGGACTTGCAACAACAGCATGCGCCAATTATGACTCCTGAGCCTGACAATAACAAAAGAACAAAGTTAGCGACGGAATCCATTTCCCCAAATCCCCCATGCCGCCCATCACGGTCCATCTCATCACCACCCCCTGGCCACCCTCGTTTCCCTATTAGGCTTGTCCGCGTTCGTAGGCCTGGGGCTGGCTCAAAACAAGGGTTCTCTTAATAAACCCCCCAAGCCACCAACGAGCGCCAGTCAACGCTCCAGGGGGGCTTCGTTGCAATCCTCCACTCTCCTTATTAATCGTTGGAGCTGTGCATACCTAATTCACACAATATCCCCAACGGCGATGGCATCTCATCATCCCCGCCTCGTCGTCAAGGTCCCATCGCTATTCACATTACTCGCCAAAAGAGGGTCACTTCCCACGACGCAATTACACACCCAAAATAGACATCTCTCCATCATTCTCGACTCCAAACTTTGACAAAGGGGGCTTCGTCGATCTGCACATCCTCTTTCTCCCACCAGCTTCCAAGCGGCCCCACCATGGTGTCCAAGCCCAAAACTAGCGCTAGAGGCGGCCCCGGATAATTATACCTTGACCATCACATCCAGTGCAATGCATTTATTTCATGTTTCTGGTGGCTTGTCAACTGTCTGCCGCCAGTGATGTCTGAGGAACCCTGTATGTGCTGCAGAAAAGCCTGTGCTTTCAACTTGCAGCAGTCAAAAGGCCGGACCAACAGCACAATCTCAGCCCAACCAACCCCGACTTGCAACCTATTAGCCTAGCACAAACCCATGAGAATCATCCGGCTTTTGATAATTGGCCCAGTCCAGGCCCTGAGCTGCATAGCAATGTATTACCCTCGCCTCGCGCATGGTTAACTACGTGTCACAACCCAGCATCGACCACAGATGTAAGTACTAAGCATCGTGATTATGTGCCATGGAAGGGGTGGCAGGAAAACACTACACACCTCAGAGCATCACTTACGCTATATCCTAGTATCACTTTATAAAATTTAATACATTATTTAAGTTTAGAAACTAATTCAGTCTACTTTTTGGCATTATGTATATATATACTATTCTCTAACTTAGTACTGAGGTAGCTTTTATAAGTGGCTTATTTTGCAATACCCGTCTTTGGTATGTGTGGTGTTTTTCTTCCTCCGCAGGTGTGCTACTCTTGGATTAAGTCGTGTCGTCAATAGTGACTTGTCGCAATTGTCCCACATATCAATCATAATTCATCACATTGCCGAAGTGGGCTGATACATCCGATCCCTCCTCAAAGCAGGTACAAACTAACACAAAGTCAAGTTACTAAATAGTGTGTATTATGCTCCGGCCAAACCGAGCTCCACATGAAGATTGATACGTATTCGGCTTTGTGTCCCATTACCTTACCTCGGCTGTGCCTTTCTCCCAATTTCAAGCTCAAAGAACGGAGAAAGGCAACTTATCCTATGCTCCATTACAGAACATGAATTCTTGAAAAGGATTCAATAAGGTAATGGAAAAAAGGTTAATCACATACGAAGGACTTAAGTAACTTACCTAAGCGGCGATACCCGATCATCAATCGGATGCACGTGACGATAGTGTGTTCTTCGGCTAAACCCTTGGCCCCTCGAGTCTCCAGCCCAGCTCTTGCGGGCAGCCAAAAAATTTGACTCGATAGCATCGTGACGCCAACGACAGCTCATCAACCGAACACCAACAGAGAATCTCCCCGTTCATCGGATTCCTTCGCCCACTTTCCGTTGTTCTTTCGTCGCGCATCCTAATCGCATCACTTAGAGCTTTACTCGCCTGACGACTGAAGCCGAACCCGCCAAGATCTACCCCTCCTTCATTCTTGAGACGACAAGCCGCCACTTCGAGCTCCATTCCATACGGCTCTGACGATAGACATCAAGCTTTTTTGCCCCAATTTCTCATCGCCCGTTTGCACCAAGAATAATAACTGTCTTTCTCCATACCTAAACCGCCATCATGGTTATTCTTACCGAGGTCGAGGACGAGCACTTCCAGGGCACCCAGGCCGGCCCTGAGGTTGATGACGACGACTACACGGATACTGGTCCGTCCTACCACCTTAAATGCTATCATCGCACACCAGACTAACCTGACCTAGAATCTGAAATCTCCAACGAGTCCGAGTATGACCCTTCAGACGAGACTCTCGCCGACCGATTATACGCTCTCCGCGATATTGTCCCTCCCACCACACGTTCCTGGGTCTCCAGCCGCGTCAATGCCGTAACTAGTGCCGCCTGGAGTGTCGTCTCCTTCAGCGGCAAGGGCGCCTGGGTCATCACTACCTCGGCCCTCTTCTTCGGTGTCCCCTTCGCCCTGTCATTCGCCGAGGACCAGCAGCTCAGCGCCATGGAGCAGGAGTACAACATGCGACAGACTGGCGGCGAACTTCTGACTGCTGGTGCTGAGGGCAACACAGCTGAGAAGGTTGGTGCCGCACTTGGCGAGGAACAGGCCAGACCTGCGCTGTAAGATGGGTGCAAAGCCCTTATATCTCGCCTCCCCGCGCTGGAGGATCACGCCGTATGACCGCGCCTCGAATGATCGTGGTAATTGCTGGGCTAAGTAGTGAGCCTATTTTTGTACAATACTCGGAAATGGCGCATATAACCAATGGACCCCTTGATGACTACACTGGGCTGGATTAGGAGGGGTGGATGCGGATGCATGCATAACCTATATGATGTAAAGTATTAGGACGGGGGACAGTCAAGTAATCGCTGCGATCTCATCTCTAGGAAAGGTGGCTTCACATGTAATTTGTCAAGCTAAGGCTTTTATTATCTGATGCCACATTATTGGATCATCGAAGTTCTAGTGTGACGATAGCGATTTTCTAGCATGTAGGATCCTGAAATTATCAGAGTATTGTTAGCCGCCAATATGTTGTCTGAGAAAGATGATTGCGAAGATGGCAAAGAAAATAAAGAAAACGATAAAAGACAGCTAAGTAATGATGCATTGGATAGAAACTATTTATTACGTTATTCGAGAATCAGTTCGTGATACTGAGGTAGGTTGCTGGCCGCTTAAGTGGGTTCAGGGTAGGCAATTGCCGAGTTGGTTGATAGTCATCGGCCAACCGACGACCTCTCATAAGGCACGACTTAACTCTGTCAACCGCGCCATTGTTCAAAACGCACTCCCAAACCAGGCACGCAAGGGAAAGTGTGTGAAAATGGACTACGTGGCTCTGCCGAAAATAGAGGTCAGTCTATGTGACTATTCTCTACCCCGCTATGAGAGCCAATACAGAGAACCTAACAGCATCCTATCCGCACGGAACGAGAACGTTGTCCCACTGACGATGACTCTAGCTACACGCCCACCTGACGGGCAGTATCTCTCGGCAGGCGCTGCATGAAGTATGGCTGCGCAAGAAGAATGACGGGGAGACAGACCTTGAGGATCCCCTCATCGTCATGCCTGAGGGGAAGCATGACTATAACTTGGAAACGTGAGCCTCCCCCCTCGTAAACACACGTTTCATAACCTTGAAGGCATCCGAAATACTTATAGATTCGTCTCACTTATCCTAGCTATGGGGCTATGGTTATATTGCTGGCCTGAGATAAAATCTTATGACTATGAGAAAGCCTGGCATACGATTTACGTGTTTCTAACATTCCGTAGCTTCTTCCCACTCTTTAGTACCTACATCTACGGCCTCCTCACTGACGAGGAATCCGTACGTTATACCACAACTTCCGTCCTGACCGACTTCCTCAACGACGGTATCTGCTACCTCGAGCTGCGCACCACACCTCGCGGAACACCACTCCTGACAGCCGAAGCCTATGTGTCTATCCTCCTGTCAACCATCGCGGCGTTCGAGGCAGAGAACCCTCAACTCCGCACCCGCCTCATTCTCTCCGTCGACCGTCGTCACACCGCCGCCACCGCCGCCTCAACCCTCGCCTTGGCGCTGGCACATCGTGGCCAAGGCGTCGTAGGGCTTGATCTATGCGGCGACCCCACGGCACGGGCCGGCGGAGAGGTTGCCATATTCACGCCCGTGTTTATGGAGGCGAAGAAGCAGGGCCTCAGCGTTACCGTGCACTTTGCCGAGGCGGAGGCGAGCGGCTCGAGAGAGGAGTTGGACGTGCTGCTAAGTTGGGAGCCAGGCCGTCTCGGACATGTTATCTGGGAGGACGAGGCAGCGCGACAAGAAATTGCGAGACGGGGGTTGTGCCTGGAGTTGTGTCTTAGCTGTAACGTGCAAGCCGGCATGGTCCGCGGCGGCTTTGAGGGCCACCATTTCGGGAGTTGGAAAGACGTCCCAGGGCCCAAGATTTCACTGGGGGTGAGTACTCAACCAAACATAAAATATTCACTTATCCTGACGCTTTCTCTCAGACCGACGATGTGGGAGTCTTTGGAAGTCCCCTCTCCAACGAGTATCGCCTCGTCGCAGAACATTTTGGCCTCGACCGCAAAGCTATCTGCGCCCTCGCACGACAGGGAATTGATGGAATCTTCGGCGGCGAGGAGGAAAAGGAGCGTCTGCGGCGCATCATGTGGGAATAGAGTATAGTGTCATGATTAGCCTACATGCGGTACCACTTTCAACCTGGTTGGTCGTAAGTAAGGTACGGGAGAGGGCTTAGGGCAATTTAAAAAGAAAGTCGCCTTATTTCCTGAGAAATCATTGACAAAGTGGTATTGGTTCTTTTCTAACTAAAAAAAAAAATGTTGTGATACCGCTCAACAACAATCAAGGACGCCTCTCTTGAGGTGTGTCCGCAAATGAAGGGGGGAGAAGTAAAGCCCGACAACGACGGGTTGAGTGTTGAATCGTTCGTTCATTAATCCGAAGCTGAATGTCAATAAAAGATTGCAACTTTTGCAAGCACCGCCATGCCCTAAACGCCACGTTTTGCCTTCTCTTCGTCAACCGTGTGAATAGTTTCTCATTCCATCTTTTCCCGTTGCTCATTAATGTTGACCCGGTGGTGGGGCGTCTAGGTCGACATTTTCGACCGCGCCGCGCTGTTCCTCGGTCTTGCGGACAAGGCTGGAGAAATAGCTGGAGGCGCGCTCACTTTCGCCTTTGACCTTGATGGTGTCCTCGCGCTTGTCGTCTAGGTCCTTGACGCTGCGCTCGAGGCTGACACGAAGGTTTGAGGCCGGAAGGCGCAAGACCTTGCGGACAGAAGAGGAAATGCGGGAGGCGTTAGTGTGCACGTAGTCGAGGTCGGCGAGCTGGGTGGAGATTTTGGTGGCTAGGCGAGGGGGAAGGGAGTTGGGGATCTGCTGGAGGACGTAGGCTGAGGCAGCGATGGCTAGAACTCGGGTTAGCAAGAAACAAGGTGAGGTCTTGGGGGTGCGGGACATACCAGCTACAAGAAGTCCAGGGAGGATGAGTTGGCGAAGGTTATCATTACTCAGTACTCGAGTTGCGGCGACCGCCTGGTCCATCCAAGTACTCATGCCTATCATTCGGGGTACCACAGCACCGGCGACAGTAAGAGCCATACCGGTACCGGCGTACTTCTCCTGGTGTTGTAGGAGCGTGTTCCAGTCAACAAAATCCGCAATCTGAGTTGGAATGTGAACTTGACGAGCGAGAGCGTCACGTTTGCGCTGGAACATAACGTTGGCGCGGAACTGCAAGTTGTTGAACTCGTCGCCAATGTGGAGGATGCCGAGCTGCTTGATGACGTTGACGCCTTGGACTGTCCTGCTGCGGGCATTTTCTTCGCAGATCGAGACCGAGTCGGCAATGTGGGAGAGCATGGCCTCTTTGAGATCCTCGGCATACTGGAAGGCGTTCAAGAGGCCAGGGTATGGAACGTCGTAATCCGTGTTGCCTGCGTGAAGGATTGCGGAATTGAGAGTTGAGCGGGTGTCATTGTAAACGTCTGTGCAGGTGTCCTCGATGTTCTTGTCGACCTGGTCACTGACCTCGGTGCAGGCCCTTTTACCTGACTCTAGCTGGGGCTCAAGCTCCTTGAGTTCCCGCGTCACCCGCTGAAGCTCGGACTGAGCAACTTCCTGGTTCACCGTTGCTAGGGAATGGACGTCGTTGAGGATGTTGAGGAGATAGGTTCGCGCTGGGGCGAGCTTCGATCGTGCTCGCTTCTCTAGCACGAATCTCCGCAACGACTGTTCAAGGTTTTCAAAGTCTCGGATCTTGTCGAGATCTTTACCTTTGCCCTTGTCGTCTCCATCACCAGGGTCGCCGCTGCCACCTCCACTTGAGCTTCCACTACCACCTCCACCAGGTCCTCCAGGAGGCGATGGCCCAACGGGAATGGCGTTACTGGAAACGAAGTGGACGAGCTCCGAAGACTCCTTGGCAGTCCGGGGACTTAGGCCAGCAACTTGGTCCAGGATCATCTTCTGGCATCGCTGCTTGTCTCTGATATTGTCATAAGCGTTGACGACAATAAAGATATAGGCCTTCTCGGCGGCAGCGGCCCAGATGAACTCCTTGGCGGATTGGGTGAAGTGGTTGGCGGCAGAAACCACGAAGACAACCACATCAATCTCCTCCTGGCGGGCAAAAATCGCCGTCGTCTTGGTGGTGTCCGAGTTGAGGCCGGGTGCGTCGATCAAAGCAATGTCCACCACCCCATTGTTCAGCAAGGACTCATCGATGGTCCTAGTATCCTTCACATAGATCTTGCACTGGGTGTAAGTCTCGTTGTCGATTACGACATCTTCCAACTTGGCCAGTGAAAATACGTCATAGGTCGACTCATCATTTCGGTCATAGGGCACATCCTTGTGTACAGCGTGAACTTCCTCGATGCCCGAATTTTCCCTTGCATCGAGAACTTCACAGAAGATGGCCGTACAGGGTTGCTGGTCTTCGGGAAGAACCTTTCGTCGGAGGAGAGCGTTGCAAAAAGTCGATTTTCCGGCATTCAGGTCACCAGTGATGAGAACCTTGCTTGCAGTGTCCTCGATGCGTTCCTGAAGGGAGAGGAGATGTTTGATGCTGGAGCTGATTTTTCCATCGAGCAGTGCCGCAATAGAGTTCTTCTCTAGTGAATGCACAAGTTCGGTCTGATGTAGTGCTCCCAATTTCAGATCCAACTTCAGAATAGAGAACTCTTGGGCGATTTGGGGCGACACTAATCGTGGTTCAGGAACTGTTCGGTTTTCGGCGGCTTGGCTGGATTCGGCAGGAGTCTCGACGGAAGTCAAGGATCGTCGAAGCATGGGGTTGCGAGCTGCAGAAGTTGAGGGACCGCCAGCTATGGATTGCGTTTGGGAGAGGCCGGGTCGCGACTTGACCGCGTCGGGAGAGGCACTTCTGGCTCGCTGAACGGTGGGGTAGTGTGCAGGCCATGAGGCATTCATCTCTTGCAGGCTCTGGAGTAGATCGAGGACCTTATTGATGGACCGGCCGAGGTTCGCACGGTGGGCGTTGTACCACATTTGGTGGATTGCGCCCGACTGGGGCCGGTCGTGATGCATGTCGGCACCATAGCTGCCCAATGTGGCAGCTCTGGAATCACCGGCGATGCTGCCACCATATCCCGAGTCGTCGAGCATGCTCTGTAGGAGCGCCGCATGCGTCGAGGCCGAGCCGTTTCCCACTGTCATGTAGTTGGGCCGGGAGGAAGGCGGTGGCGAAGTCGTCGGGTTGTTGGGAACACCGGCATCAGAATCGTTGTCGGTGTTGGAGCCGGCCTCTGGGCTTAGAGGGGCCTTTCCCTTGTTGTTGAAATAGTCCTGGCTCATGATGCAGTCCAGGTGGCGAGAGGCATATTTCGAACGAGGAGCGAGGAATGGGAACGAGGTATCGTGGTTTAGGTGAAGAGGTTGTAAGAATGCGGGTTGGAGTTGGGGTTGGAGTTGGCACGGCGGCGTGGGCTCGGAATCTGTCGACCCGATCCATGTTGCATGATTTTTGGCTACACAGCGGCAAATTGCCGGGCCTCGATTGGGCGGGGTCACGTTGATTGGTGGCGCGAACGGGACATGCGTGGAAGAGCTTGCTTTATCTTATCACCCCTACGTAGTACGTGGGACAAAGACCTGCGTAACCAGGAAACCGCTGCGAAAAGCCGGCCGCTTGTAGCGCTAAGCCCAGTGAAGATGCAGCTAAACCCAGTGAGGTCCAGTAAAGCCCGGCGAGAGCGCCCCCATACTTGGGACTTGCGGGCTGGGAGCAGTTACGTAGTACGACATGGTATACGGCTGAGTGGTCCAGGCTTCGCTTCTCTCACCACAACCTCAAATCAACACTTTCTTCGCTGCCTTGACCGACCCGTTCTAACCCTTCAACTCTCCGACGCCCTCGCCTCTTCTGTTTGCAACAAAGCCTCTACCCGAGCGATTAGGTCGACAGACTCTTCTCCCCTGACGCCGAAAATCCTCTCCGCCTCCTTCATCCTCCCCCACAAACCATGAACGTAAGGCCAATGACGTCGCTGCCAACCCCCGTTACGAGTGAGGGCTAATCCGCCTCCTGACTACCTAGATCCTAGAATGGGCCTTCGGCAAGCGCATGACGCCCGCAGAGCGTCTGCGCAAGAACCAGCGCATGCTCGATAAGGCGATCCGCGAGCTCGACCAAACGCGCGTCAAGTTGGAGAAGCAGGAGAAGACCCTCATCCAGCAGATTAAGACCAGCGCCAAGAATGGACAGATGGGCGCCTGTAAGATCCAGGCCAAGGATCTTGTCCGCACCAGGCGATACGTCGAGAAGTTCTATGGCATGCGCAGCCAGCTTCAACAGATTTCCCTGCGACTCCAGGTATGGCCGGACTCAGCGTCGTGGTGGCGCAAAAGACTGACTAGAGGTTGCCAGACACACCGGACGAACGAGCAAATGATGCAGGCCATGAAGGGCGCAACAATGGCCCTGGGAAGCATGAATAAGTCGATGAACCTTCCAGCACTCCAAAAGATCGCCATGGAGTTCGAACGAGAGAACGACATTATGGAGCAGAGGCAAGAGGTAATGGACGATGCCATGGACGATGCTATGGACGTGGGCGTAGAAGAAGAGGGCGATGAGGTGGTAGAGCAAGTATTGGAGGAGATTGGTATCGACTTCAATCAGGCGGTAAGAATGTCACAACTCTGCTGCAGTGAATCTAGACTAATTGCGCGACCACAGCTCGGCGAGACTCCAACAACGATAGGTAACCCCGCTGTCGCTGAAGGCAGAATTGCTCAGGCAGTTGGTGGTGGTGGCGGCGGCGGCGACCCCCTTGATGACGACCTTCAAGCAAGGCTTGATAGCTTGAGGAAGTAGGTGACGAGAGAAGACCGGCTAATGCCTTCGATATTGAGTCGCCTTCAGAGGATAGGCTCAAGGAGCGAGAATACCGTGCTGTGGGTTCTGCAGTTGGGAATTCACTACCTCGACAAGTGACATTTTGCAACCGGCGGCTGCTCCTCCAGATATATTTCGAGGGAGCACAGAGGTTGTTTGCATTTCTTGCCTGGGCGCAGAGGTGTCATGAGAAACACGTTTGTCAATTAACGCGGTTTCATTATTTTGATTTTTAGTGGACAGGCTCTTTGATTATAGAAGGAGGAGGACTTGACATTTCTCTTTTTCTCGTCGTCTTACGGTATGAATCAACGTAAAGCTCCGAAAAATCCCGCAGCTTTGTGCATACAACATAAATAAAAAACGTCGAGGTTTGCGCCTTCCGCTTTTGAAGAGAACCCTGGTTAAATCGCCAGCTTAAATCCCCAAGGACGAGTATTAGAGCTATGTCACCTGACCGTCATCATGTGCCTTGATACAAATCCGTGCTTACGGGCCATGAAGAGGGCACGGATAATACGCAGCATATATCGCTGCGGGGCTGTATAGTTGTGCTGCGAATGTGGGATGCTACGTATTTATGGAGAGATTCTACAAGCATGTCGGGCTGTTGAGTTTACTCTGTGCTGCACTGTGGCGATGCAGGGTCTAAGGGGCAACTATGGTATTTCAGAACCACACGGGCAGGGGCATGGCTTGTTGAGATCCGCTCTGTCTTCATTAATCGTGCCACTAAGAATGGCGACGATGTGGACTAGAATTTGGACGGATCTATAATCTGGCCACCACTTTCGGCACGACTTATGTGGTATGTTCCCTCAGCGTTGGCTTGATTTAGAACAACCAAGGAGCTGTGTGAGTCGGGGTGCAGAGAGAGAGGGCAACGCATTTCGTATCCTCAAGGCAACGGTGGATGGTACTTTGTAGCTGCCTGGTACAAAGCGTCCACGACGCCCCGGAAGTGCCGGAATGATCACGTTGGCAGTATTTTTAACTTGTCCAAAACGGGTGTCATGATTTCGACTTGTATTTCTGGAACTTTTAGACCGACCAGGTGCACAGAGATGAGATGGATGACGGACGCCATCTCCGGGTTTACAGTGGGACCCGCCGAGTCGAGACGGGCGGAGTTGGAAAGGCTCCCCCGCCCGAGGAGCCGCGAGCGGCCTAATGCTTCGGGGGGACTGGAACCTGCTGCTCGACTCTTCCAGTGCTGTAACCGCGCTGGACGAAGCAAGTGGTTGTCCAATGACCAGTGACGTCGGGGCTCCAGGGTTTCGATCGAGGCGTGCGCGCTAACCAGCACACTTGTCGTCCCAGCTCCGCAGAGCCAGAGCCAAATAGGGTAGCGAACAGAAATAGGCTGTGAACAGAGCCAGTGAGTGAGTGGGCGGTGATCGTCAGTGGGCATGGGCGCGAGACTGGGCGCTGTCGCCAGTGCTCCGCCCAGCGAAAGACGCTGCCAACAGATGGAGAGGCTGTTGGTAACAGAAAGGCGAGGCCACTGATGACAGCCCAAGCGTGCCCCGCGTGGGCATCCATGCATTTGCCTGGCCTTTCGTGGACTCGGCTTGTCTCGACCTCGACTCGACCTCGACTCGTTCCGCCTCCTCGGAACCTAAATCCACCGCCGCCTTACCTCCGACTGTGACCTACCTAAGACTTACAACATCCTCCGGCCCTCCCGTGTCTCTAGCTGCCCTCTGTTCCAAAGACCAGGTAGCTCGGCCCTAGCCATCCTGATTACTATAATCGATCGTCCTTTGCTTCGTGCATCTTTGTTGTCGCCCCGACGGTGCATCGTCATCTATCATCTTGCATCGCATCTGGTCCTGGTACGTACGGCCCTCCCTGCCTCTCTCTACATTGAGCGACGTTGCTCGCTATCTGCAGACCTCCCGCTGCCCTCTGCTCGTCATCCATCCATATCTTTCTCGCGCCCTCTGTGTATCGTTGTGTCCCAGCCGAGTCACTATCAGAGGTAGCTGGTCTTGTGTTCCTTCCCCGCTGGCGCCTACCTACGTCACGCTGCCCGTGTTTCTACCACCCTGCTGCTCTGGCCCTACTGCTGCTCTGCTCGGCACTGTTCTGCTTCTAGGGTTCTATGAGCTTTCACCTTCACCTCTCACCTTTTGCATTTCACCTTCCGTCTTATCCCTCTTGTCTTTGAAGTGGACCCGACGTGGCGCCCTGCGATCCCAGCCCATTTGACGTTCGGCCCGCTGACGGGCTGGCGGGTGCTGCGCGCTTGGCTGCGACGTCTAGCTGCCCCTCCCAGCCTTCCTTCAGACCTCTAGACCTCCACGTCCCTCCACCACATCAGCCCCCCTCCGCCAGCCCACCTGCTCCAGTCCCAGCCTCTCGACCTAGGTTCATTCCAAGACCTGTATCCTGACATTTCTAGGCCAAACTGAACCGACGCTGCCTCATATTTCCAGTGGCCTTCGTTCCGTCCTGTGTCATCATCATCATCATCACCCCGCCACCGCAGACTCCCCCGCAACGACATACAATCAAGTCTTCCCGTCGCAACGCACACCTGTTGCCGGTATCGAGATTATCCTCACTACGGCAGTCACGAGAACAACGACGACTAGACCTGCTACGTCGCGACTTCATATAAGCTCAACATTCCATCATTCCAACACCGAACCCACCCCGCCGGATCCTTCGTACCATCCACAAAGCTGGCGACCAACAAGCGTCGCAGTCTTTCCTCGACTGGGGGCAGCCTGCTAAACAGAATGTTTGGCAGCAACTCCAACTCCGCGGGCAACAAATCTGAGACCGATTCCAAATCTGACAAGTCCCCCTCTCCCGAAGCCAGCCCTGGCTTGAGCGCGGCCACCCCCATCAAGACCGCGGACAAGACGGCCAACGGCGAGAAGCGTGGCGGCAATGGTAGCCCCCCTACTCGTCAGGATACCAGCGCATCTACGGACAAGAAGCGCAGGAGTAGTAGCGTCAGCAGCAAGGCTAGCAGTCTGCTTGCCTCGGCCAAGAATTCATTGAGCTTCTCTCAGGGCAGTCGGGCCCCTGCTGTTGAAATGACCTCGCAGTCACCCCTCCAGAAACTGGGCAAGCAGGATCCCGCCCTCGCCGTGCCACAGGGCCAACATAACAATTCTGCCGGAGAGTCGGTAGCGGGCCCAAAGTCCACGTTCCATGTCGGTGTTTGGGAAGATAGAAACAAGAAATGCCGCCGGACTATGGAAGATACCCATGCATTTTTATACAACTTCATCCAGACTCCAACACTGGCAGATGCTTCAGGTAAGGACACGTCCGAGGGTGACGACTCCGAGTCCGCAGTCCAGGATGCAGCCGAGTCTGACAATGGCTACTTTGCTATCTTCGATGGACATGCAGGCACCTTTGCCGCAGACTGGTGCGGAAAGAAGTTGCACATCATCTTGGAAGAGCTCATACGCAAAAACCCAAACGCTCAGATTCCCGAGGTTCTGGACCTGGCATTTACGACCGCCGACTCTCAGCTGGAGAAGCTGCCATTGAAAAATAGTGGCTGTACAGCCGCCGTCGCCGTGCTGCGTTGGGAAGATCGAATTTCTAATGACCGGTCAACTCTGGATTCTGCTACAGCTGCTAATCTGAAGCCCATCAAGTCAGACGATTCCTCTCACTCAGAGAAGGAAAAGTCCAATGATACGGCGTCGGCTACGAATGAATTGAAAAACCTCCCGGTTGAGACCAGTAGTACGAAAACCAAGGGCTCCATGAACCGCCAGCGTGTTCTTTATACAGCCAACGTGGGCGATGCTCGTATCATCCTGTGTCGGGCTGGAAAGGCGCTGCGGCTTTCGTATGACCACAAGGGAAGTGACGAGGTCGAGGGCAAGCGAATTGCCAACGCGGGTGGTCTGATCCTAAATAACCGTGTCAATGGTGTCCTGGCTGTTACCAGGGCTCTAGGCGATGCCTATATGAAGAAGCTTGTGACCGGCCATCCTTACACAACTGAGACGGTGATTCAACCTGACAGTGACGAGTTCATCATCATTGCGTGCGATGGAGTAAGTGGGACAAACCCGAATAATAACTTGCCAGACCCACTAACTTGAAATAGCTATGGGATGTTTGTACCGATCAGGAAGCGGTGGACTTGGTCCGAAATGTCGAAGACCCCATCGTAGCCTCGAAGAAACTCGTGGATCATGCGCTCAACCGCTTCAGCACTGACAACCTGTCATGTATGATTGTCCGACTAGATCATGCCCTGAGAAAGGACGATAGAGACAGTGTCTCTGAGGCGGATAAGGCTGTCAACGACACTGCGAAAACGATTACCGATGGAAGCGTCCCTGCTGGAGAAACGGCTGCGACCGACACCAAATCAGAAGGGGAGTTTGTGCCCACAACCTTAGACAAAGCTGTGGTGGAAGAAGAACCCGACCCTATCGACGAGAAGGCCAGTACGGAGAATGACAAGGATGCTCAGAAACCGGTTGAGGATGCGCCAAAGGAATTGTCCGAGAAGGCATAGTAACTCTACAGGCTGGTCAGCATGGGGAGTCTCGATGATGAACAACTTGGAGTCCCGGGGATGGACTCCACGGCAGACACATGGATCCTGTATGACCTTCAAACTTCTGACAATGGGTCTTGTTGACAGCCTTCGATGTGGTAGACGTGTGGAGATACGACAGGACGTGTTAGTCAGCATGGTAACAGTAGCAGGTCTGCAGGCCATCGAGGCTGGACAGGGTTACGATGGTTGGTGCAATGAACGGGTTTACAAGTATATTAAGCACGCTAGTCGGACTAGGGGATATATGATCGCGAGATGACGGGATTGTCCGTGACAAGACGACGTTGGGAATTGGAGTGACGAGGACAGAGAGCATTTGGAGCTGGGAGAGGAGCGGCGCTGACAAACAGTCTTATTGGAGTTCCAGTAGCTCAAATTATCCGTACATGTGCACGCATTCGGTTTAACCGTGACGGATTAGTAGTGTTTGCAATTATTACTTCTGCACTTTTGTACAGATGTAACTGCGTCTGCCTTCAAATGGGAGTCGAACAGGTAAACAAGGATGACCCTTTGACAAGAATGATCGTTTAGCAAGAAGGATTATCGTGGAGCAAGCATCCGCAAACGCAAATTGTAGATGGGTAAAACCTCGAGTGACCTAATTAGGATAGGAGGGGGGTGGCCACGTATTGAGGAGGAGAGGGAGTGGGAAGACGCATTGTTGAGGGTTTTGCGTTGTCAAAGTATGGGATGGAGTGAAGTTGTTGTCGTTGGCAGGCTACCTATGTAAGGCTGGGACACTAATACGTAATAACCGGGCTTACGTGCACAACCACCTGACCTGCGTGATGGATCCCCAATGTTGCCAATTTGTCCATAAGTAATTAGACATTTGGCATCGTGACCAGTTCAGCCATCAAATTTTGGTTACCATGCAGAATGGGCGGTAAAGGAAGATGCTGGTAAAGGGGTATCTACTCAGGGCCCGTCCCGTGCAGCCATTGAAAGCCACTATCGCGAGCACGAACCGAGAGTAGGTACTCGATAGCTCAGTTGTGCTAGGCTTGCGGAAGACGGGGCCAGGACGGGGCAGCTTGGGAAACTCGCCGATTGGATACTATATCCGCTGGGGGGAGCGAGACACAGACGCCATGCGGATAGTGAATGTCGTCTCGACCCTTTGCAGGGCGATACTTCGAACACGAGAACCCAAATGTAACGCTCGACCGGTCCACAAGCTGAGCACGCAAGGAATATCGGGGGGTGTTGTGTTAGACGGCTACATCTCGAGTCGACAATGTGGAAGTACACTGGAACGATTGGTCTCCTGCATGTTGTGTTTCGGAGAGTAGGGTTGTAGTGGAGGGAAGAGGCCATCCGCGTGTCAAACTCGACGACACAGTGCCACCACCCTAGAGTTAGCAACCACAGGCACATATTCGTTTAAGTGGCTTACATCGCATGGTATATTTCGCAACAGATACAGTACCTGGTACATACGACCTAAATCTTTCATGATTTCTTGCAGGGAACTCTGCACATTCATCGTCTGCATCCACAACTCGTCAATTCTCAACTTTGTCGAGTCCCGAATCCCCGCTCGCTAACAATGCATTGGGTCACATTCGCAACCAGCACGTGTACGCGTCGTTGGTTTGCGTGCAGACGGTAGAGCAGGGGCTCCGTGAAGTTTGACAGGCCGGCGAGCACGACGATGTTCGCACCAGGCGCCGATCAGCTGCGCCGCCGCAGCCCCCCCGGGTGGCCGCTGGGGAAGGGGGGACGGCCTCAATGCGCTCACCGCAACAAACGCCCTGTAGAAATGGGCGGGCCAGATATGATCGTGACTTGTCCGAAACGGCGGGGGGGCGTTGAGGAGCCAAAGGGGGAGCCGTAAAGGGGGAGCTATTGAGGGGCCGGCGAGGGCATCGTGATCATGCACGGGCGACCCTGATCCCCGGATGCGGTGGGATTGGTGTTGGATTGGGTGTTGCTCTTTCGCAAGTCTCTAATTACTAGGATGGCCCGGTAGGTTGCCGTTCGACTAAGGCTAATGGTTGGAGCACGGCGCACGCCCCGGAGGCCGGCATCACTGTTTGGCCGGCGGGTGGGGACCCACTCCGAGCGCAGCTGCGGGCGCTGAAGAGGCTCCAGGCCCTCTTTGTGTTCCTTGGGGGGGTGCCTCAGTGGTCTTTGTAGCACAGTAGTGCCCTAGGCGTGCTGGGCATTGCTGGGTTCGTGCTGGGCGGTGGCCTGGGGCGCCCCTCTATGAGCCACTGGGGAAAGCTCACTCGGAAAACTCTGCCCCCAACATTCCACTTCGTGGCAACTCAAAGGTGGCCGGCTGGACGCCAGCAAGGTATCCGGGTACGTACTTTCGATACTTGCACAGCTTGCAAAGCTTTTTCATCTTGTTCCCAGTTGCATGCTAGCTCGCATTGACCTGACAAGGCCGGTTGTTATGTATCTTTGCGGTATCTCGATAGAATGAGACAAGCGAGAAATAAAATAAAAAACCAGACAACATGCAGGAAGTAGCTCTACCTGTCGTACACCCCTTGCTTGAGCCGAAGATTGCCTGCATGCAGGGCTGCTGGAGGATTTACTCAATGCCACTCATTGGTTGATCTCCCTAACTCAGGTACCAGGTACCGTTTCCTTGTTCAACGCCGAATCGATCGGGACCGGGGCCCGGGTGCGGATGTAAAGGTCACCTCGTGTGGCGGTGCTTATTTCGAGTCCTGATTGTGTTTATTACTTCCGGTCGGTATTACAGGACGCCGTCCTTGGCACGAAGGCATGGCCTGCATGCACTTCTGTCCTCGAGTAGCAGCTAAACGAATTGATTTGAGTTGTCTGCAGAACGACGGGCAAAGGAGCTGACAGTACGAGGCATCACCACGAACACGGTACCGGTCTCCGGCCTTGGCCTTCTCCCGCCTCAGACGAGGAGGGGCAAGGGTCAGGAGTGGCGGTGGCAGTGACAAACAAATGTGGCAAATGCCTGGTGGCAGGTGCAGGTTTGCAGGTGCAGAGGGCAGGTGGCATGTGGCATGTGGCATGTGGCACGTATCTGGCTCTGTACCTACTCTGGTGCACTACCGCGTACGTAGTGCAAATCCGGAGGTGTCAAAAATAGCAACCGAGCCCGGTTGAGATGGAGGGGGGCGGGGTAGTGTTGCCGAACCAAACTGGAAGGCGGGCCTGGAGACGGGCCAGACGGCAGTCCCAATCTAGCACTGACCACACTGTGGATTGTGACCAAGAGTCACCTGGAGAGCTGGAGCGGGTAGCAGCAGGTCGAGGAGGCTGTGATGACGGAATAGACTGCGGAGATGGAGATACCCGAGCTGTCTCAGCTCTCGGTGCTCAGCTATGGAACCGCCGAGACGAAAGATAGGGGAGCACAGTCAGACAACGAGCAGAGACAAGCCCGAACCTGGTGCTGACAGGCTGCCGCCAGATCCCACACACCTGGGTCAGATCGATTAGCCATCCCCAGCCCCAGGCCCAGTTGCAGCTGCGCAGCCGGAGTGCTGTGCGTATCTACCTGGAGCGCAAAATGGGCCAATTGTTCAAAGTGGCCATGTGTAATTCGCACGCACCTGGCATTTGCTTGGACCAACTGTCGCCTGTCAGGCCAGTTGCTCTGTATGGACTTCTGGTACCCATAGATTATCATGCTCATCTCAGTTCCCCAGCCGCAACCCCCGACCCCGGACAAACAATGGGCTCAACCATGACTTCGACCGCAACCTCGACCGCTACCTCGACCGCGACCTCGGCCACGATGTCGTCCTTTTTCTTTCCCTTGACGGGCTGGCGTTGTTTTGACCCCAGAGGAAATCTCACAGACCGACCCCGTTACACACACTCCCCCCCTGCTTCATCAAATTTTTTTTTTCTGTCGGCCTCGTGACGACTCTAACGGTGTCTGCCTCCAAGGGCGGGATGCGGGGTGCAGGGAAGATTTAGTAATAGCGATGCCAATGACAAACCAGAGGGGCCACGAGACGACGGCAAACAAGAAAAGTCTGGGGGGCGTGGATTCTACCTAGTTGTCGGGGGTACGGTGTGCGCGTTTGTTGCCGCAGATGGGGTAATAAGCTGGGGGAGCGAATGCCCAAAGGCGCAGCTGGGGAGAAAGGGGTAGGATTGCGATGGTGCAACACAGGCGTTATGGGGTCCGGCCAAGTCGGACGGTCCCGTGGCTGTCACGAAGCTGCACGATCAAGTAAACTGGGGGTAATGGAAACGAGGGTAGAAAAGGCTCGGTTGTGAAGGAGTGTAGAGCGGGTCTCCTGGTGCTTCCTGGCGCATCATCCGTGGATTTTTTTATATGGAGCAGACACCGTTACAGTTTCGTTTCTGAACAATGGAGAGAAACCTGGGGGTAATGGAAATGCCATCTTGGAGGGGCGGGGAGGCGAGAGAGCCTTTTCGGGGGCGCCGGCCCTCCGCTGAGTGGGTCACCGGGGCAATTCGGGGGTCTTGGTTGCGAGACGCCGGAGGCGGATACCGGGCCCGTTGCAGGAGATTTTGTTTTTCAGTCTTGATGGCTTGTGTATGAGTTTTTCTCATTTGGAGACGTGGACGAAACAACGCAATCCTCCTGCAGACTTGCTCAATTGGTGCCAATTAAGCCGGGGCATGTCGTGCAACGAACCCATCGCAACCTTGTTGTCTTTACCTCAGAGCCCACATTGGTGCCGAGTTTGGACTGACGACGTGGGCAATTGTGTCATCGATGGTACTATACAGTGCTTGACGTGTACCAGGACGAACTAGGAGTACCTCGTTCACGTCAGGGTACGAATGGATATTTCCATAGGATCCATACCACGTACCTTTTAGGTATGTGGCCAGGTCGAAATAGGTGGTGTAGTCATCATCAGGTGGATGAGCACGTAACCCGCGCGGCCCCGCGTCGGCCGGAGAACCTCCCCTCAATCCGGGGCAGCTAGTGGATGTCGGTGATTGACTGTCTGTTCTTATATTTTAGTAGATTTTTCTTTACTTTTGCTCTTGGAGCTTAGACGAGTGAAGTGGATAGCAATTTACTCTTGAGTCCCTGTGACCAAGGTCAGGTTGGCCTGGAACACTCGGTGAGGACCAGTTTCAGTGAGGCTCGGTCAGGTGAGTACCCGCTGGGGTCGCGGACACCGATTGTAGCTCAGGGCCCCAACACTTCCCCGCGACGCCTAGTTAGCGCCCAGGGCCCGGGATGTGTGCACTGTTCGTCTCGAGACTCGAAGGTCATTCAACAGCACCACCAAATGCGTGATTGTCGATGTTGGCCGCAGGAATTGTCTCACTAGCATGAGCTTCCCCCGCTGGCATAATTGGTCTACTGAAAAATTCGATAAGTGACATGGGTCGTTGTAAGTACCTGTTTCGAGGATCGGTACCTCCATCCATGACGTTTTGGTAGGTCCCAACAACGACAACCCCAGCTTGGCACTGCAGCCCACCACCAACGAATCACGGCTCCGCGTTGGTTGAGCTTGGTAGCCAAGTTCTAGATGGCTGACTCCAGCCTGCACGGCCAAGGAACCCGTCACCCACTTACGCAATGGCCCAGCGAGAGGATTTCGACATCATGAATCCGTCATACGGTGCCGAGTGAACACACAAGGACTACGTAGCAGAGGGATACACGAAGTGGGGGCTTACTTGCACAGATAGAGGGACAAAAAGCCGACTTGAAACGAGGTATGGAAGGGTCCGCATGTCACAAAGTACTTCGTAACCTTTTCGACGATGACTCGCAGCTAGGCTGGACGAGGTGAGCTCGGCCAGCACAATTGCACCATCTGCCTCTCAGGTCGTTGGACGACTGATTGGGTTAGTTGCGGAGTTGGGTCTCCTCCCTCTGTGCTATGTGCGTCGTGCATATCTGAGGCCAGAAAGAGGCTCAAGCAAGTGGATTATGAATGCCCTGTGCCAGCGAGGAAACCGGGGCACACATGGTGCACATGGCACGCATGACTGTCACAGATTCGCTCCACGGCATGGTACGGTACAAGACGAAATGCGCACCAGGTACGAGTATGTACGAAGTATCACTGACGATTCCTCCACAATTGCGAATGGAATTCCACAGTGGAGCGTAGTGGGGCCGATAGTTAAGGAAGAAAAGTATTGAAAAAAACTACAGTGATTCAGAGTTGCCCAGCAGCTGACAAGCAAAAAGTGAGAAAAAATGAGAACAAAAAAAAGAGGACCAGAGCCTCGAATAACCGGTCCCGGACTCAGACCCCTCCCCACCTGGAACAATGGAACACTGGGACAGGATGGGACAGAATGGGACTAGAGGGTCAAGCGGGGGACAGAAAACATGGCACACCAAGAGTCGACTTTACCCTCACCAAGCAATACAGGATTTTAAAAAGAGAAGCAAAATCCTAATAAATTATGCAATCAAATTGAATAGCATTAGCATAAGTTTATCCATTTTTATGAAGCTCTCTGGGACTAAATCAGTGTTATATTAGGGGGGGATGTAGCTATTACAGTGCTAAGGAGGCTTTTGGTGTGCCATGTTTACTGTCCCCCGCCTGAGGGTCTGGGGGAGACTGGGAGAGGCTGCAAAAGTCGTTCCTGGCACCTGAGCGGCCAGGAACCGGGCGCTTGGGCCACATAGCCTTCCCCTTGAGGCTTAGGGCGGGGGCGCTATTGGGTAATCAATTGACCATTTTGCTGCGGTGCTTGAGGTCATGATCACGATCTTCCCCGCTGGGTCTTGTTTCTCGACTCTTCTGGCTGAGCCAAGTGCCGGGGCGCGCGCCATGGATTGGACGCTGGCCGACCGGGCCGGTGGCCATTGGGGAGTGTATCCCCTGGAGTTTGGGCTGTCTGGGGTGCCAAAGTGCTTGGGTTAAGACCCTACGGGTAGGTGCCAATGTGGGTGAGCACCCTTCAGCACGTACCTAGCACCCACCGCCCGCTGGACTGCCCTGGGGGCGAGTGCACTGTACCGCGCCCAAGCGCCCCCCTTCCAGTGGCCTCGCAGGGGAGACCCACCCGCTGTGGCAGGGGGGTGGAGGTGTAGCGACTCTAGGGTGTATTGGCAGCAAAGGTGAGCGGGAAGTGAGAGTGGCCAACGTGACAATAGTGTCAGAAGAACGGGAGAACAGCCACGGGGAGAGACCGATTGACCTTAGGATGGGAACTTGAAAGGTACGACGATGGAGACGGAGTGCACGGTACTTACCCGCCACGCAAACGTGAGCCGGCACGTACCACTTGTCTCTACAGCATCTCCCAGGCAAGTACCTCGTCAAGTACTTCGTACCATTGCTCCCGTCATTGTTGAGTGAAGACTCGAGCTCGTGGACTCGAGTATTTAAAGCTTCCATCGCCAGGTCCCCAGGAATTTCTTATGATCTCGGTTCGTTACACGCTCTGATTTACTGCACTTTGCCAAAGGCTCCAATTCACCCTCTTCCTCCTTCCTCCTCCTTCTTCTCTCCCTCCTCCACCTCTCTTCTCTCTTAAACGTCATCTCACTCTCACCACCCGCCGCATTCCTCCCTCTCGTCTCACCCCTCCCAAGACGAATAAACTCTACCGTATCAAGACAGATTCTCTTATCTCTCTTGTCCTCCGGCTTGACCGTCAGTTGCTATTTACGACAGGGCTGACTGGATGGCTGTGCTGAGTTCGCACCACGGAACTACCGCCAGCTAATCAAGCTGTGCTAATCGAGATCAAAAGTTTGGACCTTCTGGAACTCTGGCTAGCCTCGCAAAAGCCGCTTCTTCACCTCAACCTTCGTCTGAACAACAACAGTCAGAGGTTTCCTCTTCGTTGTTCACCTCTATCCTCCTCCTACACTCGCAAGAGAAAGCATCTCTCGCGCCCCAAGTTGTAAGGTCCGGCTATCCCGACTTACACGCATAACATCATCATCACCACCGCTGCACTACGCCAATCCCTGCGTGTGCCAAAGTACCACAGCAGGTTTCTGCCAGTCCCAGCTCGCTCCTGAACTGTGACGAATTGATCGCCGCATCACATAAACAAACCGGTAAGTCGCGGATACCTACCCTCTTATCCGAACACATGCCCGCCCCCTTCACTTCTCTTATCGCAACTTGGACCCCGTTTGTGGCTCCTCTGTGCCCCCCTGCCCTGACCCAAAAATGGACGCGATACGAGACCGGCCCGGCGGTGAAAGCCGTTCTCACCAGGCTTGATCGAGTCGCTTTGGCTCGCCGCCCGTATCCATCGCAATCGCGAGAGATAAGCTCCTTGCCTGTTTGCAGCCATCTGCCGCGTTCCTAGGGTTCGCCGCAGTCACGTTAGACCCTGCGCCCTGCATTTGGCAATTCAGGTCCCGATCTGGTGGCGTTCCTTGGATCCATGGTGTTGCGCTCTGAGCCGATGCTGCGCCCGTCTGATGGTCAGCAGCCGTATCAGAGTAGTTCCCATTGACTCACAAGCACACACCGAGACTTGGTATGCAGTGTCCGTGGTGACGACATGATGGTTCTTATCATGTCGACACCGTCTGGGCATTGTGTATAAAGGGCTTGCCCAGAGCTGTTGTTCTCCCCGCTGTCATCATCACTTACACGTTTCCTACCTTCGTCCATACGTTTACTACCTTTCCACACTTGTCGTTCACTCCGACGTCATCTCTATCAAGATGATGCTCGTTCAAAGCCCGACGACTAACATCCCTCCCATTGACAGATTCCCGGAATACACAGATCCCTTCGAGGACCAATTGCCCACCATGACGGCCATCACTTCCAAGCCCGTGGCCAATGTTCAGGCCGAGGAGGCCAGCCGTGGCCCTTCTCCCCAGCCTACACACTTCAGCGTTCCCTTGACCGCGACTAACCATAACGGCCATCGGATTCTTCGCTCGGCCACTGTTGGCTACATTGCCCCCGAGTTCACCGGCAAGGCTGATCAGATCAAGGCTGGTAAGCTTCTAACGATCCCCATTGGTCTGCAAGACGAGCTCGCTGACCACCCAACTAGTCAAGGAGATCATCCTACAAGCCGGCTTCATCCCTCAGTCTCAGGCTGATGAGCAGATTGAGTGGTTCTACGAGAAGCTAGGCATCGATGATGTCTACTTCCACATTGAGACCCCTGCTGTCATTGCCAGCCATGTTACCTCTTTGTATGCTGCCAAGGTCGCTGCCTATGCCCGCGAGGACAAGCAGGAGGAGATCCGCCTCGACATGGAGGCCAATGACCACGCCATCTACATCGACACCAGCACTCCCGGCGAGACCAACTTCTCTGGTCCCCGCTACGAGGAGCGCCTCGAGAACAAGTACATCGACCACCCTGGTACTAGCAAGTACCGTGTCGAGACCTTCCGATCTCCTGCCGTCCTCGGTGCCAGCCCATCATCCAAGGCTACTCTCCGATGTTACTTCGTCTACCAGTGCCAGTTCCTGACTTCCGTTGAGACTACTGATCCCAACGCGACTCAGCTCGAGCTGATCGCCGACCAAGGTTTCCTCCAGAAGGCTACCGCCAACACCAAGCAGATCTACCAGGAGATTATTGAGCTTGCCGTTAAGCGAGCCGGCCCCGTCATCGAGGTCTTTGACATTGAGGACAGCGTCGAGAAGCGCATGGTTATCGCCTTCCGCTCTCGTACCGCCCGTGGCCTCTTCTCCGCTCTGAGCGATCTCTACCACTACTATGGCGTCACCAGTTCGCGAAAGTACCTTGAGCAGTTCTCCAACGGCATCACTGTCATGAGTGTCTACCTCCGACCCGCCATGGGTCTCGACGCTGACTTCCCCCCCTGGGAGGATAGCATCAACCAGATCTCCAAGGAGGTCTCTCTCCTCTACTGCCTCCCCCACAACAAGTTCCACGGCCTCTTCCTTACCAACCAGCTGAGTCTCCAGGAGTCCGTCTACGCCCACTCCGCATGGGTTTTCGTTCAGCACTTCCTGAACAGACTCGGCCCCGAGTACGCCTCCCTCTCCAAGATTCTTGACGCCGGCAACAACGCCCAGGCTGCTCTTCTGTCCAACCTCAAGCGCCGTCTTCGATCCGAGACTTTCACCCCCGACTATATCTACGAGATCATCCAGAACTACCCCGGCCTCGTCCGAGCTCTCTACGCCTCGTTCGCTAATGTCCACTTGGTTAAGGACCCCGAGGCCGCTGAGCAACTCATCTCTTCAAGCACCTCTGTCGAGGTCTTGTCGGACGAGGGTCTCAAGGACAAGATCTCCAAGACTGTCAACAACGAGCACGAGGAAATGGTCTTGACCGCTTTCCGCGTCTTCAACAACGCCATCCTAAAGACAAACTACTTCACCCCTACCAAGGTTGCCCTGAGCTTCCGTCTCGACCCGGTCTTTCTCCCCGACGTCGAGTACCCCAAGCCCCTGTACGGCATGTTCCTCGTCATCAGCTCCGAGTCCCGAGGTTTCCACCTCCGCTTTAAGGACATCTCTCGTGGCGGTATCCGTATCGTCAAATCCCGCAGCAAGGAGGCTTACAGCATCAACGCCCGCAACCTCTTCGATGAGAACTACGGCCTCGCTAGCACTCAGCAGCGCAAGAACAAGGACATCCCCGAGGGTGGTTCCAAGGGTGTCATTCTCCTCGACCCCAAGCAGCAGGACCGAGCTCGTGAGGCTTTCGAGAAGTACATCGATAGTATCCTTGATCTTCTTCTGCCTGCCCGCACTCCTGGAATCAAGAACCCTCTCGTCGACCTTTACGGCAAGGAGGAGATTCTCTTCCTCGGCCCTGATGAGAACACTGCTGAGTTGGTTGACTGGGCTACTGAGCACGCCCGTACCCGTGGCGCCCCCTGGTGGAAGTCCTTCTTCACCGGCAAGTCTCCCAAGCTGGGTGGTATTCCCCACGACACTTATGGTATGACTACTCTGTCTGTTCGTGAGTACGTCAAGGGCATCTACCGCAAGCTCAACCTTGACCCCTCTACCATCCGCAAGATGCAGACTGGTGGTCCCGACGGCGATCTTGGCAGCAACGAGATCAAGCTTGGCAACGAGAAGTACACTGCTATCGTCGATGGCTCTGGTGTCCTCGCTGACCCCAACGGTCTTGACCGTGCTGAGCTTCTCCGCCTTGCTGAGACCCGCTCCATGATCATTGAGTACGACGTCAGCAAGCTCTCCAAGGATGGATACCGCGTTCTGTGCGACGACACCAACATCACCCTGCCTTCCGGCGAGGTCATTACCAACGGTACTTCGTTCCGCAACACCTTCCACCTCCGGGATACCGGCAGCGTCGATGCCTTTGTTCCTTGCGGTGGCCGACCCGCCTCCATTGACCTTATCACTGTCAACCGTCTCATCAAGAACGGAAAGTCCATCATCCCTTACCTTGTCGAGGGTGCCAACCTATTTATCACTCAGGAGGCCAAGCTCATGCTCGAGCAGGCTGGCTGCATTCTGTACAAGGATGCTTCCGCCAACAAGGGTGGTGTGACCTCGTCCTCACTTGAGGTTCTGGCTTCGCTCTCCTTCGACGACGCCGGCTTTGTCGAGAACATGTGCGTCGGCGCCAATGGCGAGGCCCCTCAGTTCTACAAGGACTACGTCAAGCAGGTCCAGCTCAAGATCCAGGACAACGCTCGTCTCGAGTTCGAGGCCATCTGGCGTGAGAACGAGGAGACCGGCGTCTCCCGATCGATCCTGTCTGACAAGCTGTCCGTCGCCATCACCGACCTGGACGAGAAGCTTCAGCACTCCGACCTTTGGGATAACGAGAAGATCCGCCGCTCCGTCCTCAAGGATGCCCTTCCCGCCCTCTTGTTGGAGAAGATTGGCCTCGACACCCTGATTAGCCGCATCCCCGAGTCCTACCTCCGCAGCATCTTCGGCAGCTACCTTGCCAGCCGCTTCGTGTACCAGTTCGGTAGCAACCCCAGCCAGTTTGCCTTCTACGACTTGTAAGTGTAACCCAAACGAACCCAAATGAATCACAGACGCTGACCAGTTTAAACAGCATGTCGAAGCGCATGGCCCAGATTGGCGCTTAGAGGATTGGCCTCGAAAGCTTACGTGGCGTGATGAAGGAAAAGAGTGTTTTCTGATTTCGAGCATAGCATGATGATTTCTGAGAGAACGTCCTAGATAGGAGACGAGCATTGTATGGTTTGTTTACAGCATTGCCCTGGCATGGGCCTCATAGGGAACCGGATTGGGATGGTTAAAGAAAAGTCGAAAAGACTGCATCCAAGTAGTCGACTAATGATAGAAATACATTTTCAACGTTCAAGCATACTGTTCCACTTGTTCCTCGGTGATAATGTTCTAAACGCCGTGACCACAACACTGATGGTGAGAGTCTTGAGATGTAGATCGATGTTCCACTTCTCGGTGAAATACTCTCCACGTGAAATAACATGCCGAAAGATTTTGAGAAAAAGGAGGCGTGCTGAACCATGAAAGGTGGATCCATGGAGTGTCTCGGTAATATCCTTCCGAATATGAACTTCGGGTGTCTGGGTCGGAGGTCACAACGCCGATGGCACGCATGAGCGGAATGGAGAACTTCAAGCACAATGATATCATGAAAGACGCGGAGTGTTAACGTCTCGAAAGAGTTGAGAATGTGGGCTGTCTTGGCTGTCTTGGCTGTGAAAGTGATGGCGGATGGAGATCCAGGTGAGTTTAGATTGGACTTCATGCTATGGCGAGTTGGTCATATACACGAGGCTCACTAAGAACGAGTGTGGGGGAGAACCGCCTATATGGGCCTATTCATTTTGTTCTTGTGCCGGAGGTATCCTGTCAGTTTTGATCTCGGGTTAGAGATCTACATGCCTTGGTCGTGTCGGTTATGTCTGCCATCCTGATGGTGCTGTGACTTAGTGATACGGCTTGGAAAGAAGGAAAGAAAGTTGGCAAGAAGGATAAGAGAGGGGACGGTGCTGACGACGAACCAGCGGCCTATGCGCCGATGATTTGTATATTTGAGACAGTGGGCTTGTAATGAACCTCACTACGTGGAAGGGATAGCATCATCGTCCGGAGCCTCTGACAATAGGACTAAGATTAGGCTAGTGTTGTCGTAATCAAGCACCGATGCGTAGGCCGTTTGCTTCTTTTTTGTATACCTGTCTATTTTTGTTCAAGCCGTGAGAAATGGGATTCAACATCATGCAGAATACCACACTCGGTGCCCTGTGGGCTACAAACTGGGGGCAGGGATGGGGCGGATGGTGTGTGTGATGCGTGAGACGCGGATGGCGTGGCGTTACATGTGTGGACAAAGCTTGGTCTTTGTCGACGTGTAATGGTGGTGCGAGGACAATAATAAGTATCTAGGATGGGACTGGAAGTAAAGATCCGTGCGACAAATGCCGAAGCCTCTGGGCGTGTGCGATCGCAGCAGTGAAGGAATAGCGCTGATGGAGTTGATGCGTCGACGACCTACCTAAGCAAGCGAGTTATAAGGCATCATTCCCACATCGAAATGTGTGGTGTGGTGAGGCTTGTGGACTACGTATTGTTGTTTAACTTAAACTTGAGACACTGAGACAGGATGAAAATGTCGGATGTGGGATATGGAATGCGGGATGAGGAATGCGGCAAGGGGGAGGGGGTGGAGAGTGAATCAGAGAGTGTGTGAAGGGTGAGTGTGAGAGACAGTGTGAGAGAATGAGGAGAGCCTGAGGACCTCGGACTCTCGGAGTCGACAGTTAAAGTGCCTACATTAGCTTGTTTCCATTCGCGTCGGGCATGGGAGAGCTTGATGAAAAGAACAAGCGCCGCGGTTTGGGATTGATTGGACTGCCCATGCCTTCTAGGTACTTTGAAGCTTGACTTCTTATGACGACCAAATTACCACCCTTTTTTTGTGGGCGGTTGTCAAGTGACAGTCACGGGCAGCTGGCCGCCAAATGGGGCCTTGTTTTTTTAGTCAGGGACTGAACCGAGTAAGACAGCCAGTCACGGCCTGCCGCAGCCACATACCCCTGGCAGCCAGGCCAAGTTTCAGCGTTTCATAGGCCCTCCAAGACCCTGTTCCCCGGCACCAGCCACGCGGCTGGGCTCCCCAAAATACAAGTTACTGGCGATGTGGCCGCTACCCGAGCAGGGAACAGGCCCTGGGAAACCCTCTAATGAGGATTCCACGCGGAAGCTTGGCCAGGGGTTTTAATACACGGCCCGGGTCCATGAGACCAAGTGGAAAACCCAGCGCCAGTGAATGATTGCTGGCCTTCGTCAGAGAGACCTGGAGCGTGTACTACTATGTGCGCACAGCGGATGGCTTGATCTGGTCACCTATTGTTCTGCTCTCTCGGGTTCCTCCTGGGTTTCTTCTCCCCCCTACTGCACGCGCACGTATTGGGTCGGACTTGTTGAGACATGACATGATACGTGATGCATCGATGGTGCTAGAAAATACTGTTGGCCCATGCGGGAGACACGCATTAGACCCGGAGTGGTAATCATGATGGAAGACACAGACGGAGCGAGGACGATAGAGAGAGAATGAGGGGACGGACACGCAGCAAACAAACACGGAAACAAATGTAATGGGGACCTTGTTTCTCTGCTGTCTTTCCTCGGACACCTAACGTATTTTTCCACCTCTACTCTCGGTCAACCACTCAGTTCGTCAAGTGTGAAGCTCGTGCCGCTAATTGATTGACCTCGAGACACTGGGCTCCTCCACCACTACCACCTCGACTTCTATTTTTTCCCTAAACACCACGACGAGAGAGTCCCTCATCACTCTGCAAAACCTAATTGACGCGAGCCGCGGGTGTGTCATATCCCTGCTGCCCGTCTGCCTCTCCTTCAGTCTCGCCCCTTCGCTTTCCCGCCTCCGTTTGCCTTTTCCTCCTCCCAATTCTCTCGACAACTTGCTATCCCACGCAGCTGCTCCGTCACCACGGTCCGTTGATTGCTCTGCTCGATTCATAGATGGCCTGACCCGCGCCGGCCTCCACTTTATTTCGTCCCGACGTCAACGGGCAAACTGTCACTGAGAACCAACCTCCCCCACCAGGATCCCGAAGGTGGAAGGACATCAAAATTCTGCTAGTCACTTTCCACGTTGAGGTTGTGACCAGCCACTTGGCCGTTTACACCCAAGACCCTGATACCGCATCACCTGCAGATAGATCGCGCGCTCTTCTTTCTTCTTCTTCCCTCCGCAATCTCACCACTTGCGCCGTCTGCTGCTCATACCCTCGCCAACCCGACGCTACGTTGAACGCCGGATCGCGATTCGCGGGAGCACCAACAACCTGGACAGCTGCTGAAGGCTAAGGTACTGAAAGAAAGGGGCGCTACTGTTCATAGGCTACCAACCGGGCAGCCTTGCAAAACAGTCTCGCAGACGAGAGAAGTGGAAGAAAAAAAGGGGGCAGAAGGACTGGGCCTCTTTTCTTTTCTCTCGTTAGATCCGCCTGGTTTCTGAGCACGACCCTCCCCCGGTGGAGATCCATACCCAGGTTGGTGTCCCGAAACCAAACTTGGGCCATCCTGCAACTCTTCTTGTGCAATTGCAACGGCGCCAGCTCATTGAACTCACAGAAGCACAGTGTGTCCGCCCCCGTGCATATAGGTAGTGGCTACTGCGCCGAGAATCGAATTATTCAACCCAGTTTACCACGCCAGCTGACGATCATTTGTCACTTGTTGGTCGCATCCACCCCGGCAGTTCCAACAAAACAAAGCAAGCAAAACAGAGCACTGTATAACACAGCACAGTACCAGCACAGCGCAGCACAACGACCGACAACGACTACACGTCCCGAGAGGCCAAGGCTGATCAGCCAATTGATACCCGACTCGCTCGTCGTGGCCGGTCACCGGGCTATCTTCAGCCTTCGCTCTGGAGTGAGAGAATCGTCGTTCCAAAAAAAACGCCACACGCACCACGCAAATCGCAAGCCGTGAAACGAAGCACGCGGCACATTGAAACCTCCCGCTCCCGTTCCCCAAAACCCAGCACAACGCAGGCACAAAGCAAGGCACCGCCAAGGCACGGGGTCCACCATCCCCCCGTCCATTTCCTTGCCTCCCTCCCAAGTCATAACCGACACACAAAACCAACGGCGTGTGGACGAGGGAAAGGGAACCGACCCAGGGGGACCCAATATACGCCTGCACACCTGCCGTGGCCTACGCGCCAAGTAATTACTTCTTCGTGGAGTATCGGCTTCAGTGTGTGCAAGGTGCCTCGTGAGCGTCTGCTCATCCCCTCCGCCATCCTTCTAGGGCCGTGGCTTTTCCGCCCAGCGACTTTGGAGATCGGCGCTGCCGCTCTTTATAATTATTCACCATGACACGACCAACCATCATTCGCGCAGGTATGTTGGCTCCCAAGAAACCTTACCCACTGGTCACTACGTAGTGGTACTGGTACTGCCCTTTCCAGGTTGTGATCATCTTACGTCTTTCTTCCCTCTCCACACCTCTTCTCGCTCTCCCCTTACCCCTTCCTACAACGGCGTCCGTTTCTCGAAGCGATCCAAGCATCATCATCCCGTCCTTCTTTTGGCCCCCTTGTCCCCCTGCCCCTGCGCCTCACTGCGCCGCGCTGTGTTGCTCCTTCCACTGCCTTCAAATCCCTGGCCTTCTTTGAACTAGGGTGCCGATGCACATCGCGATACTACGTGCCGCATTCCAACCACCCGACTTTGATCACTTTGTTGTTTTTTCCCCGTTCAACGACCTCGCCTGCTTCGCCTGCTTCGCCTGCTTCGCCTTGCTACCGACGCTCCATTGATGCGCCTCAATACGCAGTTGACTAACACTTCGCGCTTTCTGCTCGCTCGGTCACAGATACCATCGATCTCCAAGACCACAAATCCCCCTCCGCTCAAGATCACTCCAAAAGCCCACGCTCCGCCAACTTCGCCAGTTCCAACTCCCTTGCACCCCACCAGGCTGAGACCATCCGCGAGGTCTCAAACGACACCGCCGACGAACAGAGCCGCTCCCCGCGCATCTCGTGGGACCACGGCGACACCGGCGACATCCATCGATTTGCTGAGGAACTGGTCACTGGACCGGGCCAGGTTGAACATCGTGACAACGACGATAATAAGAGAATGACGCAGGAGGATGCGCTCGCCGTTGCGCAGAATGGAGGCATCTCCTCGTCGGACGAGGGAGACCTCGACGGCGACGCAGATGACCTCGACGATGACATGATGGACAAGATATCGAGCTCGCCCTCGATTGAAGATGGTGGGTGCTGTCCTGTCGTTACTCCCGTGGCCTGGCCGCGCCGAGTCTCTTCCCTCTCTGTTTTCAAAACCTTACCTTCCAATACCGCTGGCTCAAGTGGGCAAAGACCGTCTTCCCCCTACCCGGACGCTCCCAGTCACAACCCCAATCACATCACATATGCACAGCTCCCACGACCTTTACCTATACCGCCCAATAATCATCTTCGTCGTGAGTATGTGGAATGCATTGCAGCCAAAAGAGAAGCCGATTCCGAACGCGATCTGGACCCCTACGGACGACACGACGACGAGTTTGGTATTGGGAATGGTTTAAAACGAATGAAGACAGGAGATGGGAACCGAAGCCACAGCGAAGGCTAGAAATCTACCGCTGAAGAGGCCAAGGCAATCAAGAGAAAGGATGGGGTGCTTGGAGACAGGGGTCGAGGCAACTCGCACAAGTGCAGCCAGACTTCGATTTCCCTGGATACCGTCGAAGAAGAAACCACCCAGGATGACGGGTTCGACATTTCCGACGCTTACGGTCACGAAATGCCGCTTATGTTCCCATACGAAGGATCCTTCGAAGATGATGACTCTGACCTCTCCTTCCCCGATGACACAAGATTTATTGATTCTGGTTGGGCGGCCGAATGCTTACAAGACATAGAGGACATCGACTTTGAATTCGTATACGCTCTGCACACCTTCGTGGCGACGGTCGAGGGCCAAGCAAATGCGACCAAGGGTGACACCATGGTCCTGCTTGACGACAGCAACAGTTACTGGTGGCTAGTTCGAGTTGTCAAGGACAGTAGTATTGGTAGGGCCTCGATCTGAACATTGTGCACGTACGGGTTATCTAACTATGACGTTAGGATATTTACCAGCTGAGCACATTGAGACGCCTACGGAACGTCTCGCACGCTTAAACAAGCACAGGAATGTCGACGTATGAACTGCCTCTCATATCAGAATGACAAGTCGTTGACAATTTTATAGCTTTCGGCAACAATGCTGGGAGACCAGCAAGAAAAGAAGCCGCAGACCTTCAAAGCCATTCGTTTGAAGCGCAAGACCGTTGCGTTTGCTCCCCCTACATATGTAGACTATTCTGATTTCGACGACTACTCAACTGACGAGGAGGATTTGGATGAGCTGTTTGCTGGGCATACTTCTACGACTCAGCAAAAGCAAGAACAGAAAGACTCACAGCAGCAGCAAGCTACACAAGCCGCTGCGGACGGCGACAACTCATCGGTGGATAGCGCCAAGGTGGAACCATTGAAGCCCCGGGTAAGCCGGGACATCAAACTCGTGGAACCTACTAAGGTTGAGACGGTGATGGAAGAAGATGAGACGAGGAATAGTGAGGATATTCTTTTGGATACCAAGCCTGAAGGCCCTAGCAGGTCACGGAATGGAACCGTCAGGAACACCGACTCTTTCTTTAAGGATGACACTGTCGAAACGAAAAAGATTACTCTGACGCCGAATTTGTTGCGAGACGACAACCAGCCGCGACCGTCGACGGATTCAGTTACCAAGGAAGTCAAGGCACGAGGAAGCATGGATAAGATGGACAAGGAGCTCATGTCGGACAAGGAAAAGAAGAAGATCAAAGAGAAGGAGCGAAAGGAAAAGGACAAGAAGCCAAGCGCTATCCGAAGCTTTTTCTCACGGAAGGACAAGAAGAAGTCTGTCGATGACGATGACGAGTCGTTTGGAAAGCGGTCCATGGACATTCAGTCAGAGTCTGTTGGACGAAGCAGCGAGTCGCCGTCGCTTGAGGAACAAGGTCCAGTCGACAAGATCCAGCGAAGCCCCAGCAAGCTTCAGAAACAGCTACCGCGTACAGAACCGTCGCCTACACGCAAAGGTCCAGGAAGCTTGACCGAGCCTTCATCAACAATGGAGCTCGCGGCATATCTTAACGAGTCCCGGACCAACGATGTATCGAACGTACCGCCTGCAACAATGCGGATTGTGGACTCGGAGACGAATGAGACCCAGGAGGTGCCATCTCATCAAGCCAACTCAAGTCGGGAGCGTTCCGCTTCAGCTGCAGCCCAGCGGGAAGACAAGGCGACAGCGAATAAGAGTCTGAATCGCAGTGCTAGTACTGGTGCCGATTCGAGGGGGCAGAAGACGAACAGACCCCGGCCGCGAACAGATCTGGACGACTTTTCTTCGGATGAGGACCTGGATTTCGAAACACAGGCTACACCCGAGCCAAGCGAGGAGGAGAAACCTAAGGAGGCAAGCCAGCGAGCGAAGGTCCCAGGGGCATTCCCCAACAGCGCCGAGCCACCAACGAACCCGAGCGCCATGACTATCACGAGCAGCAAGGGCCTGCAACATAACCGCTTGTCTGAATCACCTGTGCAGGTATCACCTGTAAACGCAACCCAACCGCCGGCGTTAGAAATTGATACATCATCTCAAGAAGGGCGCTCATCAGAAGAAGTCCCTTCACCAGAGCTGTTACACGGAGACGAGACACCTAAAGATAGCAGCTCGACGCGAAGCGGTAACGAGCGCAGCTGGGACGATGATAAGCTCCGGGCGTTCTTTGATGAGAGCGATCATGTGCGGGATCTTCTGGTGGTGGTGTACGACAAGACTAATGTGGAGCCGGAGAGCAAGGAGCACCCAGTTGTCAGTGGACTGTTCCGGGAACAGAATGCGAAGCTGGCCGAAATCACAACCGTAAGTTTCCTGTGTTCTAACACTTTCCGCAGAGTATATTTACTAACATGGGTGATAGCAACTGGATAACATGCTGGGAGACTGGCTGGCAAGGAAGCAGCGGCTCAGAGGTAGTGTATAACGGCGAGGGGGAGAAAGGCATGTGAGGAGGAAGAGAAGAGACGAGACGATACTGAGCATGCGGTGGCCAGCGCAGCCACTCTGTCACGGTGGCTTGATTGCTTTCTTGGAACGAACGACTTTGATTACCATATGGGAAGAAGGGGAAATGCGTGCTCTGGACACAACCGTCAGGCACCTCACGTTAGGTTATAGGAGACAGGCGTCTTATGGGACATTCTCGGCGGATGGGGGTTCTTATGACCATGAACCTCTGGCGTCTACTCTTTGTTTTTCTTGATTGATTCCCAACAATCGTTGGCTTCATTGTCGTTGGCATTGGCGTGATTTGTATGGACAATAGGTGTACGAAGCAGGCAGTTTGGGACTGGAAGGTTGAGAGGAGGTAGTATCATGTGTTCTACGTGGGGACCATGCTTCACTTGTGGAGAGCACGGAAAGACAAGGATCAAAAACGGTGTGCGGATGCCATATGTGCGTGCTTGATTGCCGTGGGGAATACCGCGGCTTCTTGACTCGAACCCCCCCGCGTCTACGGGATTTATGTGTATGCAAGTCAGTGTAATTATCGACTTTGCCTTGTCGGGTCGGGTCCTCCACAATTGCAAGATTCCTCGGGCTCGGCTCTTGTTTTTCCTGAAATCTGGACCAGGTGAAGCAAGGTGAGGCGAGGTGACCCAATTGGACGTGTTTTCACGTGCAAGGCCCGTCCCGATTTTGGGCGTATCGGAAAACCAGCCACATGTCCGACCACGCATTACGCACCAGTGGGATCTATGACGACCCCAAAGAAAATTTAGCAAAAGGTTCTGGGTTGAACACACTGAAAAGCCACAGCAGCGAAAAGTAGAGCAACCACTGCAGCTTCATCGGTCAAATACGAGCATCTTGAGAATTGTATTGTTGATAGTGGACGCGTGTTTAGTCTGGTTGCTATGCACCCACCACTACCACTTGCGGCCTAGGCGAAAACAACAGCCTTGCCGAGCCCAGCTCTATCCCGTGAAAAGGTACCGACGTGAGGAGGTAGAGGGGGGATGAACCTCGGCCCGTGGCTGCGCGACCAATCAGCGGGCGAGAACCGGGAAGTTTTGCCTTGGGATGGCTCTCCATCTTAGGGGGGGGGGGCTGTGGGTGCTGCAGCTGGTGGTGCCCCTGGCGGCACAGCAGCGTGTTAGAGGTGGACAGCTCAGCTTCGGGCTTTGGATGGGTTGCATGTCAGCGCTGCATCCAAGTCGCAATGGCGAGCGACGGTGGGCGAGATATCATGTACTGTATGTACACAATGTAGCCGAGCATATGGGCATGTAGGTGTCTGATCATTGCAGGGTACACGCACCATCAAGATGTGCTCCCGTCCACTTAGAAGCGCAGATATCGGCAACCTGGGAGGGCCTCAGCAGCCAAGGCCCAGCTCCAGCTTAGCAGCTAAAACTGACGAGTTTGTACCTGGCCCACAGCTGCACCCGCTGTAGGTACAGCACGCACCCCCCTCTCGACCTTGGAAGCTACGGAAGTACTGTACCTAGCCTCGCCTTTGGGCCCCGACCAGCCAATTATGCCGCCCGTAGGTACCCAGTCGCGTTCTCTTTTGGGGGGTTTGAGGTGAGCTGAGAGTGTCGCTGGCTCATCTCATCTCCCACACGCCCCCCGGTCACTCCTTCCCCGTCCCCCGTCGTCCTCGCTCCTGCCCCCAGACAAATAATCAACACACCAACCACCGACCACCGACCACCGACCACCAACCAACCACTTCGCACTTCGCTCCACCCGCGCTCTCTCCCTCTCCTCCCTCCGGACCCTCCCATCCTCCATCTCCATCATCATCACCACCCTCACATACGGTCCTACGGTCGTAAGTATATCCTCTCCCCCCGGGTCGACTTACCCTGTACCCCCTGCCTCGTTCCACCTTGACCCAAGCATCCACGGAGAGACTCAAGGTAAACATCGCCATCCCCAGCCACCACCCCGTTGTCGCCGAGCCACTCCCATCGCTCAATCTATCATTTGGACTGAGGTTGTCATCGCCGCCGGGTCAACAATCCATTGGCGGGACATCATCAATTGAACCTGGTCAACCTCAGTGTCCACTCTTCCACCTCGGCAGCCTCTCTCTGCCCTCGCTGTTGCTCTCTCGCCCTTCTTCGACCACCGTCGACCGTTTGTGCGACCTCGCTAAACCTTGAAACTGACCGTCTGCCAGGCCGCCTCACCCGCGCGTGTTTTTCCCTCTCGCACCACGTTTATGACGCCGCCGCGTTGACTCCGACGACGATTTCTGGCGACGACGACAACGCGCGCCTCTGTTTTTGACCATCCAGACCGACTCGATCCCATCTTTTCGTCAGTCCAGAACTGGACTAAGACCAGGCGACTCCCGAATCCCCGACTTCGACTTGAAGGCCCGAGACGCGCGCGCGCTCCACGGAAAACCACCACCACCTCCACCAGCATACCCATCAACAACCGCAGCCATGGGCGTCAAATTCGAGAGCGAAACCATCTCCAAGGTGCAGGAAAAGGTGTCCGGCGCCGGTGAGAAGGTCGCCACCATGCTCGACAAGGCCGAAGCAGGTGATATCCCTGGAACTAAGGGTCACCATCCTGTCTCCGCCGTCATTGGCACCGCCTTGACCGGTGGCATGGAGAATGCCGGCACCAAGGGTTACCTGGCCGTACGTCAACCCCAATTCCTCGAACTTGCGTTACTCGCGTCTTTTCCACGGCGTAGAGGACCGCGACAATGCCGCATTTCGCACCAGATCCGTAGATAGCTCTGGCGGCGCCCGATTTAAACCAACTGACATTTGCGACAGGCCTACATCAAGGAGCTTGAGAATAACCCTCTGCGCACCAAGATGCTGACTGCCGGTACACTTGCCGGAACCCAGGAGCTTATCGCCTCGTGGCTCTCCAAGGACCGCAACAAGCACGGCAACTACTTTACCGCCCGTGTCCCTAAGATGGCAGCCTACGGCGCCTTGATCAGCGCTCCCATCGGCCATTTCCTCATCTGGGCTCTCCAGAAGGTTTTCAAGGGTCGCACTAGCCTCAAGGCCAAGATTCTGCAGATTCTCGTCAGCAACCTGATTGTACGTATGCACTCCTCTCCGTCTGCCCGTCTATGGAAGTTTGCGAAAAGAGGAGGAATAGACAGCAATGGAGAAACGACGCAAGGAAGAGAGCATCAGCAACTCAAAACCGGAAGAGGAGGAATTATGAGATGGCCAAAAACTTGCAGCACCAAAAGGGTTTCAGGGAGAGAAAGCGCTTCCAGAGAAGGCAGACGCAACACGATCCGAATGGAAATAACAAGACGAGTTGCGCGGGAAGACCCTTCGGCTAACACATCAATAGATCGCCCCCATCCAGAACAGCGTCTACCTCGTCGCTATGGCCCTGATTGCTGGCGCTCGCACCTACCACCAGGTCCGCGCTACCGTCAAGGTCGGATTCTGGAAGGTGATGAAGGTCTCTTGGGTCACCTCGCCCATCTGCCTTGCCTTTGCCCAGAAGTTCCTCCCCGACCAGCTCTGGGTCCCCTTCTTCAACATTGTCGGTTTCGTTATCGGCACCTACATCAACACCGTCACCAAGAAGAAGCGTCTCGCTGCCCTCCGCAAGAAGCACTTCGGCGACAGCCGCGATGGCCGCGACCTCCGCGACCCCCGCGACAGCCGTGACCCCCGCGATCCTCGCGATCCCCGCGGCCCTGGCAGCATCGCGCCCACCCGCCCAGAGGACTACCCCCCGCTGGGCACTAACCCCCCTTACTAAGCTCCTCCGTCCTGGCTGAGGGGCCTAGCTCATCGGTCAAACAGGCCTGAAATCACCCAGGAGTTATGGACGGGAGGGGGACTGTGACGTATCAAGGGACTACAGCTTCTTTGGGAAAAGAGGAGGAAGAGGGAGGGGAAATTGCAGCAGCTCGGACAACAGCGTCACTCGACAAGTATATACCCCAGATCTAGGGGAGGACTGGTGCGCGTTCAAGTCACAGCTATTTGACGTACGTATCTACAGCAGTTAAAGAGAATGGGAGTGAGAGGAGATGGTGTGGCGTTGTATCTGAGCCGCGTCTTGGGGCGTGGCAAGTGACGCGCGCCAAGGAGATATATGTTGTGTGTTGTATGTTGGTGTGGGCTGCTGGTTAATGAATGAACTAGTATTACTCCTATGTTGATCTTTTGTTTTTTTTAGATGCGCTCAATGTAGAACACGTGTTGTGGGTTTATATCTATTATTGCCCGTCTTGTCTATCCTTGGTCGTAGACTAGTGGTCTTTTGTTTCGCCTCCTAAGTAGGTCGTCTGTCCTCGAGGTGTATGTCTATGTATGTCGAGTCTTGTCCTGGTCACTTGCCCTTCTCCTTACAACTCCATTCGTGAAATGAGTCTTTGGCGGCCCTTTTTATGTTGAGACGGGGAACTGAAGCTAGGGGGCTGCAGGTCCTTCGACGTCGATGTGAAGTGTATATGCTTCATGATTGAAAGCTAGATATTGCAGTAGTCTTGTGGTTGTCGACCATAGAGGTGATGGGTGTGCCGTGAATGCGTTGGTGTGACTAGATTCCCTCCTCGGCACTAGGATGCTTGCGCATGTTTGCTCTAGGTCCCCTGGGGTATATGATGGTCTCTGGGACCTGGGACCTAGGACCTCTTAGCCAGGCAATGGAGCACGTTTCGGTGTTATCATGACGCGCATCAGCCTGCTTCTTCAACGACAGCATCGCCGCTGTCCATTTCCGGCATGAACCCTAAGCTCCAATACTCCCACTCCCCTTTGGTCTGCTTGTCCACCCACAGCATGCCCTCGCTGACGAGATCATCTATGACGGTGCGCGCGCGCGCGCGCTCCCAGCCGAGGTTGTCGCGCAGCATGCCGACGCTCACGTAGCCCAGGACCTGGACGGCCTCGACGACGGCGGCCTGGTCGGTACTCAGCTCGCGGGGGACGCTGCGGACGTACTCGCGGCGGCCGACGCGCACCACGTCGTAGGCACCACCGAGCGGAGCCAGCGTCTGCACGGCGCGGCGCACGTCGTCGTCGGCGATGGGGTCGGAGCCATCTAGCCGGCCGCGGGCGACGCGCTCGCGGAGGTCGGCGAGGCCGATCAGCCCGCCGTTCTCGGCGCGCGTGGCGCTGCACACCTCGACGATGCGCACGGCGAGCTCGAAGTAGAAGTCGTGGACCGTCTTGCCCAGCAGCTGCGCCCAGACGGAGCTTGCGCCGCTGCTGCCGCTGCCACCGCTGCCTAGGTTACTGCTGGCGAGGGGGTCGACGCCGATGGCGGCGCACATGCGGGCGAACTGGGCGCGGAAGGCCGGGTCGGAGCGGATGTCGCGGGCGTGCGTGGCGGCGAACTGCTGCAGCAGCGACCGGAACACCTCGACCTGCGTCTCGAGCGCCTGGGCGTTTGTGGCGCGCAGCGATGAGCCGTGGGAGGCGTAGTGCGCCGACGTGAGGCGGGAGCGGTCGAAGGCCGCGAGGCCGACGCCTTTGCGGGACATGGCTGGACGTGTGTGAGTGTTGCTTGGTGTGGTTGAGATGGACTGTGCTGCCGCCTTGCTTAGTCCCGAGGAGGGGACGGGAGAGGTCTCGAGAAGCCGGACAAGACAGCAGACAGCAGTTAAAGGTGAAGATGGCGATGGTCGAAGGTGGGGTTGGATGAGTCTCGACGTTGATGTGAGGTTATCGGCCGTGGTGGGTTGGTGGGGCCGGCGATACGTAACCGCCATTTCCCCAGCTTCGACCCCGATACCGTCATAGCATGTGACCCCCTACGCCCACCTTCAGCTCGATTGTTCAACCCAACCGAACTTGCGAAACTCCTCGTCTATTTCTCTACGAACCCGTAGAACCCACGCCTACAAAATCAGCATGGTCACCGTTTGTAAAAAATGGCTTCTATGACATGTATCGAAAGCTAGCATTTCCATGCTCACACATCTACTTTGGGCTATCCTCGCCTTCTGCAGCGAGTCTTGTTCCTATTCATTCCAGAGCGGTGATGTCCTTTTCCTGCCGGGGTCCATCTTCTCCTCTGCCATTTCTCGTTACCGATCCTTTCGGGCGAGTTTATACCCAGTATCTTCAATGGCATGGGCATCCTTTTGGGTAGCATGATGCCCCCTGGTCTATTCTGATTCCGTCGTCACTTCGTTAACCCATGCCCCAGTCTCCTGAGGTTGTTTCGCTTCTAGGTCTGCCTCATCTTCTTCATAAATGGGAAGAGAAACGACCTCGCGTTTACTGAGTCTGGCACTGCGGCTGGCCGTCACCCATCTCGTCCTCGTCCTCCCAGTCGTTGCCCATTCCCTGTCCAGCCGTTGCGCCCATCTGGCATCATGTTAGCGATTATTGACTCTGTCAAAATTGGGAGCATTGGGACGTACATCTTCGATATCTGCGTCGCTTTCGTACTCAACCTCATCCACCTCCTCAGCCTCGAGATCCTTGGGGGCAGCAGGCAGCATCTTTCGCAAAGCGTCATATGCCGAGTCGTCCTTCAGCCAGCCGTCCTCGGGGAATTCGACCTTGATCAACAGGTAGAGATCACCCTTGGTCTCGCCGCGCTTCATAGGCATACCCTCTCCAGGAATCTTGATACAGTCGTTCGGACGCAGGATCTTACCCTGCTCTCGTGTGAGATGGATGCCGCGACCGTCGAGGTGCTTGAGGACAGTTCGAGAGAAGCCGCCCAGAGCCTCGCCCAGTGACACAGTCAGTTCGGCGGAGAGGTCATGTCCCACACGGGTGAAGACATCGTGATTCTCCTCGACAAGCGTGAAGACAATATCGCCTGGGATCTGATCCGGGTGCTGGTCGGCCTCGCCCTCGAGGACGATGCGCTCACCGTGCATGGAGCCGCGGGGGATATAGATCTCCAGGACCTTCTTCTCCTCCGCCGTGCGCTTACCCTTGCACTTCTTGCAGCGATCCTTTTCCTTGTAGATAGAACCTGCGCCCTGGCAATGGTCGCAAATGACAGTCTCGCGGCGCATCATGCCGGGACCGAGCTGGCGGAAGGCCTCGACGATGCCGTTACCCTTGCACCGCTCGCATTGTGTGGGCTTGGCCTTGTCCTTGCCACCGGAACCCTTGCATGTGCCGCAAAGGACCTGCTTGTTGGCAGCGAACTTGACCGTCTTACCACGATAGAGCTCTTCCAGCGTTACTTTATAAGGCTGATCTTCGTCAGCTCCTCGTCGGGGCCGTCGAGGTCCGCCGGGGCCGCCAGGACCACCGGGACCTCCGCCGCCCATGTCGAAGCCGAACATCTGCGAAATGATGTCGTTGAGATCGACCTCAGCGCCGCCAGGGCCGCCGCGGGACTTGTCGAAAGCCGCCATGCCGTGCATGTCATAGAGGCTGCGCTTCTCTTCATCGCCGAGGATTTCGTATGCCTGTGTGATTTCCTTGAACTTGACTTCGGACTCCTCTCGCTGTTCCTCGGGAACCTTGTCCGGGTGGTATTTGAGGGCGGCCTGTGAGGGGCAAAGTGTTCTTGTTAGGACGTAGTTCTTTCGGCGATCTGATCTGTGTAATCGAAGGGTGTGACACGCACCTTTCGGTATGCCTTCTTAATCTGATCCGGCGTGGACGTCTTGTCGATACTGAGTAACTCTACAGCCCCGCCAGTCAGCCTCAGCCCTCTCGATATCTGCAGGCCTCCCCCGCGACTGGCGTCGCTGAAGCGGGCGAAAAAAAAAAAAAAACTGTGACAGGGTATACGAATGCGGGGAGACAAGACATACCGTAGAGATCGACCTCCTCTTCGGCCGGGCCACCGGCGTTGAACGCGTTCCCGTCCATTTTTCGTGGCAGAGTTTGGGGCGAGATTGGACGGTTGCTGGGACGAGTTCTCTGTAATGCAAGATGAAGAATTGGTGGTTGTTTGACGCAGCCCGCCCAGTTCGATGATGAGTGGAGCACGGCAGCATAAGGTCGGACAAGTACCTATAGCTCGCGCAGCAACAGCCTGGTTCGTACCTGTGCATCAAGTACCTCCTAGTACAGCACGTACCAATTACCTTAGTAATTATTTTTGGACAACATGCACGGCACAGAGCCAACACAAAAGATTTGGCGCGGCTAGCGGGTAAACGTAGGACTAGAACGCGGGATCTTTTTGTATCTTTACTGTTGTATCTGTCTCGAGATACGGAGGTATGGAGGTGCAAAAAAGGCCAGAAACAAGTGACTGGATCCAGGACCATATGCAACAGCAACTAAAACTACCCAGCAGCCGTTGTGAGAATTCTACCACTCCGTTTGTTCTGGGCAGATCTTCACATGCGTCATACCTATTGGCGCCTAGATTCATGCACATGGTAGACATTGACCAACTGCTCTAGACAGAAGGCCGTCCACGAATATCACCATTGTCACAATGCTGTCATTGTTTGATATCCGATGAGCATCAGTAGCAAAAGTAAGTAATCACATGTCCTATGATCAAAATGATCGACAAACCCAAGTCCAACCAAGTGACTCTTCTCAAAAAACCCACGCCATTTGTAAGACTATCTTATCAAGCTTATCTTATCGAGGCATACGCCACTTTGTGGCGCATCACCCGCCAAACCTTCAGCCGCCGATTCCCGAATCATGGCGAGACCCTGCTTTCACAGACCACTAACATTCAACTCACGATATTTCAGAGATTTGTCATGAGGGCCTCACAAACGCCGTCATGATTCCATCCTCAGCACGTTCGCCGCGGCTACTGAGGCAACTCCAACTCAATCAATTGCTCCACTCATGCCGTCCCTCCATTACATATGCAAGGCGCACTTTCGTTGTCTCAACCTCACAGCGGCAAGTTGTCGCTGATGGGGTCAACGGCGGGGGTTCTGTTGTTGATGTGCCATTGAAGGATCATTCCAAGACGACAAAGCTCGAGAACTCCGAGAAGAGGAACCACAAGCTGTCAGGGAGATCGGAAGAAAATGTCGAGTCCCAGGGCAAGACTAGACCCACATCGAGGTTGGCGGCGCTCAAGAAGCGCAACAAGACAAGCGGTGATGAAGCCCGAGACTCAGTAGAGACGCCACAACCTTATATTCTAGGCCATCCTGCCGACAAGCCTATCCGCACACGATTTGCTCCTTCTCCCACGGGCTATCTTCATTTGGGGTCGTTGAGAACTGCCCTGTTCAACAACCTCGTGTCCAAGGCGACAAAGGGTGGTCAGTTTATCATTCGTATCGAGGATACCGACCAGGTAGGTTCTTCGTTGTGCCGTCTTCCGGTCATGGAATAATGAGGTGTCTTTTACTAACTGAGCATGACTTGTAGAACCGACTGGTACCTGATGCTGAGGAACGCATATTCAAGGATCTTGAGTGGGCTGGTCTGTCATGGGATGAGGGCCCAGACAAGCAAGGCCCGTACGGTCCTTACCGACAAGTTAGTGGCTCGCCTCGATGAGCTTCAAAACCTCATGTCCTAACCAAATCTTCCAGTCTGAGCGTCTCGACATCTATCACAAACACACCAAGACGCTCCTCGACAACGGCTCGGCCTACCGCTGCTTCTGCACGGCCGATCACCTCGAGGCCCAGAAACGCGCCCTCCACGACGCCGGCAAGCCCACCGCGTACCCGGGCACCTGCCGCTCGCTCTCCCGGGCCGAATCGGACTCACGGGCCGCTGCCGGAGACCCTCATGTCGTGCGTCTCGACTCGGCTCGGTTCGGCGCGCCCAAGTTCAAGGATGCCATCTACGGCCCGTTCCAGAAGAAGGAGCCCGAGGAGGACTTTGTGCTGATGAAGACGGACGGCTATCCGACGTACCACCTTGCTAATGTTGTCGACGACCATCTCATGAAGATCACGCATGTTATTCGCGGAGAAGTATGCCGGCTGCCCTCAACATGCCCTCAGTATTGCTGCTGAACGCGTACATGGCTGACACTCCCTCAGGAATGGCTCATCTCTACACCCAAGCACCTAGCTCTGTACGAAGCCTTTGGGTGGGAGGCCCCGACATTCTCACACCTCGGCCTCCTCGTCAACAACGACGGCTCCAAGCTCAGCAAGCGTCACGACAGCGTCAACCTCTCCACGTACCGTGACCAAAACATCTTCCCCATCGCCCTTCAGGCCTGGCTCGCCAACCTTGGCGCCTCCTTCAAGAGGGGGCATGACACCCCGCGGTTCCTAGACGACGTTGCCGAAGCTGTGAGTGCCTCTGGCCTCTGCTCTATGCCATCTCCGCTGGCACCGTCTGGGAGACTACTAGTATTAACATGTGTCGCAGTTGACCTTCAAGTTCACTCGTGGCGGCATCAAGCTCAACCCACAGAAACTCGACCACTTCCAGTGGGAGTACCGTAACCTCGTCCTCAAGACCCCCCCTGAACACCACACACCCCTTGAACAGTCCCTCATACGCGCCAACCTTCTCGACCCCCTTATTTCCGAGGTCCAGTCCATCACCAACAACCCAGACGCCTATCCAATCATCCCTCGCGGCACCTCTGTCCCCTGGCCTCATCCCCTAACCCTCGTCCCTACGATGCTCTCTTCAGAGCCCTCGAAGCACGTTTACGCCCTCGACATCCTCACCCACGAGACAACACGATACCGGTCCGCCGCCGACATCGCCCGCATCCTGCCCTACTTCTTCTGGCGTCCGCCCCCAACTGCCTATCGCGCTGCTCTAGCCGCCGCGCCAATCCGCCGAGACCTATTCGACGCCATCGACAAGACCGTTCGCGAATCACACAGCTGGGATACGACTCTCGATCAACTCCTCGAGGGCATCCCTGCCGACGACGCCACCGCCATCCACTCTCTGCTGCGCCTGGTTGCCATTGGCTCCCCTGATGCTGCTGGCAAGACTTCCCGCATCCTTCTCGCAGTCCTCGGTCAAGAGGAGTGGCGCATTCGCACGTCCCTCGTTCGTAGCCTGCTCGACGAGCTAGAGCAAGGTGGTCCCGAACTGCGTCAGCGATGGCTTAATGAGACTCCTAATTCGGTGGTGCAGGAGAACTAGCACCTTCTTGGATCGGGCTTCAGACGGAGTCGTAAAAGAGAGCAGGAGTTGGATTCTTAGAGGCAAAGACGGCTTGTAAATTTGTACCATAGCTTGTAAAATCATGTGTTGACCGATGCACCATAGAGAACCTAAAAGGAAACAACACTTTTCACCTTCACTTCACAACGCTTCCAAGCAGACCCGTCCAAGTTGGCCCAATACCCCGCCATTTCAAATCAAGAAAATCGTATAGTCGTGTCATGATCGATATATTCAACCCGAATCCTCCCGAGATATTGTTGAGCCATGTTGCTCCAACTCTTGGCCTGTATGATATACTGCCAGGCGTTCCTTTCACCACAAAGCAAATATTAGGATCATGATGACCTCCGGACTCCTACCAGCCTCCTCTAATAAATGGGGTTGGCTATGCTACTCATAACGTGCCTTGGAGTGGCAAAGATACAGGATAAAGAATAAGATATGATATGAAATAAGAAAATAAAGGGGTAAAAAATAAAGGGGGGGACTGCTGTGCAGTCATGTCCAAAAGAGGGGCTGTTCATCAAGAACACGCCGCTATAATGACAGTCCATTATATCGTGAGACGGTAGAGTAGATAGAAATGCAAACGCAAGAGGGGTATAATGTCTAAACTTCCATGATCCAAATCTGCAATGTAACGTTAGTCATCGGGTGGCACCTAACAGTAAGGGCTGTACTAACCTCCATTTTTGCGGTTTCTTGCCTGGCTTTTCGAGCCTCGTCCTTGGCGGTGTCGATAACCATGTCCAGGTCATCTTGATCGCCCATGGTAATCATATCACCGTTAGGCATGTCCTCGTCCTTGACCTTGACCTTGAAGCGGCGGCGCAGACCGAACTTTTCCCTGACCTTTTCGACCAAGACAGTGAATTCGACATTAGGCTTGACCATGATGTATCTCACATCATCAGCGTGTACCTTGACGCGGATCTTGGTGACTTCGACACGGCGTCCACCGCTACGTGAGGATCCAGCTACTGAGCCGGGGCCACGACGGTTGTTGCCTATCATCTCAAAGTCGCCTTCGTCAAAAGATCCGTCATCGTAATCAGAGCCGTCATCTTCGTTAGCATACCGGGGGCGAGCTTGTCGGCTACCACCAGATCCCCTTGAGCCACGAGACCCACCACCACCGTACATGTCATAGACCTCGCCAGCGTAGGAGCCTTCCTCCTCCGGAATCTGTTTCGGTCTTCGCTGGATAGGAGTCTGACCCGAACCCTTGGTAGGGTTAGCAGACGCAGACCTTGATGGTCTTTGACGAGCATCTGGGGGTGATCCAGCCTTCTCGTAACGACGGTTCGTCTCAGCTTGTTGGATGTTGAGCTTCGCCAGCATGGGCTTTTGGCCATTGCGGACAGAAGCACCACGGGAAGGACGCTCATTCTCAGGTGGAGGTGTAGGGGGGAAGACATTTCGGTTGGATGGCGGCTCTGATTGCTGTCTGCGGGACTGGATACCGGGCTTGACGAGGTTCGTGGCAGCGAAGGAGATGTTGTCTGGGGGTCGGTCGTCCTTGACTTCCAACTTTCCGGCCTAGCATGGTTGTTAGCTATCTCAATTTTGCCAGGACAAGGGGTACTCTTACGTTCTTGATCTCTGAGCCGGCGAAGCCAGTGAATGCGTTGGCACGATCCGAAGCGGCAACAAGCCGTGCCTTGCCGAGGTAATCCTTTGTCTTGAGGTTGCGCACCTTGGCTTCGTTGGGCCGGTAAACAACGCCGACAGGAATAGAGAAAACAGTGTAGCCCTCAGCTTGTTCACGGATGGCCTCGTCAATAACATTGTGATCCTCGACCACCTTCTCCTTGACGGCGTATGACAAGTCCTGCATGCCAGCCTCCATCTGCTGGAGGTAGATATAGCACAAACCACGGTTGAAGAGAACTTCGCACGAGTAGAGCTTGAAGAGAAGACCCAGTTGGGCATAATCGATCATAGCGTTGCCGCGCAGGTACAGGAGGGTATCGTTGAAGTTGGCAAGGGCCTCCTCGAAGTCGCCGAGGAGGAAATTGGAGACACCCTGCTGGAAGTAGGCGACGGCAAGGTACTGGTCTAGTCGGATGGCTCGCTGGTAGGCTTCAACCTGTTGAGCAGTATTATTAGCATGGGAGACGGCCTCGATGCAATCGCAGTCTGGGACAGCACAGGGTGGCATGGAGAGGGCGCATGACTTACAGCTTTCTCATGCTCGCCGAGGGTCGCGTGAATGACACCCATATTGAAGAGAATCTTGCTGGTGTCTTGAATCTTCTCGAACTCGACAATGGAGTCTTCGAATTCATTGTTGTCGTAACGACCCAGGGCCGTAACCCAGGTCTCGATTTCCTATGTGAGGACGAGTCAGTCGGACTGCCAATTCATGGGCAAGCGACGGGCAGATTTGGGCTGAACATACCTGTTTCAACGACATGATTGTCGCTGCAGGGCAGTGAGAGCCACGGTAGAAATGGAAGTGTAGATCTCAGGTAGAGTGTCCTTCTAAATGGAGAAGGAAGACGGAAGGAGAAAGAGCTTTGTGGGTGTGGTGGGAGGTGAGCGAAGAAGAGGCAAGAGCGAGACAATGGGCCCAGCGGAGAGACGGAAAGTCGAAGTGGTGGGAGTGGGAGCGAGAGGAAGTAGAGGGAGGCAAGTGGGGTGGTCTTAGTTGGAGAGGGCAGTAGCCTCGGCGCTTAGTAGCAGAGTGAGTCGAGATTGGGGGGTTGCCCCGACTTATTATTTGGGATGGCGGGCAAGTGTGGCCTTGGCCGTAGCACCGTAACAACGGGGCCAGGTATCAGGGGGGGCAGGTGGCAGGTAGCAGGGCAGGCTCGGTGTTGGCCGTGCGGGCAGGGCAGCAGAGCGACGTTAGTGGCTTTGTGGACACCGGTGCTTTTCCCCCGCCTTGGGCGAGCAATTGGTCGATGTTGACACTTGCTGGGCTTGGCGACGCGGTCAGTGGCGCTGCTTTTAATGAGTGCAGCGAAAGCTTGAAATGCTCCGGAGGCAACAAGATGTTGGACGGATGCGATCAGGAAGTTGGTTTTTCTTGCAAGCGCGAAACGAGACAAGTTCTTTGATCGGCGTTTGGCGCGTTTTTGACTTTGCTGATGTCTCTTGATACCTATGCAGAGTTGCTGACAAGCCCGTGATTGTTGTGAAAGGCGCAATTATAAGTTGTCTGAGTAGCGAGATGGCAGTGTAATGTCCAAATGAGAGGAGATAAATGATTTCTTTTCGATCCGTGCCTGCGAAACGAAAAACCACAAACTGATAACGAGCGAAAACAAATGGGCCGGCCCATGTGTATTATATCCAAAAAGAGGCCGTCGAGGCTGAAGGATCGGTGTAAGTGGGATCAGATGTTTTTTTCCCCTTCCACGACGATGTGATGCGAGCGCAAGTCGAGTCAAGCTGACGAACAGGGTTCCCTAGCCAAATCCCCGAGTTGAAGCCACGCGAGTCGGGTCAAGAGAGAGGCAATTAGTCTGCACGCAAGTGTGGCCAAGGCCCGATGGTCTGGTGACGGGACGAGCCTTTGTGCAGCTCGACGGGCGGTGCGATTCGGCGCGAGGTAGAGAGTGGATGAAGGAACGAAAGCTCAGCGCCTAGAGAGTGAAAGATGGTGGGAAGCACCCAATCCAGCGGCCTTGGGCTGGGGGCGGAGGTATATCAATCACCGCATCTCATGCTGGGTCTGTCTCCCAGGGCGCTAAACCTTCCCAGCGAACCCGCGGCCGCTAAGGCTGGGCGGTCACACCTGGATCACACAAGCAAGGGGTTCCAACTCCAAGTCTCCAACACGCAGAGGCAGATCCGTCCAGACATGGCGTTGGAGACATGGAGACATGGAGACATGGAGAGCGAGGGCATGGCCGCGTTGAAGGGCCAGGGGGATGTGCAGCAGGGGTTGCCCTTTTCGGCTTCTTGGACGTCTCTGCTGGCTCGCTGGCTCCTGTGTCTAGTGCCTGGCGCTTGTCTTGGGGCTTGCGTGAGGGTTTGACATGCAAAGCGTTCATCCTGATCGACGGCAACCCGATGTGTCGGCATGTCTGGGCGGGTTTGGACAGGGGCATGGCTCGTTGTCTCGCTGCACCAGGTACGTTTGATGGAGAGCCGGAGCTGCCAGCCTGGGGGCAAAAGAAAGGAAAACCTGAAGTTCCAGCAATGCTTCCATTACTCCATTGCATCAGGTACTCAAGCATGCCCGAGATGGTCTATCCACCACCCATGAGTCCTGAGTGCCGTAGTCTACTCCGTATTATCCGTCTCTCTCCACGCACGTCAATGCTTGTTAACTCGTCTATCTGAGAGCCGTCCCCGGTGATAGTGATGTGATATGGCCTCGCTCGGGCATCTAGTTTACCTTTCTCACTCCCTCCTCCCCCTCCCCCTCCATCGCTCATCGAACCACCTTCACGTTGAGCCTCGTCAGATGCTTCCCAAAATCGAACGGTGTGAGCCCGACTCGTCGTTCAGTGTGCATCGCCCGCATCTTCCGCGTCGCTCATCGGTGCCACACCCACATCGGCACCAGGATCAACGACACCTCCACTGGGACGTCCTGGGGCGCCGAGTGTTGCAGGTCCCTAAAGCAATGTCACTTAGCGGCTGATTGGGCAGCTTCAGGGGCATCCCGGCATCCTGGGGTGGCACCCCCGCTACCTACGGCGCCTATCTTAGAGAAGAAGCGGTGGCTTTCAAGCCCGGTGGAGAGGCAACAACCAAAATCGAGCCTCCTGTTGCATCACGACGCACGGAGCGCAGGCCAAGGGAGATGGCAATGCGTGTGCATTCCCGCTCAACGCCTCCGATTAGCTGCTTTCCGGTTAATGAGCTTACTACTTCGCACCTACAGTGTGTACCCTGGTGGCCCTCGTGGTGAAAATACTGTTAGCCCTGCAACCAGCGATGCCCAGCCGTTGGCGTCGAATGACGTGTGTGCAACCGAGTCGTTGGGTTGGTCCGTCGACTGTGTAAGCGCCGCGCTGGAGCTCCCCGTGAGCAGATTGGGTGACGCCCAGATCGTCTCTGCATGACCCAACAAGCGGGATATGCGCATCGCCTCTAGCCTCCATTGATGTTCAAAGCTGCACCCTCTCTCCAGCCTCGGACCCGAGGGCACGGGTTTCCATGTACCCCCATGACTGGTACACTGACTACACCCAAACTTGGCTCCCCCTCTGTCGAACCAACAGGTGACAGCGGTGGACCAACACCAACGGTGAGAACGGGCCTAGACATGCGCGGTGATGATGTATGCATCTTGGTGGGGAGGCACTCATCTTCAGAGCCCCCCTAGCCATGCCTTAGTTCTACTAGCTCATCACCAATAATGCCAAATTTGAACCTCAAAATAGAACCCATCACTTCGGCTCCCTTCTTGGCTCTCGCCGAGCGATGACAGCCGGGACTTGAGGGAAAAGGCGGTATGTTCATCTCGCTGTGGTGGTTGCCACGGCGGCAAAACCGTCCACATGGGATGACAGGACAATGACAAGAGAAACACAAACTGGTTGATAGATCCCATGATGTTGAAACCCTTGGTTCCTCTCCCATGATATCGCAGCCCCCATGGATGTCCGCCTCAGTTCTGGGACTTCTCAGCCTATCCTTTACGGCGTCTGCAAGCAACTCCATGCACTAATGCGTCCACTCAACACACGTCAATCTGCTGTGCACCAGCCACACTACGGCGGCCACCCTGGCCGCAGTCCACTGTACACGTCCTATGACAATTGGCAACTCATCTGGCAATAGCAAGTGCGCCAGTGCTCAGCCAGGCCATTGTTTCCAGGCGACCAGGTTCGGGCCTTCGATCAGGTTCCCTCGCGGCCCCCGGGCTGTGCCAAGGCTTCTCAAGAGGCCCCTGATCGACGGAGGCCTGACAGGGTGTTACCGGGCCGAGAGATCGAGGGGCCAGAGGGACAGAGGGGTTGTCAATGCGGTAGCAGACTTGCATCGTGAGTGTGTTGCGTTGGATGCGCAGATTGAGATTGAGATGTGAGATTTGGAAATAAGCCATGAAAACAAAAAAGAAGATCAAAACACACGCATCTCGTGTTGTCGGGTAATATCGAAGATGGCTAGCAATGCATGTTGTTCTTTGTAATAGAGTTAGGGTTGTGTTAGTGACGGATCAACGGTGCCTCTCACTCTAGCCTCCCCTTGTTAGTGCCACCTACTTACACCCAGTTCTACGATTTCACATGCAGGATTCTCCATGTTGCCTTCAATGCCTCTCGCTCCTCAACGCGAACACGAACCAGCGGCTTCCCAACACAGGGCCGTGTTTCCTATTGCAGGTTCTGAACTCCTGGCATCTCACAACAAAACCATTCATCCCATCCCTTCTCTACGGGCACTGATCTCTAACTGACCCAAAACCAGTCCACCTCCTAGCCCTGTCCCTGTCTCGACCTGTCTCATCCTGCCACCACGATCCGGGCCCTTCTGGTCTTCAGAGAGCATTGCGGGATTCGCCAATCAGTTGCATCGGTTTGCTCCGTCTGCCTCTATCGTCCACTTTCTGTGCTACGCTGCAACTCCACTGCATACGTCAAGCCCTTTGTTTTCTCCTACGGTGGTGTAGCACTCTACATAGTACGTCAGCTAGGCCTAGTCTCTATAGTATCTTGTAGCTCTCATCTGCCATTGCACGCATAGATCTGTCTGTTTCGTAGTCGTCCGGCAGATGATGGGCCGCATCTCAGTAGCGCAACGGGCTCCACCGTTCGTCCGGCACTGGACGCCGAGAATCGCACCATGGACATCGCTTCGGTCTGCAGACGACATGATACCCCTTCACTACCTTCTTACGAACTTCTTACGAAGCCGGAGAATTTCCATCCGTAGACTCTGTCCTGAATTCGAATCCCATTTTCCAGAACATGGTTATTTTCTTTGTGCCGCACACCAAGGGTTGGAGTGACAGAGCAACTGCCCACTCCCAGCCATGTGTCGAACGATTATCGCCCTAACCCATGTCACGATCTGACCTTGGGACTGAGATATCGCACCACGTCTACCTAAAAACGCCCTGGTAAAGAGGCTCAGATGCTTCACCTGAAGTTGTTTCGGACTGTTCTCCCGGTTTCACGTTCGGTCAAGGCCCTTGCGGGGAGGAGGACTGGAAAACGAGGGCTTGATGCCATCGACCATGTCAGGACCTCGATAACCTTAATTTCACTGGGTACTATCTTTCCCCTGGTATCTAGAGCCAAGTCCGAGAGAGGATGCAATCGAACGAGGCCGGCGGCTAAAGGCAATGGCAAGGCTTTCATTACAGCATTCCCTTCTTGACCTCATCCCGGCGCTCATCCCAGAGCGTCTTGCCTGTGCATGAGCAAACAGTCTTGTCATTGTCCCACATGCCAGCGCTTCGAGCGATCACGCCAACAACGGTATCCAAGTCGTTGTGCAGCGGCTCGGTGCCCTCCTCTTGTCGTGTCAATACCATAGCGTGCCCGATGACTTCCCAGATTTGGAACGGATGGTTGACAAACGCAGATCCTCGTCCGTCCTTGCCAACCTCAACCACACCCAAGGCACCACGGGTTGCCTTCTCGCCTCCCGCCCAAACGGGTCCTGTAGATTGTGCGCCATCTGCCAAGTTACCATACTCACGAATCGAGGCGCGGTACGTTCCTGGGGAGACCCCTCGAATAGTGAGGTCGACGAGTGTGCGTCCAGAACTAACTTGAACCATCCTTGCCAGCCCCCTCACCTCCCGGTTGGGCTCATCTGCGTTGGTTTCTTGCTTAGTGGTTGCAAAGCTCTCAAGGATGCTGACAGCAGCGCCTGCCAAGTACCTTGTGTCAGTCCAATGAATGCTCGTCGATGTCCGACTCGGCGGGAAGATGAGCATTGAGTAACAAGCCCCAAACGTTTTGACACAATCAAAAGAAACACCCTCTTGCACTTACTGTCTGAGGCGCCCGATCCGCGCAAGATGGCGTCCCTACCTGTGGCTTGAATGGCTTCCACGATAGCTGAAGGTGCAGCTGGAATAAAATTGCATGATTAGCCCTCCTCCAACCTCATTTCGCTGCACACAATGAGCGAGTGAAGACTTGCCTGTGCCCTCGACAGATATCAATTGGTCCTTCAGATTCCCTTCGACCTTGCTGATGCCGTCAATCTTGTACACAGAGTCTGAAACAGACTTGATGCAGCCGTCACATGACAACGGTACGGCGAAAAGGGTCTGTTTTCGCAGCGTTTCATTAGTATCCCTGATTTTCACGAAAACTTCGCTCTCCTCGTCCCCTTCTCATAGCGTTGAGTCATCCACTGTGAGATGTGGGCGCACCTCAAACGAGTTGTCGACTGTCTTCTTGCCAGAGGCTATTGGATGCGAGTTAGAAGGCTGGTTCTGGTGTAAGAGGAACCGTGCGGCACTGACCGGTGGCGGGAGGGATGTCCTTGGAATTGCTGCTACGCGAAGAGGCGTATCGATATGCGGAATACCCTGCTACCAAGCAAAGTGACGCCGCTGCCAGAGCACGGGGAGGAGTGATCTTAGGAGCCATATTGAGGATGTCGTGTGCTTGATTGTTCTGCTTTGAAATCCACAGCCGGTGATGCCGCCGGGACTTGTAGTAACGCAATGCCCCACGAAGTGGGCCTACCACCGACTTCGGGAAACGGCTCAACCACGTGACAATGACAAGCCTGAGTCAGCAATTGAGCCCAGCATCAAACTTTCAATGAACTCCAAAGCTGGTGATCCCGCGATCGACCCAGTGTAGCCTCAAGACGCCACTACACCACCATCTGGGCCCTACCGCTGACTTGACCCCATTGGCGGTGATTGTCTCGAGGGATTGACCCTCCAGCAGTCGTCAAGATGTCTCAAACCCTCGGTCTGGTAAGCCACGCTTGTTCAATTGCATCATGCTGAATCAATAAACTAATCAATCCCACAGACTAAACTCGCCTACTCCCGAGTATGGCACTCGGTTTCCGCTTCCGCCCCCCATCAGACTCTCTCGACCCAACCCGGCGTAACCCCCCCTTCGCTCGGCCGCCTAGCGTCACGCATTGCAGTTCTCTTGATGGGCAAACACAAACCCATCTTTGACCCCTCGACCGACTGCGGCGACTACGTGGTGGTGACCAATTGCGCCGCGCTGCACACGACCGGCCGCAAAAAGTGGCAGAAGCCTTACTACCGACATACGACCCGCCCCGGTAGCCTCAAGACTGTGACTATGGACGTCCTGATGGAGAAGCATGGTGGTTCCGAAGTGCTGCGCAAGGCCGTCAGCGGCATGCTACCTAAGAACCGACTGCGGGACAAGCGATTGGCGCGACTCAAAGCCTTTGAGGGCGAAGCACACCCGTACAAAGAGAACTTGATACAGTTTGGTGGCAAAGTGGTCGGCAAGGACGGTTGGGAGAAGGCGGTGGAGAGGCTCCGTGCAACTGATACGAAGCGGCTATAAATGAATAAACGTCGGAAGTTTGATAGTGGCGTTGTAGAATAGGTTGGGCGAACGGACTGAAAAAGTCGTGTACTATCTATACCATATGATGAGCATCTCTCATGACCTGGAGCCAACAAGTGGCAAACAACAATTTCAACGCCCTGGGAGCCTAAGCAATCGCGTGATGTGAATATGCTACATACACGAGATTGGGAGTGTAAGTCCATGTTGAGGCATTGAGTTCCAGGGTTGGCTTAAAGCCTTGAGTGTCGGAATAATTATGGTCATTTCTCACGAGCAGCTAGTTCAATGGCTTGTTTATAGGTATATGTACGGTTTATTGTTTATCATAGCTCATTACATCGGGCCACCCGTTACATTGCAACTAATTCCAACGCTTTAATGTATGTACTCGAATTCATGATACAGTCCAACAAACACACTGTCTAGGAGCGGGAGACCTCGCACTTGATGAGGCCGTTAGGACCAGACTGAGGAGCATAAACCTCGGCGTCCTTGCCGGTGTTCTTGAGGCCCTTGTGCCAGCTCAAATCTAATATCATAATTAGCACATGCGTTGTAATTGGGAATTTCGGGGGAAGCGTCGACTTACCAATCTCAAAGTAGTGCTTGTTGGGCAGTTCGTAGATGACAGTCTCGACATCAGGCACAGCAGCAAGAATCTCCTCACACATCTTGTACATAGTGTTCTGGACGCTAGCGCTCTCGTCCTCGGCAAAGAGCTTAATAGTAATGCCACGGGCAGACTTCCAAGCTTCATCAAACTTAGGCACGGCCCCTTGGACAGCCTCAAGGTTCTCAAAAGCCTTCCACTTCCAGGAAGCATCCACGTCGGTCGAGAGAATGCGATCCCAAGTCTCGCCAAGGGTGGTGTACTCGTCGCGAACAAAGCCGTGGAAAGCAGAACCGGTGCTCTTGAGAACGGTCAGGCCAGCAATGGAGCTCTTGATGGCAATGCCGTCCTTGCGGCTAATGCGCGCCTCGACATTACGGACCTCATCGCTATCCTTGATAAAGCTGTGGGGATGGGGCTTGCCATCAACATCCAGGCGGCTCCAGCGATGAGTGACAACCTTGACGTTGGCGACGTGGATATGGGCATACTTCTGAATGAAGTGGTCGCCCAGAACAGAGGCGAAGAGCTCCGGAGGCGTAACAGGGTTCTCCTTGGCGGTGATGTAGATGGTGTTCTTGATAGAGTCAGTAGCGACGACAACACTGTTGTCGGCCTCGGTGTAGGAGGTCTCGATTTCGCCCTCGAGGAGACAGCAGACGGTCATCTCAGTGACAGTCTGGACGCCAGTTTCGGTGTCACGGTGGACCTTGTAGACGCGGACATTGTCCTTGCCATAGCGAGCTGCGGAGACGTAAGGCATGGCGGAGGTCTTTGCTCGAACGGGGAGTTCCTGGGACATGGGTATCAAGGTGGTGTTGAGGGGTAGTTGCGGAGGGGTATCACTCGCGAGACAGAGCACGGAGAGATAAGTGAGAGAGCTTGAGATGGGTATCAAAGTGCAACGAAAGCAAAGACGAAGGCAAAGGCAATGTGGGGTAAGTTCGGTTTAATTGCTCAAGGCTCAAAGAGGAGAAGCTGTTGAGTGTTTGTGAGAAGACTAGAGGCTGTGGTAATGAAGGGAGGTGGGCGATGATAAGCTCTTTATAACCTTCCCGCGGAGCCGCGACGTCAGTGCCTGGGGCAGTCAGATTGAGGCAGCTAACAGCATTCAATGTGCACAGCGGACAACGGCGATGCAGCCAGGCGCCGGCGGCCGAGACCATTGGTGATGCGCGACTCAGATTGGCAGCAAGTTGCCGGTTGTGATGGGGCCATGAGTGGACGGCCCCGGCGTCTCGGAGGGCGCCGCTTCCCATGGCGGCCGCGACACGGCACGAGTGGTGGTAGTGGTGGCTACCGCATCTCTGTAGCACATAGGTAGCCGGCAGGGCAGCTTATCAGCTTATCTCTGGTATCTGCAGGACGTATCTCGATCTAGACAAGGGAACAGTCAATTATTCAAGTCAAACAGCAGTTGTACGAAGAAATTCCGGATCATAGCGAAGCTCACAATGGCATGATGCCTCGGGAAGGCTGGTTAGAAGTGGGAATTACCCGCTCTCTGTTTCAATCTTGGTTCTTAGCCCAACGAGAGAATCATTTCAGGTCGTCTGGTAGTCTAGGTAACCCGTCACCACTGCAAGCTGCAAGCAAGTGCTGTAGATAACGACGACGACGCCAAGTTAACAAGTGCAAACCCGGTAGTGATAAGGAGACTTTGAAAGTGCACTCTTATTTGCTCTCTGTTGCAAGTCTCTGGATATCCTTTGCCTTACACAGCATCATCATCAACCACTTGCTTATCACAACGCCTTCAACTGTTGGGGGGTTGTTATCAAAAATACAGTGCCAGCCAGACAGAGCCTCCCGTTCCCCAGCCTTAAACACTAACAGCGCAGGCTACCCTTTCAGGATTAAAGCCCTGCAGCTTCCCCCCGCGCCCATGAGTACCGCCCGCAGTGGCTGGCTCAGTGACATGCACTGCTCGGAATGGTGGCCTGGCCTGGGGGCAGCCTCATGAAACGTGAGCTGAACCACAGACGGATTCCAGGGCTGCAGGGCCTAATTGAACCCCGTGCCTTTCCCCAGTTAGTTGGCGATCCCACTAATTAACTGCCCGCCTGCTCTACTGGAGGCGTTCCTCTGCACTAAATGCTCACCACTCCAACCGGTTTGGTGTCGACCCTGACCCCATCGCGCGAGGCCCGCCATTCCTCCATTCAGAGCTCACCACATTGATTCTAGGCCTCACGACATCATCCCCTTCAGCACAATCCCTCCCTTTGCCTTTGCCTTTGCATTTACATTCGCCTCTTGCTTGTTTAGGTTGCGGCTGCAAGAACCTCCACATCCACGTACCCACGCAACCACGCTGCTTAGGGCCGCAGGCGTCCTCTCCGCCTCCTCCTATCGCCAAGTCACCACATCGCCATCGCCCCGAGCGAGAACCCAACTCCCTTCGCCGATACGATCATACCGAACCCTCTCGCCGACTCCCGCTGTCACTATCGAATCGTCAATCGCCTCAGTCGGGTCGTAGCTCTCCGACAGCGACCACCGCCTGCAGGATCTCGACTAACTGCGCACTCGCCACATCCCACGAGCCAACCGCTCCGAGCAACCGACGAATGCACCACCACCGCGCCAGGGCCGCGTCCCAGCCGGTGGGCCGCTCACCCTCATGATGCTGAGCTCTTCTGCCGCCGCCGCCCAAAAGGCCTTGACATCGTCAAGTCAGGTCTCCTCCCAGATGCCCGGCCGTACCAGCTTTGATCGTGATGGTCCAGGTCTTCAACCTCCAAATGGCGCCGCTGGTCGCAACCTCGCCGCCTCGGGCGTCTCTTTTGCGCCGCGCGGGAGCAGTCTGAACCCTGGTGGCGCCCCTGGAAGCTTCAGCTCGGAGTTGCGCAGTCGTGCAGGCAGCAGAGGCGACGCCGCGTCCATGTATCCCACCAGCTTCATGGACAAGGTAGACGAGGACGACGCCGATGCACTCACAGATAAGGCTATTGCGAGTCTAAAGGAACGTCTCAACCGTGAGATGAAGATCAAGGAGGGTAGCGAGAACATGCTCGAGGCGCTCAACTCAAAGAAAGCGAAACAAGCCAAAGAGCAACGTCAAAAGGTCGAGGCCGAACTCAATGCTAGTAACACACGCATTCGTGAACTACGACAGAAATTGACTGATACCCAACGCACCCGCCAAATCCCTCCTACTACCCCGACTCGAAATCGTACAGGGTCAAATGTCGATGCAAATGTGGTGCGCTCTCCGCAGAGTGTGACGCGATCCGGTGGTGTAGGATCCGATGTCGAAGAGCCAACAGAGAGCCCGACGTACGCACTAGCAGAGCTGCTTCAAGCGCTTGAGGTTGAGGGCATGACACCAGAGTACTATGTCACTCGCGGAAATCAGTTGGTCAGCTTATTCAAGCGACACCAGAATCTCAAGTATGACCTCGTCTGGTCCGTCTTTGGGCTTCGAATGCAGGTCATGATGTTGAGTGAAAGCCGGGAAGTTGCTGCTGCTGGCTACCGGATGACAAGATATGCTATTTCAGATGTAGCATCTCTCAAGAAGATTCGCAGCTTAAACACAGACTTTATGGTCATACGGTATGGTGCCTGGCAACGCGGTCAAATCTTAGATACTAACTCTTCCAGATCTTTGAACAACTATCGAAAGGCAGATGTAGAGCGCGAGCAGGCCCTCAAATTTATTCGCGCGTTTCTTGATGTGAAGGGGGGTGTGAAGGAGATCTCCCGCGCCGTCGTGCGAACCGTTGTTGCAGTTGCTGAACACGGAGAGGGCCGCACCAACATCCAGGCCTCTGAACAAGACATCGATCGCCTCCGACCGATCTGCATCGAGACACTTGCCGAGATCTTGGTGCGTGACCCGGCGCTGCTGGTAGCATCAGGCGGCATGGGACCCCTATCTGAAGCGCTGGCAGAGGGCATCTACAAAGCCCCGGAAAGCTTGACATCTGCCTTTCTCTACCTTCTTGATTCGCCTAAGAAGCGAAAGTACCTTCAGCCTGGGTATTGTCTTGAGGTCCTCTTCACCGTCTTTACCGATCCACTCTTTACCAACGAGCACGTCCTGAAGCAAAATTCCAAGGCCATCGCCACAGCCTTGAAGTCATGGCCGGGCCTAATGTCTCTTTGCATGTACGATTTCCGGTCCATCCGATCCCTTACCACAAGTATGCTGCTACCACATACGGCAATTCGCGAGACCGTCATCGACTTGGTCTTTTTACTGCTTCGGATCAAGTCACCCGCCTGGGCAACATCCTTCCTCGCTGGCCGCAGGTTAACAACATACGGAAGAGTGGCCAATCTGAAATCACCAAACAGCAGGGAGAGGGGGCAAACATTGTATGTGGAAGAAGAGACCGGCGAGCAGAATTTTGTCGAACACTACACTGCTCTTTTGCTGGCCGTCTTCATCAAATCGAACCTTCTTCCTATCCTCCTCAAAATTGTGCAGGAAGATGAGAATCCTTCTCTTAAGCGCAAGACAACCCTTCTAATTGGCGAAGTTCTCAAGCTCGCCAGCCGATTGCTTCCTCCTGCATGGAGCGCGGAGCTTCATCTTCTGCCTGACCTTTTCTCTGCAGCTGCCAAAGTACGCAATGATGACCACTTTGTTGCGTCAGGCATTGTGTACCAAATTAGCAGTGTGAGCCGAACGCTATACAGGAGTGCTCCATCAGGCAGTGTCTCTGGTGCACTACCATCGAGTAACAGCATGGCAGACTTGACATCACTAGAGGATGCGCCAAAAGCTACAGCCGCTGTAGTGTTCGATGATGCCACGTTCAGGCAACTACTCATTGACACAAACGTACTCAACAGCTCCAACTACTCCAAGTGGAACTGGGAAAACATTGTCAGGGTGTTCGATGGACCCCTCCAAAGCGGGAAGCGGCTTGAAGAGGCCATCAAAGCGTCAAAGTTTATGAAGAGGATCATGAGCTTTTACAGACCGTTCAAGTACAAGTTCGCCGAAATCAAGAATACGCGGAACACTCAGAAGTACGTAAAGGCTGGTTGTGCGCTCATGCACTCGCTACTACAGTCACCGGAAGGCTTCAAATTCCTTGCCGACAGCAAGCTACTGAGGCAGATTGCCGAGTGTCTTGCTCAGTGCGATCCTGTAAGTTCTTTCACACCAATGATCCACGGGACTTATTAATAACCACCAACCAGACCAGTGGAATATCAGCCCAGTATCCCATGTTTTCAAGAGATCGAATAACAGATAGTCTTTGCGGGGGTTACTTTGCCATGCTAGGCGTCCTGAGCGGTGACACCAAAGGCCTCCAAGTCATGGAAAGGTGGAAAATGTTCAACATGATGTATCACATCGTGGATCTAAAGCAGCGGCCTGATCTTATCAAATTACTCCTGTCAAGTTTTGACTACAGCGTTCAAGGTCACCCTCGCGTCTTGGTCTCCAAGGCCTTGACTGCCGGGTCAAAGGACATCCGGATACACGCCACAAACGCCCTGCGCAAATACGCCATCCGTCCGATTCCCTCGGCGAACGGCCAAGGAGGAGTAGGCGATTCCAAGTGGGCAATCCAACTCCTTGTCACTCAACTCTACGACCCGGAAATCGAAGTATGCGCAACAGCGGTTAAGATTCTTGAGAAAGCTTGTAACCGGAAGACATATCTGGAATATATCGTTGAATGCAGGCCTGCACTTGATCACCTAGGTGAGATTGGAGCACCGTTGCTCCTGCGGTTTTTGTCCACTTCGATTGGATACCACTACTTGGATGGGTTGGACTATATCAGCAACGAAATGGATGACTGGTTTTTGGGGCGCAACGATACCTATGTCAGCGTTATCGAAGCCAGCTTGGCAAAGGCGTTCCTCGTGGACCCAGATGAGGGGAATCACCGCATGAGTCTATTTGACGATGGCGAAATTGACCCCGACTTCCAAGACAGCCATGTTCCGCCTCATTTCTATCGCGAGCTGACGCGTACGCAGGAGGGATGTAGGCTCCTTAGCGATAAGGGTCACTTTGAAGAGTTTGCAGCCACAATTCGTGATCACGGAATGCAAACTAGCGACTCTGAAATCCTCACAAAGGTCAAGGGCTGCCTTTGGGCTGTGGGCAATGTTGGATCAATGGAGCTCGGGGCTCCTTTCCTCGAGTCTAGCGACGTGGTGGAGCAAATTATCAAGATTGCCGAGACGCACGAGGTGATGAGTCTCCGAGGCACAGCATTTTTCGTCCTAGGCTTAATATCTCGCTCCACTCACGGCCTAGAGATCCTGTCTGAGAATGGTTGGGACGCGAATACGACGCCTCTGGGAACTTCTCTCGGGTTCTGTATCCCGGCTGACTTGTCGAAACTACTGTCTCTGAAGCCGTGGAAGCAGAAAACTGTCGCGTCCATCGTCCTCCCCACGAGTCAGCGAACTGCAGCCGAGGCGCCTCCTCCACGGCCAGCGCGTCCACCCCTAGAGCCTGGAGAGATCATTCCGCTCATGAGCGAAGAAGACGTGAACAAGCGTGTTCTCGAGCTTATCGTTGACCTAGGGAATATGGTTCTCTACAAGAAAGCGGTCACGGAGCTGCAGAAACTGAGACAACGCAAGCCAAGCGCCTTCCGAAGCAAGGAATTCTTCAAAGAGGTGATGGGTGCGATGGAATGGAATCACTACCGGCTAGGAGTGCGGAGGATGGTTATTGACCTGTTCGACAAGAACGTGATGCGACAGATCGTTTTCGACGAAGAGGAGGACAGTGACAGCAGTGATAGCGCAAGCGAGAACGAGAGCGGTGAGGGAGAGGGCAGCTCTGGAGATGACAGGACGGAAAGACAGCGGAGCATCAGCGAGCCGATGGAAGTGCCGCACGACTTATTTCCAGCGCCGCTTAACGTGCTCCGCTGAAGGCGAGATGCGAGCAAGAGTCAACGATTGTGCAGAAAAACACGCCCCCGCATGATGAGGATCAAATGTACAACAACGAGAACGTCATGAGCACGAGCATGCAAGCGGGTAGCGCGAAGTCAGAGAGACGATCCATTTTATGGTCAAATGTATATATCACGTTTCCGAGGTAGCGAAACTGGCCGGGCTGGTTTGGGTTCTTTGGAGTTTGGGCAGCAGTCTGGGAGGGCAGGGGGGCTTCTGAGGGAGGCACGGCTGGATGATGATGAATGAGTGTGTATTTGAGAGCGATGTAGGGCGTTTCTTTGTGTAGCTTTCACTAGGGGGTGAATTCAAAAAAGACGGTATGGGAGGAGAAAATACCGGGTTGGTAGATGTTGGATTGCGATTATGATGACGGTGATGCAGCCACTTTGACATTCCTCCTCAGGTGAAAGGTATGAGATGTTGGTCATGTCAATCGATGTTCCTCACTAGCCAAACACCGATCATGATCATGACACCACATGTTAGCGAAGACGCGCTATAGTGATGGGGTTTCGTATACGGCATTCGGACCGTCGTCCCCACTAAAGGCTGGGCAGACCAAACGTCGAGCGAGGGATTAAGACGCCAAAACCCATTCGAAAGCTTCACAATCATCCATTTGTGTTCTTCACGGGCTCACCGTACTTGAGGTCGTTTTCACTCCGTTTTCGGACACCTCGACCAGCGAGAGAGATTCATCAAGAAACAGGCATCATGGTTCAGGGACGGGTGCTGGTCATTGCCGGCTCGGACAGCTCAGGCGGGGCGTAAGTGAAGCTCGTTCGATGCATTCCCACGTCCAAAGCAGAAGCAAAATGAGGGACTTGAGAGTCATAAGCAGTGCTAATATATCTTCACAGCGGCCTCGAGGCAGACCAAAAGGTCATTGCAGCGCACGGCGGCTACGCCATGACGGCCACGACAGCCCTGACTGCGCAGAACACGCAAGGCGTCAGAGCCATCCATGTCATTCCGGCCGACTTTGTAGCACAGCAGATCGAAGCCTGTGTTGAAGATGTGGGCGTCGACGTTGTCAAGACGGGTGCGTTTTCTGTCTTGTGTTGTCTCGCGATACGTTGAGAGGAGAGGAGAGGAAAGCTGACGAAGCTGTGCTGTTGCGCGAGCACAGGCATGTTGGCCGCTGCCGACACCATCGAGATGGTGGCGAGAATGGTTGTCAAGCACAAGATTCCGGCTCTAGTTGTTGACCCGGTACGAAAGACCTCTTATATCTTTTTCATCTCCAAGCCCACAAGTCTAATCAAAGCACCCTCACGAAAAGGTCATGGTCTCAACATCCGGCGCCCAACTGCTCCCGCACGACGCCATCTCGCAGCTCTCGCAGCACCTGCTCCCGCACACGACGGTACTAACTCCCAACATCCCGGAGGCGGCGCTGATCCTAGCCCACCACGGCCGGCCCGGCGCCGACGTCGGATCCGCGGATGACCTCGAGGCCGTGGCCCGGGCCATCCAGGCTCTCGGGCCCAAGTGGGTGCTCGTCAAGGGCGGCCACCGGCCTTTCAAGGACGACCTGACCCTGGCAGAGACCGAAGCCGAGCGCCGCGTCGTGGTGGATGTCCTCGTCGGGCCCGACGATCAGGTCCTCCGTGTCAAGAGCCCGTATCAGTCCAGCACCAGCACCCACGGCACTGGATGCTCCCTGGCGTGTAAGTGGATTTTCTGTGTTGTGGTGCGTTTTTGTACCATCTCAAGTCGGGATAGAAATAGAAACCTAGTTGATATATAGATCATCTAGTTGAAGATATGCTAACGATAAACCAGCGGCCATCGCGGCAAACCTCGCCAACGGCCTCGACACGCCCACCGCCGTCCGTTCAGCATGTCGATACATTGAGGGCGCCATCCGCACTGCTCCCGGTCTCGGCAAGGGCCACGGGCCGCTGAACCACTTCCACTCGACTTACACGCTGCCCTTCTCGCCGTAAGTCCTCAAACACTGCCGCAAGCTCGTCACAACTGACACGAACACACAAGGGGATACTTCATCGAGTACCTCCTCGAGCGGCCCGACGTCAAGGATGTCTGGAAGCAGTTCGTCTACCACCCCTTCGTCATGGCCATGGGCGACGGGACGCTACCCCTGGAGTCGTTCAAGGGCTACATCATCCAGGACTACCTCTATCTCGTATGTTGCCGACTCCAAAAATGCGTCTTAGGGATGGGGCACGGGAACTAACCTCGAGTGAACGCCAGATTCACTTCTCGCGGGCAAACGCCCTCGCCGCTTACAAGGCCCAGAACCCTGAAGACATCTCAAGAGTAAGAAAGCCTCGGTCCTCAGCATTGTCCATCAAAAAGGCTAACCAATTCTTGCCCGTGCAGGCCAGCGAGATCGTCGCGCACATCATGCACGAGCTGAAACTGCACACATCCTACTGCAACTCCTTCGGCATCTCCATTGCCGACGTCCGCGCCACCGAGGAGCATCAAGGCACGTTCAGCCCCCCCTCCCCTTCTCTCTATTATTCAGCCTCCCAACCCACTAACACCATCTCGCAATGCAGCCTGTACTGCCTACACCCGCTACGTCCTCGACGTCGGCCAGACCGGCGATTGGCTCGGCCTACAGATGGCCCTGGCCCCGTGCCTCCTTGGTTACGGTGCCGTCGCGCAGATGCTTCACGGCCACGCGGATACACGGCACGAGGGCAACACATATTGGGCGTGGATCAAGAACTACGTTGCCGATGACTATACCGAGGCGGTTACTCTTGGATCCGGTGAGTCCTCATGTCCCTCTCATAGTCGGCCTATCTTGGAACGGACCGACAGTCCGCAGTATGACATCTAACGTCGAACTTGTAGAGTTGCTTGAGAAGCACATCCTTCTCCAGTCGCCGACCCGAGTTGAAGAGCTAGTCAAGATTTTTATCCATGCATTGAAGGTAAGTCATCATCAGTCTCAAGTTCAAGTAACATGAAATTGACACGGATAGATGGAAATTGGTTTTTGGGAAATGTTCCCTTCTAAATAAATTCGACAACTTCTAGACCCAGGATATCGTAGCTTTTAAACATATTAAACTGATGTGACAAACGGAGCTTTACTGTTTTTCTATTTTTACACGGACTCGGACTCATGCTCGTTCATGTCGTACAGGTGCCGTCTCCTACATGACTTGCATCATCGTCTTCCCGGCATCTGCGCCCTCCCTTGGTGACGCATTTTGGTCAAACTTGTGAGCCCTGTGTTAGATCCTCATCGCATATCCACCCGCCGTGGCTCCTCTCCATCTGGCATCATGAGTCGAAACTCTTGATCCGGCGGCGGCAGCATTGGCACGGGAGGCGCATCACCATCAACTCCGCGTTGGGCTCGGCGCAAATGCCCAGATTGCTGTGTTACCCATGAGTTCACACTGCGGAATCGCGGCCGCCCATCCAACGACACCTCCGTCAACGTGGTGTCGCGTCGAGAGTCCCCGCGGACTGACGACTGTCGCGATTCTCCTCCGTAAGAACGCACAGATGAAGCCGCATTTGAGCGCCTCGAGGATTGCTGAGAGGGATCGGCCACAGCTTCAGGGATGGACGGTATGGTACCCGTGCGGACTGTGCTGACTGTGTTGTCGGCGGTGATGATGATATCCCCGTCACCGAATCCAGACGAGATGGACGATAACTCGCTGACTCCTGTTTGGCGTTTAGATAGGCTGTAAGTGTATCTCGGAGTCGTCGGCACCGACTTGTCCTGGGCTGAGAGACGGATCTCCTTCGCTGTCTGACTGGACACGACCTGGGCTTGCACCGCGGTGCGTTCGACAAACACCGTGCTCGTTGGGCTGACCGTGTCGCCAAAGCCGAACTTGGATCGCAACGATTTAATCCTCGGCGAGCTGTACACTCCCACAGGCTTGACGGGGGCAAAGAACTGCGACTCTATCCGGCGCGAGGCGAATCTCGGAGGCTTCGAGGCGTTTGACTTCTCGAACCCGAACTTGGTCGGATCCTCGATAGTATACCACTCGCGGTTTGGAAGGCGGGTCCTGATAAAAGGCACTTTGGCGAGGATCTTATCGATACGGCTAGGTTTGTGAAAAGACATATCATCCAGAGGCGCTTTGCGATGACGAGCTCTCCTGTGCACCTTCCAGGCAATCAAGCATACGCCCACGATGAGGATGAATCCAACTATACAATATCAGTCAACCGTGTAAAAGCCAGTCTCTTCACTTTACAACTTACCAACAGACCCAGCCACAAGCATAATTTTATGAACGTTGTTGTGCAGGACATCATTTGGAGCCTCAAGCTGTAGAATGTTAGCATGTCAATAATATTCATATGCGTCGACGTCATATATGGTCGATGCACTAGGTTCACACTTACCAACTCCGCCTCAGCAGTCCCGCCGAGGCTCAGACCTGCCGATGCAGATGCAGATGCAGATGCGGAAGGTACTGATGAGGTTGTCGTCTCCTTACTCGACTCATAATCACTCTCGCTAGGAGTATCGCTGTCACCGGCGGTCTCACTTGCACTCGAATAACCAGCTGTCTCTTTCGGAGCATTGGTTGCCCCGGTGGCAGTCGGGGCTGCCGTGCTAGTTGCCATCTCAGTCGCGGTCCGCTCAGTAGTTGATCGAGTAGGATATATGCTGGAGGACGGATATCTGCTTGATGACGGATACCCGCTAGAGGTCGGATATGCAGTCTCGGTAGTGTGAGAATGAGTGTCGGCGGTTGACTCCCTCAGTGAATTGCCGGGGATGTCAGAACTCTCAGTCTGACGTTTTCGAAGATCGGGATTAGGGGACGATGGAGGCAGCTGTTGGGTGTTGGGGTTCATTGGCGATGCTTGGCCTCCATCCAGCTCCTGCTTATCCCTGCGCTTGATCTTGCGCCTGTTCCTCCTCGCCATGTCGTTCCTCGTTGCAGCGTCGTGGTCCTCGTTGTCACTCTCATCTCGGGTCCAGGGCGGTAGGGCCATGCCACCTGCATGCCTGGCATCCATCTGCCAGCGGGCCCTGATAGTGTTGACGACCGGGTCCTCCATTATGTATCCTCGTTAAAGACGTTGGTTGGTTGTGATGTAGTGAATGAGCGTGTGGTGAATGTAATTTGGAATCCTGACTCTGCTTGGGAGTCCAGCCCTCGGAGAATCGATAACGACAGTAGAGGGTATAGCGAAAGGCGGTGGTAATAAGCCCAGTCTCAGACCGAGTTGTTGAAGAATTACATACGAAGGGGGGAAAAGGACCGGCCTTGCAGAAGTAAAAGGGGAGAAGAAGGGAAGAAGAAGAGAAAGAGAAGGGAGGGTAGAGGGAAGAAACCAGGGACGGGACCGGGGGTTGATGGTTTAAGGCATGCACGATCCAAGCGTCTGGTTGATGATGGACTTTGTTCAAGGGTGGCTTGACTGGTCCAAGACTGCAAGGGTGGGTTTGAATGGTACTGTAGGCAGTAGATTGACCCGGGGGGATTGACGGGACTGGTGGATTGTCACGAAGGGACGGGGCCGAAACCTGCAGAGGGGATCGGGGAGAAAGAAGCACGGGATCGATCCGAGTGTTGAGACGACACGCCATATCCCACGGTTTCGTAGATTGCTTGAGGGTTCCCTTTTGGAGGCCAGGATGTAATCGGACAAGGCGACGACCCCACGATCAGCGGACTTTTGAACCTTTCGGAGCATGGGGGGAAGGCCTAGGGGATGGCCAGGTCCAGGTCTCTTAGGCCTTGCCCAGCCAATTTGTATCATCCTGGCTCGGGTGTCGCGCAAAACAGGGCCGTGACTGGTGCATTTCTCTCGAACCAGCTACTGAACTGATAGTCTGTGGTAGTCACAAGCCAAAGAGCCATCGGGCGCAATGAACAAACTGCCGGACGCAACGGTCGGCGCCAGCGAAGGGAGGGGCTGGTCACAGCGTCCAGACAAGAAACAGACGTCGTAAGGAATGCCCTTCCAATCGGCTGGGCTTTCTAACATGATACCGGACAAATTGTGCGGGAGATCCGTTTGCGAATCGGGAGCCAGCGGTTGTTCTGGGATTGCTCTTTGGGTTGCTACTACGTACTACGTAGTGCGAAGTGCGTAGAGATTGCCCTTGGAGTTGCCCTTTAGGTTGCACTCTTGCGACGTGATTACGGGGGAGGAGTTGTCTCGTGTCCGGGGCCGCCTATGTTTCAGCCGGGGGTCCTGGTCAGGCGCCGCACTGACTCGTCATGTTAATGCAGGGGCAGTGTTTTGACCCGACCAAGACGCCCGAAAAGACGACCAAAGACTCTCTCCCTTGGACTCTATTAGAGATTCTGGCCGTACTCCCACGCCAGAAGTGGCCCTTGCAGAGGCTGAAGGCCGCATTTCGGTGAGTGCGAGAAGCATAATATAAAGGACAAGGGCCAAACCGTTCGCTTCGCTATGCCCTCGCTATGCCCTCGCTTTGCGGCTGGACCAACACCAAACCCGGGCGTCCAACTCCCAAATAGGGCATTGGTTCCCTCCTTCATCTCGTCCGTCTCACTCGCGGCAAACACCCGATCGCATGCACGAGAAATACCCAAGGAATCCAAAGATGCCAAGCATCTCAGGAGCTGATCGCCCAGAAGCACCACCTCCGTTTCACCTCGTTTCTCGGGTTTCATGTCGCCATTTGTCACTGTTTTTCCGCTGCACAGCTCGCAAGCCACCTCCAAACACTCTCCATCGTGGCGGGCCATCCCTCAAACGAAAGCCACAACAAGCTGCGTGTCGAGCCCGGACTCGTCTCATCTTGCCCCGTCTTGTCTTGACTTGATCTGTCTCGTCTGCGGTCACAGGAGGTCGTCACCGGCTATGACGGCCTTGAAGACGGCCCGGTGACGTTGTTGAATTGGGTTTTCGGAGTTGATATCCGGGAAACCTAAAGCATCAACACCCAGGTAGTAGTGAGGTCAAGTGACCTGCACCGCTCGGAACATATCAACTTCTATTACAGAGCCTCGAAAACTACCTAGGAAATAGTGTCTCTCCAACGAAAGGTATACATAAGCTTAATCTACAATCGAATAGCTCCAGGGGCACACACTAGAACCATATACTTTCTTAGCTGCTGCACTGATGAGGCGTGTGACTCTTTTCCTCATTGGACTGACCTTGAACGAGGCCCAGCTTGCAACCACTGCGTCCGCCAAGAAATTATCTGAAGCTGATTTAGTCATATATAGGTAGACAGGGAGCAGCCAGCGGGTAGCGAAGCAAGACCTCTCAAAGGACCTCGTTACATCGTGGCCAATTTCCAAGCGTCAAACTTGAGGTTTATCTCGAGGGCGTGGCAAGACCACTGATAACTTGCTCCGCTCGCAAAACGATGCAACACTCACGTCACAGGTCTCCAAATCCCCCCGACATCTATCTGTGCACAGAAACTATACCTCACACGAGGCACTGCACAGCTTAGCAGACGTTACGTACCCCACGATCGAATTGCCAAGCGGCATATGTACAGAGTAAAGCTTGTGAAGAGCGTGGAGGAGTCATCGAGTCCTCACCTTCGTCCACCTACAACCAAGCCAAGCACGATGAAATGCGCTCCAATTAGATTGCTGACCGCGATCTCAATCTCAAGATGAACATTGCGGGCCCACGCGCAAAAGAATTGAGAAGCGCGGATCCGTCATTAGCGCGCTTGCAGTCTTTACCAACAGAAGGTGGATTTGAGGCTCCACGAGCGCCTGGATCCACCCGGTCCAACGGAGCCACACAATGGCTGACGGGCGACGGACACTAGGGAGGACGAGAGGGACCAACAGGTTGTAAGGTGAGGCATAAGAGCTCGTAAAAAGGGTCTGGGAAGGGCTGGAGGAGGGAGGAAACTCCCCTGTTGGACCCAGGACCAAGGGTCAATGACCTAAAGGAGAGCTTGGCGTAGCGGGCTGCGGCCACAGAAGAGTTCACAACAAACAAGCCAAGCAACTGACAACCTGCTAAGCACGTGTGGAGTTAAGGAGCACAGACGGATTTGATTGTGCACATCATTGAGTACGCGATGCGTACAATGTGCACAGTATGCCAAGTGTTTGGTGTTGTGCGTCGTTGGATATGTCATATTCGGTGCTCCCTGTTGCGGCTCCGCGGCTCTGAATCATGAAACCCATGCCGTCTCTCATGCTGGCAGGGCCCTGTACTTTAGGGTAGCAGGTGAATTGACAAGACTTGACCCTCTAATTCATAAATTACTCATGGAGGTAGTATAATCCTATACGTACGGGCCTATGCCGACTGAGAAAGTAAAATTGACTGAGTCCTCGGGGACCCAGGATTTCGGGTTTTGCCCAATTGTCAACAACCCACCCTTTAGGAGCAACATCGGAAAATAAACCCGAGATAGCACCCCAAAAAAAAAGTCTGGGCAATGGTGAAATCGCCCAATGACAGCCCGAAACCATGAGTGCAGCAATTAGCAAGTGAATGGGTGCGTAATTGCAGTTAGGAGAGAGAATCCTAACGGGGCAGATATGAGATGGGGTTGTGTCACGAGTATGTAATTGCATTACGGCGGCGGCTGTCCGTCTAATGTCCTACAGGCTACAACATCCTGTTCAGGAGAGTCCGCAACTGATGTTCAAATACCTCAACTAGCGAGACAAGGTAGCAGCTTGCCGAACATGCGCCCCCGTGTCGCAATGCCTTGGGAGGGAATGGTCAATTGAGGGATGAGGTAGCTAGCTCATAGTGCGTACAGGATGCGCTAGGAGTTTCCCCATGTGGGCAACGAGCGAATCTCGCGTGCTCTTGGCTAGCAGCATCTTGCGTTCTCATGGGTTCTCCATACCTAGGTAACTCCATAATATCTCCAATTCTCTGTTGTTTCATTGACTATTCCATCAATGAGTGGACAAGGGTGCTCTGAACTAGCACATGCCGTGTGTAAATCCAGCTGTTGCATGTAAGTACAACGTAGTAAAAGAGCCATTCTCTCCCGCATCAGCGTCACATGCAAGTGGAAGCACGGAGTCCAAACGCTCACCGATACACCGACGCGGGATGGTCATGCTGTCTCTCCAGTCGGCTGCTGCCGGGACCTAATGTCGTAAGAAATCGGATTTGCAGCGTCACAAGCCTCGAGAGCAAGGCAAGTCGGGCAGCCAGCGCATAGTCACATCATCCTCGTGGCGGTATTGGTTCCTCGGCAGGGACATGCAGCAGACATTTGAATATCAACACAGCTGAATGTGCTGTGCATGCTGGGTGAAGGGAACGGTGAGAGGGTCAAGGGCCCGTGTCCTTGCGGTTCCCGTGCACCGATGCAGATAATCGCGGGTACACCCCTTGCGAGACCGACTCAATCGTCAACAGACCCATCTCCAAGTGTCAAGTCTTGTCAAGCCAAAGACTAGGAGCGTGGGTATGTGTGCGCCGTGGTGGGGTCTGGCGCCCTTAGAAAATCTCAGGGATCCCACCTGGGGGTGCTGTCCGGAGAAACGCCGTGGAGGGTGAAGCTTTCAAGTGTGAACCAGGCGATGACGATAGACAGCAGACGGGAGGGATGCCACATGCACTTATTATTGGACCTGCTCTTCGGGGGAGGGTGTGCGCCGCAGGCCATGTCCCGCGAAAGTGAGCACGGCTGGGGATGTCCGAGGGGCAAAGAGGCGAGGCGGCAAAAACATGAATACAATGTGCATAACATAGTAGAGACGAGTTCTAAAATGAGCATTAATGGCCGGAATCCCCATTCCCGACTGGTCTCAATGCTCGGGAGGCCGGCTCTCATAGACCGGCTCCTCCGGGTGCCCTCATCGGGCTTCATGAACTTGGAGTGCTGAGTACTGGGTAAAGGCTGCGGGAACCCCGGTACCGTATACTACTTCGCATGTAGGGCTTTACACATCCTGGAGTCACCGAATTCCAGTAGACATTGGAGTCATGAGGGTAAAAATCCATCCCAGCCAGCTCTACATTTCCCAAGCTTGGAGACATTTGGAGACACCCTATCGGAGCCAAATCCGGATTGGAGTAAGAAGAAAAAAGTTTCCCTGTTTTTGGGCCAGGGCCTCGAGTCGGGGGGTATTTGCAAATGGAGTGAGGGGACGACACAGAGAGCGAGGAAGAAAAAAAAAAAAAACTCCCACCAGGGTCCCAGCACGAAGCTCCTATCCATGTCGGCCATCTCAATCTACCACCTCAAAAATTGAGCGTCATCGGCTAGCGTGCGGGTCGGCGTGGGTTTCCGTACTGGCGCTACGTGAGCGCGCTAGCTTTACAGTGGGGGGTCGCCTACGGAAGCACCAACTGGGGGTCGCGGTGAAGAGCCCGCAGACCTCAAAAGAACAAAACCTGTCTGCTGGAATCAGCTCTTGGCGGACCCAGCGCGCCAGAGGTACAGAACCGGTGCAAAAGCTGGACCCAACTTTGCGCGACCGGGATTTTTTCCCCCAAAGAGATTCGATAGCACGCAAACGATTATTAGTTGGTGCGAGAGATAGGAGGGCTTGCGACATGTAGTGCTGTACGAACACACAATTTTGCTAGATAGAGGTAGGCATGTAGTGAGAATACTCAATGCTCTCCGGTCCGTCCCTAGGTTCGGCGCCGTGGGCGCACCTGTTATCACTGGCAAGACATCCATATCCCGCGTCCCGCGTCCCACGTCCCACGACGCTCTCCCCGTTCCCTTATCGTTCCAATGGATCTGGATGGGTGAAGGGAGAGCCGTGGGCGGATGGATGGGCGGATGGAGCCCTGCCATGGATGTTCCTCTCAAGGCACGGGTACGTATCGCACCTGAAAGGTCTGCTGTACGATCCAATTGGAGTGGACGCCGTTCGCGGCGCGGCGTACTGCCCGCGCACGCCGGAGCTGTAGCGGTACAGTTATTGTAGGTACCTACAGGGCATTTACTGTACAGTGCTGCCCGCCGACAGCACCCACGCAAGCGCTGTGGCCCCGGCGGCCCATCGCCGTCCTTACCTTAGGCAGGTACCTGCGAATCGCCGCTTGGCCGTCCTGGCTGCGCGCCTCCAGTTACCTAATTCCCGCTGCCCTCGTTTCTCTTCTGGCCTGTGTCATATTCTCTTCAGTCACACTCGCTCCATCGAGTCCCTTCTGTCTGACTCCCCCCTCTCTTCTCCTCTCTTTCATCCTTATCCTCCTCCTCCTCCTCGTCCCTTCTGGAGCCTGCTCCTCAATTGAGCTTCCCCAGCATCTCCAATGGCTTCCTCCACCCGAGCCATGTCTGCCCTCTCCAGGGCTGGCCTCCTGGCCCAACCTAGTCGCATTGCGACTCGCGCCCTCACCACCGCTTCCAAGACCTCCGCCCGTCCCTCGGTCGCCATGAAGCTCCAGCACTCAGGCCGCATCGCCTTCCGAAGAGCCTACGCCGATGAGGCCCCCAAGTCCAAGCCCAAGCCTGGCAAGTTCCGGTCCACCCTGCGATGGACATGGAGACTCACCTACCTCTCCCTCCTCGCCACTGTGGGATACACATGCTATCAGATCTGGGACGACCGCCATCCCGAAGACCAGTTCCAGCCCGACCCCTCCAAGAAGACCCTCGTGGTTTTGGGTAAGTTCCGCACAAATACTCACGATTCTGATGCTATCCTTAGCATTACTACATTTTCACATCTGACGAATTGAGTCGCTAACATGATACCTCTCTTGTAGGAACTGGCTGGGGCTCCGTTGGTCTCCTCAAGAACCTCGATACCGAACATTACAACGTCATTGTTGTCTCTCCCCGCAACTACTTCCTCTTCACCCCCCTTCTGCCTTCATGTACCACTGGCTTGATTGAGCACCGCTCCATCATGGAGCCCGTTCGCACTATCCTCCGACACAAGAAGGCCGCCGTTAAGTATTACGAGGCCGAAGCGTCCTCCGTCGACCCGGACCGCAAGGTTGTCAGGATTGTCGACAACCGTGACGGCAACCCCAAGGGCGCCCAGACCGAGATCCCATATGACATGCTCGTCATTGGTGTCGGTGCTGAGAACGCCACCTTTGGCATTCCTGGCGTGCGCGAGAACAGCTGCTTTCTCAAGGAGATTGGCGATGCCCAGCTAATCCGCAAGAAGATCATGGACTGCGTTGAGCGCGCTTCTTTCAAGGGTCAGACCCAGGAGGAGATTGACCGTCTCATGCACATGGTCGTCGTTGGTGGCGGTCCCACCGGTGTCGAGTTCGCCGGCGAGCTGCGTGACTTCTTCGAAGAGGACATTAAGAAGCTGATCCCCGAGATTAGCCACCGCTTCAAGGTTACTCTCATCGAAGCCCTTCCCAACGTTCTCCCCTCTTTCTCCAAGCAGCTCATTGAGTACACCGAGAACACCATGCGCGAGGAGAACATCGACATTAAGTTGAAGACCATGGTCAAGCGCGTGACTGAGGAGACTGTCGAGGCCGAGGTCTCGCGTCCTGATGGCTCTAAGGAGGTGCTCAAGATCCCCTACGGTCTGCTCGTCTGGGCCACCGGAAACGCTGTCCGTCCCGTTGTCCGCGACCTCCTAGGCAAGATCCCCGCCCAAAAGAACTCGCGCCGTGGTCTTGCCGTCAACGAGTACTTGGTCGTTCAGGGTACTCGCGATATCTGGGCCGTCGGCGATTGCGCCGTCGCCGGTTACGCCCCCACCGCCCAGGTTGCTTCTCAGGAGGGTTCCTTCCTGGCTCGCCTTTTCAACAACATGGCCAAGACTGAGACTCACGAGGCCCGCATCGAGGAGCTGAGCAGCAGCCTAAACCTCCAGCAGGGCAACTCGGCTGAGATCGCCCAGGAGATTGAGTCGCTTGAGAAGAAGCTCCGACGCATCAAGGATGTCAAGCCCTTCATGTACTCGCACCAGGGCAGCTTGGCTTACATTGGTAGCGAGAAGGCCGTCGCCGACGTTCCGTGGTTCAACGGAAACTTTGCCGCCGGTGGCAGCCTGACCTTCCTGTTCTGGAGGAGTGCCTACCTCTCCATGTGCTTCAGCAGTAAGTTTTTGGTCTATTCTGCGTCTGTTCAACACCAATTCTAATCATCTTTACTCTAGCACGAAACCGTATCTTGGTCATCCTTGACTGGCTGAAGTCCAAGGCTTTCGGTCGTGACGTTTCCCGAGAGTAAACCCGAACCCGATATAAACTTCATGAACAAAAGGTCCGATACCCTTATTGAGCTGTAGTGACCGACACGAGCGAGCGCCCCGGCGGCTTGCACAGCTCGCAACTGTCCGTTCTTGGGAGGGGTGTTTACTGGGAGCATTTAACAAGGTTGTGAAGCTGGCTGGGCTGGACTAATAGACGCCTGATTTGAATCAGGCATGGGCTGGATGCTTTGTGTTTTGTAACCCTGATTTGTTTGCTTTGTCCTGCTATTGTTGCTTTCTCCTAGATCCCTATGAAGGGGAGGAAGGTCTTGGGACCCATGTACAACTGGTGAGCGAAAAGATGGTCGAGGAACGGAAGACATTGATAGACAAAACCCATGGTCAACAATTCTGTGAAAGACGACAGGGGTGCTAAACTTTTTCTCAAGACTCATTAGTGGAGTCGAATGCTTGCCAATGACTCCTTACCAACACATGCACCCAGTACTCAGTACACAGATAATACATACTCAAGTACAGACTACATGAGCCTAGCAAGCGTCAGTTACGGCTGTGCATTGTTAGCTTCTCAAAGACCCCGTAGCTGATGTGGATATCCTGTCCCAGGGTTGTCGCCAATTTTAGGGGAGACATGGAGATTGCTCGGAGACCGGCATCTCTGATTGCGGGGCGGGATGAACACTTCCCGAGATACTCCAGTTCACACGAGAGAGAGTGAGCCAGACGGCCAGCCATCGGTGTTATCAGTTACTTCGTATACGCCACCATCCCTGGCTGGCACTTCGCTGTCGGCAACTCGGAATATCACGGTGAGAATGAATCATTTCGTCAATACATACAATCATCAGTCTATTCTTGGACTCGTCTCAACCTCGTCTAGTTCTTTAATCTGGTTTTCTAACTCATACCCAAGCTGTGGCACGAAGTTTCACTTCAAACCATTTTGCGAACTTTACAGAAGGTATGTCGATAGCCCGCCAGAAGATATCAGCAACCCAAATTGTCATTGGAATGATGAAACAGGTCGCTAGCCAGAACCCGCGGTAGTAGTTGTCCCCGGCCTTATAGTAGTTGTCTCCGACCTTGTAGTAGTTGTCTCCGACCTTATAGTGGTTGTCCCCGACACTACCCATGACGTAAAATAAAAAGAACCTGAGGATCCGATGCGCCGCCCAGCGGAGCAGTATCCCATGCACGAGGTACAGTGCGTACGAAATGTTGCCCAAATACTGGATAATGGCCGAGTTGTAGACGCGCAACCAGAATTTCGAATGGCCAACAGCTAAAACGAAGATGCCAGCGCCGAACTGTTGCCAGTACCGCGCACGCTCTGTCCCCGGACTGTCCCATCCATCCGGGATCATCGCTGTGAGAGTAACCCAGCCAGGCGTTACTTCTGAGCGCGTTGGGGGCTGGCTTAGAAGGAACAGGCCAATAATGCTGATGAGATTCCAGATGGATTGTCTGATAAATGTTCGTCGGGAATCTCCGAGTTCCTTCTTTTCCCCTTGTGACACGTCGTGATGAGTAGTGTGAGCGCCACGGATGTGGTCCCATTCCGCGATAGCCATGCCATAGAGAAACAAGAGAAAGTCCCATCGGGCCTTGAGATAAGTGATCCAGATAATCATCATCAAGGTGAGCAATCGGTATGTAGTCCGAAGATGGGCAGTGCCGAGGATAATAAGAAATAAATAGATGGAGCCGCGATATTCGATAGGGATCGTCCACAAATAAGAGTCATATTCTAATGCTTGTGTTAGCACGAAGCAAAATCCAAATAGCCAAGAAACACATACTGTTCAGTCCATCCTGGGGGTTCCAGGAGAACGGGACAATAGAGTGAAAGCAAACCTCAGCCCAATCCATCCACTGTGCCCATGCAGACTCGAATCGGGGCCGGTAGGGCAGCAATGCGTTTCTAAGGTTGGCATGATCTGCTGAAAAGACGCGAGTTGACTCATAGAACCCGAGGCGCAAAAACACAACAACTAAACCAGTAGATGTAAAAGTCGGGAGGTAAAGTCGAATGGCACGTCGAAAAATCATTGAGCTCATGGAGGTATAGAGCTCTTCCGTATTGCGGCTCCGCATGAGCTTGACGGCTCTATAGGAGAGAGCGTAACCAGAGACAACAAAGAAGACGGAAACAGAGGGTCGCCCTGCATATAGTAAACGCAGGATTGGTAGTCGCATAATTCGATAAAAACCTCCATTGCAACCCCAGCCTTCATCGACCGAGAACGCCTGAAAAGAATGATGGCAGAGGAAGACTGTAAAAGCTGCCAGGCCTCGCACACCATCGAGGTAGGCAGTAGGTCCTTTCTTGGCTGGACGACTCTGCTCGGGCGTACGCCAACCTTGAAGGAAACTAGGTATGAGAAAATGAATCAACCGGCCGAGGAGGGATCGCCAGGAAGTAGACTTTGAAAAGTCAATGAAAGATCGCGAGTGTTCCATGACTTGGTCGTTGAGATGGTCTAGAAGGCTCACATCCTCTTCAATTGAGGGCCTGTTTAAAAGGGCATTTAAGGGGGCATTGCTGTCCATCTTGCCGGAACGACAGCAAATTCCAGCGCAACCAAAAGAGTGTGATGATGAACCAAAAAAGAGCGGGGGCGTGAGACACCACAGAGAATAACGCAAAGAGCAGACGTATAGAAGAAGGCATAAGAGGTAGGTAGGCAACGTGAAGAAAAGAGAAAAGGGGTAGGGGAACGGGTTTGCAAGCCACCATTGCATTCAGCTCAATAATTAGGGCGGGCCAGATAAAAGTGCAGACTGCTGATTTGCATGCAACTATTGCCAACCAGCGCAATAGTCTACCGGGAAATGGGGAATGGCTACCAAAAAAGGCACACTAGCGTGCCAATTTCACAGAGGTTTGAGTCGCAAGTGTGACAAAAAGAAAGGAGTTGCACACTGTTAGCATGTTGGACGCCCATCCTGCAGTGTTAGCTTGGTTTTGGTACGATTAAGTTTGGCCTGTGGCTGGCTGTTGCTGTCAAAATGACATTGTCAATGGTCCAGCCTACGACAACTTGGCAATCCATCTGCATTTGCCTCCGACTCCCGCATTGCTTAGACTCGTCGCTGCCATGAGTGATCTCGGGGGTCCCTTCGGTCGGGATCTCGCTTCCAAGCTAGACGCGGCTGACACACTCAAGCACCTCCGCAGCGAGTTTGCCATCCCCTCCAAGGCTGACATATCCCGCACCTCGCTGCCTCCAAGCACGGCGACCACCACAGCCGGCACAGGCAAGCACCTGTCCAGCGTCGAGCTCCCTTGATAGTCCCGGGCCTCCGCTAACGCTTGGGCCTCTTTCCAGATCCCGAGGGCGTGGGTAAGGACGAGGGTGAGGACGAGGCCCTCTACCTTGTCGGCAACTCCCTGGGCCTCCAGCCGCGACGCACCGCGACACGTATCCAGCAGTACCTCGATACCTGGCGCACACAAGGCGTTCAAGGGCACTTCAAACCCCTCGACGACTCTCCACTGCCGACTTGGCTCGATGTCGATGCCCGCGCCGCCGAGATGGTGGCCCCAATCGTGGGGGCCCGCGTCGATGAGGTCGCCGTTATGCAGACCCTGACGGCGAACCTGCACCTGCTTATGGCAGCCTTCTACAAACCAGATGTCAAGGGTCGGCACAAGATCATCATTGAGAACAAGGCCTTTCCGAGTGACCACGTATGTCTAACCCGTGTGTCTTGGGTGTGTTCGTGATACTGATGCAGAGGAAACAGTATGCCGTTGAGACACAGATCCGCCATCATGGCCTCGACCCCGAAGATTCAATGATCGCGTTCGACCCCCCGGGCTCCGAAGACACCCTGTCTACCGAGTACATCAAGTCCATCATCGAAGATCACGCCTCTACTACCGCCGTGCTCCTCCTCCCGGGCATCCAATTCTACACGGGTCAGTTCCTCGACATCCCGGCCTTGACAACTTTCGCACGGGCACGCGGCATCTTCGTGATATGGGACCTCGCCCACGCTGTCGGCAACGTCCCCCTCTCTCTGCACGACTGGGACGTCGACGCCGCTGCCTGGTGCAGCTACAAGTACCTCAACGGCGGGCCCGGTTGTATCGGCGGCCTGTTTGTGCACGAGCGCAACTCTCGTGTCAGCGCAACTGGCGAGCACACGACCCGTCTCGCCGGATGGTGGGGCAATGACAAGGCCGGCCGCTTCTCCATGCACCCCGGCTTCCGTCCCGTCCCCGGCGCCGCAGGCTTCCAGTTGAGCAACCCCTCTGTGTTCGACATAACAAGCCTTTGCGCCTCACTTGAAGTTTTCGCCGAGGCCGGCGGCATGGCACCGCTGCGCGCCAAGTCCTTAGAATTGACAGCATACCTGCTCCAGCAACTGCATCGCATGTCAGACGACATGGGCGCACACTGGCGGGTTTTAACGCCCTCTGAGCCGGAGGCGCGGGGTGCCCAAGTCAGCATCCTACTAGACGATGGGTTGCTAGATGATATGATGGCAGAACTAGAGCGTCGCGGTGTGCTAGTAGACGAACGGCGGCCAAACGTGATTCGCGTGGCACCGGCGCCGCTGTACAATAGTTTTACGGATTGTTGGAAATTTGCCAAGGTCTTTGAGGCGGCTTTAGGGGTTGCTATAGACCAAAGGCGGGAAAGGGAAAACAAAGCGGATGAGGCTGCCTGATGGGTGTCGGGGCAGTAGCTGTTCGCAGCTCTTGCTTAGTGCTATGGTGTTTTGATACTAGGCATCTATCAAATACGCGCCATAGCTCCCGCCTTTGGATATAAGATCTGAGGCTGTCGCCTACGGTAACCTCTTCCTGTATACAAGGACCATGAGGATGCGGCTTGGTGGGTGACCCAAATCATAAAACTGTCACAGAGAAAAGAGCTGCTCGCCAGACCAATACCACACGCAGAGTTGAAGAGATACCTACGGTAAGGTAGGCCCAAATAAACTCAGCCCAAACAGCCATGGGGATGTCTCGGCATGTGAATGGGCCTCCCATCGCGGCCGACATAGCCCGATGTCACGTCATAGGTGCCTGTCCTCTTCTCTTGCATTTTGTCTGCCACACTTGTGACTTGCGGAGGCTCGGGAATAGCCCAGTCAATGTACGGCAGTTTGTTCACACTCCGAAACCCATGTTCCTCTGGGTTCGAGTATTGCTACCCAAATTTCCCGTTGTGCCTCGGGTATTAAGTGCCCCGTGAGGCAGTGATTGCTGTCGGCGCGTAACTTTGCACAAAGTAGAAATCCTTCATCACAACCGCGGAGAAGAGTGATCGACCAAAGACCAACGCTCCCTGCTTACCCAGCATTTCAACTCCTTTTGCGATAACTGTAGCAAAGTACACTAACACCCCTCAATGATACATCTTGACGCATCGCCCTTGACATCATAGCCTAAAAATGGAAAATTCTTTCAACACACTAGAACACCTCCTCCAAATCGTAGATACAGGGTAGCCAGTTGCGCACGATTATGTCATCAGCCTTGCACCGCTCTTCAGTGGCTGAGTGCTCCGAGTGGGCCAGCCTGGACTTGGCGGAACACGCACCGACCGGGCCTGCCGCGCCCCAGGCCCGCCCGTGCGTCGACTTTTTTTGTTAGCGGCGAAAAAAAAAAAATAACAAGGCAAGCGCAAAGGGTCCTGAAATCTTGCAACTCAAACCTTTCACCCAACAATCTCCCCTTGCCCCCAGGACATTTATCACCAACCCTTGGGCACGCACTCCTTTTCATTATTCAGAGGGAAGTCTCATCAGCGTGAGACCTCAGATTTGTTTCTCCCCCGCGACTCTCTTTGTCCCATTTTCCCCTTCCCTCCACACACGACTTCGCTCGTGCATTCATCTCCTGAAACGATGTCAGGCGGCTACGAAGGCGGTGGCTACGGCGGTGGTGGTGGACGCGGCGGCTATGGAGGCGGCGGCGGCGGCTACGGCCGCGATCGCGGTGACCGTGGTGATCGCAACGGAGGATATGGCGGCGGTGGTGGTGGAGGCTACGGCGGGTGAGTTCATCTTCTCCTTGAGGCTGCGATGTGGTTGGGGCTGCGGCGCGGCTGCCTTGCCGAGGCTGCACAGCGCATCAACCCATCGCCCATCGCACCCTCATCCACGCTCCATCAATATCATCGCTAACTTTTGACAGTCGAAACGGCGGCGGCGGCGGTTATGGCAATGGCGGTGGTTACGGCGGCGGTGGTGGTGGCGGCTACGGTGGTGGTGGTTTCGGCGGCGGCGGCGACCGCATGAGCGCTCTCGGCGCTGGCCTCAAGCACCAAGACTGGGGTAAGCCGTTCTTATCAACTGATTGATGCTATTGATTTCATATGCTAACGATATCTTTTTTGCAGACGTTTCTTCCCTGCCCAAGTTCGAGAAGGACTTCTACAAGGAGCATGCCGATGTTGCCAACCGATCGGATGCCGAGGTTGACGCTTTCCGCCAGAAGCACCAGATGGCCATCACTGGCAGCGGTGTCCCCAAGCCCGTCGAGACTTTCGACGAGGCTGGTTTCCCTCGATATGTGATGGACGAGGTCAAGGCTCAGGGATTCCCTGCCCCCACCGCCATTCAATCCCAGGGTTGGCCCATGGCTCTCTCGGGTCGTGATGTCGTTGGTATTGCCGAGACTGGTTCCGGAAAGACCCTCACCTACTGTCTTCCCGCTATCGTTCACATCAACGCCCAGCCTCTCCTTGCTCCCGGCGATGGTCCTATCGTCCTGGTTCTTGCCCCCACCCGTGAGCTTGCTGTTCAGATTCAGCAGGAGATTACCAAGTTCGGTCGATCTTCTCGCATCCGCAACACCTGCGTTTACGGTGGTGTTCCCAAGGGACCTCAAATCCGCGATCTCTCTAGAGGAGTCGAGGTCTGCATTGCTACCCCTGGTCGCTTGATTGATATGCTCGAGGCTGGCAAGACCAACCTTCGTCGCGTTACTTACTTGGTTCTCGACGAGGCTGATCGCATGCTCGACATGGGTTTTGAGCCCCAAATCCGCAAGATCATTGGTCAGATTCGCCCTGATAGACAAACCCTGATGTGGTCTGCTACCTGGCCCAAGGAGGTCCGCGCTCTCGCTACCGACTTCCTCCAGGACTTCATCCAGGTCAACATTGGTTCCATGGACCTGGCCGCCAACCACCGAATCACCCAGATCGTCGAGGTGGTCACCGACATGGAGAAGCGCGACAAGATGATCAAGCATCTCGAGAAGACCATGGAGGACAAGGAAAACAAGATCCTTATTTTCGTCGGTACCAAGCGTGTTGCCGATGAGATCACCCGCTTCCTTCGCCAGGATGGTTGGCCCGCACTTTGTGAGTTCATATCAAATTTGTACGAGACCTTTTGTCCTTTTGCTAACACTCTCTAGCCATTCACGGTGACAAGCAGCAAAACGAGCGTGATTGGGTCCTTGACCAGTTCAAGGCCGGAAAGAGTCCCATCATGGTTGCTACTGATGTGGCTTCGCGTGGTATTGGTGAGTATCATTCCTCCCCCTCCCCTCCCCCATGGCAACCTCCAGCAAAGCACTTGCTGTACTTTACTCTCGTGTTTAGGGGCTCTCTTGACTGTGCTATTCTGCCTGACATAACCGTGTCCGCTTGGTTCTCTATCCATGGAGTCTTGATCCGTTGTGTAGCCTTTTCTTTGCTATACTCGTATTTCCACTCTTGTACCGTTGTCGCTTCCGTGGTACGAGCGTGGAGGTTGCATCTCTTGACCCGATCAAGTTGCTCCCCAAGGCTCCCTTGTCCCGAGGACCCAGTGACTGTTTCATCCCAGGATGGCATTTTGAACGCACTTGGATTGCCCCAGTCCGCCAAGGAGTGAAGTACAGATGGCCCTGCCAATATGCTTAGCCATCCGCCTTCATCTTCCGCGCTGGAACGTTGCTATACACACCCACTTCTCGCCTGCTAACCATTCGTGCTAAAGATGTTCGCAACATCACCCATGTGTTGAACTACGATTACCCCAACAACTCGGAGGATTACATCCATCGTATTGGCCGTACTGGTCGTGCTGGTGCCAACGGAACTGCCATCACCTTCTTTACCACTGATAGTGAGTCTTGCTTGACCCATTTTGATTTTTGTCACTAGTTGCTAACAACCCATCTAGACCAGAAGCAGGCCCGCGATCTTGTCAACGTTCTCCAGGAGGCTAAGCAACAGATTGACCCCCGCCTCGCTGAGATGGTTCGCTATGGTGGTGGCGGCGGTGGCCGTGGCTACGGTGGCTGGGGTCGAGGTCGTGGCGGTGGTAGAGGTGGGTTCCGCAGACGCTGAACAACAAAAGACTCCCTCTCGAGCTGACTGGCATTTCAGCCAACGCCAACAACATGCCCATGGGCAACCGTCGATGGTAAATTCGACGTTCATCTCGGGGGCTTCCAGCCCGCTCCTGATACGAAGAGTCCTAACACAAGTGGGATCTTTTCGGCATCCCCAAAAAGCACATGACACCAACGGCGTTTGTTTGTTAGAGAGGACACGTGTAGTTCGATTAGACATTGACTCGCAACATGCGAGTCTGGATTACGGTTTGCTTCGCATCCCGGTTTGGGATGCATCTTTTAACGGCATATTTCGATTTTTCTGCTTTTGTTGCTTGAAGTAATGGTTTTAGATTGGCATCGGTCTGGGGGATCATGAGGAAGCTGATATATCTTGCAAGCTGAGCAGTGCTTGCATTGGAGACCCTAATACACGGGTCAATGACAATCACGGGGTTGCCTGGAACGAGTCGGGGATTTCGATCAACGATGACTTCGGTCGAGTTGATGAAGCTACGGTAGTCTATACAATACCTGAACGCTGTTGAGTATGATGTAGTCATTCTATTACCATCTCCTGTGAAGTGCATGTCCGGACTCCGCGTTGGTTGTCCACATCCTGTACATATGATCACGATATGTTGTTGTGGTGTTGATGTCAAATCTCCATCTACTCTTATGTATGTGATGGGAAGTGTTTCCAATCTCACCAAGTCTCATGTCAATATAACTCTCATAATCAATAACCCAGTCTTCCATCGCCGCTTGGTTACTCTTAACCTCTCAACCCCTTGTTGGTGTCTTCGGACATTCACTGGGCCATTGTCCCTGGTAGCCAAGACCGTGGTGGTAATGCCCTGGACATGCGAATTTGTTCTACTGCTGCCCTCACGTCATACCATATACATGTGAAAGCCTTGTGGTAGCTGAGGTGGGCACCCCTTCTTTCTGCTCCTTGCTTGGCGCAGCAATATCAAGCACTATCGTGTGGTGGTGCCTAGTGAGGTTGTAGTTGATTTTTAGTATGGATTCAGACAGGCCTACGTGGTGGAATCGCTCCCTGGACTTGATTCTATGTCGACATCAGGCTACAGAGCAGGCCATACGAGGCGGCTTTGTAACACAGAGCCCTAATCCCAGTCCTTGACACATATCTTGACGCGGCCGGCGACGACGAAGAAAAAATAAATTAAGAAATCAACGATCACCAACCCAACATGCCCATCAGCACGCCAACAACTCATTTGAAAACCACGAGCGATCGTCAGCTACAGGGTAGTCGATATAGCGCTGATCCTCGCTGGACATGTACCACTAGCCCCTTCAAGCGCAGTAGATGGTCCCCCTTCGCAGGTAGGTTTTTTGAAATTCGCGGCGGCGGCGCACGACACGGCGACATGACATCTCGATGAGGAAGATGCTAGGGCCGCGGCGCGTCGTGTCGGCCGTGGCAGGCGGTCGACCAGGCTTCCCCTCGCGCTGAGTGAGGCGCCCTTTGCTCTACGCCCGCGGGTGAAAACCTTCTTTTTTGTTTTTGTTTCCTGTACGAGAATTCACGCGCAAGATCGTCGGCTTTGGGAGGGAAGACATTCGCTTACAGACGCAAGGCGTCTCTACACCCCGGAGGACATGTCCCGTCTGGACAGTCAGCACCGAGGGGGAGGGAAAAAAAAGAAATAACGATCCTAGTACGGACTGTAGACAGCGTATACTTTGACAGGGGGGCAGGAATATTGACACGCGCTGGCCGGCACTCCACGAGACGAGCAGGGGAAGTCTTGTCATTAGGGGGCGAGGAAGACGAGGAGGAGAGGGGGGCCGACCATTTTCGGAGAGGCGGGAACTCCCTCACATCAACTTTCTCTCATATTGAAGGCCTGGAAAAGAGGGCAGACAATTGGGCGGGCGGCCGTGCAGCGAGGAAGATGCCGGGGGAAGGGGGGTTGGGTTGGGTTTGTTGGATCATGGATGAGCATCTGAGTCTGTATGTGCATGCATCTGCACGGCTGCGATTGCGGTTGCGGTGTGGATTAGGCACACACACACACACAGACAACGTCGACTGCATCCATTCACCCACCCACCCACCACGCCCACACACACTCAACACACACTCTCAACACACACTCACACACTAACAAATACGGACACACGGACGAGCAGTGATGGCATCTAGCTCGTCGAATGCAGCAAGGGGGTTGAGTGAGCGAGCGAGCGAGCGCGCGTTGGTGAGAACGCTTCAGGGGTGGGAAACGTGGGAGAGGATGGAGGATGAGTGAGGCCCCAGGTTGCAACGGGGGGGAGCCAGATGGGACGGGCAGAGCCAAGCGAGCGAGCACAAGTCGCGCTGGCGTTCCCAGGAATGTGGGAGAGCCCCCAGGGCCGGGTTGAGCTAGCTCGATGATGGTTGATGGGTCGGATTGGGTCCTTCGGTCTTTAGGTCCTACTATGGTAGGATCCTGCACGCTCCGTGGGATCATCATGGAGGATGTGTGCCATGGTGTTTGGGACTGTCGTGGACAGGGGAGAGAGTGTCCGCCGTGCAGTAGCGACAATTTGACATTGGTGACAACAGTGACAACCCCCCCTGCTCTCCCCAGGTCACCATTGAGCAGTAGTAGTAAACCGCCCGGCCGCGAGACGCACGAGGCAATTGTCGGTCGGTGCGGATGTGTTGTTGGTCTTGGTCTTGGTCTTTCTCAGCGGGGCCTCACCGGCCTCGTTGATCCCAGCGGATCCAGCCCGTCATGTCTTGGTTGTATCGTGTACTAACGTTATGTATTGCACTGTAGTTGTATCGCGTCGTCGACGTATCGTGTTGAGGGTATTTGCCATCGTATTGAACCGGCTATCATACGCTGTGGGATGAGATGCCCTGCCTGCTCTGTCCTGCCTGCGCTGCTTGCTCTGACCTCCTCCCTCTCACCTTGACCTCTGACCAGTCGGTGGCTCTCACTGTCCGGGCGCAAACCCCCCTCGCATGCTTCTCTCGCCAACTGAGACAGGCAGATATCACTGACCCCCCGGGCATGTGTGCCGTTCTGGCGGTCGAAGTTGCTCGCCCCTCCTTCGTCTGTCTCCCCAGGTTGCCCCTTGTTGGTCGCCATGGCTGTCATGGCTGTCATGGCTGTCACGGCTGTCATGGCCGCCTCTCTCCCTGATCGCCTGCGACCGCCTCGATAGGAGGACGACACCGAGTTACCAGCGGATCGCCAAAACTGAATCGCATCCCCTGAATTGTCACCAAAACGCCATTGATGAGCTTCCGGCTTCCCCATCAAACACTCCCAGCCATGCTCACCCCCCTCAGGCCCAGACAGAGAAGTCTTGACTCGGCAGCGGCATTCTCCATGGGATGTCAGGGTACTACGTCAGGGCCTCGACGTCAAGGGCCTAGATGCTTGCCCTGTCTTCTGTAGGCAGTTCAACCCAACCCAACCCATCGGCCGCTCCCTGGGTCCTGGGTGGTCAGGGAAAACCCGGAGGGCCGCCGAGCACGCAAGCGAGCCGCGATAGCCAGGCCCAACGTGCCAGGCATTTCACTCACTCCCACGCACGCACGCACGCACACGCATGCTGCCCACTCTCACGAACCATCACACATGGTGGCGTTGGAACTTGGAAGGCCCTCCCTCGTTACTGCGGTTCCGGGTGCTAACAGATCCACCTCCTGAAGAGCCCCATGCTCCTGGATCCGGCCAGCCTCTCTCGCGGCCGCCTTTGAGTGGAGTCTGGTCTAGCACAGCAAACTCATCCTTTGCCGCGGGTCTCTCTCAATGGTAATGTCTCATACCCAAGTATTGGAAAAGCCGAGAGTACGATTCAGTACACGTTGGGCACTACGTCGGTGGCTGATTGGGGCTGCCGGATAGGCACTGCCGACGGCATCCTGTTTCTATTCCAACAATCCCAGGCTTGCCTGGCAATTTCCGATTTCACATCAAGTACTTCGTTGGTACTGTACAAAACAACAACAGTAATGATACAGGATCCTGTCCATTGACGAGACTCTACCGACGTGGTAGTAGTACAGTCAGCGCGTTTTAATCGTGGGCCTCTCTAAGAAACAGTCAGAAGAGAGAAAGATAGTCCTAACTCTATCGAGACGGCCGTCGTCGCCTTTCAGCCTCAGTATGTTTGGGCGTGCGCTTGAGTGCGTGCGTGCGAGTGTGAGCGAGTGTGCGTATGTGGCTGGGCATGCACAGCAAAAGCGGTTGCCGCGCGAGGAAGTCGCTGCTGCTGCCTTTGTGGCTGGCCGGTCATCATTGTCAGGCGTGTGCACATTGGTGTGTGTGAGTGCATGTACTTCGTACAAAGCAATCATTATTGCAGCATGTCTGGACTCGTTTCAGGGGCTGCTGCGTCGAATCGTCGGCACTCCCTCATGTTGACCAAATGAAACGTGTGCTTTGTCCTAGTCGGTCAATTCGGCTCATCTCTGACAGATGGCGGTGGACAGCCTCAGCTGAAGGCCTTGTTTCTTCTTTGGGAAGGTCTGGTTCTACATTCAGCCTTGAGGTCCAGAACAAAACACGCAAGATCGTCGCCGGCATCAGGCTCGCGTATCCCCTATCCCCAGTCTTGGGTTCCCCAGGGTGAAGTCGTCCCGATGAGGCCTTGCCATATCTGGACGGGGTGCGCTTGGCTTGGCTCCTTGTTGGGAACTGCCCGCCCGATATGGAGGAACTCGCCATTGGCCACGGGCGCGTGTATTAGGGTGTCTCTTCGGTACGTAGGTACGAAACGCGGTGCTGGGTTGGCGTACTGGAGTGGCCCAGCTCGGTGTCGACGAACAACCTGGATGCAATCCATCCTGGACCCAATCTCCGCACGCTCTAGATCAGTTTCTGACCAATGTTCCGGTGACTGCCGAGAAACCAAGAAAGCCCACAACCACGGCGGTGGGCGCTAGTGAGCTGAGTCGTAATGAGCCTGCTCGCGTCCACCGCCATGCAGATCACTAGCGCACCTCAGCCCACCAAGATCTGGATTTCCTCGTTCAGACAGGTGGAGACGCGGCCACAAACATGAGGAATTGAGATTGGTTCGCAGATCAGCACGCAGGTGACTGGTCGCTTGGCCCGGCGACATGTGTCTTTGGACACCTGAGGGCTGAAGCCTGCGTAGAAGCCCGTCTCCCCACGGCCGGCCGGCCGGCCTAACCTTTGGTGTGTCGTGTCACTTTGGACAAGGCCCAAGACAAGGGCACACCAGTGTTACGGGAGATTCCCAGAACCACGGGAAGCCTTGAGATCGTGGCCGTCCCGGCTGCCAAACTAGTTTGACCGTTTGCTGGGGTTCAAGACACCGTCGACGCAGACTAAAACCGACTGCCGTCCACCGTCAAGGCCCATGGCTTGCTGTAGTCGCTGTAGTCTGGCACGTTCCTGGATGCAAGTAACATTTTAGCAACTCATCAGCCTTTTCGTTCCAGGCTCTGTGGGTGATGGGTAGTCGCCGCTAATGCTCGCTAAAATGCGCTAGATGGACCGCTCACGGTCCTCTTATTGGCCTTTCCAGACCACTTTCTGGATGCTTTCTGGCTGATTCCTGGTCACTTCCTAGGCCCTGCTTGACCCACTGTCGTGTGAAATTGGGAGGAGGTGGGTATCATCCGGCTTGTTGAGCATCCGGGATGCCGGTACTCGTCTGTTTGGCGTTGGCGCTTGAATTAATTGCTGTAGAATTACGCTCTTGGACCTGGATAGTCTTGATAGAACGTTGTAATAGTCCCGTAAGCCTGTAAGATAAGCCCAATAGTTCATTATCGTTATAGCTTGACATCATCATTAACCCGCCGCGACAATATCCGGGGATCGAAATCCTCAATTTATTTCGTTTTTGCTTATCTCATCTTAGGGCGGATCCGATATCGTGGGAGGACCTATCATCATGAGTAATCGGAAATTCAGTCGTCCAGGCACACCACCGAGGCCTGGCCACCAGCCACTTCCTTTTTGCATGTACTCTGTACCAAGCTCCAATCGTCCATTTTGACAACCCATTTGTCATCGTTGGCGACAGCGATCTGAGGAGACCCACCATGAAGCATCTCCATTTCCATTGTCGAGGAAATATTGGTCTGCAGTCATGATGTAAGGGGATATGCTGGCCATCAACCCTGATCGTGACCAGACCACAAACATCAATGCCAATCGGCGTTTAAGTAGGCGGATTTGTGAGACTTTCTCGCTCCCAACAGTTCTAGACCGTCGGTCTGTGGATGCAATCGTGGGCATCTCAATCAGATTTGGGGGTGCATGTACTGCACGAAGGACAGTCCTTTGGGTATCTTGACCAGGGCACCGGTACAAGGTCTCCGGCACACGGTCTCCGGAAGGACTTGACGAACTTCCCTTTCTGGGTCAATATTCGACCACACTCCTTCGGATTCTGACCCTCTCATCTGTCTTTGCGTTTCTCATCGGTGGGCGCGTGGTTCTCGGTCGTCTCTGGTCGTGTCTACCAGAGTGGCGGAACGACACTAGCCAAGGTTTGCCCAAGTTCACAGAGATGCCACTTCTCTCTGGTCAGATTCTCTCTTTCAAGGATGTGTGGGGGATTCGGGTGCACTCCATCCTTCTTCATATGTCCACACCTACACTTAGGGCTTTTATGGCGGTTAATCCTCTTGTGGTTAGGCGAAGGGGCTGAATCACTGAACTGCCCCTGTCCAATTGGTTTCTCTCAACATGCCCCAAGAATCTCGAGTTTGGTTGACAAGGGATCTGACGCTGGACCGCTTAAGTATATGTTATAGATTGACCCGCAGGCATCACGATGGGCGCGCTCGAACCGCTTGGAGGACGGTTGATGCCACAAAACCTGGGGTCAGCCCAGCTTGAGAGACAAGCCTGCCTTAGTTAGGTAGTCTGTTAGTTGTCTGGAGAAGGGAATGGCCATGCATTTGACCACCGTTTCTCCCTATGTGGACGAACGCTGCCTGTCTTGTGACAAATGAGCACCCACAGGCCTGTTAAAGGAAGAGTCCCGCTTTCAACCTACAATTGCATGTCGTTCGTTCATCAAGGTCAAGGTAAATGACATGCACGGCGACGTGTTGAGCCGGTACTTTGCACACCCCCCGAGGTCTGGCGGGCTAGCTCCTGCCACAGTGCGTGTACGACTGTGGATTTGATTGCCATCACCCTGGCAGGCCTGTCCAGCCATCCCCTGCAGGATTAGCATGGTGAAATACCTTTCCCCGGCAGTCCGTGCCCTTCTATGCGGCCCCATGACTCCGTGACCAGGGGTGCCCATATCCCGCAGGCGGTGGATCCTATTACCAGAGTTGAGCAGAAGGAGCATCCTGGTGGTTGGGCCACTGCGCGCCGAGGCGGTCAAGGTAGGAAGGCTGCATGAGAGTGGATGTATCATAACGGGGATTCGATGTTGAATCGCTGAGGTCATGCCTTGTAGAGGCCAGGCATTATTGGCCTCTGGGCTATGGTTGTGAAGCCTTTCGTCAGAGAGACGGAGATGTCTGAATGAAACTCGCCTGGGTTGGTCTTTCACACCGGATAGTATCCCCGGGACGCACCCAAGCACCCTCGCGTACGAAGTTATGCTGACTTGCTCTGGGGGGGAGGGGGGAGAGGGGATGAAAGGACCATGGAGATCTAGGCGCGTTCAAGATGGCGACTCTGCGGCTGCAGAAACCCACCTCCCTAGCGTGGAAAGGGGACTGGCTCGTCGCAGAGGGCCTTGATTGCAGGAGACCCATGGCGAGTCAGGGCATGCCTGTTCTGTGAACGATGGAGTCAATGCACCCTGGAGCCTGAGGTTGAGATAGACAGCATTGCGTGACGGGAATTGAGGCGTCCTCCACAGCCTGTTGCCCAAAGCTTCGCAGGCTAAAACGCGCCATTTGGGGCTCCTAGAACCCACCGGCATCGCCAGGATCAGCCAGGCAAGCCAGGCTCTTTTAGACTGGGAACGTCTCGGTAGTTTATTCCTGTGTGAGGATGGCCTGCTTCGAGATGAGAGCCGAGGATTGGTTGACGGGCCACACATAAGTTGCAGGCGAAAGGAGGGTGCATTGAATCGTGAGCTCGGGTGCGAATGGGGTTTCATGGAGAAGCCAAAAGGGTGCTCTGCAGGGAAGCCAAGATGGACAAGAGAGGCCATGCCATCCACCTGAAAGACGCACAGACAAATCATCTTGGCTGCCCGTGGGTGGTTGAGGTTCGTCGTGGGTGTAGCACAGCGCAGCGTTGCAGGAGGATTGACGTCCTGGATGTCCACTCCAACGCCAACTGCAACGCCTCCGGACGCAGCCCCCCTGTGCGAGCGATGCTGATGAGACCTGTGGGTGGCCTTTGATGACCCGACCGTAGTGCGTAGGTAGCGAGCTTTGCATGGTGAGGTCGTATTTCGCGGCATGTTGAACAAGGCCTGAGCCACTGGATCCCGAGGGGCTAGAATCGGCATGGAGCGCATCAGTGGATACTCCACGTGAGCTCAAATCTAGACTGGCTTACAGGCTCAAGGAGCACAGAGGCCAAGTCCAACACGTGGAGCCGTCTGGAGAGGTTGCAATCAATTGTGCGACAGGGAACTGCATTGCTGTCTGTCACGTTGACTAGTGTAAAAGACTGAGATGTTGCGGTGGGAGACGAGGGAAAAATTGAGTTTGGTCTGATGACCTGTGGGCGAGTGATACCCTCCACGTCTTCAACCAAGGACAGTGTTGACAAGTGACGATCTTTTTTCTTTTACCCCCTGCCTCCCTGCCGGGTTTTCTGCCATGGCTTGCCGCCCAACCCGTGCCCGTTGGGCGAGCACACGCCTGGGATTGGTGTGCCGCGGGAACGTCTGCATCTGGTCAGACGCCGTGCTGCTGCGTCGATGCGTCACTGCGTCACCGCATCACTGCGGTGGTGCGGTGAGTGCAGAGGAATTGATTTGCTTGTTGTGAAAGTCGCAGACATGGTCTCCCCAACCCTTGAGGTCTAGCGAGCCCCAGATGGCACTTGTCGATGCGTTGGTCGTAGGTAAAACGGGGCAGTCGAGGTACCTAGTGAGCCCACCAACGAGATTGGCCGGCTGTGCCTCTTTAGGGCATTGAAGCATTTTAGTTCATCCCGGAGGTTTGGTTCGCTTGAGATCTTGTTTGCGCCTAAAACTCCATCAGATCGCTCGACCAGGACGACGTCAAGCGTGCCAGGGTGCTAGAAACAAGTGGACATATCAAGACCAATGCCCAAAAATGCATCCTAGGTAGGAGCGGGCGGGTTAAGGAAGCACACAGAAATTCTTGTACAATCTTGATTGATAGGCCTGCATTGGGATTGAAAATGAAAGAAGAAAAAGTCAAGTCTAGACCGAGAAAAAAACAAAACTCAGGACTGTGATGCATCACGCATGGACCGAAACCTGATGGCGTGGGAGGAATTTGGTTGGTTGGCCCACCCAACAGATACCTCACGATGCGACCTCCTGCATGTGTAACACCAATGGTTGTTCACTTCCACAGATATTTTTGATGCAGGAGGCGATAAAGGAAGGAGTCCAGCCCTGCATGTCCAACACAAAGTCGAAAATGTGCATCAAAAATAATAACAAAACCATCAAAAACAAAAAACTAAACTAAACTGAAGCAGCTGATTGTGGCTATGCCTATGTAGTGCTTTACCGCATGTTGACTTTGCGGTGAGCAACTCCATCCAGATCACACATAGTTCACCATCGAGACGCGAAAGCGGTCTGATCAGCGCCCCTTTCTATACATCCACGGTGGATAGCCGACAGGGTTCTCGCTTCGTGCTGAATTGAGTTGGACAACAGCAGAAGGAAAAGTCTCTCAAGGATAATGTAATATGTGATGTGTCTTTTTTTCTCTCTGATCCCAATCCCGACTATCAACTCCAACACTTTTTACTGCCACCCTCTTCGTCGGCGCCCGTGTGCACCGTGACGCCTGTGATTGTGATATCTCGCTGGCGGCAACCTATCACGTCCAAGTGTGGATGCTGGGTTGACGGCCAGGGCAGCACAGTGCCATCAGCTCCAGCTACCTACTGCCAACGCGGACATGACGAGTTTGTTGGCGACGAGACCAACGGAATACTGACCGATGGTGCAGATTCCGACACACGACCTGGCGCTCCATCGTGGACCGGGTCCATGGCGCCCGTCAACTTGCGACGGCGAGCACATCTAGGGCTGAGTTGGGACCTACAGTGTACGAGATAGCCAGATGCCCCCAATCTAACGTTGAAGATCCAGTACTGGAGATCTAGCCTGGTGGACGGCGCCAGCCCCGAGATGCTTGGGATATGCACGTCAACGTTCCTCGATACCAACCCACCGACACATCGCCAGGAGCCGGTTCAGGCACAGACTGGCGTGGTTCCGCATCAACAACGTTCGTTACACAGCCGTGTCGCGGAGAATATTCTCATCCTCTTCGAGCCTGGTTCACGCGCGACTCCGACTAGCGCCTCGCGGGAACCACTACACCGGGCTCACACACACCCTCACAGTCTTGCCGCCACGTTCCGAGGCCTCAACATACCTTGACCAAAGTCTCGGTGTTCTGCCTGAGTCAGTACTGGTCACAAGGGGACTCTCGCAATCTCTCTCCCAGCGTCGAGCCTCGCTCGCGGCAATCCGGGCACCCGAGGCCCAATTCTCTGGTCACGGAGTGGCCCCCATTGGTATACGCTGGCAAGAAGGATAATCGGCAACCTAACCCCTCTTTGGCCACTTCAGCCAAGCACCGAGCTGCATTCTCCCAGACATCCTGGACGCCTCCTCGACGGTGGACCCCGCCACCATTGCGTCTGATTGGGCTTGCTCCTGGAAAAGGCCGCAGATCGACTGTCGCAGCTCGGGGATTCCATCCGCGCACTGTGCGTTGTGGAGGAGGAGTCGCTGCCGCCGGGGGCATTCCGTGGCCCTGCACCCTCACACCTCGTTCGCCGCTTGACTGGGGCATCCACCCAAGCCCTCAGCTCAGACATCGCTGTTCGCAGACGGGCGAGTGGCAGACTTGGGACAGTGGGAGAGGGGAAGAAAGGGCAGGGCACCTGGCGACCACCTCCCCCCTGTCAACCCTGCCACCCCCCATTCATATCCAGCCCACCGGCTTCGTGATGCTCGGTGGTGGGTGTATCTGCTTGTACACACTGAATCGCTATGCCATCAGAGACACCGACCGTACCCAAAGAATTGACGATACTCGCCGAAACGGTATGTCCGACGCGGGAAAACAAAGCAAAAGTTACGACTGTACACGCACGCATTACATCAGTTGTTTGGCAAGGACCCAGCGGACTGACACACTCCGCAATCGCCACACATTTCCAGCCCTCACGAGCGAGCGCCCCCTCCGCCACAATTTTCTAGTCGTGCTGAACCTGGCCAGGGGAGAGCAGAGCAGCGAGCAGCAGGACGCCTGGACGCAGAAGGTTGGCAGGGGGGCAGGGTTCCCTTTCGTCTGCTCCTTCGTCAAATCTCTTTGCTAGCCAGAAAAGCGCAGTCACCAGCCCGTGGCCCTCCTGTTTTTCCCACCTCCACTCTTTCACCTTGCCTCTTCGCCGCCTTCTCCGTCCTCTCGTCTCCTCGCACCCCCCCAAGCTGGACTCACAAACTGGGCTTTTTTACCTCGCGTATCCGTAATTGCTCGCATCCACCGCTTTCGCTCAAGGCACGAGTCAGCGGCTGATCCGGCACCGGTCGACTTTACGTGGGGTACACTCGGCAGAGTGATCTACCTCGACGCAGTGGAGGCTAGCCCGCGCAACTTGGACGTGTGAACTAATTCCACCTCCGCTTGCGCTTCGACGGAAAAGATCCGACCTCTTGCACGCCCCTTCAACAAGCATCCAACGCTATCCCGTTGCTTCGATAAGCGCAGAATACCACTGTTGGCCGCCCACTGCCTTGGAGCCAGCCACCTGGAACTCGCCATCTTCCACCAAAAGGGACTTTGCCAGGCCAGCCAGATTTTGTTGCCTCGCCCAGGGTTCGCTCACTCCTGGGACCTCTCACCTCTCACTTCTCACTGCTGCAGTCGACGCAGACAAGGACCAGCCGCCTGCCTCTCGGTCCCACCTCGCATCGAGAGCTGGGTCGCGCCAAGTTGCGGAGCTCTCGTCTTGTCCATCACTCCGTCATTCATTTGGGTCAAGGGCCCTATAAAATTCTTCGGTCCCGCACCTGCTCTGGTCGTCCCCGTCACGACAGAAGCTTTCTCCGGCAGACACACGCAGACAACACACACGCCCCCCCTGCAGTACTTGAGTCGCTCAGAACAGACAAGAGTCAGTGTTCGTCGCCAGTACACTTTAGCACCCCCTTACCCATCTCGGCTTGAGGCGCTAGACTCTCTTGGACCTGGGTCTTTTGGCACCGTCCACACACTTCCAAGCCCGATTCAATATCGCACTATATTAGTGTGCACTCCCCAAGCCATACCATCGACTTTAGCCCCTCGACTTTTGTGATCGTGGACCAGCGCGACTATCCTTGCCTAGCCCCTCTTCCCCCCAGCACGATCCGCGCCCAAGACCTGAGCCTAGCTCCTCGCATCACACACTTAACCATAAACCTACCCTTGGCCTCACAAACGGCGCTATCACTGCCGCCGCCATCATATACCGCCGCGCCGCCGCGAGTCTCTTTGCAAGCGCTCAGCCATTACCCTTCTTTCCCCTGTTACCGGACAAACACCAACCTGACGCGGGCCTGGAAGCTAAACCTGGCCGGCCATCACCCTATTACCCGTCCCGTGGAGCTGTAGCATGTTCCTGGTGCCAACACAACAACCTCACAACTTTGTTGATAATCACGCCTCTCTTCACGCTTCCAACACTCGACTTGGCTCCGAGGCGACCATAGACACGCTCCTCAGCTCCCCAACCTCTATGGAACGAAGTGCCCCGGAGTACTCGCAGTCAGGTTTGCCCTCGCCCTATCCAAGCAACTTCGGCGACAGCAATTCTGAAGAGTCGACCGCAGATCACGCGTCTGCTGCGCAATACCCGGTGAAGCAAGAAGGCTATCCGGTGAAGCAGGAAGTCAACTACTCCACGTCGGCCACTCCCACTTCCGAGTACGGCGTCTACCCCCAGTCGGCGCGATCAGGATCTTTCCCAGAGCACATCCAGCGTTCATACCATCCAGCCAGCAGCACCAGCAGCGGCGGTATGGCGCAACAACAGAACAGTCCGTCTTTGCCCCAGCAGGATGGGCGAAACCATCAAGGCCACTCGGTCAAATCTGACAACGATGTACCTATAGATCCGTCCATCGCCGCGCCGAGCCCGACATATCCATACGGGCAGCACTCGCCTTACGCGCCTAACCCAGACATGTCGCATAGTTACTCTCATCCCAGCGGTGGCATCTACACGCAGCCGCGACCAGACTGGGGCGGTTACGGACAGCACGGGGGCACGCCATTGACTCCTGGTCACCCCGTGTATGCCCAGTCGCCTGCCTCCGCCCCTCCCCAACAACGACCTAACCAGGTAAGTAACGAAACAACAAAATGCATCATCTTGACCGCACCCGCGCATTGGAGTGAACGCGACCGCGACACGACTGGCGCGCGTTTCTGGATTGGGCTTCGTCGGATATATCAAATGACAAAGCCTGCCAAGAGATTTGGTGTTCGAGGAGTAGAATAGTTACTCTACAATCGCGTCGCTCATGGTCAATCAAATAATTGGGATAGACTTGCTGATGTCTTTAACCTCTAGGTTTACTCATTTGTCCCTATTCCTGGCGCACAGCAGCACAAACGACCTCGGCGTCGATATGAGGAAATTGAACGAATGTACAAGTGTGGATGGAATGGTTGCGAGAAGGCCTATGGTACTCTTAACCACCTGAACGCGCATGTCACCATGCAATCTCACGGACAAAAGCGAACCCCCGAGGGTATGTGCACAATATCTTGTAAAAGGACACAACAAAGTTCGCTAACATTTATTTACCAGAGTTCAAGGAGATTCGCAAGGAGTGGAAACAGCGGAAGAAGGAAGAGGAAGCCCAGCGCAAGGCTGAGGAAGAACGCCAACGTCAGGCTGCGCAAGCTGCGGCGGCCCAAAACGGCGGCGATCCTCAGGCCGGCCCAGATGGCGCTCCTTCTTCTACTTATCCTGGATCGAGACCAGTCCAGCTCCCTCCCATCGGCTACCAGCCTGCACAGTACCCTCCTCCTCCTTCTGCAGGAGTTCCCCAACAGTCTCTGCCCGACTATAACCACCAAATGTACCCTAACTACCAACCGCATTCACCCTACGCTCAACCCAGCCAGGGAATCTACAGTCAATGTAAGTTGCATTCGTGGGAGCCAAAATTCGAAACGGACACTAACACACTGGTCAAAGCGAATGGAGCCCAACCCCCTAGCCATTAATTTTGGCAGGGAACCATGGATATACGGACACTAGAGTAGGAAAGTCGCCAAAAGTCAGAATGGAAAAGGAAAACCCGCTGTACTATACTGGACTCCCACTGCATTCACATGTCGTCCGCCCACATTCTCATGGCCTGCCTGTGGGTCCATCCGCCTCGACGCTAGTCACTAATGGCCATGAGAATAACTCGTCCTGACGCTAGTCATGGACGTGAAGGCACGCGTGTCTGGGTCTCCTCTTCCCCTTTTTTATTTATTAGTTGATCCACGACCCGCCTGAACGTCTCTTTTATGGTTCTGTTCTCTTTTTTTCTTTCCTTTTTTTTTTTCTTGGGAGTTTCCGCATATATGCATTCATGAGGGGCTGTGGCAGGGGGTGGGGCAATCTTCATTTAACGCGATGAGCATAAGGCGGCCGGTCTAGGGCAGTGCAGGGCTGGCAGACTTTCTGGGTGGTTTTTTTTGGGACAGTGGCTTCGATGGATGGTGAGAGCTTGTCTGTCGGGACAATGCCCAGAAACAGCACCGGAACTCAACGATGGGTGCCTACGGAGGTGGTTTGACGACTTTACTCTTTTATTTTTGAATCTGGTTTATGTTCGTGTCTGAGTTTATACCGACGGAATGGAAACGGTTAGGAGGGAGAGAAGGGCGGAGAGGAGTCAGTCTTGAACAAATGACGACTGTATGATGAAACCAGATGAGGGTTTGGGAGGTGGATAGAGATCTACTGATGCGTTTTGATGATTTCCGGGGGAAGGGAGAGAGAGTCTGCGCACGACGTTGACGTGCGTCCGCCAGTACTTAGAAGTCGATACACAAAGGACAATCACAAAGAATTGAAGCGGCCAGGCTTTGAAATTCTGCACTCAGTGTGACCCAGGAAATCATTATGATCAATGAGACTATTTACATGGAATAGTTTGACCATAGTGAAGGAGCCTGGCGGCGGATTTCTACGTGTAGGCGGGACTCCGAAGCCATGACAAGCATCATCAGGGAAGTGAGAAGCCTGAACCCGACACAATGCAACGAATGCATGGCCAGACTCGAGTTGAGCTGTTACGATAGAAAAACCACAGTGGCGAAATTGACGATGGGCGTTAGACAGAGACAGTTTGCGGGGACTGATCTAGGATGGAAACAAGACGGAGAAATAATGGGGCAGTGCCTATGTATAGCAAGGAGATAGGACTCATGATGAGAACCCATATGGTCTATGGCATGGTATGTTAGACGGATCTCTGTGCTACAAGGTACTTGATGAGGAAAAACAGCTCTAAATCACAGACCCCCCATGTATCCGTATCCAAGATGCAGGCTTAAGACAAGGCGGCCTTGACCTAGGGATCGTGTAGCGCTGACCCTTGGACAGAGGCAGGGAAAAGAGTTTGCGGTTGTGCGACGACGCTAGGGCGACTCTGATCTGGGCCATGTACGAATAGACAAGTTATATGGTTTTTCAGTGCTGGGCTGAAAAGAGCATGGACAAGGCTGGCAAGGTGGCGTGGGTTGCAAGTCACACATGGTTCGGCCCAGGAACCGAGACAGCTACACGACGAATCAAGTGTGTTTGGGCTCGCCGAGATTGTTTGCTGTTAAGTGGTTTGTGTGATGCGTCGTAAGACTGGGAGCTGGCGGGTGATGAGGGCCATGAACCAACGGAGTTGGACCAGAGAGAACAGGAGAGTGTTGGAAGAGCGGCATATTATGGTGTATGTCCCTCCCGTTTGGGGAATTGTAGGTTAGACGAGGATAGCAGGGAACCCGAGGACATGGATGAACTAGGCAAGGAACTGTGCGTTAAATCGCTAGGATAAGCACATGGGCTCGGACTAATGACAAGAGCTAATTACTACGCGAACGAGCACGTCGCAGCAAGGACAGGGAGAATGATCGGTAATTGTGTGCGTGTGACAACTGCCAACTGCTACATGATCACCTACCTATGTAAGAATTGGTGAAATCTAGGGCAGTGACGGCGGGGTTCCCACGTGGGGCTGGATGGGGCGATGGCGCACGTCAAATCGCCAACTGGGCGCGCGCACTAGTTACAGCACACCTAGGCACGGCACACATGCTCTGTCCAAGAAAGCGGCCTTGCAGACGAGCTAATGTCTATGTTGCTGCTCAGGACGGGGGCCAACCTGGAGGGGCGTGTACTGCGAAGGACTAGGCAAACGGGGGCGGTACCTCGGGAGAAACGAGCGAGGGAAAACGAGTGTGTGTGACGCCGTTGCTGATGGACAAGGGGGGGTGCCCGGCCGCCAGGCGGAGCCGCGGAGCGCTAGGAGAATTTAGCCGCTAAGAGACACATGCACCTTTTGTAACTGCGGCGCAGATATAGATATTAGACGATACATGCGCGCTGTTGATTGTGGTGCGCAGGAAGTTAGAAATACTTTAATAGAGAAGGATTAGTACTAGGGACACCCACTTAGGAATAACACATGGCGATCTGCAACTTGCGACGTCCGCCGACTCGCGGTTCAGCCTCGAGAGTTGAAATCGCAATGACTGACACAATGACGTTGACAGGCGCCTGTACATGTCCTGCCTGTATGTACCAGCGCCCGCCAGGCTTGGCACGACCACGGCCGAGCCGCCGCGTCGGTTTCGGTGTGGGTGGTGAGACTCGGTGATTGACAAGAAGCCTTAAGGTATGTGTAGCACAGAGGCGACTAGTTTAGCTTCCTAGTTGATTCCAGTGCGACCTGCCTTAGACCAACATCTCGTCACATCACAGCACACCCATTCCCCGGAGCAAGGGTGGGGATGTGTGTGGGCTTCGGGGCGATGCGAACGGAGGGCGTGCGAGAAACCGCATCCGAGGAGATGCAGGCATATCGTGCGAGGCGTGCGTGGGGATATTTCCCGAGAAGCTGGGAACGGTTCCAGCAAAACCCCAGTGCTGGGCGTGCTTTTTTTTTTTTTTTTTTTTTTCTCGTTTCGTTGCATTTATTTATTTACACGTACACCTGGGCTGGGCCGAGCATTCTGTAGGTTGAGCAACAAACCTACCTACTGTACGGTGCGTCACGCACGTACTCTGCGCCCCCCCCAAGCTAAAACTGAGAACCTAAAGCACGGGAGAGGCAAAATCGACGACTGTACGTAAACTAGACTGCACAAACTAGTTGCGGGACAGGGGAAGGCAACAAGTTCCAACAGCCAACAGCCAACAGCCAAACGCCAAAAGCCAAAAAGCCAAGCGACCCCGGTCGCCACACGAATTCCGACGGCGCCAGAAGTTAGAACCGAACCAAGCGAAGCGAGCACCAAAAGCCCACCACCAACACCACCACCAACACCAACCAACAACGGCACCAGCACCAGCACTTGGCTAGGGTATGTTTTCTGGCCCAGTGCGGCGCGTGCATGGCGTTGTGCAACGTACAAGGCCAGCGAAACGTCTGCCCTCGCCCCTCCACCCCCCAAAAAATACCCGACAAGCAGGGACCGGGACGTTCGGCTGCTGCCGTTGACGCGGCGGCAGGCGGACGATAGGACGGATCCATACAGCACAATAGATCCAGCCCTGGGGGCCCAGTGAATAAACTAAAGCACATACCCGGACTGGCTGCTTCTCTCTTTCTTTGCTTGCTCCCCCTTCGTTGCCTTGTTTCGTCTAGTCCCGAGGATGGGGGGCGTGTGCGCTTCGGGTTGCGCATGTGGCCTGATGCTATCGATGGATCACCCGTTACATCGTCCCGGTTTTTTATTCTTCTAGGCGTGTGCTGGTGCAGAAGGCGTTCGGCAGTTTCGAAGCGGTTTAGTAGGTCGTGAGGAAGAGTTGCGCACCCGGTTCGCAGATGGATCGGGGAGGGTTGTTGGTTTTTGTGTAGTCAGCGTCTATTCACGAAAGCACTGGATAGCGGAGTGATTGAGCTGATGCTGGATCAGTCGCAATGGAATAAAGCGCAGAATGACGCCGTTTGTCTCACTTTGGAAACATCTCTGCTACTAATCAGCTCCTTTGTCTCGCTGCACAAGAGAATTAAATGCTTGTGATATGTTGCAACGGGTGGTGGGCGACGGATGGCGGACGAAGTGAATCGGCCGAGAAGCCCCGGAGGCGAAGATAGGTCGGCGACGACCAGTACGCGAAAAGAGAGTTTTGGGGTCGTGCAAATAAGGATTGCGGCAGAGGCTTGCAGAACGAGATTTGCCCCGCGTCGCAATCTCGTTTTGACTTTGAATCGACACTGAGCAAACTCTAGGAGTGAATTTTGCCTCGTTTATTTGCCCATCCTGCTTATGCTTCAGGGGCCGCAGTGGTTGCAGCCTTGGCGGACGCAGACGGTGCGAAGCGACAGCCCAAGTTATCAAGCTTCTGGGAGTGTAGGTAACAGACTTAGGGCCGACATGCGAATGGTGAGATATTCCGGCTGTAGGTGGTGCGAAATCTTGGTTCACCTCGTGAAATTTATTCCATACATTAATTGAATTTGTTTCCTTAGCATTTCAGTACGGGCTCTGTTGCGGATGGAATGCGATGCGGAAACAGGATGACGTGCCTCCTGCCTTGATTGTGGCTGGGTGACGCCGGATGGCAAGAACCTGCTTTGACGTCGTGCCGACGACCACCTTTCAACCCGTCACCTGTTTCTCCCCTTACGACCAACTCCCTCCTGTCGCTCGCAATTCTTCAAACTCGATATATCCTCAAGCGTTCGATTCTCCGTCGCGTCGCCCGCCAAGCTGCTGCCTTGGACGGCGCTTTTGGAAGCTCACACTGCATTCTGGTTTTTTTTTTCTTCGTCAAACTAACTACCCCGCCAAAACCTCAACGGCCTTAGCTAGGCCCCGTCAACCCCAACCCAACCGGATCGCATTCAAAGATCAACAGTCCTGCCACCAGGTTGACTGGGTTCTGACCCTGGTCTATAAAAGGGCTCACATAGTCACCGGGCTCAGTAGCTGATTCGCAGTATCCACGCCATCATCCTTTCAGCCCGCCACAACGTCGAGTCGGCATGGATATCAACGCTCCACTGCCGCATCGCATCCCCAAGCTCACCAAGTCAATCTCCAGCGCATCCGCCGGAGATGCTTCGGTCAAATCGGTGCATGTGCTTGGCACACATCCCCTTGGCACTCTGCATGTGCATGAGCCCGCCGACTTGATGATGGAGGAAGAGCAAGACGACGACGGACCGCCTCCTTTGGACCCCCCTGCTAGACAAGACACTCATCAACGATTCAACCCGTCACAGACTAGCCTTGAGAAGCCACGCGTAACCTCGCCTCGGGAACCACTAAGACATGGCATGGGAGGTGGAGATGTTGTTCTCATCCTTGATCTGCCAGAACTCTTTACCGTTGGGTACGACTCCCTATCGTTTACGGCGAAACACTTTGGTGGTGTCAGAGACATCCCTCCCGGTCCTCACTTCTTCTGGTTTGCCCACCCAGGTGGCCTCTCTGCTCGTACAGGCTTCTGGGTCGTCTCGACCGGCGTGGATACGGTGCATGTCATGCAGTGGGACAAGTTCAACGAGATCATCGGAGAGTCTGCTCGTGCGGAAGCCCGCATCCAGGCCGAGAACCTGGACACCTTCCACTCCAATCTCGTTCCGTACTCCGACCCTTCAGCTGTCAATGTCCTCCATGGGAACTTGTTGCCGTCTGCATCGGAGAGGAATCACAAGATATGGCAGCAGCTGACAGGCAACATCTCTGACGGCTTGCTGAGCCGCATTATAGGACAGCGCTATGATAACTGGACGGTTCACACAGGCGACCGCGTAAACGGGTCGATTCTCATGGCTGCAGAGATGGAGCTTGACAAGGCTATTTCCAAGTACCTCACTAAGACCCGCGAACTCAACTTTGCCTTCAATCAACAATCCAAAACATACTCGATAGGAAACACCGGGGCTGACAGGACACTCGACGCTACTGACGCAACGCCCTACATGACCTCCCTGATCGATAACACCGACAGTGGCTTGACAGCGGATGACATTGTTGGTGACTTTCAGTTTGCCTTCGTCGCCGGCATGCACCTCGGCAACGACTCGTGCATTCAGCAGTGGTGGCACATGCTCCTCAACCTCGCCCTCAGAGCCTACCTCCTACCAGCCCGCCGTCCAGTTCTCGCTGCCGCGTTACTTCGCTCACTGGCCGCTCAGCTTTCTTACAGCAACTCTTGGTTGGACGGTTCCGTCCTTGATTACGCCGAATCTCATACTAAAGACCTGCGACTTTCTCTCACCATCTATAAGCGCCGCCTCGACGAGCTATTGCTTGGCCTTGGAAAGCAGGCCTCTTCCGACCAACTCTCCGTTGGCACAGCCTTTGCGGGACTTGAAGCCACTGTTATCTCTGAGCTAGGATGGGATCTTCGGGGCGAGTACCTGCGCCGAGGTAACGTCATGATGGAAGATGGTGAGCAGGTGGAGCTCGAAGTTACGGATTTTGAAGCCGAGGATGAGCGTGGCGAGTTTGCTCCTGAAGTTGTCCAGCTAGATGAATCTGGTCGACAACGCGACTTGGTTTCGTGGAACGATTAGGAGCTGCGGGCCATGGAGCTAGTCTGGCTCGGAAGGCATCCTGGGAGGCGTGCTGGGGGGTTCGCGGCCCTGCGGTGGCGGCAGTGGTTGCGGAGGAGTGCACACCTAACTTGGCTTCGCCAAGAGCGGCGTAGATTTAAGAGAGTCCGACGGGAGAGACGTACCCGTGTGCTCAAAAGCGAGTAAGGTTGGTAGGATGGATACGTTTGGAGAAAGGACATGGATGTCACACGGCACTCGTAAGGAGAGCATGGACCGGGAGGAGTTCTGGAGTATTCTTGATTTGGGCAGGGTAATGAATACTGCAATGGCGGATAATGATAACATTCTCTAGCTTTCTTACATAGAGTATTTTTATTATTGGTTCCTTTAAAACCTGCTTCTCTCCATTTGAATGGATGATCCAGTATGCAACTTATCTACACCCGTTGTACTCTTGGGCGTTAGCAAGTGTGACCCAAACGAGAGCAACGAAAGCAATGTTGACCGGTACGGCCAGTTCCTCGGCGTTGTGAGTGTTGGCATCAGGTGAGGGCTAGGTAGTCGCAAATGGACATTGATTACTCCACGCAGCAATTCACGGCAACCTATGACGTCGAGCAGAACACGCCATGCGACCTCGCATAAGGCACTTTAGTCACACATCTGTTGAGTACAGGGCATGTTGAGCCATTTCATTGAGCACATCACAGTCTCATGCAGGATGAACCCCGTCGTTAACTTTGAAGATTTCATTTGCCTGCCAGATCCTTTACAGTCCGTCAAAAGCAAGGCCATGCAAATGCCAATGGGAAACCCATTCCCAGACCAGGGAATATGTGACTCCGATCCCTTTTCCGCACTGCCCACAACACCCAGCCGCCACGCCCACGCGGCGTCCGCATAGACGTGGCGCGCTGCCCCATACTCTCCAGACCGATCGTTTATCGGTAAGACTTCTGGTAGCGGGCACGGGCGCCGGGACCACCGAACTTCTTGGGCTCGCACCGACGGTTATCGGCGACGAGGAGGGTGCGGTCGAACTGGACAAGAGCCTGCTTGAGGAGGTTCTTGGAGTGCTCGTCGACGAACTTCTGGTAGTAGGCGATGAGGGACTTGGCAATGGCTTGACGGACAGCGTAGATCTGCGAGGTGTGACCACCGCCGGTGACGCGGACGCGGATGTCGACGTTGGCGAACTTGTCAAGGCCGACAACCAGGAGGGGCTCGTAGACCTGTAAAGTAAAAAATCTCAGCATTTCGTTCCATCTCGCCAAGTGGCCACCCGAGGCCGCGGAATTTCGTTTCCAAAGATTGTGAATTCGATGGTGGGACGTTGAAGCGGTGTTCATGGTTCGTGTAGGGCTCAATTATCGTACCTTGAAGCGCAGGATCTCGGGCTGAACGAGGTTGAGAGGGCGGCCGTTGACCTTGACAAGACCCTTACCGGCCTATTTACGATCGCCGTTAGCATATCATGATCCAACATCTTCCAGGTCGCGACAGCGGTTCCCCACGAACCTTGCAGTGGGCGACGGCGGTGGCCGTCTTCTTCTTGCCGAAGCATTGCACGCTCTGGGTCGTCGACATGATTGCTGATTGTCTGGTTACCGGAGGTGCTGTGAAGTTATCGAGCTGCGGGACGTGTTGAGATGGTCTAGCTCGCCTGTCGATTTTTGCAACAGAGAGGGTTTGTGCCCTCGGAAGACGCTAGGCCGCTTTTGCCGGGGGCCCTGGGGCGCCGCACCACAGCCTCGAAGAAAAAATTCGTGCACGTGATGGAAACCCTAAGCCCTTGGACTTAGCGGCCGAATTTGACATTGCCAGAATTTCGCCTCGCCAGAACCTCACGCTGGATACTATCACAGCCAACCAGCCCGACTACTAACCCGCAGTCAAGGTACGCACCACCTCGTTCGAGACGACAGAACTATTGCAAGATCACAAATACTAACCTTCGTCCAGATGGTTTCCGCCAAGCAGCACGTCCCCATCGTGAAGAAGCGTACGTACACTTGCCCGCGCAGCACACGCACACTCCCCCTCCCCGACCGACCGCGACGATGCTCGACGATGGAAATTGGAACTTGGCGATGAAGGATTCTCTTGGGAACATCGATGTTGACTGGTGTGTGTGCAGGCACGAAGCGCTTCGCCCGTCACCAGAGTGATCGGTTCAAGTGCGTGGACCCTAGCTGGCGCAAGCCCAAGGGTATCGATTCCCGTGTTCGACGACGCTTCCGTGGCACCATTTCCATGCCCAAGGTATGTGCAATCCCTCCTGCGACTTCTAGGGAGCCTGAAGGACCTCTAGGAGTTCGCCTTCTTTGACGGTAGACAGGTTGTTGACAATTACGATTTTAGATCGGTTATGGTTCCAACAAGAAGACCAAGTTCCTGACCCCCTCCGGCCACAAGGCCTTCCTCGTCAGCAACCTCAAGGATGTCGAGCTTCTCCTCATGCACAACCGCACCTTCGCCGCCGAGTACGTTTACTCCCCGAAATGTCGATATTCTCGTGTCCCCAGGCCCGCATTGCTAACAGCACACAGGATTGCCCACAACGTCTCGTCTAGAAAGCGAATTGACATCATTGCCCGCGCGAAGCAATTAGGCGTCAAGGTCACGAACCCCAAGGCGAAGGTCACGACCGAGGTTTAAAAGGGTTTGGGTCGGTTTTTGGGCTGCTTTACGGTTGCATCGGACAGGGTTTGCGTTGCTTGCGGTTCTGGCATGTACACTCGTGCTTAGAGAATATAACGCACCGTTGAACGACACATGACTGGGCTTCAATTGCCAATGAGACATCACGGTGCATGCAGCTGCATGGACTGGTGACGGCGCTGAGGAGGTTTGATGAAGGCCTGGTGTTTACGGACGAGGCAAGGAAATAGTTGAAAATCCCAAATTAGGGTCCCCACCCACAGTTCATCGCCACGTTAAAGCCATCTTGCGAGCTGATGCTTTGAACACCTGTTCCTTGCATCAAACCTTTGCCGCTGTGTTTGAGGTAGGTCCTACTAGAATATGTTCCTCAGTGATAGCTTGTACGACGCTTGTGCACTGGAATCAACATCTTGCCACCCGTTATCCAATGCCGCCTCTAGTGTATATATCTCGTTGCTCGTTTGGCCGTTCGATAGTCCACTACGCAAAGTACCTACCTAGATATGTTGACGTCTATGAAAGAGTCCCGCGTTGCTTGCCAGCAAACAAGACTCAGTTTGTATTCTCTCCAGCACAAAACCTGGCAATTCTCTCGAGTCAGGGTGGGGTTCAAAACTGTATTTGAATGCCCGGCTCATGGCAAAATGCCTGACAGTGATTTAGCCCGAGACTGTCAAGAATCATACGCAGCTTGCTCGCAAGCTCTCCGGTTGATTAATAGTAGCCCGACTGCACATTTCAAAATCGGGCAGATCCTCACAATATCAAGATGACTAGAACACAGCAGAAGCAGTGCAATAATCGTGAGATACCTAGGTACCTATTAAGCATCCTAGACCTTACCTACCTTACAGGAAGGAGTCAAATGTTTGAGGGCACTGGACAGTTACCGCGGCTTGCGCATTTGGGGCTTGCCATCTGCCTCGCACTTCCCTCGCAGGTGGCATAATTCATCGTCGACCAGTTTGTTTGGACTACCATCCGAACCTCATCACCGTCATGTTCGTCGTTTACAACCACGACCGCTGTTCGTTTTATCTATGTTTGCAGGTCGTGGAACACCAGTCGCTCGTTTCATTGTATCGATTCACCAAATAGCCTCGCAGCAGCATCACTTACAATTGGACATTGTTCTTAGGCCTTAAAGCACGAGATTCCTTACATCCTTCATGGTACTTTGCTGATACAATTTGAAAAGCAGCAACTTCAGATCAACTGACACAGTCCACATCTAAGCCTTCATCCAGGATATCATGGCTTATCGACAGGTCCCTGGCCGACAAACTCGACCTGGATTCCAGCCGCAGTGCACCCACCTCACAGTGACCCGCCTGTACGGCGTCGACTTCATCTGCGAGGTGTGTCATCGGCCAGGACCCTTTGGGTGGGTGTATCGATGCACCCAGGACCGGGATGAGTTAATCGAGCAGGCAGCGTCGAGAGGCTATACGGTGAGTTAGAAGCCCTTGACCGAGGACTTGACATTGTACTAACGCATGCCGAGACCGCCTTCGATATTCTAGGCCAGACATTGACGGAACGATTGGCAATACGGAAATGTAGTCCTGCGGCGCGAGAGGACAGGTTGAGCTTCTTCGAAGAGGTCAGCCGCGAGCAGTTCGCCATGTACAAACCAGAACAAGTCGCCACGATCCTACGTCAGAGAGAAAACGTAAGTAGCATCTAATTGTGTACATGATAGGCCAAACGGTGTGCTGACACTGTCTATAGTTGCAGAACCAAATCCAGAGGGAGCGTCTGCGAAAGAATAGCGCCGTCCTCCTCGGCCCTTTCCGTCCAACAAATAACATTGACGACCGTACCCAAGAGTTCAACTACAGCAGCCGGTGGATTTGTGCCGACGATGAGGAGTGCCAGTTCAAGGTCTGCCCCTATTGCCGACCAGGATACGCGGATCGATCATTTCTTAGCCTGACCGCATCGGTACGAGGGGAACTGTCGCCAAGCGCAGCCACCGGGTTTGGCTTCCATGTACTGGGCGAGAGGCCCGTCGTGGATGCAGCCATCCTCAAGAATCTTGGTTTACGTCCCCCTCCTCCTTCTCCTTCAGTCAGTGCCAAAACGGTCGATTAAATGACTGTTGACACGCTGACGGGAATTAGCCTCGATCTGAGATCAGCTGTAGTGAGAGCTCTTTTGCTTCGGAGCTCAGTATGATGGAGATGCTAGAGGATCAGATTGCACGAAGTCGGGGGCTCTGGGATGAAATTTACAGAGAGCCTAGGCTTGACAGCGAGGCTATGCTATCTTTGTTGACCTCGATACCTGGTCAACTGACATATTCGCCGGGATGTGACAACTTGAGGGGATAGGAGAAACCGATCAAGGATATCGAGAAACACCCAGAAGAAGTGCCTGGCGAAGAGCCTACGCAATCTGAATCTCAAGGAGACTTTGTGCTGCCACATCCTCCTATTGGGGAATACAAGATCGACTGTGGGGTTATGGAGCACATCGGGTGTGTCTCAATACCGGAGGTGGATGAGAGCACAAGCTACCTGGTTAATATCAATACCCCTCGGACAGAGAAGCCATGAGCAGAGCAGCAGTTGGACATGCTCAGTCTCGGTTGAGCCATTGGTCAGGAGCATCATCATCGCTATTAGGACTAGGTAGTCGAGCAATTCGGTATTCTGGGCTTCTTGTTTGCCGCTTGTGAATCGCTTGCTAAGCTAAGAATCATCTTTCAAGCTCTCCAACACCTTCTTAATCATCTGGTTGCCCACGACCTTGGCCTCTTCGAAACGTGGCTCAAAGAACTTCTGTGTACTCACGAAGCGCTTCTCCCAGGTCTCAAAGTGGCCCAGGCTTACGCACTCCTCCCAGCCCCGCGCGGCGAAGGTAAACTCAAGGTCGTCGCTACGATACGTCTTGTCCTCCACGGCGGTGCGCAGCGTCGCATCAAGCAGCTCTTCGTTGCGGAACAGGTACTCGGTAACACCGAGGCGCAGACGGAATAACGGCGTGCTGCACAGCATGTGGTCGTAGGGCACGATGTTGAGAGCCGCCCAGCAGTCGACCATGGCGAGCAGAGACAGGTGGTTGTTAGGACGTGGCTCGTCGGTGGGCGTACCGAGCGAGAAGGACGAAAGGATCGAGGGCTCGAGGAGCGGTCGGTTGCCCCAGGTGGTGGAAGGGCCAAAGACCTTGTCTCGGGCGCGGTAGACTCGCTCGCGGAGACCCTCTAGATTACCCTCCAGCATCAACTTGTAGAGTTCAGTGGTGCTCTTGGCATACTGGGAGATCTGGTCGCGGGCCTCTGGGTTGAGGATGGCGAGCCCGGCGTAGACGTGCCACTTCTGGCTGTAGATGCGCAGCATGAGGTTGACCTTGACGTTCTCGATGCCGCCGACGTAGCGGCTCAGCTCCCAGGGAAATTGCTTGTTGGCGTGCCAGGCTTTGCCCATAGACAGGAAGGCGGCGTGCGTCACGGCCTGCGTGTCAGCCGTGATGCGGTCGTGCTCCAGCGCCGTCAGGTAGACGAACTTGGAGCGAAGGCAGGATAGGACGGCCTCGATCTTGTGGAGTGCCTCATCCGGGGCGCGATGCTGGATGAGCACCAGCGGCTGGTTGAAGGGATCGACGTTGGGGCCATGTAGCGAGTGGCACGAGACGATGGAGACGTCGGCGGGCAGATGGGCCTCGAAGGCCTTGATCTCGGGGGACTTGCACGATGTCTGGCCTCCCACAATGGCACCGAGCTTGGTAGCTGCAAATGGCGACAGACGGCGTTAGACGTGGTGATTTGGGGTATCATGGGGGTTTACAGTGGGTGGGAGAGGGCGCATACATGGTCCATACTGGGCAATCACACGGTCAATGACGCCGGCCTCGACGCTATAAATGATGTAGTCGCTTGCGCGGGATACGTAATGACCATTGCGGCAAATTTCTATATTTTTCTATTCAAAGGCTTCAGCGTTCTGGCCGGGCGGGAGCAGGTGGCGAGAACCGTACATTTCCGGCGTATTCTTTTTGTAGCCGTTCCTGGTTCTCTTCCCTGTCGCAGGCCAGAATTCTATGTCCGCCGTTAGCCACTCGGCACACGGTCCGCTGTCATCACGGGAGTGAGAGAAATGTGTTCCTAATCTTTGATCCAAGTTAGCGTCTTGGTATTGACGAAGTTGAGGGGGAAAAGGAGGTGAAAGGGTGTTTCTTCAGACAAAGAATAATTTAAGGTAGCAAGCGTTTACATCAGTGATAGAACGGGGACGGCTCCAACGACCATAACGGCCGCCAGACGCCCCCGCGCAGTACTCGAGCCAAATGCGCTCTTGTCATCAGGAGAAGGGAAGTGGGCAGAGGGTATTGGGGGGAAAGTTCGCGATGCGAAAGAGTGTTACTTACCACAAGAACAAAGGGCTGGAGAGGGATGCAGTGACTGCGATCCGACTTACCTCCAGCCAGCGGCAGACAGCCTCTCGGCGTACATCTTGCCCATGTCGCCCATTCCAATCAGACCAACGACGAAGTTTTCCATCCCGGCCGGGACGGCGGAAGCGACTGAATCCATTGTATCTACTGCTTCATGGGGGAGCAAGCAGAGAGCATAGATCACATCCTGGGGCCACAAACCACCTAGAACTGAGTCTGCGTGGACTGCGGTCGAGAGGTGTTCGGAATGTGAAAGGAAAGCTCAAAAAAAGATGAGAGAAAAAAGTCGGAAGTCGTTTTCATAGTGGATGGAGCCGAAAATCTTACATAAGCGGGGACCACTACCTACACACTGCGATATAACGATTCTATGCATCTACAGAAGAAAGCTCTCAGGCATCAAGAACCATTGAGTGGGCTCTCGCTATTACGCCGCTGCTCCATCCTCTCCAATTTCGGTTATTACACCTTACGCTTCAAAATTATGGAGGTAGTATTCGCGCTTGGTTCCAATGGCTCGGGGCAACTTGGCATCGGCCACAAGGAAGACGTCTCGGTTCCCAAACAAGTGCTCTTTGAGCCCGATGCTCCGAGCTCACCCATTGGCAAAATTGTCGCCGGCGGCAACCACACGTTGCTGCTTACCGAGGCTGGGAAGCTTTATTGGAGTGGCGATTCTACGCCTGGAGCTTGCGGCCTGACTTCTGGTCCCGACGTGCCTGTTGTCCGCGAGATCAAGCTCACCAGGGATGGAGAGGACGAGGTTGGGGAGATTGCCCTGATTGCCGCGACCTGGGAAGCTTCCGTGGTCGTCGCCAAGGACGTTGAAGGCAAGGTGACCAGAGTTTTCAGCTTCGGAATGGGTGGCAAAGGAGAATTGGGTCTAGGCGAGCTCATTGTTCGAACACCGCATGCGAGCGAGATCAAGGACTTCCCACCTCCCGGGACAGAGGTCGTGGACCTTGCCGCTTGCATGAGCCATGTCGTTGCAGTTCTCAGCAACGGCGACGCGTATGGCTGGGGTAATGGTTCGAAAGGCCAGGCTGGGGGCCCCGGACAGGTCATACACGCACCACGGAAGATCGAGGGCGTTCCCTTCAAGGTCACCAGGGCTGTATGTGGCCGGACGTTTTCTTGCCTCTTTGGCGACCCTAACAGTGGAAATATCCAAGTCCTTGGCTCAGACAAGTGGGGGATTCAGTCTGGTGTCCCTCAACCCGCTCCCAAATGGAGGGGCGTCGGGGCCAGTTGGGGGAATGTCTACATCTTGACCGAAGACGGCGCTCTACAAAGTTGGGGGCGAGATGATCATGGACAACTCCCTCCACCAAACCTCCCAAAGCTCAGCAAGATTGCCATCGGCAGTGAACATGTCGTTGCCCTTTCTACCGAGGGCGACGTCTTCTCATGGGGCTGGGGCGAACATGGAAACTGTGGGCCTCAAGTTGAGAACAACGATGTCAAAGGCAGATGGAATGTCATTGCGTCGTCAAAATTCATCCCTCCTGGATCTAAGATAGGCGCAATCGGTGCAGGATGCGCCACCAGTTGGGTATTCATCACAGCTGATGAGTGAGATGGTTACCCACAATGCCAGCAAAATCTGCATCATATCCACAGCAGCCCAGGGTTCTTTAGTCAGGGAAGAGGGCCAGGCTCTTGACATCCGACAACCTCTGCGTAGGTTCCAAGAACTGGGACTCGTCTCCAGTTGGTTCTGGACGCTCACGTTCAGGTTCTGCCATCTCTTGATCCTCCGCACGGCTCATATGCATAGCAGAGACGTTCTGGGAGAGTTAGCTTCACAACCAGCGCAGAAGAAAACCGTAGAAGCTCACCGGGTCCACGCTATGATCCCACTCCAGTCTTGCGTCCTCCTCTGCATCTTCGTCCTCGTCTCTCACAGGCTCCCAACCCTCGTCCTCAACAAATAAGCTCTCCGACCTCATAGTAGGAGGTGGCGGAGGCCGCTGCGATGGACGCAAGTCAAACGCTCCTATGCGTGATGCGCTAGCTCTAGCAGCACTCAGCTGCGGTGTCAGTATTTGATGTGGTCGTGATGGAGGAGGTACTTGGGGCTGTGGCTGCGGTGCTTCTGAAGGAGCCAGGCTGGTTCTACGAGACGTGGCTTCGAGGCGTGGGCCGTTATTTTGCGCAGCGTTCTTGCGACCCTTTTTCGTCTTTTGCGCAGGATTATTCCCCCTTTCTCCCACTGTCATGATCAAAAACTCGCACGAAATTGCATCGCCTGTGTAGGAGAGTTGGATAGGACGAGTGGGAACCGAGTATCGGGCCGAGATGTCGTTGCCAGTGATTCCCGCATGTTGGATGATTGCTCTGAAATCTTTGACAGATATTACGATGTGAAGCTTGTCTTCCACGTCGATATCATCGAACTCGTCTACCTCCACAGCGATGGATGTTTGAAGGGGCTTCTTCAAGACAGCTTGGGGTTGTTAGTTGGTAGGTGTAGCCTAAATCAGTGGAAAGACGCACCATCCTCGCTGACAGTTTTCTCACTGAAGCAGGTAAAATTGACATGGTCGCCATCAGTGTTGATGTCGAGAAACTCGATGCCGGGACCGAAATGATCCATCAACTGTCGAAGTGTCCGAGACGAAATCGTCCAATGATGTGGAGAATCTTGCTTGTTGAATTTGGCGTGGACAGGGACGGCAGCCTCGAAAGGCAAACGGTGCGTAGAGGTCAATCCATTTCGAAAGATGATTCTGGCGATGAACCGACTTTGAATTCCTTCGCCATCCTCGATGGCGACGTCGCACCGCTCAATGAGGGTCTGCTTCTCGACATCTCTTTGGTTATCTTGCACAGTGCGGCTTCGGAACAAGGAGATGAGGGCCTAATTATTGTGTGAGAGGTGGATACAGAGGCTCGAATGCTTCAGCAGGACATACTCGGATATAGAGTGTGCAGTAGAAGCGATCGCGAAACTGGCTGCTGCCTTGAAAATGGTAGCGCGAAAAGAACTTGTTTGTGGCGAACCTGACACTGGCATAGGCGGATTTGGAGGTGTTCAGGGTGGTTAGGACGAACTAGATCCAATCAACGTGATGCCCGGGGGATGATGCCGCAGCTGGGCACGCACAGAGTCCCTGCGCGCCTCGAGGGAGACATCGTCACTGAACTTGTTCAGACAGATGAGGGCGTCGCGAAAGGCCGAGACACCTTCCTCACTAAGAGTAAAGTTGAGAAGCGCCATTATGTCATAACGTAATTATGCGCGTAAACACATCAACGAGAATTTGTGCGATTTTCAGACGGTAATTGGGCAATCATTTTGCTTGCATGATATTGGACGTGTTCACGCCTTCGAGGCGGGAGCTCTTGTGCTCGACGCTTCGCCTTGGCAGTGTGGGGTGAGTGCAAGTTCTAGTAGATGCATATGCTGTCTATGTGCATATACCCTGCATCACCTCCCTCTAAGCCATGAACGCTTGGCTTGGCTCTTGTTGGGTAGTTTAAACGATATTATTAACTTCATTCTTTGTTTCCTAGGGTATGTATCATTGCTCGTTGCAGGCTATTACAGTTCTCCTTCCTTCCTTGCAGTGTCACACTCCGGTTCTAGTGACCATGTCCATTTGCTTAGCGGCGGAAACAGCTGTATTTTCCAATCGAAAACCGCCAAGGCCCACGTCGCACACCATGACGATCAGCATGAACACTCGTGCCAAAATGCTTGCCACCGATTCCCTTTCCCCAGAAAAGACCCATGATGATGATTGTTGATTGTTGTTGTGGTGGTGATGGTGAACTTTTAGATAGTAATTGCGATGTACTGGTCGGACGTTAGCGCCACAATCATCTGCGAATGAGGTTGAACCTACAGAGTGCAGAGATCGATGAGATGTTGTTAAAGAAAGGTTTAAAGAGGGAAAATAAAGTAATGGAGAGGTCACAGATCCCTTTTTATAAAGCCGGTTTCTTGTTGGACAGGTCCCTTGGTGGTTGCACACTACTTGGCAGGGACGCGACAGCCAAGAAGGCTTGATTGGAAGTCGTGACGTAGCTGGTGTGGCGGTGCAGCGATCGGTTTCAGTCGCGATGCATGTCACTGGCTGTGGCGGTGCAACGTTGCGATTTTCATGTCAGTGAAGTGAATCACGGCAATTGATGCATGCACGAGTGTTTGGGGACGGACCAATCAGATTTAAGTATAGCTTTGTGAATTGTGCATGGACATTGTGACAATTGCCAGAAACCAAGTCGGTGACAGTACACCGAAACGCTACTAATGAAGAGTCGGAGCCTGGAATGACATGCTGGCGGACGCAACGTTGAGTACAAAGTCCATCAAGAAGGGATGTAATTGAAGTCACACGCCAAGTTAATAGAAAGAGGTCGCTGATAATGTGCTTCCCCCGAAACAGTGATAATGTTCTGGTGCTCGCTTGAAGAACGCCTTTGCTGGAACGAACACAACAGAAGACAAGGAGACAACATGCTGTGTATAACTCAGTTGTTGAAAAGAATACATTCTGAGTATGTTCAGGAAGAGGTTCTGTCAAGTCCTGCAATACTGCGTTTGCTCAGGTTAAGTGCTCTTGGTAACTAGTTAGTTACAAGACACCGAAATCTACCAGAGTCTCCCCACCCACCAGTGTCTTTGGAACAGACCAGTTGCTGCCTGTTTGCTTGAATAAGAGCTGCCAGCAACTGGTACTAGTAACTACGGCGGGGCCTTGAAATTCCATAAATTCTCGCTCCCTGCCCACTTGCAACTTACTTCCTTCACAACCACCTCTCTTCGTAACCCCAAAACGAAATCATCGAAAACACCAAAACCCAACACACGAAGCATCAACAACACCACCACATCATCGCACCTGTATGGCACAGCTTCTAAGAAGCTACCGCCGCCATGTCTGACCAGCGCGCTCGCCCGGCTACGCGTCTCAACCCAGGCAAACCCAACCTCACCAGCCTAACTTTCACAGAAGCAGCCGAGCAGAACGTTCGGCGCTCTCAACGTCTCAACACAAACACACCCGACTTCACCAGCCCAACTCTCAAAGATGTAGCTGAGAAGACTGTTCGACGATCACACCGCCTTAGCCTAGGCACACCCGAAGCCTCCAGCTCAACTTCCAAAGATGCAGCTGAGCAGAACGCTCGACTTTCCAGCCGCCTCAAAGAACCCGTTATTCGATCTTCTAAAGACGCAGCCCCATAGGAGCGGACTTCGTTGAAACGCCCTTGCCCGAAACGCGAAGCAGGCGACCAAAAAATCGACACGGAACACATCCACGAACCTGTTCTCAAGAAGAAGAAAGACTACAAAGGAAAGGGCATCGCCCGCCCAGACCCTCCCTCGCGATCAGAGGGACAAGCTAAGCTTCCACGGTGGAACTTGGTGGACTCAGCCACAGAGTGTCGAGTCTGCGCCGCGAAATTCAACCACCCGATGGATCTCAAACTTTGTCGCTGGCTCGCCTGGCGAATGTGCGAAGATTGCTGGACAACTTACGGAACCCAAAAGGGCTTCAAACGACTTGGTGGACATGAGAAGTGGTACGAAAAGGTTTCACTACGAAAGAAACAGCTCAATGACGCCGAACAACTTGACGGTGCCGAAAACGCTGCTGGAGCGGCCCTACAGTCTCCAACGTCAAACAACGACGAAATGTTTCCCGCACTCCAGACATCGCCACTCTTTCCATTCTTCAATCCGGTACTGAACCCCTATACCCAGCAGCCTTTGCCGCATGGGTACAGGCCATCCGTGGGTTACACTCGCGAGGAGAGAAACCATTTGCGCAAAGACTCTGTTTGGGCATTTGAGAACGACGCTTCGATCAATGTGTTCGGTATTCATCCAGGTCAACAGGCCAACAACGCCCCAGCTCCCGAGGAAGCGAAAGCTGGCAGCCAAGCTACTGAAGACTGGCTTCAGAACCCCACGGACATTTCCGACATGATGATCGACCATAAGGGTGAAGGGCAAGACCCCGGACCTATGCCAACCCACATCTTGGATCCAAACATGCCGAGCATGTATTGGAAGGCTGGCGACTTCTGAGAAGACAATATGAAAGGCCCAGAGACGAGCAGAAGTGTACGATGTTTGATGATCCACATTGGCGAAGAAAGGGAGAATTTGCACAGACTGGAAACGAGCAACTGCACAGTAAAGACTGCGAGAAGTGTACGACGATTGGCGAATGATGATGGACCAACAAAGGGAAATTTTACCAAGAATGGAAACCGAGTAATATGCAGCAGAGACGAGGGAAGTTTGCGATGATTTACGATTAATGATGAACCAAGAAAGGGGGGATTTACCAAAGACGTGAACCAGGAAATGCACAGCAGAGACCTGACGTGAGCAGCTACATCGTGAGCCCGCGGGCCACTCTCACCATTCTGAAGACGATGGTTTAGCTGAGAGTCATTCTGTTGGGTGCTCAGTACAGGAAGGGATCCTTGGTCGAGAAAAGTTGCATTAGATTATGTGTAAACCCCCCCAAATTGAAACCCCAAATTGAAACCCCAAATTGAATCGCGAGCAATCGAGTCCATATGTCATTATCGTCATCAACAATCCTGGAGCTCACGCCAACCTGCGGCGACTAAGCTCTGATCCCCAGTCCGATCCCCAGCCCCTGTCCAGTAGAACAGTCCTCCCAGTCCCATAGACTTTGCATACCGTGCCTTTGCTCGAACTGTGCTCGGAACATCAAAGGAAACAAAGCCCTTGCCACCCTCGTCATCAACAAAGGAAGCGGTGGCAACTACGTCTTCGATGAAAGCTTTGTTAACCCAGCGCTCCGGAAAGTCGCAGTAGTCCATCTCGCCAGACTCTTTGAATGGATGTCCAGGGCCGCGCGAATTGCTGAAGTATCTCGCGTAGGCCGGTATGCCCAGTACGATCTTGTTGCGGGGAAAGTTGTGCTCCAAGAGGTAGTTTACGCCACTATGACCAGAGGTACGAAGAGTTGGATACACCTCGTTGAGGTTGTTTCTGGGCGGAAATAGCTGTGCATGGTGGCCTGAAACGTCGGTCCAGCTGCCCACGAAGTCGTACGCCATGAGGTTGAGGAAATCAAGCACTCCGGCTACAGCGGGGAGGTCGATGTGCTTGAGACAGTACTGGCCGGCTGGCAGAGCACTAGTCAACAGAAACCACGGAGACGGTAGAGCTCGACGGATTTCCTGGAGAAATTGGAGGTAATGCCGGCCTGCATCTGGATCTTGAGGATGCTCCCAGTCGACTAGTTCCAGCTATTAGCGTACCACTCGATCCTATTTCAATATGGGTAATACTCACTGTCGGCACCGTCGAGCTCATGTCTTTCGCAAAATTGTCTAATCTCTCTTGCAAAAGTGCATCTCGCAAGGCAGCTCCTGGCAACATTAGAAAACTCCGTGCTGTTGGTACCGCCGCCGATGGACACGATGGTCTTGATGTGAGGATTCTGACGCTTCAACTCGGCAACGGCAGCGAGGCAACCCTTGACTCCATCAACCTCTTTGCCGTTATCGGCCCATGCATCTAGTGCCTGGAATAAACGCTGTTAGCGATCTATGAAGACACGGGGCTATCACACTGGCGGTCACGAACCCGTAGGGTACCATCCTCATTAACACTGGGACGAGTCAGCGTTGCGTTCTAGTAGTTTCACCTATTTGGAGTTCTGATAGCCGGACATAGCGTCACTGTGAGACAAGCCGCTTACCCGACAAAGGCATAGAAGATGTGCGTAATGGATGCGACGTCAAGACAAGACGGCGGTTTGTCTTTGTAGACCCGCCACGAAGGATAGTACGCTGCGTTGATGTACCGAGACATTGTTGACTGAGGTAAGATCTCCAGGCGCAGTCCTGATGATGGTGATCAAGGTGTTGATGACGAATACAATGGTGTTACGGGCATCTAATACGAGGTTCCACAAAGCTTATACACTGTCCGCGTCACCGAAACAACCCCGCAGGGCGCAGCAACTACACCGTGGCGAGGTATCAGCTGAGCCTTTCCAAATTATTCTACTTCTAGGTGCAGTTGGGACGTTTGGAAGACTCTATACTGCTCGAGAGATCCGAAACGACAAAAGCGGCAAATGGAACCATCTGTCAACGCCCTAACCAACATTATCCGGCCGATCTCTTGCAGCATGGATATGCCCACCATCTACCTAGAACACCCACTGACGTCACATCCGCTTCAGTTCCTACCCTGTAACATCCTCCGGACTCAGCATTCCAGGACTGAAGCTTAGAGAAACGGACGTTAAAAGACTTCTCAATGAGCGTCAATCATGATCGAGGGCAGTATGAGGGTTTAGTCGTTCGAACTCGATATACTTGTGGTCATGGCGCATATGGTTGTCTAATGGATTGACTTTGAGCTGCGTGACATTCGAAACCGATGTCTAACCTCAGAAGCCGGGTGAAGACACGAGATGAGCTATTTAGCCCTTCATTGTCAAATTAGAAACTAACCGGGTGCTAGCACAAGGGCTTTCTTGGTCCTTCCGCGTGAAGTCCTTGTCTATGAATCTACGGATCAAGACTTACAACGTCCATGCAAGTAACCAGTGCTTAAAAACTGTTAATAAACTCGAGCTTCAGCTTTAGCATCTCGAAGAAATCCAACAAGTCATAAGAGTGCACCGTTGAGCCCTTGCTTTTCAAGTTAACGATTCAGGGGTTGGGGGCGTCCCTTGCTTGAGTAATCACTCCTTTAGTTGCAACGGCAACTCGTATATGTGCAGAGCCTGGTCCATTGTCGCCGATCGAGTTATCACCAACAGTTAGTTGCCTTAGTCTTATCTCGGAAAGTGTGTGCTAAGATTAGACACAAGGATCCAGTCCGGTTACTTGTCCAGATACGGTCAGACGCACTTGGCAGTTGTAGCGATCATGTCGGCTCCCGGTGAGGTGCTTCATGTTGGTTATCGCTCGGCTGATGAGATGGGTATGCGCATGCTCCTCCCTCACCGAAGGCACAGTCAACACCAAAGAATTCAGGGGTGTGTAACAAACACCTGGCGTGCAGCCTCGTGGCGGCTTCGGCGTACAAACAAACGGAATCCTACGTCGGGTTGCGACATTGCCTGGACCTTGGGCTCGGGCGGATGCGTAGTTGCCATGTTTTCTTGCGACTCGGCTGATGTGTCCACCCGCAGCACGTTGGCTTCCCCTGATCTCGATACAATGAGACCACATAGGGATGTCTTTGAACTTGCTGTCTTGTTCTAGCTCAAGAGGGGGCCACTCAAGAGGGCATAACACCCACCCGTTCCCAGTAACTCGGACTTTTTGCACGACGGAGGTTTGTGCATCCGTGGAACAGACATCGGCTCGCCGCCTCAAAGCAAACCATGCCCTGTTATTGCTCGCCACTGTTGGACAGCAAGCCCTGAGCCCCAGTATCAGAATTATACACGCTTGTGTACCGGGCAAATAGCTGAGAACGCCTACTTCTCCCCTAATCTCGGAGCACACAAAGCGATTGTGATTCATGCCGGCGGCAGTGAGAGTGGCCATCGGTGACTGAATCGTGTGGGCTGCGTAACAACGAGGCAGTATCCGCTAATGTTCCAGAATCTCGGGATAGCAAGTGCGCAGTTGAGCCAGTAGGATTTGACGCCCCCCAGCCACTATCTCTATGCGGTAGAGAGTGCGTCTGCTGTGCATTAGCCTGATACAGCGACCAGTCAACTCACCAACTAACTGAATGACCGCTTATTCGATTCATTAGGGCGGTATGCGTGGTCAACGACGCACAGCTTGACGAGCGTCAAAGAGCGTTCGAATCGATGTCACAACCAGTGTGTACTACGTCGTGTCTGAGTTTCCCGAGGCGTCTCGGGTGCATGTAACCTCATAGCTAGTAATGAGGTTTATCCATTGTTGTCCCTAGTCCTAGAACCCAAGACCTTCTGCTCAACCCCGAGACTCGAGGATCCGTCACACAATAGGCAACCCACGTTTGCAGGCCAATACTGCTGTCACCTCATGTCCCAAAGCGCCTCCCCGCATCCTCCCCGAAGCCGCGTCCGTGCAACCCGCAGATTCGAGGCCGTGTCGACGAGTCCTGTACATATGTACGGGGACAGAAAAAGCAATGTTGCCTGTCGTGCCGCTGCAAGTCTTAGTGGTGCAGGTATCGGCGCGTGGGGCGGATGCACAAAGGGTTTGTTTGCTCCTACAGTGTGCGAACAAATCCGGCAATGGACGCACGAGAGGCGTACGAGGGCGCAGGACAGCGCCTGTTGGGATTCTGCATCGAGCTACCGCGTTGGAGTGAGGTGACAGGCCTTGGTTGACAGTGCGAATGGAGCGGGCGGTAGTTGCTGTTGTACTTGTAGGACGAGCATACTGAATCGCGGGGAGATAGTTCTTGATTCCGAATAACCATGGTACGAGGCGGATAGCCACAGGATCAAGTCCAAGAACACTGGGGACACTGGGGACACTGAAGAGGCTTGAGTTTTGTTCGTGCTACTCTATATAACCGTGTCAGCTATGAACGAGAAGTCGTTCCGCGCATCTCAACAGGCACCCTCAACACTGTAGAGATGAACAAGATCAAACATGAGCAAAATCGATATAACATGTACATTTTTGGTGTGTATTTTGGCCCAAGAAGGACTCAACACCTCAACTCTGAATGCTCTATTCCCTTGCCCTAACAGAACGTCCGGAAAAGTCCATCCAGCCCTATTAGAAACGAGTCGCCTACCCGAATGACGAGTTAACGCATCTGAGCTCACAGGAAGTGAGCTAGCGAATAACCCTCTTCGACGGTATTATGCCGTTCTCCAAGTGCAAAGAAGAAGTAAGACCGAAAGCCAAAGAAAAAGAAAAAAAAGCAACAAGCATTCCCTTGAACGTCCTTTGCACACGCCTTCATGAAAGGTAGTAGTAATTTCATAGAGCCCCAAGCTTGTAGGCAGATTCCCTGAACGCCCTGAACATTCCCGCAAGTTTTCCATCAATAACAGTCCCCTCCAATAACTTTCCTCGTCCGTCCGGTCATAGAAAGCCGGTTTCGCAGTGAACGTTCTGCGACCCCTGGCCACGTGCGTCAAACCATGAGCTCAAAAAAACAAAAAACAAAGACGTGAAGCGACACCTCTCCTGGTAGTAATCGAATGGTACCATCCTCTCAGCGTTCTGGTTGCGGGAGAGAAGTCCCCTGACTCGCCTCACCGGGAGGTGATCCAAACGAGCCTCTTCCCACAGCGTTTCAAGCACTCTGGTCACTATCCTACATGACTGTTGATGCTAGCAGGCGCGACTCGACATCGTCCATACCCATGCCGTCTAGGCGGGGGCCTTCTATGCCCTGCAGTCGGGATTCGATGGCCTGGAAACGGGGCTCGTATCCGCCAGCGCGAGCTTCGAGGTTTTCCATCCGCTTCTCAATATTCTCGAGACGTTGCTCGATGCGCATCAGGCCCTGGGCCATGTCGTGGTTAAGGCGATCGAGCTTGTTGGTGAAGGATCGGATCGAGGTAGCCAACGGAGCATTCTCCTGGCCGGGGGTGCCAGCAGGGACGCGTGGTTCGTGGTTGTGACGGCCCTCTTGGATGGCAAAGCGCCATTGATTGCCGAGCTGAACTTCGCAGACGGCCTTTGCGCGAAAGGGGCAGTCGATCTTGCGAGTTGAGGGATTGCGCTTCTTGGCGGTGCTGTTGTACTTGACGCCACCGCGATCGCATACGAGGTCGTAGCGGGTGGGCTTGCCGTCGCGGTAGTTGGAGGCGCGCAGCTTGACGATTCCGTAGCCTTGATCCTTGGCGACACGCTGGACGGAGGCCATCAAGTCATCGAACGTCCGAAAGATGCCTTCTGGTGGGGGCAGTAACGCCGGCGGTGGTGTATTCGGCATGGTGATTGATTGAGCCAGGGTGGCGGTTGGAAGGGGCGCAATTTAGAAGGTGAAGACGGAAAGAGCAGGCGGTTGGACGGCAGCTTTGAGGCGACTCTGCCGTGCAAGAATTTCGAGCGGGAATGGGCAGTCAGTCGATGTCGCGTTGGGTGCGGGCGTTGGTCAAGGTGGTGGTATATTATTATGAAAGAGGCTGGGCTGTGAGGATTTTTCCAATCCGCACTGTTGACAAGTTTGAGCACTTACCTCACTGACCAGGTTTAGTGTTGATCCGGTCCGGAGGCCGCGGAAGTCCACTCACAGCCGGCCGTGCGGCAGGGGTGGGCGCTAGCGTGGGTGAAAACAAGCCCATCAGGGCCCATCTTGCCCGTCAGGGCCTCTAAAAGGCTTGCCTCCACAGCGTGCTACTGCAGTGCGCCGCTGCGAGCTGTGTCGAAACACCAGGCACAGGAGACTTTTTAGGGGAGGCGGCCCAGTTCGCCGGCTCCCCGCGTGCAGTTTGTACTGTAATAACTACGTAGAGGTGCAGCGAAGACGTGCCAAAGTTCGCGTTTGTGCGTTCCCCCGGAGATCAAATACGTAGTCGCGATCTTCGGCGATGGAGAGTCGCTCTCGGCAGCAACCGACCGGTAGCTGTAGAAAGAAGACCATGTTGATGGCATACAAAGGACCATCTGCCTACAACTAATTCCTGGCATGATACCCTATGGCTCGTCGAAGCTATCCCCCAGCAGGAGCTACAGAACAGGACGAAGCCGGTTCCCCTAGCTTCAAACGGCTTGGGAAAACAAGAATTGACTGCCCCTTTCAAATGCCGAGCTCTCTGACATATCACAATTCAACCAGCCGCGGCGAAGGCTAGCAAACCACCTACAACATGTGCTGTACGTACATGTCGGCACAACGACGTAATGCGTGATGCACGGATCATACGGAGGCTGAGAATCTGCACCTCCCGCGACAGCGCAAACGCCCTCCATGCTAGCTCTGCCCCGGGGTTGTTGCTTGCTTGCTTTGGAGGAATCAGCATAGTTGTTCGGTTGTTCCGGGTCAACACGGTGCATTGCACAGTTACAGAACTTATTGATGCTCCTAATTATCGGCTTTTCATTTCGGATGGGATTCATTCATCACAATTCGCACTTTTTGCTTTTTAGGTGGTGGCGCATGCGCTGGGGTAGCACTGGCGTCCAAGCTTTCCCACTCCCTTACCCCACGTCGCCGTCGCGCAGGACCAGGTCGGCTTCCTCCCAGTCGCAGAACCAACCAACCGACCAACCGACTCAGCCAAGTACAGCCTCTATCATATCTCTCCCAACTTCTAGAACGATTCGTCGCACCAGCCCAGCCATACCTACGTAGTGGGATATTCCCTCTTCTCAAACGGTGTCGCTGGGTACCTTGACACCCTGAAGCTGCTTGCCGCTCGTCTCAATCGTCCTCATTTCCCCCTTTGCCCCTGTTCCTGCACACTTCACTCGGCGTCAGACCCCTCACGTTCGCTGTCTCCCAACTCGGTTCAGCCTCACAGTGATTGCCATGGACCAGCCAACCACCAAGACTGAGGCGCCACAAGACGGCCAGGATGTCTCCGACGAGGCCCGTCTTGAGGAAGCCATGCAGCGGCTAAAGCTCCTCCACATCAAGGTACTGGTGTTTCTGAATATGGAACTTACTTTCAAACACGCTGACCAAGGCTGCTCTTTCAGGCCCGATTACTGCGGGATACCATTCCTAAGATGATCGACCCGCTCATTCAGAAGCAGCCCTCACGTATGGATTCTCCTCGTTCCGCTCCCCCCCCCCAATGTTATTTGTTCGCGCTGTGAGACTAATGCGCCTCATCACAGCCGACGTCATGTTTGCCGCTTTCATGAAAGCCATCAACGATGCGCAGGCCAACGTTAAGGAGTTTACCGAGTTGATGCGTGACGACACCAGCAGGGCCGTATTTGCCCAGGCGGCCAAAAGCAGGGAGGAGAATCCCATGGGCATCACCCCATGGAGGCACAAGGACTATCCAGATTGGTTCACAATGGACTCGAAGGTATAATGTACGATAGGATACGAGTGGGGGTTCACGTTCAAGTGTAACGATATAATGATTCCAAGCGAGGTTTATCTTTATTATTCTCCAGGCCTAACAGCTCTCATCTGCTTCGGCCAATCACGCTGACGAGAAATGTCGAATCTGATACATCACAGCCCTTGATTGATGGGGATCCCAGTTCTCCGCTCAGTGTCAGATATTGATTGACTGAGAAACCGAGATGCAGGAGTTTACCAGAATTTCATCGAAAAAACAGAATATCTGAAAGCAGCCTCGTCTAGGAATTCCAACTATAAGTTCAAAGAGAACAACCCTTTTGCACGACGTCAAGGCACCGAATACTTGTCTACCGGAGAGCAGCTAGCTCACGCAATGGAAGAATATTGCAGCGGTCTCTCTCGGTCAGTGAGCGGGGACCTCGAGCAAAACAAGAGGTGAGCGAGGAATTTACTCACGTGACCAGAAATCCACCCAGTCCCCACCCTGATTCGTCGGTTTAGCGGGCACAATCCGCCTTTCCACCCACACAAAATTTCCCCAAATCTCGAAATTGCTCTTCCTGTTGTGAGATCCTCATCGCAAAATCCGACAACACCGCAAAAATGGTCTCCCAGCGTGTCACCTACCGCCGCCGCAACGGGTGAGTCCCTCTCCGAACGAGCTCTAATGCAATCATCGAGCCACTGTCTTCGCGATCGCCCAGACTGACAAGGAATTTCCGCGCAGCTACAACACCACCTCCAACCGAACCCGAGTCATCAAGACTCCCGGTGGTGCCATCCGTCTGCTTCACATCAAGAAGCGCGGCACTGTTCCCAAGTGCGGTGACTGTGGCTCCAAGCTGTCTGGCGTACGTTGCCCCCAAACGAAAATTCGAGCATTCGTGGTGATGTGGACTGGACCGACGAGATGATATGGCCCAACTGGGGGAGAGGACACGAAGGCATGTCCAAGGACGGCTTCGACTCAGCTCCAAGGCCTCTATGTGCCACGTTGGATTCTTCGGCTTCCGCCTCGCACTCGGCGTCCCAGTTCGCCATTTCCACGAATGGCTCCTCCCAACATTACAATATTAACTTTTACCTCTTCAGATCCCCGCCCTCCGACCCCGCGAGTACTCCCAGATCTCCAAGCCCAAGAAGACCGTCCAGCGCGCCTACGGTGGTTCCCGATGCGGTGGCTGCGTCCGTGACAGAATTGTCCGAGCTTTCCTCATTGAGGAGCAGAAGATCGTCAAGAAGGTGTTGAAGGAGCAGGAGCAGAGCCAGAAGAAGAAATAAATGCAATTTCCATTGCCGGATTTGGCTTTCTGCGTGGGAGGGCAAGGAACTCTGGGGACTCGGTTCATTGCTTTGGTGTTCATTAGGGCAAAAAGGACTGCATGATACATCGGAACCGGGCCAAGAATGGCTGGTTGTCTGCCGTCTTAGGGACTGCTGCTTTCCTCTTGGTGATTGAAATGAAACGAACATCAAGCGGACATGGACTAATTTACCGGTCTTTTGCAAGTGACATTTAAGAATGTGTCAGTGTATATGTGTCGACTTGGAGGTCACATCCCAGACCTTGTCCCCTCCAGCAGTTCGTCTCGATCAATTTGCCCGTCTAAATTCCGAATCCGATTGTTCAATCCTTAGATTTTATCAGCATTCTTTCGAAATGGTGTTTTATGGGGATTTCCATTGCATCGCGTATCGGTGCCCGCATTGACAAGCATCATGACGTGCAGGACGTAGAAAAAAATACCTACCACCACCCCACGTTCAGCGTTGTTCCGACCGCCGACATCAATCCACCTCCCACCACGCTTCATCAACCACCTACAACAGTCTATCAGGCCGCCATATCTAGCTCTTAAGCTATCCGGCTTCTCGGTCATGGCCGCCCGCTGCTTTATGCGCCCCTGCGCGGACCCGCGCGCTCTGCGTCACGCCGTCTCCCAAACCCGCAACGCACCCTCAAAATCCGTCGCCACAGCTCTCCGATGCCATGCCCCTCCGTCCGCGAGCCTCCTCGGGGCACTCCCTCAAGGTAGAAGACTCTTCCACGCCGTACCGAGCCGCAGCAAGAAACAAGAAGTCCCCGCACACTCGCCGCCGACCAATTTCAAGGATCTCGATGTGCTAGGCGACGTCCCCGTCCCGTCGACTTCGGTGGACGTGTGCACGTATGACGGGTTCGGATTGAACAGCGGAGTCATGATTACGGATGGAAACGGTGTGATGCTGGTCGACGGAGAAGTGTTCAACTGGCGGCCGTGGGAGGCAAAGGGATCGATGAACTTGGCCAACAAGAAGGGCCAGTTTGAGATTCCCCCAGAGTCCTTTTCGCTCTTTGACCTGATATGGCCCCGACCTGGTGAGTTTTCTTGATGCATTCTGCTTCCCCTGTCTCTTCTCCGCAATGAGATTGGGGGATGCCAAAGTAGATCACTCGACTAACGACGCTGTAGACCTATTAATTATTGGCACTGGCGCATCAATTATGCCACTCAGCCCCGAAACAAGACGTCACATCTCCAAGCTAGGCATTCGAATTGAGTTACTAGACACAAGGAACGCCGCAGCGCAATTCAACCTGCTAGCGACGGAGAGGGGCGTGTCAGATGTGGCCGCAGCGTTGATACCGATAGGGTGGAAGGAGGGCGTAGGCGCTAAATGAGGAGACGATGGACTACCTAGGCTGACAGTAACTCATCAGCGGAAGGAATGACAGTGCTTGCAAAATGTACAGTTATCTGTGTTGTAAGAGTAATCCATGAAATGGTGGCTGGCTGTATACTACTTGCAATAACCCTTCCCTAAATAGAAGCAATTGGAGATCAGGATACTGACAAAGCGCTTATTGATATTGGACCTGGATCTCCGTTCGGGGTGCAACTCATCTCATTCCCGAAAGCAGTGCGCATGTTCTTGATTTGATGCAAATATTTGTATTTGTTTGTATTTAATGGCCGCATTTCAGCATTCCGCTGGGTGCTGGCCAGGCCCCGTCATCAATCTTGGGGTTGGGCTTCATTTTGAAGGTGGTAATCACCAAGAATAACTCAACACCACGCTTCTAGCAACAAGAAGACAACATGGAATGTTTTCACCAACTATACTCAGCACCGTAATCAAAATATAAAGAAACAGGGTGAGAGTATTCGTTGGTAAGTTTAGCGGACGGGTGTTCAGTGATCATTTAGGGTAAGTCTCGTGCAAGGGCAAGCAGCAGACGGGTGTCGTCAATCTTAGATAAGCAAACTCGTCAGTGGGCTCGCAGGCAAAATAGCGACCCATGCTGGACAAATGCCGTCATGATTGGCCCAGCCAGCTTCTTCCAATGAAGATCGCTTCGCAACCCCAGGTGGATGATGCAATGAGGCGATTGGTTGGGCAACCTGAAGACTCATCACCACCGACGAAGCAACGAGCATTCGCGCTCCATTTATCGTCACCAATTAAGGCCTCGGGCAACGTGAGGCTGCTCGAGCACAGGCCGTCCAACTTCAAATCGAGTCTGTGAGGGAGCCTCCGCGACATCTCAACTTGCCTTGCACACTCCATCTGGTCGCAGCACTCAGGCTTTTTTTTCTCTCCCTCTTCGCCCTGACCGCGATTTTCGTGGGGCCTTGGGCCGCCCTCGTTCAGGCACAAAAAGCCCCGAGCTGACCGGGCCTCGGTCCTGAGTTTTGCTGGCTCGCGGATACCTGTGACAACGCGGCTCTGGGACTGTTCAACGGGTATGTGTTACATGTGGTCAATCCTGGACAAACAAACGCACGAACCAAACAAAACCACATACACACCCGCAGAAACCGACACTGGAAACAGTCACATACCTCAAAGGTAGACACACACACACACACACACACACAACGGACAGTAAAGCTCGGCCGCTGACCCTCTTAACGCACTTGCCCTCAGTCACGACTCGCGCCTGTCCCGGTTTTGCTTTTTGGTATCTTACGGTGACTAAATCTGTTGGCTGGGTCCATCACGGACGCGAACCACTACTTCTTGTTGGACAGCAACGGTCTTAGAACAACCTTGGCTTTTCACCGCCGCCATTACTTATCAATTGCAACTTCCCGCTCATCTCACTTGCGCTGAAATTGCAAGGATTTTTATACTGGTTTACTTTGGTCGGACAAAACTCAAACGCATCTCAAATCTTTCTACCGGAAGGCATACCTCCCGCGTCTCAGTCCCACGTCTCTATACTCTTCAGTCTTTATACTCATCACATTACACTCGTCATCCCGGCCTGCCGGGCTACCCACTCATTGAATGCAGCCTCACACGCACGGCATGACGGCTCATCACCCGGGCCACACTCAACAGTCTACGGACTCCACCGACCCTCACCTCACAGACCCTACGCTCCTCAGGGACAACTCCGAGTTCAAAACATACAAGACGAGCCGCTTTGAGTATCCCGGCCTCAGAATCTTCTATCGCCAACATGCCAAGGCCGATCAGCTCCCTAAGAACCCGGCGCCTCTGCCTTTACTCGTCTTTCTCCACGGACTTGGCGGCTCAGTGGCTCAGTTTCACCCCCTGTTGAGCAGTTTGACGGATCTGGCTCCCTGCCTGGCCATTGACTATCCCGGATGTGGCCGCTCGGAGTTTTCTGTCACATCATGGGACGCCTACACAACTGAATCTCTGGTGGAGCTGCTGGAGACCGTCATTGAGGACTACCGAGACAAGGATGCTGGCCAGCGCGTTGTTCTCATCGGTCACAGCATGGGCACCGCCCTGTCGGCCATGTTGGCCAATCCGAATGTGCCTCATGCGACTTCGCTGGCGCAATACGTTGTTGGGCTCGTCGCCATATGCCCCGTTTCTAGCCCACCCAGCGAGGCTATGACTACATGGGCCAGGAGAGCCATGTGGATTCCTGGATGGCTCTTCTCCCTGTGGCGCGCTTGGGATGGGCGAGGTGGTCCTGAGAGTGCAAGCGTCAAGCGGTTTGTTGGCGAAAGCTCAGATGAGGCCGCCCGACTTCTTCAGTACCGGTTTAACAAACAAAGCCGCACACCTGTCTGGAGGCGCATGGCAAACGGCGCGTTGCCCGTCTACAAAAATGGCAAGCCCATTGGTGGTATTCCTACAATTGATGTTTGGGCTGGCCTGGACATCCCGGTTTACTTGATCGCTGGTGAAAAGGACAACATTGTCTCGCCGAAGGAGGTCGACAAGATCCTCAAGGTGTTGGACCCTGAGACAAACCCATCTCAGGCCGAGCTGGAAGATGAGACGCACAAAGCTATTGTTGACTCTGCGGCGCAGGTCAACACTTCCTCTAGACCGTCAGATCACATCCCACAGGCAATTGAGGATCTCCGCGACGAGGACTTCAAGAGGGCCAAGGTCGCTCAGGCTGAAGTTGACGAAAGCCAGGAGGATCCGTCAACGCCTCGTGACCCTTGTACGCCTCATGAGACTCTTGCTGAGCTCCCACCTCTACCAAACCACCCCCGGAAGGTCCTCGGCTCCATCATTCTGCCCTCGCCAGCTACTCACGCTCTCCTATACACTCCTTGCACCGTTCGCGCTGTGGCCGGCCTCATATCTGACTTTCTGGGCGCAAATATCACCGGTCGACTTTCACTCGCGTGGCAGCTTCAGTACCTCTCCCGTGAAGGAAAGTGGGACGTCAAGAACCTCAACAAGTGGAAGTCGGTCAACCCCGTGTCAGACCCGATCGGCCCCGTGGGGAAGCCCGTCTTCCGCGCCATGAAAACGCTTCGAGAGGCCGACGAAGTCCACTGCCCGAACGAGTTCGTCTCGCATTGGGGTGCTATCGTCAAGGATGTGATTGATATTTCCAAGGATCAACCCGTTTACGACCCTCGTGGACTCGAGCGTGCAGGCATTCACTACCACAAGTTCCCTACTGTTTCGAAGGTTCCCCCGAGCGCTGAAGAGGTCAACGCCTTCATCTCCCTCGTCGACGAACTGCGTGCGAAGCAGTCTGAGCGCGCGACAAAGGAGTCTTGGGAGAACCCTGAGCAGTGCGTAATCGGCGTCCACTGCCACTATGGCTTCAACCGCACTGGCTATTTCATCGTCTGCTACCTCGTAGAACGGTGCGACTTCGAAGTGCGGCAGGCTATCGAGATGTTCGCGAAGTCGCGTCCTAATGGCATTCGCCACTCGCATTTCCTCGATCGGCTGTATGTTCGGTACAACGTGGATGCCGCTCGCGCTGCGTAAATGTTTTTGTACTGCCACCTGAGAAGTATGTACCTCACTGCGGAGAAAAATGGTCAACAATGAGGAGGATCAAAGCAAAAGAGTTTGTCATGATTGGGTACAAAGGCGCGAAGCGATTCCTTGAATAGGCTGGTGGATTGGCGTCTGGTTGGGATGGATCGGTATAGACTGGGCACGGTAGCGATGAAATTGTGGCGATTAAAACAGCAGGCAGCGTTCGTGTTTCTTTCCTTTGGATTCTTGATTTCAACAATTGGTAGTGTTCATGATCTAACTGACAATCCAACTTCAACCTTCGTGTATGGTCATGCTATATTCCCAGATCCTTTCTGCCTCAGGAGGTCAGAAACTATTCCTAAGCAATCTATATGGTACCCATCTGTGCGCCGTGAAATGTGAAATCGCTGTCTAAAGCCAATGCAATCATTGTGCCGTATGGTGGAAGCCCTTGTCCGCATTCCACGCGGCCTGAGCTGCAAGTACGGCCTGGTCGCTGGGTGCGTCCGTCTTATCCCTGAGTTCCTCGGTAATCTCCTTGACGTCGACGTCAAGGTATGCGCTTAGAAACTCGCCGACCTGGATGTTCTCAACGTTGCCACGGATCTTCTCGGTGCCAGGGCCGCCAGAACTGTAGATGTTGACATCTACAGCCGTGTGACCGTGAGTGCTCCAACCGATGTGCGCGCGCAGCGAGATCATGTCGGCGAAGTAGGTAAGGGCATTGCCGGTGTCTTCGACAATGCGAGTGAGCTCGGCGTCAGTGGCGTCTGAGAAGCCGAGGCCAGGGATGACAAGTTCCTCGTTGATCCAGGTCTTGAGTTTGCCCTTACCGGCGAAGTCGGAGCTGGAGAGGTGGGCTTGGAGCTTCACGGCCAGCCACTCGGCCGAGGCGGTGGCGTTGGCGAGGATCTTGGGGTACCAGTTGTAAACAGGGAGATGACCGGGAACCTGGATGGCGGTGTCCAGGCCGCCGGTCTCGTGGTCACTCGTGGAGACGAGGACGGTCTCGGTCTTGCTCTGTGCGATGAAGTCGAGGACGACCTGGAAGGTCTTGTCGTACTCGAGCACCTCGTGGACCTGGGCGGCGGGGTCGTTGTAGTGGGCGGCATGATCAATCCGGCTACCCTCGATCATGATGAAGAAACCCTTATCGCTATCCTCGGTAGCCTTTTCGAGAGCCCGAAGGGCTGTTTTCGCCATCTCACTAAGCGAAGGGTAGATGTCATTGTGGTTGCGGCGGTCAATCTCGAAGGGGACGTCGTGGGAAGCGTAGAGACCAAGCACAGGGAGCTGGACCTTTTCGCCAAGCTTGAGGGCATCAAAACCGGCGCGGTCGTCGCTGTAGGCCCAGTTGTGCTTTTCTTTGGCGATCTTGACGACGTCAACATCATCAGAACGGCAGCTTCCTTTGGTGGTGTTGGGGAGAAAGAAGCATCGACCTCCACCCAACATCAAGTCGACGGAGCGTCCAAGCACACCTTCTCCGACCTCCTGGAGAGCAATGGAGTCCTCCATGGACCTGGTCAGGACGTGGGCGCCAAAGCTGGCTGGCGTGGCGTCGGTGATGCGGGTGGTGGCCACTAGTCCAGTGAGATAGCCGATCTTCTTTGCGGCTTCGAGAACGGTACCACAAGGCTCGTGGTCTGGGAGAACGCCAATGGCACCATTGTAGCTCTTCATGGCGCAAGAGAAGGCGGTTGCTCCAGCAGCGCTGTCCGTGACCAGGGAGTTGCTGGAGCGGGTTCGGCTGGTGCCCCAGAAGTGGTGGTCCAGGACGAGAACATCATCAATGGGGAGGCCTTGGGTATGCTGGCGGAAGCTGCGCGTCATGGAGAGCGAGGCTGGGCCCATGCCGTCCGAGACCATGAAGACGAGGTTGCGCTTGGTGGCAGGGACGTCATGCCTAGGATGAGTCTGCTGGCTGTGCTGAACGCACACGGCGAGGATAATGACTCCGGCGGTGGCGATGAGGGCCCAGATGAACAGGGCGAGCTCGCGGACGCGTGACAAGCGGCTGGGTTTCCTATCGGCCTCGGCATCGGTGCGGCCTGGCGGGGCGAGGAGAGGGCTCCGTTCAGAGGCCTGGAGGAGCGACGGTTAGTCATGATGAGCTGTGGAGTGGTTGCCAGGTAAAACAGAGAGCAAGGAGAGTCGGGAGAGCGAAGAGGAGGAATCTTACCATGGTTTAGACTGACGGCCTCAACGTAGCTGGACGATGAAGCTGGGGAGATGGAAGGAAGAGAAAGAGAGAGAGAGAGATTGGAGGCGTGGGGTAGAACCTGGAAGGCATGACGATATAAGGCAGTTTCGTTTCCCTGGTCAGGTACTCCGTACATAGACTTGGAAGTCAAGCACTAAAAACTCCCCTAACCTAAAGTACAGGGGAGATGCGTCCAGGGTCCTTCCGCACCAGGTCTAGATAAGGTGTCGGAACGGCGCCGGGGTCTGGCAGGTGAGCAGTGGCAACAGCCACTCAGGCGTCGCTGATTCAGCGCCTTGTCCAGGCAGGTCTGAGGCGAGGCCCCCACGAAGCAACCAGCTGCCCGCCCACCTACAGCGACGTTCCGGGCCTAGGCGCATGGCTGTTAGCCGTCGTCGGCCAGTAGAGGGGGCCTGGAAGACGGCCCTGTGACGGTTGTGTGCAGCAGCCAGGCGTTCACGTGCCGCCGTAAGCAGCTAGGTAGGGTTGGAGGATGGATGGATGGATGGATGTTCTACTATGTAGACGGATGCTCTGGATGGATGGACTGTTGGGTTCCATAACAATCGGGTATTGCAGCCGCATTGACGCAAGGCATTGCAGATCCACCAACAGCCTCCGATGCCCGCCCCGGTGACCGTAGCGGCCACGGCGCTACGTACGAGTAGTATGTGGAGAGTCAATGTGATGTGTCTGAGTGTCTCGAGTGCGTGAGGATGAGTGTGTGAGAATGGGTCTGAATGTGTGTGATGATGTTGTAGTGACTACCTCGTGACCAATGATCGAGCCAACTCTAACTCTGGCACGCTGGTGGGTCATGAGCCAGTCTCACCGATTGACCAACGCTCTACGTTCTGTTGCTTTTTCTTTACGAATAATGTCTCGCAACGCTGCATGAGTTGTCTCTGATCTCGCCCGTCTTGCTTCTCACCTCTTTCCGCTTCGGGATTCCTCTGCCTTCATCTTCGCCACCTCGACATGGCAGAACTAAGAAAACTACTCGTGCTCTCCACTTTCGCCTTCAACGCCTGAATTTCCCGGAGGTGCGAAACCGGCCATGCATCAAGAAAACACTAACGTACAGGTACTTCGAAGTGGTGTAGGCCTAAATCTCGAGAAATTCTACGAGCCGAGTCATTGCCGGCGCCATCAGGGTTCTTCGGTGTCGCCTCCAAGTGGCGAGGTGACCACCTAAGCCACCCAAGACAATAAACTTCCGTCCTCTAATACATGGCACTTAACCTTAACCTCGGACGAGGTTCCAAGGAAGATCAGTCAGAAACCTGACATATGAATCATTCATGCAGGACAAGTACTTGTATGACGCCGTTTTTAGGGATTTGCGCATTCCTCCCCCCACATGTGAGCCATCTCAGTATTTAGTTTTTGTCGACGAGTTGCCGTGGCGATGTTGTTACGAGTCTCTAGAGTCACTTCTACTTCGGAGAATAACGGTAACCCTCGTCACCCAAACATCATTAGGCAAGATATTCAAAGCCCATGTTCGCTAACTAGAAAGTAATAATATTTCGAGAATATGTTGGTGGACTTAGTGGCAATAGTGCTTTCATGCATCCCGCTCTCATAGCAAGTAGTTTAGTGTTAAATGAAAGCTCTCAAGGGAACTGACTCAATATTCGCCTCCCGCTTCTCATAAGAGAGGACAACACAGTACGAACATGAGCAACTCATTGACTTGAGTCTTTCCCTGCGAGATCTCCACGCAATTGGTAATACCTTTCCCCAAAGATTGGATGAGCTGCTACTCTCGATCTGGGTGTAATAGGGGATCTACTCGTAAGAGTCTCCGTGGTTCACTAGTTTCTCCATCAACCGCCTTTGAGAAGATCATATCGTTGAAAAATCAATATATTATCTATATATCCTTCGCTTCCTATCAAACATGGCGTGGTATTTCATTCATCGTCGTCACCGTTTTCTTCATTTGACCTCCTCAGCACCCCAGTAGAAGGTGTTGATGTCGAGGCCCACAAACTCATCGGCGTACTTCCTCGTCTGTTCATTCTCGGCGGCGGCACCGGCGCACACGAGCAGCGGCATGAAGTGCTCGCCGCCGTGGGGCGGGTGCATGATGTCGGCAAAGGGGAATTTGCGCCAGCCCTTGAGGGCATCCCAGCGGGCGGCGGCGTCGGGCTTAGACACGGCGTCACTCAGCGTTTCGTTCCACAGGTCCGAGGCGGTGCGGAACTCGGCGCGCTGCTTCGCGGGGGCCATGGTCAGCTGCCGCATGATGCCCAGGTTGTGGAACGAGGCGAAGCCCGAGCCGAGGATGGCTACGTTGGACGCCCGCAGCTTGGCCAGCGCCCGGCCCATGCGCAGGTGCGCCTCCGGGTCTTCGGACCCAAGCACCGAGACTTGGACAACGGGGATGTCGGCCTTGGGGTGGATCAGCAGTAGCGGGATGAAGACGCCGTGGTCCCACCCGCGATCGTCGTCGAGAACGGCCGCCACGCCCTCGCCGGCCAGCGCATCCCGGAGCTCCCGCGCCACCTCCGGGTGGCCGGGCGCCGGGTACTTGAGGGCGTATGACTCCTTCGGAAAGCCGTAGTAGTCGTAGTACAGCTTGTGCGAGGACCCCGATGAGATGGTGGGCTTGTCCGTCGACCAGTGCGCCGTGACGACGACGATGGCCCGGGGCTGCTCGGGCGTGCCCAGCTTGAGCAGCTTGGGCACACGTTTCTGAAGTGATGCGATGATGGACTTGTGGCCCGGGTCACCTAGGACAGGCATTGGGCCTGATTTGTGTGGAATTTCCTGTTAGCTGTCGTGGTTGATATTTGACTGATATCTCGGAAGTACGGAAATAGACAGGGGACGGATGAATGACAGGCAGGGCAGAGTGACAGAACATGGTGCGGGCAACTCACCTCCGCCGTGGGATAGGGCAATGACCGGGGCGACAGTAGCCATGCTGGATGTCTGGATGTGTTTGTGACTGACAGGTCTCTGTAGTAGGTGGTTCTGGCCGTGAAGCTGGTTTGCTAGAGTGGTGGTGATAGATGTAAACCGGGATGGCGTTCCTGTGGCAATGCGTCGTCTTGTTGCAGCGACAGCCAAGCTCGTCATGGACCTTTGGGTTGGCTTTTCCTAACAAATTCTCCTCACAGCTCTTTCCAACACATGGTAAGCAAACCCAAGGCGCGGGATCGCGAAGCTATTTATTCTCCCAGCGTTGCAAGGCGTCGCGCAAAAGCAGCGCCCCCCCAGTGCAATGCCGTCCCACATCCCGCCCGCATTCCGACTTTCCGACCCCAGCCTGTCTACGGCCGTTCCAGGGCCTGGTAATGCTTCATCGCCTCGTCGCTCGTTGGCGGGCCGTTGGAGAATCAGTGGGTCTTGGGGGAGGAGAGGGCCTCGGATGGCAAAGATGGCATTTGAGGGGGCGATGCGCTGGGAGAACCTTGGTCATACGCGCGCGCGAAGCCCCGCTCTTATTAATAATCCACCAATTCAGCCGCTTTCACTGGTCTGCCGTCAGCTTGAGATAGGATAGGGGTCCTAATTCCAGAACAAATGCTATCAAAAAGAGTACCGTACACCCGGACAAGACTCAGCCTAGACTGCTACAAAAACTCATTTCATATGACAATTTCCTTTGACTTCGCCCTAAGCCCCTAATGCCAGGTTGATATCTTTCTTAACTAATTACCGTCGTCCAATATCCAAATGCTGGTGATCCCGGTTGCTTCAAACCTCTCGCTGGGCCTATGGTGCTGGCTTGTCAAGTTAGTTGGCGTCTTGGCCAAGGCAGTTCCAGTCACAACAGACAAGCCTCGTAGTTGTTTGTTCTGCGCCTGATGATTGTTCTAACAGAAACTAAACTAAGATGCTTTGACGCATCACGATGCTAGGTAGACCCAGTACGAAAACTAAAATGACACCAAAGGCGGAATACTAAACATACAAGGCAACCTTGTTCTTCCCAGATCCGACAGCTTTGATGCGATAGCCAACCTCAAGTGGGCTACCCTCGCTTACAATGAAATGATCGGTTTCCCCGACATTCACTCCGAGAATTCGGTAGATGTTGCTGCTCACGAGATCAAGCGCCGTCTTCTCATTCAGCCGTCCATCACCGTTCTTGAATGCTGTACCTGCCGCAAATCCAAGATCACGCAGCTCCCAGTCCTCTTTGAGCCCAATCGCCGTGACGACACCCGCGTCGAGAAGCACATCGATGTTGGTGCCGTTGGTCAGCGGCGCGCCTGACAATGTGCGATGTTCGTCCCAGCTCTCGCCCGTAGACTGCAGGCGAGTGAGGATAACACCCACGGATGCTTCAGCCAGCTGTGAAGCCACTAGGTGAGCCTCAGCACCTCCAATAATGGCCACCTTGATTTTGTTGACCGTTTGCGTGGACAGCAACAAATCTTCAACCTGAGACTTGATTTGCAGCGCAGTGGCGATTCCGTCAGCGCTGTTAATGGTAAGCGCAAGCACTCGTTCTCCATTGAGCACTTTCTTCAGATACGCCTGCTCGGAGAATGGATCCAATACAGGGTCTGTATATGTTGCGGCCTTGAGTAGCTTCGTCCTGAGGGCTCCAAATGCAGCAGAATAGCTGGTCACCTCCCTTACGTGGACGTCGAGGGTATAGTGCACCGCCAGGTCCGAAGCGAATACAGCACCCTCCTCCAGGCTCGTTAATGCAGATGTCGCGAAGCCGACGCTGGTGCCGTAGTGCGTGCCTCCTCCGGAAAAGGTAGGCGCGGTGATCGCCCGAGTCACACCATATCTGGCTGCGACGTTGAGCTTCTTTGTGTCGAGCATCAGTCCATCAATGGCACGCGAGAAGATAAGAGGGTTAGCGCCATTATCAGTCGTGGACTCTGCGTCAATCGCGTTTAATCCAAGGGTACCAGCTACGCCAGTAAAGGTAGGGAAAAGATAGCCATGCTCCAGAGAGACTGACTTTGCCCCAGCTGCAGCGCTGGCCTTGAACTCCGCCTCACAGACGCCGATGCAAGAGATCTTGCCGTTGGACACAATGACGTTGAAGGATTTACCCTCAGACTCGTACTTGTTGTTGTCAGAGAGTAGGACCTTGGTCACTCCGCTGAAGAGTACGTCATTCACCATTGAGGGTTCCTCAACCACCACCTCACCAAGGGATTCGTCAGGCGTGATTGGACCGCTCAATGGCTTCGAAAGCTCGACGGGATCCTCAAACTGAGCCTTGCCGTCAATCCAAACCTGCACAGGAGTCGCACCAACGCTCAACGGATCGCTGTCCCAAACAGCAATATCGGCATCGAATCCTGGCTTAACCTTGCCTAGTCTCTGACCCATACCTAGCAGATCGGCTGGTGCAGAGGTGACACCAGAGAGCGCTGCATGGTAGGGCAGGCCATAGTGATACGCCTTGGCAGCCTCAAACAGGACGTGCTGGGCATTGAGCACAGGGTTGTCACTGACGTAGACGGTCGTGAGGTTGTTCTCGTGGAGAATCTTGCCAGCGTATTCAGAACCAATGTAGGCCTCGGTTTTGTAGTACATGTTGTCAGCGAAGAGAGCTGACGCAGGCGGACGACCGCCCCATGTTCTCTTTAGAATCTAGTCCAAGTCAGCCCTGTTGTATTTCAATAGGTACAAGGCCTCGATAACTCACCTCTGGTACTAGATACGTCTGATGGGCATGATGGAAGGCTCGGACCGGGAATTTGAACTCATTCGTATGGTCAACCATAGCCTCGAGGTCTGGGACTGTGTAGCAATGGGTGTTAATGTGAACTTGCCCACGAAGAGCAGCAGCCAGGGTCTCCCAGGCAATCACCTGGGGCAGGTAATCTTCCATGGCTTCGACACCAAGACTCTCGGCTTTGTCACACCAATCGTCCTGCTTCTGCACTAGCTCCTGGGCCTGCTCGAAGGCGTGGCGGAACTCGTAGCTTTCGCCCATGCGGCTAAACGGTCTCCGACCGACTCGACCGTGAACGCGCTTCGCATTTTCACCACACGCCATTTTCATGTAACGCCAATTGCGATCCGGGTCTGCAAGCATGTCCTCGGCACTGATTTCCTCACGCCCGTCCGGTTTACCGACAGCATGCTTGATGATGAAGGCTTCTCCACCAATGTTGTTCCCGGAACCAGGCAAAACAAGCGAGGTCGTTACACCACCAGACTTGATGACTTGGATCTGTGTATCAAAGGGATATATGGCGTCAATGGAGCGAGCCCAGGGCGTGATGTTGTCGGACATCTCGTTGCCGTCCGCGTTCCCGTCGAGCGAGGGCAGTGGGTAGACACCAGCATGGCTGTGCATGTCAATGATGCCGCTTGTCAGCTGCCGACCTCCAGCATCATAAACAATAGTATCGTCGCTCAGTGATTTGACAAGAATGTTGGCCTCGACTCTCTTGATGAGCCCATGCTCGAGGAAGATGTCACCGGAAACCCACTCCCAGCCCTTTCCAGCATGCGCATCCTCTTCGCTCGTTCCCTTGACGGGTTCGCCGACCCAGATGGTGGCATTCTTGATCAGTGTTGGCTTACCGCCATTGATGTAGCGAGCGTTCTTGTCGCGGCCGAGGCCGGGCGGGTCTTGGGGTTTGGCCCGGAGCTTCTTGCAGGTCGCGAGGTCGCTATTGAGCTTCTTCAGGGACAGCTTGGGGTCGGAAACCGACATCTGCCTCCATTGAGCAAATGCGAGGAATCCAAGACAGGCCAGGACGAAGAACCTGACGCTGCGGGATCGGCGCATTCCCCGTCGGCCTCGAAATCGGCTGCTATGGGGGGCAGGGGCAGCAAATTGGGGCAGCGAGCTGGCGCTGTAGGGCGGGAGACCGCCCTTTTCATCCATTGTTGCTTGTGCCTGGAAAAGCTGCAACAATGGTCGAAAAGATGTATGGAGAGAGTTGGAAAGGTTGAAGATCGATGGGCGGGTGGGAAGAGCTCCGAGAGCTGGGGCCTGGAGATAAGAGCTCAGAGCTCCTGTCCCATAAAGAGAAGGTCCCATGACGCAAGGTGGATGGCAATCACGCCCCGCTATGGCGTCGGGTGGTTCCAGCAGGGGTCCAGTGGGGTTTGAGGCGGGTATGAGGCAGTATAGCGAGGTACAGGGAAGCGAAAAGACTAAAACAGCCCTTGATGCACCAGGGAAGTCCCCCCCTAGTGCACCGGAGCTCGGATACTGAGTCAACACAGGAAGCTGTGAATTGATTTGTGTAACATCGGGATGGACAGTAGGTAGCTTTAGGTGGGATCGGAATAGATGTAATTGCGGGTGATTGGGCAAGTAGAAACTACGTAGGTAATTATAGGCGTCAGGTACTAGTGCCGAATGTTCTGCGAACTGAATGTGGTTCAATATTTGTTTGATGGACTGGAGGTGGGAGACACGAAGCCGTGCTATCGTTCCCCCACATTAGATCCCGGCGACTGATGCTCCCATTATTGTTTTGTGACTGCTGCATCGCAGACCAAGATGCAGAGTGACCAGTCGGAGGAAAATGACAACTTCCGAGAAATGGCTTATTACATACGTCAGCGTTACTACGTCTCGACTCCTTTATGCATGTTGGATGGTTATCAGAAGGCGGGGGATAGCCAACCCCACATAAGCCTCCTCCTGTCACATATGCCAATGAGTTAACTTCGGCATCATCTCAAAGGCATTTGTCTCCTCGCTTTTCGTCTTTGGCATCTTCTTTCTTCATGTGAGAATCTCTTTTTACCTAAGCTAGCACAATCAGTACCTCTACGCCGCAATGTCTTCTCCAGATACCAAGCGTCTCAAGACCGACGATGACGCCGCCTACGAGCTCATCTACTGGCCGGGTATCCCAGGACGCGGCGAATTTGTCCGTCTTCTTTTCGAAGAAGCCGGTGTCTCGTACACCGACCATGCCAAAGAGAATGGGGGCGTCTCGTTCGTGCTCAAATACATCTCTGCCGAGGACGTTGGCGACGATTCGAACCCGCCCATCCTGGCGCCGCCTATTCTCAAGCATGGCGATCTGACCATCAACCAGCTTCCAAACATCCTCCTATATCTTGCCCCGAAGCTGGGGCTAGCTCCCACCGAGGGTGGCGGCTTGTTTCATCTCAATCAAATCGTTCTCACCATCATTGATGGCTTCGTCAATGAGTTGCACGAGACACACCATCCAACTGCCACGTCCTTGTACTATGAGGACCAGAAGCCCGAGGCCAAAAAGCGATCGAAATATTTCCTCGCAGAGCGCATCCCCAAGTTTCTGGGATACGTCCAGCGACTCTTGGACTCCAAGGCCAGTGGCGAAGGGCCATGGCTGTACGGGGGCAAGCTGACATACGCCGATCTAGTTTTATTCCAGGTGATTCATTGCCTGATCCCCTGGCTGTCATGTATGCGATTTGCTAACCAGGAATGGTCAGTGTATCGACGGAACCCAGTATGCGTTCCCCAAATCGATCAAGAAGCAACAGGAATCGGGCAAGTATGGCGGTGTATTCAAGCTATACGAAGCCGTCAAGGAGCTCCCCAACATCAGCAAGTACCTAGCAAGCGAGAGGCGGATTGCCTACGCAGAGGGGATATGGCGCCACTATCCAGAGCTTGAGGAAGAGTAAGAGAATGTGTTTAAGGATACGTGCAAGGTATACGGAGTGGCAGCTTCATGATCACTGAATCATAGTCTTTTAGTCCCTTCGTAAATGGCATATAAAAGTGTGCAATTCGAAGTGAATATTGTGCTCGACAGTCTGCAGCCCGGCAACATGAACACAAGCATTTCAGTCTTATTACTACCCCTTCCTGGCAGTCACTAGAAACCCTACTTTGAGCGAGCAAATCGGCCTATTTCAAGTTAAGAGGAGTCGTGGTTGATATGAATTTCTGATTCAATTGACTTGGGTCATTCTAAATAATGCACTCTGGTCTAAAAGCCGTTGTTCAGCTTCAATCGTCTATCCCAATCCTAGAGATCAAACATATTCCTCGCTTTCAATGCTAGTAATTAATATGCCCAAAGGCCGTGTAATAATGTCACAAAATCCTATCCACTTCCCCATTCTCCCCATTCTCCCCCCTCTTTTAGCCTTGATAGCCATGGTACGCAGTATCGACAGTCTCGCGCATGGGCTGCGGCTCTGGAGAAGATCGATAAGACTCATGCGTGCCGTCGTCTCGATCCACCGCTGGCCGCGTGGCACCGGCTCTCGTAAGGATTTCTCCAAACCAATACCGCCCGCCAATCTCTCGGACGCGCTGCTGGCGCTGCTCGTTATTCAGACTCGCCATGCCGCTGAACTGGGACAGCATGCCGCTCTCGGAAACGTAGTACATGGCTCCGGAAATGGACCGCGGATCGACTGGCATGTGCGGCCAGCGGATGAAGAAGCTCACACCGAGGGTCAAGGACATCAGCCCCATGATCACCACGGACATGCGCAGGCAGACGTAGTGCGTCATCGCCGTCTGCGTCAGCGTCCATGGGACGTTGGCTAGTAGAATCGGCATAAACTCTGACAGAATGGTCATGAGCGCGACTACAGCCGGGTATGGCTGTCCGTGTTTGAACGCAGACCAGATTCCGGAGAAGGGGTTCGTCGGTCGAGTGAGGAGGATCGAGTTCGACGCGCTCTGAGGGCTACATGACATGACTTGGTATGGGACAATCATTGCCACGCCTGTGTAGATGTTAGTTGACAGTTTGTTGGAAAGCAAAGCGAGACTTACTGATGAAGAATGCTGTCCAACCAAACGAGATGATGACACCGAGAACAGCAAACATAAATCGAATACCAAACGTCTGACCAGTCATGAAGCCCTGGAAATCATTCTGCTTCTTGAATGTGGCGCCGTAGTAGATGATGAGCACCATGAGTCCCACGAGGAAAAGCAAGAAGCACAATCGCCAAACAATACCCAGAGCCATAAACGGGTTCCCCCTGCGCTTCGTCCTCGTGACGTTGAGCGAGTCTACAGAGCTAACCTCCGCCATCGTCCCCAGGTCGTCTCGTCCCTGCAAGTTCTGCCCTGCATCGTCGTAGAGGACAATTCCGTACTCGGTTTGTCCGTGGCTGTTTTCAAAGTAGCCGAAACCGTAGCGCTTCTCGGCCATCTCCTTGGCAATCTTCTTTTCGGTCCCTTTCTGCGGTCGAATCTCGCGGTTGATCGCGAGTGAAGCTATGCCAGCCACGCTCCAGGGGTTCGAGTATAGGCCTGTCTCCCAGTTTCGTAGGAAGTAGAGGAGGAGACAAAGGAGGACGATAGTGAAGGCGAGGAGAGCAATGAGGACGTGTGTTGGGGCCTGGGTCACACCTAGAGCCGCGGCACAACCTGTTGGGTCGATGGACGTGCAAGAACCGTGTAGCTTAACGCCAATGGCTTCGGTTGCGACAGGGGTCATCAGCGCGGTGCACCAGACGATCAACATGGAGAGGAAGGTAACCGGATGGCCGTCGGCGAGAGTCGTAAACGGCTTCAGGAAACCAGCCCATCCGCTGAAATGGAGGGTCATAGTGTCTGGTCCAAGTGCACCATTAGGGCGGTTCAGGGCGTAGAAAGGCTGGTACAACTGGGCGTTGAGATCGATAATGCGGGCTGGGATCGACAACATGACAGACAAGAACGGAGGGAGGAACTTGCCGAGGAAGTATCCGCCCTCGTCCAGATCGTAAACCTTTTCCGTATATATGACGATGGGTCCCGTCTCCTCAGGCTCGGCTGATGTTGTGGCCCTTGTAGGCGTATACGTTACCATCATAGTCGAGGTTTTCGAGTAGCTCTTGGTCGTTCCCTTCTTAACCGACGCGATGGTGGTCGACTCGGTTCCTGTCGATGTGATAGTTGTCATGAAGCCAGACTTTGTCGAGACAAAGGTCGTCGGTTCGACTGAATTCACAATGGTCTCAAGCCACCCACTGTAGCTCGAGGTGACTTGTGTAACCGTCGGAAGACCGTCGGAGCCCCATAGGGTGACATCCATGGTCGTGGTATAACCGCCGACTTCGGTGACAATCGTCTCCGGCGGCCGCGAAACCACGATGACGGTCTCGCCGCCGGGTATCTCGGATACCATGGTAACTGGGTCGACTTTTTCGACCTTGTTGATTGTCTTGTCAGCTTCCACACTGACGACTTCGATGACTTTGGCTGACGGCCTCGTGGTTGGCTCTGGTGGATTCTGAGAGTCACCATCATCGCCATCATCATCATCGTTATTCGAATTGTTGTGGGAGTTGTTATTGGAGTTATCATCATCATTGTCGTCGTCATCGTCGCTGGAGTGATTATTGTTCGAGTTGTTATCGTCGTTGTTGTCATTCGAATCGTTGTTGTCCGAGTTGTCATTGTCATCATCAGAGTTGTCATTATTGTTATTGTTGTCATTGTCATTGTCGTTGTCGGAGTTGTGAGAATCGTTGTCGGAATTGTTGTGGTCAGAGTTGTTATGATCATCGTCATCATTGGAGTTGTTGTCGGAGTTGTTATGATCATCATTATTATTCGAGTCATTGTTGTTGTTGTTATGATCATCATCGGTATCATCCGAGTTGTTATTGTTGGAATCGTTGTTGTCTGAATCGTTATTATTGTTGGAATCATTGTTGTTAGAATCATTGTCGTCATCATCGTCGTTGTTTGGATTGCTCTTGTCGGACGGGGGATCCGTCTGCTTACTTCCCGGTGGCAGGGTGTAAGCAGAAGTGATTGTGACTCTTCCAATCTCGATGAAGGTGGTGGCAGCTTTGGTAGTCGTTCCAACGCTCTCCACGTTCGTGGTCCCGACGGCCTGTGTCTTGGTGGTTCCTCCGCCAGAGGCGTATGCCGTCGTGCCGTCGCCCACAATCACGGAAGGTGACGACGCAACGATGGTTGTCTCCCTCGTATAATCGGACGATTGCGGTTCGCCTGGCAAGGTCAAGGCTATGGTTGACGTGTAGTCGAAAGTGTACGGGACACTACTTGCCACTGGGGTGCCGGCGGTGCCGGTGTAATCGATCATGCTGTAGCTGGTGGATTGACCAATGATGACAGACTCTTGAACACCACCAGTCTGAGTATTCATGACATACGAGACTATGGTTGAAGTCTGCGTGACCATGACCCATGTGGTCGAGGTTGAGCCTCCGTGTACGACGGGCGACGGCTCTATTACCTCGGTTGTGAAGATTGTGGACGGAACCATGGTGGTGAACTTGATGGTCGAGGCCGAGTAGGTGATGATGTTGGTGAAGGTGCTCACGATGACACTCACTCCACCCTTAGCCCTCTCTTCAATATCTCGCTCTTGGATATCTTGTTCCTCGACATCTCGCCTTTGGATCCTTCGCACTTCGATATCTCGCTCTTGATTGTCGATTTGTCGAACCCCAAGCCGAGACCCGTCGAGATCGGAAAGCCATCGTCTGTCTGTGAATTTGACATCGGTATCAGACTTAGGCATCTTCTGTCTCGCATACACTACCAGGCCTAAGATGGCCATAATACAAGCGATCAAGCCCACAAGAAAGTACCATCTCAGCGGCGTCGGCCGGTAGTCTGGTCGCTTCCGCGGGATCGGCTGCTTGGTGATGCCATCATCCCATTGCCGCTCCTCTTCGGTCGACTGCGGGTGATACTCTGCATGCCCCCAGTGGGGATCGCGAGTCGGGTGCGGTCTGTACTCGCCGTGCCGACTTTGAGGCGATAGCGGCTCGGCCTGGGTGTCGGCCCACTGTCGATCTGCAGTCGACGGAGGATCGTATGGAGTGTTGGCGTCCCAGGGATGATCTTCAGGCGATGGTACCCGTTGGTGGCCCTGGTTCCTTGACCGGTCTTGAGGAGACGACGGCTGGTGCTGGGGGTCGTACTCGTACGTCGCAGCGTCGATGCCCTGCTGGTTGGAGTACATGGCGGCCGTTTGGGGGAGGGGAGGGGAGGGGGGGGGACGGGGACGATTCCCGTATGCTTCTTCCAGACAGAAATGTATTGTCAGATTTATAGGAGATCAACGGCGCCGAAAAATCGAAACCGTGCAAACGCGGTGGGAAGAGGCGCCTTCTAATATCTCAACGGTGCACCGGACTGTAGTAGGCAGCACCTCCCTGTCCACCAGGCCAGCAAGCCATGCATCAAGCCCCCCAAGACACAAGGCCGCCCACACGCCAAGCTCAAGCCATGAACTAGACGGGAGGGCTGAGTACAGGCTGGCCGTGTGGTTTGAGATGGGCCACCCGCCGTGCACGACTGCCGAGCCTGCTACGAATAGCATCGTCGAACAGGGGCCAAGCTGCCGGGAAGAGAGCCCAACAGCCACAGCTAGCGCGTGGAGAAAGGGCTGAAAAAGAGTGGAAAGCCGTCTCTCGCGTTCTTGTTCTTGGGTCGCACTCTGGCCCCTGCTGTTGAGCCCACTGGTCCAGACTCTCCCGTCTCAGAGGCTGAGGGAGGGGGGTTGGCCAGAGCTACGAAGGACCTGCGTTCCACGCCCGTGATTTGCTGCGCCAGCGCCACGGTACTGAGCAAGGTCTAGGCTGGAGCCGCTTAGCGCTCAGCTGGTTTTGTTGTCATGCTTGCTGCTGTGTCTAATGCATTCCAGCCCCCTCTAGACCCTGGTGTTTAGGTGGCGATCGGAGAGTGAAAGTCCACACTGTGAATGTCACAGACGGCGTCTGTGAGGACCAGTAAGCCCTGGGAACCTAAATGAGGATGTCTCAATGGGCGCACCGATTCCTCGCGTCGACGCTTTTTTGAGGGCCATGTATTGTGACCCGAGAAACATGGGGCGTGGCCCACGGGAGCTTGGGGTCAGGTCAAGCCAGAGGGACTCACGACTTTTCCCACCACCAACCCCAAACCCATTGCCAAGGCCGAATCCTACCTCATTAGAGGGTCAATGCAGAGAGATCCGTTGTGGGATCGAGCAGGGATCAAAAAGGCGCCCCTGGCCCCCAAACAAGGGTTGCCGGGTGGTGTTGGTGGTGGATGCTGGTCGAGTGTGCGAATAGACGCAGAGGTAGGGCTGAAGGCACAGCAGACCCAAATCTGGTTCAATCCCGTGACCTACTCGGCCTGACCTAGAGGGTGAGTGTCAGCAGCGCAACAAGGGAGAAGGAGAAGAATACTATGTAGATAGCTGCAGGGCGAGTATGACAAGAAACAGCACACCATCCATGATTGTGGGTATCCCATGCCACACACGCAGCCGTGCCGTCATGTCTGGTGCCGCACCCGCCACAATGGAAGCTCCAAGGTCACACTTTAGGCTTGAAAAAGCTCTCTGTCATCAGCGCTCGGCTTCGTGTGTCCTGTGGCGTCTTTTCCGTCACCAAATTAGTTGCAAATAGAGTGATTACGGCTGGCCGCCGGTGCGGTCTTAGCACCCGATAGTGTCTTCTCCTCTGCCTTTCTGCCTTGCCCCTCCGACTCTGCTTGCTGTGGGATATGCGGGACCGGCTTCAACATCTTTTTCTGTCATTTTATCCCGGTGGCCTGCCCTGAATCCGTTCCGTCGGGTTGTCACATTTCCCCCAATCTCGATTCCGCCTGCACTACCCAAAAGTCTGCCCACGCCGTTTCTGCTTCTGCGGGTTCACTCTGCCGTGGCCTGCCGCCACCAATACCAGAAGCAGACTTAGTCTTCGTTTCGTGAATGGTTACACTGACCTGCCACTGGCTGGATTCCCTCCGTTCTCTCTGTCTTTGGTGTGTGCATTTCGTGCTTTGTGTGCCTGCCCATTGCTTGCTCCCATTCGGTCTTAGACCCAGCCTCACACTTGCATCTGCATGTGCACTGCCCACGCTCCCAGCTCCCACCTTGTTCTGTTCCCTGTCCATTGACTGTTGTATCGAGGCATGTACGAGAGGACCACAATGGCGCTTAATAACTCGACACCCTGGTCTGACCAGTTACCAAATCGTCAATCCCCTCTCCGCTTTGCAGACCTTGTTAAACGCCGCTGACGGGAAGCATACGAATATTATGTGAGCCCGCACGATTGTTTTGCGCTTACTCCAGTTCCACTCATACGACCCTAGCTCCATCGCGCACTCCCTAGGTACCCTAATGCATCAACATCCTCCGTTACGCGTATGTAGTACATACGACGTCTGCTCAGTAGTAAAACCCATGTTTCTCACCCGCGCAAGTCCCGTATCGTGCCGTTGAGGCAACAATCGGCATCCCAGCATCCTTCTCACAAACTTTGACCTTGCTCCTACCTCCTCACGATCGACCAATACTTGCTAGGATCTCGCCGAGTCTATTCTCATGCGACGCGATGACTGGTCCATAGTGTACCCCCCTTCCGACGTGATGACGTGGAGGGGACCGTAGGACTTTCTGGATATGCGTGCCTAATTGGCACACACGTCTACAAACCCCGGCTACGAACGGAGAGGTATACGAGCCTCCAGGTCGACGGTCACGGATTCTTGTGTTTTCCAATGCTCATTCCGAACGAAACCCCGATAGCGCAGTCAGAATAAAATGGTCCGAAGAGTCATGATTCCACAACCGCACGCTATCCCATTATCGTGATACGATTGCGCAGATCTGCATCGTAAGACGGAATCTCCAACGCTGAAAGAGGCCATGGAAGCTTTCTCTACACTCCCTGGGCCAATCGCGGTCTGCTACAGCCTGTCAGCCAGTATAGGGTGCATGACATAGGTTTTGTTCGTTGCATTGTGGTATTCGCGGACCGATTGCATGACTTGACGAAGTATATCGCTTGTTCCATATTGTCATACAGATGCCTTGAGCCCCCCCTGAAACCCCCGTTTGCTCACTCAGTAATACTCGCGCATGGTCAACCTTTTTCCCCCAGTTAGTGACCAGTAACCCCCCTTCCGAAGCACTGGCTAGACAGATAAGCGACCGGAGGGGAGTCAACTGCATGTAAGGCGCTGGCTTAACACGGCATGTATTTGGGGTGTGTACCCGAGGGAGGCATTTGGCCATTGTAAATGGGAATCGGGAACGATGACGACATCTTAGTTTGCTTTACCTCTCATTATACTGTTTGCGGATTGTGGCCTTATGGTATTCTGTGTACGTGCTTTCTTCATTAGCAAGTACCTGCTTAGCTTAACTACCTAGGTATATCATGAAAGTCGACTGCTCTCTATCACTCTAATTGTGGTCCACCATGGATCAAGAGAAAACTTCCTTTGGGGAGGTTCGCTTGATGAATCAAGGGCACGTAATTACCCAGAAAGAGTATCAATCTACAATATTCGAAGTTGTGATTCTACTCTGACAGCATTTGGATAATGCGGACGCCCAAGCTGGATGATTGCTCTGAGAGCCATTGCCTTCCTTGTGGTATCACTTTGTCCCCTCGTTTTCCTCATTGCTCCTTTGCATAGGAGCGTCGATTTTCTCGAGTTTATCTTGAATAGCCTTTCGTATAGCAGCTTCGACCTCCTTCTTGGCTGCTGCCTCGCTCATGATCTCGCTGTCTTCGATTGAGCTTAGCTTGAAGAACTGGCCCCAAGCTTCGTCTGACACGTCGCCAAACCTTTTCCATTCGAGCCACCTCTCTGGCCTAACGTCAGTCCAGCCTAACCAACGGTTAAAATCTAGAAGTGACGGGGCATCGGTGCGCTTGTGGACGATACGGTTCGGCCAACGACTGGTAATAGTGTTTTTCCGCTTCAAACCAATACCGAAGAACTTTGTAGCAGTGAGACCACGTTCAGGCTGTTCGACATCGGCGAGAACGTTGAGGAGGTTGAAGTAATGCTCCGAGGCAAGATATCTAAGAAATAGGAATTGGATTGGTGATGACAGAGCATGATAGAGGCGGTTTACCGATCAGAAAATTTGTCCCAGTTGCGCCATACAAGCAGGCCAAGCTCGCGACGAGTGTTTCTTGGGTGATACTTCGGAGCTCCAAGTGATATTGGCGGTGCTAGCTCGTCCAACTTTGTGCCATTTTCTTTGCACATGAGCTGCCGTTCTTGATAGAGATCTGCTGCGACAGATGGGAGGTTGTGGTCCACGGTTTTACGGGTGAGTGTTAATAGCGTCGCGTTTGGGTTTTCGTCTTCATGTCGAAGTAGCGTGCCGAGTGATACCATTGTGATAAATGGTCTTTTGTCCCAGTAGTGGGCGGCCTGGGATGAATTAGTTATCTTCGCAGGATGCTTATGTTCGCGCCTTTGGAGAACTTACTTCAATTCTGTCGAACTGTAGCCTCACAGACCCGCGGCCAAGATGGACAGCAAGGGTGTGGATGGCCATTGAGTTGATACGAATGTGTGGCTTCAAGCTTTTGATACGTTGTTGAAAGGTGAGGCACATATTTCGAACGTAGTAGAACATCTTGCCGTAGACATCGTTCAAGGCGGGACCACAGTCGTAATTCAAAAGCTCCTTCATCGGCCACTCTGCAAGGGGTTCCTGTGTCGCACCTATGGGATACAGTGAATTGTCTTGGAAAAAGAGCCTAAAGATGTCAACGACCGTCCATCGAGCTCCAAGGAGAAAACGTACGGGTTAGGAGTGTCAAACTCTTCTCGGGGATGCCCATAAGGCAAGAGAAGCCCATCGGCCCGCCAACGTTTCATCCCGGCGACTCTGGCATGAGTCATCCGTCTTTTGATGCTGGCTAGAGACTCCGTGTAATTCCTGCAATCCCGCTCTCTGAACCACTTGCAATCCCTTTTTCCCACATTCTTAGTTCGGCTCAAATATTTGTTCACTTGCCACCACTGTTGTCGATTGATGTCGATTTCCACTGTCGTCCCTTGGCTCCCTCCCCGTGGCAATGTTATGGGAAATGGCATATCCTTCGGGACTCTGCCGTTTTCGTGTAGAAATTCCAAATCTGCCAAAGCAGTTCGCAGAATCTCGCCAGCAACATGTTCTACATGCTGAACCATAGATGAGGGCATCTTTGCTGAATACCAGAGGTGGACCACTGTTTCGGCATTAGTAAGTGGGTCGTTCGAGTCGTTGGTGAGAAGGAGGACGGTTAGGACCAAGCGGGCGAGATGATGGGAGGAGGTCTCATTGATAGTAGCCTTAATCTTTGGCTTAGCAGTGTCTGGAAGCTTGCAAATGGTGTACATAAGGTGGCGAAGGCTCGATTCTGCTCATGTTAGTAAGGCTGTTCAAAGTTGGTGATGACGAGAAGGAGTTTACCTCCCACGAGAAGAAGCTCAAGAGTACCGTCAAACTCCTTGCCTTCATTTCTCGCAAGATCCAGTACGTCGGTCGCCGCGTGCTTCGCCCAGTAGCAAGGATCTTCCCGGAGCTGGTTGATATTTTTATCGTTGAGGTCGTCCAGAACTCGACGACGAAGGGGACCAACGCAGCTACGGTTGTGGGAAGTCCAGTGAAACCGCCTGCACTCGTCGGAACAATACTAGAAGGTATCAGTCAAGAAGAGGCGCTTGGACAAGCAACAGAAAATGCCTTACCGCTATAAGAAAACATTCAGGGCAAGGGACCTGTGGCGTACCATGGCAGTACTCCTTATCTTCATCCTGAACTGGGCATCTGGGCTCGGTGATGGGCACGCCAGGATTGTTGTTCATCATGAAGGATGCTATATGTTGCAAGCGAAATGGCCTGGTGGGTACTAAGCCAGGTGTAGATAGAAGGGGATGGAATATGGACAAGCCAAGTGAAATGTGAAAAAGCCAGGTTGCGAGGGGGTCAGGTTGCGTGAGGGTGGAGTGGGTGGTTTGGAAAACACCTGCCACACTTGTCGGCGGCTGGCTGGCAACCTCAGGCTGGCAAGACGAGCACCGCCTGCATGTTTCTCTTCATCCCCAGGAAAGTGTCCTTGGCAAATGCAAACAGCCACCTAGTGCGGGCAGCAGGCAGCTTTGCCGTTAGCTTCAGGGGGGGGGGGAGGGGATTGGATTGTTTGGATGCCTCGAGTCTGTTTGATGCAACAATCCATTTCCGTGACCTCCCGTCCGCGTTTTTGGTCAGCAGATACAAGGCAGACCATTTGTAAAACTCACGCACTCCCAGAGAAGTTCACTATTGCATCAAACACGCGTGGTATTGTTCAACTCCTTCTATCCCGTCCTCTATATACCCTTACGCTTCTCTATTTCGAGCACAAAAGTTCGCTGTATCCGTCGCTCCAACGGAGTCCGCCCATAATGGCAATCATCAATGCCAAAGACGTCCCAACACTGACCGTCCCGTACACCCATGCACTTCGTCGTCGCAGACTGCTGAGCTCAGAAACCCACGTGGAGATTGTCGTCAAACATCCACAGAAACCGTCTTCTACGCCCTGCAATACCTGGCACCCCACCACACCTCCAATCGGCACATGTGCAATATCCCATGCCATGCCTAGGAGCACTGTCCCAAGAACGTTGGCCACGAATGTGCCCATAGGGAATCTCGCGACCATCCCATTCAGATGCAGAGAAAGGTGGAAGCGAGCTAGGCAGCCAAGAGGTGCGAATATCAACGAGAACGTCGCCTGGCCGCGCCAAGAATCATGGGGTGGGAAGACTGAGAGGAGGATAGCGCCCAACCAACAACCCAGGCCAAGAAACATCGCCAGAGGATCAATAAATTTACGCGCAACCCGGAACGGAACTGAGGGCGTTATTCGTTCTAATGCAAGGGCAAGTTGGGCTCCCACAAAGAGTCCCGCCATCGACAACGATATCGTCGTTATTATGACAGCAAGCATCGCCATAAACGAGTATCCTCCATTACGACCAGGTGGTGAGCCCGTCACACTGGGCGTTTTCAGCTCGTTCGACAAAGCAAGGAACACATCCTTGATGAAGCTCGAAAAGGTTGTAAAACTCCCGCAGAATCCCGTTGCTAGCCCAATATACATGGGGATGGATTTTTTCGCTGCCAAATGCGCCCTCTTCGCTGCAGCCAAGTCCACTATCGAGAGTGCTGAACCCTCTTCATCGCGGGCTTTTTGCTTTGCACGTTCGATGGCTTGATGGTAGACCGGAGTACCCCATTCATAACGGAAAAGCATGCGATCTTCGGCAAGAAATCCCATGACGAGGCTGCCCGCGACGTTGGACCATAGTGTGTTGAAGATGACCGGGGTACCGGGATATGAGGTTAATGCCGTGAGCCCCAAACGTGCGAGGGTTCCAAGGATGGCGAAGAGAACCAGGTAGGAGTGTGTGTAGACTTGGGTGGCGAATTCTGACACCTCGAGATCGTTTGCGGCCTGCATTGAAGGTTCCTCAGAAGCCTCTTCCTCCTCCCACAAGCCCGGCTGTAGAATAGGTGATCCATGCTCGTTTATGCCATTTCTTGGCGGTGTTCTCTCCTTTTCGGGCCCATCTCCTCCATCAGTCAGTGTCTGTAGGATGGGTGGCTTGGAAGACACCTCGTCAAGTTCAGGATATGAGTTGGGAATGTCATAGACTCCAGATCCATCTCTGGGCAGCTTCTCCTCCTCAGGCCTATCCCCTTCATAATCCAATGTCTGTGAAATTGGTGGCTTGGAAGACACTTCATCTAGTTCAAGATATGAGCCCGGAATTTCATAGGCTCCAGATTCATTTCGCTCTCTTTGGCTGTCGGCTGCGCGTTCCATGGAATATACGAAAGGGGCTCCCTGATGACGTCGTTCGGCTGTAGGTCCAGTGTGAGTCAGCAGTCTCATTCGTGTTCTCTCAAGACCATTTACCTGAAATGCTAATGCTTTTGTATAATAAGCGTAGTCGATGGAGGAAATGAGAATTGGAGTTTCTCAAAGCAATTTGCAGAAGATTTAATGTTAAAGTATGGAGAGGTAGATATGGCAACGCCGGTTATGACGGCTCTGACGGCACTGAACCTTCAAAGAAAGTGCCCGAGAATCTACCGGACGGGAATAACGGACGATCGCCCCTGTCTGGCTGGATCAGCTCTCAAGTCGCTTCCGAAACAGCTTCTGAAAGATGCTTCTGGAGATGGAGATGCTGTGGAGTGCAGGGAGCTAATAACTTTCGTACGAAGCAGGAAGACTGGGCGATAACAATGGCAGGGGCAGGCTGCAGGAATGGCGACCGGGTGGGCCGTGACCCCGGGATTCCAGATATCGCAGCGTGAGAGAACCGGGTTTTGGCGTGTTTCCCGGAGGAGAAAAGGTCGGCCCTCCATTGGAGTTTAAACAAGTGGCTTACACGTCTCTCCTCTAGCGGAAGCCTAGACCCAGCCCCTTGCATGTGGGCACTTACCGATCAATAGAACTTCTTGTTGCAGTCCTCAACAATTCGAGCCATCCTCCAACGGGGAGCTCCGAAGCTCTTATCTTATCGAGACCGCCCCTCGCCGAGCCGGAGTGCCCCACCTGCCCGCATGCTCCCGCCCGACCTTGTGATCTCCTCGACGCTCCTTGGGCGCTGATGCTGCTGTAAGTTGGTAGCACCTGCCCTGGTAGGGCGTTCGGCCATCCTCTTGCCTTCCTTGGTACGTACAAGGAGGCGCCAGGTCCATGTAGCGAATACATAAACCATTTCCCACCGACTCTCGCTCCCCTCCTTTCCCTTCTTCTTTTCCTCTCTCTCTTCTCTCTTCTCCTTGGCCCCGTCCCAGCATCCCGCCTCTGGTGATTGCTTCACCGTCTCTCTGTCATAGCCGTTCCCTACAATAAACATCCGTACCAGATCCCTCCAATACACCTATCTGCTCTCGCAATGGCTTCCGTGCCCCCCAATGTCCACGTGTCCAGCCACCCTTGCCTGCTGGCCAAGCTGAGCCAGCTGCGCTCTAAGTCGGTGAGCGCCCGTGACGTCAAGTCGTTGATCCACGAGCTCTCCATCATCGTGTCATGTGAGGCGCTGGCGAGCTCAATCGCGGCTGTCGACGGACCCAAGGTACGAAATCACCCACCGCCATTCAATCGTTGAGATCAAGATGACCCTGACAGCAGCCAAACACAGGCCGAGACGCCTTTAGGATTCGAGTTCACCACGAAGACCGTCCAGCCCAGCACCATGTGCATTGTTCCCATTCTAAGATCAGGCCTCGGCATGGTTGAAGGTTGGCACACTATCGTCTACGCTTCAAAATCCGTCAGCTTACATTCCTCTTCTAGGTGTCCAGACAGTTCTTCCCAACCCCGTTCCCGTTCACCACCTCGGTATGTACCGTGAGCCTTCTACCCTCGATCCCGTCGAGTACTACAACAACCTCCCCCACCACATCCCGGAAGACCCATCCTCTGTCTCCAACGCTAGTAGCCTTGCCATCCTGGTCGACCCCGTCATCGCCACTGGTGGTACATGCTCCGCAGCAATCCAAACCCTTCGCGAGTGGGGTGTCAAACGCATTATCGTGTTGGGTATCGTTGCTGCTGATGCTGGACTTCAAAGGGTTGCGGCGGAGTGGCCCGAGGGTACCGAGATTTGGATCGCTGGTGTGGACCAGGAATTGACACAGGCCGGCATGTTGAAGCCGGGTCTGGGTGACGTCGGAGACAGATTGTTCTTGACGATTGGAAAGTAACTTTACATCGCTGAGTGTCTCGGGACAGGATCGTGCGCCGCGCCTATACGCGGTTTGCCTAGGCATTCGTAGCAACGCCATAGATTATAGCAAGTACAGGTAGTGATACACAACAAAACAAATAATGCCCGACCCTCGTTCATTAAGTAACCATAAACTGCTCCTCGTCAAGCAATGTCTGCTCCTTCCAGCAGTCGTCAATCCATTTCCCAGATACTAGCCTGGGTTGCGTGCGCCTCGAGCTCAGCTCTCTACGCACCATGTCTCCTGCTTCACCTACCTGCATCGCATCTTCGCCATCAATTACGACATGTGTTATGCGCGGGTCATTCGGATCGTCTGTAACCTCCCCGCCGCCGTATCGCACGTAATGCTTCAGTTTAGACACCCGATTGTCGTCTACATCGACCTGCTGAAGCAACACCACACAGCGGCGGAACACGAGGCTCCTCAAGTGACTCAAGTCCTTGCCGTGTTCCTCGAGCTGTTCTAGAAACTGGGTCTTGTCAAAAGGCTCGCCGTCCTCAATCTTGGGCATGTCGGCTAGTATCTCCCTGAGCTCCTCGAGGGACACGTCCCGCGCGTAGCTGTCGCCGTACTGATCCGTGTTCTGGTCTGCCGCGTACTTTAGCGCATCGGTTGCGTGAAAGAGGTGCGAGGATTCGTAGGGGAGGAGGAATTGGTCGGATTCTTGCTCGAGGCAGTCCCTTAACCAATTAGGGCGGATCATATCTACGCCCCCGCCCTTGATGAGACTGGCAACCTTGACAACCTTCTTATCCGCTATGAGGACCATGTTAGTGCCCGGCAAGGCCCGCTGCGAGATGATGCCGCCATTTTCCCTGATGGTTGTCTCCAGCTGGGTCTTGGTCTTCTTGTATGGCTTGAGCGACTCCGAGAGCACGCAAAACTCTAGTCCCTCAAACACTTTTGTTTGCTTGCCTTTGAATTCAACGGGGGTCGAATCTTCGCCCGCGATGACAAGTTCTCTCTTCACACGTTTCGGATTCCGTCGCTTACGATCCTCGACCGTCATAGCCTTTTCCTTTGACTCCTCGTCCACCCGCGCCTTCAGCTCCTGAAACTCCTCGAGCGACAGGGCGGTGTCCCAGGCTCGATCCAGTCGCAACCTTCGAAATCGCGGAAATCGTAGGGTGAAGCCACGGGCGAACTGATCCGATGGCCCGACGCTCGCCGCCTTGACAGAGACAACGAAGGAGTCCTTGGGCCGGATCCATACGTCTGGGCGCTCAAACTGTCTGGCCTCGCCTCCGCCGAGCTCGACATATTCCGAAGGAGGGTTTTTCTGGTCCCAATCAATCCATTTTCCCTCCGTCCGGTGACGGATCTCTGCGTAGTCTTCTGCTCGGAAGCCGCCTCCAACTTTGAAGAAGCTGAAGCACTTTTCCGGGTTAGCGCCAGCCTGTATGTGGTTCTGCGTTACTCGTAGACCGCAAAGAAAGCTCGAAAGACCGCCACCGCGCTTTCCGGAGCCATAGTAACCGCCAATGACGATGCAGTCGAGAGACTCGCCAAATTCGGACATGTATTCGGGCTTAACTTTGAGCCAGTCGTCATTTCTGCTATTCAGCCTGTACATGGAGCGAGGGTTCTTTAGGACCAAGCCCTCCGAGGCATTGGCAACAACATCTCGCAAGAGCGGCTCGATCGCTTCGGCCGAGGTGGCACTCGTATAACCGTGAATTTCCAGGCGACGATGGACTGGCTTGATGGCCTTTTCGAGCGCCCGGTGACGATCTCGAAGTGTGTATTGAGTCAGTTGCTTATTGTTGAGGTAGAGAATGTCGAAGACTCGGAACAGTGGGCGATGGCCGGCAGAATCTGAATCGGACTTATTTTGCTGTTCAGAGATGGCAGCAGTTTTTAGTGTACCAAAGGGGACTATTTTATCCACACCCATATCCCAGGTAATCATTTCACCGTCCAGGATCAAGTTCTTGACGCCTGGGGCGAATGCAGTCTTCAAGTGACGAGTCAAACTTGAATTCTCGTCCTGGAGTCCGTCTCCGTACAAGTACGTGTAATCTTTGGCCTTTCTCGACCAGAAGCAGAATCTCCGACCGCCGGGATGCGCCTTGTCTTCGACCATGTGCATCTGCATCCGCTCGCCATCGAGCTTCTCCTCGATCCAGAACTCAGGGTCCTCTTCGGTCGGGTGAAGGAGCTGGATCATCTTCTGAAAGGAGGACGGCATTTGGAATTGAGCCAGCTGGGGTTGGAAGCACTGCATCAGTGCAACGCCGGCCTCCTCTTGCTGCAGCCGGACATCGCAGTCGTAGAGCTCCCAGCATACGCGCCGTAGACTGGAGGAGACGCTGAACAGGGCATCGCCATCTGGGTGCCACAGGTCCAGCAACGTCTTTTCGGTGGCGCCCACCTTCATCTGCTTGAGGATGATTCGGATCAGCCACATTAGCTCCTCGGCATTCATACGGTTGTAGAAAGTCTCAAAGACGCGGAGGTTTTCGGTCTCGCCAGCCGACGCTGCTAGCTTGTCCAGCTGCTCGTTGACCTCAGCAATGGACATGTTGCCAACCTCAGTCCGCATGGGTCGCTTCGAAATGACTTCGAAACACCGGCCGGCAAAATCCCCAGCCAAGCGAGAGGCAAAGGTCTGACCCGGGAGCTTCCAATGAAGGAGATTGTACCCGTCTTCAGAATTTTTGTCGATTTTCATGAGCTTGACGAGGAGTTTTCCAATTGCATTCTCTTTTAAGCCGTAGACGCCGCGGTCGCGGTCCTTGTCGGGGAGAATAAGGCGCAAGGCTGGGTAGAAGTCGTTGCCGACCTCTTTCCGCCATCGGATGATGAAGCGTTCAATAATGTGCCGTCGCTGCTCGTGGGGCGAGAGCTTGTGTATGCCTCGAAACGCCTTCTTGGGGCCTCCGCCTATTGCATTCTGCTTCTTGTTCTCGTTGAGAGGATTGAAAAGCTCCCGGAACAGCTCGGAAAAGACCAATGTCTTGGAATGGTTCCTGGGTCGATTGGGGAACCTGTGCCCTGTGTTAGTAGGGCGCTGGGTGGAGGGACTGGCAGACGCGGCTCACTTCTCGTCCAATTCTTCCGAACTCATCCCAACGATGCCATATTGCATCTCATCTTCCCGCTGAGCATCTCCACTGGGAGACTTTTCCTGGCTCTGTGTGCCCATGGCAACGTCAACACGTGGTTGTCACAGCTCAATGAGATTGAAACCACTCAATGAAAACAGGAATCCGAGCTTGCTGTACGCTGACAAGAATTTATGAATCGACTTTAGGTCGCAACAAATTGTGCGACGCTCATGGTAGGCGGGTGAGCGAATGATGCTTTAAATAAGCGTGTATGAACGCATAACAATGGGAATATGCGGGTGAGCTGAGCGTGTTGCTGCCTGGGCAGGTGCGTAGCCTGGACGCATGCAAGCTCTCCAGCGCACGTCCCGTTGAAGGAGTTACGTAATCAGGGCTCAACACCAAGACCAAGACTCATGCATCGCTATCATGGTATTAGCTGGGGCATCATTTGGTGGATGTTTGTGAACGTAATTTGAACATAATTAGCCTAAAACGAGATATAGCAATAGCGTCAATCCAAATGAAAGTGCATATCAATGACAAGGCTAATTGGTGGCTGAGGCTGAAGATGGTGCATGTCAGTCACACACATCAAGGCTACTAACTCAAGAGGAGTGTACAAGTAACTATCATGGCTATCCGAGTTTATTGCCTAGATTATTTCCGATTCTCTAATTAAATCGTATCTTTGAGCCCTAAAATCGTTAGTATTCATTGCCTTGGTTGCGAGTGAGAGTTCACTCATGTACCTCAAATCGGCTCTGAGGTGCAGGTTCCACACCCCATCGAGTATTCACGATGGGAATGGGTATGTAGGACATAGCAATCGCACTTGAAAGACAAACGAACGCCAATCATGTATTTCCGTCCACGAAGGGAATTTTCTCACTCCAGCCCGCAAGAGATCATGACCTACCTTAATCATACATGACCTTGGAGCGTCCTTCATTGCCACCATCTCAGTCGCCGATAGCACTCCAGCCTTCGACCAAGGGCTCTCCTAAATGCAATTATTCCGCATCACGACCACATAAGGCAGGGTTATCAACGCCGATGGTAATTGTGTGTAACATCTCACAAGCCAACCACCTCATCCCTTTTGCTTCCAGGAACTCCATCTGCGACACCGATCGCTTCCGACTGGTTCAGGCCCATGCCCATACATATAGCTTCGCAGATGGAACACGTCGTGAATAGGGGCAATCGAAGGGAAATAGCTGGTTTAGATGTCACTGCTGCCCTTCCACGATGGATGACTTCAACATCGACAGCTCACACCAAGCCTGCATGACAACCTCAAATATCATTCAACAACAGGACGACAAGATATCATGGCATTCGCTCCGAATATAGGAGACTTGACCGAATGGAGCCTCGAGATTGACTTCCTCGTCGCCAAAGAGATATCAGGCAGCCCAAGTTGGGAGAGCGGAGACAATGACCTTCGATGGGCATGTCCGGCGTTTGAGCCCAACCCTGCGGGAGCTTGTGCAAAGTACTGTGCGGAGAAATTGCAAGAGTTTGCAATGCCGCAGGTTTATATCACCGGAGGCATTGGCTTTCGCCAGAATGCTGCCGAAGACAGCAACTTCGTTACCCTGGAGGAAGTTGGAAGCCGTACTGCACTCCCTCCCAGCATGTGTTCCTGGGTCTGCAGCCCCTCCCCCAATGCCATTTCCCTTCCAACAAGTCCTAAGACGGTAGACTGGGTTGGAGTCAGATTGCGAAGCCCACTCAAGCCCTTTGAGGCTCTGCTCCCGAGCTCTTCGCCACTTCCTCAAGGCTCGTCCTCCGAGAGCTCTTACGCATCGTCGAGGTCTAGGATTCTTCCACAAATCGCGCCGTCGCCGCCGCCCAAAGACTGGACGCCTCTCGAGATGGAGAAGTCCCTTGGGGTCCTCCGCAGGACGGTCAAGATGCACTCCAACTCGACTTGCCAGGTCAAGATTCACTATACGCTTCGACCCTGGGGCTTCGACCTCTCACAGGCAAAGAAGGTGCTGACTATATGTAGGATAATGGAGCCGGAGCTCCTCCTCACGCTTCGTCCCAAGGTCCAAGATCCTGAACGCAATCACTTTCTACCAATTACTAAATCCTCCAACATTGCCAAGTTTCAGGCCAAGTTTCCAGAGGGATATATGAGCGCGCCTCCTGATGAGTGCAAGCGGCGGCTTGGCCAGACCAGGCCCAAAAGTGGCCCCCAAGCCGATGAGATGGACCAACACATCCCCACTCTCAACGACTCCTGTCTTCAGGAGCATCTGCAGTTGATATGGGGCGCTACCTCGCTCTCCGAGCTTGCCGGCTTCATCAAGAGTCCCGACGGTGAGACCGCCATCGCCATTCACGCTCCTGAAGGAAACCTCAGTCCGACGATGGAATTTCGGTACGCGGTGTGGCACCCACAGGCAGAGGGGATGGCGTACTGGCTGCGCCTCATCGGCCGCATGTTCTTCTTCGCCATGGAATCCTCTTACGCGGAATTCAAGTTCATTGTCGCGGAGGTCGCCAAGAATGCGTCGACAATATCGCAGGTCGACGAGGAGGAGCGATGGAAGACACTTCTGACCTACAACTTTGACAACACGATGTGCTTCCACTGGGACCATGCATGCAGGCAAAACCAGCAGGAGGGCGGTTGTCTCTCGCCTGTGAATCTCGACTGCCAGGGTATCTTGGAGGTTGATCCTCGATTTGTCTGCATCAGCGTAGTTGAGAGAGATTCCGAAAGTTCGGGTTCGGACAGCTATCCATCTACGCGTAGCTAACCACGCATATGTTTTTTCACAGCTATTGAACTTCTTCGTGAAAAGACGGCCTACAAGGGTTGTCCCCACCACATACAACTGCGTGGTAAAAGATAGGGTGCCAGCAGCTGGTTTGCAGCATAAGGTCAGGCTGAATACAAGTAATGCGTGCATTGCTGATTCTTCATGATCCAATGCTAAATCTTATTTATGCCCCCCCTGAGAAAGATCCTGTAGATGGCAACGAACCGATGCCGCTTCCTCTTAATGCCATTTGGTTATCCAACGCCAGGGTATCGCAACACTAAGCTAAACTACACATATCCAACCCATCTATATCATCCAGCACCGTGGTATCAAACCTTAAGCTTCATCTTGATCTTCCGTTTTGAATTTGACTTCGATTTCTTCCTGATTGACCCGACGTGCTTCCTCTGGACGAGCCGGATCAACCAGCTATGAATCATATCTCGCATTAGAATTAATATGGTAGTAAACACGGTCGGTACGGCGCATGCCCAGCTGCACACAGTTGTATCAGTACATTTCCCTTCTTTGATGATACATGGCCTCGAGCTGTCACTTACAAGTACCAGATTCCATTCTCGATCTCTGGGAAAGAGCCACTAAAATTCTGGCCAAAAAATCCGGTAATGAAGGTCAATGGCAGGAAAATGATGGTGACGGTCGTCAGCTGCTTCATCGATTCGTTCTGATTGGCCGAGATGGTGTTGAAGATAAGACTGATCAAGTTGTCGGAAGATTGCTTTAATTGTTGCAGAGCCTCTGTAATCATGATGCAGTGATCGAGGACGTCGCCAAGGTAGGTATGTGTCATGGGAGTGACGATGACGCCTGATGTCGAATTATCGAGCTCCTTCATCGCCTCATCCTGGGTGAGATGGGTCCTATGATCTCGTAGGACATTGACGATGTTGTCAATTGGGTTGAGGAAACTGAGCATCTTGTTGATCTCGCTGATGCAAATGTAGAGGCGTTTGCTCTGTCTCATACTCGGTGCGGTCAGGACGTCCAGTTCGATGTCGCTAATAATGTCAGAGTATATTGAAGTCAAAGGGATTGCGAGATCGATAATGGCGTCAATAATAGCCTGGACGAGGAGAGATGCATCGTTGGATTCTCGCAGGATTGTCCCCGGAGTGTTGAGTCGAGTGACAATCGGCCGCTCGACGTCACCAGCCGAAACCTCAAAGAAGGAAATGACAGTATTGTCGGATGTGAGAAAGATGGAGACCTGCTCGGCAGAAATAGCCATCTTATACGGCGTCAGGGACGAATGGGCCTCCATGAACTCGGTCCTGGCCTCGTTTCCCGAGGAGTGGTACCGTTGGAGAGTGCGAATCATGGAGGTCTCCTGCAACATTTCGCCAATGGCTTCCGCCGAGATTGCGTTGCCCAGCACGTCCTTCTCCACATCCATGGGGTCTTGACGACTCCTCCAAAGGTCCTTGATTGAATCTTTCAGGGCGCCATGGGGTTTGTGCGAGTAGTTGCTACTGGAGTCGGACGAGTCGGAGTCGTCTTCGACTAAGTGAACGAGCTTCTGCAGCGTCAAGACGATGAAGGCATGGTTGGGGTACCTTGAACGAGTTAGCCGGGTTCAACACTTTCATCATGATAGGCACACTCACCAATCGGCTTTTGTCCTGTTTCTGATGTTCATCAGATCCTCCAGTGCCAGCTTGTGTAGTCCCTTCTTGCTTCCGATAGCCTGGATGACATCCCAGCTCAGGCCATTGACATTGATCCACCGACACTTGGACCAAGCCGGCTTGGGTTCCTCGAGGAAGCGGATGAAACCCTCGTTTTCGAAGTGGCTCTTGACCATGTTCTCGTGCGAAAAGTCGACGACGGAGATTTCGCAGGGCGCATTCAGCGTGGGCATCGACGCATGGCCGCCATCGGGCAGCAGAGGATCGTACCCTGGCTCAGAGCCAGGTTGCCAGCCAGGCCGGGCGCTAAAAGTGCCGTCCAAGTCATCCCAATCCTCGACATTCTTAAAGGTCGTCGTGCGGGTCATTCGTCGTCGCAGGATGGGCGAGAGATCGAAGCCGCGCTGGCCATCGGGGTTGGAACCAGGTCGTCGCTGTGAGCCGAGAGACGGCGAGAGGTTGTCGGTGTCGAGAGTGAGGTTATATCGAACATGACGAGCAGGCGCAGGGACAGCAGGGGGGTCCAAGGACACACGGGTGTTCGATGAGTGGCTCGGGCGAGCTTCTTCTTCGTTGTTGTGAGACATGCTGTCGCGGGGGCGACGCGATCGTTATCGCCCTGTAGCAAGCAGCGAGATTGGGCCACAGCTAATTCGACGCGTAGATAAGCCCTGTCGCATGAGATAGAGGAAGCGGGCTACGGAGAGAGAAAGGAGCTGGAATGGTAGCAAATAGCAGAAGAGTTCGCCATGAAGGAGTGGTAGATAAAAAATCACACGAAAGATTTGGACGATGTTAGAGAAAAAGCCTGTACTTGGCAATTGTTGCGTCACAGAATACTGTTCAGGAGGTCAGCCCCAAATTGAGACCGGGGATTGGTGATTGACTCCCCGGGGGGACAACCACTAACTTAGCTTCACACGGCATCAGGTTGCCGATGACGGGGTGCCGTTTTGACCAACTAAGTATTTAGTGCGCTCCAGCCCTCTGAGGCCATGTTTTATATGGACTTACGTGTGAACTAGCGGCACAATTCCGTCGTTCTAGAGCTGTCGGCACATCCATGGTGATGTTTCCTCCGACTTGCCATTGCCGACTAGCCGTCCGATGTACGATAGAATAAAGCTCTAGCCAAGCTTCCCCGTCTCCACGTCTCCCATTCTAGGCATGGCTTGGCATCGACAACCATCCAAGTCGTCACCTTGATTCAGCAATGATTTCACTCGTGAGAATACTATGCGAGGTGCCATAATTCGTTTCTATCCGATCCCTCTTGCCACTCACCAACACAATGCCGAAATTGCGAGAATTGCCATGTCCACCGTACCCTGGCCGAAAGCAAAACAACCCCCTGACAATTGTCAGACACAATGGGAGAGACCATTCACCTATTTTTAGCTCCTCTTGGCTGTAGCAGTCCACATCTCCAGAGGAATGCACTACACGTACAAATATGTAGCAGTTCCATACGCGGTAATCATCGTATGAGAAGTCTTCACCTCGATATGGGATTGGGTGCACTATGACTCGCTGAGTTGAAATATTGATTCATCGTGTAAGTGGCCGTAGTCGACACTTCCTAGCTTGGGGAAGCGCGCCTGTACTTGTGGCCGTCTAAGCCGCATAATAGCACTCCAAGCTCACACCACCAAGATCATACATCTCACTTCCTAGGATGCATACAGGTTTAATAAACAGCATGGTCGGAGCCCGCGAAGTCAACATCCTACTCCGAGTCGCCCTCTCCTTTGCCCCCGTTCTTGCCACGTCAGCGCGCCAGTGACGCCACCCCTAAACAAGGGCACGCAAGCCTGATTCTCACTACTGAAGTTCCATACGCATACCATCGCTTGCCCAATCCTTGTCGTTAAGTTTTCCATCACTTGTAATGGCACGGGATATTTTCCACCGCAGTGCCCGGGGAGTTGAGACCAACTGGCTAGCACGCATCATCAGGAATGGCTTCAAACTCCTGGAACTTTGGGAGAATCAGCCAATTACCCCGCGAGGAACATTAAGCAATCTCTGATCAAGTTGGTACTGTTCTGTCTCCACCGTGTACATAGTGTGTTGAGCGGGAAGTCATGCACTGGTTGGGATGGGATTAAATGAAGGTGGCCTAGCCCGACTTTCAGACTAATAGATCCTACCGACCAAGCTTGTGATTGAACACCTTATACCTTCACAAGCACAACATGTTACAACATCATGTAGTTCCATTTACGTCAGGGCAGCCGAATGGCAACGTATCGATAGTCTCAGGAGTCCAGGATTCGTGATCGTTTATCCGGTCCGGCTGTTGGTGGATTCACCAGCTACGCTAAAAGTTCAGGGTGCCCGCTTATTGCTATAGCTAGAAATTATCCAGTATATAACCCAACAGCTGTCTAAAAATCCCATTGCAGGATGCTTCGCACCAAAGTCCGCCATAACATCCACAGTGGTTACGTAGAAGTACGTATTGGCACATACGGGTACTCTTAGGATCCCTCTCGAACCATGCTCTACCAGCGTGGTGGCCTCTGGATGTCGCACCGATGCCAAAATGTCGATGCCAAGAGGCTTTATAGGAGCAAGTTTTATACATGTAAAAAAGCATCATGATTTCATTATCTTATTTCGGGATATGATAGTGTCGGGTATCACGTGCACGTAGCGACACGGCTTGTCGTCTCCAGCCCGCCCTTACGAACTGCAGGTGACCGGCCTGCAGGGCCATGGCTAAACCATCCTAAATTTCTGGCGCGAAACACCATTCATGGCACCTGTGGCTCCTAAATGACGATGCATATAGTCCATGTTGATGTTTGGGTCCATGTTTGATAGGTCAAACCCTACTTCGAAGAAGCAATCACAGCTGCGAGACCCGGCACTCGTAGAGCAGTGAGAGTCCTTTTACACCGAATGAGAATGATTATCTCCGTGTAATGGCTCCATATGATCGTGAAATGATCATGATCCAGGGGTCAATCCGGGATAGTGAGACAGTGACGGCGACAAAACAGCGCGCGGCCAGCGGATGACCGAAACATTCTCCAATGACACTGAAGCGTGTTCTCTTACTAAGTCCCGGGTACATGTTTCATGTATCTGAGGCATGTTCTACGACTTTCCAAGCTTCCAAACGTTTATATCATGTACAGGTTCCACTCTTATTGGGGTTTTGCACTTGCATGACTCTGTCAGTCTGAAGCCCGCTAAGTATCGAGGTAAATAACCAGGCGTGGGGAATATCCACAGCGACAAATTTCTTATCTATAGTTAAAACCATTCTATAGAGCAAATGAAAAGGCTCTGCTATCTTCTCGTCCAGGAGCACATTCACCTCAAAATGATTCCGATCGTGATAACCCTGGTTATGACAGACAGTATTCCGATCACGTGACCGGATCAAACCGGCAGGCGATGTTTTGTTCGCAGCCAAACAGACCAACTGATCCGCCACTATCTTATCACTCCTGCAAACCTCCGGTCCCAGTGGCCGACATTCCCGATCACGATCTAGATAAAGATTAGGCCAGGGGAATACACGAATCAAATCGATTTGTGTTCCTTGTCACCGCCCTCACTTAGGATAGCTAGTCTTAAGTAGTCGCCGCTCAAATCTAGCGACTTCTCTCCGGTGCCGGGAGACGGAGGACGGAGCCCGATCGACCGGCTGTGACCGAATTCCCGAACGGCGTCCGGGCGTAGACAAGGACATCGCGTATAGCAGCCATGGACACAGTACATGCGATCGGTGAATGGTCAGTAGTGAACGGTTGGTGTAGTCTAGGTATCCAATGACCGCATGGCCTGTGCAGTACTCTGTCACTCAGGCCTATCTCGTGTGACACAAGCGTTTCCATGTCATATAAACAGGGTTGAAGATCACGTCGAGTGCCACTTACACCTAACTCTGCTTTTTTCGTCCTCTCCCGCGCGATTCTCAAAAGTCTGTATGAATTCGACAGTACCTACAGAGGAAATGGACAAGCCATCGCGAACCCGCGTAAATGTCATGTCCCGGACCCGGACCGGCTGCCTCACCTGTCGGCGTCGAAAGAAGAAATGTGACGAACAAAAGCCAGCTTGCGGCGGCTGTAAACGCAATTCGCTCGACTGCAATTGGCCGACGCACCCAGCCGTGTTCGTCGGATCGCATAGACGCCGCCAAGCCAGAAGCTCACCAGGCTCAATACTGGCACATCAGCAATCAACAGCACCGACTCCGAGAGGATCTACAGAGTTGGATGTTGCAAAAGTACACCGCCATCAACACCGTCATCAGGATGCTGACAAAAGCCCAACATCATCCCGCTCGACCACCCCGTCTCCTTGCCCCAGCTTCAACTCCTCGGGTTCACCATCATCCACAACCTCATCTAGCAATTTCTCGCCTGTCACACCTGAGAATTATCATCAGTATGATGAGAGCAGTTCTTCGCCAGATATGGCCAGTGCCATAAGCGCCACCTTTGATGCCATTCAGCAAGCTTCGTCCAGCACATCCACGAATTCTTCCACAAGAAGCACATCTCCACAGCACGATGTAATGTGCAATTCGATTGCGATACTTCCTCAATATGAACACCATCGCGCTAGCCTACTTAGCTATTACCTTACCAACATTGCGCCTAGCCTGGGAAGCGGGACTGCAGATGTCAACCCCTTCATTGACATGCTTGTGCCCTTGGGCCTCTCGAAACCACTCATCCTACATCTACTTCTAGCCCAAAGCGCCATGGTTCAGCAAGCTTTCAACAAGCGCCTTTTCGATGATGGTTTTGCGCAACTTTACTACGCCGACTCGTTGCAACTCTTCAAGGACATGTCAAAACGGCACCTTGTCGAGGAGAACGACGATTTGGTCATGTTAACAACCGCAAGTCTAGTCATGTGTCTTACTGAGGTCGGCAAAAATTCATTCCTAAACTAGAGAAGCAATCAAGTCTAATCATTTCAACAGGTTGTTATACCAGACTCCAGTGGTATTCTTTTCGATCATCTTACGGCGGCACAGTCATTGCTTGCCAAAGTCCTCGCCTCGTCACCGTTGGAGCTGCCCATTGATCTGCGCAACTTTATGACTGAGTCATACATCACCGCATCAGCTTTAAACCTGGCTCTAGCACCACTGAAGCGCAATTCAACGCCTACTCTTCACCCCGAGATTGAGCGGGCGGCAAGAAATCTCGCCGACGAACAATACCTCGGTCAGCTCTCGGGTTGTTGGATCGAGCTTCTCTTGGTGGTACTACAGATTCACCAACTAAGGCAGGGAATCATGAGTAATCTAAGGGGCAAGTCTGGCCCGACATTCGCCGATAACATCATCATGTTTGGATCGCTACAGACACAGATCCAATGCTTCTTCCCGAGCCCATCCGTGAATCAGGAGGCTCTACTTGCCGGTCTTTTTTTCAAGCAAGCGGTGCTCCTGTACCTATGGACAAGTGTGGACAAACCCCCCTCTGGAGAAAGCCACAGCATGCAGTCCATGCTCATCAATCATGCGATTCAGGAAGCCATCTCCGTTCTGGATCAGTTGCCCGCCTCCGCCAGAGTCAACTCCAGTCTCTCCTGGCCACTCACAATTATTGGTTGCTGCGCACGCAATCCCGAAGTACAGGATACCATTAGAACCAGACTCAACACTATGATTGAGTCGATTCGCCTGGGTAGCACCAGGCAAGTCCTTGGGCTACTAGAACGTGTCTGGAGTCGACCTGATGTGCCCATCAGCCCATGGACCCTGCACGAGGTGATTCAACAACACCATGTCACGATATCATTCATTTAGACCGCACAGTCGGTATCCAGTACATGGTCCTCATATTCATTGCTAAATCGACAAAAAAGAATTACATACAACATTGGGGATTCGCTAGTCGTCACCGACCTAGCTACTAATCCAACTCTTACTGGGTTATCGGTGGAGATCGGACGGGATCCCGAGTTCTCAAGTAGATGTGGTCGTATGTGCAGTGCGACCCATTCTCATGGTATTATATTGAAGGCTCATTGGGGCCAATCTTATTGATTTCTTCGCCCATGCGGGCCGAAGCCAACGACGCGACGGACATTCTACAAACCTCCCCTCGTTGACACAATAAATCACAAGGTGGTCAGGTTTCGAACAGTGAGTTCGTTTAAAGAGAATTCCTACAGCGATTTTGTCGTTGCACAGGTCATGACTTCGTCAGTTATCCGAAATTTATTATACGACCGGGATGCCTGAAAGCGAGGACGGTGAGATGTTTTGGAAGACAGACAGGTAATGAAGAACCGGGTGCGAGAATCGCATATAACGACATTGTAATGAAGATAAAACAGTAATCATTAATCAAATCAGTCCGCTATGTATGACAGAACGGAACACGTAAGTAAGAGTGCTCCCAAACGTCGTCCACGTATTAGTCTGCTTCAACCATGCCACTTCATTCTCCGTGCCATTAATTACTCAAAGCTTCGGCGTCTCAAACAGTATTAGTTCTTGGTGGGACTGGGTCAACACCACTCTGCCCGCCCAAAGCACCCGTCGCAGTGTAGTCCGCTGCTTCAATAGTTGTCCCTGTGTTTGGGCTGCTGTTCTGTGGCACCGTGCCCTGATCAGTCTGGTTCGCAGGCGCCGCTGCATTAATTTGGTCCCCGAGCTTTCTCAACTTTGGATGACGTTTTCCCTCGTCGTTGCTCGCTTCCACGTCAACCGTCAAGATGTTTTTGCCCAGTGGCAAAAGGGGTATCTCGTCGTCGTACCTATCCCAACCTGAGACCCCGGCTTCCTCGTTAGCCATACGCAATAACTGCAGATTCCCGTACGAGATCCACTCCAGCACAAAGGCGTTTTTCTTGTGACGTCCCCAACACACGACTAGTTTGATGAGAAACCAGGGCGCGATGATCATCAGACCTCCGATGACGGCGAGGGAAACGAAGCCGGCCCTATAGAAGTTTTTGAACTCGTTGTTCTTGATCTTTTGCCAATGGCATATCATACCCTCGTAATCGTGGCTCGACCCTTCTGACAAAATGGGCAGTCTGTTTTCCATACCTGTCGTATCCTGCGGGCCCGTGGAAATGCGTACAAACTGAAGCTGGAGGGCAGCCAATTGCGTGTTGAACCAGTATGCGACCTCCTTCTTCCACTGGTCGTTAGGCAGCGGGTTTTGATACCCATCCCAGAGCCCAGGATACTTTTTTGCCTTGAGCATGTCCGACCCCATTGTCTCAACTAGTCTGCCAATGGGACCAACTTGGCCAAGAGCCCATCGCATGGTATTCATGGCCGCGACTTGCATCGGTGCGAGCCCTGTCTCCTTAGTTATGTCGGTCCCAAGCATCAGCATCCCTGTTTGGTTGCTCCAGTTATGGGCAACTGGGTCGTAGAAGATATATTGATCCACGCAGCCGATGGCGGTGATTGGTGCATCAGGTAAATACCAACCGGGGAAGGCAGCGTCTTGGCGGTTCGTGGCTGAGTAGAAAGGATCTCGACAAGGGCCGTTGAATCCGGAAACAGGAACCTTGTTATTGTTCAGGATTATAATACTGACGTCGCCATCATCACGGCTCAGCTCGTCTATGGGAGTAAATGTACCAAAAGACTGAGACTGGTTATAAGTGTAAGAGTAGTACGATCTATGAGTAAATTAGTAAGGGTGCCAATCATCGAGGATCTAGGACTTACGCAAGATTATAACCCGCGCTAGCTGTGAACTGTAGGTTGCTGACGCCGAAGGTATAGTCATCCGAAGATGTCGCTCCAAAGTAGACTTTGGTGATGTTCTCTCCATCTATTGTGCCATCGTCGACTAATGACCAGGCCTTCACGTCGAGCGGCGCGCATGTCGTTGTTTTTTGAAGCCCAAACCGACCTCCCTTGGGCGAGTTCATACCGAATTGCTCATGCGAGTCTAGAATCATGGTCCTCATCTGAAAAGCTGGGAACGTCTCCTTCCCAAGGCACATTTCGGCTTGAAAGGGGCACTCTGTGTTGTGCCACCCCTCCCACTTCATTCTCCGCTTTATGAGGAAGCTGTCGCAGAGGTCGGACGGCGAATCGACTTCGTAACAAAGGTCGGTGTATTGAATGGCCTCCCGTGTGCGGTTAGCTACGTCGGTGGAGGCGATAACCGCACTGCCTTCAAAGGACGCTTCCCACCACCCGCACAACGGGCTATCAATCAATACCTCGACACCTTGGTTATCAAGCATAAAATATGCAGTGATGAAAGGTAATGCGATGAGAAACGTGAGGAAGGATAATAGCGCAATGAAGATGATCGGGAAGGTCCGGAGAACGACTTTGGGGTCCCTCCATCCATAGTTGAGCCACAACGAAATATATGTAATGCCAACGGTTCTGTCATCTCCTCCATTGCGTAAAGTAGCCTGCTGTTGATGCCAAAGGGCGTCGCGATCCACGCTCGTCGAAGTGGATGGGTTTCCGACGAGCTTCAGGTTCCGCGACCTGCGCCAGATGAAGAGGGCAAATGAAATGAGCGACCAGAGGCCGGCTTCCATAAAGACGAGGAAAATACCGATAAATACCATAAGGAGCTCGGCGTTTTTCTTGGAGACGGTAAGTTTCCCACCGGTAGTCACATCGCCGTCCCAATTCGTCCAGCCACCCTTGCGGATGTAGTCGGGCTTAACATAGAAACCAAGACTCGACATTTCGATGAATGCGGAGATAGACAGAACTCTCGAAGCGTCTGTCCCAGCTCAACGGCGCGACATTGCTTTATTAAATTACAGATATGCCGGCTCATCTATAATACTTATGCCCAACATGCACTACAATGTTCCTTGTAAAAAGCCAAAAAAGCATGCATGTTTAAGGCTATCACATCTAGCTCAGCCATGACGCACCTGTTTCAAACCATCACCAGAGCCTTGCCTGAGAAAAAGCAATCTAGCTATTCGTGTGACCTATACGCAAGCCGTGGCATGTTGCTAGGCGATAGATGGCTTGCCTTGAGATACTAGATTGGCTACGCAACGCCACCTACCAAGTTGTCTTAGTCGAGCTGAAAACCCTAGAATTCTAGCCCGCGTTGGACGAGAGCTGAGTAAAGACTATGGTGAAGGCGATGTAACGGTCCGTGCTGGATTATCACCACTCACACACCACTACAAGCCACATGCGGCTAAGTGTTGCTACATCTTGGCTTAGTTCGCCATATCCAGAGCCTCACATCAATACCGGCTCCCCAAAACGAGCACCCATCAAAGGCGCGTTGTCTCCTGACAAGATTGATCCAGCAATGGTCGGAAAGTAATTGTGTTTGAGCTGGCATCCTTTTCATCTGTCGCCCTCAGCCACTTTTGCTTACCATGAAGTGTCACAGTAATTGCACAAGGCTGGGACATGAATCAGGTGAACACCAGCACTTCATCCAACCAATCAAACCAGGTCCTAGACCGGCCGGACCAAGTCAATCCTCACTTCAAAGTACTCAACTCCCTGAGGAGTTCAGTTTCCGTACCTGTGATGCTCTCCTTTAGGTAAGCTGCACTTCAATTATCATCATGAAGCAGCTAGGCATTGTCACCGAGAGCTTTACGTGTGTTACATCAGGGATATATGCAGGAGGCAAGTACGGGATTTTGTGGCGGCGTTGAGACATACATAAAAAATGCCAGTTCCAGGCAGAAGGAAGACTTGATGTCTTGGAATATGAGTGAGCCCGGCTCATAAGCCACGTGGATGTAGGACACGACGGGAGAAAGGCGTTACGCGAGGGATTTACCGCGCCTAGAGCGCATAGGTTAGTTCATTTGTACGGTAAACTCCCACCAATAGGCCGCCATTGAGGTCGGAAGAACACTGCAATAATTTGCCCCTACTTCCATCCACCGACGTCAGCGGAGCCTAATGAGATACCTTCACCGTCAAATTCCTCATGTACTGACCAATATCCAGGTTCTGGCCATATTGCATGGCTCGGGTAAATCCTCCCTACGAGATCCGCGGGACCCTGCCAAAGGAAGATGTGCTCCCAGCACCGGAAATCAGCAAATAATGATAGACGACGGCTTCACGCATGCAAGCATCCTCAAGCCTATGTAGATCCAAACTCAAGGTTCTCCACAAACTCAAATTACCTAAGTGTAGGAAACATCCACACAGACAAACCGTATAGAATGAAGAGACCAGCTCTGAGGGCCATAGGAATGGAGCGCTACATTGGAGTCAATGGCCAACACACACGTATAAACATCACACCCCCTTCCGTATGGGTCAACCTCTCAGCGTACATGAGTAGGTTGCTAAATATGCTGCAGTAGACTGATTAGCCAAGCTTCTTGCCGCCGCCTCTTCAGAGTGACCACAGCTGGTGAAATACCTTGTACTCGCAGTCGTGAATGTTATACCTGCTACTAACGCATAGTATTTATGTTAGAAAATTCACTTTATACCAAATTTGTTCATTTACTCTGTTATTTAATTATTATCCCTAGGAAAGACTGCCAGGGGATCATCCTCACCCCAATATCCGCCTAAGATCACGTATGAGTCCCAGAAGCACTCAGCAACAGCATACCCAATACAGATGGAAGTGATCCCGGATTTTCACTTAATATTTCTCTCAGCGCCTTAGGCTCCTCCTCAGGTTTCCTTTCCGCATTTCTCCAGATTTTAGTTCCCGATGTCTCCTAAACCCCGTAGAGTATAGTCACAGCTACAATCTTCTTACCACTCCAATCAAATCCGCGAGGAAGTATTCCTGTCACAAAACAAATGCTGACTCTGAGCAACATAGTGCTCGTGATTCGACTGCGTAGCGATGAAGAGTTTTGCGGTGGACCTGGTGACGGGGAGATCTTCATGCAATGGCGGGACCGAAGTCGAATCCCCGACAACAAGCATGTGGACTTACCTGGGCTAAGGAGACGGGAAAGCCGAAAATGAGGGTGTTAATGCATTTCGTGCCCAATGCCATTTGCCTTGAAATTCGAAGCCATCGTTAGATTGATGGCGGCTCCTTAGGCCATGAGTAGTAGCGACGGTCGCCCGACTTGCTCGAAATTGACAGTCAGGAGCTCCAGAGCTATCCCTGGAAACATCCCAGCTTGAGTTCATCGGTATCCTTGCGGTGCCCGCTCGATAAAACACAACGGATGGAGCTCTCAAACAAAATCTGCGTCGTTGCCCTTCAGAGCCGAGACCAGGGCAAAGGGGCCACCAAGCAACGTCGCAACTGAAGTGGGCTGCATTACATCTCACATGAGCGTCCTCAGCCAACTACCGGGCCTGGACGACGCGAGAGCAACCGGCAACCGAAGAAGGCATCAACGGTGCCTGCGGCGCATAGATTTTGTGACACATTGCACCGAAATGTTCGAGAAGGGCCGCTGGCAATATGTCGGTCTCAAGTCAAAGTTGATGATCGACGTTGGCCCATATGACAGGTCTTTCGCAATGGTCTGTCTGGATGGCGCCAAGGAACATGTCACATGCACGGACGTCGCCGCCATGGTCGCACAATGACATGAGCAAAGCGTTAGGAAAGGCTTGAACACATGACGCACCGTTTTGGACGGGGCCAGGCCAGCATGGAGTGTAACAGTCAGGATGAGGATCCCTCCATGACCCGCCAAGGGCTTATGTCGATTCGGACTGACGCTGGCGAGGTGGTCATTCCGCCATCGGTAGTGCGGTGAGCCCCAGGAACAGCAGCAGCGACGCCGGCAATAGCAAGCGAGAAACGTTGTTCCGACCTACTTCGGCCATCTCGGCGAAGCATTCCGACTCGGCATCGGCTTCCATATGGACAGCGCCGACGGTCAAGCAGACGACATGCCCAGGCCAGGCCACCCAAGTCGAACATCGGACATCGTGCACAGCAGCCGATTAATTCAGCGATTGGCTTATCCAGCTACACCATCTCACCGTCGATCTTCCGGCGGGAAGCATGCATGGCGATGTGCTAGCACAACGTTGCTGTGGGCCATCTCGAAGCTTGCATAGCGGCTTGATTCAACATCGTGTAAGTTGCTGCGGGTTGAGTCGGAGGCTTTGGCCGAAGGGGTTGGCTACCCGTATGATTGCCAAGACCTTAAGCTTCATTACCGATGTCTCAAGCGTGGAGGCTCGCTTCTTCCAAACCTGCATTCACAGCTGGATATGGGATCGTGGTTTCGATAGTAGTGGTATGCCCGTGGGATTGTCGTGGGCGGAATGGAGCAAGCCCACCGAGCTGGAAGTGCTCTCCCAGTCCCCGATTGATAACTCCTATTAAAGAGGATCCTATAAGATAATTATAGCGTAAAGGTGGCCCGCGCATCGGTCGTGATGCGGCTCAAAAGAGATGGCGTTGGACCCGCGCACCAGAAGACGCACAAGAAAAGGGCGTTTAATAAACGTACGCCCTCTGTGCGACAATGCGGTACGTACCTACCTTAGCTTGTGTAATGGTGGCGAACGTCGGAGTGTCCTGTCTCCAAAACTCTTCAACTCGCATTGCGTTTTCTTCGACGGAAGACGAGGGGACGATTGCGTGTCGATGGCGTTTCTGACGAAGCTGCCTCGCTTGGGTCTCAGGGTCTTACCCAAGACATTTCCTTCCAAACCAGCCATTCAAAACCAGGATCTTGGTTGAAATTAGAGACCTTGACCCCCATGCCCACGTTGCGCAGGACTGAGCTATAATTGCACCATCTTGGTGTTCAAAGTTTTCGCAACGGCGAAAATGGTCGGGCCAAGTCCAGGGTGTGCTGGCACCAACATCGACTTGAACACACCAACAGGAACGTGACAACTAGACAGCGTCGAGACAGGGCTGAACTGGGTGTTCCCGACCGAGATGAGATGTGGCTCGTGGTGGCAGGCCGCCGATCGTTTGGGTAAAAGCTACTGCCGGTGGTTCGCGATGCCGGGATCTTCAGGCACACAGGGTCAATTTGTTACGTATTAGACCGCGACGGACCGCCAGGGTGCTGGCACACGATGAGAGCCGCACCCATGAGGCTCACTCGATGACTCGGTGTATGCCGAACAGGCGGCGCGGGCTCGGCGTGCGCGGCGTGGGAGGACTCGGCTCTTGGTACCTTGTCCAGTTCACCTTGATTCCGAGCCTGATGAATCATGGACAGTGTGAGTGTGTGCGATGTTGGAGGAGGCGGCTCCATCCACATGGTGGGGCTCCACCTTTCGACCGCCATGGCAGTGAACCCCGAGAAACCATTTTTCACGATGGAATGATATCTGGTTAGGTCTCGGGTATGGAAGCACCCTAGTTTTTCAGTCTCCACTTACTCGAGATTCGCGGGGCGAGTATAGAGTGGAAGCTTGTTGTGCAACAACATGATGTTGGCGCAGAGCGGATCGCGGTGTGATCTGCATCGACGAAGTGGCAAAGAATTGAGAAAAAAACTTCTAGAAACTTGCCCCACGGAGGAGTGCTTTTCACGGTGGCTGCTCTAAGGACAATGCGATGACATAGATCCCGATGTAAGAAAGGCGTATTGATGATGCAAACCAACCCCAAGAAGCCATAGGGTAGGGTAGGTCGATCCAGGACGACTTACACCGACACAACCTACAGGACGGCTTGCTTGGCATGGGAGTGTTAAATTGGAAACCGAATATCTGTCTAGGAGCTGATCGGTGTAAATGCACCTGTTGAAGCGAATGAGGGAATTGGATAGCTGTTCCTATAATTGCGGTGGGCTCCCAGCCGTCAGTTGTTTAACATCTGATGGACATTTACTTAGGTTACATTTTACTTAGGTAACAACAGAGAAATGCCTCTATTATCACCTTGTCGATGGATGACTTACGCCTCACGATGGTCGCATCGTAACGGATCGCATCTGCATTGTCGGCTGGTTGAAGCATGGTTGAAGCATGAGCCTTTGGATGCAAAGGTGAAGGGGGGCGTGCGATGAGATCCACATGGGGTTCAAACCAGGAACTTGCAAAATGGACAATACTAACACAGAGTAGAAGGTCGACGAACAAGACGGCCCGCTCAGCTCCAAACGTTCCAACAGACCCTGAACGAGACACTGGAAAGAGAACAGCGGAGGGGCACTTTCAGAGATTTTCCTAGGATGAACGGCCGGCGGCCAACTGGCGGGGGATGTAATTGTTTGGGGCCAGATCGGACGGAGGGTGTGTTCTGAGTGAGGTTCGAGGCAAGCTTTCCGTTTCCAGATGGATGGAACCCGATGGAGCCAACGAAGGAACAAAGGTCAGGGCCGTGCCCAAACCCTGGACAGCCAGCCACGATGAAGGGACTTTGTTGCAGCTTCTTAGACGGCCTGGGGGGTCACCAACATAGCGTAACTGGAAAAATTTTCAGGTCTTGAGGTCGTGATGTCGATGCAAGACCCCACCTGATGCAGGGGTTTAGGGCATCAGCGGCCCAGCACGGGCTCCTGGCTGCCCAGGTGACTCGCGAGAACTGGCAGACTGGGTCCAATACCGGCGCAAGTCTGTCAGACGTCAGACGTAACGCAGGAAGCACGTACCGTTTTTAGCGGTGGAGAACCGTAGGACCGGCATGAATTTCGACGGAATGGACCAAGGCGCGGATGATGAAGTTTTTTTTCTTCGTTTCCCTTCCCAGGTTCTGAAATTTCAAGCGGGGCCGGTCCCGGAGGGCGGTACGTACCCGCTGACCGGAAACTGGCACGACACCGGGCAAAGGTGACTGAGGACTGACTGAGGACTGACCGAGCGACGGCGGGCACACGTAAAAAAGCAGGAGACAACGGCGGACCCCATGATATGATGCACGATCTGCAGCCCCAGAGAAGCGAGAAGAGCGGAGTGCGAAAAGCAGGTATGGGGGAGGAGGGGAAGACACACGGTGGGATGTCAAGCTGGGAAACATATGAGACTCGGGAATCATGACTGGATCTTGTCAGTCTGCAGGCGGTCTTGGCTGGTCGTTTGTGGTGCCTGTCAGCATTGCGTTGCGTTACTTGCTTGGGAGATGCATGCAAGCATGTCGTTTGATGTTGAGGCTCACGCGTCCACACCAGACTCCTTGTGTCCAATGTCGTGGCATCTACACCCCCCTTCACCATCTGGGCATGCATGGAACAGGCATATTTTGGGTTGTAGAACCCCTCATCTTTTCAGTGGTACAGCCATAATATCACAACCATTTCTGTAGCTCATTGATCCTTTGACCTAGCATGGAGGAGGAGCTCCATCGCCATCTTGGTCGTCGTCGTCAATAAACTTGCAGCATGGGTGCATGAAGCTGCCCCCCGGCCCCTGTCGTGTTCTGCCCGTAATAGGCAAGACTGGGCTTGCGCTCTCGACGATGGGACGAGCGTCCGTCCTTCCTGGGTAATTAGCCGCCCAGTTGTCTCTTCCCTCTGGCGCTGTGCCGGCCATGGCCGCGTTGCTGGGTGCGAGTTGCGGCGCTCAATGGCTATTTTTTCCCAGATCGGTGGAGCTCTCTCGCTGTCTCCATCGGCCGAGAGTCGGCAGTGGGCCCATCTAGGCCTCTCACTTTCGGTGTGCTCTTGGGGTGGTGGGAGCCGCCAGTCTCCGGGTTCCAGTGGTATGTTTACGGGAAGTCTTTTCCCTAGAATTTCCTGGTTCAGCAGTGCTCGGGTGGTTGTCCCTGCTGTTGTCTCGTCTTCCCGACTCCACATGGGGTTGCGGCAGCTGATGAGATATCCCTCCAGGGCTCTGGAAGCTGCACAAACGAGTAATTAGGTAGTTGGAGGGCGTGGTCGGACAAGCCATGGCACAATTGCTCATCGTGGATCTATGAGTCGAGTTGAACCCAGGGTGTGGTGCTGCGAGACAGAACAGATCAGCCTAACGCCCCATCTGGGACATCGCCGACCAGCGGGTGAATGTGCGTGATGGGTGGCCGCTGTTGCAGCATCGTTTTCAAGGCAATTGCGTGTAAGCGGCCATTGGTGAATTTGGTGCCTGTCCGCGCCGAAGATCCGACGTCAACACCACACCATGTTTCGTAGCAAGGGGCGGCATTGGTGCACTTGGTCAAGACAGTAAGGTGAACGGCTGTATGAAGTCACGAACATGCTCCTTCGTCATCATGGATGGGACTGAATCATGGTATTTCCGCGGCCACCGCCAAAGTAACTTTCTCTCACCACCCATCCAGCTTTCGTCCCAGCACCAGCCCGCCACAGGCCACAGGCTACATCCATGGTTGAAATGATCGTCTGCAGCCTTTCCAGGCATGGCGGGGAGTCTTTCTGACGCCCTCCCCCCTGGCCCAACTGCCCGTCCCGCGCAGCCCAGTGAGGGCGCCACAGCTAGGCTAGTTCTGCCGCGCTCGACACCCGTACCCAGCTCCCGCACCAACAAGCCGCAGCGCCGCACCAGCGCCAGCCAAAAAGGCGTCATGTGTGCCGTAGAGAGTGCCGCAGATTCGTGCTGCCACATCACATCATCGCATCGGTTCCCGAGACCTTGCTTGCGCTACGGAGCACCAACCGCGCCAGGGACCAGAGCCTTCCAGGTGCCCTACTTTCCCTCGTTCTATTCGTAAATTTTCCCCGGGCCGGTCCAGTGCGCGCAGTGCGGATCTCGAGCGGTGCGCAGTCGCTGGCTCTTACTGGTCGATGCCCCCGAAGGCCCTGTGACTGCGCTGCAGCTGTCGGCGTTGTCGACCACTCACAGCGGTATTTCGACCAGGTGGTGCTGCCTGGACAGATGATCAATCACCAGGCGAACTGCCGACTAACAACCAGACCACAGAGGTTCTGCAGACAAATGGCTTTGCGTACTGGAATCATGGGATTGCGCATTCATGAGAAGCCAATTCACCGAAACTTGCTCAATTTGGTCAGCGGGAAATGCTACCAGCTGGATGTGAATCCGCAACAACACCGAGAACGGACGGGCAGCATCGGGTCTTCTCTCCCCTCAAGGTGCTGGATGGGGCCGGGTATCATGGTCACGACGGTCCAGAGCAGAGCAACAACGGCGACGACGAGACCGACTCCGCTCTCGATGGACGGGAATTAACACGATCCACGATCTCTGCTGTCCCAAGATCCCCCCTTCCCTTTCCCAGTGCTCCACCGCCAGTCACAAGTCGAAGGGCGGCCAGGCCATCCCAGAAGTGTTATTCGTATGCTGCTCCGTCCGCCCTTTCGTAATGTACAGGGCGTGTTGCAGGGCCGAAAGGGCCCACGCAAGTGTCGGATCCCAGCGGTAGCCAGTGGTCCAGTCGCCCAGGCACACGCCCAAGCGCTCCACTGGCTGGGCTGGGCTACGGGATGAGTGAGTGTGTTCTCTTTCCTTGGCCAAAGCACCTCATCACGTTTCCTGTTGATGAGGTGAAAGGGCTACCTGAATACACGCCTCACGGCTCCACCTCCACCCCCGTGCTCTTCCTCGCCTGCCCGTGGACCCCTCGGTGGGCCATGCGCCCACTTACACACAACATTCTCCACCGCAGGGCGAAATGGCACACGCCTTGCACACACCTCTTGGCCCGCCTCCTTCAGGGAAAAACGGTACAAGGTACATACGGGTGTGTGGTCATTGTGGTGTCTTTTGCCGTCTACAACGCCAAGGGCAAGTCAGGCGGGAGCTGCTGTCAGTGGATGTCCACTCAAGGCGCCACTGAACAAGCTCGTCATGGCATCGCGTTGCTCGCTATGACACATCGTTTGCTCCCGCCGGTGCAGGAGGCTCGTCAGGTCGACTACGTACTAGAATAATTTATTCCTGCTCGAGTCCTGAGCCCCGAGGTCATAAGGAGGCCGAATCTCTCTCCATCCATCCCCAAGATTTTGATCTCTCCTCCTTGAACGAAAAACATCTCTTCCCCAGACTTTGTATCCTTCGAGAACATCGACCACCGCCCTTCTTCCCCAGACCGCACTACAGCATTCCTTGCAGCTCCCACCTTTTGCCACCTTGACTTACACGGATAGACGGCCACTACCAACCATCTCACTTCACGACCACGTCTCGACCTTGGAAGACAAGCAATTGACTTCTAGACCCTATCTCGCAATCCTCTCTCAGTCGCTCGTTGCACCCTTGAGAACCAGAACGTTACATTACGCGTCTCAGCTTGAACGGGCAAACACAAGAGAAAGGAAAAGAAGAAGAAAAAAATCTCCAGGATTGGAACCACACACCCTCCGAGTCCCGCAGCACTAAGAAAAAAAAGAAGGCGAATCGGCCCTAGCAAACCCAAGCTCCCAGTCGCCCTCTGCCGGGTTAGCCCCCTCCCCCTGGACGCCCATTTCATCATCATCGCTGTCTTCTGGCACCGCCTGCAGCCGCTGCAACTCTGCGTGTCAGCCGACCACCGCCAGCATCGGCATCAGACGAGCACACAATCCGCTTGGGAAAGAATAGCCTTCACCCCTGGTGGATTAAGCCGGCTATTGCCAGCCCATCGCATCATCAAGTCAGCGACGCCGGCGTCGACTGTCCCTCAACTCTTGGCTCTGGCTCTGGCTATTTCAAGGTTGCTCGCACATTCCTAATCCTCTCCCACTTACACACAATCCAAACCCACAAACCGCCACCATGCCCCACCGCGTGGCCAACTTTCTTCGTACATCCTCCGGCAACATTGCTCAGATCAAGAAGGTTGCCATCTCGAGATCCAGAACCACCAGCCCGTACACCTCTGATGGCGAGGATCAGCCCAATTCACTGTCAGTAAAGATGCCCGACCTTGCTGATGGGGTGCGAAAACACCACCGCATCTCCCTGCCCTTTGGCAAGTCCTCCAAAGACCACCAACCCTCCCCCGTCTCCCTCGGCTGGAGCATCGAGAGCCCCCCCGTTGTCTTCCACGGCAGCCCCGATGAGAGCACCGGCGCTCTGATTACCGGCCAGATGTTCCTCGACGTCCGTGACGACGTTGTGGAGGTTGGCACATTCACTGCCGCTCTCCGCCTACACACCACCCAGAAGCGTCCCTTCCAGGGCCACTGCACCGACTGCTCAAACCAGTTCACCGAGCTACAAAGCTGGAAGTTCATCGCCCAGCCCACTGCTCTGCGACGAGGCCGCCATGCCTTCCCCTTCTCCATTCTCTTGAGCGGCAACCTGCCCGCCTCCATGGACACTCCTCTTGTTGCCATCAGTTACGAGTTCAACGCCGACGCCCTCGTCACCAAGAGCTCGTGCTCTCACACTGGCTCCTGCGCCCCCGTCCGGTTCGAGAAGACGATGACGGTCAAGCGATCACTCCCCGAGTACGATCTGCCCCACCACTCTGTCCGCGTCTTCCCCCCGACCAACATCAAGGCCAGCGCCCACTACAGCTCCATCATCCACCCTACCGGCACGAACAAGGTGTCTCTCCGTCTTGATGGCCTAGTGACTCGCAACGAGAAGGCTAAGACCATTGACTTCTGGCGACTCAAGAAGGTCACCTGGCGCCTCGAGGAGACCATCAAGACCGTGGCCCCCGCCTGTGGACGACACTCGCCTGCCCCGAACGCGACTGATGCCGAGAAGAAGGGCGCGACCCGCACCGAGGTCCGTCTACTAGGCGAGAAACACCTTCACGAGGGCTGGAAGTCAGACTTTTCCGGCGTCGATGGCAATGTCGAGATGGAATTCGAGTACTTTGCCAACCAGTACAAGTCTCACACCCGCGAGCTCAAGTACGCCTGCGACACCAAGACCAAGGACGGCACTGAGGTTACGCACTCGCTCCTCATCGAGCTCGTTGTGTCCCGAGAGTACGCGCCTGAAGGAAAGCCTCACATGGCGACCCAGACCGGCACTGGACGCATCCTCCGCATGCACTACGGCGTTGTCATGACTGACCACGCGGGAATGGGCGTCAGCTGGGACAACGAGGCCCCTCCGGTTTACCAGGACGTCCCTCCTAGCCCCCCCGCTTACCCAGCCCTGGAGCCCCCCATCGAGTACGAGAACCTGGAGCCCCTCGATGCTCACAGAGTCAGCGTTGAGCGAGAGCCCGGAGCACTTCCTCGACGCTCATCGGCATAAAGCTGCCGTGCTTAGCCTTATCGTCACACCACCACCATTCCCACCACAACCTCCTTCCTCTTCTACCTCTACTATTCCCATTTTGCCATATTTTTACCATGCATGAGACAACGAGGCGATTTTGATTTTGATTGCACAATTATACCCCACCAGCGTTGATTGAAAGACGACGATCTTTCTGCTATTACAAAGGAACGGGAAATTATAGGACATATCTGGGGAAAACGATGCATAAAAAAATACGGGGGAGTTAATCATGTATGGAATGAACCAAAACAGAACCGCACGCTGGGCTGGGACAAGGGATACCCAACAAGCGATGCGAGTGAAGCAAAGCAAGCTATGAGAGAGACCCCCCAGATCCGGCAAGAGAAGCCGAGAGCGAAAATTCGGGGACAATTGCAGATAGCCAGAAACAAAGTCAATAAAAAACAAACAAAAATGAATAATGCAAATCAAACCAACCAAGCATCCCAAAGTGTCCCATGATCAGTGCCCTGCTTGCCTAGGTGACGTGACGATGAGCTCGGCGAGCCTAGGCCGGATCGCTCATCAACAAGCGAGAGTCGAAACAGGGACTCCGCGGAGGCTACTACGGCGCGCCATGTCTCAACCCGTCGAGGTGCCTCGCGCGAGTTGGTTGCATCGTCGAGGGTAGGGCCATAGCTGCCGGGCTTGCATCGCACCATCTTTTCAGCTAACGAAGAAGGAGCCGTCAACAACAAGCGGCTTTGCTCTCTTGACGCATATGAAGAGGGGGGTGGGCAATATCTGGGGCTTGCGAGAATCCGGGGTGGGTAGAGCGAGTGAGGGGGGAGAGTGAGGGGGAAGAGGCGGGGGAGGGGGAAAGGATGGTGTGGTGTGGTAGGCCAATTCGTAGGTGACCCTCTGTTTGTTATCCCCAAGATGGATGCAGTTTGGGTTGATGATGCATCTGGGGTGTCGTTGACCGGCGGTCTCCGCTATCGGACATTGGGAAGACTCGCTCACATGTTTCCTGGGTCTTCGTTCGGACGAACACCTGCTCCAGTTTTATTTGGGTTCCACCTGCGAGGAGCACGGCCGGTCCAGGTGATGCCACCGACTGCGGAGGACTTACATGTTCTAATTAGTAGGAGGTACTTGCGACGGGACAAGGGCGAATGGACAAGGGCGAATGGCAACATATCACCGAGTCATTAGAGGGCGCGCCTTTGTTAGGCATGGCTCAAGAGCATGGATCTGATTACAGCGTCTGGTGGATGCCCTGCTAGGGGATGAGGAGGGTGAAGATACATCCATCCAAGCGTTCAATTCCCGAAAATAGGTGCCAATTCCCGAATATCCCAAAGTCCGAAAGTCCACACTCTAAAAGCCCAGACTCCACCAATCAGTCTAAATTCGGAAAGCGAAAGAGCGAAAGTCCGAAGGCATGGGACGCCATCTCTCTCGAGTAATGGCTTTCAGTTTCCACCACCTTGTGTTGCTCCAACTAACACCCTCCTGACTCACAATCCTCCACCCACTGCGTCGTCTCCCTCCGACTCTAGGCGGTGCCCGTCGACTCTGCCTACCTATCTGGGGAATCCCGGATGAAATGATCCCTGCCACCATGATATGACAGAACCCATTGACACCGCACGAGCAGACGCATTTCACCCGGCTAGGCACAGCCCAAAGGGTAGGAATCCAAGGTACGTACACGAACCGCAGCCGTCGCCGCAGCTCGTACTGTTACGGCACGCATGAGGCGGGCTGCACGCGCCTAGGATCTCCGGCTCGACCTGCGCTGCTTCGATGCTTCGCGGGCTGAGACTTTTCATCACACCCTCAAGTTCGATGTTTTGCGGCGGCACGGCCATTGTCGACGGAGTGCGGCGCCCGTTTGTCGGCGCTTCGGGCCCGAGCCCGTGAAGCGTTGAGACGTCGACGGGGCGGGAGTCGATGACGGAGTTGTCGCCGGCGAAGCTGCGCAGCGTGCCGTCAGAGGTGAGGTGGAGAGAGCCATGTGAGTCTTTGACAATGGCATCGAGAACATCAGCCAATGAGCCTGGCTGGTGTCTCGGAGGCGTATCCTGATGCTTGGTTGTAGGCATTGCGAGGCTCTGCGATCAGACGTCAGTTGCGTGTCCCAGGAGGCGAGAACGGCGGGTAACTAACCGTGGCAACGACACAGACCAACAAGGTGAAGCACCAGATAATATTGGAACACAGCATCTTTGTGGGTGGTTTAGGTAACCCGGTCAGGTCGTTTCGTGTCCAAGAAGCTTTGGGATTTTGTGATTGCGTGTAATACGAAAAGATTACTTTACAGCAACGGGGACAGTATCAAGTCTGAGAAAGCAACAAGTGTTGTGATTTTGAAGTGTCAAGTAAGGCATCAAATAGCCCGCATTCGGCTGCATCGCTGGGCTTTTATACATGTTGGACAACCGACAGCCGCCTCGTTGTCATCGTTCAGTTTCCCATTCACTTCCATCCCAAGGCGTTGGTCGTGCGTCTTGTTCTCGAAAGTTGAAGTGAGCATAGGCAGACTCGAATCGCCCGACAAGGTTTTGCGCGCTTGTAAGACTAACCGTCGGCGCGAGGTGCGGCGGATGGCGAGCCAAACGGAAAGTTCCATGCCCTGACGCACGATCCGGGCACTTGTACGATCTGACAGCGACGATCTCTTGTCGGATTCGGAGACTGTGCGTGGAACAATGGGCCGTCTTTGACTTTGGTGGAGTCTACTTTTTGCTGACTTGTGTGTATCGAAGAGAGTTGCGACTGCATGGCGTAAGGATGACCATCTACGGTTTCCCGGTTCAGACACTTGGCAAAGGGGATCATGGCGAGGTTCGCTATGTCTTTGTCGCCATTGGGTCGATCAAAGGAGCTTGCTCTCTATCATTGGGCAGGGGGCGATGGGCAATGCCGACGGGATGCATATGCTATTGAAGATAGGCAATCATGGCGCTCCAAGCTAGCCATGTGAAGATATCGCGACTAATACCTCTCGGTGTAACCATCGGCCGCACGGGAATAGAGATTTAATACCACCCCTCTCTGTAGTTTGCCAGCGTTCTTGATCCCGTGTGCGATGGAAAGTAATGAACTCTGTTCCCGAATCATCACGTTAGCCCCTTGTATACAGAAACGCACACCATGAGATATGTTTTGAACCAGATATCGTGAGAAAAGCCGTTGGCACACGTCTCCAAACGACTCAGTCGCCTAGTCATCTTGACATATACCGGCAGTTTCAGTGCTTGACAACTTGTAGCGATGGTGGATCACTAGTCCTCAATCAACCCCCAACTGGGACATATAATCCCATTGCTGAGTGTGCTGATACGTACGCTTCAAGTATTGAGACTTGCAAAAATTCACGCGGTGGAACAAAACAAAATAGTCAATGCTCGCCAACAGCTCGCAGACCGATCCTCGGAGAAATCGTGTGAATAGCGTGAGGGGGCTGTAGATTTGACATTGGTCTCAACACCGTTCAGATGGCCTACAGGAAGCAAATCGCCAATGATGTAGCGATGGAAATGACGTGGAGAACCGTGCGTTTAAGACATCGTGTGTCTTTGCTTTTCTATTAGATTACTCACAACTAGCAACACATCGTCCATTCCGAGTCGCATAGAGGCGAGCTATCAATTCCATTTTCATGTTTGTCAAATGTCAAACAGTATTGACGGAAGTGACGACTCAAACGCTTCTCTGGTTTCACGTTCAAGCCCTCGGATCGCCTCCTTGTGTCATGTGTTGATTCACTGGAGCCTGAATTCTCTCTCCATGTTGGGGCAAGTGCCCGCCTGTATCCCACATCATAGTTCTTACACCTGGACATGATGTCAATATTGAAAAATCAAGAGCCGTCTCTCAGCTATCGTGAATTTCTGGGTCATCACGTTGGGTCGGGATACGTGGGCTACATTTACGAAAGTCACTCAAGAGACCTAGGCGAAACCTGGTAACTTTATCCCCACGGTCCAGAGTGTTCGATCAGGCAGGCGGCAGACATGCGCTCCATCTAGAAGACCAAACTGTTACCAGCCTTGGACTCTTGTCGCTGCTTACGACATTTACTGGAATATCCTGGAGTGAAGCGTTCAAATTCAATCCAAATCCTTCCGCTATCTCGAGCACCAATGGTTATAGCGACGCCCGTTGGATCTAGAATTGGCGCCTGGAAAATACACGCACTCATAACGATCTCACTAGTAAAAGGTACAAGTAGTCGGACAAACACTCATAGGATTAGAGACCAGTCTTCGATAAATAGTGAGACGAATGTCTTGGTCGGAAAGGCGAATGCGGAGGTGAGCCAATACAAAAGTTGAGTTCATTCGAGGAAATCATCAAAACAAGCCGATAAATTAGCAGACTCGAGCCGTGCTTAGACGGGGAGGCACACAGTCGCCGGTTGGAAGACATAGCTCGCGGTTTCGTGTGCATGATACGACATATGCTCCAGAAGGTCACCCCCTGGAAGCAGTTTAAGTAGTGTCCGACACATTAGGCGTTATCAATGAACACTTTCTTGTGCAATGATATTCTCTTCGTTGTAGTTTATGACGTCTGCCTACCCGAAGTATGAATCCCATACCTTGATAGTAGAATTCACGAGTCGTCTGAGAACAAAAAATGACACTCCTGGTGCCCGACCCACATCGGGTTGGGCAGCCAGTACCAACTACCATAAGGGAGATTCACAACACCACGAGTTCTGTCCCCGACTCAACTAACAATGCACCTGCTAAACTGGCAAAAAGTCAAAAAGAACGAGCTAATAACGTCTCCGATACGGGGAATCGAACCCCGGTCGCCGCGGCACATTTTCAGGATGAAAACGCGGAATGATAGTCCACTACACCATATCGGAATACCGATGATGAGTCGTTGCGCTCGGTTGATGACGACGGGGCTCAGAATTAATCATTATAAATGCTAGCAAGCCAAAACCTGTTGCTAAACCACTCTGAGTAGAGATCTCTCTCATGATTGTCTCCAACAGCGATAAAACTCACTGCAATGTGCATGATCTCGTCTTACCTTTAGTAGAGGATCACCAGCAACTGCCTGGCAGTACCGTGGTGTAACGTGAACCGCAACACTTTGTCTTCATTGTCGTCGAAGTCACACTGGGCTTCAACAGACCCTTGGAAGAATTGATCTTTCCCTCGAAAGCATAAACCCTACCGCTGCTACATTTAGCATTGTGTGAGGGTCAAAGCACCCGTACATCTTAGATGTAAATACAGGCCAATGCCTGGCAATGCATATTCAGTCTAAATCCGCCTCTATTGCCATACACCTCGTGCATATTCTTATCAAGCTGACCCTGAAATCACTCTAGTTTACGGTCTCCGAGGAGTGCATTGATCCGGGACTTGCAACCGAATTAAATATCCCGATGTCGACCACAGATGGATGACGGACAAATGCGGAATCAAAGCCTTAAGACTATAGTGCTACATCGTGCAGCACGGCGTCCATAAGTCCCATCTCTGAACCTCGGAAGTTAAAGAATAGATCACCGACCCAGGACTATCAGAAACTTAGAGTGACAACTTGAATGTTCATCTCAATCGGACAACCAGCAAAACCGTCGTCACGCAGACCAACCTTGGGCCACAAAGTGGTAACTTTAGGAGACGACGGATGTAAAAGACGCCACGGTCCGTCTGATTTCGCTCCCGAAACTTCCCGGCAGCAACCAAGTACTTCTGTAGCTTCTCAATAGATCTACCAAGGTAGACGGCATTGTGCGCATTCCTCAATGCAAATGAGTTTTTCGTAGAGCATTCAAGCCCAAAAGTTAGCCACGACGTCGCGTAGGAATTTTTACGAAAGAGCAAACTTCCTACTTCCAAGAAAAATTAGGCCAGTTGCCAGCCAGGACAAGGTCAGGATGCGTCTTAGAACCACATTTTTTTACTGTACCTCCATGGTGACGTATCTCTCTCTCAACTTCAACGGGACCTGTTTGCCGGAACGCCGAAGATGAGCGATAATGAGCAGTGCTCAAGTACAGCAAAAAGACTGAGGTTGAAAATGACAAAAAGAAGGTATGTTAGTGGAATCAAACCACCTGCGTTGGACGAACAGGGAATCGAACCCTGGACCACTCCCAGATATTCAGACGAATTATGCTAAGGGAGTATTATACCACTAAACCATTCGCCCTGATTGGTGTGATTGCGACGACGTTATTCGCCATCTAGAGCCGGCTCGGACTGAGCGCGGTTATCGTTTGCGGACAATCATCGCGAATGTGGCCATCTACTACAACTATAGTCATAGATGTTGCGTTCAAAAAGACATTGCCGCAGCTGTTTCTATCACCATATGTGCGCTTTCTATTGGCGATGATTGATGATGAACGGCAATGGTGTAAAGTAATCTGCTCGGTATGTGTACTACTCTAGCTATTCGCTGCCCATGGAGCGGGAGCAACACAGCTCATGAGGTCAATCTACACTTCGTTCGAGAAATTACTGATGATGCGTTTCGCTTAGTTATGACGCGATAAGATGGTGCCTTCCAAGGCTCCAATATCTTTGCAAGTTGAATTCGAGCGGTCCCATCCGATGATCTCAATATGCTACACGTCTGCCGACATGTCGTCGGCATGAGTGTATCTCGCCAAGCAAATCTGGATGCCTCAAACCGCCCCTAAAGATAAGGCGAAATGAACAAACACACTGAGTCTAGCCTCCTTGTTGAAGTTCCACTTGGTATTGAGTGCTGTTGGGAAAAGTGGTTATGCTAAATTAGCCGCACAATTTTCCCAATGCGAACTATTGGTGATTAGGGGTCTTATTGGTCGTTAAAGTCGTTTACGCCCAATGGAGAATTCTTTCGGCTGGCTCATCTACTAACATTAGTCTCTTGGCTCTTGACTCACTAACATATGCAGGGGATACAGACCGTATCAAGGCTCTTACATAGTACTTCGTATTGCGTTGAGGTTCTTGGGATGCCTTGGAGATCACCCATTACATGGCCCGGAAAAGGCAAGGCAGAGTTTTCTCGTTTCCTAACCACCAAACGGGAAAGGGCTCCGAAGTAATCAAGTGACCCGGGCAAACGGTAAACGCTCACCGGGCGGACGGGAAGAATGTCACTAGCCACGAGCTGGCGTCGCGACACCCTCTCCTTTGGTAAATAGCGTCCATCCTCGACTGCGAACTAGAAGCCCTCTAGTGTTGTACCACGTAGTACATGATGGTCTAAGCATGGTGGTTCATCGTCGAGGCTGCACCGATGCCTCTAACATAGGGCCGGAGGCGTGAATAGTCCTGACGGCGTGGATGATCGTAAGCCGGATCACTCCTGACCGACTGCGACACTCCTTCAGACCGGAGCTTGTGAGCAGCGTGCCGGCGGGCCCCTTAAGGCGATGATGGTTTAGTGCTGAACCAATGTTCTCCGAGTCAGTGCGTGAATCACACGTGGGATCAGCCGCAAGGCGCAAGGCGGAAGGCATGGCGTGAAGCTCGAGACTAGATACACGTGGCTGAGAGGACGAAACGGCGGGTTAGACGGGCGGTTGCATTGTCAAGCAAGTGTTGAAACAAGTGTGTGCTACAAAAGGGGGTATTTCCGCGAAGCCAATGCGATGACGCATTGCTTACAACGCTTGTCTTGCGGTTGCACGGAGGACATAAGGTATACTACGAATAATACTTCGCTCGTACATGCATACATACTACTATGCACGCATGTATCCAACAAATCTCCGTGTTTATTAGCATCTCTTGGACCGAGAATGAAAGAGAACAAGATCTGTTGGGCGACGCTTACAAAAACAAGACAAAAAGATGCTTGCAAAATAGGGCTTGCGAAAGGAGGCTTGAGATGCTCGTACCAACAACCACTAAGAGGTGTTAGAGGTACCATTTTGTGCTCGGACTGGCGCCCTTTTAGCTGCTGCTTAGGCGTTGTGCCATCGGCCGCCACCCGGCCAAATGCCGCTTGCAATGCACGCTGCAAAAAGGTCTTTCAGAAGCTCAGGAGTCGCAGCCATTCAGGTCCCACGCATTTAAGTTTCTGATTTGCAGGGGATGCTGTGGACAAATCGTCGATCAAACACCATGACCACATCCCAGCATCAAATCCATCCTCGCAGGGCTACCCATGATATCAATAATCACCACCCCGTATTCAAACCTCGAATCTCGAGGTGTAAGCAGAATGACTCGGCCCAGCAACCCAGCACAGCACCAGCACCATGCAACGATCCCCTACGTAACGCAATGAATCGTGGAGTAATTCAGCCGTCGTCTATGCGCTGCGTCGCTCAGGCCATTGTAGGCAGGAGATGCTTGCTCATTAGACGTCAGATTTGCATCTGTCCCATCTGTCTCCATTCGTCTCCACGTCATCCGCCCACAAAAGCATTTGAATCGAAACCAACTTAGTGAATAAGCGTTACGCAAGAAATCATGTTGGGCCATGTCGGTGAACGTTGGCCCGAGGGTTGGCCGAAATCTTAGATGTGGGCAGTGTGTATGCGCCGCCAGAGAGCGAGCGCCAGTTTCGAAGGCCAAGGGTCGTCATAATCTAGGCGATCAGACGCTGCAAGGAATGCACGAGTCACGGCCAACACCACCAGCGCGCTCAGTGTGTCGAACTTGCCACATGATACAGCCTTATCCTTACCCCTACTTGGCCATGAGGAATCGCCTCTAGATGTAAGACGTCGTCGATGATAAACAAGGTCGGGAGCAAAAGATCCGAGTTTGGTCGGCAGCGACGGCTAGCCCAAGCAACGACTACAACGGCGGACTCAAGGCTCTAGTTAGTAGCTAGGCATACAAGATGGGCATTGTTACCCTAACCACGAGTGAAGCCGAGGGTCTAACGCGTAAGCCACAACGGATAGTACCAACATCTGGACCCCCCAGGAATCGTACGAGGTTACTCCCAGTACTGCCAGGACCAGAGAGGGGAACAGAGGGGAACAGAGGGGAACAGAGGATGTCAGAGGGTGACAGAGATGCAGGGAAAAAAGCCCAAGTTTCGGGCCGGACTCGTGGAGCCTGGATGCAGCCTGGGTCGCCTCCTGGCTTCTGCACCGGGAGCATCTCTAATAGCAGTATTTTAGTCCAGCGATGGCAGATTCCGTCAATAAGCCAATGGGTCAAGACGGCGCTGGTACCGGCGGCGGAGCAAAGAAAGATAGCGATCATCCGGCAGTGAGAGTACCCGGACCAAAAATGACAAATTTGGTGAAGGAAAATGATAAGGGTAAGGGGACAGTTATTGATCCGTGTCGGGTTCATGTTAACACCGCATTGTGCAGCATGAGAGGGGATCGTGCGCCTACAACTATACGAAAGTCTGCATGGTTACATTCCTGCATATGCTAGACTTGCTGTGATGCGTATGGCTTCGCGGGGTTCATCTGGGGTTCTGGGGAAAACCTGGAACATGGTTGTGTGGTACACAGATGATAGATCACAGGATACAAAAAGTGGTGTCACACGGGACCCATCTCATCAATCCAAATCATCGGGTGCGGCGCGCATCGAATGTGGAAGGAATCAGAGACGGGATGCCGCCACACCGTTGTTCCATTCTCAACAGCCTCTTTTTCTCTCTAACAAACTCTGTCCCTTACAAGCAGCCCCCAATCCGCCAAGGGCTTAGAAGACGGCACCAAAATATTAAGTCCCTCAGCCTACCTATCGCTGGGTCTACTACGTGCGGCGTTGGCGGGGGCTAGTGTCGATCACCGCTGTGGGAACAACTGTGGGAACAGTGGGAACAGTGAGCAACGCTGACTCGTAACAAGCCTCACCCTCTTTGGTCCCCTCTGGTCCCTCTGTCACAGAGCAACGCGTTGGTTGGCACGAGCGAGCTAATCTTACCAGGACTTACCCAGTAGCCAGGATCCTGCCAGGAGTCGGGCTGCCGGAAACGCGCAGACAGGGCAGGGTCTTTTGATTTGCGCCCTGACAGGACACAGCAGGCCCGGCTGGCGGCTGCAGATGAGATGAAGAAGAAGCCCGATTTGAGAAGCGAGGCCTGCTGATGCTATCCATGCACCGTATTTTTGCAGGTGCAGATCCGAAGATGACGAGCCATAGAGTCAAGTTCAAGCATCCGGTGGCACCTCCAGCCTTCGGATGTGCGTCTCCGGACCGTTCCACGTTCACACACGGCCAACCCTGGGGAACACCCATTCCATTGATTCCGACTTCCAATATCATTCTAGAAATGGCATGTCTCTCTGCTCGTTCGCCGCCAATGTCGAATGGCTGTGGCAGCACAGCACGCGGGACCCCTGCTCGAGCCAAGTATCGCCACGCAGATTTCCGCAGCACCTAAGGCATTGCTAGAGATCTCTAGCGCAGTGCCAATCCCGTCATCCGTCGTATCACGTCTAAGGACGCCGGATAGGGTGGAGAGAGGTCCAAGAAAGCGGCGCCCAAGACTCGAAGTGAGCCGGGTTTTGATTCAAGCCCGCTCAGTCCCTTTGGACCATCCATGGTCCCTGTGTCCGTCCCTTACTACTACGTGCTACGTAGTACAGTAGTACGTACTATGTATTAGTAGGACCATGGCATGGCCCTGTGTCTGTGTGTCTGTGTGGCTCCAGCTTTCCGGAAGCCCAAATCGACGCCCCGGGACCAGGGACACGACTCGCAACACCGCCCGTAACGACATGTCAGGCTTCTCCAGGAAGAGCATGGACCGGTCGACACAGGATGGAGCCCCTAGACATCGACAAGCCAATGTTTGAGTCGTTGGTAGGAGCCTGTGCTAGGGCTTCTTCTGCAGCCAAAGGAGAGCCCTTCTAAAATAAACCGTCCTCGCCGCCCTCCCCTCCACATTCGATGGACATAAACCCCGGCCTATTCTTTCCTTTTTGCTCTCGGTCTCCCCCAGGCGTTGTTGTTTGTTGGAACCCCGGGTTTTGCTTCTTTCTTGCTCCTGCAGGACATACAGATCCGTCACATTCGACCTCAAACCCATCTCCCTGGAACGATTCACACACGGAACAGAAAAGACGAGAAACAACCAAGCCTTATCAAAAAATCGAAGACGCCCCGAGTGCGTCGGCACGACGAAGTCGAGATGGGTCGCGGATTCCTCGTGCCAGAGCACTTCAAGCTCGAGGAGCCGAGTGAGGATGACATGAACGTTGCGTCCATCATCTGGGGCTTGACCCTCGGAGTTACCGTCTTCAACTGCGCCAAAGCCTTTCGCCAAACCAAGTCGTCCATCCACCGCCGCAAGCGGTTGACCATCTACGTGCTCATGATTTGGGCCGAGATTCTCTCAAGTTCCGTTCTGGGTATAATGGTCTGGCTGTATCTTCGCGGAATCATCGGCCCCAGCTTCCAGTTTTACTTCTTTATCAGTACGAAACGATCCCAGTCCGTGACATTCCAGCCAGGCAGGGTGAAACTAACCTCACAACTCCAGTCGTCTTTTGGTCTACACAGGTGCAATGCCTCATTCAGATCATTATCAACCGAGTAGGCTTGCTGATGCTGGTCCGCGCCAATGCAACCAAACTGAAATGGACCTGCTTCCTCATCCTCTTCGCCATCAACATTAGCGTCTTCTGCATCTGGGTGCCTGCCCGTCTCCAGATCAGCGAACAGTACATTTCCATCAACGACATCTGGGATCGTTGTGAAAAGGTCATCTTCGCCGTCATGGACGCTGCTCTCAACTTTTACTTTATCTGGGTCGTCAAGAAGCGTCTCATCGCCAACGGCCTGCACAAGTACAACCGCCTCTACCAGATGAACTTGTTCCTCGTCATGATCTCCATTGCCCTAGATGTGAGTCTCATAAGCCCATTTTTGAGAATCATGAGCAGTGCTAAACTCTATTTAGATTCTTCTCATTGGCATGATGTCACTACCCAACAGCTTCGTGTAGGTTTCCTCCTAACAGTACAATTTGCTCCACGTACATGCCTACTCACACTTCCCACAGCTACGTCCAGTTCCACCCCCTGGTCTACCTTCTCAAGCTCCACATTGAGATGAACATGGCCGACCTCATTGGAAAGGTCGTCCGCGCCAGCAACGCCGAGGGATCCCACGAGTACAGCTCCCGGTCCCGATCTCACCAGACGGGCGCATCACGACCCCAGCACAGCCGCTTCGGCGCCACCCTGAACAGGACGCACATCGAACTCGGCGAGGAGGACGAGATGGAGCTCAAGGAGCGCCAGAACTTGGAGGGAATCAAGAAGACGGTCGTGACGGAGATTACGCGCGCTGGGCCCCATGGCGTGGACGAGGACGACATCCCAGAGCACCACGAAAGGGCAGTCAGCGAGGCGAGCTCGACAAACCACGTCAACAACCAAGTGTCATTCAGCATTCAGCCCACCCGATAGATCATATACTTGATCACGATTCTTTTTATATATAGAGCTACAAGGCATCGCCAGCGACAAGGCTAATGTAATGAGTATGTATGTACGGATACCCAGAGAATACAAAGTACTAGCACCAAGGAAACAAGGAGTTTTTGCGAGTCTATCATTGAAGCCACCCGTTGTTGAAGTCATCATTGTGAAAGGCGCCCAGCGGTAAAGGACTCAACCAGTGATCTCCGATGGTCATCTACGTAGTATCTGGTTTGTCTTTGATCTGAAAGCAACGAGAGCCCTGCCCAGTCTTGCCCCAGTCGGTTCCACATCCGATCGTCGCTAGAGACGGTATCCTCGCATATATCCTGCCACAAAAAGCAAAACCAAGCTGGCCCTCGTCCTGCCCGCGTCCCCACATCCCCTAGCCAGGGTCAGGGTGGGGGGACGGACGAGCGGGAGCTGTAAGCCAACCAGGCACGATAGTTGCATTGGATGGCTGTGACTCGTTTGCAGACGATGTCGCTGTTACGGAGTTAGTTATTCAGGAGAACTAACAGCATTTGAGTCAGTTACCCCAGTCAGCGCTGCTAATCCATTCCCCGTTCTCTCCAGGTTTCTTTCCCCGGACTCGAAGCCATCTCGGCCCTCTTCTAACCCGACTCAGCCGTTGCCCCAGCTCTCTTCTCCCCTCTCTCCCCCGCATGCGGTTCCGTCATTCCACTGACCCGCATGCAACCCTCCCTTGATACCCGTTGCATTAGGGCGAGTTCTATAGCAGATTTTGGCCCAACGAGTTCCCACGCCTTCACACAAGGCAATCCCCAGACATCTCGTAACTTTTTGGCATCGGTGCCAGGCAAGTCCCAGGATACCTGCAGGATCGGGTCTCTAGGCACCGGGGATTGACATCCGCACGACGGACTTCCATTGCCAAAACCTCATAAGTATGCAAACAAGTGAAGTTACGACTTGACAGCTTCGCCCAGAACACAAGACTCATCGAGAGCCCGCTCTCAGACAGCATTGTGCTTTCGACCATGGCTCAGACGTGCGCCCTCAGCATCAATCAATGTGAGAGCTATCTTGCTAGCTATGCCGTAGTGCAACCCCCATTTGTGATTTATCACATTCCAGAACCGCATCTGGGGCTGGTTGCGGTTGGCTAAGCTAGACGGCATTGTGCATTGTCAGCTTTCTCCAAGCCAAACGCCAAGCTTCTTCAGCTGATCGTTAGATTACATGGATCATCAGCGTAAGTAGGGGATCTCGAGTCGAATGGTCAAAAAGGCTGTGCGGGCAGGGTTGCTTGACACTTTGACACGGGGACTCCGCACACAAGACTCCAATGCATACGGATCCTTCCCTCCCCAGAATCCGGGGGAAAATCTCCTCCATCATTGTGGGCACGGCAACAACGGCTACCTGTGCTCTTTATGGCATTGAGATGGGGCGGTCTGGTGCGCTTCTCGGCTGAGATATCTCCCATCTCGATATTCCCTGTGTCCCCACGGCCAGGGACGTCTCAATGGCGAATTAAACAGAGATTAGCCATCAACAAACACGCTTAATGACGACTTCTCTATTCCCTTGTCAGTCGGGCGATCCAATTACTCAAATGCAGGTGCGGCTCCGACAGCTAGGGGTTGTCTTCATTTCCGTGCCGCGCGCCTGCATTGAAGCGATGAGGCATTGCGGCTCATCTCCCCATGTTAGAAACATCCCTGGGCGGCAGAGCATCAAAAAACTTTGTGCGTTCCATTAATACCTCGAAAAAGCACGGCATGCGCCGGAACTCTCTCGGTGGTGGTGTTTCCCGTAGAGAAGATGACACCTAAACAATGCGCAACACCGTTTCGGTCGGACCTCTTGTCGTATGATGCTGTGCAAAAGTTCCTGTTGCAAGATCGCATTTTTACTACCATGGAATATCGAGATTCCGGAATGCCATATTACCTTGATCATCTGTTTTGTCATCAGACTCGAGTCCGGAATGAACCCACGCCGACAAGGGCACCGTAGTTGTCCACGTATGGTTGCTTTCGCTCTCAGCTAAGCAAAAAAATTGGACACAATGCTTTATCGAAAAGATGCCGTGGTATTTGAACTTTTGCCCATGTCTCTGGGCAGGACTTGAGCATGCGCTGGGGGTGTTCCTCCTCAAGTCATCTATTTCGGTCAGCACAGCGCGCTTAAAAGCCTGCATCTTGTTTTCCGAGACGAATGACTACGTATGCCACTCAATCACCGAGCGTTTAGTAAATGTGAGCCAACAACGGCTGACCAAAAAGTGCAAGAATTATCATTACTCCGCTTCCAAGATCTCATCTCTGGATGGGGATCTAGATCATAGGGCTTTGTGAATCTTGCCCACGTATCGTGGATTAAACTGACTCTCTACACTCAAGACAGTTTTGTGCCTTATTAGCGTCATAAAAGCCCAGCATCCATTGATTTGAAGTTACTCCTCATGTGAAAGATGAGAAAGCCACCCGTTCTTCTCGTCATCAGGTGATATATAGACTCACCATCTGCATATATCAGACCTAAGCACCACTTCCCAGCGCTGTCTTGTTGCCAGCGAAAACAATACCGCATGGTAAGTTATGATCTGTTGGTGACATACTCAGCTTAGAGTTCAAACCATTAGAAAGCCGCCAACACCTTCATAAGTAAATCTAACTATATAACAATGCCAAGCGCCTCGGAGCCGTGCCTAAATGAAAATCTTTTTCGTCGGACTGTCTCTTGAGACCAGTAATGTAATAAACGTGATGAACATGTCAAGCTAAAGGCGCTTCGCACAGGGACAAGATGACTCTGCTTGTCGTGTGGCTCAGTTTGATACAGAAATTATAGGTAATTAACAAAAATGAATAATAAATGTCTTGTTTGCGAGGCTGCTCCCTGCGTATAGCGCAACATAATTTCCAGGACTTCTTGTCGGCGCTGGACTAAAGTCATCCATTGAGGCATTGGTCTATTTGATCTTGGGGGGGAACCATTGCCAAGGAGGAGTCATATGGTATCAAAAATCCAAGACAATCATAAATGATAGCCGTCGAATGAACCACACTATTCTTGTAGGTCTCCCTGCTAGATCAACGACAAGATATTCCCAACATTCACGTTCAAGTCAACAATTTCATACTTGTGAGTAGTACAATAATCCGGTCTAGTAACCGGCGATGAGGTCGAAACCACGCACCAGCAAGAGGAAGCTTCTTAAATATGTTAAAATAAGTCTGGAAGAATGAAATAAATCAACCCTGGCCAAATACACATTGCTTTCCATCTTCCAATACCGATCTTACAATCTTACTTTTAAGAGATTTAACTTGAATGTGTGTGATATAGGGTAGCATTCTGGCGCCACGGGGCATTTTCCCCGATAATTTTCCGCCCCAGGATGTTTAGCTCCAGGACCACCAACGTCACTGCGAACAAATCATCGTTGGAACCCGTTGCAGCTCTTTGCATAGTCAACAAAAAGTTCTCGACCTGAATTCCTTCCAGAGTAGCGGCCTGTCGCACTCGCGAAGGCATGTGTATCGCGCCTTGAAATGCGCGAGTTTATGGACTATGTCCACAGCGCCTTCTACGAAGCAACGGGCTGGAACCGCGACAACTCGTATGCGGCGCTGAATTCGACGTCCGATGGTGAGAACTGCGACTGGTTTACCTAATTGCATGGCCCTTCTTGCTTACTATTGCTCCCTATAGCTCTCTTGAACTTCCCGACACCGCGCGGTTTGCGACTCACGCTCTCTGCGCTCGCGAGTCCCAACTTTGCAACATCATACCAGCTCGGTTCCGTCGGCATCGTCGATGGCTCCATCTCGTACCTCTTCTCATCGGTCCCACTCCAAGTGCTCTTGACGCCGCAGTCAGAGACCGTACCCCTGCCGGCGCTCCTACGCTCCTACCGGCCGCTCACCGAGCTCACTCGAAGGACCGACCCATCCCTCCAGACCCCGCAGGACAAGCCCGAGTCGTCGCTCCTGTATGGCCGGCTATACTTGCCCCAGTCTATGCTCGAAGCGCTGGTTGTCAAACGAGTGTCGCCGGCCCTGCAACTCCAGCTGAGCTCGGTATCAGGCCAGCATCTTAGAAACGGAGGCACTGTCTTGGGACTGGCCCAGTATGACGTCGGAAAGTACGCTTTTGAGGGGCTGGCATCCTCGGACGGAGGACTCTTGGGGATTCGAGGTGTGTACAATTCCGGCGGCGATGCCGACACGCGCCCTCAGCCGAGTCCCACGGAGAATGGGAATGGCGACAGGGAGAGGATCTATGGGCGATTCAGCACGGGTGGAGAATTCTACTACGGTACGCTGAACAAATCTGGTGGGATTAGTCTGGGAACCAGGTTCGCCACGCTACCTTCTCACAAGGGAACGCCGCTGTCTGCGACCCTCACCCTTAACCCCCTGATGGGCAACATCAGCGCCAGCTATGCTGTCGTGGCGGGAAAACACTGCAGCCTGGCCACGCGGATGGAATTCAATTTCTTTAGCTATGAGAGCGCCTGGGCTCTGGGCATGGAGCTCTGGCGGAAACCATTTGTGAGGCCCGTTGTCGAAGAGGACCTCATAAAGCAGGATATAATAGAGCCGACCGATGGAAAGAAGGAGCGCAGCTTTCAAGCGAAATTGGAGTGGCGGCTCGATGACCCTGAGCCGATATTTACACCAACTTCTGCTCTGTTACCGATCGACCCTGAGAAGCCCGACGAGGAAAGATACGCAGGTGTTCTCAAGACACGACTGGACCAGAATTTACGCATCGGAGTGCTCTGGGAGGGGCGTGTCAAGTCACTCCTCTTCAGTTTGGGAAGTGGAATTGACCTACGGAAATTGGACAAACCGTTTAGGACGCTTGGGTTGGAAATACAATTCTCGTCATGACCAATCCCCTGATGGGGTGGACTCTGCCTTCTGCCTCGTGCGCGGCCTATTCTCCAAATCGGTCCGCAGTGCTGTTTTTGCATAGAGCCACCAGGACCAGGGCCAACAAGGGCATGAAAAAGGGCTCCGGCTGAGTCCCTCCTTGGGTGTGCTGCTTCAAGAGGTGGGATGGTCCACCACGGTCAGAGACTCGTCGACGGGAATACCTCCATGTATCGCGCTGGAGATGCCAACAAGGTGTGGGGGTAGTCGGCGAATTGGGCCACCCCAACGGTCAGCCCCAGGGCTGTGGCTTTTCAGCGAGAACGAATGGGGGGTCATGAGAAACACGAACAGCATGTGACTGGCGCTGGAGGATATTGGCTTGAGGGATTAGACTCGTGCGAGCCGACAGCATATCAAGCACACCCATTCGAACTGGATTTGGCGCAGCACCGGAATGAAAGGTTATCGCCCACTTGATTCTTTGCCTTGATGGATGTTCTCGCATTATGCCTTGACTGTGAATCGTCATGGGCTATGGTTAGTCTCCCCATTGGAGGGTATCCTGTCAGGTTGGTGGTGTCTCGCTTGCACGCCTAAGCAAGTGATGGATGCAAATCGATTTGACCAGGGCCGCAAACTGGAACAATTGTTGCCAAGCGTGGAGTGAGCTGCGATGCCGTGTCATCCGGTGTCTTATGTTTGCGTGCAGACGCTGCGTGGACTGGTGGACTCGTGTAGGGCTTGACTGGAGGTGATCCATTCCGCCTGACGCATTATGAGAACCTTGATGGCTTCAAGACCTCAGAGGACTGCTGTGGCTGGTGTGATTCGAGATGGGTCTGTGACTGGCCAATAAGCGGAGGAGGAAGTCGAGCTAGATTCCGAATCTGGCGGTTGTGAGAGGTTCGGGAAGGCTGATGGTGGGGACGGGCGGCTCTGGACGCCACAGTTTTGTGGAGGCTGTGGAAGACTTCACGCCAGGCCACTCTGCCGACGGATGGATGGACTGGGATCGCAGCCCACACCGGTGAAGTGTCAAGGCTGGAAACGCACGACGACGATGATCCGTTGCTAGTGCGAGATTAAGAGATGGCCTGAGTGAAGGATTGTCACCAGAGACATGGCAAAGACATGGCTTAAGAGATGCGTCGCGAACAGAGAGCTAGCCACGCCATATAAGATAGTCAAATGGATAGTTCAGAGACACACGCCTGACTATCTACCGCCACCTCCTTGTTGATTCCAAAAAAAAAAGAGAACAGACTCACTGTGTGCCTGCCTCGACACTCAGTAGAAAGCGCAACAAAAAGTTCCCTCCCACACAGCCCACGAATGACACGCCGTCATCGTGTTGGTCGGCTCTGCCTCTCCGCTGAGAATCCCTGGCGGCCCGCGGGCCATCAAGGTTCTCACCTTAATCTGACCCACCCTGACCTCAGCCAGCCCACTCGCTCGCTCCCTTCAGCCAGCCGCGATCTATTTTTTTCGCCATATACGTCTTGAGAGAATTTTTTTTGTATTGGTGTTTTGCTAGTACGGGCTCATGACGAACTTGTGACTGCTAGTCGAGGTAGTCCAAACGAACGAGATGCGATTTCGGCCTCGATAATGTCATGCGCATGTTTGAATCGCTTGGAGGGGCAGGAGGGAGGGACCTGGATAATTTGTAGATAGACGCGTACGAATAGACTCATCGACAAGGTTCATGCGACGGTCCAGCCCCTCAACAGTGGAGGCCCGTCCCTTCGTAGTGGAAGTAGTCCCGTCCCGTGCGCCAGCTGATTATGAGGACGAGAGAGAGTGCAGTCTTTCTGGGCTGAGAAGAAACCGTTACAGATTCACGCATCTCATAACCCATTCCCACCCCCACGGTTCTTCTCGCCCTCCTCGTCAGTCGCAACTGCACCCTGCCATATTCCCTGCTCTGCGCTGCCTTTTGGGACCGCTTTTAGCTCCTCCATCATCGCCCCCCATCTCTAGGTATTCCCTGGCCTTTCGGAGCAATAACCACGCCTAACGTCGACGCATCCCTCGGCACAGTGCTGCCGTCTTGGGTCCTTCAGCATCCATCCTTTTCGACCCGCCTGTTTAACTCTATCCACGCCCTCGGCCGCACTTGACTCGGTTGCGCGGCACTCTTCCCATAATCCTTATAGTCTTGGACTTGCGCCATCAAGGTGTGCCTCGCTCACGAACCCTTTCGTCACTTTTTGCAAAGCATCTGCGCCTGCTCGACGATATAAAACCCCGTCGCATGTCACGCCTTGAACCTGCTCCATCAGCTGCAGCCAAGACAAAGTCTCCGAGTGACACAGACCACAACCCGCGCGCGAAGCTCCTTGGCATCCCATCACTTACTCGAATTGCGCTGCCCCTTCCTCATCGGGTAATAGGCCTCTTCAGGCGGCCTTGGCGTCCACGACATCCTAGCCTTGGACTTATAACTAGGCTGACGTCGTTTCTTGGCGACATTTCTCGAGAGCTTCGAATACTCTTTTGACTAGCATTCATTCAACGCATAGCAACAGCAACACCCTACCGACGACATCATGGCGGACGCAGCAGACTGCAACGGCGATGCTGTCGACCTCAGCAACAAAGGGCTTCGAATCGCCTCCATCTTCATCATCATGGCATCCTCTCTCTTTGGCGCCTTATCCCCCATCATCCTAGCCCGCCAGAGCAAGATCCCGGTCCCCAAGTTCACCTTTTTCATCTGCAAGTTCATCGGTACCGGCGTCATCATTGCGACCGCATTCATGCACCTGTTGGTCCCTGCCATCGAAAATCTGACCGACGAATGCTTGGCGGATCGGATGGGAGGATACGACTGGGCCGAGGCCATCGCTCTCATGACCGTCATTGTCATGTTTTTCGTTGAGATGCTGGCCACCAGAATGATGGACGACGGCGCTGAGCACGGCCACAGCCACGGCGATATCGACGTCGAATTGGACCCTGCCATGGACCTTCTTGCCGCTAAGAAGATTGAGAAGCATGCCAATGGCGAGGAGTTGTCCCAGACCACGGACGTTGAGCGGGATGCCCCACCCAGCGAAGCCGGTTATGCACCCGGCGGAGACGCCCACCTTGCGCACCAACGTGAGCATAAGGAAGGCGATTCCACTAGCCTCGCTGGCCAGCTTCTCGCCATCTTCATCCTTGAGTTCGGTGTTGTGTTCCACAGTGTCTTCATTGGTCTCACTCTTGGTACAACTGACGACCTCGTTGTCCTCCTGATCGTTCTCGTCTTCCACCAGATGTTCGAAGGCCTGGGTCTCGGATCTCGTCTGGCAGTCGCGCCCTGGCCTAAAAACAGGAAATGGGTGCCTTATATCCTCGCTGGCGCCTATGCCCTGTCGACTCCCATTGGTATCGCTGCCGGCATTGGAGCTAAGCCTAACAACGCCAACACCCAAAAGCTCGTCAACGGTATCTTCGACGCTATAAGCGCCGGCATCCTCATGTACACGGGCCTTGTTGAACTTCTCGCTCACGAGTTCATGTTCAACCCGTACATGCGCCGCGCGCCTCTCAAAATCCTGCTCCTCGCCTTTGCCTGCGTGGCGTTTGGTGTCACTGTCATGGCTATCCTGGCCAAGTGGGCTTAGATTAGAAAGATATACATGGAAATACTCAGTTTGGAATCATTTTCTGGGCTCAGACGAATAGGGTTAGATGGGTTTGGGACTTTTCTTTCTCGTAATGCATATAGACTGCTTGAACAATGATACCTCGCTTGTCTGCATCTTTTGTTAATACTTTCACCAGTAACACTCAGCAAATATACTCCTGAGATGTTCAAATCCACTGGCTCACAGCCGAGGTGCGTGAATGGAGCGTTTATAGAGCCAAACTCGACATACATCAGTTTTTGCTGAGAGGTCGAAAACCGGATTCCACGGCAGTTCATTGTGTGACTTAGTAGCAGTTTTGTTCTTCAATCATGTTAATTTTGAGTCCGCGTATGGTAGCACGAATGAAGTCGAGGTGGTTACCCGATAGAGACACTTGTCTTACTGTTCTGTTCGGGCAACAGAATGAGGTTTCGACTTCGAGGTCACAAGGAGTTATTCTTGTCTCGAAATGTCAGGCGTTCGTTCCCGGTGGGAATACCCCACCCATGGCCTACAGTGCTTCACACAGTCAAATCAAAGAATTACTGTGCACATGACACAGTGCTTAGTCACTCTACCTGTCGCTTCCCCGCTAGGGCCACAAGCCCTACCCGAAAAAAAGTTCACCAATTCGAGGGCAATCGCAACACCACGAATCGGCTTTTCCAACCGTCACGCTTCGTCAATCAACCACCCAACGCACCACCTCCCCTCCCACCACCACCCCCCCAACAATACCGCAAAAATGGCCGGCGGAGTTACCGTGCGCGATGTCGATGTAGGTACTCCCTAAAAAACAACGAGCAGGATACTCTACGAATCCCGATCTACACGCACAAAACAACCTCTTCGACGACTTCGCAACGCAATCTTCCGATGCCGCCACGATCGCAAATGGAGGCGCTGTCGCAGCGCGTCGGGGCTTGACCGAAGACCGCTGCGTCAGCCGCTGCAATTCTGCGGGCGATGGTTACAAACGAGATTGATGAGCAGGCGCGAGGGGGTCGAAAGACTTCTGACGACGGAATCATGCTAATGGGTCTCTTGCTGCCAGGCGCAAAAGTTCATCATTGCCTACGCTGCGTTCTTGAAGCGTCAGGGAAAGCTCCCCATCCCTGGTATGTTTATCTGTGTCCCCCCCTCTAATCTTTCAACTCGCGGAAGACAATGAGGCAAGCTTTTGACATGACAATTCGCTAACGCCATCCCAAGGTTGGGTTGACACTGTCAAGACTGGTCCCGCCAAGGAGCTCCCCCCCCAGAACATTGACTGGTTCTACGTCCGCGCCGCCTCCATCGCCCGCCACGTCTACCTCCGCAAGACCGTCGGTGTCGGCCGTCTCCGCAAGGTCCACGGTACCGCCAAGAACCGTGGCAACGCTCCCTCCCACCACGTTGACGCCTCCGGCTCCGTTGACCGCAAGGTCATGCAGGCCCTCGAGAAGATCGGTGTCCTTGAGCAGGACGAGGACAAGGGCGGCCGCCGCATCACTCAGGCTGGCCAGCGTGATCTGGACCGAATTGCCCAGACCACCGCTGAGGCCGAGGAGGAGGAGGAGGATGACGAGTAAAAATCTGGCGCGGAGCATGGATTAAGGGCGTACGGTCATAGATTTTGGTCATGTATGAATGAGATTCCCCCGACATTGGGTCATTCGGTTTGTTCAAATTGGACCCGCCCAAACTTGTCAATTTGACGACGTGCCATTATGATGTGAACGCCCCTTCGCCACTTGGGCTTATCTTGACCTAGAAACTGACCTCGACAACTCTTTGACAAGCCTTCATTCCATGCAAACACTTTCGTGTTCGATTCTTAGCCTCCTATGCCTAAGTCTTGCAGTCTTCTCATTGGAAGGAAGCCTTCGTTATTATAACCTCTAATTATACCCCTCGACTAATCATGTTCACTTGCATACAGCTGCAGCCCTCATGGCTTCTCACCCTTTGCTTGGATTTCTCTTCGTGCCTCTCCTGAAACCTCACTTTCGCGTATTTCCTCCTTACGTCACATCTCCCTCCATCTCTCTTTGCGCTCATCTCTTCGCATCTCCAGCTGCCTCCTTCTCGGATCCTGTACAGGACCCACGACTGAAGCCTCTTTTCATTTTGCGACCCCGTCGTCTTCGTTTTCTTCCTCCCAACATGAGGTCCCCTCCTCTACTCGTTTGAGTTCTCTGCGCGAAGCCTGAATTAACGGGCGCGTGATTCAGGCTCGGGTCTGCGTGGAGCGTGGTGAGTGATTCAGCGTGTAAGTACCAATGTTCGGGAGGAGAGCAACCTAGCAGGGCTCCTCGCCTCGAGGGCGGTGTTGCGGACCAGATGCCTGAGAACTGACTAACTTAGGGGTAAGTGCCATCTCGCAGTGGCTCTCTTGCTCTCGTCAAAAGTTCATCGCTTGGATGTGTATGCGCTTCAAGGTATTTGCTACCCTCTCCTGTGGTTGTTCGGAAGCTGACTTCATCTAGTATTCCTAGATCGATATATCGTGACACTCAGCCGTGTGAACAACCAACTCCCCGTCATTACCATGTCGGACCCAGAAGTCAATCAACCGCTTCCTGTTTTTCTATCATCAAACCAAGCGTCATCTCCTTATTTTTACTTCGTCCACATTGTCGATCCCGAGGACGCAACCCTCACTGTTCAAGTTATCGGCCCGAATCTGGTCTTCAAGTTCACACACTCCCAAGCCAAGGCTCTGTTTCCTCCATCACATATAAAACACAGGCTTATAGCAAAGACGGTTGGTTTTCTCGCCCTCGTCAAGCCCGCTGGAGAACGCCTAGTCCTCACCGCAGCACAGAGCGGCCATGGAGCCCGAGGGGCTGGCGACATGCTGGACGCAGGCCCTGGCGTGCTGGCCAATCTGGTCTGGACAAGACGTGTCATTGCGGTTGGGAGACTGCTCGGAATGAGAATGGAGCGCCCGTTTGACAACCCTAGCGGGGGGAGGATTGCCGCTCTTGACGGAGTGTTCCAGGGCTCGCACGTTGAAGTCAAACTCGCCGTCCACGGCATCATGGTCCTGCTGCGCATGTTCAACATCACCAAAGACTTCGACAACGTTACCCTGAGCCACCTTGAAAGCCTTCGGGACGTCTGCTAGGAGCACGGCGCCCGACCGACGTTCGAAGTTTACTTTTCGCGGAAACACTGCAACGCATGTCTCTTCTTAGTGCGGAGGCTCGAGGAGGCAACCGGGGTTGAGATTCGGCTCGTGTGGAAGCCTCGCCTAGAGCTGAAGCAGTACGAAAACCGCAGCGCTCGGGTCGCCAGGCCAAGAAACCGGCAACAAGCGATGGAGATGCCTGAAGCCGAGGAGGTGTTTGAAGCTGAGGATGACTTGGAGTTTGGTGACGACGAGCTCTTGGAGCAAGACTCGGACACTGAAACGGTTGGTGGTGAGGACCGTGACGACATCCAGGCAATCCCCATGATCGACCTCATCTCTCAGCCCGCCTTCTCCCCAACCCCAGCAACGACCACAGCAGCGGATCCAGTGGACGACTACATCGACGGCCTCGCCTATCGGGTGGGACAAATGGAGTCTTCGCCCGACGGCGCCGCCGAAGCCATCGTGCAGTTCGCGCAGAAAATGAAAGGTCGAGGTCAGGGCATCCAGTAGCGGCGGGCCCAGTCCTCGAATGTCAATAAGCCGTTGCCTGCGACACCCGAGACGGAGCCACCCGCATGGATGTTGGCGAGACAGAGTAAGACTCGCTCGGGGTCTACCAAGGCTGGTTCACTGCCCAGCAGGGTTCTGCCACAACCTAGTGAGGCTCGGCCACAGCCTATTAAGGCTCGCCTGCCATCCAGCAAGGACCCTTCACTACCCAGACATGCTCGCTCGCGGCCTCGCAAAGTTCTATGGCCGGCGAGCAAAGCCCCCAGTATGTCCAGCTCAAGCGGCGATGACGATGACGACATTCCATGCCGCATCAGGAGCGTGTCACCATGTGAGCGAGCTGCCTTGCGTGATCGCTCGCCGAGACGTTACACAACTGGGAGGCTGGAACGGACAGTGCTGGGACGGCGAGGGTCGAGAATAAGAGTGGAGATTCCTTCTCGGCGGAGATCTGCGTGATTGCATATTGGCTTTACTTATCAACTCCAAGTCTGGTTTGCCATGGGTTAGAATCTCGAAGGCGGAACAAAAGGGGAAGAGGCCGACAAATCCGAGGGAATCAACCCGGAGACAGGGATACCCAGTGTTTTGGAGCAAGGGCAATGTGTTACAGACCATGAGAGTCAACCTGTCGAGTTTGCAATTCTTTGAAGATACCAGTAAGAGGTAAAACCTCTGACATCACTAGCAACTCATATTATTATGCATATGCTCTAGTCATGCTGTATGTACTATCTCGTGCGTCATGATCATATTCGAGTGTAAGGCGTCTGCTATGGATAATCCCTAAGCTCAATGTTGTTCAGCTTACCGGTTCGTTCACTGCTCTCTTGTCCTCCTGTAGCAATCTACGGAACCCTGCCGCCATTTCATTGACCACGATGTCAACATTCGGCGCCTCAGGTCCCTCCTCGGCTAGCCGCAGCGCTGCCTCCCTCGCCTTTTCAATGCCTGCCACGCCCGTCTTGCCCATAGTCATGGCGTGCTTGACATCCTTTCCGTGACGAATAGGGCCTCGAGGGGCGTCTGGGGTGATGCGTGTGCATTCTAGGATGCTCTGCCATCGCGAGAGGAACATGCCTGGACCGGCCATGTTATCGGAGTTGGTGTCCGCAGAGTCTATGATGCGTTGAAGGCGGGATAAAGATAGGTCTGAGAGGGTGGATAGGTACGTAGAGTGTGCATCGAGTGAAGAGAGGACTGATTGCTGGGAGGTAGAGGGGAGAGACTGGAAAAGTTCGTTGAGGCAGTCATCCATTGGACTGGTGTCAGTCACGCGTTCATCAGCCTTGGGGGTTTTCTTCCCATTCGCGCCCTCAATTTCATATGTGGTGTCCTTTGCATCTTCAAGGGTTGAGACCGGTGAAACATCATGGGCCGTGTCCGCTGCAGCTTGTTGAACTGTGTCCTGGACATCAAAAGACTTTTGAGGTTTGCGTTCTTGGCGGAACCGGACAACAGCGTTCTTTTCCCACTTCCTCATTTCCTCCCACACATCGGGGCAAGATTTCGCCAAGGCGTGGACCCATTTGTACAAGACCGTGCGATTCCTCATCAGCAAGTCGACATAATCGTTGACACTTGGCATCTTCCCTGGCTTGGTCGACGAGTCGCCGCCATTCAACATGGACCGCATCCCTCCCAGCGGTGTCGAAGTACCCGTTTCGACCTTTTTGGGCTTGCTAGACTTGATGAAGTCATCAATAAAAGCTTGGCCCGCCTCGACGTGCTCTCGCAAATCCACCCCCGAGTGAATGGCCCGGATCATGGGCTCATAGGCCGAGAAGAGGTCCTTGACTGTGGCAGTGAAGAGATCAGGCGGCTGTCGACACAAGGCAGTTGTGATGCACTCGCGGTCGCGCACTGAGAGGAGAGCGGAATAGTACTCGAGGCATTGAGTGTGTTTTTGGTCGGTCAAGGAGGTGGCGAGGTTGGGGTCGGATGCGTTGAAGATGGCGGTGATGATGGACTGAGAATGATCGGTGCTAGCGGCTCGCACCGTCTCGTGCTCGTCACGGTTTTGGGCAATGTAGTTGCGAATCGCCTGCAACATTTCGTCGCTGGGTCGATCTTTCGCCTTCTCGATCTTGTCGGCGCTCTTTCTGAACTCGCTCGAATCCCACGACAGAACCAGGGATATTATCCTCTGCAAAAGATTCATGCCGTCGTCGGCGTTGGCTGTTAGCCCGACCCAGTTGGTGATGCTCGTGACGCTCAGCTTAGCAAGGAGCAGGCGCATCATGGCGCTCATCATGGTGGCGGCATTGCCGACTCGCAGCGTCTGTTTGACCATTTTATACGGAATAAGGTTGTGGACGTTCTCGATGAGCTTCAAGAGATATTGCCCTTCTGGGGAGAGGACGAAGATGTGATGGAGAAAGGTGGCAAGGCTGCACCACGGTTAGAATGAACTGGATTGGGACATGACATGAGAAACATACTGAATTATAGCATACTCAGCTGCAGCTTTTACAGCTGGGGAATAGCTTTCCAAATCATCCGAGGTGATGAGATGGTCGAAAAGTTCGTCAACCAGGTTTCCGTAGATGTGTCCCTCGACTATGTCGTCCCATGCCCTCACAAGATCCTCTGCTTTGGTGTGATCATAGGTGTCTTCGGCTTCGAGCTCGCTGTCCTTGGTCTCCGAGGGGGTCCGCCTTTTCATGCCTCCCAAGGCGCCTCGTCCGAGCATCTCGATAAAACTACTCGACGCCGTTGCCAACACTTTGCGGGTGCCTAGGGCGCCCTTGTCATAGCTCTCGGACAGCTCTGCCTCGCCTAGTCTGGCCAGCAAGCCCTGCAAGCGTACTGACCAAAACTCTCGAGGCAGATCTCTCACGCCAGGAAGCTGCAGACAGAACCTGGTCACGAGCGTCTGCAGCAGCGGTGACTCTGATGGCGAGGAATCCTCTTCTTCCGGCTCCTCCTCTGGCTCCTCCTTTGGCGGTTCTTCCTCACTCTTCTTCTCCACGCTGGACTTGAAGAAGGGAACGGGGGTCCTCACTCGAGGGGTGCCAGCCGTTGAATTCGCAGGCGTACTCGACCGACTCGCCCCCCCGGTCTGGGGTAAGACCGTCTCTCTGGCAAATGGACGGCCATAGCCGGTGACGGCATCAGGAAACTTGAAACCCTCGATCTCGGCGTACGTTTCATGGTGGGTGAGGATATCGAAGAGCGCGTGCGTCTGCTTTGGCGAAAGGGACGCAGGCGTCATGGTGAGATGATTTGTGGCATCGAAGGTGATGGTTTATGGTGATGAAGCGATAGTCGAGGACTCTTGGTGGGGTTGTTTGTGATTCTGCTGAGGCTAAAAGTAGAGGTGCCTTGCGAGGGGTAATTCACAGATGTAGAAAAGTGAACCGGGGAAAGAGGGAGAAACAAGGAAAGATGGAAAGAAGGGGAGAAAAAAAAAAGGTTTCTTTTGTTGTTTTCTGTTTGTACCTATGGAAGTTACGTAGGACTACCTATCCGTCGGTCCCTTACAGAACCGTCTGGTCGTTGGAGGGTGGTTTTGTAGAGGCCGCCACCCGACTTTGGCGCCACCTTGCGCAGCACTCAGTGGCTCATCAGTGCTCGCTGCTCAGCTGTCCACTGGCTGGAAGCACTGAAGAGGTGACGTCGTCACATGCACCATCACGACCCTGTAAGAAAATCATCGGGGCTAAACTCCATCCGTCTTGGTCAATCATCATGATCATTAGACGCAGCCCACCACATGGACGGCTTTTATCCGCACATACTAAGCGTGCAAGGCAGTTGGTCGCAATAGATACGCATCACAACGTTATCGTTTGCCACTCGAAAATGGACATCTCCATTTACAACTTGGGCGCCGCTACTTGTGCTGGAGTGGCCATGTGACCGAGGCCAGTTATGAGCATACAATAAAACCCACCTTCATAATTTCATGTGCCACTCATTGACTCAAACTTGTTCGATATGCCCGTGACAAAGAAATGGATATGATAAGAGTCACAGTGAATGAAATTGGGAATATGAACGGGTTGCATAATCGTGTGAAAGAGGCTATGCGAGGAACACAGAAGAGCATTAAGTCATTTTAAAACGTCAATTTGAACCTATCAACGTTGCATTTATATCGTTATTCAAGGAAAAGCAAACAATTTTCAGAAACATAGGTTTGCTACACTAGTCAAGTCTCAGGTCCGTAAGGACCATCCGCCATTACTTCCACCGTGGTATCAAGAAAGAAAACGGAATACAGTAATAAAGGAAATAAAGTCATGCGTGCGTCGAAAGGGGTATAGCGTTTAGTCGTCCTATCCTCCCACCGTTTTCATGCCATCTCCTCTCCATCCTTCATGGCCATATTTTCTAGACGATCTGACCGCCAGAGTAGACAGGTCCGTTGTTGACCTTGAGACCATTGGTGGTGAACTCGGTGCCGAACTCATTGATAGGCTTGCGGTTGGGGCCATTGAGGTCCTGGAGACCGTTGTAGTTCTGACCCTTGAGGTTCTGACCGTTGACGGCACTGTTGCCAGTGTTCACGGGATGAGCCTTGCGCTGAATCTTAGGCGCGGGGGGAATATCCGTGCTCTTGGCAGCAGAACCGATGGAGAAAACGGGGCTCTCCCACTTCTCGCCCTTGCGGGCCAACTCCTTGTACTCGGTAGCCTTGGTGCTGATTCCACCAGGAAGGTTGATGGCGGGGAAAATGCTGTCCTCCTTGGTGAAGGCAACCTTGACCTTCTTGTCCGCGACAGCCTCCTCGGCCTTGGCCTTCTTCTTGCCAAACTCGTTCTGGGCGGCGGTGTAGTAGCGCATGTAGATGTTGGGAGCGTTCTGGGGGTCATTCTTGGCCTCGACAGTAGCGCGGTCGACCTCCTGCTTGACCTTGTAGAGCTGAGCATCAAAGTTGTTGCATTGGTCCTTGATGGCCTTCTCAACGGCCACCTGGATCGGCTTGCGCATGAACTTGAGTGCGAGCGGCTTGGCCAAGGCGAAGAGCAGCTTGTGGCTCGATTGCTTGATCTTGAAGTTGAGACCCTTAAAGTCAACATCAACCTTCTCAACCTTGAAGAAGTTCTGGCGATCCTTCTTGTGGGCGGTGGAAACCTTCATCTTGAAGGAGAATCCATCACCCGGGAGGAGGAGATCCATGACACCAGTGTCAGTGATGGAAGGGAAGCCCTGCTTGCGCTTGATGTGGAAGCTGACATCGCGCAAGTCCATCTGGATGCCGGCGGCCTTGACCTCGAAGGTCTGATGGTGCTTGTTCGCAATCTTCTTGCGTCCCCATCGGAAGTAGTGCTCGCTTGCGATCTCAAGGACGTTGGGCATGAAGTTGTCGCTCTCGAGGACCAAGTTCTCGATGATAGCATCGAACTTGGGATCAGAGAACTCGATGCGGGGGATGGGGATGTAGGCAATGTTCTTCAAGACGGAGGGAAGGATGACCTCGGTCAAATCCTTGATCAGATGAGGCTTGAAGACAGGCTTGCCATCCGCATCCTGGCCAAGGTCCTTGAATAACTTGGTGAGCGACTGGGCGAAAGCCTTGTTCTGCGCATCCTTGTCAAACTGATCGGCTACGAACTTGATCTCGTCAACGATGCGGTTGGTGTGGGATCGATACTTCTCGCGGAGGAGGTATCGGCCACGCTCGTAGAGCTGGTTCCACTGCTGGTTGGACGCGTCGTCCAGGATGAAACCCTGCTGGAGGAGGCAGCGGCGAATGTAGGCATCCAAGTTCTTGAACCATTCGCGGAGTTCAGGATCCTTCTCAGCGTCCTTATAGATCTGCCCGATAGACTCCCAAAGATCGGAAGTAGACGTGCCGTTGGCGAAGCGCTCGATGAGGGTGCGCAAATCGGCCTCAGCAGCGGCGAAGCCGGATCGGGCTTCCTTAGCAGAACCAGCACCTCCCTTGCCCATGGTGCGACCATGTCGGCCGTAGTTCTCAGCGAGGTTGAGGAGGGTTTGGATGGCCTGGGAATAGTCCTCGTGTTGCTGGCACTCGAGAACCATCTTCTTGAGACGGAAGATGGTCTGGTCCTTGCGTTCCTGAGGCATCTTCTTGCTGTAGTAATCGCTGGCTCGACGGCGGAGATCCTCATTGCGCTGCAGAATGTTCTTCTTGGTCTTGTCGTCGAGCTTGCCATCAAGCTTCTCCTTGGCAGTGTTGAGAGCAACGTTCGCGCCAGCAGCGGTATCGCCTTGCTGCTGGTTAGCTTGAAGTCCTGCGTTGACAGTGTCTTTGGCGTCCTTCTTTGCGTTGCCGCCGTAAACGCCCTGGGCTTGCTTTTTCAGGTTCTCCTTGGAGAAGTCGGGCTTCTCGTGCCAAGTGTTGTCCTGAGCAGCCTGGTCCATGTTGGCCAGCTGCTCCTCAGAAGGGCGGACCCTAGAAGCAGCGTTTGTGGCAGCATCGCCGGCGATATCTCGTAGCAGAACGGTCGCGTCCTTCAGAAGCTTTCGGAACTGGCCGTTGGTGATAAGCAGCGTGCCTAGTGTACGCAAGCCCTGGAGAGCATCCTCGCCATCTTTCTTGGCGGCGTCCTTCGTGACGGGAGCGTTGGGAGTGTTGACGCTCTTGGGATCGAACTGTGTAGTCTGCCAGACGAAATCCTGAATCAGGTTGCCCTCGTTCTTGGATAGGAGAAGGTATTTGGCCTGCTGGATGACGTCTCGCGTGTCTTTGATGAGGTTCTTGCCATCGTCAGAGAGGTCCCCGCTGGGGCTTGAGAAGGCCTTGGAGGCAAGGAAGCTGCTGAGGGCGACGTCGATTTGGTCATTCTGGAGTGATGAAGATTAATATTGTGGCAATTGGAGGTATCGCAGTGGTGGAATCCTTACTGAAGGGACCTTGCCGTTCTGGAAAGCCGTGGCAATGCCGTAAACCTGGAGCTTGCGGTTGATGTCGGCCTCCTTCACGGCATTGTTGGTGGGTTTGTTGACATTGGCAGACATGATGTCGGGTATAGGGGATTAGGCGAGTCAAACAAAGAAAGAGTGCCGAGCTAAGTTATAGGTAAATCGACTCCGGTATTAAAATAGGATGTCGAGGGTATCGGGGAATATTTTGTGGGTGAGGAAGGCCGATTGGAGGTGGTAGGGGTTGGGAGGAGGCGGTTCTGGGTATCACAAGAAGATTGGGTATTATTTCCTTTGAGGAAGTGGGGTATAGGGATATTCCTGAGGATGGATACGAGATGAGTAGAAGGAAGTAGAAGAGGAACAGCAGATGAGCAGGCCGAGGGTGAAAGGGGTTACATATACTTTGGGAAGACGCAACGGGAGCTCTTAGCTGCAAGCAGGATGGGACATTTTGGTACTACCAATTCACACCAGCATGCGGCAGTATGCGGCAAGATTCGAGACAGGAAACGCCAAGACAGGGTAGGTCGAGACAAGGCAAAGCCGGATTTGGGTGGCAGTGACGTTGACTCGTAGAGCAAGGGCGAGGCCAGAGGCCCAGCTTCAAGAAGCGCTGATCATGGACGTCATCTGCGATATGTCGCAGCAACGACTACCACTGACACCACTAACAAACCCAACACCCACTCGAGCTAGGTACTGCATCCACAGCGGCGTCTCGGTATTAGCCCGACCGGGATGGGATGGGCCATTCGAACTCTGAGCTGATGCATTCAAGGTACCGCATCGCTCGGGAACAGTACGCGATGGTACCAGGACAACCAAAAAAGAGACAAAAGGGCAAAAAATGGAGTTGCAGGGGGCCTCGCATGTCAAGTGGGCTAGTGCAGCGCCGGGCCAAGCCAGCTGGGCAAGGGTTGCAGCCGCTTGCCAGCCAGGCAGGGGAGCCAGGGAAGCGCCGCTATTTGGTGCCCATCTTGGGGCCGTCTTGGTGGGCCATCTCTGACGTTCTCGACTTCTGGTGTGAGGCGCGAAGTGCTAGGAGCGTTGTGGCCGTGAGTTCAATTTCCGTTTGTGAGTTGCTTCGTCTTTGGGGCTGTTTCATCGTCGTTTTCGTTGCTGGGTGGTTCGAGGTGTCATGTTCCTCTCCAACGTGGCTGGGTTGCCCATGGTTGCATCATGTACCTAAGGACTTTGTCTCACCTGGTCCTAACTCTCACCCAGTCCTGGTCTGGTTACAATGGCTGATGGATGGCTTGCGACCAGTAGCATGGAGAATGCCGGTAGGTCAGACAACAGCTTTACTCAAAGTCTTGCATTCAGCAGTGTTGCATTGCATCCAGAACATCTGAGTCTATGTGATTCCCCGTCCTGCACCTCAAGAGCCGGCTGGGCAGGATTGGGTCTTTTCAGGAGTCAATATCCTCTCCTTGGCTCCAACTCATAGACCGCTATCGTATCTGCATTGCTCTCCTCCCTCTGGTGGGCAAAAGGGGAGGCATCCCCATCTAGCTACGCACATTCCGACCCAATGTCCAGGGCAAGTTTTGAGGCGCCTCGCGTGTGTGTCTGTGCAGCCTAGTTGCTTTGGTGGCTTGTCCCTTGGGCGAATGTGTGAATGGATGCACTCTTGTGACGGACGCAGCGCCATCTGCACATCCTGAGTCGCCATGGACCATGACCTACGACGCACCCGTCCTGTTGGGGCCGTTGGCGATGCCGTTCCAAGGTCCAGACCATGCGTCAACCACGCAGCTTCTCGTGATGCAAACTATCACATATGCGCTTCACCAAGTGGATTCACACTTAACTCAGAAGTGGACTCACGCAAATCCGTGTGCGTAGTACACCCTCCTTTTCATACAGCGCCGAGACAAGAAAAAGACGGGATGAGCGAGCACATGGATAGTGCGTTCAGCCTTTGCCGTCTCTTGTCGTTCGCGTCTCATCCCTCGAGAGACTCGTTTCCTAAGGATTTGACCTCATTGCAATGAATTCCCCCCATCCCTCACACCGCATTCAGGACGAAGGACAAAAACAGTAGCCCATCACGCGTTCCTCCATGTATGTCGTCAAAGGGCCCGTGTCAGGCTAGGTCGAAAGATCCGATAAGCTCAAGGCCCTGTCACCCCAGTTTCTTTGGTGCCAATGACCCATCCAAGGCGATCATACCAAGGAGATCAAACCCACCCTCCCAGGATGCGGTACGTAGCCTAATTGCAAGAGAGGAGAAAGAAAAGGTCATTGATCAAATGAAAAGCAGGAGCTTACCTTAGCTGCACATCTCCAGGTGCATCTCGTGCAATTCCGCGATGGATCGCGGCTCGCTCCACGGGGTTTCCCCAATTTTTACGCGTCATGCAATTTCATCGGACTGCGGGATGCTCGCTTCAGGTACGTTAGCTACAGTAGGAAGTGATTAATAGCAATCGATGATGCTTGCCCGTGCCATGCTTTTCCCACGCCAATCTGCATGCTGATCGCCAAGAATTGCGGTCATCAGAAAACTTTCGGCGGCCGAGAGGCCATGATGATGATGCATGACGTCAGGAAGCTGGCAGTCGGATCACCTTTGAAGGGAACTGCGCAAAGCGACAGCGCAAGTTGCGCAATGCACCACCGAAATGAACCGCCAAAATGCACCATCCATGGCACCCATAGCACCAACCGCTTCAACTACCACCCGCTACGACCGGTACAAACTGCTCTAGCAGGGGACATCCATCCACCCGCTGTAATTGCTGCGAGCAGGGTGGGCTGGGCCTATGAACGCCAGGTACGTGGTGTGGCTCTCAGGTTGGCCGGGGTCTCTCCATCGTGCAGTCCTGGGCTCTCCTCTTGCAGCCAGAGGCTCTTCCAAATACCTCCAGATACCTGCCGAGCTGGAACAAGGCAATAGCGTCTAATTGGCGACAGGGGTAGCTCGATGCCGCTAGCTGGATCCAGCTTGGGATGCCTCAGTCTTGGCTGGTCTGGCTGGCTTCGGCGTCGTACAGTAGCAAGCATGTGCGTACACAATATGCACAGGAGGGGTGGCTCTGACGATGATGCTGCACCTTTGTAGATGTTTGTTCCCAAGTCCAGTGATCAAGTTCGCGGGGGTTGAGTCTCGAAGCATGTGCTCCGCCTCCGCCGCCTCGCTCCATCGCCCGTGTCTCGGCACCATTCTAGTCTGAATAGTCTCGAGCCACGGATTGCCTCCACGGGAACTTCCCTGCCCTCACCTGTGCTTGGTCTGATGGTTGTCTTTAGCATGCCAGTTCTCTCCACATGCCCTTTCCGCTTTAACGGGGCCAGCAGCCAGCAAAGGTATCATCTCCGGCTGGCTCGCCTCTTTTCATGCGGCCTCCCAATGTGTTATCTATCCGAATTCACTGGCTCGCGCGCTCCGTGTCCGACTACTCGCCAGACCGCAGGCGCAGCATGCAGACGCACACAAGATCACCATGCATTGTCGCACGAGCGCCGCATCTAGATTCCCTTTCAGCTTGCACCACGTCGTCTCGTGAGGTGGCACTGGTCGCACAGCACGCCGAGGACATGCCGCAAGATGCAACTCGGAACTCAAACCATTTCCAAACTTCACGGCAATAATAGTTGGGCCACCCTTTAGTCCAAGCGAGAGCTAATTATTGAATGAGCCCGTTCCGTCCGAGTCTCAACCGATGCAAGGAGACGAGTAGCCCTCGGCCGAGATCGGTCAAGGGAACTCATCGTCGGCGAAAAAAAAAAGAGGAAAGAAAAGAAAGGGCCGAGTATTAGTAACACCGAAGTTGAGACAGACCAGTATATTTCATTCCCCAACTATCTCACAGCGAGTGAATGTTCATCACTCAGTTCCTCGTTTCGTCCTACAGTGGCAGGCCTCCGAACCAGTCTGTGGTCATGGATGCGACTCTGCGGATGTTACCAGGCTGCTCACCATCGCTAAATTCCGTCGCGGTTTGGTTTCTGCTATCCCTGATTGCGCATGAGCTGTAGGAAGCTCTCCAAGCCCTTCCAGCGTTGAGATGGAGTGCAAGTGAACGATTACGAAGTTTCTGGCCGGATAACTCAGCGTCCGACGCCCGTCCGGAAGATGCTCCGCCTTTGCGCCGGAAGACATTTTCCTTGCCAAGCCGGGGTTCACCAGCCATCGACGATGGGCACGCTGATCGAAACACCGCAGAAAGGGCCGTCATAAACAGAAAAATTGTCAGGATATTGTGGAAATAGGAACAATTATCACAAAAGACGCAGCATACCTCGAGGTTCCTATCAAATATCCCTCCGATGGCCGACAAGAGTGAAGACAGTTGATGCCCGGAGAGTAGCCCCACTTCTCCCCGGGCCCCGCCTCCGAGTGCCTGTGTTGAAAAGACCCGAGGGCCCTCGGCACTTCAAACCCCACGACATGTCCTGCCTATACTAGAGAGCTAGACAACAGTCTTGGGGGCTTCCCCACGCGAACGGGGATGCGGAGAAGCTCAGGCGGCCGAATAAATGAGACTAGGTCCGTTCGCGAGCTCAGCTCGCCCCGACTACATATAGGTTAAGCATCTCGTTCTCCTCAGGTGCAGCAATTGAGCCAGCAAACGACGGCATATACCACCTTTCGCCATGCCCGCAGACATACCTAAGCCCCCGTACGAGCCCGAGTTCGCCGCGTTCCTGGACGCTCTTCCGCCTCCCAAGGACTTCACGCCGGAGCTCATCCCCGCTCTCCGCGACGTCCAGAACTCCGTCTCGACCCTCGAGACCACCCTCGCCGGCGAGCCCTTTACCCACGAGGAGCGATTTGTCCCCGGTCCCCATGGACCTGTCGCGTTGTCCATCTTCCGGCCCACCAGCGTCGCGCCCTCGCCGTCTGGCAGCCCGGGCATCTACTACTCGCACAGCGGCGGCATGATCTGCGGGAACCGCTTCACGGGGTTCAAAGAGGTCCTGCAGTGGGGGAAGGAAGTGGGTGCCGTGTGCATTACGGCCGAGTACCGCCTCTCGCCCGAACACCCCTTCCCGGTGCCTCTGGACGACTGCTACGCCGGACTGACGTGGATCGGAGAGCACCTCGCGGAACTGGGCATCGATCCCGAATTCCTGATGCTCGCAGGACAGAGCGCCGGCGGAAACATAGCAGCGGCCATGACGGTGATGGCTCGCGATCGCAACGGCCCCAAAATTCGTGCCCAGCTGCTTGACAGCCCTATGCTCGATGATTGTATGGAGACCAACTCGAGCAAGCAGTTCGTCGGTGAGGGCAGCTGGTCCCGTGGTTCTAATGTCACCGCCTGGACGGCATATCTGGGTGATTCGGTCGGCAAGCCCGACGTCAGTGCCTTGGCCGCGCCCTCGCGGATCACCAATGCGGCGAACCTGCCGCCGGCCTTCATCTGCGCTGGCTCAGCGGAGCTCTTCCGCGATGAAAGCATTGCATACGCGCAGAAGCTTTGGGCGGCAGGTGTGCAGGTCGATTTGCACATTTGGCAGGGCGGTTTCCATCTGTTCGACTACATGGTACCGGACCATCCTAGTTCGAAGGGCTCGATCGGGACGAGGGCGGCGTGGGCCAGAAGGGTGTTGGCGAAACCGGTGCAGGCAAAGCTATGAAGCCGGGTTGTGACGATGCAGTTCCTTGAGCGAGGTAATGAAATGGCTTTTGAAGCACATACCCAATGATAGCGTAATGTGGAATAGTCAGAGAAGCGCAGCTGTAAGATGCATTTAGGCTCCTATCCCCAGCGTACCTTGAACCAACATCAATTTTCTGAACGATGCATTTCCACGCTTGAGTGTGTCACAATGAAGTTGACCTGTAATATGAACGAAAGTACCTGGGAGAATAGAGCCTTGTATGTCTCGTTGATATTCCCTCTAAACGCCATCTATTATGCTACAAGCATTTTCATGAACCCACATGGTCAGTTTTCATTCGGTGACGGTTTCACCCCAAGATTGTTGAAAATTTTGGCCTTGACCTGACCAGCAATCAGCCCTGACCTCTCCTTGGTGGCAATCAAGTTCGCCTCCTGGGCCACCTTCTCCACTGTCTTGTCGGCTCCTTTGCCCGTAGGGGCTGCCATCATCCCCTGCGCCGATCTGCTTCGAGTGATTCCCGCCGTGACTTCCTTGATTTTGGAGCTGAGGTCCAGCATCTGCTTATTGCCGTAGTCACGATTTGTGAACAGCGGACTCTGGCTAAGCGTTTGAACCCAGTACTTGTGCCAGAGCAGCTCGAGGAGGTGCGAGTCAAGCGAGCTCTTGAAATGTGAGACCTCGAGGCTGTAGTATCGGTTGGAGTGGGCGCCAAACTCGGCTGCCTTGGCGAGCGGCACCGCTTGGTAGCCATCTGAAGTGGTTCCGCTTGGGTCCGGTTTGTGGTTCTCGGGGTACGTTCTGAAGGCGCCGATTTCGACCTTTCCGGCGTTGATGGTGCGGTCAGGGTCGATGACAACGGCCAAGAAAGGGTCTTGGAATTGTTGCTGCATGGCTTCGGTATCGACATCGATTCCACTCAGCCAGCAACCGTAGCCGGGATGGCTGTGGTACCAGCCCACGACGTTCTCCTGTCGTCCCTGGGCGCGGCAGAGGTCCAGATATTCAACTAGGTATTCGTTCGCTTCGCCTTGCGCGTTAACTCGGGTCTCGGTGCCCTCAACGGGCAGGCGGAAGGCGTCAGTGACGATAAAGGTGTCCTCGTCGATGTAGCCCTGCATCAATCCCATGACCTCGAGGTTTCCACCAGAGCGGGCGTGCATGGTCATCTTGATGAGGGCAACGGCGCTGATGCGCACATGCTTGAAGTAGTTGGCGTCTTTGGCCCATGGCTTGGCGTTGGCGATGGCCTTTTGGGCTTCGGCATCGTAGTTATAGAGGGCGTCGCGCTTGGGATCGATCAGCTGGACATTGTTGTCCAGCTCTGTAGCGGGGTCAGTGTCTGGGTTCAGAGAGGACGTGTGCAGGAGAGAGGTATACCCCATGATTTGCGAGCCGTCTCCATCGTGCCGACCCTACTCTTCCTGGGAAGCGCTGGGTTGTGGAGATGGAGAGGGTGAGGTTGGAGAGGCTTCCCTATTGCGGATGGTGATGCTAGATGATGGCGGATGATGATGGGTGGTTGGCAGTGGCAGCTCTTGCCCCGCTCCCGCACTGGCGCCTGGGGCCTTATCGATAAGAGCTGATGCCGCCACTTCCATCGTGCTGTTGGGTGCTATCAGGCTTGTCAGGGCCCTGAACGATTGAGGGCAGAATCACTTCACAACATTCAGCGTAGATTCAGTATCCGAAACTAATTGGATAAGTACGAGATCATTGATCCAATTGTTTGTTATGTACTTTCAGTGATTATGCGAAAGACGTCGGGAATTATGAATACACGTCACAGTCTCAATCAAAACCCCCACAAACTACAATACAGGTTCATCTTAAACCTGATTAACACCTGGCTTCGATGGATGCTCGCTGCGCCGGATGCCCATCCGAAATCGAGGCACTCGGTCCATGCGACTCAAGGAAGTCGTTGAGAGTCTAAGAACCGTCTCACGATACATGGTTTGTGTCTCCCACTCATACGAGCAACCAACCGCCCGCTGCATTCCACCCTCGGAGGCACAGAACATCAGCGTCACCGGTGGTCTGACGGCCTCAAACAATGTCAACTGCATATTGTAAGTGTTCACCAGTGTGAAGATCTGCGTCATGTTAGCTAAACCTAGCTCGTCAGCTCAAACGACCTGGTTAACTGACCCTCATGTTACCGGGCTGAGCTTTCTTGGCTGCCTCGACCCTCGTCCGAACTCCGAGATCTTCGCATAGGTCTACGCCAAGGCGCTCTCCGTGATCATTGACTATGGACCGGCTTAAGGGGCTCGAATTAGGGCTCCATGTGAACCGGCCGAAGTTTCCACCACAGATGCACTTCTCAATAGTAGCGGCGTTGAGATGGCCTTCGAAGCCGAACATCTCCGCCTGAGTTTCGTGGAATTTGCCACCATAGTTGACCCTGACTAGCTTGGGCGTCATACATCCGACGCAGATGAATATCAACAAGAAGAGGACTCCAACTGCGATCATTCCAGGATTACGCGCACGAGAAGGGGCTCCAAGTACTAAGAGAACCATGCCAACGATTAAAAAAACGCCATTCCATTGCACCAATATTTGGGAGAAGGCCCGCCTCAATGACGGTCCAGTGGACCAGTATACTGGGTAGGAAGCTCTTCCATCGCACTGAGACCCCCCAGGCACCATCAATGATGAAAGTGTCGTCATCCGCAATGGCAGCCACCTCGCAGCTGGGCGTGATGTCCCAGAGTGTCGACAGATAGCCGTCTTACATGTCGTGCCATGGTTGTTGAGGAGTTAAAGGGAGCGTACAAATGTATCTCTCTAGCAGTTTGTCCGAGTCGTTTGCTAATGACAATCGCGAAAAGGCCTGACAGACAGTGTTGTTCGAGTCAACTTATAGCCGTAGCTGCAAAAGTCCCATGAGGACATACGCCTGGTCGCCTGGGAGGTACTCAGTTGTACTCCGACTGTATAGACATCTGATAGCCAGGGTGGAAAGTTCCAGCTGACTGAGAGTAATGTTGTCGAGGTAGTGGTCGATCAGTGGTCTTGACACACTAGGGTCTATGGACTTCCAACCTGCAAAGCGAACAGTTTTTTTTGCTACAATTTGTGGTTCTCGAAGGTTGCCGTCACGCGTATCGACCTCGATGTATCAGCCCGGGCTGAGAAGGACTTCGAGAAACGCCCATATGCGATTGCCCCATTCAAGGAGCGAGGTGTCTGTATTACACTTTCCTAAAGCGATTATCATTCTGTCGGTACCGCGAATAATATCTGAAATTCGATAGATCTGACAAGGTTAGCCTCGCTAGCTTCTGGATCATAGGCAATTGACATACGTCCTCTTCCAGCTCGGAAGGATCTCGCATGCAGCTGCCGGTTATCCAGTATGCCGGCAACATGGCAGCCCGACAAGCTGTCTCGGCGATTTCATGAAGTGCCATCATATCTTCCTCGGAGAAATGCGAGAAGTGCTCGGCGGAGTATGCCGCGAAGAGGTAGTTCAAGCTGAGGTCTTCCTCCCCTTGGTTCGCCTCCCAGGCTTCAACATTCTGGATGTCGACTCCGCAGTTCTCGTTGTTACGTGGCTCGTTGAGAAAACAAAGATATCGCGGTCTTAAGCGACGGTGTATTTGGTTGTTACGGCTAAGGAGACCTCAACCGGTTTGATTCTCGAGCATGTTGCTCCACACCTTGGCATTGCCGTGGAATTGGTACCACACTGGAGCACAGACCAAAGAATGTCGTTTTCTGATTCTGAGCTTGCCATCCCAAAACTGTCACAATTAACTCTGTAACCCTAATTTAGCAGTTGAGTGGGAAACTCACGACAAAGGTCATGGCGAAGGCTGCTGGCAAGTCCCGGGGGACCATGATACTCCAGTCCGCCCAACTCTCGGGGTCATAGCTAAAGTCAACTACCCAAGTGGCAGGGCGGATCTTCAGCGGAGCTACTTTCCACACGTAAGTTCTTTTCCAAGTGGAGTTGCCTGATCCTGTGTAGATGTCGTCCGTACAAGCTACGCACAGGTTGCGCAAGTAGCCATCGTTGTGATGTAGATAACGATCCGATCGGGTCTTGAGGGAGACTCGATCTGCATTATCTCGGTGTCTCAAACGGCTCTCCCAATCCTCAAATATGTGGCCAGGTTGTTGATACAGGTTAGGATTACGCCGACGCCACACTGTTCGGGATTCGGAGATATGGGGGTATATGTGATAAGCTCTCTCTCATGCTTCTAGCCTGATGACATTTCGTTGATGGCGAATAGGTCCATTGGCTTCTCGCGCATGGCATGTCCCGCAGAACTGAGTTCAATAGGCGCATGTAAGGGCGGACAGACGACATCGTTCTTGGGCGAGGCACAATGTGCGCAACTCGGTGGCTAGAAAAGCAGCCATTCTGATGCGTCTGGGGTCACATCTATGTCGCGGAATGATTGGATGGAGTGACCTGCCACTTTCAAGCTGCTGCAAGAAAAGATGATGGTAGAGGTTCCAATTAACTAGCTCGCAGAGGTGATTGGCCACACTGAGGGAACCATCCCGATCAAGTGTTTGGCATACTTTGTCGGTAGTAGCGCGCAAACACAATACTGACTGTTCCTTTGTGAGACCTATTTCGGCGCCTACTCAGGGGCGGCAGAAGAAGATCGCATGCCAGAAAGTATTGACTCACTCTATTATTAGGAGTAATTTAGTAAGTTTATATATATCATGGTAGTTTAGGACATAGTTTAGTTCACTTTATGATACTTTTAAATTTGTTTTATTGTCTAATTAAATAGTAATGTAGCTTCTTGATTTGTCGATTTTGTAGCAGGCGTTCTTCAAGAAAACGCTTTTTCCTTCCTCCGAAAGCTCCCTAGACGCCTCAATTCGCAACTCCGCAGCCATGTCCATCACTGCGTCTTTCCTGGAGGTACTCAAGAAATTGAAGCAATACATGATGTCACGACTCATAGTCGACACGCCCCGGTGGCTTCGCATTTTTAGTTAGATTGTGGTTGCTTCTTTCCTTCTTAAATCGATGACGGACACTATTGCTCCTTTGTGCCGCCGCGATGTCAGATGAGCCGTCCAGGCGTATCACTCCGGAAGATCATCGTGCGTGACCAATCGATTCTAGCACTAATGTGCTCGTGACAACGGCAGTGAACACCATAACTGTCCTGATGTCATTCCGCTTAGAGCAAGACAAATGACCATGACAGCTTTCCTAAACTGAACTGAGCTTTCTTTCGCTGGAACATGCGTGATATCCTCCGAGGAAAAAAAACGCCACACATTGATGTACCTCGTCCACTACACTAAACCCATACGCTCCTCATGAAAAAGGGCAAACATTCTGCCGAACAAGTCTAATATATATATTAATTTATTTATAAAGACAGTGAGCACGTTAATGCTTCATGGTGCGCGCTGCTCTCCATCCCCTGCTAGAATATGTCAAGCTAATGGGGCTCGCAGACTCCGGAGCCCACGGATGGGTGATCCTCTGAACTATTGACCAAGCCTAGCTTGTACCCCCTCAACCTCCTTGCAAGCACTGAACCTGATAATGTTTTGTGTGCATACCTTGACTAGAATTAAGAGTGAACCAAACTTGGGTAATTGATCCTATTGACTAAATGACTACTTACTCGCCGCGGAGCGCATATTTCACTCCGCAACATGTCTGAATGTGTTGGAAGAAGCCCTCTTCTGAATGCAGTCGAAGCATCAGCCCAATGTAAGCTCGGCTGGACTCAACATCAGGTGGAACAATCTCCGGCATCACCATCTCCGGCATCCTCCTACGTGCATGACGTTCAGTAGCAAAGAGGCATCCCCGGCATACGCGGCCGTTGTCTGCACCTGTACTTGTCAGAAACGGGAAGCGAATGGAGGCCATGGCACAATAGTCGTCCACGATAACATCCTCATCCCTAGGCAGCCTCGATAGATCGCAATCTGGTGGTTCTAAAGACGCTTCGTGGAATTGCTTGAAAATAGCAAACTGTCTCTCCGTCATCTTGGCAGTGGGAGCGCTCGGCATTAGGCTGGCTACGTTTTCGGCAGACCCGTGTATCTCAATCGCCAGCTGCTTGGCTTGTTTCACACTAACAAGGCGGTACACCCTTTTCCTTGATATCTCGAGCCACATGTTGTAGGTCCCAGGAATGCTATACATTATGGGAATCCGCTGAAGCTGTTTACCGGTGAGACCAAAGCACTGCTTAGCGATGGTTGGGGTGGTCATTCGAAGTGCAATGTTTTCGTACAAGCAGTCGGCGCAGAGTCTTTCGGATGTTGGTAGGAATAGGAAACCGCCAAACATGAAACATGAGATGCATTTATCGCTCTTGAGGGTTTGGTGGAGGAGCAAAGCTGAATGGTGCTGAAGAAGCCTCGTCTTTCCCAAGGCAGTCAATGCTTCTGGTGCATGCTCCATCATGTCCTTATACGCTGGCAATGCCTCTACAATCTCTTTCCCTCTCAGAGACACACGTGAGATTCGGGATAAGGATCGGAAGTCGAGGAGGCCAAGAGTGATGAGCAATAGCTCCGTGGGGAGAAGATCGAGCTGGCCAAGAGAAGATAAAGGCGCCCGACTTATCGTAGAAGGCTTGGCGGGGGAGAGATCTCTGATCATTCCGCCAAGTCCAAATTCACGAGGGCATGTGAGTTCAGGGATGAACTTCCTTGCGATGCTAGGGGATGACATGGCTGTGGTGGATTACAGGTCGCAAGAGTAGACGAAAGCTTTCTCTTGGAGGGAGGTGGTTAGGGCACGTCGTTATTGGGAGCCAATTGAGCCATTGAGGCCGAGGTGTTGCTGCCGATGCGAAAACATGGGAGGCAAGATCAGTAGAAGTGCAGAATCGTGAATGCGACCTCCACGACAAAGCAATGCCACAAATATCACGCCTCCTATGCTGTGTTAGTCAGACAAAGAAGCGCCACTTTTTTAGGCGTCAGTCAGCATAATAGCATGCCGCATTTCCGGGTTCGCGATGTTGGGGATGATTGGGATTGCAACTGCGAGCAGAGAGAAGGCAAAAGAATAAGTTGCCATGCCTTGAACGTGTAGATGAACTGGATGTGGGGGAGGACGTGGAACGGATCTCGAGTCGCGAAAACACCAAGTTTCCAGTCGCATCCACCCGTTACACTAGGACAAGGAGAGAGTGGTGTTATGCCAAATCTTTGATGGAATGATTCGGCCGCGTCTTTTTGGGACACGCGCATGGGACTTTCAGCCGGTGCGTTCACTCAAGAGGACTCGTCCGTCGTCGATTTCGGTGCTGTCGAGGAGATAGAAAACGACGTCCCGATCTGGTAAACGGATCAGCTCCGTTGATCAATGCCACGCTTGAGCGGGCCGTGGGCTTTTTATGCATATTTCTTGGCCTTGATATGCGATGCGATAGCCTAATTATAGTGCTAGGATTCGAGAGCGCATCCTCTGTGGTGCGTTTTCTAGAACCCTCCCGCAGCAACAAGTGATAGTTCTTCCATTTTGTCACGGAGTGTCGCACACAATAACCCGGCCGGTATTGCTGCCGCATCCGTATCCAGCATCCGGTGGAAGTCATCCCGTCTCCTAAACAAATGGGTCAATCGTTTTAGCGATACTACTGCTCAGGCCAAGCCCTTGTCTGGATCATCTCGATTCGAGCGGCGAGCCGCTACCACCGTAAACACCAAACGAAAACCCATGCTGCTTTTCAAACTGCTACCGTTTCGGCAGATCATCGAGCATCCCGGAAAATCAGTCCATGCTGGGCGTCCCCAGAATTATTTCATCGATTTCCCCTTTGGAAAACCGTCCGCCTGGGACATGCTTAAAACCCCACCAATCGCCTATTTCTCCCACGCGCTGAACTTGAAACGCTCCTGACTGCCAAGCCGTCCTGACAACGCAAGCTACGCAACCGAGCTTCGAATAGCGGGTATTTTCCTACGGGGGCTATCAGTCCTTCATTCCGAAATCATGTTTGGAAACAAGTTGGCAACCCAGAGCCCGCGGGAGGCAATCGTACTTAAAGATGGCACTCTCTCGTGATGGGAAAAAGAGATCAGACCAGCTCTCAGCCCACGACAGACCGAACAACCAACCTGTGAGTCCTTCTTTTCTTCTTTTGGCTAGTCCATTTTAAATTATATCAACATGCGTGTCATTGCTTCAATCCTATCTACCGCGGCCCTGGTGGCTGCCCACGGCTACGTCGAGGAGGGCACTATCGGCTGCTCGACTTATGAGTTCTACAACCCCAACACGGACCCCTACACGTCACCCGTGCCTGAACGCATCTCGAGAAAGATCCCCGGAAACGGCCCTGTTGAGGATGTCACCTCCATCGACATTCAGTGCAACGGCTACACCGCCGGCGGCTCTGCTGGTAGCGAGCCCGCCGCCTTGCACGCGCCCGTCGCCGCTGGTTCCACCGTCAACCTGATGTGGACGCTGTGGCCCGAGTCTCACGTCGGTCCTGTCCTCACCTACATGGCCCGATGCCCTGACACTGGTTGCGACGAGTGGGAGCCCGAGTCTGAGGCTGTGTGGTTCAAGATTCAAGAGGATGGCCGAGATGGCACCTCCAACACCTGGGGAGCTGTAAGTTATCCTGGTTAAGAATCGTAGCTGCAGCGATACTGACCAAACACAGACGTCCCTCATGGAGGATGACAACGATGGCATCGACTACACCATCCCTGCCTGCATCAAGGCTGGCTACTACCTCGTGCGCCACGAAATCATTGCGCTGCACGCCGCCTACCAGTATCCTGGAGCCCAGTTCTACCCTGGCTGCCACCAGCTTGAGGTCACCGGCGGCGGTAGCACCGAGCCCAGCGACCTCGTCGCCTTCCCCGGTGCCTACTCCCCAGATGATGCTGGTATCACCTATGATGCTTACCAGGGTAAGTTTTCCCTTCAATATCTTGGTTCTGTACTTTACTGACTTGCTGCGCTACAGCCACCGCTTACACGATCCCTGGCCCTGCCGTCTTCACCTGCTAAATCTCCGAGACTCTTCGCCTGGAGTAGGATGGAATGAACAACATGACTTTACATGCTGGTCTTCATTGTATATAACAATGTTCATGTATATTGGTTGGGATAAAGTAAATACAACATCCCCGGTCTTCAAACTCTGTTCTCTGTGCCCCGCCATGTGACGTTGATCGACGCGAAACACTGCGCTATGGCAGTGTTTCTCTGTAGCTTTCAAGCAGATAAAACTTCAAAAACGCAATCGACGCTGTTAATATGATAAAATATAATCTCGGCTGTTGCGTCCATTATGACGCTGGCTTTGACCCCATGCTACTAAACATAACAGCCCTAGCTGTTCTTGCAACCTCGACCACTTTTCCAGCCGAGTGCTCGCTATGCGACCACCATTGCCAAAGAATCGCAAGTATCTATACAGAAATTGCCAGCGGCGTGGAAATCCACCACCAAGGCATGAAACATCTCAAGTATTTGTAGGAGCGCATCTCTATGAGGAAGATGGAGCGGCGCAAACCTGGAATCTGTCAGCAATTGTGGCCGGCAATTGATATGGGATGGAAGAATGCATTTCCTGGACGTCAAGGACTAAAACTTGTGAGCCGTTTTACATGTCATGAATAGGAACAGAGACTTACAAATCTCGCCTTGGACCGAAGTCATCCGGCCGGGTAATCAAGATGCCAGCGACCCTTTAAACGATCTGAACTTAAGCCAGCATAGGCAGGACAGGAAGGCGGGAGGTTACTTCACCGCTCGATGCTTCAAACAAATTAAGAGCCCACTGTGAAAACGCAATTTTGGCGGGTATATTGGTTACCTTATCCGCGATTGCTCGGTATGGCCTCTCTCGGGTTGTCCACGACATTCTTTCGTGAGACGCATCGAGGGTGCCAGACGGACACCTCACGGCTGTGTCCGCGGATCGTGTAAATTATGATAAGAAAGCTTGCACAACAGAACTAGGGTCTAGAAATTGCCCTATTGCGTGAGTTCAGACACCACCGCAGCGACCTCAGGACGACGCCAGGGTGCCGAGCACCAGGATTGATGCAACTCCAGGCACCGCCCGAGGGCTTTTTGTCAGCCACTGATCAACGATACATCGGAGGAAATATTCGAAGAGGGCCCTCTGAAGCACATTCGTAAATGGAGTCTAGACCAACGCCATGTTTTAGAAATGGGCGTTGAATCCCACCTCTGCAACTGGGCAGTGTGTTACATTTTCATCTGATGCTCCTCTCGTGCCGCAAACGGAATGATTCCCTATTCAGTCGCCTCCATGTTGTTCAAAACCAATCTAGGCGACAAGTCTCTCTACGTCTAGAGATCTCGACTATTCTATTAAGTCCGCTGATGGTCACATTTGCTCTGGGCTGACGAGGGACATTTATTTCTCTTACTCTCGTGGGTTCTATTTAATTTTAGGTATTTGGTCTATTTCGATAGTCTGTCAAATAATCTATGCACTATGGGACAGGAGATAATGGGGGCTGTCGAGAAAATTCCAGAAATGGTCAGCCACGCCGGCGGGAACGATCACGAACCCACATCATCTGGCAGTCAGGGAAAGAGGCGTAGTAAAGCCCTAGGTGTCTTCATAACTAGTGCCTAGGCAGCTGCAAAACCTCTCATTGGGGTGGACAAGATGAAAGCAAAAGCTGGGGCTGAGTCTGCCAAGAACCTCCTTTAGCTACTTCCGTTCTAGAGGAACCACCGAGCAGGACTTTGTCTATCTCACCACGGACTCTGCGTCCCTTTGTCTTTGCTTCTCTATAGAGTCGACCTTGGACAGCTCACATGGTATGATTGTTCGTAAGCTACAACCTGCTTGGGTTATCCCCATTTCCAACAGGACAGAGCTGAACAAATACTCTGGATATGGCTCAAAGGCGAAGCTTCTTGCGGGATGCGCGTTGGAAGATAAGATCATGAATGGCATTGAGATTGTTGATAAACAAGGTTGTTCCATGCTGGTTGCTTCTATCTCACAGAAGGACGAGTTGTTCAATCCACTCTGCGCAATTGGCAGCCAGAAGCGGAAGGTATGGTGAAAGGTGAGACTGATATCAAACACATGTCACTAAAATCTTATCACATAGTTGGAAAACTTGGAAGATTCATCTCTGATAGCATAAACCGAAGTCACGTCTGCTACTCATTTATGTTTTGCGAAGTCTATACAACCTAGATTATGTCACTCTATATCAGCAACTCTATGTCACCAACTGTGTATTGTAGTCGCATCCTTCCTCGGCCAATCCTCCACTCAGCAAGTGCAAATCCAATTTGGGGAATTTAGGCACACGAAGATGCTATTACAATGGACATTAGCTAGCATTCGATATTGAATTCTTAGATCTCTTTATACCTAGTGCAATAAGATTTTGGTATTAAGATGTCAGGGTTAGGGGGAAAGTGGGAGTGACAGAGGCTTTTGGCCTAAAACATTAGAATGATCTCTCGTCGGGTGAGATGGAGTGGAGCTTTAGGCATCATGGCACTGTAGCATTCAAGGGACACATTTATGTTTGTGATGATTTTATACGCGACTGTCGAAACTTTCGCTGTACATCTGAAGATCAACAGGGGCAGTTCGATAATATTATCTGACTTATCATCTCCGTTTCATGTTTCTCGCCCACCAGTGTCGCAGGAGAATATCCTTGCCGAAGTTTAAGGGTATCCTTGTCCAAGCATCTACCCTGATGCGTCATGCATGGCCATCAGCCTGAGCTAAGCAGCGGAGTGATCCAAGTGGAGAAAATCTCAGACGACACTCTGCGCACTATGAATTTTTGTCGTAACAAAGATAGTATCCTCACTCTGCACCAAATACCCCTTACAGCAACAGCATAGACAGGTCGTATTCGCTTTGACTTGATGAGATGCGATTGGGCGTATGCCGTGAATGCGGCTGGCCCAAACTGGAACCCATTATGGAGACACGAGGTGCTAACTAGTCAATATGATATCGACCATGTCCCTCCCTACCTTTGCCGTCATTTGTGACGCCACGCGATATGATGAAATGCGGGCTAATTCCGCTAAAATGTGGGTGCATGCACCCTGCAGAAGAAATGTTTTTGACTGTGAGATATTGGATGGTGTGTAAGATTCATTAAGGCTGTGAGATGTTGATCGACACGCGGCCCTTTGTCATTCGCCATGCTGCACGAGGCAAAAGCAAACATATCCTTGGCTTCCCCAACCATTTCAAGATCTGGGAACAGGGAACTAACGTATCGGGCTCGGTGCGGGTCTTGTGACCATGTACTTAACTGTATGTCTTGCTGCCACCTGGTTGACTGTAACCCAATCGCAAGGCACCGTGTAAGCAAATGTGGCGTTCATCAGGCTGGCTGACCTAGGAGTACATATTTCTAGTATTCGTCCAATATCTACTTTCCTCTCTACCGCGTTTTCCTCCCAATCTATTCTCAAATAATGTCACTCGAAATGACGCCTCCCTTCTCCAACGCCGAGAAATTTCTCTTGGTTGCCCGACAAGTCTGCTTCGGTACGTCTCTGCCCCCCCCAAACCTGAGCTCTTCGTTTCCTTCTATTAATGCGCCGTATCAGTACTGTGGTATATTCCAGTGGCTTTGTTACACTCTTCCTTGGTTGCTTGGGATCGCGGGCTTCCTCTTCGGCTCTTCCTCATCTGCGGGGTGTTCAATGTGGTTTTGGCAGTCCTTCGTCCGCGTGAGATCCAATTCTTATGTACATCAACGCAAGAGACAGAGCATGGATGCGTCGCAACACCTCCAAAAAGGAAATTGCTGGTGCTTTCCCAAGTCAACTGAGCCTTGACATTGAACCCCTCGGGGGCGGTGCGTCTCTTCTTTGGGTAGGAGATCGCCGCACCGCGAAGAAAGTGGTCCTGTTCTTCCATGGTGGCGGCTTCATTACCCCTCTGCTCCCTGGTCACATGGAGATTTGTTGGCGAGCGTGTGTAGGCGCTGGAACCGAGTCAGGCACCGAGGTCGCCGTCGCAATCCTCGAGTACACGCTCTATCCAGCTGCGACATATCCTACTCAACTTCGCCAGGCTTCCAGCGGCCTTTCGCACCTCCTCTCCTCCGGATTCCTCCCCCAAGATATTATAATCGGCGGAGACTCGGCTGGAGGAAAATTGACAGCGCAGTTGTTATGCCACGTCGTCCGGTCTCACCCGGAACTCGTGCCCATCCATCTTGATTCACCCCTAGCTGCCACATTCCTCATCTCACCGTGGCTTAGCAGGTACACCGATGACCAGTCATATGCAGAAAATGGCTCGATTGACATGATCTCGTCCAAGTCTGTGGGGGAAATGGTCAGACGGCTCTGCGGTGACCCACATGAGATGAAGTCAGAGAAGAGTGAGCTGGCTAGTCGGGCGTTCCCTCTGGACATGGAAGTCCCTTGCTTCGAAGGCTTGGGCGTTGCTACAAGACAGATGTATGTCACTGTGGGATACCATGAAGTATTCCGAGAGCAATGCATGTCATATGTGCGACAGGTGCGGCGCTTCAATCCCGAGATGAAGGTACAATTCGACGTGCAAGAGAAGTTTGCGCACGATTTCCTGCTATTGGAGGGGCTGGAAGAACGAAGCGGAGAGTGCATGCTGGCAATGAAGGAGTGGATGAAGAGCCTGCTGATGGAGGATGTTTAGTTGGATCTATTGCTGGAGTTGTTCGCTCCATCAAGGGCGAGTCGCTGCTACCATAAAGTGTAGTTGAATCTCGAGGTAGTTACGGCTTGTTCCACCAGTGCGCCACACCCAATCTTTGGTAATATTAATATCAACAAACGGTGATACAGCTGATACCTGATGTCCGTCGATTTCCGGCGGTGAAGTGAAACCAGCATACACAGGCAGAGCCCAGGTTCTGAGAGCTTAGGGCAGCTTAGGACACCGTTGATGAGTGACACAAATGTGCAACAACTCGTAAGTAGACATTGTAGAGCCGCATTAGTACCATCATAAGTTTCACAGCCCAGGCAAGGCGTTGCAAAAAAACATCACACCATAAAGCGTAGGCTTACTCTGTGTCTTTCATTGCTGCTTATAAAAATTTAAGTATTATTGATATATAATTTTGTAACATTTTATAGTCTATTTTAGCTTACTATATCTTTACATATAACTTTAGCTTATTCTCTAATTGAGTGATAAATTAGCTCTCGTTAATTGCTCCTTTCGTATTCAGGCTGCCCATCAGAAAACCACATGATTATCCAGCTATTTGATTTGACAAACGTGTTTTTTGCCACTGTGCCAGCAACCCACCGTTGAAAGTGCGGACAGCCAGTTGCCAAGCAAAAGAGATGCTCAATCAACACCAGAATAGGATTAAAAAACGTATATGAGATACCCAGTAATTTGTCTTATGTAGACAGAAGATGAAACTGCTCGGTAATGGACGGATAGTCGATGAGACAACTGGAGATAGGACGGGAACGAAGTTAATGGTGCCACTTGGTACTAAGTGGGAATGGATTCGATCAGATAGAATCGTTGGGATCGGGACGGACGAGAGAAGCTGACAGAATGAGACAAAACATGTGATGGGAATTGAATGGACGAAGGGTGTGGGCAGAGACGAGAACAGAATGCGAGTGGAGTTGCTGGGCAAACAATGGCGATGGAAATAGGGAGGATGGGACTGAGCAACCACTAGGCAGACAACCGTGATGGAGACAGTGATGGGATCAACACAACAACTGAGTTGAAAATGTAAATGGAATTGAGCAGCTGTTGGGCAGACGATCGTGATGGGAATAGGGAGAACGAAATCAAGGCCCTAAGGGGGCCGCTGGATAGACAATCGTGAGAGAAGCAGGGAGGATGGAATCGATGGAACCCCTCGGCAGGCAATTGCGAGAGGAATAGGGAGGGTGGACTGGATGGAGCTGCTTGGTAGGCAATCGTGAGAGACACAAGGAAGACGGGATCGATGGAACCGCTCGGCAGGTGATGACAATGCAGTCGAGAAGATGGCTGAGAAACAGAACAGAGGAGTTTGAACTTGGAACATCGATTGAGCAACAATGCTGGCATATACGGACGGGATCGGCGAGAACTGGGGCGGTGTCGAGACGAAAACTTTGGTGTACTCACATCTTGAATGTTTGCTTGCAAAGAAGAAGAAAAGAAATTGAGCCAAGCTTCTAGTGTGGTATTATTACGGCCCGTAACTCAGTAACTTCTTCATTTCTCAATAACATCAACAGCAACATCTCCAGCAGAAAATTTTCATATTAGTAGTAGTGCCGGTCGACTTCTGCCCCGATCAAGGACATGCGTCCCAGGATAACGTCCGGTTAGTGCAGGGGCAAGGCTTCCAAGATTAGGTTGGACAAGAGTGAGATCATACATGTCGCGGCTCATAAGTACATAGGTGTCTCGGTAGTTAATACCCATTGGCCAAGAAATGTAATCGACATTAGAAGGAGCGGTAGAGTGAGCAACAGAATGCTTGAACTTCTCAAGCAGGATCTCAGGAGGTGACGAGGGGATCGAGCTCATGGGACAGAATGGCTCCGTAGGCGACGAACGAACCATCAGAATCCATTCAGTCACTGCAATGTATCTTGAGAGCGCAAACAAAATTGTGTTTAACCTAAAGATACTGAATATTGTCGCAGTGATAGACGCCGAGGGGCCAACGGATCACTAAGACATAGGTACTAGGGATCGAAACATAGCAGGAGTAGATCACACCCTGTTTACCTGTGGTCGGTTCCTTGTCTCGGCAGTAGAGGCTCGATGAATTAGCGAAACCTGTGAGTCAACTCAGGGTTCCATGGCTCGATATTTTGGTCCATAATGTCGTTTCCATACGCTATGTATTTGTGATAAACCATCACCTTTTTGCATCTTCCCGGTGCCGTCCGTTGATCAATCTCGGCGCTGCAACGTACGGTTAGTGGCTCTTTGGCGCTAAAAAACGAACGCCCTCCTTAAAATTTACAAATTGATTGTTTCGGCCGAAAGAAAATCTCGCCAGTCGTAGTTTTGGTGCCCTTCAGCATCCTGGTGACCCACACGAACCTCGGCGATCCAGCTCCGCTTATCCCAAGGTCTTTCCTTGTTTGACTCAGAAAAATAATAAATAAGCCAAGATCTTGATTGTCCTTCATCGTAAAGACTTGCAACGTTCTCAGTTGTCAGACGAACGTTGTCCCTTTGCCTGTCTCTCCAGGATACCCCTCGACTTTCCAGCTGTCGAGGCAAATCCTTCAGCAATAACCTCACGTCGACGTCCGTTAGAGAACTATTCAAGTGGTGGGGACATCTTTCCGCTCGCAAGTTTATCACCCAGCTCCAATCCCTCGTCCAGTCTTGAGAGGCGTGCACAATACACTCGGCATCTTCAGGTTGTAAGGGCAGACCGTTGTTTGGTACCCCAGTGTTAGACTTGGGCGACCACTTGTGATGCAGGCTGCTTCCGACTCGACCCCATTTTTGCTTCAGACGACAAGCCATACACCGACATGGCTTCGGAAGGGCGATTGGAGTAGCTGCGGAATTATTGGGCGAGGCTTTCGAAGGCCAGACCTCCATGAAACCCGGGTATATTAGAAGCCTATATGAGTTTGACCAATCCGTTTCGTACTTCCACACGCCGTCGTTAGATAGAACGCCTCTTGCAACTGTTGTGCATCTTTAGCCGATCCAAAATCGAATCCATTCCTGATCAGGCGTTGGGCCATCGTCGTCTAGTGGACTGCTCTTAATCCGGTCGTAGGGTAGAGGCCGCTGTATGGAATGGAAGCTTCTCAGGCTTCGGTTGGTGTTGCTTTCTGTCGTGTCGGCCGTTGAGTGCCAAGACTGATGATACCAAAGTGGGAAGAACGACGCGAAGAAAATAGTTCACGCAACGGTTACAGAGAGAGGCTTGCTCGGGTAGAATGATGCCTTAATATAGGTAAACCTGAAAGCTTATACGTATCACAGTTTTTTGTGCCCCAAAAAATACTGAAGTATAGGTAGTTCCGCGCGATCGATTCGCCCACAGGCTTGGCTTTTACACCTTGAGCATCTCTCTACAGTCATTCGGCTTTTCTCTTTAGCTTCGATGGCATTACTTACAATAAACGCAAAGGGCAGATGGGTCCTGGTGCGATGCAAAGCTCAATGGTGGAAGAAGTACAGATCAATCAGGCTCGATATGTGGATTCGACACGCAACTCAAACAGCCGACATGACGAGTAGGACTATCTATATCTAGAAGCCGGTTGGTATTGTGACTCCATGCCCCTAACACATTGACGTTCTAGTCTCTAATCCAAATAACATCGTCGTCTAACAAGTTGACTGAGGCCTGGCGCGGCGTGCTCCTCAGGAGTCAGTTGTAACACAGACGTCCTCGATGTTGACTGTCGTGTCTAACAACTCCGTCACCACACTCTCTCCTAGGATTATCAGCAGAACATCACCTATACCACCTATGCATGCGGCTATTCATAAGTGAAACTGGGACAATGCCATAACTCTCGAAGAGGTGTTGTGCATAGGTTGTCGGAGGGGGTGGACTTCCAGCAGTGTGACCCCATCCCACATGTCCATGAATTGATATTGGACCATTTTGGAAGCAGCAATTGTCCAGTCTCAGCCCGCGGCCTTACTGTAAGGTTTAGATAGCGGTGAAGATGAGCCTTATTTGCTCATGCCGTTGATTCCATGCTTCTGAATCGCTTATCTGCGCATAATGATCATTATGCTAACATTATTTTTTGGAGTAGTTTTGGGTGTTCCTCCTAGACTATGGGATCATCGTAATGCCGTATGAAGATGGCCAAAGCTGTATCCATCCCATTTGCTAACCCGTAATAATACCCAATCACAACTCATACGTTTGGCAAGTTCCAAAGCAAATCCCAAGAGCGGTCATCCAAGTCTGACAAGTCAGGTACATCGGCTGAAAATCCAAAAGGTGCCATGCTTGCGTCAAAGGGCAACGCGAGCCAGTCGCTCACGGTGTCCAAGGACGATAGGTCTACCAGCCCCTCACCGAGCTGTCGAGGTTGTACTCCGCTCCCATATTCCCATCTTCTATTTGTTTCTGCCGTCGGAATCCCTCGGGGTATCGAAGCCGGGACCATGCCTTGTCTGAACTTTGCCAGGTGCGTAGCCAGTAGCTCTCCATACCGAGCGGCGAGATGCATTTCATCTAGACTGCTAGCTCTAAGGGCCTCAATGCTTCTCTCTAGAATCGCAAGCGAAGCCTCGAAATCCGCCGTCCGAGTTCCCAAACTCAGCGCCTTTAGGAGAAATATCGAGGCCGTGATAATCCGGAGAAAGATGCGGATCGGGGAGTAACGAAGTGTACCAGCATCAAAGAGCCTGTTAACAGACTCCAGGGTCTGACAAGAGCCATCTATCACCTCCCTAATGAAGGCGTAATCTGTTGTAGTTATAGAGGACTGCAATATCTCGGTGTCGTTGGCGTTAGGTGGTCTTCTTCCGAGGACTCGGTCGACAACTGCTTGTATCCCGAGGGAGTTCATAAACGCGCGAAGATGGTGATATTCTATAGAGAGCACTTCGAAAGAGGTTTGTGAAAGTTCTAAATCACATGTGAGATTGTTGAGAATGAGAAATAACCAATCAAAGTTGACAGAGCATTCGCGAAAATGGGAAGAATATACTCACTATCCAGGCGAAGATGGGTGGCCTTCCAGCTCAACAACTGCTGTTGAAAGTGTTTTATGATGTTGACATATCTGCAACCCCCAAGAAGCTCCCTTATTCCTGTTGCGGACGGAAACAGAACGTCCGTGATGGTTCGTAACAAGTTTGTCAAGTCTAGCCATGCCGTCATCATGGCTGAGTCCTCTCCAGTAGCTCCGGACGGCTCGGACAACAGTCGTGTCATTGCCGCGGGGACCATGGAAGGGCAGCCTAGTCGGCTGGAATGCTGCTCCATGAAGATGTACAATAATTCGCAGAGTCTGGATTTCTGGGCTTGCAAACCTGGGGGCTGGGTCATCGCTGTCGTCAGATCGGCCTTGCCTCCAGTATCACATAGACCTAGCTCAAGTGCGAGAGATTGAGCGCAGCCCAGCAACATCCAGGCCATGCGGTCAGCTGTCTTAGCGGGGGCAACAACATCTCCCAGCCACCTAGCTTCATTGCTTTCAGTCGCATCTGCTTGATTTCCAAACTCGTCATCGCGCGGGTCAAAGTCGCTGATGATGAGGGAGGAATCCCAACCATCGCTCGCGGGCGGGAAATGAATTGCGCGAGGATGCCATTCAATCATTAATAGCAGGGCTTCAATTGAGCCCTTTGTCCTTGTCTTTGCTTTAGAGCGCTTTTCTTGGCCAAACATGATTCTCATGACGAGATGTTGGCAGTGCTCCCAGAGGCGGTGGTGAAGGATGGTGTTTCGAGCGACCCCTCCAGTTCCAGGGAGGAGATGATATCGAGTAGAAATCATCAGGATCACAGAGCAGAGCAGTGGCTCTTGGGTGATAAGCTTGAAATGGGAGTCGTGGCTCAAGTCAAAGTCTCGGGATACCGGGGACAGAGGCGCCAAGTTCTTGGAAAATCTAAGAGCATAGACGGAGTCCCGAACTATCAGCCACCTGTACATCTTGGGCCTCTTGAGGCGATCTGGGACTTCTGACTTACAAATCGACGTACGTGATTGCTTCCTCGGCGGTGAACCAACCCATCCTTGTGAATCTAAACGCACGCCATACCTTCAAGATATCATACGAAGCTGGTGAGAAGTACACGGGGCCGGTGGTTGTGACAGATGGAATGTTCTCAGGCGATGCTGTGCTAGGGGCCATGTTGACTAAAGTTCGAGAAGCAATGGGGTCATTTCGAACTGTGTCGCCGTCAACTCGGGCATGCTCAGTTGCAGCTTGGAATAGTATTTTCATGGCGTCGTTTCCATTGGACACCAGCGTTCGCATAACAGAATCGGTGAGATCACCAGCACCAGCGACAGGGATGCTACGGATTTGCGCGAGGCCTGGTAATCGAGGCTCTGGCTCAGTTGCCGGTAGTTCAGAGTTGTCTTGGGCACCGTATTGGGGTGGTAGGCCGAAGCCATCGCCAGAGTGGAGCGTCGATAGCCGTTCGGGAACAGGCACCTCGGATTGTTGAGGTGAGAATACAGGCGACGATGAGGCACTCAAGGAGTCTTGAGCGTATTAGTTCCGAACACCGCTCATTGAGGTTCCAATACAACGTCAAATGACTTACCTGCTTCCTGGAATGTCGAAGCCGTGGGTCGGGCGGGAGTGTTGCGTTTCCGATGTGACCTATCCGGACTGAAGATGCACTCCGACAACTCCCTCTGACATCTCAGACACGAGGTTCCGGGTCCATCGACGACACATCTAATTTTCTTCCTCCGACACAGCTCACAGGCCTTGTAAACCCGACGAAAGTCCCGAACGCGGCGGCCATTCTGCGAGGAGACTTCTGGGCGGGCAAGGCGGGCCTTGCTATCCATGCATAGAGGTGGAGTCATTGATGGTAAGAAGATGGAGATCAGACCGTGGCGTGGTTAGAGACGGGGAAGCCGGAAGAGCCGTACCGATCTGGCGTAGCAATAAACGGTTATTTTCAAGGTGATGGATGCTTGGAGATCCAGCTCGGAAAGTAGCGGATGTTGATGGATATTTGTTTGAAATGCACAACCCACACCAGCCACACTAAGCTCGGGATGGAGCTGCCGTTCTCCACTATCCCCGCGTTCCCCGCAAGATGAATACGACGCTACTTGTTGCCCTGACGGGGTGACGGCTGACGAGGTGTATGCACCAAATCATCACATTGCTGAACAAGATGGGATGTTTATGGGCTGGTCTCTCAATAGGGAAGATATCTTTGATCACGCCATATAACGATGGCTTGTTTCACAGCTATACGGGAGGTTTCAAGAATTAATTAAAGAAGGGTATCACTATTTGCATAGTTAACGATTGCTATCTACACAGCATTTCTAGATACGCCCACCAATGGTAATCCTAATTAAGATTATAATATTGTATGAATATTGGGGGTAAATGAACTAAATGAGGGTGATGCAGATAACAAGGTGTGTCGAGAATATTAGATATGCTATTTTAGAGATGACTTAGCTGCAGTAATGCCCGCGGGTTATTGCGATGTGCTTTGTAGATAGCAATGGTTAACTGTATGAATAACAATGATCTCAAAGAAAAGGATTACTACAAGATCAGACCACGAAATCGAAGTGGCTTAGTCTCCAACCTAGGGATAAAACACACGCAACTCCAAACCGTAATCGACTTATTCATCAGATTCCACATAAATAACTTCATCTTCAGCTCAAGCCGACACCCAGGTAGAGAAAGCCTAAAGTAGAATACCCTCCCTCAACATGAGCCTGAATCTTGCCTCCAGTCAATAACAGCCAAACCATGTTCGGCCTACGTCAAGTAGCGGAAGTTCCTGTGCTTATCACCCAGCTCTGTAACATCAACTGGCACCTGGTTGTCCACAGTTCCGAATTCACGGTCTCTCCTCTTGTTCTCCCTCTCTAGAGCAAAGTGCAACCCCAAAGCAAGGACACTAATGAGTCCGGTGAGAACACAGCCAATGGTAGAACCTCGAGTGTACAACGGCCTAATGAGGACACGTCAGCATTGATTCTGGGATGGGTACCAGCTTTTCATGGCATTAAGAAAACTCACCCATCAGAACTTGGATATACGACACTGCTGACAAAAGACGAACATTGCCCGAAGGTTGCCAGGATCGCCAGTCCAGCGCCCTTCTTTGAGTCGCCGCCCTGGTTGTTGAGTAGCCAAGTGATGTTGATGCAGAGCGCAGGGAAGACACCGCATGCCGCAAGAAACGTACCGAGGTATCGCGGTGCAATCTTAGACTCGTCTTTGACAAGAACAAGGATAAGGTACCCAGCAAATCCAACAAGAGAACTGCCACTCACAATGTATCCTCTCTTTCCAAACCTGTCGCTCACCACGGCTGCCACCGTACAGCAGATGAATGCAACCAAGTACGGAGGTGCAGTCAAGCCCTGCGCGGTGACAGAAGAGAAGCCCATATCAGCCACAATCGTCGGTAGGAAATTAGATAGGCCAGCGAAAGAGTAGTTGCAACAGAAGTGGATTATCGTGTGCACGTAGTTCTGATAGTCTGTCAGCCCGGCGAAGATTTGGTTCCATCGGACACCCGATTTCTTGGTGCGGTCGCGGACTTGAAGTCGCTCCACAGCAAAGGTCGCGTCTTCCTCAGAGAGATATTTAGCACTTCCTGGTGAGTCGGCAAGGAAGAACCAGACCACACCCGCGAAAAGGACCGTCGGAGCGCCCTCTGTAGAGAAGATGATAAGTTAACGAGAAGTGAATTAGACATGAGTAGCCAAAGAAGCCTCCACTAAGATGGAAAATGTTGACATACCAATAATGAACAAATATCTCCATGGCTCTAAAGATCCGCTAATGTGCGTGATCCCGTATGCCAATGCAGAAGCGAAGCAGTTTGCCAAAGGAGCCATGCCAAGAAGCAGCGAGACCCGAAACCCAAGTTCCTCGCGACGGTAGAACATGGACAAGAAGTACGGGGCGCCAGCACCAAATGCAGCCTCGAATATTCCAAGGAGAGCCCTTGTGACTATGATGTGCTCCAGCTTCTGAGCAGCTCCAGAGCACATTGCTGCAGTGCCCCAACTGATGTTGCGAAAAAATAATCAGTTAGCATGTGTAGAAACTAAAGTGCCATATCACATATGTAGGGGTGTAGATGCTCAATCAAGAGACAAGGGAACGAGTACAAACGAGACTTACAGGACACAAAGAACGGCAACGTATTTGCTGGCGGGGAAGATCTTCCAAAACAGGTTGGTCCATTCAAAGGCAACATAGCAGATGTAAAAGGCGTTGAGAACCCAAGACCAGTCAGCATCGCTGAGGCCGAGATCATCTTTGGCGCCGGCCGCTTTTGCGTTACCGATATTTCCTCGATCCAAGTAGGAGAGTACGTAGAGGCAACAAACGATTGGAAGGAGGTGGGTGTCGAACTAGATGACGCGGGCATGTTAGACGAAAGTGCAATTGATAGGCACTCGATGTAAGGAGAGGGGGTCATACGATCCGTCGGATTCGAGCATTAGTCTCCGCTGAGACTTGGGCCCGATGAGATTCCTCAAGTCCAGCTATATCTTCAAGCTGTTCAGCCTTCAGAGACATTTTGCGGTCATCTCTGTGCTGGTCCATTGGAAATTGGGCTGATGAGGCCTCGAGAGAAGGGGAAAGGATATATGTTGAAGAAGGTTGTTGAGACCACCACTTAGCAAGAGATCGTCTACATCAGCTGAAGAATGGATGGGAGTGCGAGTTTCTGATTGATGAGACGAGTTGGGGTCTATGACAGACTTTATGGCCGTCTGGCACGGAGCATAGACCCCGTCAGTGGCCGAGATTCCCAGTCTCGGGGCTTCGGTCAGGAGATGATCATCGACCGGCCACCTTGCTCAAACAGCTTCATGCACGAGTCACCCCGTATGGATCTGGGCCAGGGCTCTAGGAAAAGAATGCGGGGCCCCGCCAATCCCCAGATCCAACTGCTTTAGCGTGTTGTTTTTACCGGCTGTCTAAGTAGCTCGGTCCGAAATCAAGTCTGCGTCACTTTCCGGCAGTTTCCTGCATTATCCGAAGTCCGGATACTCACTCCCGGGATCCATGATTCGCAAGAACTGAACCAAAACATTATATAAAGCCTTTAAATGGCATTAATGAGTTCAATATCAACATCAAGGAGCAAACTGCTTCAAGCTTCATTACAACCTGAATAAGTCAGATCAATTTCACACCCACCCAACACATCAAACACATCCCCACCACCAAGATGTCCAAGTCCATCGTCAACTCTACTCCTTACCCTTTCACATTTGAGCCGGCACTGGTGCAGAAACAAGGCAAGCCTGGCCAAACTGAGGACGTGACGGCGACCATCCCCAATGTTCGCGGCAAAATTCCCTCCACCCAGGCCTCGCGTCTCCGGACCATGATGCTAGAGGCACACGGAGATCCATCCAAGATCCTTGCACACTGCTGCAGTTATGATGGGCTCTCATCTCGCCTGGTAGAGGAAGCCGGATTTCCAATGATTTTCCTTGCTGGCTATGCTGTGGCGAGCGCGTATGGCCTGCCTGACACTGGATACATCGCAATGGCGGAGATGTGCGACAAGATCCAGGAAGCAGTTCGTCAGGTATCCATCCCTGTCATGGCCGATGGAGATACCGGCTACGGTAGTCCCCTCAATGTGAGGAGAACTGTGGAAAGTTATGCACATGCCGGTGCCGCTGGTGTTATGATTGAGGACCAGACTTGGCCTAAGCGTATGTTCCCATCGAGCAACCAGATTGGAATGCTGGTACCTCATATACTAACATGAATACTTTTAGGATGTGGTCACACAAAGGGCAAATCTGTAGTGTCTCGAGGAGAGGCATACGCTCGCATTAAAGCCGCCTGTGATGCCCGCGACCAAGGAAAGGACATTTTTGTCCTCGCCCGAACCGACGCCCTCATCCACGGATGGGAAGAGGCTTTAACCCGTGCCAAGGAGTTCAAGAGAATCGGCGTTGATGCTGTCTTTGTCGAGGCGCTGCCCGACAGGGAGTCCATGCGCAAGTGTGTGGAGGAAGTAGGCATTCCTACATTTGCGAACAGTGAGTTATTCATCATTCTTTGCCCTCCTCTCAATCCTAGAGCAGACGTCAAAATCGCTTGTTTGCTTCCCGAGTTCGCTAATTAATTCCCTTTGCTGCAGTTATCGAGGGTGGCAAAACCGAAAACCTGTCTGCCAAGGATCTTGCTGAATTGGGCTTTTGCGCGGTAGCTTATCCGTGGACCCTAGTCGCGGCCAAGTTGAAGAGTATTCGCGAAACCTTGGAGGCCTTGAAACAAAGCATGACTGTCGGGGCACCGCCCATGATTCTCTCTTACACCGAAGTCTGTGAGGGTGTCGGCTTCAACAAGTACTGGGATTTGGAGGAGGGTTACAAGTTCAACGACGGAAATCAGACAAATGGACATCACTAGTAGCAGTATCGAAAATATATAGTAGCGAAAGTACTCAACTATGAATGCGCATCTTGCTTGGAAACATCGTCGCTGGTGGTCCACTGCAAAACCCATGAACTTGTAGATATGGACAGTTTCAGATACGCCCGACACAACTCCGACTCGGATATAAAATTGTGAGATTGTGAAATTCTCTCTCGCGACGGTGCCACCGATCGCTCACACTTGTAGTTTTCAACGTGCCATGTACATTTGGGGCAGATGCTAGAAAAGGTTAAACGATCCTCCTATGGCAAGGAAGTAAGTCTCACGTAGTGCAGAAAGCTTTGAGGCTTTTCCAAGTTACTCTAAATTTTATGTGTGTCAAGTTGGACTGACAACCAACCTCCTTTCCACCTTTCGCAGTAGAAAAGATGCCGGATGTGTGCTACATACCGGAAGATTCGGTGGCCAACGCGTTGGTATCCATGTAACATCATGTCCCATACTCAAGCTCTCACCAGGAGTGCAGGTTGAGACGTACTATTTCCTCCTCACGCCCGACTCCCACCAACCGCTTCTGTCTCCGTGTGAGGTAGGTGTAGCCATATCGAACACGTTGTCCTTCCATCTTTGACGCAATATCGATCCCATGCATTCGATCGATTTGAGCTTTTTGAGGAAGCAAGTCCATGTTGATGTAGCGTGAGTCTTGAATCACCGTCGAAGCGAAACCGACTACTTCCGGTCCAACCGCCAAATGAGTAAAGACAACATTTAGGATGCCGCTAGTCAGCAGTAGAAAGCAGGATATGTATGAGATTGCCGCCCAAATCCGATGCACGTAATAGACTTGAGTCATCCCGTGTACCTTGGCTGTGGTGGTTTCGGGGCTAGAAAAGCTTGACGAGAGGTCACTACTAGCGCCTATCAGCTGATTGATAGGAATGGAGCTGATGATAATATATGTACTCAAGGTTTGGCTCAAGCGAGAGCTAAACGCATCCGCTGTGAGGTCTTCCAGACCCAGAGTACCCCCTTTGATCGATCTAACAGCCGATGAGTACTTGATGTAGTAAAGAGAGAGATCGATCTGCGTCTCTGTGTTTCCTGTGAGCTGAGGTAGATCAAGAGATACTCTCCTGAAGTTAGGCGGATATGAGAGAAAAGAGATTGACTCATGTGGATGTTACTTATCAGATGGCCGTTGAGCAACCACTCTGCAGGTTGGCGGCGCCTCATGAGATGTCCGGGAGCATTTGATGCTAGATTCGACATATCTTTGATACACCTTGTATTCGGATTTGGAGATAGTGCCGTAAATCGGGTCAATGGATGCAATATATCTTCCTTGAAAGAGGAGATTTGCGGGTTCTGCCTCCATATTGGTCTCATCCGCGGGTACTGGGTGGAACCTCCAGCGTTCGTCGACAAATCCATCAAGGGCAATGCTCCAATTTCCGGGCCCCTACGTCTTATTTTGCTGAAATCCGTTCCAAGTTCCATTAGCGAGTAGTTCGTTGTGATTACACCAAGTGTCGTTTAGTGAGGTTTCGTTGAGAATAGTCTCACAATGGGCAATCTCATAAGAACCAGCTGAACCGGATCGAGCTTTTGTTGGGATGGCACATTCAAGGTGAATGTAGCTTGAATCGAAAGCAAAGTGGTGTTTCCCGTCGAGATATTCCCCACTGGAATGCCAATCAGTGCAGAATATTCCGTTTCGGGGCCAGCACTAACATCCTGCCACTCAGGTGTCCGAGAATCACCGTAAGACTCTAGAAACGGGATTTTCACGTTGCCCCAGAGATCTCGAGTATCGGTCCTGATTCGATCTGGTGACAGAAGTGCGGCCACATATGCTGATTCCGCGCCCGGGTAATCTCTAATGGTTTCCAGCCATTTGCTTGAGAACATGGTGCCTTCGGCGAAGAGTGTCGGGGCCCCGATTCCATAGTATGTGACAGTAGAATCGATGGTGGGCGACCGCAGCTCCAGAAGTCGCAACAGTGATTGACCCCAAGGGGGGAAGGCGCCCAGGCAAATATTAGCACCAACCCAAGTAGGTTGTATGCTCGTAGCTCAAATTGTGTGAGGCAGGTTGACCCAAGGGTTCGGCTTCCCATCAATTGCTCGAGTGTGTCCACCAACGAAGACCCCCCTTTCAAGTTTCCAGCGAGCGGCTTGGTACATGAGGCGTCCCATGATGGAGGCAAATATAATCGGGTACATGGTGGCAAGCTAAGTTCACATGCTAAGCTCGTATTCCATTCTGGTTAACTGCACACCTTACAATTGTGATGACTTCCTGAAACCCGTCGTACCAGTGGTCTTTAGGAAAGCCACTAGTCCTTACTACAAATGAAAAAAACCCAATAAAGCCTAGAGGTACAGTTACAGCGCTCATATCCGTGTAGATAGTCACCAAACCACGCTTTTGAAACTCTCTGTCCAATGGTAGTTCACCAACCGGAGGCGTATCCTCAGATCTGGCGTGGTTCAGGAGAGATGCAGAAAGATTTGAAGAATTCAGAGACCGAAATTCGGATTCATCAAGGCTTCGAAGGACAGGGCTCCAGATGTCGTTATCGAGTGAGATAGGGATTGAGGCCATTATCTCATCTTCGTCCAGCTTGGGTACCAGCGGTAACGCGGTTGGATAGGCCATCTTCAGTCCAGTCAAAAGATGGTAACTAGAATGGTTGCGAGTAGTTTTACGTCTGTGTGAGAGTGAGACCTAGGTTATAAAGCATTTCTTGCAGTCTCAAAATTCGGTCAAACACACTACCGCCGCCAGTTACGCCATACGATATAGTGCAGCCGTGGCGGTCAATGGACGGTTTTCCTCACAGTTCGACATCAAGCAAGACGAGCAAAGACATGCACAAGCAGCAAACACTACGGCCCTCATATCTTTCGTAGCTCAATTGCCGGTTTGCCCTCATGCATAAGTATAGATATATTTGCAATGTGGAAGTTGCCGGGATTGGTGGATTTTGGCAAGTAAAAGCAGGCTGTCTGCAACTCAAGCTCTCCCATTCTAGCTAATGAAGTAGCTTATTTCTTTACGTCCTTCTATACAGTATAGTTTATTATTCGGCGATAATCCAATGGGGAGAGAGTATGTGCAACCCCGACCTACGTTTTGTTGATGATGACCTTTCCAGTTGTTCACTTACTCATCTGATTCTGGCAGCAAGCATCATGCTCGATGCCCGTTTCTGATAATGGTCCACCGATCCAAACTCACCTTGAGTTTGCTCTTCCGAGACTAGCAATCGGTCAACAAAACTGGACGAGGAGGCAGCACTTTTCATGCACAGAGTGACATCCACCTAACGATGTTTCCACCCAACCGGCTCCACAGCCTCTAGACTCTGAGTTTCCTGTCGTGAGACTACGTACTCTCAAGCGAATACAAGTTGCAAAGACACTTTTCACAGTGATGACGCACAACAGATCGACTGCGGCGAAGGCGGTTTGGGTATAGGGTAGTCTCATGACCAACTCGGCCCATCGACTACCTACTCACCGCCAGGCAGTGCGACAAGCTGAAGGCGACCTGTATCAGAAATACAACTAGCATGGCAAATACATCTAGGAGAATGATTGCTATTACGGATTGAGCAATGATAATGATGTCTCAAATTGACACTCGCCCTGTTCTATACGAGTTGCCGAAACCATAAGCACTGGAAGGACATCGAACTAACCATTAATAACTCGTTCAGAGACTGGTACACCCTGGAAGCACCGGAATAGCTAGGCGACAGTTACAATCAAGGATCAATGCATAACTTTCATCATGCTATGAAATGATTCGAGTGTGACCTGGTCCAGTAACAAGTAAAGTTGACCAAGCCCTTGCGCAACGGGGTCTGCGATATATGTCAGCTAGCAACTAACATGGCCACATAACTCGTATAAACTACTGTGGAAAGCGTTCTTCCAATGTTCAACATGATATGATGGCAATTGTGTCGCTTCTAATAGTCTCTGCTACCGGACAGTACCTGCGGAGACTTGTTCCGCGGAAGTTGGGATGGCGTGGGCCTCTATCTTTGATACTAATTAAGTAGCTATAATATATTCACAGTTTTGAGTCTAATTCAGTCCACTGAATGGTTTTTGCATATACTTTATTGTCTAATTTAGGAATTATGTTGCTCTTATAGTTTGCCTATTCTGTGATAGGCATTATTAGTGTGTACGGTGTTTTCCCTCTGCGGGAAGCGTGGATAAATCTGACGATATACGTTTGAAGATCAAAGGTTTATGGATTTCACTCATGTACTATGTGGTGCATCCAATTATAGTCCTTGAACGCTCATGTTGTTACAAGGCGGGCCGACAATGGACAGTACGGCGCAGAAGAAGGCAGGGGCTTCACTTGCGTCGGTGCGACATGTGAGGATCGTGAATGCTTGCTCCCCGCTTTTAAGCATTGAACTCAATTAGCATAGTGATTTCCGTTCTGGTAGCAAGATCGTCCTTGACGTCAATACCTGTTGGTGGTAAATCGCTCATTGGTAGGCGAGCCTGAACTCGTTCCCCGAGCGATAGGCATGTGCATTAAGCGCTAGGCACTTTTGCCAAATCATCCTCTGTCTTGCAATGATCTGCATTAAACAGGGAGAAATCCGGTAGATTTCACGAATTCTGGGGAACTTTGCTTGGCCGTCATTGTGAGCCATCGGATTTAAGCATTGGTAGTGTTCGCATTGTGGCTTTGGTAGACTACGTGCTGGCTGGATTAGGGAATAATACCATGCATTGGGTTTTAATTGTTAATCGTATCAGAATCGTTTACGAGATAAGGACGATGGGGCATTTATTAGGTTTAAAAATGTCCGGCATCAGATCTGTATGACGGGTCGAGTCAGTCTTAGGAACTCCTGGTCTGATAAGCACGCTCCGCTGTCGGAGACTCGTGTTAGCGCTGGAAGGATAGAGAAACTTGGCAGAAGCCAAGGCCAGGATAGTGAGTCGGACCAGCGTGTTGGGCCAGTGACTTAGGGCGCAGCTTGGGAGCTGGCTCAGAAAAATCGAGGAATGACAAGAGACACAAATAGGCAAACGAGGTTGACACAGCAAAGGGACAGGGCGTTACACTTTGTCCTAGGAACGGTATGCAAACCTTGACCATGTCTGTAATGGTTCTGGATCGAGATAGCTATCCAAAGGGGAAGATGAAGCGAGAAGAGATGGGGCTGCTGAGGTAATCGGTTCCCACCCTAAGGCATGCAGTCTAGGCACACCACACATGGGAATTTTCTTGGTGGGAACGACTCTACAACAAGCAACGGCAACAACACCAAATCTCGATGGCTCGGCGGCCTAAAATTTCAGACGATGCATGTTTGTCTCGATTCCGTCAAGCCTAATGCAACATTACTACTATCGCAACCTTCACCGGCGACAAGAGACAAGAAGCAAGCGATGCCGATCGTGTGGGAGCTTGGTAGACCCTGCAGAGTGGAGATCACACCCCGCGTTTTCGGATCATGGAGCGAGTGGTGGTTGGCGTATGACGGTGCGGCGCAGGACCAAAACGAGCGACAAATGGGGAGCGTGTGATAAGAAACCCAGACCATCCCAGGCCTAGTTTGGTTCCCCATCAAAGTCCATCATGGACTACGGGGTGAGCGAAGGAGGAAACAAGCGAGGCCCAGCTTGGACACCCACCTTGCAGGCATCGCCGCGGATGTGGCGGGACGTATTGAACTCAAATTGTCATCTTGGTTTGTCTCCAATCCCTTGGTTCGCAGAAGCTTCCCCGATGCCCACTCCCTTGCGACAAGGAACTGATCAGGATGTCAGGCTCGCGTGACCCGGTCTTTGCGCACCCTCAGAGTGTCACTGGTGATGTCACCGTGGAAAGAAGCATTCTACGCCTTGGATGAAGGGTTCGAAGAACAATAGACAGGTGTCAAGGCAAAATATGATGATGGTCCTGCGGACGAATGCCCGGCATGAACATGGGCAGACACAAGTCGACAGCTTGTTGGAGAGAACGGGACGACAACTAGGATGCTTCCTTCATGCTCCACGTCCCGCCGCTTTTTCCATGCGCGTCGTGTCTGAGACAACACAATGGCTCCCTCCAATCTATTGGATTCATCGGAATTCATCGCGGGGTAAGGGAATGGATGTCATAGTCCCCTCCTCTTGGCGAGGGGATCACACGAACGGCCTGGCGCCGTGGCGGATCAATCATTGTCTCACTGGGGCCTGGACCCTTGCGCCAGTGCCTGCAGCTGATGAGGCCAGATATTGGACGCCATCTGAGGGTTGGCCCTCGCTTGCTACGTTGTCCAAGATGGGAACAACACAGCAAGTGCAGACAGCACGGCTTTGTGACTGGCTGAGCGCGGATGCGGAACTGGCCCTTTTGTGCTGCGTCGCTGCCAGAGGGGGACACCCAGAGTTCTTGATAAGCATCGCCGCCCGATCGCCCGGCCGAGGAGGGTTGGTCGGAGAAGTATCGGGAGTTTGCTCTGATGGCTCCGTCGGGTTATCGCGCCACCTCGACTCTAGCCTACCGTGATGGCGATGCATTCACAGCTTGAGTACGTGACAAGATCTGGTCTGTTGACTGTTTGGAGGAACGCGCATCCCACGCGCTCACATTTCGCATCGCACGGGATGATGGATAACTCCTAGGCATGACTCTCGGGTGTTTGCAAATTGCCGGCCGGTGACCAGAACAAAGGAAGCAGGTCATCGGCAAGCCGGCGAGTAGCTTCTTGGGCAGGGTGTCTTGGGTGTGCATCCTGCCTATCCCCATCTCATCCCGCCTCTCCCCATGCCGTCCGTCCTATCCCAGCCGACTTCACCCCATGTTGACCCGCTCAACCAGAGGTAAATTGCTTATCAGTAGCCCGGGGTGTGTGTGAGAGGGTAATAAGGGTGGTGGAGCGCAGCCGTCTCTATCGTTATCTCGTGCAGTACAGGACCTCGTGTTGACGTAGCCGAATCGAGAGGCCCACGGCTCTGATCTGACCGACGCCACGAAAAGCGTATTCGCTCTGAAGACGGGCGTGGATAAGGAAGCACAAATGCGGGAAGAACGAGTCGGATATAAGGAGAGAAGCAGATCCGAAGGCAAGGGATGCCGTCAATTGCTGTTGTGCCAACTGGCTCCCGTCGAGTTGCCTGCGCGTTCAACCATTGCCTGATCCGTCTACCACGTCAGAGTCACCCACGGCTCAGCTGTCCAGTTGGCAGTCATCCAGTCATCCAGTCATCAATCTAGGCATTCACCCAACCGGCTGCCTCATCAGTTCTTCCGCCCGTTCGGAACCCAACCCTGCTCGTGTCACCGAGGCCTAGCCGACTGTTCCCTTGCATGGCTGGGTGTTTTGTTTGTTGGGCTGCTTCATAATAGTGACTGATCTCGTGGATTGTGTTCAACCACCGAAAGCCTGCTTGGCGCCTCATCAACCAGTTGGCCTACCTAGGCACCCCCGCAAGCGCAGTCTATATCGATACACGATTACACCCCCCCCCCCCCCTTATCCCCTTGGTCTCCCCCACGCTACAGCTTTGGGACACCCGCAGTCTGTAATAAGTATTCGCTATCAACCCAACCTGCGCAGGCAGATCCAGATCAGAGAGTCTTCTTGATTTCTTCATTCCAAGCCGGCTTGTTGTTTGTTCGAGGTTCCCTTTGAGTGTGCCAACAATCAGCCAAAGAGACTCCCTCCCGATATGGTTGACCGGATCTCCGCGGCCCCACGACCCGACGATACCTCCGACCGGTCCTATTCGCGCACACACCGACTCCAGCATAACACTACTCGGTACAAAAACGTTCAGAACCAGAGCTGCAAGGAACGACCCGCAATCTAGCGCTCTGCATAACTCATCGGACAGACGCACACCAACGCCGTGATTCGCTCCTGTGATCTTTGGATTTGTAGCCGTCTTGGCCTACGTTGGCCCTCACAGTCGCCCTTGACCGTTGGCCAATCCAAGGGTTGGTTTTACGTACTCAGAATCTCCGGAGACACACGCGGCCATCCCCGAAAGCCCCGAAAGGCTTCCACGGGCCCGTTCGTTTCTTTGGTCAGGGTCTCACATCCTGGGGCTGGCTGGAGGGGTCTGAATTACCCCCGTTCCCCCTAAAAGCACACAGCGACGAGCGGAGAGAGCGGCACGGAAAAAGGGAATAATTGTGAGAGGGCTGTGAGAGGTTGAGCGCTTGGGCTAAGTCTGACTCGACGCTGAGAGTGAGGGTGTGTGCCCCGGATAGTGTCCAGTCCAGCAAACCAGGCTGACGCGAAACGCTCCCCGGCCCCAGCTGAAGCGTGGTGCAGCCACTGAAAAGTCCCCTGGATCACTGCGCCCACAGTGCACCCAAGGCGCTGGAACACGGGGTGCCTTACCACCCTCGCCCCGCTGACGCCGCGAGACATGCCAGCCGGACCGCGCTTGAGCATTGACTCCCCCCACCTACACCTGCCCTGCCTTGCCTGCCTTAGGTACCTTAGGCACTGTTCTCGCCCCGGGGTGCTCTTGGGACTAGTGCAAGTGCCATTATGATGTCCCCACGCTCCTTCCTGCTCGCCCACCGCCAGGGCCAGCGCATCGCACCTGCCCCGGCTCACTCAGCTGCTCCTGCCACTCACATTCACAATACTTGCTCGACTAATAATACATCCTCACCCACTCCCTATCCCTCTCCCTCTCCCTCCACTCTCCCCCCTTCCTCAACCACTCCCTACCCGACGGATCGAAACTCCACGAATCTTCCGCCTTATACCGCCACGACGACGACAACTACGCTGCCGACCTTCTCTCCTCTGCGCTGGTCGCCCAAGTATGACGAAGGCAAGATCGACTTCGCCGTCAACATTACGCCCATACCAGTACCAATCCCCAATGCAAATATGGGTAAACGCAAGGACAGGCGAGAGACTCTATGTCTCTCCCCTTCAAGCCCACCAACTACTACTACGAGTTTGACGACACGGCCGACAACCCCTACCAGCCCTGTCAAGATCCCCACCACCAACGGCAACCGCCCCGTCGCCCACCCACAGAAACGACACAGCTCGCAGCGCAGACGACCCCGGGATTCGTTCTCTCCGGAGTGCATTTCCCCATCGCTCGTAGCCCTTCTTGCCGTTACGGATATTCCACGGCCCAGGCAACTTCAGCGTCGCCGTCGTCGGACCGCGAAGTCGATGACGGTTGATGAAGTTATGGATTGCCAACATGGTTCCGAGAAAGACTTAGGGTGGTCTCTTAGCCGGAGCCCACTTGACATGCTCTTATCCCCGCCGCAGGATGCCATGGATGACGATGACAGCGTGAGCGACTGTAATCTTGGTTCCGCCATGTCTACGAGGACATATTCTATGGATTCTATACCGTCCTTAGACGAATCATTTACCAGTGACGGCCTCTCCTCGTTTGACACCCCTAGGACCCCTAGTCCGTTGTCACGCAGGAGCAGGTCTTCCCCGATGCGCAAGTCTTTGGAGCCTATTCTGTCCCCCCCAGGCTCCGTTGACGAGCATCCTTTGGCCAGTGGAAAGTTTGAGGATGAAGAATTCGACTTCAACATACCATCAACCCAGCCAGAGGAAACGGCTACAAAGTCTCAGTTTCTCCAGCCCTTCAAACCACTCAGGTCTGTCTTCAAGTCCAACCTGACTGCGTCACTGCGGGCTCTGAAGTCCGCCGCCAAGTCTTTCTCCGCCATCAACTTTCCGTCCATTCCGTCAGACGACTTTCTGACCCGATCGATTCTCACTATCGATCCAAACGTCCCCTACACGGATGAGCGACGCCCGCCTGTACTGGAGGAGATCCCATCCGAGGCCTTGCGCCGGTACCTCAACCCGACTACGAACGCACGAATCGAGTCACCTTCAAAGACTTTCAGGACGGGTACTTTTGCAGCGTCAATTCAAATGCGCACTTACAAGATTCAACGAAATCGGTCCACTCCACCTTCCTCTCGGAACCCTTATCCATCAACCTCACTTCAAACGTCTCCTGCACCTCAGCAGCCACAGCCGCAAGCCCCCACCCATACAGCTCCTGCATTTCCCCCTGGGATGCGACAACGGGAGATGCGTGAGAATCCCGACTTTATCCGCATTGCTGTCATGGAGATGGCCATGCGCAAACGCGGCAAACTTGATGACCAACGACCGGGGCGCGCCAGATGGGCGCTGCCCCCCAGGAAGATGACGAGCAAGCCTTACGAGGTTGCATCTGATGGCGTTCCGGTCCGGTGGATCCCCATTTCGTCGTGAATGGGCAAGTGCGATACGTCGAACAATCAACGGGGCACCTTGGCCCCCAGACGCAGTCAAGCCGTGGACACGTCATGTGCCTGACCAGGGTTCCTTTGCACTGCCGATTTGGGCAGGACGACAACCGGATGCCTGTCAACCTATCTACCACCATACCCCCTAGAACGACCACTCTACCAATCCGTTGGTAATATGATGCAAATTTTTCCACGGTAGAAGGGTCATGGAAGGCCAGCTCGCCGGCCCTCGGTCCCACACACCCCGGCCTTGTCCCAAAGCAGGGAATAACGAGTTCTCTGACGTATCGAAATCAATCAATCAAGACCTGACTCGACGGGGTTAGTCGGTTCTTTTTCCACTCGGACCAAACACCCGACGACCGACCGACGGACTCGATTCGGTTTTCGACAGGCGAACCATCGCACAGCAAGATTTTCGAAAGCGCTGTGCCCTGAGCCTGGCCTCGGTAATTCAACGAGATCGACATCACCGACATCATCACAAACTATCAATCAACAAACCCCAACTGAAAGGGGATATCATTGAGGAGCGATCGGCATTTTCGGAGTTCATTTTTTCTTTTGTCTCACGACAAATCACAAGCCAGCATGTTCACGGTGTCGGGAATTGCTTCTTTTCCCTTTCTCGCACTCTGCCTTTGAGTCACAGCCTTAGTGCCGTGACCCCACCCGAGCGGGGGTGAATTTTTTTTTTTTTTACGAGAACGCGAAAGAGCGAAATGGCTCATGCCGGAGTTTTGAGACGCGTCAGGGAATGAGCATTTTGGAGCAGAGCATGGATTTTGCGGTGTATGAACTAACATTGCATTTATTGAGGCGGAACATGTCTCGGACGACTAAGGGTTGGGCAATATTTTTTTCTATTTGGACTCGGCGAAGTCACAGAAGATATCAACAGAACGGACATAGCATGGGTGTTTCAGCAACTGTACGAACGGGGAGGCAAAGATCAATGGCGCAGCGGACGAACATAGCATGATGGACAAGGAGTAGATGATACAATTTCTTGAGGATTCATTCACACATTTTTGACAATTTTTGGACACCAGTTTGCAGCTATCAATCAAGCCAGTGTGATCGGGTTGAGGACCAGTAGGAACTGCAGCTTCGGCCGGTCCCGCATGGAGAATGGCGGCCAAGCCGACGCTTTGGTGCCGATGGATTGTTTTGGTGCTGTTATTTTGCGGCGGTGGGAACGGCCAAGGCTTCGTCTAGTTCGGGCGGGTGACAACATGCAAGCCTGCCCAACCATTGGCACACAGCCCTGAGGATGGATGATTGACTTGGCGTCGGTTGATGAGTTGGCTTGGAAACCCCAATGATCGAACTCTCAATGGTCGGGACCGCGGAACCCTTGCCGAGGACGCTTCACCGACCAATTCGCATTTCTACGGGCTGTCACAAACGCATGATGGGGGAGACGGGATTACGAAGTCAATGATAATTACTGTGTACAGGGACAGCACGCACATCGGAACATGGGACAGGGCAGTGGACACGAGCCCTGAGTCTGGGGGGAGTATGCAAGTGGAATCCGTTATCGACTCCGAGTGGTGTCCGGCGAAGACTCGGCCTCGGTAATAACTGGCCCGGCTCTGGCAGTATCAGGACAACATGAATCCGGTACGATGTGTACGGCCTGCGGGTTCGGCATTGGTGTCCTGCCCCGTGTTTCCTGCCCTAGGATTTGTACCCTATGAAGGGAGGGATGTCACCTTCATCCATCGTGGGGGTCCAATTCCCGGAAAATTAAGGGTCTCGTGGGGAGATTTGAGCGGAGCAAGGAGAGGGCAGAAGCCAGCCTGCCCGAAGGGGCAGAACGACAGGATTCTAGGTCTTCTAGAAACGTGTCGACCCGCTTCCGTCGTGTGGGGTGCGCCTGAGTCAAGTCGATGGCCTGTCCATGGACGACGGGAGAGCGCTGCAATCTCGTGCACTAGGCTGAAGGCTGGGCTCATTTATGCACTTAACACTTAGCACTGGCGCCCGGACTAGAAGCTCCCAGCCAACTGCGGGATATTTTTCTCCTATTCCCGCCGGTGCGGCCTTGGACCTCCGATCCGGCGCCTCCATTTTTGTCAAGGGTCTTCAGGGTCCTCTGAGCTAACAAAACAGCATGGCCTGGGGCGTGGGAAACAAAAGCGTGGCGGCCCACTGATAGCGGAGAGCCGGCGGCAGCAGCAGTGACAGCAGCGTGTTTTGGCTGGACCTAAACTTGTGGGTTTCAAACTCATTGTAGCGCCTCGACATAGAATCACAGCGGCGGGTGAGGCGGTGAGTTTGTCGAATCTTGCTCGTGTGATATGATTCAGTGGTGGGGAAGCATATTGGGCAGAACCGGACCTGGGGTCTGATGCATGTGTGCATAGTGCATGCAGGTCTTGTCTAAGGACGGACGGATTTGTTTAAAAAAAAAAAATTCTGCATCACAATAATTTTGGCTCTTTGGGCGGCTATCAGTTTCCCGCGGCTGAGGCGGCCACACCACCACCGTCTTTTTTTCTTTTTTTCTTCTCCTTGCCCTTGCCAGCCGCTCGTCCGCTGCAGCTGTCCTCCCGGCAGAGGTAACTTTGACACTACAGATGGACCCCTGCTTTAGACAGGGCTATGCTCCGGAGCATCAGGCCGCTGCTACTTGCCTGTCCTGTATAGGCTGGGCCGGCGGCGGTGAACGAAGAAGGGAGGTAGTCGGCCTGCCGTCCCCCAAAAGCCGTTTTCACATGGGAGAGAATTAAATTAAAAAAAAAACCCCCCCCATTTTAGAGTCATGTCCTTTTGTGTCCGAGTCGCTGCGCCTGTTCAGGAACTTTTACGGCGCAGCGACTCGGACACAAAAGGACATGACTCTAAAATGGGGGGGTTTTTTTTTTTAATTTAATTCTCTCCCATGTGAAAACGGGTTTTTCTTATCGAACGGGGCCTTCTCATGTTCCGAATGCCCTAATTGGGAACTTTGCTAATTACTTCAGCCCGTGCTCGGCAACGTCCGCGCCGAGATGGACCGGCCTTGGCTCTCTGGATGCCTTCCCGATCGAGCAGGTGGTCGGCCATGTCTTCCACCCGGAACCGTATCCACTACGGAGTGGCGAGTATCGCGGAGGGCGGCGCGGAGCGGGCCTCTGAAAGGGATCGTTAGGAGTTGGTCTTCTAAGACTAGGAGAGGCTGTGTGAGGCTGTTGACCTTTAGCACTGAGGCACTTGGTATCGTAGCATGAAGGCATACCCTGACGAGCAAAAGCCTCCACCAGGGACCAACAAATTAACATCCCTACCTGAATAGCTCGCTGCATTCACTCGACATCACTACTCACCAAGAGCAAAACACCAAAGACACACATTATATCTTCTAATTTCTGTATTACTCATGGAACCTATCCCGAGGTGCTTCCCTCTGCTTTTTTTATACGCGCACCTCCCCAAACCATATGTTCGCAGCTATCCTTGTCCATCCCATCCAGACATCCAAGGGCCGCTCGTCCTATACAGTTAACAAAAAAAAAAAAACCACCTCTGCCAACGCCCCCCCTTTTGAATGTGCCTCCTTGACGGATATCTTTCCATGAGGTGGCATGTATGGAACAAATGGGGGGAAATAAAAGAACAAATCCTCCATGCCCCAGCTATGCGCCTTTGTCCTTTGTGTCTATGCTATACTACAAGCCCTCCTTTCTTTCTTGCTGTTCTCACTTCATCCCTTAGATCTCCCAGTGACCCAGCTGAGTCTTCTCGGCCTCGGCTGTACCGGAGGAGCAATCTCTTCTTCCACTTCCATCTCAGACTCAGGCTCACTTGCGTCGCGGTGACCCATCCGGAACGTGAGGGCACTGAGCCTGTCCTTGAGGTTGTTCGAGCCCGTCTTTCTCCGCACGCCCTCGTGGCTGCTCATGCTAGACGCGGGGCGCTCGATGCCTGGACCCGTAGCCACTCGCCTGAATGCTTGGTGGTTCTGTGGCGGAGCCATGCTGTGTGCCATGCTGTGTCCGCTGCTCGTTCCGGGTCGGAGGTAGTCCATGCCCTGATTGTGTCGAATGCTGCGGCCGTCTTCAATTGGCGTCGGAGGCGTCATCATGAGGAACGCGGGGACGTTGGGTCCATGGGCACCTAGGGCACCATTCGGGTGAGACCTGCGGCTAGTCACACTAGAACTGCGACTTCGTCGACGTGATGAAGTAGACGGCGGGATGCTGCTGTGCGTGCTGCCGCGGATCGAGCGAGGTGGCGAGCGAGAGAAATCCACCGGCGAGGAGCCATATATACTAGAGTCGTCACTGTCGTTGATGCTGCCAGGATAGTGTTGTGAGCCTCCCGATGACGATGGTGCAATGAGCACGGAGCTGCTGGCCAACTCCCTCAGCTTGTTGCGCTGCTCGGCATTGGGTCGATGCTTGGAGAACTTGTTTCCAATGAGAGCACCTGTATGGGAAATGAGCGCCTTCATCACTGCCTTTTTGAGCGCCAACGCCAGATCCAAATTCGACCATGTCTTGTTCTGCCACTCAATTGTCGGCATCCTGAACACAAAGTCGTGCACATCCTCGAAGTTGCGCTGGTCCCTGCCCTTGTAGCTCAGGCAGAGTACCACGGATGGCATCTTGATGGAAGCAAACGTCATGAAATGGCTGGCTCGGGTCATCATCTTAGTGAGGTCATCCGATGCCTGCTTGTCCTTCTCCTCCGCTTGCTTCTTGCCTAGCGAGAAGCGAGGTATCCGCTTCTCACTGCTCGCAATAGATTCACGACCATCCTTGGATTCGAAGCCCGTATTGGTGCGTCCAAGTGCTCTTGGAGTGGCACCTGACCGCAAAGACTCGTGCGAAGCCTTCTTGAGCATCGTCTTAGATGTCCCTGGCGTACGGAATAGACGGAATGAGTGGCCTTCGCCCGTGTTGACGCTGAGAGTCTTCTTTGAGGACTGGTCAGTCTTGGAACTTGAAGTCAATGTCGGGCGGAGCCGAAGCTCTAGTGATCCGGGCCGGGTCGAGAAAGACGACGAGTCCTTCTCAAACGATGTCGTGTCAGAGCGACCATTCGTGCTGTGCAGCGAATCGATGTCTTCATCGTCTCCTTCGTTCCCAATCTGCTTCATCATAAAGGGCGAGTCGTTCTTCGTGCCAGTCATCTTGTCCCCGTCCATACCAGGGAAGATGTACTCAAACAGCCGTTTGCCCACTTCACGCTCGAGCTGGACCTTGATAGGCAACACATTGACCTCGAAGCGGTCCATGACGGTGATTCCAGCAATCGCTTCCAGCATGTACCAGTAAACGCGAATCATTTCCTTCTCCGTGTTGGGGGCCAACGGTCGTTCGGGGTCGATGTGAGGCGCGACCATCTCTGGATATGTAGCATCCGGGAGCAGATTCAGACCCAGCACCTTGCCCACTCGGATCAGGTTCATGTGAGAACCATCCGAATTGTCTGTACGGTCGTACTCCAGGTCCTTCAATTGAAACTCCACGAGTGCATCGTTGGAATCTTGCATCAAGTGCCAGACAATATCTCGGACTGAGATGTTCCATCTCAGCAAACCCGTGCTGTCTGAATTGACATTCAGTTTTCGTTGAGAAGTCGTGATGGCTTTCATCATGAAGAACAACTCGTCCTCGCAAGCAGCGAGATCTCGTTCCAGGTGCAGGCGGTCTTCCCAGCCCCGCTTGTCGAGATACTTGGAGTATATCTGGAAGTGCTCCTTGATCTCCTCCATCTGCCTGATTCGCTGTTGGAGCTTTTGCACCATAGCTGGGGCTCCGCTCAGGTCACTAAAGTCGGACGCCAGGATGATCTTCTCAAGTCGTTCGCTTCTCGTCTTCTCCAACGGTTCATTGTACATGAGCAGATCAAGCACAATGACGTAGAGCGCGTAGTACTGCGACGAGTTGCAAAGAGCACGGGCTTGAGGGAACTCGACCCAAAGGTTGTCCATGCGGGTCTCTGTGTTTTCTTGTGAATCATCGTTGGCTCCATCGGCATTGACCTCGTCGTTGTACTTGAGACGCAGAGTGTTGTATTTGTCGTACCGGATCATGGCCGATGTCTTCTGCACGACTCGCTTGAAACCGAATGGATCTGCCTGAAAGTCGAACACAACCTCGATAGGGACCCAAGGTGGCCAAGATGATCCACTGGGTGTTCCGTACTTGCTTCCAACGTACATCGACAAGAGATTGGTGAGGAACCACTTCTGGTGAGTCACGAAGAATTGGATGCTGTCCATGTTGACCAAGAATCGGCGCTGCACAAGGCCACTGACGGTGTCAGATATTCTTTCCTTATCCATGACCTCCATGACCTTGAGCTCCATTCCCTTTGCTGTAGCCAGTACCACATGCTTCTTGTTCTTGTCGCTTTGAAGCTGGATTTGAGGCGCGATGATTCGAATATGGTAGCTGCTTTGGGGAGTGAATTCTTCAGCGATGCCGTTCACTAGGTCCTCAATTGATCCCTCCACTACACCATCCGCATTAGTGCTCCAGGTGGCGCTCGTGAATTTCCGTCCGTCACCAAGGATTTTCTTGATCCGGTCCTCGATATCTTGTCCGGTTTCGCTCTCGTTGATACTCGGATCCTTCGATGAGGTGGTACCACGACCAGTGTGCGTTGACTTCGGCTTGCCATTGGCCTTGGCTTTGTTCTGTTCTTCCACAATGTCCAGGATAAACTTGATGGCTGGCCGCGAGAGATAGTAGACAAAACCACGCCGTTGGCTGTTTTGGTGGAAGTATCGAAGCACGATGTTTCGTAACAGGTTGTTCCATTTCAGTTGCATGTTGTGAATGACGAACCGATTGTTGAACTCGCTTTCGAACTCAGTAGTTGATGGAATGTGGAGAGTCTCGTCGTGGATGCCAATGGAACCCACGGATCGCTTTCGGTCCCCGCTGATCCTTTGGCTGCTCCACAACGGTTTTGCCTGTGTTTGGCTCAGTAGGGATTCCAAGAACTCCTTCTTCTCACGTAAAACACCGGTATGCTTCCGTAGTTGTTCGAATTCTTGTACCAATTCGGGCTCCTTGCCATCAGACTTGATTACTCGCAGCTCCGCCTCGCCCACGTTACGAGCGTGCGTTTGCATCTGGACACCCAGTTGGTCAAGTCGCTCCTGGATGAGCTGACCTTGGACTCGAACTGGATCGTTATCGTGGTTCAAGATGCAAAAGTGCGTGGGTTCGTTACCGAATGGACTTGTTCGAGTCGGATCTCCAGCAATGACACCACCGATATCCGTCTGGCGGAAGTACGTCAACCGAGGCGCGTAGACTAGAGGCAGGATTTTGGTGTCAGGGTGCGGCTCGGTTGGCATAATCCAGTCCAGCTCGACAAAGTCGTCCATGTCGATCCAGCTAAAGTCATTGTCGGGGATCGTGAACCGGGATAGATCTGGTTTGTCTTCTGAATCACTCCACAAAGTTGCGATAGATCCCTTCTTGATCGCTTCTGTCGTGGTTCCCTTCAAGCTTGCTGACACGGCTCGGACATCTGCACTGACGAGATCTAACTGAGCGGCATGGATCTTGATGCCAGAGGTTCGAGCGGTTTCGTTATGACGACCCCTGCCAAGCGTGTTGAACTCTTCTCTTCGCTGATGTAGATCCAAAGAGAAGCTGTCGAATCGGACTTTGACACCGGTGGCAGATACGGCATTCTCCGAGTAGTCCTCCACATCCTTGTGCTTGTAGATGTGACTCATGAACAGCGGCGCTAGAAGAAGGTTGTATTTGACAGTCGCCAGATGCCGGCCAAACTTCTTGCTGTTTTTCTCACGACCGGGGAAGAGTGAGCCTTGGCGAATGGGAAGCGACAGTGGCTGGCCAAAGAGAGCCCACCAGGCGAAGAAGTGTGTGAAGAAACGCGGCGTGAGATGAACCGTATTGTAGCTTCGCGATGGTTCTGGGTTCTCAGACAGCCAATCGCGGTCAACCGGCGCTCGAACTGCGATTGACAAATGGATATGCCGACTCCTGAAGCCACGCATGGCGTCGTAAGGGATGCCGTTTTCGTCTTTGGCGAAGTGCGGGTTTTTGAGTACGATGTCATAGTGAGGCCGGAAATCGAAACTGCGCAATCCATCCTCAATTGCGCGCTCGAAAATGAGTCCAAGCAGAAACTGTACTTTGCCCGATAGTTTCATCACGACTTTCTTGAACGTGGCCTCAGACTTGAACTTGTCTTCAGGTGTATGCCTCTCGAGTTCATTCTGCTGGCGCGCTGCTTCCCGAACCTCGTGGCTGAAATCAGGAATTGCAAGAACATACTCGCTACTTTCGACGGCGATGAAGCGCTTTGGATCATCCTCTGCGTTGATACTCCACTTGATGTCATTTCGCCAACACATGAGGAAGCCCGCGCCATTTCCTGTGACTTGGTATGGATCGCGAGTGCCCTTTAGCGCAAGGTGCATGTCGCCATCGCCCTTCCAAGCTGCGTGCATCTTGGAATGAAAGTTGAGTCGTAGCTTATCCCAGAATCCAACCCGCTCAGATGGGTCGAACTGGGGCTTCGTGAATGACTCGATCACCATCATCATGTCTTGAACAGCTGGCTGGTAGCAAGGACCCCAGGTGATGCGGGTCGGAAGAGCTGTGTTGACATCCATGTACACATCTGAATATGACTTCACAGGGCCAATTGTGCGACGGACCTCAATCGCAAAGCTGCCTTCGCTCGATGTCGGGTTCTTGGGGGGGATGACATTAACTCGAACTCGACGTGTCGATTCAACTCCGCGAAACTCTTCGGCAATGACAAAGTTTGTCTTCAAAGAGACAGACTGGAGCTTCGAAGACTGCCCATATTTCATTGGAGGTATGTGCAAGAGCGGTAATGGGTAGTCGCGCAACGTCACCTTGGCTTCACCCATCTCGATTCCGACGTGCATGGGGGCTAGCAAGCTGTACTGCATGTCTCTGGGCATTCCCTTTCCGATCTTGTGTAGAAAGTCCGGAAGATCCTTCATCGGGAATGTCGGTTTGTCGACTGTGAAATGCAAGTCACTAATTAACGCAGACATCAAGGCAGGTCTAGGAGGAACCTCGAGTAGGTTCTCAGCCTCTTCGATGTCGTCCGGAAGTTGGCTGGGGCCCCAAAATTGGTTTCGAGTCTCCTTAACGCTGTTCTGGCACAGCTGATATGCCTTTTCGATGCGCTTCTTCCAGCTCTGGCCATTGAACACATCCAAATGGTACCGGGCAGCGTGTTCAGAAACTTTGGAACTTCCATTAACCCCGAAGTTCTCCGACTCAGGGTCGTATCTAGGGACCCTTCCTCGGTGACTGTTGTTGTGGCCGTCTGTCCCGTTCATTGCATCAAGACTTCGACTGCGGAATGATGATGAGGAGGGTGCATCATTACGTCCACGTGGGAAAGTTGATCGTGAACGCATCCTACTAGTTCCTCTTCTGATCTCCTCCTCGCGAACTCTCTTCAATTTGACCCGGAAAGCCTCCTCTCGAGCAAGTCGCTGCACTTGCTCAATTCGACCAGTTCGGTAGATCATTCCTAGTTTCCACTCAAAGGCACCATCTTCCAGTTCAAAGAGGAATTTTCGAGCTCTGACGGATATTTTTGGCACCAACTTGGGGCCCTCGGGTTTCTTCTCGAGAATGTACTCGTTGGTCCCTGTCTTGAATCGATGGTGGAGCTGCTGAACTGCCTTGATACAGTTGATAATGTTGTCGCTAATTTGGCTGAGAATGACTTCGTGCGGAATACCGATGCGGACAGCCTCGGTCACAATGTCGATCATCTTCTCCTCAATGAGAGCGCCTTGTGGTGATTTCCGCTTGGACTCCCGGAAATCAAGACGACCTGACTTGATGCTGAGGAGTCTAGCCCATACATTGCGCATTCGCGGAGGCTCCGTGTACAATCGCACAAGTTTCGCGCCAACATAGGGGGTAGACCACCTCTGCCGGCCCATCTCCAAGCCGTACATATGCAGCATCATGGCTGGATCGTGGGGCATCTCAGCCTTCAGTTGCACCAGGGCCGCCTTGAAATCAATCGTGACCATCTCCAGTGTGCTTGCACCACTGTAATCCTGAGACCCCGGGGGTGCTAAGCGAGTGGAAGGCGGAGATAGGTTCTTCGGGCTACTATCCTTCCTCCGTCGTGGAAGATCGCGGCCTGTCTGCATGAAAGCCTTCCGTACAGTCATGACGGCTACTCCCACAGCATAATGCCGATACAGGGAGTACTGGGCGAGAATGGTCCGTACGGTCACTTGGACATTGAACATAGGGCCATGAGCATCGCTTGCCGCAGACAACAGCAGCTCAAGACGGGGGATGTTGATGAAAGGCTCCGGTTCTAGCCTGTCCATAGCATCCATAATCTGCGCCTCAATTCCTCGGGCGTGTATGGTCAGTCGCCGACCATCTCCAATATTCTGCGGCTTCTTTTTGGGCCGTGGAGAGTTGGGCGGGGGCGTCAAGTCGGAGTCAGACTGCGTCATAGACATAGACCGGCTGTTGGCACGTCTTCGAGATGCTCGTCTCTGTAGTCCATCAAATCGGTGGGCACGATACTCAGCCTCCGCACTGTCCCAGTGCAAGAAAATTCCGCGAGTGTCATCCGAAATATCCTCATCGATCCCGGCAACCTCGACACTAAAATCAGTGACCTCGACTTGATACCGAAGAAGCCAGCTTGGCATTGAGCGTAAGAAGTTGTGACTCCTGGAGCCTTTAACAGCCGCACCCTTCTCGGGCTCCACATCGAATCGTAACTCTCGGACAATTTGGCGGACGCCATCTGTGATTTCCGGTCTCACCATGCTGATAGCGGCTGACTGGAGATTTCCTGTCATCTCGACATAGACATCAGGCCTTGCACCCAAGTGCACTTTCATGTCGAATGACTCCGTCGTAATGAGGTTAAACCGATCGCCTGTATTCGTTTGGTAGTAAAGATCATGAGATTGAAGACGCACTGCGCCATCTAGGGAGTAGTGAAGGTCTTCAACGATGGAGTGGGAGGATTCCATGTCGAGAGAGATGGATGAGATGGATGAGATGATGAGATCGAAGTCGTCCGGATCCTCCGTCTTCTGTAATGGTTTTAATTTGATGCGCACGACGGGCTCGTGCATGGAGAATTTGACATTCGCCTTGGGTAGGAGGCGTGAAATGATATGACGATTGTCAGTCTGTGCTTTTTGAGCTTTCGGTTTTGACTTCAAAAGAGCAATAAGCAAGGGAAGATGGTGGGGATCAAGGTCAACAGAAGGTGACGTGACGACAGAGTTGGCAAACAGGATGTTTGCGTTCCTCTCTTCAGCCTTTGCATCTTGCAAGACCTCGACAGTTTTGGAAAGGAGTGTCGTTTTGACCGTCGTTGTGGCCATCGGAATGTATACGAGGCGATCAGACTGCCCATTACCATCATCTAGACCAATAGATATTGACAGAGCAGCAGCAAGCGCCTCGTGCGCAATGGCCTCAGGGGGAAAGTACATCCTGTGCGCTGGGGATTTTGGATCCAGTCGGTGGAGATCAATGCCAACCTCCTTCATGGCTGCATTTAACAAGACGGGATTGGCTCCAGACTTGACAGGTTGTACCTTTGTCGTCAGACCAAGGAAACTGACTGCAAACTGGACTTCCTTGATGCCTCGCAGGATGGAGCTGAAGAACTCCTTGGAATCAGATACAGTCCTCATCAAGTCCTCATTGGTGCTACCTGGCTCATCCACCTCTTGCGCAACCTTGCCTAGGAATATCTCAATTGGTTCATCTGCTGTCGAGAATTTCGGGTCTTTGCGACACTGCTTTATTTTGTTCAGGCAAGTCTGCATGTCGTCTAGCGGAGCGTGGAGTCGTCCAAGCTTCAAAGAAACAGCAGCATCGCGCAATCCTTCTCTTGACTTGTACAAGAACCCGTGGATGTTGAGGAACATGTGGTCCAGTAATTCCATCGATTCGGTTCCGTCGGCCGTAAATAGGACGCTGCGCACAGTCAGGGTCCACTCGGCTTGTCGATCCTTGCTGGGCGAATGTTTCCCCTGGACAAAGAACCGCGCACGATCGACCATTTTCGGCCGAGTGTCAACAGACACCGTGAAACTTCCAACCTGGATATTACCAACGTCCACGATATTGATGATGGAGTTCGTGGCGACCACATCAATCAACTTGAGCCAGTTGATGTTCTTGTGCAGCCGTTTGATCTTCTCTTTGATATTGGTGAGCTTCTTCCATGTCTCACTTCGAATTATTGTGTTTGGACCCCGCCGGGTTGATCGCGTCCGGGGGGGAAGCTCGGATTTTGCAATGGAAGTCTTATTCTTGTCCGTATCCGTATCACTCGATTCGCCATCTGACTCGGCGCGTTTGTTACCTTCCAGCTCCCGAATGTCCAGGGTGACGATGAGCTCACTCAGGACTAGGCTAACCCATGTCGGCTGGGCAAAGGTTGGACGATGGACGTTGAGCCCAAGGCCTCGAATCTCAATCCTGCATCCATCCCGAGGTGTGTATGCCAGGCGTCGCAAAGAAAAGTAGCCAATTCGCTGGATGGAAATTCCCGTGAGGATTCGAAGGACCGCTAGGAGGACGAAGGACGACAAATAGAGCAGGACGATTAGGCCGAACACGAAGGTCGGGTTGAGGAGGGCCATGATTTACAGGCTCTCACAAGCCTCTCTCTGCTGAGTTGACTATGCATTGAGCACACGACATCAGTACAGGGGCGGTGTGAACAAGGTGGCGTGGTATCCCCAGCTTACATGTGCTTCAAGCAGATGAGGTACCATGCCCTCGCTTTCACTCACGTCGTCATGAAGGGGGGGCTACGCCATCGCCGCGGATCCGGATATGGGGTTTGATTGTGCGATGCCGAGTTTCCGGCCCGTCCCACAAGTTTCTTGTCGCTCGACGTCGCTGGAAACCGAGGGGCAGCTTCCGGCGCGAAAGAAGCAATGGATGCGGCTATCCTATATCGATAATCGGATTCCGTGATGACTTATCGGCGGAAGGTTCGGCGCAGAGTCAGGCTCGAGTGTAGCGAGTCGGGTCTGGCGGGCGGGTTGGAGCCAGATAAGTCGAAGCTTGGAGGAGGGAGGGTTGGAAATCGTGACGTCAAGGGCGATGCGGTCGAGGAATAGGGGCGAAGGGACAGCCCGGAGCTGGGCGCGCGCAAGGACAGAATCGCAGTCGACAACGACGCCGAGGGAGGAGCTGCAGGGCGGCGGCCGAGGAGGAGAGAGGTTTGAAGTGTGTCGACGGCGACAAAAAAAGATACGTCGAGTTGGAGAAGATGGAATGACCCGGAAGTTTAGTGATGAATGGAACAATCAATCCATCCATCAGCCAGTGTGTCTCGCTGGGTACAGGAGGTACGTATCCGTGCAGTGGTAGGGTGGGTGGCTTGCGTCCGCTGCAGCAAGGCCCCTGTCCCAATGCCAATCGCCCAGGTATCATCCGCCAGAAGGCCATCCGAGCGCCACCTGGCACCCACGTACCTAGCCGCATAGTTGCTGGGGGGTTGCTTAGGCGCTGGACTTAAGAGCCCGAGCTCCCTGTGGGTGCTCCGCGCAAGTACAAGTACATCCCAAAGCCGCCGAATCCGAGCGAGCCTCCACCACCCTCAAGGCAACCCACCCAGCGAACGAGGGGTACGTACAGCATTGGCGCCGCTTGTCAGGCCGTCGCTTGGGACGGGCACGGACCAGCCCATACCACATTTCCACATTTCCCTGGTGTATTTTTCCAGTGGGGGGAGCAAGTCTCCCAAATGGTCCAGGTTGTCGTCGCTCTCGCAAGTCATTTTGATACGCCCCGAATGCGCATTTATCATATCACATACATGCTACGTAGTAATCTCTATCATGTCATATCATCTTGGCATTATACTCGGCGGATACAGCCAGGATCTCTTCAGTCTTCCAAATAATTTCCTTCATCCAAGTTTCTCGCCTCGTCATAACACGATCAAGACCACCATGTTGCGCATCATCACATTTCGCTAATCAACGTCAAGGTTACACAGGGGCGGTCTGCAGTCAGCACGTTGGTCTTGGTAGCGGCTTGTACACTCACGCAACTATCTCTTTCTACGTAGTAGGTTTGTACGCTTATTAACGGGTCACCTGTTGCGAAACTCTCACGTTAGTCCACCTTCTTTCTTCCCATCTACGTATGACCAATACTTAACGTTATGGTCTACCAAAGCTAGTAGGCCGTATTCTGTGCGACACATCTGCAATGCATATACTCGGTTTCACATTGGCCGTCACACTCGCTGCACCTCTTCGGTGCGGGGAAGTCGAAACGTACACCGTTCTTTGTTGGCCAAGTGGTGGTGTTCTTTAAGTACTCCATAGTTTCGCTCTAAATACCCTGCACATCTCAAGGTGGTGCCGAGAGCAATTCCTCCGCCGCAGCCCTCGGTGACTGTCCGAGCATCTACACACACATCAATTCTCAATTTCTTATTTATTGCGTCGTGTCTTTCCCTTTACATGGACACGTGCCACACTTATTTCGCTAAGTAAGCACTTACTGGTTATTTGCGGCTTTGCTTGTATTTTAGGTATTCTACCTCTTTGGTGCTATGGTGGGAGACCAACTGCTCAACTCAAGTCATCTCTCTCTGCCACCCATTGCTTTTATGACAGGTCAAACCTTTTCCACTTGGCTCGCCAACTCACCTATTGACAGCAAGGCTAGACACCGTTTGCAAGCCGCACCACCACCGTGGCGGCCCTAGTTTATCCATGTCTACCTCTAGCGTGTGAAACCATGTCTCACAGCAAGATACCTCATCCTGACCTCATCCAGCGGTTACTTTACAGGCGCATCATCTTGCAGTGGCGCGTCATAGCGTATGTTATCGACAGCCACCGACCATCCACAGCTATGAAACCAGCTTCATGCCATGCTACCCTTCATGCTTTCGCCGTCCGGAGATGCCACAGAATATACTGATTGGCCAGAGGCTGCTGAAGTTGTTGGGGATCTGAGGTTTGTTGGTAAGGCTCCGTGCATCCTAGAAATGGTGGGGTTGAATGGTACGTAGCCAGCCATGGTTCCCGAGTCGCGTGCGTCGCACATGCCGAATCGTGGCACATGGCATTTGAACGAAGCACTTCAGCCACTGGTACGACTGCCTGGCAGGTCACCAATAAGAGGTCGAGGATCTTCCATTTGGATGTTATGGGTGATCTGGATTCCTGGGGTTTCGGCGACAAGCCAACCCGCTGCGTGGTTTTCCAGAAAGTATTTTTGTCTATCATGAAGCAGGGGTATTTCGTGACGTTTCTTCCTGGGGTTTCTTCCTCAGCTCAGAAACACGATCGTCAATAAGCGCAATGTCGGCGTCAACCCTCAAGATTTTCTCTTCCATCAAGTCGATATATTCCGCATCCGTGAGTTTCTTGAGAGGACTCCATTTTGATCGGAACCAGCTGTCATTTTCATCTTTGACTTTGGGTGCCCGCGTTGCCATGTGGTTGACAATCATTTGACCTCCAGCACCGAAAACTGTCCAGCAGAAAATAGCCGGCAGGATGTTCGACGGACCGCCTAAAAGTGTAAATAACACGCTGAATTCACCATGACAGGTCAGACGTACGAATCAAGCCCCCTACGGCACCAGCCGCTCCGCCAGCAATCGCGCTGGCCTTGGTTCTGTCAGAAGGCGTTACCCCCTCTTCGCCGCCCCATGCTTTGATCGTGACACTCCTCGTGACTTAAACAATGTCAGCCAGGTCCGAAAGAAAGACGCTTGGAATGACTTACACCAGAAGCTGGTTCCTAGAGTGAACCATTGGAATCCGGACACTGCTCCCCAAGCGACAGGATTGCCTTCTTTGAAGATTGATCCTCCGACACCAGCTAGCACACCGGCCGTCCCTATAAGAAAAGGTCAGTGTCATTCTGTTCGCGCAGCATAAGACTTGAGACATACCTGCCCAACCACCGACTTTGAGAGGAGGGAGAAAAAGATCGACAATCTCAGGAGCAAATATTCCGCGAGGCGCATGCCGGCGATGGGCGGGGCCCGATTGGGGGTCTCGGCTGCTGCTTTCGGCCATGGTGATGATGCGGCTCTGCGATGAGGATGGAGGTTGTGTAGATGTTGAGAGGACCTGAGAGGGGATATATCGAGGAATGGGCGGGACACCAAAAAAAGAAAGGACAAGGCTGGTCAAATTACAAGAATGGTGATTGATACAGTACAATTACATAGCCCGTGAGAAGGCTCCTCTCCGTGCGGCGGTGGTCGCGCAGCAAGATGTCCAAAAGTCAGGAATCAAGGTGAACTGAATCGAGAAACCAAGGGACGAATGAGATGCAGTCAAAAACCCGTGACGTGGGCAGGTTCTGGCGGGCGACTCCAAGCACAAGGCTGTTCGTTCTTGCCTGGCCACTGACTGGCTACTGGCTGGCTGTGGAGGGAAGAGGGAAAACCTGCAAGCGAGAAAGGGGACCAGCCGGTGAAACTATCGCTCTTTAGGGCTAGCGCCTCCCACTCCTAGCCAGGCAAAATTAAGGCAACCCTCACAGGTGTCTCCATCATCATTTTTTCCCTACGCCGAGCAAATTTCGTCTCGTCAACCCCCAGACACGGCAACACTCGTCGGGGCCAGCAACTCTCACGACAGTCTCCGCCGTTCGCCAATCCGATATTCGCCGGCCTGAACGACTTTCCATCTCGACTCCGACTTGGTCTCCTCGATAGACTCTATCCCTCCGCCCACCGCAAGGACAAGCCAACCCCGGGTCGGCTTCGCCCTCGCATTCTACGCGCAACGGTCGTCGAATCGCTGCGCGTGTCCGCTTAAGCCGCAATCATGGGTGAGGCTCTTTGCTCCCCGCCGCTGAGATCCAGCTACTGACGATCCCTCGCTCGCAGCTCCCAAAAAGAAGGAACAGCAGCAGAAGATGTCCCTCGGGGACTTTCTGTCTGATGGAGCAGGTCGGTGTTGCCCCTCGCCCGTGTCGCATTGTTGCCCCGCCACACGCACACACATCGCCGTGCCACACCCCCATCACCAACCACATACTTACTCGCCTCACAGGTTTTGGTGGAGGCTCTTGGGCTGATGAGGTTGAGGAAACCTATGGTACGTCAACCCCTTTCGAGCCACACTGTCACTGTCGAGCTCTTATCGTCGTGTCTGTATGCTAACTCATCTCAGTAACTGGTAGGCGCCATTTTTTTTACCCCTCGTCACGAATCTTTTGTTGGTGGACTGACCGTTTCGTCCCTTAGGCACTCAACCCCTGCCCTCTGGTGACCGTGGTGGTCGCTTCAGCTCCTCGTCTACCTGGCAAGATCGGGGTATGTCACATCAATATTCCAAGTCTGCTCACCGACGCTGACTTTCCCAGGATACTCGGTCCGCGAGCGCTCTCCCCAGAGAATCCCCGACAAGCCTCCCTATACCGCCCATCTGGGTAACCTGGCCTATGACATCACCAATGAAGCCGTCAACGAGTTTTTCGAAGGCTGTGAAGTCGCCAGCGTTCGCCTGATCGAAGACCGCGAGTTGATGCGCCCCAAGGGTTTCGGCTATGTTGAGTTCGCCACTGTCGCTGGCCTTGAGAAGGCCTTGGCCCTCGATGGAGAGTCGTTCCAGGGTCGAACCGTAAGGATCAAGGTGGCCGATCCCCGTAAGATACTCTTTACTCCTCTGGCTATGCATATTCACTAACATCCTTCAGCCCGCGGCGGTGATAGTGGCAGGGGCGATTCCATCCGAGAGATGGGTGACTGGACTCGCAAGGGCCCCCTGAGCGGTCCAGAGCCTCGATCTGGTCGTTCTGATTATGGCGACCGTGGCGACCGTGGCGACCGCAGCCGTCCTGACTTTGGCGAGCGCGGCCCCCCTCGCGATCGCGATTCTGGTTTTGAACCCCGTCCCACTCGAGAGTTGACTTGGGAGCGACGTGGGCCCCTGGCTCCTGTGGCTAGGGAGGAAGGCACTGGATCCCGAGATGGCAGTCGTCCTGCCCCCGAGGGCCTTGGTGAGCGAAGCGAATCCCACCGAGGAGGACGTCGCGAGCCTCCAGCCTGGGGCGAGCCCCGACCGGAAGGCTCACGCCCGCCTCGCCGGGAGTATCCTGAGCGCGCGGAGCGAACTGTCACCGCCGCTGAAAAGGATATGCAGTGGCGAGACCGCATGCGCCCCGAGTCTGCGAAGCCCATCTCTCCTGACGGCAGCGCTCCCCCCTCTCCTGCTCTTTCATCCGCCGCCCCAGCTCAGGGAGGTCGACCTCGCCTGAACCTCGCAAAGCGAACTGTCTCCGAGGCTACCGAGAGCCCCTCATCTGCAACTGCTAGCTCCAAGGCCAGTCCCTTCGGTGCTGCGCGCCCCATTGATACCGCCGCGAAGGAGAAGTTGATCGAAGAGAAGAAGCTACAGGCTGCGCAGGAGAAGCGTGAAGCTGAAGAGAAGGCCAAGGAGGAGCGACGCCTTGCCAAGGAGGCCGCCGCCGCCGCCGAGGCTGAGGCCGCCGCTGCCGCTGAAGCTCAGGCTGCTGCCGACGCCGAAGCTGCTAAGCAAGCAGAGGAGGCGGCCGCCGCTGCTGCCGCCGAAGCCGCCAACACTGAGTCTACCGAGAAGGTTGACTCTGCTGAGAAGGCCAACGGAGAGCAGAAGGTTCCTATCCGAACGCGGGAGCCTCGAGAGCCCCGAGAACCCCGAGAACCCCGAGAACCCGTCAAGTCGCGTGCTTCCGAGGCCTCTAGCTGGCGATCCTCCGGCGCCGAGCGTGGTCGCGGAGGCCGAGGTGGTCGTGGTGGCGGTGCTGCTCGCAGTTCCCGAAACGACACCCGACCGGCCCGTGCCAACGGATCCCCCGCTCAGCAGCCCGCCGGATCGGCTGGTGCTGATTCCGAACCCTCCACCCCCGCTGTGGAAGATGATGGCTGGACCACTGTGCCCAACAAGAAGGGCCGTGGGGGCCGGGCTTAACTCCAAAATGTGTACATATAGCCCCGTTTCCTTCCGGTTTCACGACTAGAAATGCCCGTCGCAAGATGCACCGTGGTGCGGGCCTCGCTCCCCTCTTTGGAGAGTGCCGTTACCCCTTGGACTTTGATCCTTTACGCAAACCAACCCTGTCTCCCGCACCCTCCAGCAACGAGGAGTGCCATGATTCAGGGCAATGACGGCATGTATCCTGGATTAGCATTCGCGTGCTGACTTCGCCGTGCCCGAGTGGATGAGAACTCGAGGTTCAGGGGCAATGGGCTCTCTCCTATACCTAGGTCATCTTTCGACCTAGGGCACGATTATTTCCTGGTTTGACCCGCCCCCAAGTTGGTATCGGCAAGCTTCTGTGCCCCCCTTGCCCTCTAATTGAAGGGATGGGAGGGGGAAACCATGGTGGACGCTATTTGAGCATGAGCCCTCGGCGTTTTCGAGACACAAAAGTTAAAAAGAACGACGGTGACTGGATGAATGAATGGATGGATGGATGGAAACGTGGCATGCGTTGATGACAGCTCTCTCTTAAAAACGATTTCTTTTCATGTTGATGAAATGCGGGAAGAAAAGGAGGGACTGGATTCTTTTTTTTTTCTATTTTCTTGAGATGTTTTGATGATGATCAGGCCCAAGCTTAGCGCAGCGAACCACCCCAACTCGGTTTCTTTTGTCTGGAGGGAGGAGGTGAAACGGGGCATAGGGGCTGGTTCTATATGCTAGGTAATTTACGGATCAATGAAATGTGTTGTGCTTTTCTTCTCTATTAACACATGGTTTTTGGCTGGTGCCGGTTGAGTCTGTCCAGGGAGGCGAAGGACAAGCGAGGGTTCTGCCTCGTCTCTCGACTCGTCGAGGGTGGGTTTGTTCATGGTCGAGAGTGTTTCGTGGTTGATGGCTTTGGATGCGAGGATAGAGCAACCCAACGAGATTATGAGGGGATAGCGCCGTCATGAAGCTCTATTTCTATATATCTTGTTCTTTTTCTACCGCATCTAGTGAAGCATCCCGACTCACACATGACTTCCTTCCTCCTTCTATGACAGCCCGTCTACCGCTGTGCTTCCTCCCAGAGCCTAAACCCCTCGAGCACCGTCTGCCGCACGCCCTCGCTCACAAAGTCAAGCTCGCGACCATCAGCAAAACGGCGAGCGCGCGCCTCAGGCTCCGACACCCAGGCCCACTCAGCGTGCTCGTCGGCGCGCACGACGACGGGCTCGGTGGCCTCGACGTCGATCCAGGCCGTCAGCTTGGCCCAGATGTTGCCCGTCTCGCGGAAGAGGCACAGGTCGCCCTTGACGTGGAGGTCGGTCTCGGCCGGGTCGGCCTCGACGTCATCTCCGGCGTCGGCCCGCAGAAGCCGCACCGGGGCCCGGACGTGGACGGCGCGCAGCCCCGTCTCCTCCCACAGCTCGCGGACGGCGGCGGCGACGAGGCTCGCGTCGGTGTCGTCGACGCATCCCCCGGGGACTTCCCACTTAAGCGGCCACGAGTCCGTCGGCGCGCGGCGTAGTAGTAGTGCGCGGCCTCGTGTGTCCGTCACCAAAGCGCCGGCAATGAGGTGATCGATGTCGCCGTTGTGCGACGCCAGGAAGGCCGCCGGCGTGACATCCACGTGCGCTTGCAGTGCGGGCGATACGGTGTAGGATGTTGGTGGTTGGCTGGCCATTGGAGTGGTGTGAGATTGTGTGGCTTTTTTTTTTTTTTTTAATTCTAAGTCGATGTTGGGGTAGAAGTGGTGTTCAAAGCCTGAGATGTCGTGGAAAGTGGAGAGTTGAGGTTGTTGATGAGGGAGTTACACTGCCGAATGAGGGACTACCTATGATTCATCCACCCTCAACTCTCCGCCATCGCCCACCCAGGCAAGTTTATATACCCCCATCCGCCATCGCCAACTCGCAACATTACATGCAACTTTCAGCTTTCTGCCTCAGTATGCAAGGTGCACTTCAGGCAGCACAATCGAATGCATCGTCAGTAGCCATGGGTTATTCTGCTGCCTTACCCCAATACGACCCGCATAGTCGGCCTAGCCATGATTGAGACAACTCCACTCACCTCCAGCAGGCACCATTGAAGGCTGCCGAATAACCGGCCACTTGAGAGAATGCAAGCCTGGAGTATCAGATGGATATCTGTCCAATGTGGCTAGTAAGCTTTTTTGAAATGTGACTAGATGTGAGGCTGAGACGAGTGCAGATGCCCTAGATACCATCATCGTCAGGGACAGCCTCCTCGCAAAATAGATGGAAGAAATGGTATTCAGTTCATTACATAATATGCTCTTCACCTAAAGCCCCAAAGCCGGTATACATGCTTTCCCAAACCGGCGAGATCCGTTCCGTCTTCCGTGGATCCCTCCCAAACGCCAAAAACCATAGACTACAAGTTTGCCAGTGTTCGTACACATGTCAGCATTCCGCTCGGTGCTCACTTGCTTGACAAAGGGCTCGGATCCTAAGACCTCTTGGTCCCCATCTCCTCCATCCCAAACTCATCCCACTCTTCGTCCCCGCCTAGTTTCCGCCCGACCCAGATGCCTATGACTGTACCTAGGCTGCCAAGCAGGAACCAGCCTTCAAACCAGCCGTCTACGAACCCAGGGCTCAGCGCACCGCGGAGCACGCTGCCGACGGCCGAGCCCAGTGCCGTGGGCAGTTGGCTGCGCAACAGCAGCGACGAGGAGATGACGTAGGTCGCGGCGATCTGTCCGACAACGAGGGCCAAGTTGGCCTGCGCCTGACGAAGGAGACCAGGCGTCCACTTGGCAAAGAGGTGGAACGTCTGCACCACGCTGTTGGCGCTCGCGAGTAGAATGACGCCGCTGAGGGCAAAGCTAATGAGTCGAGCCCAAGCTAGTTGATCGAGTTTCGGATCCCAGTGGCGCGCGAGCAACGAGAGGAAGCGGTTGATGGGATCGCTGCTGGCGAAGCTTGTTGACGGTGAGGAGGCTCGTCGTAGAGTTGTGAGGGTCGTTGCCACAATGCGGTAGATGCAGTATACACTAAACAGATACGAAGGAACGAGGCAGAGGCGCCCAAGAACCGATCCAGCGCGGGCAGAGGCAGCGCGGTGGTTCTTCAGGAGCGAGAGTCCAGACGCCAAGTTTGCCTCCATGGTCTCCAGTCCTGCAATCTCGAGCCGAAGCGTCTTGATCTCGGCCTCGTCCGCCGTGCCGACGCGCAGCGAGCCCATGACCTTGCCGACTAACCCGCTGCCCTTGGCCGATGTCGTGCCCTGTCTGTCCGACGACTTGCGCTCTAGGAACTGTAGCCGATGGCGTTTCGTGACGAGCATCTCGTTGGTCGTGTCCAGCCCGGCCTGCTTCCGGTTGATTTCGGCTTCGGTGACAGGCCTCCTCCGCCGCATGGAAGCGTCGGCGAAGGTGTACCACGGGGACGATACGGAGGCGAAGCCCGAGAGCAGGGCCATGAGAGTGATGCCCACAACGCCGATGCGCTCGAGGCAGCCCCGCGTTAGCGAGTCGGAGATGCTCGTCTCGTCGGGCATGATCCTCATGGCATTCTTGGGAACCGCCTGACCCACGGACCAAAAGGCAAAAAGCCATCCAGCGAAGAGCGCAAAGTGCATTCCCCACGCAACCCGGGGGAACTTGCCCTTAGCCGTTCGCTGGAAACTCCATCCGGAGCTGGCGACGACGGAGCGACACATGAGCCAAGGAACGAGCACGACGAGCATGAAGAGCAGCGCCGGCACGGTGATCCTCAGCGCCAGGTTTCTCGACGTCGGATCGGCTAGCTCCATGATCTCGTCCATGATCAAGGCGCCCAGCGTCACCGCCAACCCAACAGTGGCCCCAAACGTCCACGCGACCCCGCGACGCTGCCAGCTCCGGGAACCATGCTCAGCGTGGGCAGCGCGCAGCGCCGGGGGCGCGTGTGTCGGCAGGACATGGTCTTCTCCGTCGCGATCCTCGGCGGCGCTGTTGAGGCGCGGGAAGACGTGGCGGATGACTAGGATCGCGACTGTCGTGAAGATGGCGAGGAAGGGAAGGGCGGAGATGACGACCGAGGTCGTAATGGCATGCGGGTTGACGGCCTCGCAGGCGTCTACGCCGCAGCTTGAAAAGGGCCACATTTGGGGAGGCCAGAGTCGTATCGGGGTTGTGATGCGTCGTCGATTTAGGTTCCGTCCGTCCCTCTTTCGACGTTATCGCTGAGGGTGGTGGTGAGGTAGGCTTTCGCTTCCGTCGTCTATCGAGTCCGCGTTCTACTGAGTCCGTATTCTATTGTCTCCAGCCTTTCATCAATCGTCTATCGAATTCGAATTTGTGCTTGTTGAAATCGCCGTCTAAATTTCTCCGCAGCCAGGTCGTGGTAAGCCCCCTCGTCTGTCGCAGGCAGGGAACGATTCGTCGATTTGACGTCGCAGCGAGATGGTCGCAGGCGGGACGGGAAAATGGGTGTCACGGTCGCAAGTTCGCTTGTCGGCAGTCTTCGCTTCTCTAGTCGGCAGGGATAAAACCAAAACGCATCCGGGATCCTGTTGCAACGTTTCGAACGAGTTGCTCTGCTGGGAAGATTTGGTGTAGAGGTATTGGTTTGGAAGAGGTAGAAATAATCTACGGCTGACGTGTTGGGTTGCGCAGTCCATCCCCCTCGTGGCTCCGTCGAGCGAAAAAGCGCCCGCCCTTGACTTCCTTTTCTCTGCCCGCCCGCCCTTGGAATCGTTCACTGGGTGAGTTATCTTTGGGCCCCAGGCCTGCACTAGCACGCAATGGGCGTTATTCCAAGCCCACCTAACAACCCCTTATTAGAATTCAGGAGTTACCACCAATAGTCCAGCAATAGACCCTAAGCAATTAAATTCCAACAAGCCCGCCACACTGGACTGCCCTTGCGCACAACGACGTCAGGGGAGTCCAAGCGCCGCCTTTGCCTTTCTCGCCCTGCTGCTGTGCCGCGATCACAAACGTTTCGGACCCCGCGCCATTTAGCTGACGCAACAGGGGACCAGGCCCTGTAATTGGCCGCTGGGTGCTGGCGCAGCGTTTCGCTTTCCAAGGGAATGCATATCATGTGGTTTTGTTAAAGAGCCGAAACAGTGAAAATGGGCTCATAATCAGCAAGCAACTCCGAGATATGGATTGAGGGGCTGTCAAGCGTTTCGCCTTTGGTGACGCATATAGTTTTGTTAGCGGGCCGAAGCGGGCATAATGAGGCCATCATCAGCAAGCAACTATGAAGTATGAAGTATGGATTGTGAGGTTTTCATGCCCCGCGACGCAAAAACAACTCACTTGGACCTGGCGACTGTATAAAAAGTTCTGTTTATCCAGCAAATGCTGTTATAACGCCGTCGTCATCGATCAGCCCTTGAGCCTTGAGTCTAGGGTTCGCGCCATGCTTACCCTCATCATCCACTGGTTACACCAGCCCCCCTTCTCCGAGGAAGAAATATACCACACACCAAGTTGACTCTCCTACGAAGCATAAACTATTCGTTCCTCTACAATAAGCCCTGACTAAATCATGAAAAGAAATGCAATAACAAAGACAAATCATGTACTAAGTTAAGTCCATAAAAGCTCTTCTACTAAGCATAAATTGTTCGTTCCTCTACAATAACCTTGACTAAATCATGAAAAGAAATGCAATAACAAAGACAAATCATGTACTAAGTTAGTCCATAAAATTAATGATGTATACCCAATCATCACTTATGAAGACAGAATGTAAGTTGATGCGTTATGGCGTGTGATGTTTGTCTTTCCCCGGAGGGCCTGCAGTCCCCTTCACTCTTACATGTATTGCATTGTAGAGATTCCTTGTCACTCAGCATGCAGATCTGAGTCAATCAATGTTAATCAATGTTAATCAATGTTAATCAATTGCAATCAATTGCTAAATGATATTGAATGTCGTGTCTTAATCGATACGACAGTGTACAAATGCCAGGGTTCGCCAAACCGCCTTCACTGTTCCTTAAAACCGTGAGGCTCTCCGGATGCTTCAATCCGTTGTTTGTCTAGAACTCCAGCAACAACGCACCGCCAGCCATGCCTAAGGCTTCCGGGGGGAGTCGGCAAATGATTCCTCGATGCCGTGACTCTGCTCAGTATCGCCGCCTTCATCTTCGCTGAGTGGCGTACCGGCGTCGTCTCCTCCCTGATCGCTAACTGGCGAGCTGGAATCATTTACATAATTCTCATTTGCACTACCAGCAGCTGCAGCACAGTCTCTAATCGAGACGTCGTATTCCACGATATCGCCCGCATAATGAGCTGTATTTGCTTCGTCAACCCGACGTCGTATATCCTGCCCCAACCTCCCAAGAAGTTACCGGTTGGCTCTTCGCACATCGGCGGGATCCACCCCTGGAATATCCTCTGGGGCACTCAGTCCTCGGTAAGACACATCGCTTTGCGAGCGCGAACGCTGAATTAGGCCGATACCTCACGGGATTATGGCTTAATGTCGATCCTGTCTTTAATTAGGGGAGATTTTATCCTTTTCCGCGTCGGTTTGAGGGTCGGTCTTAGCCTGTCCATCGAAATTGCACGCTGTCCCCTAAGACGGGAATAATTGGTCGTGGTTGGGCCGGATCAGGAGCTCTTTTCCCCGAGACATGTCCGCATCCACGGGACCGGCCTTCATCTCCTATGATGTGGCTTTCTGATCCAGCTCCTCATCATCATCCTCTTCGTCTTCGACCTTCATCTTAAAAGCAGCCGCTTCGCCGACCTCCATCTTGTGCAACTGCTCCAGCTTCTGCCTGTTGAGGGCTTGCTGGCCAGACATGACCTCAAATTCAGCTGAGTCATCGTCGTCATCATCGCTATCCTGTGCCGCGGGGTTATCCTTGAGGACGGGTTGCCCCTCAGGAGGTTCGTTGATGCTTGCGGGTCCGGGGGACCGAGTGATTGGTAGCAGGCCGTGATTGATAGGCTTGATCGTGGGGTCAAAGGCAGCGGGTAGCCCAAGAACACGTGCAACCTGATGCGCCTCCTCATCCGGGGAGTTGTGGATCTCCAACTCATACGTACTACTAGCTTCGCTATCGGCTTCATGCTTGCCGTGGGTAGCAGCCAACATGCTAATATATGTCTGTCGGGTCGAATCATTGGCGCGCTTGGACTTCTTCTTCATGCGCTTCTCTGTCGGCCGCACCACGACGACAGGCACGGGCGAGTACTGAAGGCAATACTTAGAGAAGGAATTGCGAGTGTTAACCAGGCCCTGCAGACCTCCGAGCGACCGACCTCTGGTTCCAACGATGAGCATCGCAGGCTGATACATTTGAATCTGTGGTGCAGCGGTTAGTACACTCTCAGAAGTGAAATAGTAGATAATGTGCTAACCAAATGTTGAAAAGTCCCGTGAAGTTTGCCCACCGCATATTCGAGAACTATACTCACGGCACGGTTAGAACCGTTGCGCTCCAGAATCCCTTTCATGACAGCCTGGGCATCATCTTGGTATAGTTTGTCGGAAGACCGAATCTCTTTCTCGATAACGCGGACGCACACGATCTCGTCGCCATCATCAACGAGCTCTTCTAGGAGCCACTGCAGCGCGTAGTCGGAGTAGGCGTGTTCGTCAACGCCAACCATAAAGGTGCGCGACCTTCGGCGTGGTTGGTAGCCCTTGTGTCGGACATTGAGCGTTAGCGAGATGGCGTTGTTCTTGGTCGGCTCGCCGGCCGGAAGGTTGTCGAAGGCGATATGTCGCTGGAATCTATCGGGCGGGGTCTCGGTTAGTGTTGCCATTGTTTAGAGCTGCCACAGAGCACAATGTGGCAATATTCAGATTGAGGGTAGGAGCAGTCCAGTGTGAACAAATGGGCAAGGGTAGGAGAAATCGCGAGAGAATGGTGACGACAAAGAGGAGTCAGCGCTCTGCGGGAATTTGCGGCTAAAAGAGCCACTGTGGTACGTCGCAGTGGCTGTGATGAATGGCCTGACCCAAGCGAAGCGACTAGCTTATTGCATGGACTGGCAAACCAAACGAGCCTTTCGGATATCCCCATGGCCAAGATTCGAGACCAGCGGGGTAAATGTGGTGGTCGTGGTGGAGACCAAAAGGCTAGAACCTCCAAACTGGGCGAGGCCCGTGGTCGAAGTCCCACCTCGGTTTAGATGAAGCATAATTGGGATCGACCGACCATACGCACGATGTTAAGAGTTTAGGTGGTTGAAAGCCCAGTGAGCGACGTTGACGCCAACACCAATGCTGATGCTGCTGAATCCTAGACCATATGCTGACGCAATTGAGTTTGACGTCCCTGCATCGTACAACACCCCGCAACGTAGCAGAGCATGCTGACTATGGCAGACTTTCAAGCGGTTGACGAGTGCCGATCCACCCGAGACCTTCGACCGATCCGGGGTAGTACTGGCCGAGACGGTGATTCACACGATAGGAGTGACACCATATGACCCTGCGAGAATGGGAGAGATGGCGAGTTATCGGCAACTGGGATCCGAGAGGGCAATCATAGGCATGCATGTATAACATGTGAATCTGAAGCAGGATGGCATTCCCCATCGGATACCGGCTTCCTCAGGTGTTGCAAGCCACAATTTGAGTCCACATATGCCTGGGAAACATCTCGGATAGGAAACCGCAAGCGAAACAAATGATCAACTAGACCATATCTTGGAGATGGTTGTGGCTTGATGCTGGAACAAGACCGACAGAAACCCCAGCAATTGACACAAGAGAGACAGGGAGAACGGATGCGGGGACAAGACATGACAATAGGAAACAGTTGTTTGCTTACCTTTGGTGAGGTGGGGAACTAGCCCTGATGCGCGAACCGGTCGTGTGCTGGGGGTTGCCTTGGGGTAACGAGGGATTGCGCGGTCGTTGGAAGCTGATAGATACCTGTCGAGGCCTGCCCTCGTTCACTTTGGTCGAAGCGTCATCTTCGGTGCTATCGAGACTGGAACTATGAGCGGTCGGCGGGTCGGCGGCGAAAGAGATGCTAGACTTGTGCGCCGACGACTCGTCACCATCAACCGTAGCGTCAGAGAGGAAGTATTCGTCTTTGGAACCACGCGGCACGGTAGTCTTGGGCGAGACGTTATCGGAATTGGTGCGTTGGGGGGTCGGGACAAAGGCAACGGAAGCCGTCGCCATGTCTACCTGTGGGAGGTCGGTAGGTGGATGTAGTGAGAATGAAGCCAGCAACGGGCCTGCTGTTGCCTTGCTTGCTTTTTCTGATCGCGATGATCGAAGCTCGAACAGACTGCGAATAGGCAATACTGGGTACTCGGTTGTTGAACAGGGAAGAAGGAAGGCCACTGTCCAGGATAAGCTGAAGTAATAAGGCGAACCTAAGGCAACCCAAGTTTAGCCCTGGATACCTAGATACCTAATTGAGTACTCCGTTGTTACCCTAAATTAGGTAGGTAGGTATGTCTGACCACGGCGATGAGTGACGTCCTAAGGTCGCGTTGGAACTCGTGGAACCTTTGACACTCGGCAAGATGATTATGAACGCCACCAAAGCACGGAGGCAGGAACGCTGATAAGAAAGTTGTTTGTTTGGTTTGGGTTGAGGGGGGTTGTCGATGGTCGCGAATCGCAAGTCGTCCGGCGCACACGGGGAGAGCAAAGTGAGAGAGCGAGGCGAGGCGTTGATGGCGCGATAGGCGAATGTTGGAAGCAGCGGCACAATGCTCTGGAGTGATTGGAGGGGAGGAGCGAACTGCTCAGACGCCTTCACAGGCAAACTGCAGATGCACGCAGATGCACGCAGGGGTGGCGGGGAGGCAGTGAGTGCGAGAGGCCGTGGGTTGGTGGGCAGTTTATCAGTCGGTCAAAGATTGGTCGGACCAAGTGCAGCGGCCCCTGTGTGTATGCGTCCCAGTCGGAAGAGGCGAGAACTCGTTGAAGAAGAAGTTGGCTGACAACAAGAAAGCGGGAGTGGCGCCTGTTGAGAAAACGGAGAGGGGAGAAACGAAGCGAAATGCAGGCGGTACGGCAGGTGCAGCGGGTGCAGCAGATGCAGTTCGAACGCGGCAGTTGGGCCAAACGGCTAAGGGTCAAAGAGATTAGATCGCACCCAAAGGTGGAGTTTTGGGTGGGAGATGCTGCAAAACGCGACGGACGGGAAGAAATTCAGGGAGCCTCGTTTGTGTGCGTATGCGTATGTGTATGCGTGTGCGTGCGCGTGCGGATGTGTAGGAAAGATGAAGGGCTGGCTTGCTAGTCCAAGTGTCGAAGCGATACGACGAGTTGACGAACAAAGTGTGCAACTCTCGGGCAAGGCCAAGGCGCTGGTCAGCCCAGATGCCGTCCAAGGTAAGGTTATAGTCAGGCAAGGAATGGGGAGGGATGGAGGCTTGGAGGGGGTGTGATGGACAGACCGGTAGTGGGAAGGGGGTAAGACGAGGGTGAATCAAGGGTGTGTGGGTATAGCTGAAGGCCGTGATGCGAATGCTGAGGTTTGGTCGGTAGTCTCTCCCAGCGCCAGGCACGGGGTTGAGTGCACGGCTACGACGTAGATACGTAGGAGACGTTTTTTTGTTTTTTTTTGTCCAGCTCTGCGAACAGACAGAACTTGCTCTCTCCTCACTGCTCTCCAAGAACTCATCAGAATGGGAGACGGATGTGGCATCAGCTTTTTTTTTTTCCTGCCGAGGGGCGCCCACTTTTCCGCCGAACGAGACCAGGGGGAGAGGGGGAGGGGAAGGGAGGCAAAAGGACGCCGCATCTGTCCATGGTACTGCAGTAGACAGCGGCGAAGCGAGATCCCCAAGAGGTGATGGACGGCTCCAGAACGGACCGGGCCTTGCAATGGTCCACGTCACGACCAGACCAGACTAGAAAAGACCAGGCAGGCAAGCAGGGCAAAGATACCGAGGGAGTGGCAACGAGGGATGGGTATGCTCCAGGGGGGGGAACACCACAAAGGCATAAGCATCAACTTATCCTCTGTCTTTGTGGTATTAACAGATAAATCATGAAAGTTATAGACTAATCCAGTGGAACATATACTTCTTCTGGTTTAGTTTGTTTTATGATGCAGCTACTACTTACCTATTCAAAAGCGAATGCGTTGAGGTTAGGTACGGAGTCGTAGAAGAGGATAATTAGTTTCCGGGTTCAGAGATGGTGGCACAAGAGCAGCCACTGGTAACGAGATTCACAGCGCCGAGTCGATGCACTGCGATGCACTAGACCTCTTTCTCCTGATTAGCCTTCCATTTGCAGATTTTCTTTTCTTTTTCCTGCGGACGTAGCAGCACGCACTGCTTCCTCTTTTTTTGCTTTTTCTAAATTTCTTCAGCTCACTTGTGTGAAAATACGAAAGACTCATTAGCATTGGTCGATGCAAGGGCCCGCGCGGCCTCTTTTCACGTCCTAGCCGTCTGAGACAAACGGATGACCAAGCAAAACCGCGAGGCAAGAGTGAAGATTCCAGGTATAAACGGTATCATTTTCTTCCTTCCCCTTCCCTTGCCTCTTCCCCGACTACGGCCGTTATGCGGAGGCCATGATAAAACACAACCCCATGCAAGCCAAGGCGGCAAGATAGACGATTGAACCGCGGGGAGGGCTGCTGGTGCTGCTGCATGGTGAGAAGCATGCGCCAGCGGCGGGGAACAATTGGCTGGCACACGAACAGGTGTGGGTGAACGTAGGTGGCACCGGCATGTGTGATGGGTGAAATTTCCCATCACCAACGCAGATTGCAGAATTCTTATCCCAGGAGCATTTCGCACAACAATGAGCAAGGGGAGGTGGGCCAGCCCGTGCCGTAGTAATTACATGCTAGAATCAATCTGTGCCAGCCTGAGGGAAATGAGCCTGAGAATTGCGTCTCGAAATCCGTAGGCGATGCGCTCCGTCATGACCTAAAAACACCAAAACACGTTCGTTTCGCACAGGCACATGGCGCACACGCGCACACCCCCCTAGCTTCGTAATTCATCGTCCCTTCATCACATGGAAGCCGATCTTGACTTGTGTCCAGTCCAACGAGTCGATAGGGCACGGCTGGACTGGGGGGGCCAGAGAAACCCACTTAATTACCTTGGTGGTCCCGGGGGCCACTAATGCCACCTTGTTTCTCTTTGGGCTCCAAATCCCGCCGGGGCGGCCCAGTTGCACCAACACCACCGAAAGTGTAGCACAAGTAGTTCCGTCATAGTCGTCTTCAGCACTGCCTCGAGTTGCCCCCAAGCTCCCGAGGCAATCTCAAAAGCAAAACACCCGGACCCAGCTCCTCGGCTTCGGAGGATACGTCACAACCCGGCATGGCATTAGGAGCCCTTCCGCCTTTGCGATCTCCGGCTGCCGACCCGTTCTCCGAGGAATCCGGCGTTTTGCGAACCTCCGAGATACTTGAGGGTCTCCTGGCACCTTGCACTTGCTGGCTGCCAGCTACTGTCAACCAACCACACGCAACAGCCACACCCTCTTCACGTCGTTTCTTGCCGATAGAGTTTGGGCGTACGACATCACGCCTTGGACCTATATTGGCCGTTTCTAATTAGGATTGCACCAGTGAGGCCACCCGTCAAGCTGGTGCCCCATTCATCTCCCGTTTGTGGCCACTTCGACTCCGACTAAGCTCCGCAGGCCACGGTACAAGTTACGTATGTGCCGTACGTACGTTCTTGCACTGATAATTATGTACCCGTGTACGCTGGGTAGCCTCGTCCCAAGATCCCAATGGCCTGGGTGTGGAAGCTTCGACCACTCGCGCCCCGAAAACCCGCAGCCCCCGGGTGGGGATGTTCTGGCTCTCGGAAACGGAACGCTGGCCCTGGTGGGGATGAGGAGAAGCTAGCTGCTCCATTAGTGGCGGCGCACTGGAGGCGCTGGGAAGAAGGAGATGTCGTCGGTTCAAGAACCCAGGCGGATCTGGGTTTGACAGGTTCCTCGGAGATCTACGGAGAAGGGCAGCGGACAAGACAGGGTAAAGCATCCAAGCAGAAGCAGCAGAGAGAGTGGTTGCATTTGCGGGCGTCTTCGACATGAAACGACACACACACACACACACACAAACACACGTCGTCGTCTACACATAGATTACATTACAGTTTATTGTGTTGCGTCGTACCGCATGTAGACTATGCATGCGAGTTGCGGGATGGTGATCGAGACCCTTCTCCATGTCCAGTCCTCCTTCACCTCACACCGCCCCTACCAGCACACCCCCTCCCACCAACGAACCCGCCGCCATATGTCATCAACCGCTCGCTTCTCGCTTTCGTCCCTTCGTAACCAAGATGAACTGACTTGTAGCAACCCAGCCAGCCCCCATCGACTTCGGGGTTTGCTTCCCTTGCATCCCCGCCCCCCTTGGCCGCGATATCCCACCACTCAGTCCGCTCGCCCGCCGCACATGAGATCTATCCCTGTCCGCTCGCCGACCGCCGCCGCGCCGCCCTCCTAAGCATCCTAGCTGAGGCTGACGGCCCAACCGCCGTCCTGGGTGGCTTAAGCCATGGGTGTCACGGACAGTATCTTGTGTCAGCACCTCGTCGTCCACGGCACTTGGGGGCCATGTTCCGCTCACACGGTGACCTTTTTCCAGATAGCGCGACAAAAAGGCAGCCAACAATTGGAGAGGTAGGGAGGGTACAGCACCCAACGGCCGAGATACGTACATGCATATGGACTAGATATCATTTGAGTTGCCACGAGAAGAGGGGTTCTAGTCTAACCCTAGACTCTCAACCCTTCGCTGGCAGCCTTAAGTTACTAGTCTACTGTATATACAGTATTAGATCGACATGCGTACCCTAGGTGGGCACGTGGACCTGTGGTGAGACACCAACGCAATTAGACAATGCTCGTCCACGCGCGCACCCACAAGCACATACGCCACAAAGCCTGCGGTTCTGTCTCGCTTCTGAAACCTGCTGGATCTGTCGGTCTGGGGTATATTGTAGTCATCGAGCAATTCATATACTAGGTACGTGGTGTAGCTGTTGCTCAAACTTCCAGGCCAGTAGCCGTTGGAATGCCTGCCGGCTACTACTGCAATGCACTGCATCTTGCCCAGAAGCGAATGCCTAGGCACCTCACGTGGATCCATCCCATGTCTCCGGCAGTCGTCAGGATAAGGAGCCGCCCTAGCGGGACGCCTCGTACATTCAGCAGCTTCTTGGCGTCTGTCATACACGACCCCACGGCCAAGGCGGACGCCGGCACTCTTCACCCCTCCTTTCGGGCACATTCTTCTTCACGGCGGCTTGGCAAATGCGACATTGCATACTACCCAGTGGCACAGCATCAAGTAACTTCGAATCATCAATTATTTCACTCCGTTTTATTCTTTTGAGTTTGTCCTCCAGGTTTCCATGCCTTCAAGGTTCCATGCCTCCAGGCTTCCTTGCCTCTAGGAGGATGTCCCATCTCTACCACATACAGCCATTCTCGAGAAAATCCTCAAGCTTTTGCACGAGCATCACCAACTCCGAGACGCCGTTGCCATGCCATGCATCCTACCAGTTGGCCTGCATAACGCATAACCAGCCCCAACTGTTCGCCCCGCCTTGGCCCTCGAAATTCCCCTCTTTCGTAGTGTTCCAAGACTCTGGGCAAACAGAAATGTAGCTTGCTAAGTCCCCTTCCCACCTTAGTTATAGGTGCGGGACAGGTTGCGAAGATACCAGTCCACGAGCTTTCGTCCAACCTTGGCTTCCGAGATGTGGATCAGGTCCTGTCAATATTAATTAGCTTCCGTGTCTCTAACATGTCTTCTCAATAGCTTTGTCATAGTACAGCAAGCCGACATATTCTTGGGGCGGTGAGAAGGGGGTTTACTTACACCCTGGAGAGCATAGTCGAGGTCGCTGACGTTGACCAACTCACCCTCGAGCAAGCCCTGGTCTTGCCATCGCAGCTGCTTGGTGCGCTGCTTGGTGACCAGGAGCCACGAACGCAGCTCCTCGGGCTTGACCTCGAGGAAACCAGCCAGCTTGCTGAGGTCCATGGTGGTGTACAGTCGAAGGTACGACTTGATGGTGGGGCTCCACATGTTGGTCTTGACCTCATCCATGAAGATGGCGAGGTGGTGCTCGACAGGGTCGATGTTGGACTCGGGGTTCTCAAAGTCTGGGGGCACGGGGGAGATGAACTTGGGGCACGCGGTGCGGAAGAGCTCCTCGAAGATAGGGAGAGACTCGGGTCCACCACGCTGCAACTTAAGCAGTTGGTCGCCGTACTTCTCCCGGAGGGCGGTGTGGATGGTGTCGTCAAGACGAGTAGGCTGGAAGGCGACACAGATGGCGATCAGAGCGTACATCTGCTCGTTCTTCTTAGTGATAGAGTCGTACTGTGCGCTCTTCTGGAAGTTCTTCGTCCTCGAGACGTAGACGAGGATGTGGCTGAACATGCGGATGGCATCGGCGTATCGGTGCATCATCATGTACGAAAAACCCACGTAGTAGTAGGTGGTGAAATGAGCCGCCATGACACGGGCGAACATGGCCTTCTTGTTGAGCTCAATGTCATCGAGCGTCTTGAGGGCCAGGCTGAAATCTCCCAGCAGGCAGTGGACGCGGAGGAGACCAATGATGGAGAAGTATCCCAACATTCGGTACAGGCTCTTGGAGCCGTACTCGCCAGCAACGGTCATGGGGTCCTCGTTGCGCTTCATGACGGCCAGCTGCTCCGTGATCTGGGATCGCTGAATGAGGGAGTAGAGGACGTTGAGGACGCTGTAGCAACCCCAGGTGTTGGGGTTCTCGCGGAGAGCCTGGCGCTCCTCCTCGTTCGACGTTTGTCTGGCAATTCGCATCCGGTATGATGAGAAAGAGTTGAACTGGTAGATGAACTCATCGATGACATCCCAAGCCCAGTAGTACTATTAACAATAGTCAGTCAAAGCCGTCCGAGCCTATCACAGCGTGATGAAATATCCGGGTAAACCAACCGAGGGAGGCTCGAGGTCGACGGGACCCTCGGAGTTGAGGATGTAGTGGAACAAGCTGCAGTAAGCATCGTAGCTCTGGAACTTGGTCTCGAGGGGAGCCTGGAAGTCGAGGGGTTGGGCGGCCTGGACGAGGCGAGCCTGGATGTCGTCCGTCTGCTGAGCCATGCTCAGCGAGTTGGTGCGGCTCAGGTCATCGCCCTCCTCGTACTGGACCTGCTCCTTGTACTCGGCCACCAGGGCCTCCTCCTCGACGTCGCTGTCGTCAGCCATGGCGCGGGCCGGAGCCACGCCGTTTTGGTAGGTAGCCATCGTGTGCGATCGCTCGTAGTCGTGGTGTTGGCCGCTCCGTCGACGTCGTCGTGTGAGGGGTATCGAAATTTTACGCACGCCGAGGGGTCTAACGCATCTCGCGAATTTTCGTGAGCTTAGGGCTTGTGGTGGGAGGATTGCACGTATCGGGGCTGTGGGTCTGTATAGGTGCTTATCGATTACGCTGTATCGGGGCTATGATGGTGGGGGCGGGAGAAGCTAGAAGCGGGGCAGCAAACGGATAGCCATGTCTTGGGGCTGGCTAACCGGGCAGAATGGCGAGACTTGCTATTGCACATTTGCTGCTAGGGAACAACTATCTTGCGAACCACGGTATCTCAGGTGCGTTGATATGAGTCATTATCACTCATTCTGCATTTTTAACGAGGCAAAGCGTGACTGAGCCAGGGTTTGGCTGACTCTTTGTGGTAAAGGCTGTAGGGATTAGTCACACGCTGTGAGCAAGTCCCAGACAACTCCGCCACTACGGCGAATGATCATCCAGATATTCTGACGTCTTCAAAAACGCCAGGGGTCCCAGTTTGCCCTTCTCGCGGAGTTTAAGAGCCTTCCTAGTCCCAGGGAAATTTTTTACACGTTAGATCAAGGCCCATTGCTGCCAGGAAGCAAGTCCTTTTGCCACCATGCCTGTTGTTACCCCAGATAAGCTGGCCAGTCTCCAGCGCCAGTCAAACGATGTCCGAAATGTAGGCCAAATATTCCTTGGCTTCGATGCACAGTGTGTACTGACCCTGCGGCAGATCTGCATCCTAGCCCATGTTGACCATGGCAAGACATCACTTACAGATGCCCTGCTCGCAACGAACGGCATCATCTCCCCCAAATTGGCCGGCAAGATCCGGTACCTAGACTCAAGACCCGATGAGCAAATCAGAGGAATTACTATGGAGTCTTCTGCCATCTCATTATACTTCTCTATGCTCAGGAGGTCTGCCCCTGACGCTGCCCCCGAGGCCAAGGAGTATCTCATCAACTTGATTGACTCTCCTGGACACATCGACTTTAGCAGCGAAGTCTCTATTGCATCGAGATTGTGTGACGGCGCGGTGGTTCTCGTTGATGCTGTCGAAGGGGTATGCAGTCAAACGGTCACAGTTCTTCGCCAAACCTGGACCGAAAAGCTCAAGCCTGTGCTCGTCATCAACAAAATGGACAGACTCGTTACAGAACTTAAAATGACACCAGCAGAAGCCTACGTGCATCTAAACAAACTGGTGGAGCAGGTCAACGCCGTTCTAGGCAGTTTCTTCCAGGGCGAGCGAATGGAAGAAGACCTTAACTGGAGGGAGAAGATGGAGGAGCGTGTCAACGCAGCAACGGCAGCTAAAGAATCTGCTATTGCTGACCAGATAAGCGAAATGGGCGACATCAAATTCGAAGAGAAGGACGACGAAGACATCTATTTCGCCCCAGAGAAGAACAACGTTATTTTCAGCAGCGCCATCGACGGCTGGGCATTCACATGCCGGCAGTTTGCCAGCTTGTACGAGAAGAAGCTCGGGATCAAGAGGGGACTTATGGAAAAGGTCCTGTGGGGTAATTTTTACTTGGATCCCAAAACAAAGAAGATTTTGGGGCCCAAGCATCTCAAGGGCCGCAACCTCAAGCCCATGTTTGTTCAACTCGTTTTGGAACCCGTATGGACAGTCTATCAAGCCACGACTGGCGGCGATAACGGAAAAGGCGACCCTGCCCTGTTGGAAAAGGTCACCAAGTCGTTGAACATTTCGATAGCGCCTCACGTTATCCGAGCAAGGGATCCTCGGTTGCTGATGACTACAGTCTTTTCCAACTGGCTGCCCTTATCCACTGCCCTCTTAGTCTCCGTCGTGGAATATCTACCATCTCCTCCCAAAGCACAAGCTCAACGTCTACCTGAGCTGCTAGCGGACTCACCCGGCTCAGACTACATCGATAGCACCATAAAGGACGCCATGATTTCATTTAGACACGAAATGACTGATCCTGTGGTTGCCTACGTCAGCAAGATGGTGTCTGTGCCCGAGAGCGAGCTGCCCGAGAACAAGCGACGCCCCGGAACACAGATGAGTGGAGAAGAGGCTCGGGATCTAGCTCGCCAGAAGAGAGCTGAGGCCTTGAGAGCGCAGGCTGCGGCTGGCGAGCAAGAGGTAGACGACATGGCCATGGCGCTAGAAACTGTTAACATCGACAACATCGCCCCTAAGTTGGAGGAGAAGGCTATCGACCCCGAGCATCTCATCGGATTTGCACGAATGTATTCCGGTACTCTAACTGTGGGCGACAAGCTCTATGTGATTCCCCCGAAGTGGTCCCCAGCCGAACCAGACGCTGCTCCTGAGCCCCAGGAGGTTACTGTCACAGCACTCTACATGTTAATGGGTAGGAACTTGGAGTCCTTGGAGTCCGTTCCAGCAGGTGTCGTGTTTGGAATTGGAGGCCTGGAAGGTAAGATCTTGAAATCCGGAACTCTGGTCAGCCAGCTCAAGGGCGCTGTCAATCTCGCTGGTGTTAATATGGCTGGGAAGCCTATTGTTCGAGTTGCTTTGGAACCTGTCAACCCGGCCGATCTGGATAAGATGATTCAAGGGTTGCACTTATTGGTGCAAAGCGACCCTTGTGCAGAGTATGAGCAGTTTGAAAGTGGCGAGCACGTCTTGTTGACTGCAGGCGAACTGCATCTGGAGCGATGCCTGACGGATTTGAAGGAACGGTTTGCCCGTTGTGATATCCAGGCCGGAGCCCCAATCGTACCATACCGGGAGACTATTGTCCGAGCTGAAGAGATGCGGCCTCCTGTGAACAAGGAGCTTGGCCGTGGTGCTGTCGTAGCTACCACGAGCTCCAAGCAGGTCACCATCTCGCTCCGCGTCCAACCTCTCCCGCCGAAGGTGACTGAGTTTTTGGTCAAGAATGGAGATGCCGTCAAGCGACTGTACACCGATCGCAAGTCTAAGGAAGATGAGGAGGAGGAAGAGAAGATTGATTTGGAGACAGACCGCGCGGCTGGCAACACACTATCGGTGGAGGACTTCAAGAAGCAACTTCAAGAGAAACTCGAAAAGGGCAAGGGCCGAGAAAACTGGAAAGACCGAATCGACCAGATCGTGGCTTTTGGTCCCCGTCGAACAGGACCAAATATCTTGATCGATGCAACTGCAGATGGAATTCTTCCTAGAGCCTTCGCAGCTGAGAAGACTACAGAATCTGCTCCGCGGGCGGGAGAAGCTCTCCATCCTAGCCACCTGGCTGACAAGATTGCATACGCCTTCCAGCTCACCACCGCGCAAGGCCCTCTCTGCAACGAGCCCATCCAGGGCGTTGCCGTCTTCGTCGAAGATGTAACCCTCAACATCCCCGAGGATGAAGCCGCTTCCGCCCGCGACAAGGTCGGCCGCCTTACCGGCGAGATCATCAAGACGTTCCAGTCGGCCCTGCGCGCTGGCTTCCTCGACTGGTCGCCTCGTCTGATGCTTGCCATGTACAGCGTCGAGATCCAAGCATCCACCGAGGTCCTCGGTCGCGTCTATGACGTCCTAACCCGACGCCGCGGCCGCGTCGGCGCCGAGACCATGAAAGAGGGCACACCTTTCTTCACCATCCAAGCCGTGCTGCCCGTCGCGGAGAGTTTCGGCTTCGCTGATGAGATGCGCAAGCGCACCAGCGGCGCCGCCCAGCCCCAGCTCATCTTTGCGGGCTTCGAGATCCTTGACGAGGACCCCTTCTGGGTTCCCTTCACCGAGGACGACCTGGAGGACTTAGGCGAGCTAGCCGACAAGGAGAACGTGGCGAAGCGATATATGGATGGAGTGAGACGGAAGAAGGGCTTGTTGGTAGAGGGAAGGAATGTCGCAACGGATGCAGAGAAGCAAAAGACTCTGAAAAGGTAGAACAGTGGTTGTCGAGAAGCTGTGTCAGATCACGGAAGAAAAGCGCATGCTTGAGCAATAGATTTCTGGTTTCATGTTGAAATCGAGGACGAACAGAGACCTTTTGCCTCGGAATCATATCAACTACGTACTATAATGGATGAGGACGCACTGAGAGTCACAAGTAAAACATTTTCTTAACTAAGGGAGAAAATGCGGTAGCATACTTGTACAATGTCTCCTTAGACCCGGTGATCGCAACTAAAGCCCTTCCAAAATCCCTTTCATTTGACAACGAATCTGCGAAACATATCCCATTCTGAGTCCAGCCACAAAGCATCGAGTGCCCTCAAGTCTCAGATTGTTGTCCGACCAAAACAATGTCCCCAAACTCCAAAGAAAAAGAAAAAAGTGACAAGAGAATGCCGTGCAATGGGGCGTTATCGAGCATGAACAGCCAGATGATGTGATCTCGAATTCTCTGTCCTGTTGCCCATGTGCCCCTGAAAATTGCCAAGTTGTTGTTCTTTGTCAAAGTCGAATCGCAGAAGAACGGCCAGTGGCCCGCCTACGGCTCCGGTAAATGGATCCCAGAGCATCGCATGCGAACAAAGCCGGGTGATGGAACCGCATCCAGATAGTAGACTCTCCCTCCATCACGGTATTTGATTGAGTCCCTTGTTCAATCAAACATGTAATAATCCTCACGGTCATCGCAATTGGGTACTATCTCAAACTCCACACCTGCCGCCTCGAATTTTGTCTTCACATTTTGGTACCAAGACGCGTCTTGAAGCTCGGGGATGTCATCGGAGAGTCGTGAGCATTTTACGCTTTTCAGATTGTCATCCCGAGATACTCTCTCGCTCATCTGGGCAACAAGCCACACGGGTTTGTCGACGTCGAGTTCAATCCACAACGACTCTAACCTCAGAAGAAATAGGTATTCCTCGAAGTCTTCGCTGCCTTGGATTTTGCCGGCAAGCCTCAGATGTTTGAGGTTTGAGAAACCCTTCAGCCGCGAAAGGTCGATAAGAATGCCCGGTATGTAGAGGCCAATCCTTGTCAGATCATCCTTTCGTGCAAGTAGTGTGGACAAAATATCGATTTGTCGGAAATCACCAAATTCCATCGCCTGGAGCTCAAATGTAGTGAGCTTTGGTAGTCCTTTGACCAGTTCTTCAACTTCAAGCTCCGCGTCCTCTGGGAAATCGATCTCGAGTGTCAGTCGCTGTGTGTTGGGTGCAAGATTCGGCAAGTATTCGCAAATTTCACTGACAGTGTTCAGCCACAGTCGCTCAATTTGCTGTGCTGCCCTCACTCTCATGTTGTCCCCGGAGAGTTGTTGTTCGATGTCAAGATGTCGTACATTCAGCCGAAGAAATCTCAAACGAGGAAAGTCAATAGCGGGCAGAGTCCATGTCTCAGCCGTGACGGTCAGCTCTTCCAGATTTATTGCTTGAGCTAAGACCGAGTCGAACAACATGAAGTGAATCTTGGACAGTGATTTCGCCAGTTGGTGTGCGTTCAAGGCTGACAAAACGGAAAATTGACGGCTCTCGTGATCTGGAAGGACGTCAAAGTGGAGGAATTCAACGCGCCGAATTATGCCTGCCAAATGCGGCCTCTCATTGAGAGTCCATGCAAACGAATTTATAGTTGAGTCTGGACCATGCTTCTGGCACCAAAAGTAGTGGTACAAAATCGGCTGTGCGACATCTCGGAGAGATCGGCATGTTAGGCATAGTTTGGCCAACGATTCATGATCGTGGGGTTGTGGACGGGTAGAGTCATTGTCAGAGATGTTGCTTGTACAATGACTGCAGAGATATTTGAAAATCTCCGTCTTGAGTTCGATGGGTATCGTCGTTAAGAAGTCCAGGCCATGCCTGGACTTATCTTCGTTCATGACGGGTAGGGAGGTTGAGTTGCTTGGGTTCCTTCAGTTGCTTGGGTTCCTTCAGTTGCTTGGGTTCCTTCAGTTGCTTGGGTTGCTTGGGTTGCTTGGGTTGTTTCAGTTGGTTGATGTGGTGGAGTTGCAAGAAGAAGAAAGTTCAGATCGAAAGATTGAGAAGAGAAGGCAAAGTTGTATGTTGAGCAGTTGAGTGACGGCAACTTGGCAGTTGGCGGGCAACTGGCGGGGCAGCTGTCAACTCCCGTTGCCTACCTACCGTGAGATACCAAGGTCTGTGGGTACACTTCACTAAGTACAGCACAGGTAGGTCAGGTATGTATCTACTAAGAGCTTCACTACTTGCTTACTATGTGTTTACTTAATTAACAAGAGCTATGGCTTAGTACACTGTAAGGCGAACAGTTCATTCGTAAAGAGTTGGGTTACTAACTGTATATCAGGATATTATTATTGACTCTTTGTACAAATTTTGGGAACACGTATACGTTAACACTTTTGTTATGGAATAGTCCATAGGTTTGCACTTTCTCCATATGCCTAAGCACAATCTCGTAAATGCATTCCAGTTCATAGTGTAAAGTATGGAGTTGATGCACGTGAAGAAAAATCCCAGGGGCGGGATTAAGAAAACACGGAGGTCTGAATTAACAATTACAACACTCCTCACAACTATACACTCAGGGGGGAGATAAAAAGCATATGAATTGATCGTTGGAGGCTACGAAATGGCCATGCAATGGTTCACGATCAGTTGTCCGACTCCATCACTCTACGCAGGCACGGGCACGAAGGTCAGCAGTTAACGAGACAACCCCAATACCAAGATTCACAGTTGCTAGTCACGTGTTAAAGGGCGCTTCAAAGCCCAATAATTCATCTTCATACATCGCACATTTGGTTGTCAATTGAGATGGCGTACTACGTTGTATGTGACCACATATCGTAAGCCACCAAGGAGCCAGGGGTGTTTGTTGGTCAGCCTAGGTAGCATTATGATCTATCATGTTCGTTTTGTTGCCAGCATAAATGCCCAGAATCATACTGCACCCGAGTTAGTCTGTCACTTCTCACATCTCAACCTGGGTTGTCCAAACCTTGGTTGCGTCAGTTTAGTCACTTCCTTTTCAGGTAATTAGGAGGGCACGCTGGCGATCGCAAGTCGCTGCAACCAACCGCTCTAGATGTTCAGTGACGCCATCTCAAACCGCTATTTCAGCCACGTAAGAAAAGGGTCCACGACTCGTCATTCGCTTTGCCACAGGGTTCCATAAAAAAAAACAATGTGAGGCCGAGCAACGGACATCTAGAGGAGAGTGACCCGAAGTGTGAAACTCTAGGGTAAGCACCTATTTGAGAAGAAGATGCGTCAGTGTGGAGCGTACTACGCACTCCACCTACCGGCAGTCGACGGCAGCGATGCACCTAGCGACTCAGTTCTTCCTCGCCGGGCGTTCTATGGAAGTTCTATGTAAGACATTGCGTGTATAGCGGGTGGCGACTTTGACTACCAGACAACTAAGAGTAGGTAGGGAAGCAAGCAAAGTATGTGGTTGGCCGCTTGAATCCAGCTCAGACTGTGACAAACCACAAATGTCGCTGGTGACTGTCACTCGCTTAGTAGGGCCTTTGTTTGATGTGCCTGAATCCCTGAATCCCTGAATCCAGCACATCCATGGCTGACCGGGTACGCACGTCCATGAACTCCACGCTGCAACTAAGGTGCTTGGCTGTGCTCTTTTGGGACTTTGTGACTGGATGCGTGTGTGTGGCTATTCCGCCTGTGTGACGGACTGACAGCCTGACAGGCAGCCTGACAGGTTCTGCCCAAACTCTGTCAAAACACTTGTCATTGAATGATCTGTTGGAGGGGGGCAGCCACCAGAGTCTAACGTGAACCAACAGGTTCCAGCTCAACGGCACGCCTTGGAAGCTTGATAGCCTATTCTAGCGCCAACGAGGTCCAGTACACAGCAGGGTGTTGGGTTTGTGCTGTTGGGAGGTGCTATGAACGTCGTGTAGTAGTAATAAGTGCCATCCTCTGCGTGTAACCCTAACGGCCCCCCCTCCCTTCCATGGATGTTATGTTACATGCCCACTCAAAACAAACGACGTCAGTCTCGCGGTTCCGCAAACAGAGATCGGCGGCTCGGAAAAAAAAAAGAAAAGAAGGGCAAACAAGGGCTCATGCGGAGCTCGCTACGCGAAGACAAAAAAGGTCTGCGACTTTTTATGGTCGATCGAGGCGGATTCGATTCCCTCGGCCCGCGGATTCAGGGGCAGAAAAACTCCAGCGTCACATCGCCTTTGCTGCACGATTGCCGACTAAAAATGAGCCGGATGGGGGGAGAGGATGGGATGGCGCAGGGTGCCCGACCAGCCAGCAGCATGAATCCGTCATCCATGACATGTTAACCTACCTGTCGTAGTCTCGAACGCCTTCTAGATCACTTTCCTCGAACCATGGACCGTGGTATGGTATGGGCGGCATTCGCGGCTGGCCTTAACGCGCGATGCCTGCAGCGTGCTGCATGGGAGGACGACATCCGTAGTCGAGCAGGTTTCTCAGCTGGTGCCCGGTCAGCGAGGGGGAAACACCAGGGAACCCATGTCCTGACTCTTAATTAGACTGGGCTCGTCTCCTGGAACGTCTATCAATCACTGCCAAAACCCGGGGATTGTCGCCCCCCGGAAACCCATTTATCAGCCAGCTTTGATTCAGTTCGGCATATCTGTGAACTCGAGCGGAATCTCGACCCTCGAGTTCGCCGATCCAGATGCAGGGCGTCGGACCCCAAGGGTTTGATGACGCATCTTGTCTGACACTGTCTCGGCCGTACCACACACTCGTTTCTCAAGTGTGGCCAACCAGGCAGCTGGGAGGACATTCTATTTTTCTTCTGCGCCCGACGCCTCGACGGACCACCTTCAAGCCATCACACGTGCATATCAGCCATGATAGGATAAGGCCGTGGAGTGCATACGTACCGTCTAGCACATTCCTAATCACTCGCCCTATCAGCCGCGCAACCCCAATGTTTCTACTAACCGTTAGCGGCTGCTGGCGTCGTCCACGACACTGCTAGCAAGGCAATTATCATCAGCCGTTGCTGGACCTGAACTCATGGTCCTAAGCCCCAGGTCCCAGGTCCCATCTCCAACACAGCCCAGGTCCAGGGGAGAGACGCTGGGCGAACCGAGATATCCTGTAAGGGCGCTCTAGCGAGGGGGGAACCAAACCGGACCAAAGACGGGGTCCAACACTAACAAACTAACACGCTAACACGGCCCATCCCTGAGCAGAGCGGTTTACACGCAAGGCACGCAGCGAGCCCCGGTCCTAGCAACGGCAGCTAGGGACTATAGCCCGCCGCCATGATTGCTTTTGGCTCCTCCAGCGAAACAGCCGGATTCATCGAGCCTTGCTGGTTTGGGGCGACGACCTGGTGGGGACCGAGTCTGCCGTGTGGGAAATGCTGTGTGCCCTTCTTCCTTTCCTTCGCATACCTCACGGACCAGGGGTTTATTATCAGTCACTTTTTGTAGGGAATGAGGAGCGAAGGGGACGCTACGTCAAATGGTGCAAGGGATGGGTCCCGTCCAGGTTCCCTTGCGAGCCTAGGCCTGCAAGAATTAAGGTGTTTCTACGACTACGTATGTAAGGTAGGGCACACAAGAATGATACTACGTCGTACTCCATAGTACTCAGTAAAACCGGCAGGTTTCCTTCATCCATTCTGGTCTTCGACTAGGCTTCTTATATCGAGCTTGTGCCCCAGTCCGTCTGAACCGGTCTGCTGGATTTCCCTCCTCGACTTCGTGCGTTGCGCCTCATTCTGTCTTGTCTCCGCAAAATTACATACAGCCATGACTACCAACACTACGACTTCCGAGGCAGAGGCCGCTGCCGCCGCCGCTGCTGCCGCGATGGCCGCGTTGAGGAGATTTAACATCGAGGCCTTTACACTGTTGGCCATTGCTCTGTTGATAACGGGATTGCGGTGCGTCATCCGGATACGCACCGTGGGGTTCAAGCATCTATGGGCGGATGATTATCTAGCCGTCGTTGCCGCTGTAAGCCACACATACATACGCCCGTGATGAATGTGTGTATAGCATCACCTTACTGACCCAGTGTGTTAGCTTGCCTACTCGGCAGAAACGGCATTGGCCTATTCTGTGGGCAACATTGCCCGAGGCCTAGCCAACAACTCAATGACGGATGCTCAACGAGCAGCTCTAGATCCTAATAGCGAGGAGTACGAGCTCAGGTAGGTCTACTAACAGCCATCCCCAAAGACTCATATACTGACCAAAGCAGGATTCTCGGCTCCAAGATCCAGCTTGCCGGCTGGTCGACCTACTCCTTCCTGTTATGGGTGCTCAAGGCATGCATGTGCACCTTCTACTACCGCCTCACCAAGGACCTCGACGGCTACCGGTCAAAGATCTACTTCGGCTTCGGCTTCATCATCACGAGCTGGGTCGCCGTCCAGCTCAACATCTTACTAAGCTGCCGCCCGTCCTTTAGCATGTGGTGGCAGATCCACCCCGATCCGGGCGAGTACTGCCACCCAGCCATCTCGCCTGCCATCGTGTGGACCGGTCTCGCCCTCAACGTCGCCACGGATCTATATCTCATCATGATCCCCATGCCCATGCTGTGGAAGGCGGCTATGCCCTGGATGCAAAAGTGCTGGCTGATCGCCCTCTTCAGCTGTGGTCTCTTCGTCACCATGGCCGCCATCCTCCGAGTCGTTCTCCTCATGGCTGTATGTTCAACCAACACCCCGCATTCAACCAGTCCAGTACTAACACTCTCATACAGGACCCTGTTAACGGCGCCATGCTCGCCGGCTCATGGGCTGTCCGTGAGACTTTCACGGCCGTCGTCACCACCAACATCCCCATGCTCTTCCCACATTTCAAGAAGGTGGTCGGTCCTATCGTCTCCCGCGTGGGATCGTCTCTCGGCTTCTCTCGGAATAGTAAGTCCGGCGGTGGAACACTCGACACCTGGAAGCGCAAGAGCAGTCGACACGGCTCTATCCCGCTGCCCGGAAACTCCATGTCGGGTGATGGACGGGGCGACGATGAGAGCGAGACATATATGGTTGACCTCCCCGAGAGGAACAAGACCGCCACCTCCACGAAGAAAACCCATGGAGGGCCAGTGGGCGTCCAACGTGATATTGAGGTGTCCGTCTTCGAGCTTAACCACGACAGACAACAAGAGCAACCACAACAACTACAGCGGACATATACTCAGAATGGGAATTACACGGCCACTTGGTCGAGTTCACAATCCAGTGTACCACGGTCTGCAGAGCAGTCCAATTACTATCTGGGCCACGTTCACCAATCCGGGTATTCCAACAGAAACTAAAAAGACTACGACGACCTCCCTCGAGTACATCAACCAGGGGGCTAGCATGACAACACAATCACACGCATTAACTTGCGCTCTTTTCTCGTGTATGAACTTGACGCGTGTTTCCATGTGTACAAAAGCATTGGGCACATAAAAACGGACAATTTGGAGCGGTTTTCTTTTCTATTTCTTTAGGCTTTCGGAGATTATATCAGGTCTGGTACATGGAGGTGTTTGGCAAATTTGGCTCATGTTCACGGTTACGATTAGTTTGTAAAAGCATTCTCGGTCAACAAAGATGAATGCATTTCGTGCATTCGTATCTTCTCCCTCGTGTGTCCCATTGTGTTCAGCTGGGAACCGATGAGTGCTGGGCGTCTATCCGACTGCCGGCATCGGGTCGGGTAGCTGGACGGGAGGGACGGCCAAAATGCGGAGGCTCTAATGCATTTAGGTTCCGTGATTGACTGATAAGGGCGGAACGCAAACTCGGCTCTTCTAAGATAGGCCATAGTTACTAACCAAAGCAAAGTGATGCATTGCCTTGGTAGGGGATGGAGGCAGCGGTAGCTCGTCAGATGCTAGTCGCTTTGGAGTCCTCTAAGGCTTGCCAGTGATCCCTAGAGCTCACCGGCTGATCCGGTACCCCTCAATTTTTTGCTGCTCTTGTCTTTTGTTACTAGATTTGAGCATTGACTCACTCCCTTTGTTGTCTCACTTAGTTGGGGGGGGGTTAGTTGACAAAGACAATAAGAAACTCAAAAACGTTCATGTGACAAGCCCTCAATACCTTGTTAGAAACAAAAACACACTCCTTTTTTTTTTCTTCCTTTTTTTCTTTTTTTTGGTATGATGACCTAACTCGTAATGATCTGTGAAAACCTAGTAACTTTGGTTAGAATGGCGTATACCCGTCGCCTGTTCTGTTCATGGTTGATACGAATCGCCCAAAGTGCTTCAGAAGGTGTAGGGTAGGTAGACTTGCAACGATAGCACAGCCCCCACGGACTAATGGGTAAGGGTTCCACCGTAGCCTATTGGACCACTCACGTGGCTTTGTTCGTGACGCCCCACGCCCGACACGTTCCGTAATTACTGCGCGTGCAGCGCAATACCGGGGAAGCAGCAGGCACGTTGGCAGGTGCGTCCTGGGGCCGACCGCGCCTGCCACCTCGCTGATGTAAGGCTTCATGCACCCAAGGCAACCATGCTTCTCCCGCCTCGTCTGGACTTCTCTGCTGCCACGATGCCATCTTAATCGGACTCAACAGCCCGGGCTCGCGACTCCACCAACAACCCCGTCTACTGGCCGCTTTTTTTGGGTTGCATTACGCATTTCTTCTGTTCCACTTCCTTTCTATCCATTCCTTTACATCTCTGCCTTATTTTTAGCCTGTCACTGCGCGACATTGCCGAGCGACACGACGCACGCCACCGCGAACCCCTCCATCCCTGACCCGTCCACCTTCTCCGGCTGGGTCAACCTGAGCCCTTGCCTGTCTCTTATTACTGTCCTCTTCGCCTCTCGAGTACTCTCCGACGAGCCTCGAGCTCCCTGGCCGACATCATGCGTCTATTCGGCAACAAAAACAATAAGTTCAAGGTCGACCCCCCCAAGATCCGGATCGAAAAAGTGGTCGTCGATCGCCCCTCCCCGAAGCCCAAACCGAAGCCGAAGCCTGCGAACCTGAGCAGCTCCGCGTCCCGCTCTTCATCTACTCCCCGTCCATCGCCGAAGCCCGTTGCCCGCCAGAAGAGCCACTCGCCGTATCCCTCCTCCTCCGACGAGAAGCGGCTGGAGCGCAAGCGCAAGGCCGGCAGCGTTTCCGTGTCGCGTCGATCGCCAGCGAGCGAGCGCATCGAGTTTGACAAGGACAGCGATGTGGAAGACGATGGCTGGATGAACCTTGACACCAACAAGAGGCAGCGCAAGAGCACCGAAGACGCCTACGTCGACCCTAGCCGGAAGCTTCGGAGCACAAGGGCGTTTGAGGACCGTGTCGATGGGCTGAGCTTTATCCATGCTGTGGACGTAGCTTCACTCGAGCTGAAATGTGTCCCCGTCATGGGCGCCCAGAAAGAAGAGGTGGCTATAGAACTGCAATACCCCAGCTTACAGCCACGCGAGAAGTGAGTTCTGTACTTATGACCGGCTGTGTAACCTGGTACTAACATGCAATGCAGATACGAGTTAGTATGGGGTAAGGACAAGATCGACGCAGTGGAAGCGAGTATAAGAGTAGTTCGACACGTCGCCGAGACATACCTCACTGATGAGGAGGCCGAACCATTTACCAACCCCAACGGGGGCATCATACGGCGCCTGGAAAAGGCGTCAAACCGTAATATTCAAGATCTCATGGGATTCAAGACAGCGTTGCGTGAGTACAATGAGAAGCTCTTGAATCTGGTCGAGGACGGCATCATTGCCAAGAACCTCGACAACCAGCACGAATTACCTCAGAACCTTGTGGCCTTCATTCTGGATCAAATATACGACCGAACCGTCGCTCAGAAGGTGGAGCTCCTATCCAAATACGAGAACGGAACCGACTATGTCTATGGCGAACTCCTCCATCCCTTCATCTCCAAGATATTGCTGGAGCAGACCAAGATGACATCAGGACAAGTCTTTGTGGACCTCGGCTCCGGCGTGGGCAACGTTGTTTTACAAGCGGCGCTGGAGATTGGATGTGAGAGCTGGGGTTGCGAAATGATGGAGAATGCTTGCAACCTTGGGGAGGCGCAAAAGAAGGAGTTTGATGCGCGGTGTATGCTCTGGGGTATCAAGCCCGGCAGGGCGCACCTGGAGCGTGGCGATTTCCGGAAGAATGCTGCGATTCACGACGCTCTTAAGCGGGCCGACGTGGTTTTGGTGAACAACAAGGCCTTCACCTCGCAGCTCAACGACGATCTGGTCCGGATGTTCCTCGACTTGAAGCCGGGGTGCAAGATCATCTCACTCAAGTCCTTCGTTGCGGACTTCAAGAGCAACAACCATAACATCAACGATGTTGGCAGTACGATCCTCGAAGTCGAGGAATGCACATACCCTGAGGGTTTTGTGAGCTGGACCAACGCCGGAGGACCGTACTTCATCTCGACGCGAAAGTAGACTAATAGAGCTTCATCAGCACTGGATACGATTTTTGGAAAGGAATGAGATTGGGTATTAGCAGGGGCATCAGCGCGGAAGACAGGGTTGTTAGGCTTACAGGATACTCCATATAGCACATCGTTTTCATCATGCTGCTGGTTCGTTTGCGTTCGCACCGTGATTCCTGGTAGAATAGGGTGTCTATGCGTCGACATCATCGTCCCTTTTCGAAAATGGGCTCGTTGGCGAGGTTCATGGCGTCGGCTTCTTGGCCCATTCTCTTCATCCATCGGTCGATGAGCTCCTTATTTTCCTTCTTGACTCGGTCTCTCTCCTTCTCTGCCATGGCCATCTGGAGGTTCAAAGCAATCATTTCATCTTGGACTTCCTGTTCCCTATTGTTAGTCATCGTGATCTGACTTTGGGCGGTATTGATGGCGCACCTCGATCAACTTTCGCTTCTCTCTCAGCTCGTATTCGCGGTCCTTTAGCCTCGTGGTGAGAGTAGACCTGTCGGCAGTCAAGTCTCTGACGGATTTCGAGTCGTTTTTGGACCTCGAGCGAAGCTTGGAGAGCTCCTCTTCAGTGGTGCGTAGGCGTGTTTCAGTGACGCCCTTGGAACGGAGGGCCTCGGCGAGGTCTTGTTTCAGCTGGGCGACGCCGGGGTCGTTCGAGGACGGTTTGTACGTTTGCGTCGCTTTTTTCCCGCTGGTTGCAATGAGCGACTCTAGAGACGATTTTTCGGCTTCGAGAGCGGAAATGCGATCGGCCATCTGGGAACCTTTTTATCTGGAAAGTCAGTCCCCCTCGCTCGCGTGGACGTTGGGAAGTGGTCGGAGATAGGAGGGGTATTGTGGGGGGGACGGACAGGTCTGGACGAGGTCCATATTGACGGGATGACTGAGTTCGGCATCCTTGAGGGATGAGAGATATTGGTCGCGCCAGTTGGGCATGCTGAAGACGAGGGGAGGGCGCGTGTGAGAATGAACGGAGGAGTGAGGGAGCAGAGATTTGAGTTGTCTTGGGCGACACGCCGAGAATGACTTGATAAGCCTGATGAATTGCGCCGCCCATTCCTGTCCAGTGGTGTCCAGTCCCCTCTGGCCTGTGGCTTGTGGCCTGTGGGTTGATGCAACCACCGCCTAAGGTATTTTGGTGGGGCGCTTACTGACAGCGAACTGATCAGCTGGTTTAGCCGAGGAATAGCCCCTCTGCCTAGCGACGTGCGTTTACGTCGATTAGCGCCATGTTGGTAGGAAGCTCCCCCAACCTCGCTGGAGCTGCTTTGGTTGCTCCTTGACTCGATAGCTCACTCGATAACTCGACGGAACGCGCATCAACACGCGAGGGCTGACGTACGGAGCGGAAAGCTGGGTATCAAACAAAAGAACCGTCACTTCACAATGAGATAGCCCAGCATGGATACACTTCACCCAAGAGCCGATTGGGAGAGTGTCGGGGACAAGTGGTTCCGCAAGACGCAGCTGTACACGGCCGTATTTGACCAGGACCTAGACCTGGATAATTACGTCGTCACAGGCGCTCCATATGCGGGTGCACTGGGTAAGCCTGGATCTTTTTCTATGGTTTTTTTTTAACGAGAGGTTGAGACTCTCTTATGAAAGAGTTTCATACGACGTTCATGACGTCTGATGCTCATGCGTTCAAGGAGGCGGGAATGAGAGCTGGATGAACCAGGGCTAACGTCACCACAGCACTATGGCGTGACGACACAAAGCTGCTGGCCTACCAGCCCGGCAGGGCGTCGAAGCCAGCGATAGACATCTACACACTCGCCGGCAAGAAATTACGCAGCATTCCTTGGGACAAGGGTCAGATCAAGGGCCTCGGCTGGTCAGAGGACGAGACCCTCTTAGTCGTCACCGCCGACGGGACAGTTCGCTGCTACGACTTACAAGCCGACTTTACGCAATTCTCTCTCGGACATGGTGCTGATAATTATGGTGTTGAGTCATGTCGGTAAGAGTGCTCGCCTCATCTTGTCAAAATATGTCACTTACTGATGGTAGATTTTATGATCATGGCATGGTGGCGCTCCTGGGCAACAACGCCTTGGTGACCGTCTCCTCATACTCTGAGCCTCGGCCTAAAGCCCTTGCGAAGACTCCGGAAGGCACGATTCACTCATGGGCCATTGTCTCTCCGAACCACACGTTGTCTAGATCTGTAGAGGTCCTGCTGAGCGTCGAGGATACAGTCTATGTCGTCGATGCTACGGACTGTGAAGACCGCTTCCTTGACATCGGTCCCTTCAGCCACATCAGTGTGTCCCCCGATGGACGATATGTTAATCTCTATGGCAAGAACGGAAAGGCCCACGTCATCTCTAGCGACTTCCAGGAGCGCTTGTTCGAGCACGACTCTGATTCTCGGACGCCGCCTAAGTATGTCGAGTGGTGTGGAAGCGATGCGCTCATCGCTTGGGAGGACGAAGTTCACATTATCGGACCTGGCGATGCGTCGTCCTCATATATTTATGACAGCACGAGGGTGCATGTCATCTCAGGTACAAAATCTTCGCTGCTCTTTGGGTGTTGCTTGCTGACTAGGTCTAGAACATGACGGTGCTCGATTAATAACCAACGACTTTTGCGAATTTCTAGAGAGAATTCCACGAGACACGTTGGAAGTATTTGGCCAGGCGTCCGACTCCTCCCCGGCGTCGATCCTTTTGGACGCCGTGGGCCAGCTAGAGCTCCAGTCTTCCAAGGCTGACGATTATATCCAACTGATTCGACCGAATCTCACCGAGGCAGTGGACACTTGCGTCAACGCCGCAGGTCGTGAATTTGATACTCACTGGCAGAAGCGTCTTCTGAAGGCTGCTTCTTTTGGAAAGTCGGTTCTTGACATTTATAACAGCGACGACTTTGTTGACATGTGTGAGACTCTTCGGGTTCTGAATGCGATACGGTTTTACGAGGTCGGCATCCCTCTCTCGTTTGAGCAGTACCATCGTTTGACTCCCGAGGCACTTATCCGACGACTTTTGACCCGTCATGAGTACCTGCTGGCACTCAAGATTGCCGGATACCTCAAGCTACCCTCTGACCGGATTTACGTGCACTGGGCGTCGAGCAAAGTCCGAGTGGGAGGAGAAGATGACGACACGATTTGCCGCCTCATTGTTGAGAGATTGTCAGGAAAGCCCGGAATCTCCTTTGAGGAAATTGCGCGGGCTGCCTACCAGGAGGGTCGAGGCCGCCTTGCGACTGAGCTCTTGAACCATGAGCCTCGGGGCGGTAGGCAGGTGCCCCTTCTCCTGAGCATGGAGGAAGATGAGCTGGCTCTGGACAAGGCGGTTGAGAGCGGTGACACGGATCTCATGCTCTTTGTCCTCATCCAGCTCAAGAAGAAACTGCCCCTTGCTGCCTTCTTCCGGGTTATCAACGCAAGGCCGGCAGCGACGGCGCTTGTCGAATCATCGGCGATGGAGGACGGCGATAACACACTCCTCAAGGATCTCTACTATCAAGATGACCGCCGCGTGGATGGGGCCAATGTCTTCATCCGCGAGTCACTCCGTCAACCGGATGCTCGAACGGCATCGGACAAGCTAGCCATTGCCGCCAAGCTACTATCCGACTCGAAAGAGGCATCGTTTGAGATGCATGCACTGAAGGAGGCCACAGCACTCTTACGCTTGCAAGAAGCTTTCGATCGTGATTTAACGGACACATTTACGGGGCTGAGTGTCAACGAGACCATGTTCAAACTGATCCGGCTCGGGTACCATGGACGAGCCAAGAAGATTCAGAGCGAGTTCAAAGTGCCGGAGAATGTGGCTTGGTGGATTCGGTAAGTGGATCGCGGCAGACGCAAGACATGGGAGGTGACCCGGTGGGAGGATGGCTAACATGTGTTTCCCCGCAGGTTGCGAGCACTAGTAGCAAAGCGGGAGTGGAATGAGATAGAAGAGATCGCGCGGGCCAAGAAGAGTCCCATTGGATGGCAGGTGAGTGACTACCCAGCAAAACCCGTTGCATCATGGGAAGTCATAGGCTGACGTGACATGTGCTTAGCCGTTCTATAATTTGACGCTCCAGGCAGGCAACCCAAGACTGGCTGCCGTGTTTGTACCGAAGTGTGTAGGATTGGAGCCTGGAGAGACCATCACGATGTACGAGAAGTGTGGCATGCGGGTCAAGGCGGCGCAAGAGGCTGTGAGGCTGAAGGATGCTGAGGCTTGGGAGCGCCTGTTGGAGGCGGCGGGCAGAACTACTCAAGATGGAAGGGAGATTGAGAGGCTAGGGCAAACTGTGTTTAAGAAGTAGAGGTGTATAATGTGGCAGCTTTGGTGATTACTGGCGTGTTTGATATAACGGCATCCATAGACACTACTATAATTCCTTGGGGTTTGTGGAGCTGAATATCGAAGTTGATCCGTAACTTACGATGGATAATAAGTTAGACATTTGCCAACTGAAGGGGAATCATTGATGAAACTATCCAGGCACCCGCGAGGAACGCGGAGTCATGTCCGGGCAGTTTGAGTGGTGGCAGCTGATAGGCTCCAGGCCGTGGCAATAGGCTACGACACCAGGCGTAACCAGTTGAGGTTGATATTGAGACAAGCCTGAATCAAGCAGTCACTGGAATGCAGCACAGTAAAACCCAAGAAAATATCTCGTTGCTCACCCCTCCCCCAGTGGTTTCACCTTTACTCTTCGCTAGACTTCCCGTCCGTTGCGTGCCATCCCGATCGATCCGTGCCAACCCACCAACTTGGCGCATCGACAACCTCACATCATGGGCGAAGTCGCGGCAGAGTGGCGACATGAAGGTTCACGTGGCCGGTGTGCTGTTGATAGTCTGATGGCCTGAACGGAGAGACCCAGACACACCGGAGGGACCTTACGGAGGGACCTAACGGAGAGACCCTGGCATAGCGGATCGTAGGTTGGGATGAGGAGGGAGGGGCAGCTCTGCATGGGTGGGTGATCGGGGAATCCCGATGGTTTGGGGCGGGCACGGTCACTTATTTCGGGGTTCTGAATGTGCGTTTTGGGTGGTGGTGCGCAGGCCGAATTAACCATGCAGTTGGAGTGAGTGGTTCAGGACTCGCGGGTTGCAGTAGTGTTGTGATGACCTAGGCAGATGATGTTCGCATGAGCTTGGGTGAGTGGCATGACCGGGGGTTTTCGGTGGGGAGGCGTGATGATATCATGGGTTCCCCCGTCATGAGTGTGGGCGGGGAAGCCCGTTTTCTGCACAGATGGAAAAAAAAAACATGAGGGCGATTCTTCTTTTTCGCCTCATCTGCCCAGAAAGATGGAGGCTTGAAGAAGAACCGAGAGATCCGGTGGGACTGAAAAGAAAACATGATCAAGGCAGATGGGAATCTCCCGAAGCCGGCCACCCAGATTTTCGACTAGCCGGCCCGCCGATTGCCTCTTTGGGAAAACGCACTTCCTCAGGCTATGAAATCCCAGGGGCCTGGACCGGGGACCAGGCGGTGGCGAGCGCCATGAGAGAAGGTGATAGAGGGGTTTGTGTTCAAAGGCCCGGACGGAAGCTTTACTGGATAGGGCACCACAGATGCCGTCGATAACGGTGTCTCTGAGCGGGCCTGGATCGGAGTCTGAGACCTGGGTCTGGGTCTCTCTGTCTGGATGATGCAGGTCTGTTGACTTGGCGGACCTTCACGACGGGGGATTTGCAAATCTGAGACAATATTCTAGAACAGGGCACGAGAGCAACCAAGTGTGGAAAGGACTTGAAAGATCAACAACCCTCGGTGTGTAATTTCTGCTGCTTCACATGAGCGTCTGGCTTCCCATCCATAGGGTCAAGGGATTGTGTTAGTGGACATGCGGCCGCCACCCGCCTTTCATTGTGCCGGCACACGTGCTGCAGACCACCACTACAGCGCGGTGTTGTTTAGCGGGTTTCACTGACAGCCGCCAGGCGTTGGACTCGAGTCATCAGGGCTTTTGGGTACTACTTTGTTGCTTCTCTCTTGGGGCGGTCAAGGTATAAACCACAGCGCCCGATTGATGGACCCAGGAAAGTCGCTGAAGAAGGTTTGCCCAGTTGGTCGTTCATCGGGCACTATCGGTGGGGGGAATGGGGGAGGGGATTTAGGCTTCGTAGCGGCTAAACTCCACTGGAAGCGGGCAGACGCGGTACTGTGAACGGGAGGTATTGGCATACAAGGGATGCTTCGTATCTAGATCTCACGCTGAGTCCCCTATAGCTGCTAACTTCCCTGATACGAATAACAGCAGCCGTCTGTACGAGCCACTGCCCGTTCCCCTCTCAGAACCCCTCAGTGACAGCAGGCCCCTTCATGCATCCTGCACAACGGACGTCGAGGACAAACGGAATTAACACAATACCCCTGCAACACCAAGGCTTTTGGCCAGTCCGGATCGGGGGTGATGCGTCTTTGGGCTTGCCGCCCCCTTTCGTTTTCCAGTACTGCCAAGAGTTCAAGCCCACGCAGCAGCAGAGCCCAATAAACTCCACCAGGCTGGCGGGGCGGGCATTCCGAATTTGACGCAACGCATTCGACTTTCTGGGGGGAGGGTTTGTGCGGTGGACTCCTGCTTGCAGCTTGAACTTTCGGTTGTGAGTGGCAGCACAAGCTGATGTTGCGTGTTTGTGATGTGAGAGAGCGGTCATGGCTTCTAGCACGTGCATGTGTGTCCTGCGTCGTAGGTAGGTAGGTAGGCATTAAGTTACCTTGTCCGTGGAGTGTGTGGAGATTGATGGGTCGTGGACTGAGTCGGCAGATAAGTTGGAGGACTACTTCGTGCCTCTCAAGTGGGTAGTTGTCATGGTATCATACCATCAACAAGGGGGCATGAGAATGACGACAGAGAGGAACAGAAAAGCACGAGTAACGCATGGCCTGGAAAGTTACGGGTGGGAATGGAAGATGGAGAACATCCATCACAGGCACAGGCGCAAGTCTCGTAGAGCCACAAAACACTAACTAGATAAACTTGTAAGATCTAAGCGTCCGCCACCTCCCCATGGCCACGGTTGACTCTACAGACATATCCATGAGACGATCCCGCCCATCTGGACCAGGACCTGGAGCACGCCGGTGGCCAGGCCATTGGAACGCTCTCTGGCATCTCGCTCTCTGGCATCTCGCTTGATTGAGAGTTTCTTCGGTGTTTCCCCCCCCCATTGCACTGGGTCGTGATTATGCTTTATCAGACATCGGGTGTGCCTTTGCTAGCTTGACGCCTTGGTTCCTTTCTCTCGTGCTGTGCCGCTTGTCCATGGGCCATGGGCCGCCTCGTCGAAATTCCCCATGTCCATCTCTTCTCCCCACGGACGACAGTGACACAGAGTTGTCGCCATTTTCCCCTCTCGCCGCCAAAACCCGATCCCTGTTCTCTTGTCGTAATCCCTCGCCCGCCACCTGTGCTCCATATATTTTTAACGACTCCATTCATGCCATGCTGTTGTTTTTTTTGGATTTCCTGCAGTGCGCTGTTGCTGCTGCTTGCCGAGTTTGACTGAGCCTAGATGGGGGCAGGGAGGGAGCGCATTTTGATGGACTGGGATGAAAGGGCCGGGCCACCACCATCATCCACTATCACACAGCACCAACCACCACTACCAAGTGCACTACTGCTAGCTATCTTTGAAAAACCCACCCGCCGGCGCCGCCTGGACCCGGTCTACTTCCTCCTTGCCTTCTGGACCCAAGGTCGACGAACCGAACCGCAACCAACCAACCAACCTAACCCGGGCCACCGATACTACTAATCTACATGTACATATCCCATCCCGTCTGTTTTCCCCCTCGTCGCTGCAATCCCTCCCTCCCCTCCCCTTCCCACTTTGCTTTTTTGTTCTTCTTTATTTGCTGGCAAACCGCCAATCCGCCGTTCGTCTTACTGCCTCTCGCCCCCGGATCCCGAGACGGAAGCCCACTGGCCCAGCACATAACGTGTTGAAAGCGAAACAGCTTCTACTGTAAGAGCGACACAGCTGCGGGAACGAACCACCACCCAGCCCAGCGACAAAGCGATCCGTTTAGCTGCCGAACCCACACCCACTTCACCTTGCCTTATTAATTACCTGCGGCCCCGAACTCCCTGCAGCGGGCTGGCCACTGATTGCGGCGAACGCTCTCAATTACAGCGACACTCGTATAGCGGACCTTGTTTTTTTGGGCGGGAATTATCGCAAGCTTCCAAACAACCACATCGCGAATCCAACAGCAAAGGCGAAGCAGCAAAAGGTCAACAAGGCAGCATTCCCGCCCTGTTTCTGGCATTACCACGCGCATCTCCATCCGGTTCTTGGCTTGGGCCCTACCCGTTTGCCCGCTCTTTGACGCCCCAGGCATTGTCTCAGGCAGTAGTCCCCCCATCTTCAGCTTTCTCCGCCCCCCGTTTCTTCGGTTCCCCGTCTCCATCGCCGTCTTCAGCTGCTGTCGCCGCCGCCTCGCATCACCGGACGAGAAGGAGCAAAAAACAGGGTCAAAGCGAGGAATCGTTCGCGGCCGAGGCTAGAGCCTGCCCAGTCGGCTTGGCTTTTTGGTCCCCTGTGTTTATTTTTATTCCAACTTTGAACGAAAGGGATCGCGCATTCTTCGTTTTCCCATCTTTTGCTTCGGCTAGGAACTTCCTGTTCTCATCTTGCTTCAGTCACCCACCACCCTTGCGTCTAGGCGGCCGCCATCCTCGCGACGATTCAGTCCACTGCTTTCCCCGGTCTCCCAGGCGCCTACACTCTAATGTTCACGCAGCCTGTGTCATCGCCGCCTCCAGGCCCATCGCCTGCGACTGCGACGACAGCGTCTCGCCCGAGTCGGCTGCGCGGCCTCAGCTACCTGCGCAACTATACGCAGAACCACCTGCTGTCCCGCGACGGCCACCACAGCGGCAACGTCAGTGGTAGCGGCAGCGGCAGCACGTCCCCTAATCGACACACGGTCAGCCTCACGCGATCGCTCAGCCATTCGCCAACTACGACTGGTCCACCACCGCCCGCCCAGATTAACCACTTGACCCTCGTCAGTTCCACGCCCGATCCCGTGAGGATTTCCTTGGCCGCTGCGACATCAGCCTCATCCACCACCAACACCACCATCACCACTGCCACCGCTACCACGCCGCCCGTACCCACTCCGACGTCTTCCATGCCGCTTGCAAACTCGTCCAACTCTACATCCTCGCTACACTCGCAGCCCGCCTCCACCGGCGACGCCCCTAATCCCGCTGCCGCTTCAGATCCCCTCACGACACCCACGCCTGGGGACGACCAGCCCGCAATGACGAGAACACGAGCCTCTACTGCCGGCGATGCTGTCACCAACGCCTCCAACACCCCCGACACCATGCCTTCAATCCGCTTCTCCGCTTACTACGACCCGCGATCTACCCGCCCGTCACTGACCTTCCCGCCCATCTCGCGCACCCTGCCCACCGGCTCAGAAAAGATTCGCGTCGGCCGTTACTCTGAGCGAGACAGCCACTCCATGGCTAACTTGCCTGGCAACCAACCTTCGGCTGCCCCGGTTGGTTTCAAAAGTAAGGTCGTCAGTCGGCGACACTGTGAATTTTGGTACGAGGACGGCAAGTGGTACATTAAGGACGTCAAGAGTTCATCCGGTACCTTTTTGAACCACATCCGTCTGAGCCCTCCCTCCCAAGAGAGCAAGGCTTTCCCCGTCAACGATGGCGACATTGTTCAGTTGGGCATCGATTTCAAGGGTGGCGAGGAAATGATTTTCCGCTGCGTGAAAATGCGTTTGGAACTTAACCGGGGATGGCAGAACAAGCTCAATACCTTCAAGTACGTACTTTTTCACGCCTCGTGATTCACACCTCCGAAGCTTCGGTGCTGACATTATTTCCTAGTATGGCCGCCCACAAAAGGCTACAAACAATGGCTACCAGTGGAGCAGCCAGCTCCAGCTCACAGGATTGCTCAATATGTTTGAGCTCCATTGCAGTACGTTTCAAAAGAAGCCCGCATATGCGGGTTCCGCAGTATGATCCCACTAACATGTCCCTAGCCGTGCCAATCTTTGTTCGTAGCACCCTGCTCCCACACTTGGCATTTCAAGTGCGTGAGATCGCTTCTCATGTCACCCCAATATCCCATTTTTATCTGCCCCAACTGCCGCGCCGGCGCCGATCTCGAAGCAGACGTAGACGAGCTCGCCGAAGAGTGGGAACAATTGAAGAGTGAGGAGGAGGCGGAGGCAGAAGCAGAAAGTGGTGCTGATGCTGCACCGGCGGTCACGACAGCGCCTGCAGTGCCTGTCGCGACACCAGAAGCGCTTACACCAGAACCACAACACTCGGACGCCCACGAAGTCGACCCTATGGACGTGACGGTCAATATCACACCGGAGAGCCCGATGCGAGGAAGCCTACCGCACACCGTCTCTGAGCCCTTGCCAATTAGAAGTTCCGCATCAGGGGCTGGCCGACACATGACTCTGCGAGACAGCCGAACACCTTCACCTCCAGGACTGACACCAGGCGTGGAGGGACCCATCACTCCGAGGAACAACGCCGGGCCCTGGGTATTTGACGGGAGTGCCGGTCGCAATGCAGATGCGACGACAGCAGAGATGCGAAGCTTAGACGCTGCAGCAGATATGGACGTTAACGGCTCTCGCCCTAGCGACGACTCGGGCTCCCGATAGGTATGGGAGGTCAAACGACGCCAGTGGTGACCTTTACCTTATTGCTTAGACCAGTCACGATGTTGGCTCATTTGATTTGCTACGCTAGGACGCAAACCGGCGGGATCTATTCTTTTCTGGCATCATGGCGGCGGCGTCCTTCTTTTCGCACTTCCTGGGGGCTAACCTCATGCAAAGCATAGGCGTTGGTGTTTTTTTATAACTACTATTATATCGGGTCTCACAGAGACCTTGACCTGCAACTGAAGGGGAAGCAAACGAACTGGTCATTTTACTTTAACTTTGCTTTTACTAGGAGAGGATGGTCCGTATGGGGCAGGGAGGCACAGCGATCTTGTAAACGGCAGACTGCCCGGGTTTTTTGGGTGGTGGTGGAAGATAGCTGGGCATATTACATATCGTGGTTGGGGGTGGCGGTCGAACAGATTACAGGAAGGTTGATAATGAGATGGCTTATATATAAACACCATGTTTCTCTCTATACGCCTTGATATCCATTATAACATAAAGAAATCCAACGCTCTGTTCGCCATGCCTCGAACCCAAAAGTACAATCCTAAGTTCCCAACCCTTTTATTGAACCGTTGAAATGGGACCCAGAGCTTTCTTGCCACATTTTCCACACCATTTACCACTCACATGTGCATCACTAGCATGGGCCTAGTACATAGTATTGGTCTGTGCAACCGTTCGGCCTAGCAATCTGTCTTCGAAGTCAGGCTGTGTTACCTTCGACAAAATCGAAAAAGACCTACACGGAGAGGGTGCACCGGCTGTCGAGTCGAGGTGGAGCAACATGCGGTACAACGCCTTCCATCCCTCCTCATCTGTGAGCTGTGCGTTCACAATAGAGCTTGCTTCAGGGAGGGGAGTTTCCAAGGTGCTTCATCTGCGGAGTGGTCAGTATCAGACATGGAACCATGTCTATCTGTTCCGTTATCACTGCACGGGCGGCCGTGGACCGAAATTTCGCTCTGCAATACTCTGCGACAGTGCTGGCACCATTGGGATTGGTCGTGATGCTCGAATAGGTGAGTCCTGGCGGGGTACGTTAGACATCGAAACGGGAGACTGCTGGCAAGCTGGAAAGGACTCTACTAACAAGACGCTGTCAATAGCCATCATTCGGGATGAGGGACCGGTGCAGGCGTCATAAGCACCATATTTTGCGGGGTCATAAATGAAAAAAGGGCATGCGAATTTCTTCCCAACTTCGACAGTGACGCGCACGCGGCACCAACACGATAAGTGAACTTCTATTTTGGGCTTGCCTACTGGTCGTAATAGCGCCGTTGTCTAGAGGGGGTTCAGTGGACCTTAGCGGGCCGCGATAACCTTCCGACGTTCTTATCCGATGTCTCGCAGCACTGCAATTGCAATGCTGTGTTGGCGGTTCTTCATTAAAACGCGGGTCGGAAGTGCGATCAGATGGTTTGTTGTAATGTGTCCAGATGAAAAGGGCTGCACAGAGCAAAGAGAAACCCAGACCGAGTAAGGGAACGTTTACTTGTGATGTCTGGAAGTGAGTGACGATGTTGGATTGGTGCGGAGATCTGCGTTGAGGAACGGGACGAATGTGGGGGGCGGTATTGATCTCAACATGTGGAGGTGGAGGGAGTGACATGTCGAGGGCATCTTTGCAACCTGGAGAAGACAAACCCGCTGCCTACGATACAGATCAGTGGAGATCTTATGATCAGCGCGGGGAGTGAGAGACGATGGACTTACAAGTTTATTGTTACACGCCTTGATGTAATCCTTGAGGGCCGTCCACTGGGCGAGATCGAGGGTGTCTCTGGAGAGTCTTGCCCCTCTGAATCCCGGAATGATGGAGACTGCTGCAATGACTAAGCCGATAATAGCGACGAGAAGACTTGTGTCAGCTCTGCTGTGCTTGAGCGGCCACCGGCTTCGTGGAGTGCTGGGTGTGGGTGTATTGGGTCCGGGAGCGACAGCCCCAGAGTGTGGGGGATTCATTTCATATGAGAGGGAAAGATGGAGAGGGTACAGAGCCGCACTGGGTATTGATTTAATGCCCCTTCATAGATTTATCCAAGTAGCGTCTTGAGATTGAGAAGCGCTTTCAAAATCGAGAGTTTCATGTCTTAAATTTTAGGTCACGGCCTGATTTATACGGCAAGCCGCAGGTCAGAAATGCAATACGTATGGGAGCTATGTGGGAAGATTGAGTTGCCTGAAAGTGACGTTAATTGACGAAGACATGAGGCACAGTACACCAGCTAGCCTCCGGCATAAGAAGTCAAGCTCGGGCGCATTCCGAATCACTTCGGGAACTGGAGGGGTCTTTCTCGGTAGAAGTATCAGAAAAAAACCGAGCAACAATGACGGGCTTGCCTGGAGATGAAGCCAATTGGCCCGATGAAGCACACAACGCTAGCCCTGACTCGGCACCGGAAGTCGAACTCGGTCTCAATCCGATTCACTTTGAGAAGATGCAGCAAATCAGTCTTCCCTTGACAAAGGTGGTCGATATGATAGCTGGAATAGGAGTAAGCCGTGTCCTGTCGTTGTGCGGGGTCAGATGTTTCAAGTAGCGTTTTCATATAAATACAGGATGGATCAAAGTATTCCCTTAGTATGTGAGGCTAAAGAGAGGAATATTCGAGTATTTGCCCCGCTCTCTGTGGAACAAATGGGTAATTGAGGTTCAGACCTACTGATAGTAGTCTTAAGTGACGGTGGCGCTCTGGCTCGTTTACTCCAGAGCGATATTGTAATGAGGTATGTGCCACTGGACCAGTTGAGCTGGAGATACCTTGATTTGTCCTTTGGAGTCAGCTGATACTCGGGACTTCATGGAACTATCTACTTATTGTAAAGAAGCATGCGACACTGGATCAGTTGAGCTGGAAATACCTCGAATCGTTCTATGGAGCTAGCTGCCTCAAGGTCCGCTAACATGTCCATATGCCGTTTTATGGGATACTTGCTACCGGGCAACCTTTTTTGTTTACCAACACCCCGTAATACCTGGTTGCAAAACAGACACAGATAATCGTTGAGCCTCACTACAGGGACTATCATTTGGTGCGACACAATTTTTTTGTACCTGTATTGGAGGCGCTGTTAGGCAGGTATCATGAGGTGTGCAACATGATGTCTGTGGTGTTGACCTAGGAATTGGTGTTGGGTGTGCTATCTAGGGTTACGCCGGTCGTATGTCTTTTAAGTCTCTGGGCTGATGACTACCTAAGTGGGTGCTTTAGGCATTGGTAACAACTGTGATCCTTTTTGGCTCGGGTGTCAAGTTACGCGGAAGCAGGATGCTGATATGGAACAGGGATAGGTTTTCCACATTACCTACAGAGGACCATTTGAAAAGTCTTTGCCCACACTAAGGACGCCATACCCTCAAATCCTTATTAGGTAGTCTGTAATTGACAGTATATTCAGCCTCATATCGTTACAGGCTAATATCCGCTAAATCTACTGCAGCTTTAGTGGTGTTAGACTTATATTATGGCTAGCTAGGTGCACTATAATATATGGCCTCGTTTAGTACTAACGTTCATAAGATGTAGTTAATGTTCTTTTAATAAGAAAAAGCAAAATGTAGCTTACGCACTGGCAAAGACTTTTGAAATGGTCCTCCGTACTCTAAAAGCCGCTTGAAGGTAGGGGAGCACAGCTGTCGACTGTGTTAGCTTATGAGATGGATCATGCGTAAATCGGCATCAATTCAATGCACCGCACTCATACCGCCATCGGTTCTAGGTTGTTGGTGCGCAAGATATCCTTGGAACCCATTCCCATGGCGCGAACCTAGGTAGGTACGTGCTGGATTGGCCGCCAGTTGTTGAGTTACGTTACTAGATTGACATCTGTCTCTCATCAATTATGAAATAATCTGGCTAGGCCTGGATTCGAACACCGATAATTCTTGTCATTTGTGGGCAACTCATGGTGTTTACCTGCCATTAGCAGCGGCACGTTCAGTGGAAGCGTGATGGCATTATGTCATCGTCAAATATCTCGGGGGCTAAAATGATCCGGCCTATCGCCGAACCGATATCGCGGGCTTGTCGTTCTTGACTGATTCTGGACCAGGGTGCCCAAAATTCTACGGGCTGAGTCCGCGCCTAGTCGCAAACTTGTGTTGCTAATCCAGAGCCCACCAAAGGCACAACCAGGATTGCAACTTGCACCGCATTGCTGCAGAGCCATCTCTCACACATTATCCCTTCGTCGGGCCAGCAGTGCGAACATGTTGCGACAATTCAGTGCACGCCTTCCCGGCCTGGCTCGAGCGTCAGGCTCGCGCCTCTTGGGCCAGTCTCCCAAATGGTCGCTCTCTTCCCGGAGGACGATGGCTTCGCTTGGCAAGGTACAACTCACACATGTGCATGTTTGATATGGTTGCTTATGATTGTTATTTCAGGATCCCACTGAGTTAGACCAACTAACGACCCTCCCAAATGGCCTCCGAGTCGCCTCCGAGGCCCTCCCCGGGTCCTTCTCCGGCGTGGGCGTCTACGTCGAGGGAGGCTCCCGGTTCGAGAACGAAGCACTTCGAGGCGTCTCCCACATCATGGACCGCCTCGCCTTCAAGTCCACTGCGAAGCACTCCTCCGACGAAATGCTCGAACGAGTCGAAGCCCTCGGCGGCAATATCCAGTGTGCCAGCTCCCGCGAGTCCATGATGTACCAGGCCGCCACCTTCAACAACGCCGTGCCCCAGACCGTCGAGCTGCTCGCCGAGACGATCCGCGACCCTCAGATGACCGACGAAGAGGTCGCCGAGCAGATCGAGACGGCCCGTTATGAGATCCGCGAGATCTGGAGCAAACCTGAGCTCATCTTGCCCGAGCTTGTCCACACAGCTGCCTACAAGGACAACACACTCGGAAACCCGCTGCTGTGCCCCGAGGAAAGGCTGGGCAGCATCAACCGCCAGAGTGTACAAATGTACCGCGATCTGTTCTATCGTCCGGAGCGCATAGTGGTTGCATTTGCCGGTGTTGAACACAGTGAGGCTGTTCGGCTGACTGAGAAGTTCTTTGGCGACATGAAGAATGCCCCCTCAGTATCACGAACAGGCTCAGAGACGAGCGATAGCGAGTTGTCCGATAGCGAGGCCAGCACGTCACCCCTCTCATCTTCACCCTCACCCTCCTCTTCTCCTAACCTGCTCTCCAAAATCCCGTTCTTCAAGAACATCTCCACCTCAGCCGCCAACAACGCTGCCGTCCTAAACACCCCCCCCTCTCAGCTCGACATCCAACGACCCTCACACTACACCGGCGGTTTCCTCTCTCTGCCCGCGCAGCCACCAGCCCTGAACGGCCTTCCTACCTTTACTCACATTCACGTCGCCTTCGAAGGCTTGCCCGTTTCTTCCGAGGATATTTATGCCCTCGCCACCCTGCAAACGCTTCTCGGTGGTGGCGGCTCTTTCTCCGCCGGCGGGCCCGGCAAGGGCATGTACTCACGCCTGTACACCAACGTCCTCAACCAGTATGGCTGGGTGGAGTCTTGCGTCGCCTTCAACCACTCTTACACTGATTCGGGTCTCTTCGGCATTTCTGCCTCATGCCTCCCCGGCCGCACATCTGCCATGATCGACGTCATTTGCCAGGAGCTGCGGTCCCTGACCCTTGAGACAGGCTTCTCGCGCCTGCAAAGTGTCGAGGTTGGACGCGCCAAGGCTCAATTGCGATCTAGCCTGCTGATGAACCTCGAGAGCCGTATGGTTGAGCTCGAAGACCTTGGCCGCTCTATCCAGGTTCATGGCCGCAAGATCCCCGTTCACGACATGTGCAAGAAGATCGAGGAGGTGTCGATTGATGATCTGCGCCGTGTAGCCAAGATGGTCCTCACGGGTCAGACGAATAATCCTGGAAAGGGTAGTGGTGCCCCTACCGTTGTGTTGCAGGAGGCCCAGGCGTATGGCGTCAGCAACCACACCATGACCTGGGACCAGATTCAGGACCGAATCGAAAGCTGGAAGCTTGGCAGCCGTTAAAGATCTCGCCATAGAGCATTTACCAACATCAAGTGTCATCATCCCAACCGATGGGACTGGTGTGCGGCAACGCTTGACGATGTACGGGAAAGACTAATTCCTAATGACGGGATATAGAAAACGTCGTGAGGCACTCGCCGCCGCTGCTGTGCACGATGGAGAGGAGGGTGTATTATACAGCTCTTGTACGCATATAACGGATGGAATGAATCAACGGTCGTGACGTGGCTAGGCGGGCACAGTATAAGCGATGATGGGTCGGCACCGACTACACACACGCATTTAAATGAACCTTGTCATGTAAAATAGCAACAATGATGTTTCTCTACTAGACCAAAAGAACTTGAACACCAAGCCGACGCTGAAAGTCACATCAATGTTGAATGAAGAGTCTCCTATCTTTGATATCGTGCTGTAAACTACCGTATATCCCAGAACTCCTAGCACCCGCTGATGGCTGTAAGTCACAATCTACCTGTACACTGTGCGCCCCCTATCCAATCCTTTACCTGCGCCTTGTTCCGTATTCGTTAACATATTTTGCGCTAAGGTAGGATAAATATTTCTTAATGGTGATTTTTCGCTGGCCGGTGTTGAAGCGGCTGTTACAACCGTTACAGTTTCGAACGGAGGGCTTCGAGGCGATACTTTACGTCTTTCAGAGCTTTGTTGGTGGGTTTCCAGTCATCAAACTGGCGTAGCAGCTCGCTAGCCTCGTTGTGAAGCTCCGTTCGCACAAAGTTCTCCTCAAGAAGACCGCGCATGATCCACGGCAGGACATACGGGTTAGGGGAGGTCAGTGGCCCTTGGCGGGTGGTGATATCGCAGGGTGCTGGGGAGTTGGCAGGTGTGGTTTCAAGAGCATGAGAGATAGCGAGGTCGTAGACCGCATCGTCAAAGTAGATGCGGGAGTGGCCGGCGCCGGAGTAGAGAGAGCCGGCAAGAGGGATGGAGAGCTCGCGGATGAGGCCGTGGTCGGAAACGCCGAGGTTGCGGAGCTTGAGGGCGAAGCCAACGAGATGAGCGATGAAGTCGGGGGCATGGACGCGGCCGTCGATGAAGACGGCGCGATAGATATATGGATGATTGGCGGGAGAGTAGACGGCAGACTGGGTGTGATGTTAGTGGATAAATGAGAAACACTGGAAGTGAAAGCTTACCTCCATGGGCACCAGCTGATCGTCAATGCTGCCGATGAATGTGATGCGAGCGCCATGGTCTAGAACATGTTTAAGTGACGCCTCGAAGCGCTTCGAGTTGTCGCTTTCAGGGTTACCAAAGTCCCAGAGCTCCGCTGCCGAGCCCATCAAGAGGCTAGACTTGATATCTGGGAAAGGACCCATAGAGACACCAGCCATGGCACAAACACCAATTTTGGCGTTGGTAATGATACCGAGATCAATGAGCTTCTCGAGGAGCATAATGCTAACGGGGACGCCTTGGGAATGGCATGCGATGACAACAAGGTCTGCGCTCCGGATGTGATCGATCCAATTCAACATGAGCTTCCAAAGGTTTTCCACACGGTCCTTGATCTTGCCTTCGCCTTCGAGAGCCACTTTTTCGATCTCGCAGTCACCGCATCCGTGATCCTCGGCCCATCTTCGAATGGACTCGGCACAGAGGTTGGCAAATCGTAGTGAAGTACCAGTGGGTTGGCCCATCATCGGCCGAAGGTAGGTAGCGGGGAAGAGACCATGAACGCCGATGGCGATGGCCTTCTGGATCTTGGGCGGATCTTTGACGCGGACAACATGGTTTGCTGAGGATTGTTGTGTTCGAAGCAGGAATTGTGTGATTTGTTTGAGAATGGAAGGATTTTCTTTCATCCTATATGTGCTGGAGAATGATGGAAGCAAAAGATTATTGGAGCCCTTTGTTGAAGATTCAGAGTCGGCAATGGATTGATTCGAAGAATCAACTCTTGCAGGAGGGATAGTTGGTTGTTGAAGATCTTGCAACTGAGGGGCTGTACTTGTTGGCGTGGATGCCCCAGATGGTGAAGTAGATGGAGAATCAATTTCCATCGACTGTGGCCGAAGTCGCTTGTTCCTACGCCAAGTCGATCTGCCTGTTGCCTGGATATCCTTTGGCTTGGAGCCTACTTTTGGAGCCTTGGACGGTGTCTGAGACACATCACACTCCTCCATGGGTTTGGGCTGAGCTTCGGAGCCATCGCCAATAACTGCCATCTCCCCAGATTCCGCATGAGCCGTTTGACCCTTCGCTTTGGGCGAGTCCTTGGACCAGAAAGCCCATGTGGAGCCTGCTTGAGGTGGAGGTGCATGCTTGTGGGGGACCGGTGGTGCATCTGTTATGGTGGCATCGCTAGATGCAGGTTCTGGTGCAGCCTCTGGTACTGGCTTTGATGCTGGCTCTGAAGAGACGTCGGGCTTCGCGGTCGCATCTTTGGTTTGCTCCGTAGAAGCATGCCAGAAGCCAAACCAAGACGTGGCTGGCGCACTTTTGGCAGCTTGGGGCGAGTCAGGTTGAGAGGGTTCGGTCTGGGCCGTGGGTGTGGCTGGTCGAGGCGGTTCGGTTTCCTTGGTGGAATCTATTTCCATCATTTCGGGTCCAGCTGGAACGGCAGAAGCCTGGGTTTCCGTTACAGGCGTCCTGGACAGCCAACCGAGCCACCCAGATGATGTCGTAGGTCGCGTAGGAGTAGCCGTTGTTGAAGTTGCTTCGGGATTCGGTTTGGGAACGTCGTCGGGGATTTTGGAGATGTCGCCTGGGGGTATCTCGGGCTCGGGCTGCTGACCTGACGGGTCCGGAGTATCGTTCGTTGCAATCGCTTCGTCTGGCTTGGCCTCAGGGATATTTGGTAATCCTCGAACGGAACCGTTCATACTGTGAAGACTGGAGGCGTCGTCTGCCTTTTTGGATTCGAACCGACTTAGATCGGGCGCTTTGGTCGATTTGACAGTACCGCCTAGGATGTTTTCTCTCGCGACAGAAGTGGACGCGGTCGCCTTGGGGGGTCTCGGCCACGAGCCGTACCAGCTCTTGGTCTTGCGGATCTAGGAGAGCGGGGAGACGTTAAATCGAGTGGATGGCAAGATGGGATTGGATGATGAAAGAGCCATACCTCGTGATATTTTCCTTGCCCCGCCAATGCAGCACTGCTTTCGTTGGCCAGCCGAGATGGCGGCATTTGCTGGTCTTTGAGTGATGGGGATGGTTCCGAGGTTGCAGGGGCCTGTGATAGTGACGTAGCGCTCTCAGTTGTAGCGACGGGGTTCGCCATAGTCTTCGGTGTTGTTTTTGCCGGGTTTGGGCGAACCCTCTTTCGTGGACTCATCGCGTAAGATATGCAAAGATAAAGAGAGAAGCATCCTTGGGGGGTGAGAAATCTAAGGACGTGGCCTGGCGTTTAGTTCGTCATGGATGCATCTGTAGCGCGATGGCCGACGTTCATGTGTTAATGAAAGCGTGCCTAGCGATGGCGGTTTAACTCGAAGGGTGCCTTATCAGACAGCCCCACGCCTTCCCCCCCTCGGCTGGATTCGGCTTAGATCGCCACGCGCTACAAGGGGCGATTACGGAGCAGGCACTTTGCTGGGAATTCCAGCAAAATTGGTGCCTGGGCGCCCGTTGACCAATGCACCGGAACCGGGAAAACCTGTCGCCAGCTATCAGTCCGCATATTCTTATCGGCTTATCGGCCTATCGATCGTCCCGCCAGTCGAAAAAAAATTCGAGCCCATGGTTTTCTAGGTACGATCGATCCCACTCTCAGAAGCGACAAAGCAGTTGGTGTTGCGCCAGCCCTTTTCGCGATGAGCAACCTCAAACGCAAGGATGCCCCCGGAGGCAATCCTCCCTCTAAATCAGCAAAGAACACAAAGGAAGCGAGGCCCTCGAAAAAGGACGCCGCTAGCAAAGATGCAAAGTCCGCTGCAAAGTCCCCCAAGCCCAAGACGAGCTCCGCCGATGTTCCTGTTAAGGCCCTTATCACCTCCGTCTTGAAGGAGGAGGAGCCAATGTTCCCCCGAGGCGGTGGCAGTGTCCTCACTCCCCTCGAACATAAGCAAATTCAACTCGAGGCCAAGGCTGATGCCATCCGCGACGAGGAATTCAACACTGGCGGCAAGGCGCTCAAGAAGACCAAGCGGAAGTCGGCACTGAAGAGCAGCAAGAAGGGCGACAAGAAGGGTGGCGAGGGGGAGCAGGATAATGTTTGGGTCGAGAGTCTAAGCTTCAAGGTAGGATACGGCATTGTCTGTAATCCCGATTCACTACTGACATGTACGCGCAGCGACTGGTCAAGGGATCTCTCGTCCTGGGACAGGTTTCACGGATCAACAACCTCGATATCGAAGTCGCGCTTCCCAACAACTTGATCGGCCATGTTTCAATTGTGGCTGTATCAGAGCAGCTGACCGAGCGATTGCAAAAGGATGCTGTTGACAGCAACGACGACGATGACGATGAGGACGAGGACGAGGAGGATGGTGTCGAATTGAAATCTATCTTTGCCATTGGCCAATACCTTCGACTCTCTGTTCTCTCCACTATGGACGAATCGACCCCCGGAAAGAATAAGCGACGCATCGAGCTCTCGCTGCGACCTGCGGAGACCAATGCTGGCCTCGAGCCGAGCGATGTTGTGACCAACAGCACGGTCATGGCTTCCGTTGTCAGCGTCGAGGATCGAGGATTCGTCATGGACCTCGGCATCCCAAAGCTGAGTGCCTTCCTGCCAAAAACCGAGGTCGACTCAGACATGGATGAGCAGAGGCTTCGACCCGGAGCTGTCTTCCTCTGCCAAGTCACCAACAAGGGCGCGAATGGCAAGATTGCCCAGCTGTCGCTGTTGCAGAAGAAGCTCGGTGACCCTAAGTCTGTCCCCCACGAAGCGCATACGATTAGCTCTTTCCTTCCCGGCACTATTGCCGATGTGCTCGTCTCCAACACCGACCGCAGAGGACTTGCTGGAAAGGTCTTGGGTAGTCTCGATGTCACAGCCGATCTTATTCACTCTGGTGTTGGTCCTGCAGGAGTCAGCCTCGAATCAGCCTATAAGATTGGCTCAAGGGTCAAAGCTAGAGTTATTTGCAACTTCCCTACCGCCAAAGAACCCAAGCTGGGAATTTCTCTGCTTCCTCACATTACCTCCCTGGAGCAGAAGCGCCCCACGAAGAAGACCGACGCTAACAAACTCCCCACTGACCTGCTACCGATCTCTTCTCTTGTGGAGAAGTGCACTGTCCGTCACGTAGAGACTGAAATTGGTCTGTTCGTCGACATTGGCATCCCGGGCCTGAGTGGTTTTGTCCACATCTCTAGAGTCAAGGACGGCAAGGTTGACGCGCTGTACGAATCGAGCGGCCCCTACAAGGTTGGATCCGAGCACAAGGGCCGAGTCGTTGGATACAACGAGGTGGACGGCGTCTTCCAAATCTCCTTCGAAAAGACAGTCCTGGAACAACAGTACCTGCGTCTCGAGGATGTTCCCATCGCAGCGGTCGTTACTTGCGAGGTCGAAAAGGTTGTCATCAAAGAGAATGGAGTCAGCGGTCTCATTCTCAAGATCGCCGAGGGCATCACCGGATTAGTTCCCGAGACTCACCTGTCTGACGTCCGCCTCCAGCACCCCGAGAAGAAGTTCCGAGAAGGGATGAAAGTCAAGGCCCGCGTTCTTTCCACTAATCTGTCTAAGAGGCAGATACGACTTACCCTTAAAAAGACTTTGGTCAACTCTGAAGCACCTGTAATCAAGTCATATGAAGATGTCGTCGTTGGTATGCAGGTTCCTGGTACCATTGTCAAGATTCATGCCACTGGCGCCTTCATCCAATTCTTTGGCTCAATCAGGGGCTACCTTCCCGTCTCTGAGATGAGCGAAGCTTACATCCGCGACCCCAACGAGCACTTCCGTGTTGGCCAGGTCGTCAGCGTCCATGCTCTGGATGTCGACCCCGAGACAAAGAGATTTGTGGTGTCGTGTAAGGATCCCTCAGCCTTTGGCCTGGACAAGCAGAATGCCCTGAAGGCCTTACAACTTGGAGACATCATCTCTGCCAAGGTTACCCAGAAGACGGAAGACCAGGTCTTCGTTGAGTTGGAGAGCGGACTGAAGGCGATTCTCCCCGTTGGCCAACTTACCGACAAGTCGGCCTCCAAGAACCAATATGCCTTGAAGCGAATTTCTGTTGGCCAGACCATCTCCAATCTAATGGTTATCGACAAGAACGAGAACCGCCGAGCCATCATCCTCACCCAAAAGCCAAGTCTCATTAACGCCTCGAAGAACAAGTCTCTGCTTACCCGATTTGAAGATGCCAAGGAGGGCAAGGTTTTTGCAGGATTTGTGCGAAACGTCACTCTCACTGCCGTCTTTGTACAGTTTGCCGGAGCCCTCCACGCGTTGCTACCCAAGTCCCGGCTTTCTGTCGATGTGCAGGCGTTGCCTGACTTTGGCCTGCAGAAATATCAGTCTATTGAGGTTAAGGTCATCTCGACGATCCCGGACCTGAAGCGAATTCTGGTTGCCCCTGCCGACTACGACGAGACGGCTGACCCGAGCAGGAAGCCTAAGTCGACGGAAAAGCCTGATGATGATTTGTCGGTTGGAAGCGTTGCTGAGGCCAAGATTACCTCTATCAAGGACACCCAGCTCAACGTGCAACTTGTCGATACTCAGACGCAAGGGCGAATCGATGTTTCCCAGGTTTTCGACAACTGGGAAGACATTGTCAACTCCAAGGATCCTCTCGACAAGTTCAACAAGAAGCAGGTCCTGAAGGTCCGTGTTTTGGGAATTCATGACGCCAAGGACCACCGCTTCCTACCCTTCTCCCACCGCTCCGTCCACTCTGTACTAGAGTTGACTGCGAAGCCAAGCGACTTCAAGCCCGATACTCTTAAGCCTCTGTCGCTGGACCAGCTCAAGGTGGGGGACAGTCACATCGCCTACGTCAACAACTCTACTCCTCAGTACCTTTGGGTGAACTTGTCACCTTCAGTGCGTGGCCGTATTTCCGCAATGGAAGCATCAGACGATTTATCTCAACTCAACGATCTGGAGTCCAACTTCCCTATTGGCTCAGCCCTGAAGGTTAGGGTTACTGCCGTCGATGTCCGAAATAACCGCCTTGATCTGTCTGCTCGTTCTTCCACTACCTCTGAAGCCGTCAACTGGAGTGTCTTGAAGCAAAACATGGTCCTTCCTGGACGAGTGACAAAGGTCAATGAGCGTCAAGTCCTTGTCAAGCTTAGCGAGCTGGTCTCTGGCCCCGTGCACCTTCCTGATCTTGCCGACAACTTCGATGACGTGAACACTACGAACTACAAGAAAAATGACATTGTTCGCGTGTCAATTGTTGAGCTGGACCAGAGCAACAAGAGACTCCGACTATCTATCCGGCCTTCCCGCATCCTGAGCTCCACTCTCCCCGTCAAGGACAAGGAGATAAGTGAAGTATCTCAGCTCAATAATGGAGACATCATCCGAGGCTTCGTGAAGAATGTTGCCGACAAGGGACTGTTTGTCCTCCTTGGTGGACAAGTCACTGCTCTCGTTAAGATTTCCAACCTGTCCGATAGATTCTTGAAGGAGTGGAAGGATCACTTCCAAGTTGATCAGCTTGTCAAGGGCCGAGTTATTGCCGTTGATCCTATCACACGCCATATAGAGCTGAGCCTGAAGTCCTCGGTTGTTGACGAGGACTACACTCCACTGCTTACCCTTAACGACATCAAGGAGGGCCAGGTAGTGACCGGCAAGGTTCGAAAGGTTGAGGAGTTTGGAGCCTTCATCCTCATTGACAACTCGGCGAATGTTAGTGGTCTTTGCCATCGTTCTCAGATGGCCGAGAAGTCCGTACAGGATGCGACCAAGTTATACAAGGAAGGCGATGCCGTCAAGGCTATGGTTCTTGAAGTTGATGTCAAGAAGAGGCGTATCACCTTTGGCTTGAAGCCTTCTCTATTTGGTGACGATGACTCCGACATGGAATCCGATAGTTCTGAACAAGGTGCCGCCCTTGAAGATGACAAGGACAGTGATGAGGATATCGAAATGGGGGATGGAGGCGTGGAAATTTTCGGTACTGATAACGCGGATGATTCTGACGACGATGAAGAGGATGACGAGGAAGAGGATGAGGACGAGGACGAGGACGATGGTGAAGATGAGGATGACGAGGAAGATGAGGAGATGGAGGACCGACCTACGAAGAAGACCAAGGGACTTGGTGCTGGCAAGAAGTCAGAGTGGGCTGCTGACCCATTCGCCGACTCGGAGTCTGAGTCTGAGGATAGGTCCAAGGAGGATAAGAAGACAAAGAAGGCAAAGAAGGGCAAGAGAGAGGCCCTGGTTGACAGGACAGCTGAACTAGATGCGAATGGCCCTCAAACATCTAGCGACTACGAACGACTTCTGCTGGGACAGCCTGACTCCTCCGAGCTCTGGATTGCCTATATGGCGTTCCAGATGCAAGTGAGCGAGCTCTCCAAGGCCCGCGAGGTTGCGGAGCGTGCTATCAAGTCCATCAATATCCGAGAAGAGACGGAGAAGCTCAATGTCTGGGTCGCGTACCTCAACTTGGAGGTTGCATATGGCAGCAAGACCACGGTGGACGAGGTGTTCAAGCGGGCTTGCCAGTACAATGACGAGCAAGAAGTCTTTGAGCGACTGGCCAGTATCTACATCCAGTCCGAGAAGACCAAGGTAAGAAGCCCAACAATTTTTGACGGAGGTTCATTGCTAATTAGTACCAGCTTGCCGGTGAATTGTTCGAAGCCATGGTCAAGAAGTTCGGTGCCAAGGCTCCAGGTGTATGGATGAACTACGCTCACTTCTTGCACGTTACACGCAACGACCCTGCCGGAGCTCGAGCCCTTCTGCCCAGGGCCACCCAGCAGCTGGCCAGCCACCACAGCCAGAGCTTGGTCAGCCGATTCGCCGCTCTGGAGTTCCGATCCCCCAACGGCGAGCCTGAGCGTGGCCGGACCATGTTTGAGGGTCTCTTGGCCGCCTGGCCGAAGAAGGGTGATTTGTGGAGCCAGTTGCTCGACCTTGAGACTGGCATTGCTGGTGCCGACGCTGATCCCACTGCCGTGAGGGACGTTTTCGAGCGGAGGACGAGGGTCAAGGGGCTCAAGCCGCAGCAGGCGGAGAAGTGGTTTAGGAGATGGGCTGCTTGGGAGGAGAAGCTAGACCCCAAGGGCAAGGACAAAGTGATGGCCAAGGCTCAGGACTGGGCTGCCTCGTTCAAGGCCAGGAAGGAGGCCGAAGCCGCTGCTGCCGAGGATGACGAGATGGAAGAATAATCTGTGGTCCTTGTTTCATTTTCGGATACCATTAAAGGAAGTCAAAAGTTATCAAAGAGAGCATTGTTCATAATGAAATGTTTGATAGTTCTGTGAATTGTGGTACGTTCTTGATCGAGTCTGGTGACAAGGGTGTTGGTCCATTGTCGTTATCTCTATAGATGTCCTGGGCCATGTAGTTGATCATTTTCCGCCACGAAATGGTAAGACCGTCATAACACTTCGTGGAAAGTACTCATGTAAGTTACATCCGCCACCGATTTAGAAGATTTGTCAATCTCGAAAGAAACGTTGCAACCAAACGATATATTCCTTACATATCGTTAGTTGCTGATCTCTTGAGTGTGCGGAGCGTGTCGCTGCTGGAATGATGCCCGCCCACGAGCTCGTATCCAGTTTACGAAGTAACTAGTGAAGTTGTCTTAGATGGGCTGTGGCTTGACTAGTAGTCATGAGCTCATGTCATGATGAAGCGGTAAGCGGACCCTCTTCCCCCGCGCGAATCGTTATCTCTCAGGGCATTCGCAACAAAGATATTGCGAGCTGATCACGGACGTTTGGGATGGGCTGAAACTTTCTGTATTTCGTCATCCCGTGGAATCATCCGTATCGAGTCATCCCCTCGTATGTGCCGATTTCGCCATGCTGCAGCTGAGCCCGTCACACGTGGATCTCACCGCCCAATTCCACTCCTTAGGCCAAACAAAATCAGAGACATCACATCATTGCTAAAATAAAATCCGAACAAATCAAATGAGAAAACGCCACTTGCTGACACCGGGCCGTTTTCTACACGATGCGGGGCGCACTGACGGTGTGCTGAGATGCGTGTCGAAGTGCCGGACAACTCGGCACAGGCAAGGGGAGATCTGCAGTGCTTTTAGCGGGCTTTTGGGGATGACGGGTGACCGCGGGGAAGAAATACGAGCTGATCGGGGACGTCTTTTGAGGCGGGAGCGCTGAAAATAGAATAGATGGGCATGCGACAGGGATGGTGGCTGCTTGGTGATGGAACCGAGATGGGCCGACTTATAAAAGGCTTGGGATCTGGAAGAAGAATTTACTGTCCACTTCAAGACATCAATTCAAGCTCACATTCAAACACTTCTCTTACTACAAACAAACCAAAATAACCACTTGCAAAGATGCGTTTCTCTCTCGCCGCCGTCGCCTCTCTCCTAGCCGTCGCCCAGGCGCGCATCAACGGCATCTCGGTGCCGGCGACCATCAAGCCCGGCGACACCTTCGACGTCATCATCGAGAGCTCCAACTACATCCAGAGCGTCTACGATGTCGCTATCGCCATCGGATACGCCCCGGGCAAGGGGTACCCGGATTCGCTTTACAATGTGGCCGATTCGTTTTACCTCGGACCTGGTACGCCATCATGAGCGTGTAGAGATAGATGTACGGGCTAACAGGATAATCTAGACGAGTCGAACCAACTTCACAGCTTCAACAAGACCATCACCATCCCCAAGTCAGTCGCAAAGGGCAAGGGTCTCGTGACGGCCTCGCTGATGAGCCTGTACGGCGCTGCCTACTCGCCGACGCTGACCAACTACAACGTCTCGGTTACGTTTGGTGACAAGACGAGCAAGAAGTACAAGTCTAGCTTTTAAGCTGGATGGGATGGGTTGACTGGGGATATATGAGCGACAAGAGGGCATTGAATGTCTGACTGTAGGAGTGGACTGGGCATCGAATAGAGCAACATGTAGCGAGATAGACTGAGATTTATATAAAACCCCTGCACAAGCAGGTTCTTTGCATTGAGATTCACTCAACTGGTCGGAAGCTATCTAAAAAAATTCCCGACTATTCGCCCCAGTCATCGAGTGCATACAAATCAGTTGTTATACTCTTGAGTATGTATTCTCTAAGTAGGGTATCATCTATATCACACACGCCTCACCCCCAAGTCTCATCGCTAGCCGCCCGAAGGACATGACCGCCTATTTCATGCTATATCGCGTAGGTATGTTTATTTTGTTTTAGGATTGACCACCTTCATCCCATTGGCGCTGCCCCAGACGCTGGCGCTCACTTTTGCAGGGATCTTTCTCCCCCGAAGACGTTGGTCGATGAGCCACATGCCCACCACGAACTGTTGGCGTCCGAGAACGCCCTGTCCTGAGCTGTCGACTAGATCCCAGACTTCAGCCAACTCATCTACGGGTAGGCGAGAGCGCTTCCACACCTCGCGGACCACGAGGTTAACAACGAACTCGCTGGCTTCTGCCTTTGGAGTGCTCATAGGTGAGTGCAGGCTAAGCAAGACGCCGCGATTCGAAGCCCACACAGCTTCATATCGCTTGCGTTCTCGCGGCGTAATCTCTTCCCGCCACCGTTTCCGTGAGCCTTCGTGATGGGTGTGCTTCTTTCCAGTGTGTAATTTCCGGAGGGGCCCTTTCTTGTGACGATCTCCTTCGTCATCCGACAGTTTCGGAGGTTGTCGAAGAGTCTGCATCATGCGAGGTGATTTTTGTCGCCTCGGGAGAGTGGGTGCTGAGAGACTGCCGCCAGTATTGTGTGGCGTGAGACGCGCAGATGCGAGGGAGCTGGCCATGATGGCATCCGCAAGAGAGTCCAGAGGCAAACTAGTCACAGAGGAATTCTGGGGGCGATGGCGTCTTAGATCTCGCGACGGCGAAGGAGGCATGCTGAAGGAGGGTTGCTTGATTTTGTGTCTAGGCAGAGATGGAGGTGAAGGACGTTCGGGTGACTGAGCGGAAGAAGCGGATACGAAGGTATCGTCAGAGGATGCCGAGTTCGCCGTTGTTGGGCGTTTATCCACTGAAGCTGAAGCTGGAGCCGGAGCTTTTGAGCCTGTGGGCTTGGGGGTGGCCTGCCGAGGAGGAGCTTGTCTAGGAGGAGGAGCTTGCTTTGGAGTAGACCGCCGTGGCGCAAGAGGAGGTGGTTGGTCTTGAGCGGCTTGCTTCGCTTGAATCGTAGGCTTGTTAGAACCTCGGGGCTTTGGCGGCGTAGGTGGTTGTTGTTTTGGTTTGAGCTTCGGACTTCGCCTTGAGGGATCCGGAGATGGAGGTGACAGGATATGGGTTGGTGCGCGGGTGACGATCTGAGGTGGTGTTGAGGGACGGAAGACAGGCTTCGAGGCTGGTTTCGAAGGTCGTCGCGGCTTAGGCGACAATACTTCGGGTAGCGACTGGGTAATGGGTTTAGGAGGAGGCGTCGACGGCCGAGGCTTCGGTTTCAACTTTGGTTTAGGCTTGACTTCGAGGGCCATGGTAACAGGCGGCTCTGGCACCTCGGTGATGCTATCGTTAGAGTTGGCAGGCGATCTTGCTGGCGATCTTCTAGGCGACAGTCGCTTGACGGGGTCACCAGCTCTAGTCTGCTCAAACATAGAGATGAGGGATCCCATAGGCGCAATGGACCCAGAGTCGACCACTTCGCCGCTGCTGGACGAGCTCGCCGCTCCCACGCTGGTCCTCCGACGCGGCGTCCGCACCTTTGGCGTAGGACTGGCGTTTCTGCTGGCGGCGAGCGTCGCCGCGATGAAGCTCGCGCTCTTGGGGTCAGCCTTGGCGGACGCGTGCTGGTATCCCGGTTGCAGCTGCTGCGACGGGCTTGCGCCGAGCTGGTTCATGACCCGGGCGCCTCCGTGCATCTCCGGGTCGGCGAGGCTGCTGCCGGTGCTGTGAGCACGGAGGTGCTTGACGGGGCTCCGGGGCCAGCCGGCCGATGTCGTCGCCGCGGTCAAGGCGCCATTGTCCCGTTTCGGCGGAGGCGGCGCCGGCTTCTTCTTCTGGAAGGCCAGCGACGCGCCGCGCAGGGCCGTGGCCGCGGGATCGGTCGAGCCGGTGGTTTGTTGTGCGACGGGATTCATCGCGGGTACGTGTTCAGGACGACATGACAAGGGGAGATCGGTTTGTAAGCGACGGTGTTGGCGATGACGAGCAGATATGGGATTTCTCGAGGTAGGCGGATGACTCGGCGACGGATATAGGATCGAGGGCAATGGTGCGACGTCGAAGCGAGGGTTTTGTTGTTTTGTTGAACCGAGCAAGCCTCACCGAGTACGAGTTGCGCGGCTGCGACGGAAGTGCAACCACTCACTCCTTTCAATCATCCAGTACGGAGAGTACCAACCTCTCTAGCTGCTTTTAGGGCCCTGAGGTAATCATCTCAGCCCGCCTTTCCAGGGGTCTGCGTCATGTCTCTCCAGCGACATTTCAGGGGTTTGAGGGGGGGCACCTCCCACATGGTCGGGACCCGCCTGTGAACTCCACTGAAGAGACATTTCACCGAACGGCGAACGCTGAGGCCCCCCCTACACCCCAACCAATAGCGGGTTCTAGCGCAGCCGTTAGCGGGGGTTCTTAGTTCGCGGCCGCCATTTTTAGACAAGCCCCCGATGCCCCCCCCAAGGCCCTGTGAGGGTGTTGCTGCATCTCACTAACCCGCCCATCAAAACCGCCATTCTAAGTTTGTTCTAGAATAAAGAGGGAGAGGTCTGTTGGACTAAGTAACCTAGAATTTCTATTTCAGTCTAGGGGTTTTCGTTGATCGATGACCGCTCTTCTATGTTCCGATGTGACATGCAGATCACGTCACAAGAATCCTAGAGTTCTCGGCGTTTATCCATAGTGACGTATTCAACTATCCACCACAGCAGGTAACACTGAGAGGGTGCCATCACACTCTCTCTCCTCGGATTTCGTATCACCATTGTATTACGAATTCATCTACTCCTCTATAAACATTATTCAATTCAAATCAACAGTCACTTTACGTCTTGTCCTGCTTACTCAACGCAGAGCCATCGCCTTGCGGGTTATCTAAGCCAGAATCCGTCCCAATAAAAGCGTTTCTTCCACTACCATGCGGCAACTCGATGAGCCCTGCTTTCTTTTTGAACAGACCCAGCCATTGAAGATTGTCAGCCCAAGTCTGGTCCCACGCATTGCCTGGGCCGTACATGATCTCGCTCGTCTTAGTCCGCAGATGGTTATCGGTCGGAACACGACCATGGCTGAGCTCTTCCGACACGTAGGCAAGGAGAAGGCTTTCTACTTGTCGATATGAATGAGCCGATGCTTGAGTAACTGGACTTGGCGCACCCGACTCCAGCGTGTTTTGCTCAAGGAGGGACAGCTCGCTTGTGAGGTGACTGACGTCCAGATCAGTAGGTCCGGTGACATGGCTCGCTTGCGATGCTGAAAAGGGCTCCATTGTATCATGCTGTTCGCCGATCATAAACGCCGGCATGTCGTTTTCTACAAGGTCATCAATGTGAGCATCGAATCCTCGGCCTCCTTTCCATTCCTTCATGCCTGCCCCCTGCTTGAAGTGATTCGCAAGATGCCGCTGTCTTTCTGTCCAGGTCGTCATCAGTATGTTGCAGAACCCACAACGAGAATTGACCATGTCCAGGGCGGAAAACCAGGCCGCCATATTTTCGTTGAATAGGCACTTGTTGTGGACAATCCGTAGATGCTGTCGCAAATGATCTTTGCGGCGGAAAATACGCTCTTCAGCGGGCCTTGCTTGGCAAGCCGAGTAGTTGTGTGTTGATGTGTGATCTGGACTTGGGTCAAGCTGACCACAAAACACGCAGCAGATTACTCCATCTGGTTTTTGTACGAATGGGCCAGACTTTGCGCATCTAGGCAGGTTCATGTCAGCGATGTTGTGTACTGGACTGTCCCACGATTCATGTCGTTCCCACTCGTGATACTAGAGTCGATATTTTACACCATAGAGAAGAAACGTACTGCCATTGTTCAAGACTGAGATGCACGCTCGTCTCATGCCGTTGCCAATCATATTTTGTTTTAAAGGAGTCAGTGCAAAACGTGCATTGGTACTTCCTTACCCGCGACTGCCTTGCAGCGCTTGGCCTTGCAGTGACAGGCTTCCTTCGTCTCCGCTTGCGGAGATTCTTGGATATAGAAGAGGCGAGGGAATCGACCGACCCAACTGAGGAATCGGACTGGGCGGTATACGGCGTGCTCACGCCCATGTAGGAGTCGCCAAACACGAAGTCATCCACTTGGCCTGATTCGGATCCTTCTCTGGAGAATGAGGGTCCAAATGGGCTGAGGTCCACCAGAGGGGATGCCAGCGGCCCGGTGAATTCTGGATGAGGTTGTGGGAAATTCTGACTGGCATTCTGTCAGTATAATCCACGTCCAGTGATAAGTGCAGTGCCGGTTCTACTAACATTTGAGGAGATCCCATACCCGCCCAATTGGTCGTCGCCGATGATGGATCGAATACTGGTGGTTCGACATGTTGACTTGCCTGATAGAAGCCCTGGTCAACTGCTAGTGATGGGTCGTCGTTCACAGCAATGGCCTGGAGGCTACCATCCTGCTGTAAAGCCGGACCCGAAACAAAGCCACTATTTAGCCACAGAGAGTAATTCTGATCAAACAAAGGACCAGCTTCAAACGTCCTCCCTTGGCTGTTGGGCGATATCGGAAACAGTCCCGGAGTGGAGACCCGGTTCAGGCCATGACGAGAGGCCCTGTTCTGCGACGACGGATGGTCCTGAGGGGGTGGCGTATCCTGGCCAGCCAGGGCGTGTGTCGATCTCATCTTTGGCCTCACAATTGCTACTGCAGCAAGCCTGTCGTCGGACCTGTCGAAGGGGAAAGCGGACAGGCCGACGATTGTTTCTGTGTCTCCCGAATACCGGACCATTCAGTCGGGCATGGCTCGAGATGTGGGGTTTCCGTTTTGGCTAATAGTAATGCGATCCTGTTGCGTGGAACCTACGCCCTACACTCGACAAGGTGACAAGCGCTACTGGTTAACCTTCACGCCCTACAGTAGTTTGGAACGTATGCAAGATAGGAATTGGCGTATCGCGATAGGCGCCGATGGTGATGAGTTGTTGCTGATCCAGAAACTATTTAGTCTAACACGTAGACTAGACGGGCTTGAACTTCGTAGTCATACGCCCTGCCTTCAACACATGCCCTTCGATACACCGCCCTAACTAAAACAATCACTTACACCAAAATGCCCGCTGCGTCTGAGGCTATCACCGAACTCAACGGCTCTGGCAACCCGCTCGATGCTTCCAAACTCATCTTCACACAATCCACGGAACTAAGCCCCGTGCCAGAGCCAGGATCAGCAGAGCAATGGGCCCAAAATGTCTGCTGCGACCACATGGTGACTTGCCGGTGGACATCTAAGGGAGGATGGGAGGCGCCTGAGCTGAAGCCGTTTGGCGACCTGGCCATCTCTCCCGCGGCGTCCTGCCTACACTACGCAACCCAGTGCTTCGAGGGTATGAAGGCGTACCGTGGGTTCGACGGGAAGCTGAGGCTATTTCGACCGGATCGCAATGCGCAGCGTTTGGTCATGAGCTCGAAGAGGGTGTCACTTCCGGGTTTCGACGAAAAAGAGTTAGTGAAACTCATCATGGCATTGATGAGAGTAGATGGACCCCGTAAGAGCTCTATACCTTCACATGCAGTGGTTTCACTCACGATTGGAATACAGGCTGGCTTCCCAAGGACAAACCGGGAAAGTTCCTTTATCTTCGCCCAGCCATGATCGGCAGCGGTCGTCAAGTCGGCCTCCATGTCCCCAGCGAAGCGACTCTGATGATCATCGCCATCTCATGGCCAGACTTTTCCACCGAATCCCCGCCCGGTGCCTTGCCGCGACCCCCTGGCCTCCGACTTTTGGCATCACAGAACGGAGAAACCAGGGCTTGGCCGGGAGGTTTTGGACATGCCAAATTGGGTGCCAACTATGGGCCGAGTTTGCTCTCCCTAGGGGACTGCCGCGAGAGAGGGTACGATCAGGTCCTGTGGGTTCTCGGGGCCGACTGCCAAGTGACCGAGGCTGGTGCCAGCAACTTCTTCGCCGTGGTCAAGAGTGCTGAGACGGGCCGGGCGGAGCTTCTCACGGCTCCCTTGACCGACAAGATCATCCTCGCGGGAGTAACTAGGCAGTCCGTCCTCGAACTTGCCCAGTCGAGATTACCCAAGGAGTTGGAGGTGGTAGAGAAGCACTTTACCATGTATGAGCTGCAAAAGGCGTGGGAGGAAGGGCGACTTGTCGAGGCTTTTGTTTCTGGAACCGCGGCAAGTCAATTGCTAACACAATTGTCACGACTTATAGCTAACAATGTGTCTAGTTCTTCATTACGCCGGTTTCGGTGATACACTTCGGGGGTCAAGATTTGGACATTCCTGTGAGCCGTAAAGACTCGGAGGCGACCTTTGCGACTTTGCTGAAGGGCTGGTTGAAGGATATTATGTACGGGGTAGAGCCTCATGAGTGGGGTGTAGTTATTCACGACGAAGCCGATGCCTTGGCTGCCGAGTGAAGTGGTTGCAAGACAGGGGAATGAAGGACGAGATATCTGGGGCGCATTAAACGTGTGCCAAATCAGAATCGGAACTGAACAAAAAAACAATAAAACTAGTTTCAAATGAGCGGTGATGAACTCAGGGAGTCGCGGTCAGTGACTTGGATTTGTGGCATATCTTCCTAAAAGCCGGGTCAATATTCTGTCATGCAGTCGACAAGTCGATAGCAAGTGTCAACGCGCCGCTGTTTGCCATGCTGTATACACCATATTACACCCTTATTTTCCTATCCGCGCCCTTGTTCGTCATCTTTGTTTGATTTGATCGACGTTTGCACTATCCTTGGTATGTATGAAAAAGCAGCTCGGGATAGATTTTAGCGCCTTGTCGAGCGACCCAACAAGTGCTATCCTGTGCATCTCAAAGGGCGTGTAGAAGGGCGCAGGGCGCGGAAGAAAAGCGCACAGGGCGTGCAGGGCGCACAAACGGCGCACAAAAGGGCGCGTAGAAAGGCGTGCAGAAGGGCGTATAGGAAAGGCGTATAGAAGGGCGTACAGAAGGGCGCAGGGGAGCGCGTGGAGCAGGAGTGAATGCGGAGGCGAGTAAAGCTAAGACGTGTCTCTCATAGATGACTTAGAAGCGAGTATCCAAAGCTCTGGGGTATTCCTAGATACCTTGACATTGAAATATCAATAAACATCGATAACCAGGCGTCAGTATGACATCCCCAAATGAAATCGAATGGCTCATCTTCATCCCTGATATCGGAGGCACCTTGGAGAAGAGGATGAGTGTCAGAGAGTATGTAGATCCTCTTTACACCCAACTGTGTCGCAAAATTTCAGCAGATAACCAACTAGCTAGGCTTCACATAAAAGAAATAGCCAAGCACATCGACTCTGGTCTCTTCCAAATGGGCGGTGCCACTCTCCATAGCCCGCCGAAGGACGGAAAGCTCGATATCAGTGGGAGCGCCATCATCGCGCGCGCTAATTCAGTAGAGGAGGTATTGGAGGTTTTGAAACAGGACATATACTACCGTTCTGGAGTCTGGGACTTTGACAAGATACAGATCCATCGGGTGCGTGTTTCGTTTTATATTTTGACTTGGAAGTCTAATATTCAAGGACGATGCAGTTTAAATGCGTGTATCGGAAGCCAATCGAAGCCTAGGATATTCCCCCGCTTCCAAGGTGGATCCCGAGAGCCGGGGGCTAGATCGGATGTTATTCCCCAGGCGGAGGTATAAGGACCGACCAGACACTCCCTAATTAATACACATGTGCTATAGCTTTGCAGACATCTCAACCTCAGCTTAAACAATTTCAACATACACATCTGACATATCCCAAATGGCTTCGGAATCTCCCACAGGTGTTGTGCAGCGGGGTAGTGAATTATTCATCGAAGAAATACAACTGCCCGCTCTCAAAGAACACCAAGTCTGCGTCGAAGTCCAGAGTGCTGCCTTCAATCCAACCGACAGTGCGATTCTCCAAATCCCTACCGAACATGGCTAAAACCTCAACAGGGCTCGCATTCGATCTCAACGCATTCGGCGATGGGGCTGTGTTGGGCTGCGATTTCACTGGCATTGTGACGAGGACGCATCCCACCGTCACCAAGTTAGTCCCTGGTGACAGAGTCGCTGCCTTGGTCTGGGGCGGTACGAGACGCCTTTCCAATCTCAAGCTATTTCTCGCTAACTTTTCTCGTTTGATGTGATGCAGGAGAGATCAAAGGGCTGGGGGCATATTCGTGAGTAACATCTCCAAGGGTATGACATAACCCTAATGGTCACAGCACCCACGCCATTGCAGATGAGCGCATCTCATTCAAGGTCCCAACCGGTATCGAAAACGACCAAGCTTCCGCTGTCCCGCTAGCTGCCAACACTGCTTGGCTTGCACTCTTCTCCTCGGATTGTCTGGCAATTAGTCGGGATCCATCTGCCCCGAAACCCCATCTTCTGATATGGGGTGGAAGTTGTATGCCAGTCCGCCCCAAGTCCAACCACAGTGCTAACGAAGTTGGGAAGCTGCCGTGGGATATTACGCTATTCAAATAGCTCGATTCCATGGGATCGTCGTCACGACCACTTGTAGCCCTCGGAACTTTGAACAGGCAAAGGAAGCCGGAGCAACCCATGTCTTTGACTATCACGGCGAAGACGTCGTCTCTAAGCTTCAAGCGACAATACCTCGAATAACTCACATATTCGATACCATTGGCAATGCTACATCATCAGCGATCGCAGCCAAAGCAATTGGGACGGGCCCGGGAATGCTGTGCACAGTCCGACCTGGCAAGGCCAACACCCAGGATGTGCCGCCAAACATCAAAGTATCCGACGTTTTTGTATTCACGGCATTTCCTACGCCGCACACGTACCGCGGCTCGGTTCATTGGCCAGTAAGTTGAAAGGAAGCATTCAATACACAATTCTGCGTACAGCACACTCTCAATGGCTTGCCCCTTGCTAACAGTTACTTCCTCAAGGCCCACCCAGAAAACCATCGACTCAGTGCAGAACTGTACGATCAACTTCCTGAACTTCTAGGTGATGGGTCTCTTAAGCCACTTCAAACTACAAATCAAGGCGATCTAAGCCCTATTACCGTCAAACAAGCAATGGATATGAACCGAGCAGGGCAGGTTTCGGCCCGAAAGCTGTGTTTCCAAGTGAGTAAACAACTTGGTTAGCTGGTTTGGTCAATTATATGCCCAACCTGTCGGACTTGAAATTGTACGTCGAATTTGGGTCGTTCTCGTCGATACTGGTCGTGAATCTCCGAAGCATGGTGCTTAGGCGCCAAGTCAAAAAACCCAGCGGGCCTCGCTTCGATGGGAAATCATTCTAATGAGCATCCATTCTTTTTTTCCCTACTCAATCCCTGTTACGTATGATATCAATATTGCAATGCTTTCCATCATCAAACCCGCCCAATACAATCTAGCAATACTACGCCACAACTCGGTTTAGTGCCGATTCCATTCTACAGTCTTAAGCCAAAAGGTATATCCCACATATGTGTTATAAATTGGTGAACGAAGGATTTCAAGGACTCACACGAATTACATAGTATTCTTTAATTAATGCGCTCCATGATTCTTCTATAGAGCTCCCTCAGAAGTAGTATAAAGATGAAAAATTTTAGTCTAAAAGTGCGAGTTCATGGAGACTTTTGGGCTAAGCGTGTATCCAGGTCAACAGGGATTCGACGGTCCAAATGCTCATGCATCCAACCCGCAGCAGTAGTCGGGCTTTCAAGCTGCAAGGCCGAATCTAGACACAGCCTTATTGAGCCAGCTGAAGCAGGCACAGGTTAAACGGGCGGCCCAAGGCATCGACACCTCAGCCCAGACGTCACGGGCGCTTACTTTACTGCCAGCCACTTCATCCTGTCAACATCCCGCCGCTGGCGACTCGACATGCAGAAATTACCGACCAGTCTCTAGGAGACACTCTTTTGTATCATGCGACAGAGCACCCGTCGAACGGGTACCCAGCAGTCGGGGCTACGTTTGTCGAGCTCGATAGCCCCAGGACTGGAGGAGTGGTACAATGGACATGATCCCGAGGTCGAGTACGCTGCAAACGAAGGCTCTGGTTCTCCATGAATAAGCCAAAATTCCAACCCAAATTAGGGCTGATATTAACGTGTCTTAGCATCGTCTTCATTCATGGCCTTATGGGCGATGGAGAAAAGACCTGGCGAGGCACCGACGATGATGGACGAAAACTCCTACCATGGCCGAAGACATTTCTTCCATCAGCTATACCGAGATCCCGGATACTCACATTCGGATACGATGCGCGCATAGTCAATTCGGACGAGATACAGGGAAAAGTCTCAGTCAAGTCGATCAGAGACCACGCAAAGGAGCTGGTTGCTTCGTTTGGACACATGCGAAATCAGACTGATACCACCGGGCGCCCAATCATATTTGTGTGCCATAGTCTAGGGGGTCTCGTTTGTAAAGATGTAAGGCAGCGTTCAAGATTATGTCTCGAGCATAAATGGCGATACGGGTTTTCACTAATAGAAGTAGGCAATCATCTTCTCGACACAGGGACGCGACAGAGAAGACCTGGTCGACTTCTCCCAGAGCACTGCTGGAATCGTATTCATGGGAACTCCCCATCGGGGTTCCGCGATCGCCGATTACGCTTCCCGATTTTCTGGCCTCGTTGGAAGCTTCAAGCAAACCAATCTCAGGTTGCTTCAGATTTTACGAACCGAGTCAGAGACGCTACAACGGATCCACGACGACTTTTGCGACGTCATCAATGTAAGGCGCAATGGAACTGATGGTCATGAGATTCGAGTTATCTGTTTCTGGGAGCAGCTGCCATCCAAAAACGTCGGTTTCATTGTGCCAAAAAAGTCCGCCGTCCTATCTGGGTACTCGGATAGGGGAATAGACGCCGACCACAAGGGCATGACCAAGTTCTCCTCTGAATCCGACTCTGGCTATCAAGCTTTGCTGCAAGAACTTAAATCAATCATCTCAAAAGCCATGAAAAGGGCGGTAGTGCCAAGTACATCTCGAGCCAGCTTCAGCAAATCCTCGTTCATTCCTCCAGTCACAGCCAGTGTCACAACCTCAAGTACTCCATTCTTTTCTGTACCTTATGCAAGAAATGAGTTCTTTGTTGGTCGCTCATCTACCTTGAAGCAACTCAACTCCTGGATTGGTTCGCCCGTAGAGAATCGACAACGCGGCATACACAAACGTGCTGCTCTGCATGGGCTTGGGGGTATTGGGTGTGTAGGCTTGTTATCTACTTTATTAGGAGTCCTGCTGATAAATACACAGTAAAACTCAAGTTGCTATTGAATGGGCATACGAGAAACGCCAAGGTGGCGAGCATTTATCTATATTCTGGATTCATTCGAGTACCGCAGAACGATTCACAGAAGCCTACACGTCGATTGCCCGAGAGTTTCAAATACCTGGCCATTCATGTGGTGGCCCGGAACTCCTACGCCTTGTCAAGGAATGGCTTGAAAGTAGTCACCAACAACATCCATGGCTGATGATAGTGGACAACGCCGACGATATCGAGGTGTTCATCGAGAAGAGTGAAGACTCAGGTTACCAGACGAAAATGCACCAGTACCTCCCAGTATCGCCAAACGGTTCAATCCTATTTACAAGTCGCTCTAAGCAAGCAGCTGTGGATTTGACTGAGTCTCGGAGCCTGATTGCCGTCACAGAACCAAGCCCTGAGGAGTGTGTCGAGCTATTTCGCCGCCGGCTCCCAGCTTCTTTCTACACAGAGACAGATATTGAGAGGTTAGCCAACGAACTCGGCTACTTGCCTCTAGCGTTATCCCAGGCGATATCTTACTTACAAAAGAAGTCACTGTCAGTGTCTCATTATCTCGAGATGTTGGGACAAAGCAGTGAGGATAGCTTGATGGGCATGCTCCAGGACGAATTCACCGAGGCTGGCCGCGACAGCGCCTCCGGGAATCAAATCCCCAACGCCGTCGCCAGGACGTGGCTGGTTTCTTTCCGCGCAATCGAACGAGATAATAGCCTTGCTATTCAAATATTGTATCTTTGTGGATGCTTCGATCGACAGGAGATTCCTAGATCCCTCATGGTAGAATATACGAGAAGCTACGAATCAATTAATGCCAAACTACTTGAGAAGAAGGTTGGCATCGACGCAATGGATAATCGCAGCGACAGTGATGATACCCGTCAATTACGACGAAGAGACAAGATCAAAGATCTTTTGCGTCACACATTAGGACTAAAGACGGCAGGCAAACGAGAATTGTTGGTCTCGGAAAACCAGAAGGCTCCAGAAACTCCAGAAGTGCAGCCTAGAAACTCGCCATACAGCCCAACAATTCAGGACCTGAATGACTCCTTGTCATTACTCATTGGATACTCTTTCTTAACAATAAGCCGAAATGACAGGGTTGAAGACATCACTTTTACTTTGCACCGGCTCGTACACTTGGTGCTCCAGTGGGAGCTGAAGCGAAGCGGCCATATAGCGAAGTACTTAGCCATGTTGATGCTCATCCTCGATGCCAAACCCCCAGAATTATCCATAGCGGCGACACCTTGTATACGCAAGTTCATACCGCACATCGATGCAGCGCTCGGTTACGAAAAAGACCTCATCCAGCCAAGCTGGTATTGGCCAGCTCTCTCAAAAGCATACCTTCTGATGACTATTACTTGGTTCATGAACTTTCAGGCTACCCCAATTGATAAAGTTGCAAGCAGATGTCTCGCAGGGGTCAAGCTGTTTGAGGAAACAATTGGGCCGACTCATTTCGATACCCTTAATATGAAACGAGTGTATGGCAATTATCTCAATAATGATGGGCTATACGAAGAAGCAGCTGAGATCTTGGAGTCATGTCTGGACTCGCTTTCTGAGATTGATGGGGGACTTGGACGGGTCCTGGCTGTAGCATCTGAGTTGTCGCTGTCGTACAGACGCTTGAATCGGCTTGATGAGGCGGCTCAAATGCTCGACAAGTTGATCGACCGATATTTCGAGCAGCAGCCAGATGCCATTGTCACGGATACTGAAAAGCATAACCTGGGATTTCATTTGGATATCTTGTCAGAGCGCAGCATTTTGATGGCATGGCGGGGCCAACTGGACGAGGCCTTGATTTTGCTCAGGTGGGTGCTATGTCAAACCTGGCAGGTGGACGTCAACTACTCACAGCACCCACTCGATGTCGCCAGTGGTGTTCTCGCAGCAATCGGAGGCTGCGAAAACGAAACAGAGGCACTCGCCATGCGTGGCGTCAGGGTGCAGGGGTCGTTCCAAATATTCGGAGCACATCACCCCTCGACGCTCAAGGATATAGATGTTCTAGAACACCACAACGCCGTGAAGGCCATGGGCTATCCGCTATATCAGACATCCAAAGATGCTATGAAGATGGCACAAGCCGCCGAGCAGAGAAAGGCGCAACACACTCATCTATTGCTAGCCTCAGGGCGCCAATCGCCTCAATCCGCACAAGAAGATGGAAACCGCGGCAGGGCTGAAATTGATGCGGGGGACAAAGAGCCCCCACCCAGTAAATCCCAATTCGTCATGGGGATCATAAATGAATACAGACAAGGCAAATCCGACATGGATTCCTTGCCCGAGGATGATTGGAAAAGGAGCTGGGCGTGGACTCACTATGAACCATATCGCCAATTATGGTCGCTAGCTCAGAAGTCAAACAGCCACACTAAACCTGAAGAAGCAGTCTCTCAAACTCCCACATACGGCCAGGAGGTAGAGGGGGGGGACAAATAGATGGAAGATTGCAAAACTACATCAGGTGGTTGGCTGACTCGATCCTAATGATTTACGAATAAACGAATGAGAAGTCATAATCTTTTTTATGTATTCCATGCCTAGACACCACTCGCCAGGACTAACTCGGTTTCATTGGGTTCAGCTCATGCACTACATACCCGTCCATCTACTTCTTTCCAGAATCCTCCTTTAGAGATACAATCCGGTTAAGTACAATCTTTTCATCTGTGCTATCGGAATCCATGGCCTGTCGCCTTGTTAGTCGTCTTTGGTATCAAACAGTAAATATGGAAACTCACAAAGTAAGCAACACGCATAGCTTGGAATCGAACAGTCTCAGGTCCGCTATCATCTCCCTCCTCGCCAGCCGTGACCGGCCAAGGGGCCTTCTGGCGCACGTCATTGAAGCCCTCTTCAATGAGAGCCTCGGAATAGATGGTCTCGCTGTCGGGGTTGATGTCGTTCATAAACCCACCCTCTACGGCAGTAGGGTCGTCCGACTTGAAGAGTGCACTGTGGATGCGGGCCTCCAGCTTGATGGAGCCATCGGGCACCCACTGGATGTAGGTCTTGGGCTTGGAGTCCTTATCAAAAACAGCGTTGACGCCAGTGACGCGACCGGACTCATCCTTGGTGAATGTGGTGGCTTTGATAGGGTGCGGCACGTTCAGAAGTCCGACAGTCTTGCCAGGGGCCAAACGGAAGTAGCCCTTAATGTCCTCCTCACGGAAATCGGATCGGTCGATATAGACAGTCCTCGTAAGGCGCACCTTGTGGGTGCCGAACTTGGGGTCCTTGGGAGAGTAGGGGACCTCCAGTTCCTGGGTCTCCTCAAGGTCCTCGATGGTGACGGGGAGGGGGTCGAGGACAAGCATGAGACGGGGCACCGTGTACTCGAGGTAACGGCGGACGGTCTGCTCGAAGCGGGCAATCTGGATTACAGTCTTGGCAGTAGTCACACCAAGCTCGTTGACGAAGGCCAAGAGGGCGCCGGGAGGGATACCTCGGCGTCGAATAGCGATAAGAGTGTATAGTCGAGGATCATCCCAGCTTCGAACAATACCACCTTCCACTAGCTTCTTGAGAGCTCGTTTGCTCATGATGGTTCCACTGACATTAAGTCGGCCTATAGATCCATTAGTCGAATAACTTCCATTAATCTCGAGTCAAGGATCGATGTAGAAAGGCAGAGAGCGCAGGAACAATATATACGTACCAAACTCGCGCTGCATAGGCTCGTAGACCTCGAGTGACTTGTTCAGCCATTCGTAGCTCTCTCGGGATAGAATGAACTCGGTGGTGCACAGACTGTGGGTGACATTCTCGAAGCTGTCAACCAGGCAGTGGGTAAAGTCGTAGGTAGGGAACATCTTCCACTCGGGGGCGCGGTGGTGGACCGTCTTCTTTTTGAGGATTCGGTAGGCGGCAAGATCCCACATCTGGGGGTTACCGTTCTCGATATCCTGCTTCATGCGTAGGAACGCGGTCTGGGGCTCGTACTTGCCGTCGTGCATGTCCTGGAACTTCTGCAAGTTGGTTTCGACATCCTGTTCGGCGTGCTTGCAGCGGTAGCGGGGCCCTTCTTTGCCCTCTTTGCCTCCGCGCTGAAGCTTGATCTCGGCCTCGTCGCAGTGGCAGACGTAGGCCTTGTCTTTCTTGATGAGTTCTTTGGCCAGCTCGAAGAGCTTCTGGAAGTAATCGCTCGAGTATGTAATGGCACTGGGAGTGAATCCTACGCAGAGTCAGGACCGGTTCCTATCGACGTACACCAGCCTAGTGACTCACCCAACCACTTGACAATCTTGATAATCCAGTCGAAATAGATCTGCTCCTCCTCGTCTGGGTTGGTATCATCGAACCTTGTATTCTGTCAGTCGGATTAGATCGTTCGTATCGGGCGCAGCAACGAACCTAAGAATCTACGGTCTGGTCAGCTTCTGTCATCGTCGAGTAAAGGAGCAGTGGCAGTCGAAGCTTACTGTCTGGCCGCCATGGTACCGAGCGAAGCCAAAGTCAATGGCAATGGCCTTCGCGTGTCCCAGGTGGAGATATCCATTGGGCTCGGGAGGGAATCGAGTGATGACGGGCTTCACAGGTCGCTCCTTGTAGACTTCGGCGAGGAAGCCCTGCTTGAACATGGCATCGGGGTCAAGCTGGGTAGGTTCCTGGGCTTTGGGCTTGGGCGCCGCAGCCTGTGGGTTCTTCTCCCGCTGCTCAGCAGCCTCCTTTGAACGAGCCTGGCTGGCGGCCTTCTTGGCGCGCTTCGTGGTGCGCTTCTTGAGCTCGTTCCTGGTCACCATCTCGCCCGTCACATCGTCAAGCACGAGCTTGACGGTGGCCTCGGTGACCTCTGCGATTGGGTCCGCCATGGCGAAGTCGGTACAGCAGTAGATCGCTCGTTCGGGGGGGCTCTATGAGTCGATGTTGATGGCTATGTCGTTCGGATCGGTGCGTTGGAGTTTTATGGTGGGGTTATTTTGGGCAGATGTCGGGAGATCGGTGTTTGGTGGGGGAGGGGCTGCGATGTCATACACCGCAAAAGCTCAGACTCTCGACCAGTCACCTCGGTGACAGATAACAGCGGTATAAGCCAAAGATAAGCATCAACGACTAACGACCTGATGAGCCGCCTAAAATAAGCGATACTCGGTTGCGCATTGGCGATTTTAAGATATGGGTTTAGTCGATTGTTATGAGTCAGACCCTTGTGACGAAACGCTTCAGCTTCGGTGGCCCATACCTAGTGATGTTACTCAGCCACGAACTTTACCAGACCGACTCCCGCCTCAGTTTCTGCCTGGCTCTATGTCTTTATCACTTCTTTGTCATTCTTGGGCTATTTTGAAGTACGATAACTTCTTTTCACTTTCTGTTGTGTCTTCTCAACGATTGAAGCTTGAGCTTTCGACTCGCGCCATTGGTCACCAAAATCATCAGCTCATCATGCGACAAGTGTAGTTCATTTAAGCCCCGACAGTTGCAAGATCTAGGAAGGTGACCGTCATCGAGATACAGTACAGTCTTGGCCGAATCTTGCCCCATATCTCAACTTTTGTTATCAAGTGTATACGAGCTGAAAAGAGCTAGGTTATTTCTCGCTCTGATAGCATGTTTTTGGTCTAGGGTAGCTGCCTCTGTATTGAGGATCCATGCAAACTGACCAAGATATTGACTCCTCTGGGACAGTTGCCTTCCAAGCTTGCCGGATCCTGTTTTCAAGATGAACTCGCTCTTCCTAGCTTGGATCACTAAAAGCAATCTAGACTCCGGCATCAACAGCGAGTCACGTGGAACCAGCAGTCACAACTCTGAAAGCGCTCCCACTTATCTTTCTTATCTTCAAGCCGGCCCCGCCTCCACCAAAAAAATCATCCACCACAAATCTACAAACACCAACAGAAATAGCGCAGACGCATGGTATATGGCAAACCTTACGTAACCCCGCTCATTCATATCAGTTGAAGATACCAACGGGGTTTTGAAAGATGCCAAGGGGTGTTCGCCGATGGAAAGCGAGGGGAAGCCGAGTTCTTATACCGAACGCCGCCTCGAGTCATCGCAAGAACTCCGTATGACCCACACATTCGGTTGGATTTTCGCCGGGACCGGACCTCGTTGCCCGTTTAAAAGACCTCTTCGCCTTAGTATAGTAGTTTTAGACCTATGTTGTTGTAAATTGATACATTATTGAACTTGAAGAGGCTAAAGTGCTCTCGTTTCCTGGATATATTTTGAATTCAAGATGTCTTCAACCACCGCAATTGAACTCCGGGAGGTGTCGGCCGCGAGCTCTGTTAGGGGCCCCTACGTCTCAGGATCAAGGGCCGAGGAGTCTACTGATGCGATTCTGCAAGCTTCTCGACTCGCCGACTCGACTGTTCCCGACGGCGGTTATGGTTGGGTTGTCGTCATTGGCGGTGCTGTCCTACTCTGGTGGGCAGTTGGCACGACATATGCCTGGGGTGTGATGCAGACGGCACTCGTTGAGGATGGGCTGTCCACACCCGCCACACTGTCTTTCATTGGATCGTTGGATGCAGCACTCATGTCGGCTCTGGCAATTGTTAACTCAAGGTTGATGCGCGCCCTGGGTATGCGATGGACTGCCGTTCTGGGTGTCTCAGTCATGGGTGGGAGTGAAATCCTGAGCTCCTTTGCCGTCAAGAATATCGGGGCCTTGTTCTTTACTTCTGGGGTCATGATGGGGACTGGTGTTAGGTGAGTCAAGCATGGTGTCCTGCTTGACTGTGACATTGACTAACAAGGGCATAGTCTGGTTTCCGTGGTACGTCTTGATGATCGACCGAGCATGTTCCTCGAGTGAGTTGACTAAAGCTGCCTTAGGTCGTTTTCGCGGTGATTGCCCAATGGTTCAGCACGAAGCGTGGGCTCGCCAATGGTCTCATGTTTGCTGGAGCAGGCTTCGGTGGCGCAACCATCAGCTTCGCGCTTGATGCTCTGATCCAGAGACTCAACATTGCGTGGGGATACCGCATCCTCGGACTGCTTACGTTGGCCACAGGCTTGCCGGCAGCTTTGGTGATCAAGGAGCGAGTCCCGACACACACGCCAGGGTTTATCGAGTGGTATGTGATGCAATTGCTGGATTCGAGATGGCAGAGCTGATTCTCCCAGGGGCCTCTTCAAATCATTCACCTTCGTCCTGGTCTTCCTAGCCAGCGCTTTGGGAACTTTCCCACTCTTCGTTCCCCCCTTCTTCCTTCCGTTGTACACCAAGTCACTTGGGTTTTCCTCAACCACGGGCGCGGGTCTGGTGGCGGGTTTTAACTTGGCTTCGGCATTTGGTCGCATTGGCTGCGGTTACGCCTGCGACAAGTTTGGGTCCTTGAACACGCTCTTCATCTCCCTGATCTTGACAGCCATTAGCATGCTTGTCATCTGGCCGTCATCGACGACTCTAGGGCCGATGGTGTTTTTTGTCTTGATCAATGGCATCTCGAACGGCGGATTCTTCTCGACAATGCCCACGGTGGTGAGCAACGTTTTCGGTAGTGCGAGAGTGGCTATTGCGATGAGCATGATCCTCACCGGCTGGACCGGAGGTTACTTGATGGTAAGCTAAAATCCCAGCATCTCATAATTGCTTCTTGCGGATCCGAGGCTGACATTCGTCATCGAAGGGGGCTCCCATTGCAGGCTACCTGCTCGAGGCGTACGGAGGAGCGGATGCTGGCTTGCAGGCGTATCGACCAGCCATGTTCTACGCAGGGTCACTGGCTCTGGCGTCTGGTGGCATGGTGGCAACGGTGCGATTGCGCAAGAACAGGTCTCTGTGGGCAAAGCTCTGAAAAGGGGTTAGTTGACCGAGAGCTGACCGAGAGGAATGGGTGGTTATTAAATACGACATGGCACAACCCCCAATTTGATATTTTGCAACCCAAAACTCGGGCACAGGGTAGTCGAGGCTCGCAGAGTGGGGGTCCATCAACTTCAACGACCAAGTTCAAGTCCATACGCGTACGAATTCGTCAGATGTTACGTATATGTTTCGGAGAAACCTTGCGGTGCGAATTAAGAGCCCGCAAGCCGAGTTCCGTACTCCCCGCCGTTGCGCGTGGGATTTGAGCTGTTCGTGGGATTCATGCTGCAGTAGGGATCATCGTCATCTTGGAGACAGATGTCGTGATCTCCGCTGACCAGTGTTGCGAGCGATTGTAGTGGGGGCCCTCAGTCCACATCCCGCAGTTTGCAGGGGAGGCTTGCGAGGCTTGCGAGGTTTGAAGTGGCTCAAGTGGCTGGAGCATAAAATCAGAAGTCTGAGAATTGTCAAAGTGTGGCGCACCAACTCGTGGGCCGGCGACCCGGGGCAGGAACCTTGGTACCTTGGAAGGCGTCACGGGCCCTCGCGCTTTAGGCCCCCTCGCACGCCATCGGCTGCTCGCTGTGGGCAATCCGCAACATCGCAATCTGGGCAAAAGGCCTCACGACGGCCACACGACCGTCGGCCTCGATCTTTCCAACTTCAATCGTGTGTCGCAATGGGTTGTCGAGTCTGTCGCGCGAGAAAGGTGAGCATCCTGGACGGTTTTCCTCTTATCAGACCCTTCAGCGTCGGTCAGTGCTAACTTCGGTGTGCTCGGTGTAGGTCAAATGCGACGGCCGACCCAACGGGTGTCGCAATTGCGAGCGCCTCCAGCTCGAGTGCGTTGATGACGAGGGATCGAAGTCCGGTCGCCGAGCCGTTCCCGTTTCATTGCGGAAGATCCGAACGTACCGTTCCTGCACACACTGCCGAGTCTCCAAGACCAAGTGCGACGGCGACCGCCCGAGATGCTCGCGATGCAACACCCGGAATCTCGAATGCCTGTACGATGGCGGATCGGCCCCTCGCTGGGCGCGCAACCTCAGCAAGGCTCCCACAACCGCCTCGACGGAAGATGATCGAAACGATTCCTATAGTCCTTCTGTGGCGCTTGAGGAGTCTAGATCGCCCAGTTTAATCCGGTCTCGTGAGACCGACAGTGGGCTTTCCGACCCTCCGAGATCATCGTCGACGAGGACCACCAGCACCACCAACCCGCCAGTGGACTTTTCCGATGATACCGAATTGTCGATTCACTCATGGTAAGATAACTAAAAATAACAATAGTAGTAAGACCCCCTCTTAATTTGATTTCTAGGCTGGTGTCACCAGATCTTCCCACTGGCCATAAGATCCGCGCCGTAGTTGACCAGTACTTTGCCAACATTCACCCACTTCGATGCTTTGCTTTCGTCCATCGCCCGTCATTTACTCGGCATATGGAAAAAGGCTTCGAGACCGACGACGAAAATGCTTTATTATACATCATTTGTGCCCAAGGAGCCAAGTATGCATTCCCGTCCCTTATTTTCAAAACCTCTCCTGACCTGGCTGGTTAGGTTTTACGCCCTTAATCTCGATTCAGAAGATCAAGCTGCCAAAGCCGGCCTGATTCGGGCTGCTGGAAACGCGTGGGCCAAAAAAGCCGAGTTGATAGTGCTCACCAACTTTGGGAAAATCTCGATCCAACGACTTATGGTATTTTCCCCCCGAGGCTCGGAGTCAGGAATCCCATGACATCGACTGACAGCAGAATTCTCCAGACTTGTGTCTTACTTTACGACTTCCATTTCCGATTAGGCGAGTATACTCAGGCACTTATGTTAAGTGGACTCGCTGTTCGGATGGCCCATGCCCTGCAAGTCAACGTCGAATTCTCCCCTGACATTCTTTGCGCCGACTCCGTCGAAGGCGCGCCGCCAGCTGTCGAGAAGGAGAGCCGCCGACGCCTCATGTGGGCTTGCTATATCCTGGATGCTTGGACTGGCAGCGGTGTTGATCAGTTGACATTACTTCGGGAGGCTGATATCAAGATTCAACTTCCATGCAACGAGCGCAATTTCAGACTTCGAATTCCATGCGTGACCGAGACCCTGGGCGTGGGTCACGTCTTGCAATTTCTTCCTCCCGCCATCGTACCTCGGAGGCCGGCCTCCAATATGGGTATCATGGCATACTATATCAGGATCGTCACCCTCTGGAAGCGGGTGGTTAGGTTTGTTTGAATCTTGAAGACAAGCGAGGAGAGATAGCAGAGTGCTGATTTTGATTTATTCGCAGATACGTCAAGCACCTAGACACTAGCCCTCCGCCGTGGCTACCCGAGTCTGACTTTGTAGCCCTCGATGCTGATCTTCGATCTTGGGGTTCTCATCTTCCCGAGTTCATTTCATATTCACCCGACACCGTTTATGCTAGACTCGAGTCGGATCAGCTTGGCTCTTTGGTTCTCCTGCATTGCACCTTTCACCACAACCTCTTGGATCTGTACAGGATTTCCATGCCTGATCTATTCAAGCTAAGGAAACCATTCTACTTCCCACCAAACCAACAGGAGTTCTTGCGATCTCTGCAGGCAGATTGCTTTCACCACGCCCGAGAGATCGCAAGCATTCTAGCCGAAGCCGAGAAACATGGAATTCGTCTACTTGCTGACAGCTTACTCCCGTGCTTTGCGTACGACAGTAGTCGAGTGATGCTCTACTACATTGCGCGTCTGTTGGACATAAGTAGGCCAGATGCTGAGGGCATTGTCATGGACGCGATCGCCGCTGTGGAGAGCAACAGCAAGATATTGAGAACTATGTCTGCGCTTTTCCCACTTGCAGAATCTTTGGTGAGTGAGGATAATTTACGGGTCATCGCAATCTAAACCACTACTAACAGTGGGTAGGCTACGACTACGGAGAGATGGCTATACAAGATTCGTCTAAGCTTTGCACAAGACGAGGAGATGAGCGATGCGCCCGAGGACGAACATAATGAAGAAGAAAGGTGAGTTTGACCCCAACCAAGTACTATCAACTCGCTAACTCTCTGGTCCTAGATCCCCAGGTGGGCTAGGCAGTCCTATTGGGAGCAACCCCGGAGAAACGATCGCAGGCCTCGGAATAACTCGCTCTGCTCGAAACGAAGCGCGTGATACCAAGCCAGACCCGAGCACTTTGATGAGTGATTCGGAAAGTATCAGTCCCAATCTGGGAAGGCCGCCGGGCCGCATGTTGCCAACTAGTCTTGATGAGATTCCATCGCGATCCGGACTTCAACATGAGCAGCCTGTTGGTCTTCGGACACCACCAACGACAACCACAACTACATCGTCGTCATATATGAGAGACCATGCGGTGGATCTCAGTGATTTACAAAACTACCTGTCTTGGGACATGTACGGCATCATGGAGATGAGCGATTCCGGACTGAAAGCCGGCATTGAAGGTAACGGCATGAGCATGCCATCCTGGCGCGGTACGACATGATAGTAATACCGCATTCTCCGAGCAACAATTCCATGAGAAAATCGCCTAGCCTTTTTACCAGCATTTTCTGAATGGTGATGACCATTTGGGATGGCCGCGTGGACTTGCAGCTTCGACCCCGCTCGAATCCGCTTCGGACCGTCGGGTTCGGGTCATCGCCCAATGACAGGGTCACACAACCAACCATGCGCATCACGCAATACAACGACATCCGGACGATCACCTCCCCTTGATCAAGGAAGTGCCTCTTCATATACTTAAGCGTTCCTCCATTTGCACTGCTCGTTTTAACTGAATCAGAGAAGCGAAACAAAAACACGCAATGGCACCTTCAAAGAACATTCTCCTCTTGATTGCCGATGACCTCGGCCGTGAGCAAATCGGCTGCTATGGGTGTAAGGCGTTACAGACACCGGAGTTAGACAAGCTCGCCGCCTCTGGCTCGCGATTTGACATGGCTTTTGCCAGCACCGCCTCGTGTAGCGGTAGTCGGACGACCCTCTACACCGGTTTACACACTCATGAAAACGGAAGCTATGGGCTTGTTGGCTCACGCAACGGATTCCAAACATCGGCGAACGTCGAGACTGCTCCTGAGGTTTTCAATAAGATCGGATACAAGACGGGCATTCTAGGGAAAATACATGTCGCCCCGGCTTCTAAATACCCTTGGCAGACGCGCAGGGAGGACGGTTCGAGGGACACAGCAAAGATCGCTGACAAGGCAGAGGCTTTCTTCGAAGAAGCCAAAGCCGAAGACAGGTCATTTTTCCTGACAATTGGGTACATTGATCCTCACCGAGTCCTAGCGACCCGTGGTGGGTTCGGCAACGTGGATGGCAACTATGATCCTCGCTTGAAAGACCGCTTCTTTGAACCAGAGGATGTGGAGATCCCGCAATTCTTGCAAGACATCCCCGAAGTGCGACAGGAACTTGTCGAGTACTACCGATCAATCAACCGACTTGACCAAGGAATAGGGCTAGTTCTCCAGGCTCTAGAGCGTTCTGGGCTCGCTCATGATACCCTAGTTCTGTTCCTCAGTGACAACGGCCCACCATTTGTCAACTCGAAGACAACACTGTACGACGCGGGCGTTCGACTGCCGTTTCTCCTTCGTGTCCCCGGGAAGGCTGCCGGAGTTGTGAACACCAACATGGTGTCTTACATTGATGTGTTGCCCACCTTTCTGGACTGGGCCGGACACACGGACCTGCAGCCTCCCGATGGGTCCGAGGGTCCTCGCCGCGGCCGATCAATCCTCTCCGTAGCCGATGCTACCGCGGCACAGCACGGGTGGGACCATGTGTTCGGGTCGCACACCTTTCACGAGGTGACTAACTTCTGGCCGACGCGATATATGCGAAACAGACGGTACAAGTACCATCGTAATGTGTGCTGGAAGCTGGACTTTCCATTCGCCATGGACCTTTACGCGTCGCTCTCTTTCGAGGGTATGAGGAACTCAGGGACCGAGTCCACGCCTGCGATGATCGGGAAACGGACACTAAAAAGCTACATCTGTCGACCTCCAGAAGAGTTGTATGATATTGATCAAGATCCCGACGAGATCCATAACCTCGCAAGCGAACCAGCGCACCAAGAAAGGGTGTTGAGCATGCGCGCTGCGCTGGAGAAGTGGCAGGCGGAGACGAAGGACCTTTGGTTGTGGAGAGACGGCATGTCGGTGCAGATTTTCAAGGAGTATGACTACGAGAGGGAAGGGCTGAAGATCCCGGACCGGTTCGATTTCGATGTTGACAACCCAGGGACGAAAGACGTTGCTGGGTACCCGCAGCGGTGAAAAATAATTACGACGAGACGGAATTATGTGTGGGATGAAAGGCTGGTGCGCCGTGGCGCACTGCATGTAATCAAAATGAGTTGAGCAGAAGCAACGCAAACACCAACCGTGCCTGAGAGTGGTTCCGACATTGCAGATGGAAGCAGAATGATCTGGAGGGAGAGTGCACCTCATCTCATACCCGAAATGAATGAAACCTGAAGATCTAAAGCTGGTATCAGTTTCTACTTGCCAGAATCGCAACTAGACGTGAAAACGGCAGAGACAAGGAAAGTGAAGGCGAGTCTGGCCGGCTGCGTTGTCTGGAGTGAAAGGTCAGTGTGACGTTTGATGAGGGGGTTTGTTTACATCCCGTCTCTAAAAGTGTCCACTGTCAAAGCAAAGTTCGGAGCTCCATGCCAACCCCACTTTCTCTCCAAGCCGCCGTTTCGCCCTGACGGATGCGGATGCGTCGCGGGTGCAACACCAATGCAGCGCATCGTCAGCAGCGCCAATCCGCTTGGTTTGCTGCTGGTTTGTTTACCTTTCAGCCTTCCAGATCAGGCCTGCAACTGGCTGCACATAGACGAGGCTTTATGCCGGCAGATCTGATCGGGGCGTGGCTAGCAGGGAGGGGCTCATGACCTGCAGGTTTCTGGGTCTACGATCCAAACAATCAACCCGAGAATCTTGTTTTTTCTCCCTCTCCTGCTGCAATACCCAGCACACGTTCGGGTCTAAAACCCCTCATGACCGATTGTGCCATTGATGGAGAATACCATTTAGTATGCGGTCAAGGACAGGTTTGAGCGCCAGGATTAACGCAGATCTTATTGATGCTTAACCGTCTCGACCCCCATGTGTCAATTGACACTCGGCGGGCCTCATAACTTGGTGTAAAAAGCGCTGATACCGTGTCGATACATGCTTCGTCGGTGAATCTGCAAGATGCAGCATGGTGCTGTCAGCTGGAACACTTCCCAATTCGGCAGTTTTGAGGCCACCAGTGACGACAGAGTTCGTTTGTTATTCTTTCGTCTCGCGTCAACACGCGGGTCACTGTGGGTTGCTGTGGATGGCAGAGATGGTTTGCAGGACCGGACTCTTTGTCGACTGCACATGCAAGGTAAAAGCAAGGCAGGGCAAGGCAAAGCATGACAGAGACAGATCGGGTGGGCAGTGCAGTGCAGTGCAGGTCACTGCGGGTTCGTGGCCGTCTCTGTAGCCGCCTGCACGAACACTCCAGTTCGCATATCTGTACATTGGATAAACGTAGGTGAGGACTATTTAATGCTTGCCTTCATCCATCCGCAATGAATATGTGCATACGAATAATCCCGATGTCGTAATTAGGGAGCACTATCCCTCGTCTTGCCTGGGTCCCCGGAAAAGCAAAGAGAGTCGAAATTGCCAGAGGCTCCGGTGACTGCTAACGGCGTCCTTGCGTCCGTCCGACATGGGCCAAGAAATCAGTCGAGGGACATCCAATCACCGCGGCGCTCTGACGCTGTCGCAGACAGCAGTGAGCCGATTCCATGGGTCAAAAGCCAATACCGATGAGGGAATGGGATGGCCGGGATTATTCTCGACTGCCAGGATGAAGCCCGAAGGACGGGCCAGCCGTTGCCAGTGACGAGGAGTGGGAATGGTCCTGTGCAGTATTAGCGGGTGCTCGGTATCGTTCACTGATCATCGTGCCCTGTTAATAGTGCTCCAGCAGCTCCAGCGGAAGTGCGACAGCGGGGTAGAGGCGCTGAAACACGGACCCGAAATAGCCTGGGTGGCCCTGTATCCGCTGGGATTCACAGGGATTCGCACTGGTTGCGACGCTGTGGCCCAGCTGGGGTCCGCCGTGTTGCCATGACAACTCGCCCAGTATCCCTCCCTCCAAGCCTCGAACGCCTAGGCGCCGTGCAGCCCACTCATCCCGTTCCGTGAATACACTCTGCCTGCTGTGCCGTTTGTCTCACTTCCTCTCGCAACTCACTCTCTCCTTCTCCCACGCTTCACTCTCTCCAAATCATCTTCACTCTCTCAAAATATCGCGAACCCTTGGTGGATGGATTCGTGACGACTTCAGCTTCGCACAGCCCATAGGATGCCCTACCCGACCTGACGACTCTGCCGCTGCTCGATGACCTACTGGGAGAGAAAGTAAACAAATCACGAATACCGTTCACGAAGCGCATCGAAACAGCCACCACCATACGTTATATCCACCCCACGTAAACTCTCCCATCCGATTCAAGACCTCCTCGGTCGAAGCTCCATTACCTGTTGTTTTGATTGCGCATCTCATATCTTGCCTTGCCTGGCAATCGCAACCGACCACCCGGTCCATATCACAATCCTCCTACGTTCCTTTTCACCTACATCAACCGCATACTCTCCACCATGGACACAAGTTACTTGGCCCAGCAGGTCAATAACAGTATCGGCCAGCTGCATGGCCTATTCGATGAGATTGGCGTTCCCGACCATGAGCGCGAGGCTCGCGAGGAGGAGGTAGGTGTCGATTATAAAGTCCAGACAGGCTATCAGTCGCTAACCGTGATCGCATCGGTAGCTCTTCTCAGCTCTCTCCGAAGCACTCACCAGCCAAGTCCGACTTGTGACGCAGGAGAAGAAGGAGATGATCGACGAGGCCAAGAAGATCATCACTGTCGTCCGTCAAATGGAGTCGTCACTCGATGACCCTAAGAACCGACGAGACTATCAGGATGATGATAGCCTCACCATCACATACCCTCTGCTGAGGTGCTTGCAAGTCCTCAAGGAGAAGCACGTTCAAATCAGCCGCCTTCACAAAGAACGCTTCGAGCAAGTCAAGAGTATGTTTCCTCACTCCCATAGCGCCGTCCTCTCATTCACTAACACTTTGATCCACAGAGCTCGTCCAAGCACTAGAATCATACTCATCACATCTCGAAGCCACGTTTGTTCAGATCGCGCTCCCTCCCACAGGCCCCAACCAATCCATCCCCCCCAACTTCGATCTTTCACCATCCTACGTCGACAAGCTTGACAGCGAGTTCACGCGTGTATATGAAGAGTATACTCGTCGCATAGCTACGGTACAAGCCCTTGGCGACCAGATCATCGGACTATGGGCCGAGCTCGGCATTCCCCAAGCGCAACAGGACGGCGCCATCGTCAAGTACTACCGAGACGCTCCTGAACAGCTCGGCCTTCACGAGGAGGACATCTCCCGACTCCGCACCAAGCGCGACAGACTCTCTGACGAGAAGAAGAACCGAGAGAAGCGCCTCCGAGATCTCAAGGCGGCTGTCGAGGCGCTCTGGACCAAGCTTGGCGTTGACGAGAGTGAGACCAAGGCCTTTTTCAACCAAAACCGCGGTTGCGGTATTCGTCAGATCAACGAGTTTGAAGACGAGCTATCACGACTGAATGAGCTGAAGCGTCAGAACCTTCATCTCTTTGTCGAGGACTCACGTATCAAGCTGCAAGAGCTGTGGGACTCACTATACTTCAGCGAGGATGAGATGCTTGAGTTCACCCCAGCTTTCTCCGACGTGTATAGTGATGCGCTTCTTGAGGCCCACGAGCGAGAGGTCGCACGACTCGAGGCACTGAAGGAGCAGCGTGCCCCCACTCTGGTCATGGTTGACAGGCACAAGAGCTTGATCAAGGAGCGTGATGAGCTTGCTTCGTCGAGTCAGGATGCATCGCGACTCATGGCACGCGGTCAAAAGGGAGAGAAGCGAGATCCCGGAAAGCTCCTTCGTGAGGAGAAGATGCGAAAGCGCATCGCCAAGGAGCTACCCAAGGTCACTGCTGAGTTGCGCAAGGTGCTCTCAAGGTGGGAGGACGAGTATGGCAGGCCATTCTTAGTCTTTGGCGAGAGGTATCTAGATGAGATTGACGCCACCGACGGCAGCAAAAGGAACGCGCCCCCAACTCGTTCCAAGACGCCTGCGGGACATGGGCCCTCATCCGTCAAGGCACCCAAGTCTGCAGCCAGCAAAAGTGTTGCGCCGAAGGCTGTTCCTCCTCGATCCATGACCAAGACTCCCACTGCAGGAGGTCATCCCAACAAGAGGCCCCAGCCCCAGGCTCAGCCTGCGTCTTCCAACAGGGGAGACAGCCCAACTCGCAGCCCTTCACGAATCCCAGCGCGAGTGCCTCTATCCAACATGAAGCATGGCAACAACTCACCCGAGCGGTCTCGACCCGAGTCAAGAAGCGAGAACCTTCGACAAGCTCCCGCCCTCATGAGAGCCCCGCCGCCCAAGATGCGAGACCTTGTGCCCGTTCCCGAGTTCAAGGCTCCCATGAACCCTTACAAGTCAGTTGGTCTAGCGTCGAGCATCGTTCGTCATGTCGAGCCTGAAGATGTTTACGATGACCGAGCCTCCCAAACCTCTCGCTCCAACTCCAACCAGTCCTACAACACCCACAACAGCTATAGCGAGGATAGCTACGATGAACGGTACGCCTCCATCCGACCCTCACACCAGAGTTACCGCCAGGCACCTCCTCCTCGACAAATCTCGGGCACCTCGCTCTCATCAACCAACATTTCCGGGTCAGAAAACTGGGAGACGTATGATGACAACAGTGAGCCCGAGATGGATGCTTCAGATGCATACTATGCCAAGTTGCAAGCAGCACGAGGGAAGCGTTTCACGCCTGAGCAGGGCCACCGACCAACAAGCAGCCAATCTAAGCGCATGCGAGGGATCCCTCCCTCAGCTTCATACGGTGGACCGGTCATGATCGACCAGGACGGTAACCGCATCATCTCAGGGAGCGAGTGGACCGACGAGGATGCCTACTAAGTCGGGACACGTTCAACGTTTCCGACATGACTGATGGTGAAAAAAGACGGCTTGCCGTTACAACGATGATGGATTCACGCAAGTTTTTCATGATGATGCAGCGCATCTCGCAATGAATTTGAGTGAGCATTCACAAGCGACGTCCTGTCATGGATATTGGCGCATTAGAGGACTTGTCCCGCATTCCACGGCCGCATATATTTTGGGGCTGTGCTTTTCTTCAGCTTTCGTTCTTTCGCCTTCGCTTTTTCCGTCTTATATTTTTGTTAGGGCCCGACGCCAGATCCTTGTATTTTGTTGTTGAAAACCTCCTTCTGGAAGTGCATATCCTTTTCTTTATTTGTCCTTTTTTTCGAGTTTTGGGATGTTTTCGGTCCTGTCTGGACACGGAACTGCTTCCCGGTTGCTGGAGGCCCTGGGATAATGGGAGGCTGTCTTGAAAGGGGAAGGGAACGGGAAGGGGATAGGAGGCAAGGGCTGGATAGCAGGCGTCTCGGTTTGGCTGGCGTTTTGAGTGCACATGCGGATGGGGTAGACCTCCGCGGCTAGGTTCTTCAACGATGCCATTTTCCTTGCTCACTTATGAAGACTTGTCGAGGTTTCCGTGACTGGTATTGATGCGCGTATTGGTTGAGATGTAGGATTCTACAAATACTCTCATCTTGAAGTGTTAACTTGGGTTAGATGGATGTGGTTTTGTTACCGCAAGCTTGTTCGAGGTACCGGACATTCCTATGGACTCTGAAGCAGTCGGCTAGATCATAGACGCCAAGCCCGCCTTTGTGATCTAATAGTCTCTGACAGAGAAAATCCTTGGTTGGCTATGTATCCGTTGATGAAACCACACCGACCGAGGGACGAGGAGCCGAAGTTCGGTTGAAAGCCAAGCACCACGGATCACTCTTTGAATTGGGCTCCTCTTTACCAAGTCCATTAATTGATTCCTTGTACTTGCCTACTTGACAGGCGCTTCAACCTATTAGAATCCCCTAGGGTCTGTGTGAGTTTCGTGCTGATGGGTATCCCGCGACGATTTGGCGATGGGTCGTGCGTTGCGTTAGAGGGATTGCCTATTTGGGCAACTCACCGGCACGAACCCCACAACCTCCGGTCCGACCTCCGGGTGCTGTCAGAAGCAACATCATATCAAGTTAGACGCAGGGAACGTTGATGAAATATCTTCGTGAAGAATAATATATGTATTTATATTAGGCCGTAGCGGATGAGTATATCCGAATGGGCTCCTATCTTTTGTGATTCCGCACATGCCTGTTCGAGAACCGTTAAATCAACGCCGTCCCGAAGTTCCATGTCTCATTCAATCCTCCTCCATTATCAAAATTATATAAGATTGTGATAGATTATCATGTTGGTCCCGCTCTGAACTGGAACGGGTGGAAATGTGCGCGTGTGCTTTTGTAAGAGGAAATGTGCAAAATGAACGCTTAGTGAGAGGTTCGTAGGTGCTCTTTACCAGGTGAAACCACCCCACTTGTTGCGGTGACGACGCGGACGGTTACCGGACCACCCGGGGATCTTGTCGGATGGTGTAGAGATTTCGTAACCGTTCTCGACTTCCCATGAGACCTCCTTGGACTTGGACGAGTAGTCGTCGCTGTCGAGCCACTTGTTGACGCGGCCTTGGTCGGGGGCGGCCCAGCTGGTGACGGGCTGGGGAAGCACCTTTGTGCACTCGGTGAGCTGGTTGATGTTGTTGACACCAAGGAGACTGAGGCGGATATACTCGCGAGCGTAGTCCTGTGAGGGGTGAAGTGTTAGGGGTATATTGCAATGAAACTGGAGAGATGGGGAGTGCTTACATCGTTCCAGATGCCCTGGCCACCAGCACCGGCAAATGCCTGGAAGGCAGGAGCAGTTCGGGGGTGCTTGGACAGGTTGATGTCACTGGGGAACATGAACACACGCTCAGGAGTGGCGGCCTGGCCGAGGGTCTGCTGGTAGTAGAGGACATCCCAAACACCAGGAGTGCTGTCCTGAGGGTCGCCAGCTCTCGTCCTGTTGACAAAGTTCTGCTGCGAAGTGGTGTGAGCGCCGAGCAGAGCGATGAGGCCGTCCGGACCAATCGTCTTGTCCATGAACAGCCGGATCAGCGTGTCGGCGTCGGAGAAGGGGCTGGGAAGCAGGTTCTTAGGCGCCGGCGTGCTGCTGTCCTTGCGGCCGACCCAGGATCGCACGCGAGGGCCGAGGGGGCAGACGACGGTGGCGATGTTGGCACCCATCTGGATAAGGTCGGCGTAGGTGACGTCGCTGAAGCCGTAGGTGTCGTGATACTTGGCGTAGATCTCTTGGTACTTGGCGCCCATGTCGGCAATGCCGCTGTTCTCGCGACGGCCCAGCTCGCCGCCCAAGATGATAGAGCCATCAGCACCTCCTCCAGCAGCTTCACCGGCGAGAGTCCAGGTAGCAGCATCGTGGAAGCCCATGCGGATAGCGAAGCGCGCCCACTTGGAGCAGCGGCCCGAGTCGCCGCGGAACAGCTCCTCGAGCTCGTCGGAGATGTACTTCCACACGCAGCAGGTATCGCGACGGCACCAGTTCGACTCAAGCCGGGCGACGCCCCAGTACCGCTCGCGGCTTTGCGGGTTGCCGCTGCCCTGCAGGATCTTCTTGATGGTTCGGCCAGATCTCGACAGCTTCCACCACTGAAGGTAGCGCAGGTCGCCGAGCACCTGGTTGGAGTCGAAGTCGTTGAAGTTCCACGCGCGGGCCGAGAGCTCTGAGATCTTTTCCTCCATGCTGGGGCGGGCTGTGGCGCCGGGAAGGGGCACGACGGCGAGGGCCGTGGCCAGAATGGTAGTGAACTTCATGATTGTGTAGGGTCCGGTGTTAAAATTGGTTATGGGTGAAGAAGATAGCGAGTGTGATATGAGTGCAGGTTGCAATGTTGAGTTGTAATGAAGCGAGTGTATAAGCCGAAGCCAACGAACAGGATCTGTATAGCGAGTGACAGATAAGAATGACAAGAACAGAGAGAAAAACGAAAGAAAGCAGAGCAGCTGCTGGAAGGAAACTCGAGATGGCCTCACCAGATACTGAACCTGACAAGAAATATTCCAAGAGGGCAGGCCAAGGGGGGGTTCATATACACCCGGCGCTTGGACGGACCAACAAGGAGCAGCGGAAAGCGTGCTGACCCTTCGCTCGCCCGACCTGAAGGAAAGAAAGGCTGAACAGTCGTCCAGCATCTCAGTTCCACAGACCTTGTCCGGCCCGCCACTCTCCTCGTGGCGTTCCTTGTTCCTGGCACTAGCCTCTTTTACGAATAGCTGGGTGCCTCTTTTTCCGTAGGGTTAACCGGTCACGGTAGGACGGGTGAAGAGCAGCAGGCTGAGAGAGGGCTTGTGACGAGTGACCCGTTTCGGGCCCATCGTCTTGCTGCCGAGATCCCTAGGGGCGATCCCTCAGCGTGGTATGGGTGGGTGTACTTGGTGAATGAAAAGGAGGCTGAGGAAGCTATTTCCAGCTCAGTTAGCGCCAGCTGAAGGCGTTCTACTATGTATAGGAAGAGGATGGACTTGGACGCTGCTATTTTACTACTACTAGAGTCTCGAGCGTCTACCACTACGCCGAAATGTCAGCACCCGTGTCGATCTCGCCGCCATCTATACTGAATATCACTATACCGGTCACAATGAACAAAGTAACAAAAGAAAAACAAAGGCGACAACTTGCGAGGGTTGCAATGGATGGAAAGGGTGTTATGATAGGTCGCAGCTCATTTCCCAATGCGGCAATTGGCTGCCCTATCACGGGTCTCAGGCGGGCGTAGCGGCGTTGCGCCTCGTTGGCCTCACTCTCGGGCCTCTCTCTCATGGTCACCTTTTGTAAGAGGCGGCCCAGGGGAAGAAGGGGAAATCTTACAGTGCTACCTACCCACCTACCTACCTACCTACCTACATGTTAGTGCTATGACGCCCCGTTGAAGAAGGGCATGTTGTACTGGCACTGTAGTATCGACATGGTTCGAGGGTTGTGCCGTGTCATGGTTCTATCAATAGCCCAACCAGCCCAGCAACCCCCCCTGGTCGTCTCCTCTTCCCTCTCCAAACGCCCTTTCTTGCTTTGCCCACCGAAGCGCCTTGCATATGTGACAATGTGCCGCGTCTCGTATTCCAGCACCGCGTTGGCGCACCAAAAATGTCGACATGACGGTCGCATTCTCGGTGGCCTCTCGGAAGGGTACATTTTGTGGTGGGTTGAGCCGGGCTGACTTAGGGGGCGGTGAAGCAAAAGCTGTTCTTGTCATTTCATCGTCGTCCACCCACCGCAAGACGAAGCAGTAGAGCCGGGCCTGGAATACGGTCAGTGCGATGATTTGCCTTGCCGCAGTTGGCCCTTGTGCTCATTCTTGCCGCGTAGCCACTAATAAACTGTGCCTGACTACGGGGAGTTATGTACAGTAGTCTGCGTTAGCGCCTGCGCTGGGCTTCTAGCGTTATGGCGTTGCGGTTCCTGAGCAGCCGTTGCCCGACTTGGCAAAGGGTCAGGTTGGTCTGGGGGGCTCTAGCGTCTGAGGAGGGATCCCGTTATGAGGGAAAGTCGTTTGTGATGACCCCGACATGGAAGGGTCTGGACGAAACGAGGTCGCCAAGGTGAAGAGACAGGTGGACGGACTATGAGGGTGCCAGGGGTTGACAAGACTTGCTCTACTACTCCATACTTCGTGGAGTAATAGATAATCGCGTATTGCTTTGGTGGAGGTGCCTATTTGCTACGTAGTGCTTGCTGCATCTATGCAGATGGAGGCTATAAAACCCCATCCACGACAAGACTCAGCCATGATAACGAGACAATGCCAGGAGAGCACTCTCTCGTGCGCCAGTTGGCAGAAGGAAGCATCCGCAGCCAACTCTAAGTCATGCAGAACCCTAATCCATTCCAGCCTTCATCTGCCGACTGGATGCTCTCCCAGATCGGCAAAGAACACGACAGAGCATGGTGACACTACATAGCAGGGTCAAGCTGGCAAGCAACACTATGACTCCCACCGTCACAGATTCCTCCAAAATCAACGCCAACATACTCAAAATACCTCATCGTATACCGCTACGTACGTGAATAGGAATATCTCTCCTTTTCCCCGAAGGAACACATCCTAGCCCTCGTCTTCGGGCACCCACTTCGTGAAGAACGGGCAAGCCTCGTAGGCCGGGATGTTTTACGCTTCGATGTTTCGCTCTCAAAGACTCTCCACACAACTTTATCCGCGATAACCATGGTGGGAAGTGTAATAAACCTAGAGGTGCATACAAAAGCCACCGCCTAATCACCACTGCAGGGACCTTTTGCATCTGTGCATGTTTTGCATCATTTTTGGCCCTCCTCCCACTTTTCTGGCCTCACCCGCTACTGCATATTCGTACGCGGCACCCATAGGGACAGGGACAGGGACAGAGCGGCCGTGGCTGAAACACTTGTCCAATCATTATATTTTGAAAAGTAATATTTCATCAACCAAATTTCCAGTCAAGCCAGTCTGGGCGCCAAAATGGTCCAGCTCGCAGGGTTAAAGGTCCAAAAACCCCTGCAGCAAATCCCAGTTGTGGCGCCTTTGGTAGTGCAGAGAAACGAACTTGGTCTTCTTTTGGCATGGCGCTGTCAAGACTGAAGCTGACCGTCCGCCGCCTTCAAGCCCGTCACTCCTTTAGCTCTCTTCACATTCCGTCGACAACGGTGAACTGACCATGGCTGGGCGGGGGCGGTTCTTTTTACAGCACCTTTGCCCTGCAGTCCAACGGAAAGGTCGGCTCGGTTCATGACACCCTCACGTTGGCGACCGCTTCTAGCCAGGCTCATATCCACCGACAGGGAACAAAAGAATATCCCGAGAAACCCTTGTTCATATCGTGCTCAGCTCCCGGCATGTGGCCTAGCCGTGCGCCGTAGCGAGCGAGTCCGGCGTTTCGCCCAGATCCGATCTCCCGGCCACGGCCCCACCTCCGGGGCCCGGGATCGCCAAGAGACGGCAGACGCTCCATGATGGTCAGAACGGAGCTGCGATAGACCAGACGGGTTGCTTTTTACTGCTCTTTACTATTTACAACGCAGCAGGCACAGATACTTTGGCCACTACGGCTGGCTTCCATCGTGATCCAACCGCCAACATGCTTAGCGATGGCCCGTGGTGAATCGCCAACGGCTCACTCCACAATATTGCTCTCGTTTATGAGCTGTCAGTCAGATGTCGGATTCTGCGGTGCTCTAGGCGCCTGTGCCGACAAAGCCAGTACCAGCAAATAGCGCCTACCTCGTGTTTGATAGTTGCGGTACTAATTCAATACACGTCGAGCATTATCTTGGTCATGGCCACCGCCTCTCTCATGATTCCTTCGCTCATCATTCGACATCGGCAGCGTCTGCCGACTCACCCGACCACAGTCCTCATGTTTCCCATGCCAAGCAGAGCGAAGCATAAATTATGTGTGCTGTAAAGATTGTTCCAAGCCAGCCTACCTGCAGCCACACAGCCAGCACCGCTGCAGCTGCAAACACCCTGTAATCTTGCAACGAGCTTCGACGTCTATATCACTCACTACATACCACTACCTCGTTGATGAAAACGTAGGTCGAGATCAGTCTCATGGCACAGTTAGCGCAACTGCTGTGGTGAGCTGGCCTTCTCGTGCATCCTCGCGCCTCTCCTATACTTGCTCTTCTATACCAGGGATCAGGGTCTTTTGTCCAAGCAGATCTCCCACACATGTAACCATCTCGCTGCCAGAGCAGCGCTCCCAAGGCCTCATTATTCAATCTACCCTATAGCTTGTAGTCTGCCGTCCTCGCTGTCCTCGCCGTTCTTCCCCCCTCTTGCTGCTGTCATCGCATTAGTTACATCACTAGGATCAATACTTCGAATAAAATTTGCATTAAGATGCCTGAGCTATTGCGCCTGTTTTAACCACGGCCAATGTGTCAAGGAATGGCTTGCGATATGCTTCATTAGAAGAATTCGAGTTAAAATGCCTAAATATCACGAGGAATAAATACACCAAAAGATAGGCATCCCTTTACTAAGATCTGTCTTATCGCTCGGTATTATGCCCTTTGAGAAAACAACACAGATGATTCCGACATTTCAAGTCAAGTCATTGCCTCAGTCTCGATAGATGCTAATGCCCTCATTATGGCGATTATAGTCCTTAACTATGTTGTGTATAAGTAGATACATTGATTTCAGAATTACCGGTCGTACCTATCTCGCTCTGACAGAAACTCGTCCAGATCTGGGTAATGGCAATCCATGGCTGTCGATTATGCCATCAATTACGCCATGAAAAACCAGCTCCTTGGGTTTATTGAAGAACTCGGCCAGGATGTTGACAGCATCATGGAACATACTATCATTTGATGACTCCCACAAGGAGCCAGATCCGTGTGGTGTGAATATTATCGTGTATAATGCTATCCAGCGATCGGCAAACAGATAGAAGGGGGGCAGAGATGAAGTCGACGAGGACGAGAGTGAGGACGAGGAGGATGAATAGGATGGGGCATGGAACTCGACCTAGTTAGTATTCCTTTAGTCAGTTATTGCTTCGCATTATGCTCTACGTTATCATGCTCTAGTCCTAAGATTTACATCATTTAGCACTGAAACTCATCACTTTTGTCTTCGAACCCAAAACTTTTATTTATAGGTATTTAGGGTTGCTGCTCAAGCACACTCCTCTGGTCATCTGTGGAGACTCATCAGCCCCTTGGCAAAGGCGTATTCTGAAGGCCAGATCACCGTTTCACCCTGCTCAGAATTGCGCCCAGCTCTTCCTCGGCCCGTCTCTGTCACATCGTCTCGCCCGACATTGACCAGATCTCCCTCTTAGTCCGCAGTGTTCTTGTTGTAGCCGGCCTAATCAATCAGTGTAGCCATCCTCGAGTATAAGTTTTCTATGGTCGTTTCACATCGGCACACCAGATCATGCCATCCTCGACCCCGTGAGCTGTCGGTGGCTTCGTCATGTCCCCCAATGTCTCTTCAACGGGGTCGTCATTTTCGGGAATCGTTGGTTCGGTCTACGACGCAAACTCAGTGGAAGATTGTCTCCCAAAGCCCGTCTACAAACTCTAGGGTCAATACATCTTGGTGTGTTTGCGTCGACCTTGTAAAAATGCCCCTGTCGTCCTGGCTCATGTGCCCGTCACAAACGCCCTCTGCATCTTCGTCACTGTTCTAGTATTTATGCCAAAAACGTATCTAACATCGTATCACCCCTGCACGCCAATACATCTGCTGGCCTTTTTACGGATACGGTGTCTGTTTTCCATGCCTTGAGGTGATGAGGAGAGTATCAACAAGCCACGAAGATTCGGTATTATCCACGATGGCTAGTGTCTCATTCTCTTGCACAAAACATAGTCTTTCAGTATTCCACTTAAATGTTCTCATGTGCATTGAAGATCCGGGTTGCGTTGAAGTTGACGTCAGTTGGGTCCCTTAATGGCCAATGACGCTCTGGTACTAGGTGGGCTAGAGCAAGCAAAACAGGTGTATGCTCACATCCACATTGTAAGTGAAGCGCCGTTCTGTGCCTACCCACGTCTGTGACACAATGCCATCGACCCCATGTGTTCTTCAACCTACTCAAATCAAGACTGGCAAGAAACCATTGTTTAACCTATGTATTGTAAATTTAAATATGACTGACAGTGGCTTGAGGAGAATCAGACTGAAGCATGTCCTGTTACGAGTGGAAACAGAACGAACGGATTGTTATGAACGTGTGTGGCTGATGGTTGCAACCACTATGATTCCCGCCCAACGATTCGCTGCATCCAACACATCATGATACTTCGCTGCACCAACAACCCAAATTCATACCCATGCTGCCTAGAATTGGATACTGTAAAAGTAAAAAAAAATGCGAAAAAATAAAACATACAACAGCGAGGATTCCCCGGTCGTCACCGACCCGAGTACTAATTCGCCGCTTCTCAGCTTGACTAAGGGAGAGCGGACGGGATCCCGTATTTTCTAAGAGCTATGGTCGTATGTGATAGAGTGTGGCGTAGTCGGGGACTATAATCGCCACGATGAGAGAATCAATTTCTGTTGAGACCAAAGTAATAGCTTGAGTTCGAATACCAGAAGCCGCTGTGTTATTTTCGCAATGGGAGATTTCCCGGAAACTCTTGTTCCCATCATTTTGCATCTTATTAGCCTGCTCTGAGCACTTTGGACGGCGTGCTTTAATTGAGTGAGGGGCACGTTCTCATGAGCGCGACGAGACGCGCCAAGCCCATCACCACCACAATCCAAGAGTCCAAACCGCCCTCTTGGAACACTTGACGCCTCGTAAGGGCATAAAACCACCACCATGGCAGCACCACCGACCTCCGACTACGAGCTATTGACGGAACACTTGGGATATCCTCCAGTCGTGAGTAAAAATTACTTGACATCTACATCACAAACCTTTGCGAATCGTTGCTAACTCCCCCCACCAAGTCCCTCCTCGACGACATCATCAACACCGTCAACGTCCTCGCCGACCGCGCGCTCGACTCAGTCGAACGCCTACTACTGTCCATCCCGCCGCAGAGCCTCGGCTTCAAGAACCCATCCGCAAGCTCGCGCTCTAAAGATGCCGCCGCCGCCGCCGCCCTGCCGCCCGACGAGGCGGCGCGCGCCGAGATCGAAAACGGCACGCACCAGCTCGAGACGCTCCTCAACGCCGCCATCGACAAGAACTTTGACCTGTTCGAGCTCTACACCATGAACAACATACTCAAGGTTCGCCCGGACGATATGCCCTACATGCGCCTCGCCCACTACGAGGGCCTCGACTTCGCGGCCAGCCCGGCCGACGGACCAACGCCCGAGTCCATCACGGCTCTGCGCCGCCGACTTCACGCGAGCCAGCGCCTGCACGTCGTCCTGGAGACCGAGCGCGCCCGTAACGACGCCCTGCTGGCCAAGCTCCGCGCCTCGCTCGGCCTCCCCGCCAACAGCGCCGTCAAGGCCGAGGAGACGTCGCCGCCCAGCGCCGGCGACAGCGCCTTCGGCTTCCTGCGTGACCGGGCCGGCCTCGAGGACGCCGGCGCCGACACGCCCATCACGACGACGACCGAGTTCACCATCTCGCAGCTCCAGGCCCTGCGCGCGCTATCCTCGTCGCTGCGCACCCTGCTTCCGGACCTCGGCCCCGAGGACGCCAAGACCACCGACCTCGACTCCACGCCCAGGACGTGGCGCCGCGACCGCGTCGAGTACGTCGAGGCCGCGTCCCGCAAGTACCTAGAGGACTCGCGCGGCCTAGAGCTCGGCGAGCAGGGTGAGGTGCGCGACGGTGAGTGGCAGGGTGAAGGCCGCAAGGTAACACGTAACGACGTCGAGAGCTTGGAACAGGTCGCGTCGATGTTAGGAAAGGGGAAACCAGGGCAGTCTTCGCAGCAAGATGCGGGCACTCAAGGAGGAGGCGAGGCGATGGACGAGTCTTAGGACAAATTCGAGACACGGTGAATTCAGCAACGATGGTTTTGGCCAACGATTTGAGCAACGGCATCAAGGATGGGAACACGGCGTGCTGGCGCAGGTTAGGAAAACTGCCTTTTTTGCATGGGTTTCGGTAGTGATAGTTAAGTCGTCTCTATTGTACATGCACATGCATTCTATAGTGTGAGAATACAAGTTCATTGCGGCGAGGAATTCCACCCCTTTTACAGATATCATCCCATCATGTCCGTGAACTGAGTGTACATCCGTCTTTCACCAACCGCCATACGGTTTCTTCGTCTCAACCGGCAATATGCTTGATCAATTCTTCAGGCAAGTTGGCACGCTTCAACAGACCATTCTCCCTAGCCATATACCAGAAGTGATGCCTCCAGTACCTGTCGTTAAACTTCTCACTCGACTTTAGCTTGTGCGCGAGGGCCACACTCACTACCCTCTCTGCCGCCTCCCGATCTTGCCTGTCGAGAAGCATTCTCACCAAATCAAGCAGACAGGGCAGTGACGTGACGGGCCGACCGGCGTTGGCGAGCTCATCGAAGATGGCCAAGGCCTCGTCTGGCTCTCCCGCCACGGAATAGGCGCTCACAACGCGCTCCCAAAGTGTCTGGTCGCCCTGGTCGACCGACTTGAGCTTGTGCTTGTGCAAGAGCTCCCGTACTGCGTCGATGTCCGGAGGGTCCTGGGTGAGTGCGCGCTCAATCAGGATGGTAACCATGTGCGCCGTGACCTTCATGCCCTTGCTAACCATGTGCGCTTGTACGGCGGCGACGGCGTCATCGGAGCCGTTGGGTAGGCGGGCCACCGAGTAAAGCATCTTGGCGTACGTCTCCAGGTTCGGCTTCAACTTCGCTGCCTCGATGTCGGCGAAGACATGGTTAACGGCGCGCACCTGTTCCTCCGAGCTGGCGTCGTCTCCCATGCGACTAATGACGCCCTCCAGCAAGATTGTAAATGTGGCAGAGTCGGGCTCGATGCCCTGCCTTCTCATTGACCGCAGCAAGTCCTTTGCACTCTCAGAATCGTCTGTGCGGAGGGTTTCGCGGAGGAGAATGTTGTACGTCCGGACATCGGGCATGAAACCCTCACGACCCGCCCACGCGAGTACCTCGTTGGCCTTTTGAGGGTCGCCAAGACGCAAGAGACCGTTGAATGCGGCATTGACCACCGCAATGGTTGGCTCTACTGCATCGGCCTCGTGACCAGACTTGACAGCGTTCTTCCAAGTCGTCACCATCTGGATCAACGCATTTATACCGTCCTGGGGTCGGCCTCCGTCAATGAGGGCCGAGATTCGCGCCGTCCAGATAACAACATCGAGCTGCAGCCCTGACTGAATAAGTTGGCTCCATAGAGCCTCGATCTTGGCCGTATCCTTGCACATCTTCCACCCGTGAAGCATTGATGTATATGTCTTGACCGTCGGTTGGACGCCGAGCTCATTCATCAACTCCATCGTCTCCTGGAGCTTATTGGCACGCCGAACACCACACCATACAAAGACCCAAAAGTCGAGGAAGTGTGGGTCATTGCGGATTTCCTCGCCGAGCTTTGGGTAGTCCTGCAAGCTGGATATCATGTTCTGCCAAATGGCGAGGATGGCTCCCGTGTTGCGCGAACCATACGCCACCCGTAACTGCTGGTGGAAGGTCGACAGGCTCTTTGTCTTGGCCATCTCTGGGTCCATGGATGAGGCCAGCCCGCCCTGCCACTGGTCATTCTTGTAGAGGAGCATTTTGGCAATGTGCCCCAACTGCCTCACCACGTAGTCCCGGAGCTTCTGCTGCTTTTTGTAGTTGTATCTGGTCTTCAACCTGAAAATCTCGCCAACGTTGGTCTCATTGAGTTCAGAGCCCAATCTGGACAGCACGAGTCGGACTAGGTTGAGCAGGGGCGCAGCCTCAGTCTGCCGACCAGGACCCGAAAATCTCGGATCCGACAGGATGGCCACGGTCGATAGTAGGCCGGGAAGTATGGTTGCAGCCTGCGGAGGGGGGAAGGCGAGGAAGAGGGACGCAAGAGCCCGCTCCAAGGTGAGGGGACGCATCTGGTCTTCTGGTACATTCGGCTGCCGGTTCAGGTCCTCGAGCACATCTTGCGTGCTAGGTAGCGCAAAACGCGGTTTCTCTAGCACTTCACTCGCGCGCTTCAGCTGCGAAATGTGCTTCCATAGAGTGATGAGCTCGTTCATGAGCAAGGTGCGCCTACTGCTCGTGCACTTCACCTCGATCAAGATGTAGCAGATGTTCATCACCAAGTCATTTCGGATCCTCAATTCGGATCTACCGAGCTTGCTGTACATCTCGGCCACTTCCAAGCTGTTCCCGGATTCCCCGCCGACCCAGGAAAGTTGAGAACGCATCTTGCCGAGAACCATGGTGACGGCGTTGTAGACGGGCATCGGGACCTGGCCAGGCATCTCCTTAACGTGCGGCCAGATGTCTTCCCGGAAAGCCTCGTACTCCTCTTGCATCGCCAGGCCCTTCTTGAGAAGCTCGTCGATCTTGGCGACAATCTCCAGCTCGCCCAGCGCGCGGCGCTCAGCGAGATCTCCACTAGGCAACTCGTTAGAGGCAGGGCTGACGACGTCGTTGAACAAGGCCAATGCAGGGTCCTGCGATCCCTTGGCTGCTCCGTTGAAGGGAGTTGTACTCGATTGGAAGGACTGTCGTTGCACCTCAGACTCGTTCATATGTCTCTGCATCTGCAGACTATGAGAATGGTCTGGAGGGTCCCCTAGCGTCGCGAATCGCGCAACAGCGCCCAGCCGCTGAACGGCGACTGAGCGCAGCTGCGACGAGCATCTTGAACAGATTGCTCTAGACGCGGACATGGCAATTAGCCGGGCACTTTGGTGAGGAAGAAGATGCGATTTTAAGTGGTGTTGAGCCGACCCGATTATTTTCGAGGTTGATGTTGGAGATCCATATTTTAGGTGTGCAGCCAATAGCAATCCACGGAACCAAGCATGTTCGGTGAAGTTTCGGTGCACCGTTGCAGGGTCAAATAATTCAAAAAACCGCTTAAACAAGATACGCCGAATATCTCAGAAAAGTATTCAGCAATAAACCATATAATTACATTCCCAATCTATCGGTTCCTAGTCATATCACCAGCTTGCTAAAATATCTGCCTATCAAAAGACGGAATAAAGCCAAAAAGCTCCATTCTCCAAACCATGTTCATCGAAGCCGCTAGGAGAACAGATGAGTGTGATTTGTGGTGTTGAATCATCTTCTCCAATCCCAGATACTCGGACTCGGGCTTGGAAATTTATGATGTGCTTTGGCTTCGGCCTGAAATTTCATGATCACTGGGTAAGACATCGAAACAGATAGGTATACACGAGGCATGAGGCTTAATGCAAGATAATCACTAACTACGCAGATATTCGGTTCCATCCTTAGGTAGCTAACTGCTCGGCCAACAACTAGCCATTAACATATTTCTTCTATAAAAGAATGATGTGCGATGCTTGAGAGCTGCAATTTAAGTTTCTAAAGTTGCGACTGCGAGTTCAATGAACTAAACCCTCTATGAAAATGAGATGAATCCACCCTCACTGGGGCACCCAACCTCTAACCCAACAAACCACTCATAAATCTAGACTATTCATTATCGCGTAAATATCACATCCCACTCTAAGCAATCTCATACTTTCCATCGATCGCCTCAATCTTAGCCACACTCGCCTTGTAACCCTCGTTAGCTTCGAGCCGTTCCACGTACTCGGCGACGCGGGGGAACTGGGCGCGCCAGGAGCCACCTTCGAAGGCCCCGAATTCGTCCAGCTTATCCTTGGTCGCCGTGAGCGGGAAGCTCATGAGGATGTCGGCCGCCGTCAGCTCGTTGCTGCAGAGGTAGGATTGGCCCCCTCCAGTCGACAGGTGCGTCTCTAGCAGCGCCAGGCTGCGCTTCGTGTTGGGCAGGATGTACATCGCGAAGATGCGGTTCGCCACCAGGGACGTAATGGGGCGAATGAAGAAGGGTACCGCTGGCGACTTGAGGCCTGCAGAGTAAGTGTTAGCACGAAATCTCTTCAATGATACTACGACTCGGTCACTCCCAGAGAAACTTACCGCCAATGAAGAGAGCCAGCACAAAAATAGGCATAAAGCTCCCTTCAGCAAAGTGTAAGTAGTACTGATAGCGCATCCACGCCTCCGTCTCGCCGCCCATCTTGCCCTCCATGCCGTCCCTCCAACGCTTAGGCATCAACTTGCTCCCCTCGGGCGTATTCTCCACGAGGTACTGCGTGATGAAGCCGCTCTCGGCCAGCACAATGGGCTCGTCGGCGCCGGGCGCCTGGATGGTGATAACGGGCGACTTGCCCATCGGGTGCACCTTTTCCAGCTCCGGGGGGGCCAGCCGCGTCTGCTCATTGCGGTGGTAAATCTCCAGCTCGTAGGGTAGCTTGAGCTCCTCCAGCAGCCAGATTATACGTTGGGACCGCGAGCGGTTCAGCCTGTGATCGGCATGTGAGTGAATAATCGTGAAAGCCGCTGGGATATATGACGTACCAGTGGAGGGTGATCTTGGGTTGTTCGGTAGCGGCCATTTTTACTGAGCGTCTGTTGAAAATTCACTGATGATTTTCTAAAGTCTAATCAGATGTGTGAAGAATCTCAGAATAAATGCTTTTGGATTCCGGATACTTTCAATATATATCGCCCCGAGCCACCTAAAAATGTCCGGCCCAAATAACCATCCGATGGAGGAATTGATGTGTCGGCGATGGGTATCTCAAGCTGCCGAGGCACCGTCGCCCCACTTGAACTACCCTTTGGTGTCGGCTCTATTGCCTGAACAGGCTGCGTTCACCACATCCTTCTCTCGAACACTCGTCATAGCCATTCTCTACCTAACCTTATGTCACCCTTGCTTGCGACCTCAACTCAAGTCTCATTGTATGGCCTAGTTCCAATCACATGTAGTCTATTCGATGCTTCCCAAATGCTGCCGAAGCCTATCCTGGCCTGGCCTGGCCAAACGCCTGTACTCTGATTTTAATACCGCGAAACAACACACCACCAAAGTCCTGTAGCCAGACCAACTTCTATACTCCCTCATATCCGTCACCAATGCATAGTAGCCAACAGTGGCCATGTCATGTCCAGACCTTTAAAATGTACATCCTGGCGACATGTATCAAGCTTTCATCGAATGAAAGCTTGACAACTTCCAAATAGCCTTAACCTCCTCGGCGGCGGCGTGTCTTCGGTGCCGGGCCTGATGCCGCCTCGCTCATCGCCTCTCGCTTCTTGGTCTGCTTTCTCGCCCTCGGTGGGGGCGGCGGATCGCTATGAAGATGCCCGACCTCCTCAAGCGCAGTCGTATTCTCCCACTGGAGGCATCGGTAGTTGGGAGGCTCCGGTGTCTTATCACGGATTCGCGTGCTCATCCGCTTGTTCTCTTCCTTCTTCTCGGGTTCCTCGCTCTCCGCGAGATACTTCTTCCGGTTGTCCATGTGCTTGGCAATCTTCTCCTTGTAGTTGAGCAGTTCCTTGCGGAGGCGCAATTCGTTAAGTCCACGCGGATCCAGCCACTTGATCAGAGAATCGACATGCTCTGGCTCAGAGATATACCCCCACTGGCGGGCATTGTAAACACTTGTGTTGCCCTCTTCCATCTTCTTCCGCTCCGGAACCGTCATGTTGAACTTGGCCTTATACTCGTCCTGCAAATCGGTGGGTAGGTCAATGTACCCCTCGCGCTCCAACTCATCAGGCCCTTGTACCCAAATGCATCCGTTGGCATAATCCGCCGAGGCTGTTGAGCTATCTGGAAGTCCGCCGTACGGCATGCCATTCCGCTCAAACCAATAGTACCGATTCCAGAATCGATCCTTGCCCAAGACTCGGGTTCGGGGACAATCAGCTTCGCGCAGGTCGTTGTCGAGAACGGCAATCTCTTCCTCACAGTTCTTGATGAAGTCCTCCTTCTTCTGGATATCCTTGAGCAGCTTGATGAACTGCTTTGATTGAGGCGGCGGCTTGGGTGGCTTCTCAATCTTCTTCTCCTTTTCCTTCTTGGCCTGCTCCTCCTCGCGCTTCCGCTGTTTAGTCGACAGTGCCCGTCTCCGCTTCCTCCGTGCCGCGGTATCCTCCTCAGTCTCCTCTCCATTTTCGTCCCTTGAGATGTGCGACTCATCCGCGTCTGTCATCTTTACATCCTCAAGTTCCTTGGCAGGAGTGAGTACTGGCGAAGGTGGCATGTTATCTGGTAGGAGAATCTTTCGCTGCTCATTCAACTGGCGTAGATCTTCGACACTGGGCCCGTCAGTCAGCACTTTTCGCTCTCATCGCTAGTAGAAAGTACTTACGCTTGCTTCCGCTGTCTCTGCCATTCAATCTTCTCCTTGCGGTAAGTCGTCATGGTTTCGCTGCAGTCCTCCATGTAGCCGCGAATGGCTTTGGTCTCTGTTGTCAGCATGCAGAGAATTTGTAGTGCCTTGACACGGAGGTTGACATTCAGCTCCGCATATGCCTGCCGCACTGTGTCCTGCGTGGGGTCCACATCAGCCGGGACAAGTTGAAATAGAAGCTCTTCGCAAGCCTCCTGCTGGCGCTCGTTCTTAGACAACTGGTGGAGAAGTCCAACAATGATTCGTTCCCAGCCTCCATTGGCGAAATCGCGTTTTCGGAGGTGCTCGATCCAATCGTAGTCCTTGAGGAGTTCCTCGGCGCGGTGCTTGACCTCCTCGTCGGCAGTTTCGTCCTCTGCCTCGGCGGCAGCAATCTCGGCAGCCAATCTCTCGGCTTCAAGTCTAGCCATGCTACTCCTAGTAGCACGCCCCACAGGTTTCGGTTCGGGCTCAGGGGTGGGCTCCGCAGTCTCGTTCTCGTCGTCTTCGTCGTCCTCATCGCTGTCATCCTCCTCAATCTCCGGCAAGTTGATTCGGACCTTACCGCCATCCGCCTCAGAATCGACAAGGATTTTGAGCACGGAGCAGTGGATCTCCTCGAAAAGTTGAACAGGGACCTCTTCAGACGCAACGGACAGTGTCTGGACAAAATCGTCAAAAGTGAAAGAATCCAGCTTGAAAACCTCGCAGTACACATTTAGTGTATCCCATGTCTCCAACAACGGGCCAACAGAGTCCATATCGACATCGGTGTCTTCCAAATGCCCATTTTCTACCTCCACAGGCGGGTTTATGCATAGATACTTGAGAGGCGGGCGTTTGCGATCCTCCCGCGGGTCAAGCTGCAAGTCCTCGATAGGGTACTTGGGAGGTGGCGGCGGTGGTGGCGGCGGAGTAGGCTCGCGCTGGGGAGGCGTCTGGTCGTAGTGATTGGGCGGGTAGCTGAAGGGATTGCCGCCGTGCACAGGTATGTTGAGGGGCCACTTGAGGGCCTTTGTCCCCGGTCCAGGCTGGCCAAGCTTGGACTTACCCTTTGGCGCGGGCTTCAGCTCTGGGAGTCGCATCGGGCCAGAATTGAGGCCTGTCGAAGGACTGTGGCCGTTTGTTTCGTGCGGGAGGCTTGCGCGTTTCTGAGCCTGAAGTTGCTTGCGCTCCTGGACCTTGGTATCATAGCGAAGATGAGGTGGGACCCGAGTGTCGATGTGGTACTGGCCAGCGTAATCGTGCTTAACTAGCCAAGGAGCACCGTTCCACGCATCGCGGGTTACAGTTTTCTTGATAAATGACCTGAGCATGGCCTTGGTGAAGATGCCTCGATCGCGGCAAATGTGCTCGTCTGTCACAAACGTCTCCGACTCCGACTCCTTAAGATCGACTATGTATCGGGTCGTGGGTAAGGCCTGTGTGCCATCGTGAAGGGTTCTCGGCCCAAAGGTAGTCTTGTCGCGGACCAGGCCATGAACTCGGTCACCGCCATCCATGGTGACGGTCACCTCCTCACCGGGGTAGTAGTCGTGCTTGAATTCTTCGTAAATCTGATCAACGAGGTTATCGAGACGAGAAACGATCTGGAACTGAACTTTTCGCAGGATAGGACCCTTGAGTGCTTCGGGGAATGAAGCTTCGACTTCTTTGCCTCCGGCAAGCTGTTCTGGGTGTGAGCGCATGCCTATGAGGGATGGTCGATAACACAAACCTCACTCTTAAAAGCCTCGAAAAAGGTCAAACCTGAGTGTCCTGTGATTTGGTCATTGAAGCGGCGCTGCGTCACTGTGGTAAGCGGGGATGCTACGGGTTGAAATCGGAGTAACGTGGTAGTACCTGTTTATAAAAGTCCATGCTAGATGCTGTGTAAGCTAGAGAAATCCCGAGAGGAGGCGTAGGGAGCACTTACCGGGTCAGATAATCCTCATAGGAAGCGAATATCTCCCCTGTCTGGGGTATATGCCAGACCTAAATGAAAAAAGTCAGCCTTCGGGTGACCTTTCAAAGTTCTGCAAAGGCGACGGTCGTACCTCGGTGTTCTCATCCTCGAAAACCGCTGGAGGCAGGAATTGGACTGGTTTCCTCTTAAAGAGAACCTAGAGACGGGATTCAGCAATTGCTCATGGATCAGGAGAGGCGTCCAACGGGGCAGTACCATGTCGAAAGATTGTTCGCAGCGGATCGAGTGCCAGATCAAGTTTTCTGCAAGGCTGAGACGCAGCCTTCCCCCCACTAACAAGAATGAATCTGAAGACGGCAGTCAAGTCGCAGCATCGGCTCGGAGGGCTGGAAGAGCAGACGCGGGGCGGAGTGTTGATATAAAGACGGTTGCTCGTCGCGCAGCGGTCGAAAGCAACGCGGGCGCGCAGGCGGAAGTCGGGGGGCGTCGCGGGTTGGCCGGGGCGCCGGGGGATGGGTTTGCGAGTGTTTGCGGGTTGGTTCGACCGACTTGACTTACACGCGGCAGAGCGAGTGCCTCACAAGACAAGACGCGACAAGAGAACTAGCTGCCAAGTGGAGAGCAAACGCGGCGTGGGAGTCGACGTTGGCGCGCGGGGCAATGGCGGACCAAGAGGTTGAAGTGATGATGGAGGAGGAGAAAGTGAAGAAGCGGGCTGACGCGACGGGAGCAACGGCGAAGGGCACCCGGGGGGGAGCGAGGAAGAAAAGCAGGAGCCTGGGTGGGCGTCTGGGCGTCTGTGTGTCTGTGTGGGCGCGGGTTGGCGTTAGTGCCAAGAGTACCTGCTGGGAGCCAGTAATACGCTGCCGCCACGACGAGGACAGGGAAAACGAACTGGGGTCTACGGTCTACGGGTCCTGCGCAGTACCCGGATGCGCGCGTTGTTGCACGCGAGGACAAAGGTATTGTACAGGTACTGCTTTGCTGTCTACAGCTGCCAACTTGTAGGTGCCGCTGCCAATAGGTTGCAATGCCGCCATGGGTCGCAGTGCCAGCCAAGGTACCGCTAGCAATGGTGTTGATCGCCCATCAACGAAACACGGAATGGCAACCTGTGCCAAAGTGCGCAAACCAAAAGAACGAAAACTCAAAACAAAGAGCAATATACCGAGTGTTCAATCAACCAAATCCGAGAGCATCAATCTATCCGTGGCATCAATTCCCGAGTCCCAACTGCTGAACATCCCTGCCCAATTCCGCCTCACTGGTACCCCCCCAAAAGATTTCACACCCCTGTTCGACCCGGGTTTTTTGGGCCACCGCCGCAACTAACACTAACTGACAAGCCCCCCGCCCTTAACCCTCACCCCCCTTCCCCGGCGGCGCGGCGCTTCCCTTGCCTCCCTCCTCCTCCGCCATCGAATCCCTTCAGCCAAACGATTCATGCTTGACCTCCTCCACTCGGCCGCACCACTCTCCCCGGCCGCCGACACCACCCACCAGCTCCATTCACCCACGTTTTTGGGCTCATTCTGCTCGCCGTAGCCTGCCGCGTCCAACGTCACCTGAACCGTCTGTTTTACTTGATTTTTCGTTTAAATATGTATACTTGTAAATAAATGTCAATATGAACCCGTAGCCAGGTGGGCCGCTGGCCAAACCGGCCTCCTCCGGCACCGCGATCGCGGCGGTGCTATGCTGTCCGCCCACAACCACCAAGGTGCATTTTAAAGGGCTCATCTAAGTGTATCGTGGTGCAAAGAGCATCTGCGCGCCCTGAAATAATGCTCTCGACTACTCTTACCCTTGTTATCCTTCAATATCACACGTCGCGAACCTTGTCAATCTGTAATCCAACCGCGTCCTCTTGATGTATATGCCCTGTGTAGGCATGCACTCTATTCGACCTTTTTAGTTATCCCATCCTCTTCCCAGCAACACGTTGTGCACGTTCTCATTCCCAGCATGCACCGCGAAATTCGTAGAGTCCTAATCAACGTCCATCAACAGCTCTACAAAACGTATCCTAGATCGAGGTTCTTAGCTCCAAAATTGACCCTCAGCCTTGCGTCTCACGTGGAACGTCCCCATATATTTTCCAATTTTGGCTCGCTGACTCAGCAGCCGCGCTCGAAAGTGGTTTCGCGAATCAGAGGGCCGGCTCGCAATCAGATAGGCAAGACATTTACACCTGAGTCACACGAATTGACCACAAACAGAAAATCGGTTCGGTAATTCAAGACATCACGATGTAAGAAACCTCCTCAAATCCTTGTAAATAATTTCTATATTTTGGGGTATCGTTCACAGTAAAGCTGCAACCATGCCTCAGAACGCCAATAGAGGTCATCCACCAGTCAAATTAGTGCATGAACCTTATGCCGTAAAGTACACCACCATGTAACCCACCCAGCTCCCGACGACCCCTATCGCCGAGTACGAGCTCGTAAACATCAAGGGAACGAATTCGTATGCCTTGCCAAATACGATCTGGTGCAGAAGCGAGCAATACAGGATAAGCGGCACACTCACCGCAATGTAGAGTGTGCTAAACCGATCAAGCAGGAAGAACCTCGGCTTGTTTGAAGCCGGTGCCAGACGGTCGAAACCCATGAGGAACACGACCAGCCAGAGGATTGTATACACCGTCTTGATGGGGAACTCTGCCGGCGTGAATAAGAGTGGGAACAGAGACACATGTCCTGCGACGGCCAAGGGTCGGAAAGCTCCCAGGTGGCGTCGATCTCGTAGAGCAATAAGGCTGAAGGGAATGATGACAAGAAGAATAGCCTTCTCGTGGACATGCCACCCAAACAGAAAAGAGGCGTAGCCGCATAGCGTGACGGCGCCGATGAAATTTTCCCAGGTAGGCTGCCCGAAGAGCTTGATCAGAGGCAGCACCTGGAAGAAGAGGGTCAGGAGGAAGCACGTCCGCGGGCTAATCTCAGGCAAGACAGCAAATGCAGTGTCGCCGACAAGTCCACGGGTGACGCTCTGCAGCGCGCTCTGGTTGACGGCCAGGCCAAGCCTCGGGGCGACTAGGTTCGGTCAATAATCTAGGTTCCCGACCATTGAATGAATAACTTACGATGGATCAAAACGCGGTCGGCAAATGAGTACAGAGCCCAAATGTTCGGAGCCCAATACGCGTGGCAGAGTCCTCGCGAAAAGGGGAACAACCTGCTAAACAGCTGAGGCATCTGCTCCATCGCAGCAAAGGGCCCAAAGGCGGCGCCAAAAATGCCAGTGATGCCCAGTCCAAGCTTGATGCAGTTGAGGAAGCGGATACGGAAGATAGACTTGGCGGAAAGGCAATAGGTCCTCAGGAGAAACACAAAGTACGCAGGCGCAAGGTACAGGTAGATGTGCTTAAAGCACAGTAGCGTCGCAAAGATGAGGCCGCTAGACAACAGCGTCGTCTTACCGCGGGCTAGAATGAGCGACAGCACTAAGACGCCGTACATGAAGCCATTGTACTGGAAGTGGATGTGGTCGATGATCAAGAGGCCCGGCGACAGGATGACGGACAGGGCCGCTACCTGCGCGGCACGCCTCGAGGACAGGGGGCTTGAGTCGATGAAGTATTGCAGGGCGTAGACGAGGACGAGCTCGGTGACGATGACGGAGGAGCGTTGGAAGTAGATGGTCTGCCAGCTGTCGTAGTCAAGGTTGTAGACGCGCACCATGAGGGGGTCGACGAGGCGGGCGACGTGGGCGAGCACCCATTCGAAGTAGGCGAAGAAGGGCGGGTAGTCGAGGGTCCATTCCGATGTCTTCTCGAAGTACCACTTGTCGAGGGGAAGGCTTTGGGTAATAGCAAGCCAATTGCGGTGCACTTCGAAATCGGTGGATTTGCTGTGGAAGACGGTGTCAGCTTTCGCGCCGCTTTCATGTGTCTCGTCTCCGTTCCCTCCTGAGGCCATCGGTTGCGGCCTCCACCCAAACCGTCGAGGACACCTCACAATGTGATGGGTTGAGACAACGCGACAGAGGAACAAACTCACTAAGCTGGGAACAAGAGGACCTTAAAGGCCGCGGCCACAAGGGCGCATTGCGTCAGCGTCGGATAGGACTCTGCCATGATGAGTGTCGGTTCCTCAGCCTCAGCCTCATGACCTCCCAAAATATCCACAAGGTCCAAGGAGTGTTGGACTCAGTGTTGGCTTTTGCTGCTTGGAGTGGAGGAGAGGCTGCGCCAAGCACCGACGCGACGCACCGCAATTAATCACCCAGTCTCAGGAGTGCTTCCGAAGGCGGCTTAGCGCCCTGTGATCCAAGCTTCCAGAATGGCAAGCGGACAGGCGCCCTTGCTTTTCCTGGGGCACGAGCAGTCCCACCAATCACCTAGCTCCGTTTCGGACCCGCAGCTCGAGCCACCGGGGCACAAGCCACAAGCTTCAGGGGTCCTGGGGATCCGTTCGAGGCTGGATGATCGCGTGTGGCTTCATTCCAGCTCGTGTTGATCCGTTAGGCAGAGAATTGCTGTCGAAGGAAACTAAGGAAAAAACTTTACGAGGCATCATCGGTACAATTTACACAGCATCAATTGAATCCCAAGCTTTCCAGCGGCAGAATTGCAATTTTTTTGCCCCTGTTGGTGACCCAGATCCTGCTCCGACACAGGCGATCTCAAGGCTGGGGGTTTTCCAGGGGGCCATCTCGTCCCTGTAATAGTGCAAAGGTGTCCTCACACCTCTCTGGACCGTTCTTTTTTCAGCCTTGGCTAGGCCCCGTCCTCGCTCTCCTCCTCCCTCGTACCATCCGCGATTCCGCAGACGACCGAAAGAGCCCCGGGCACCTTTTTCTTGTACGAGTATCTTTGCTTGATGCCCGTTGCCCGTTGATCGGCATTCCTTAGTTCGAGCCACGACGACGGCATCCTTTCGCGAGACACAGAGAAAGAGAGCTCCGATCTCGCCATGCGTCTCGACTTCACCCTCACGGCGCTGCTGGCAGCAAGCCTCTCGCAGGCCCAGTACCTGATCAGTGAGCTTAGTTTCGGTCATGCCGGGAGGTATATTTCCCTAGCCTTATTTTCGTTCTCTCTTGAATCTTGATTCTCGTCAGAAGCGGGAATGGCTTCAACTTGGGCTGAGGTGGCTTGTTTGCTAACCAGGGTTCCCAACGATGCAGAATCAGCCCTGCCGAGAGCCGCGGCCAGATCCCCAACTTCGTGCTCCAGGGCGCTCCGCAGATGCCCGAGGTTCTCTCCAACCGCATCATCCTCACGCCCCTCGCCCCGGGCAACCAGCGCGGCGCCGTGTGGTCGCAGCAGTCGCTGCAGCGCTCGCAGTGGATCGCCGATGTCGACTTCCGCGCCAACGGGCCGGACCGCGGCGGCGGCAACCTCAACGTCTGGCTCGTCCGCGCCGGGCCCGGCACCGTCGGCTCCAGCAGCATCTACACGGTCGGCAAGTTCGACGGCTTCGCCCTCGTCCTCGACAAGCAGGGGAGCCAGGGCGGCATCATCCGTGGCTACCTGAACGACGGCACCACCGATTACAGCAGCAGGCAACGTGTCGAGGAGCTGGCCTTTGGACACTGCCCCTATGCCTACCGCAATCTAGGCCGTCCCTCTCAGATCAAGATGCGCCAGACGTCCAGCTCGTTCCGTGTCGAGATCGACGGCCAGCTCTGCTTTGAGACGACCAAGTTCAGCATCCCCACAGGATATCAGTTCGGTGTCACGGCCGCCACCCCAGACACTCCCGACTCGTTCGAGGTCTTTAAGCTCGTCGTCATGTCTGACAGCTCCGACACCTCCAGCGAGGACGCCAGGAAGCAGCAGACGCCAAACAAGGACCCTCCCTCCAACAGCAACAACAACAACAACAACAACAATAATAACAACAATAACAACAACTATAATAACAACGCCAAGAAGGACAAGTACGACGACGGCGACCTGGCCGACGAGGACCCGGATATCTTCCAGACGTCCAAGACGCAGTTCATGGACCTGCACAACCGCCTCCAGAGCACCAACCACCAGCTGTCGGCCCTGCACCGCGTCGCCTCGCGCCACCAACAGCAGGACGAGAAGCGCCAGGAGGAGATCATGCAGGTCTTGGGCCAGCTACGATCCGGCCTGGCCAAGGTCGACGAGATCCACGAGCTGCAGGGCCGCATCACCGACCTCGACAAGGAGATCCAGAGCCTGCGCCGCGAGCTCACCCGCAAGTTCCAGGCCAACGAGCGCTCCGTCAAGGCCGTCCTCTCTGACCACCACTCATCCCTCTCCGAGGCCGTCCTCGAGAGCACCCCCGGCCACCGCTTCCTCGTCTTCGTCTTCTTCGGCACCCAGGGCCTCCTCATCACCGCTTACCTCATCTACAAGCGCCGCCGCAACAGCATGCCCAAGAAGTACCTGTAAGCCGTGTCTGGTTTCTGTCGTCAGCGGGAATTCACGGAATACGAAACTAGAAAAGAACAACCATAAGAAAAGAGTTTGTCAATGGGATGGAGCAATTGAGTGGGTGTGTTGTCGCCTCCATTTTTACGTTAGCCCTTGTTTCCTGTATATTACACGCAATGGCTGCACATGAGGAAAGATTCATGTTTTTGGGTAGTAATGAGCATGAAAGACTTTCACGTTACAACGGCTGTCAACCTAGTGTTTCCGCATCCAGATTCAAAAGGGTTCTCATTCTAGGTTTCCCAAACTGCCTGATACGTAGAGGTCAATTCCAACTTGCCCCTATTCCCGAAAACAAAATACCGTATAGAAGTGGCCATCTCTAACTACCCAGGTAGGATCATTATACCAAACTAACATCACTAAGGAAAATAGAAGAGGAAAAAAGTCAGCCCGCTCATGTAAGAATCTCAAAGTTCCCATTGATGACATCCAGCAGCTCATCGCCTTTTGGCGCATCAGCCGAAATGTTCTCATGTCCATTCTCCGTGACGAGGATGTCGTCCTCGATTCGCACGCCACCAACATCGTAGTAGCTCTCAAGAAGCTCTTCGTCAATAAATTGAGCATGAGCGGAGTTGGAGAGAAAGTACCCCTCGATGAAAGGGCGGCAGAAGTAGCTAAGCGATACGTGTTAGCAAGTGTATCATCGACTAGGTTGCTGGTAAAGACGGAGAAAACTCACAGACCAGGCTCGACAGTGACAATCATGTTTGGTCGGAGAGCCTGTCGTCCCTTGTAAGGCGGTGGCATAGATGCCATGCGTCGCAACCCAATCAGCGTCGTGGGAGTCACCATCTCACGCTTGCCACCCTCAATATGGAAGCTCTCGCGCATCAACAAACGGTCGGCGCCCGTCACATCGTGGACCTCGAGGCCGACGTGGTGTCCCAGGCCATGCGGGAAAAAGGCAGCGACGGTGCCGGCCTTTTGGATGTCGTCGAATGCGCCGCGGAGGATGCCTAGCTTCAGCAAGCCGCGGATGGCTACGTCAGCGGCGTGCAGGTGCAGCGAGTAGAAGACACAGCCGGGGCGGATACGCGCGATACACTCGTCCTGCATGCGCTGGACGATAGCGTGGATGGCAGCGGCCTCGGGGGTGAAGGAGCCCGAGATGGGCAGCGTACGGGTGATATCGCTGGCGTAGCACTGCCACTCGCAGCCGGCGTCGATGACTATCAGCTGCTTGCCCTCGAGGGTCTGGTTGTTTGCATCGTAGTGAAGTGTCGAAGCGTTGGTTCCAGCGCCAGCGATGATGGGATATGCCTGGGCATGGGCGCCACGAGCAGTGCACTCGGCAACGAGCACAGCCTCGACATCCTGCTCATTCCGCATCGTTAAGAGTCGCTCAGCAACGGCGCGGTGGGCGGCGGATGAGATGAGGGCGGCCCGGCGGATCAGCGCCACCTCGTAGTCGGTCTTGACCACACGGGCTTCATCCATGGCGGGACGAAGCTTGGAGTAGTTGATGTGAGTCTGGCCCCGAGGCCGATCAGCCAGCTTGGGAGCCTGATCAGGATGTAGGATGTAGAGGGTGGTGGCTGGACGGAGCTGGCTATGGAGGAACTTGGACAGCTGCGCCGTATAGCGGACGTCATCGACGTCGTAGGAGCGCATGGCCTCTGCGGCATTCGGCGTGGCGCCGTACCAGAGAACCTGGCGCGGCTCAACATACGGGATCCAGAGGGTGAGGCGATCATTGGCGATTTCATAAGTGACGGCACAGTCGGGGAAATCGGCACCAGTCAAGTAGTAGAAGCTATGTGCTCAGTCAGAAGAGAGCTCCAACGGAAGGCCAGGTATATATGAAGACACACTATCTGCGCTGCTTGAAAGGGGGCGACTGGTCGGAATCCTCATAGAGACGGGTAGGCTCGCCGGGCAGGTAGATGAGGCCATCGCTGACGCCAAGCTCGGCAGCTACTTTGCGAGCATGGAGTTTAGCTATGCGACCAGTTAGCGATGAGCTGCTAGGTTAAGTAAGATCAAATTCCATCACTGTTGGAGGAAGTCACGAGGTAGGTGTCGATCGCATACCGGGATACTTGTTGGTGTTGCTCGTGGTGCTACTTTGGAGATGGTCGCCGGTGTTCACCTCAACACATCTATACGCCGCGTTAACTCGTCTTCCCTTCTAAAAAGGCCGCCGACGAAGCCTCTTACAGCGCATCAAACTCGTCCTCGAGAACCAGCTCGTAGTCAAGGACGTGGCCGGCAGCGTCGGCACGTGCTGAAACCGGTGGTGAAGCTGAAGCCGCCGCTGGCTCTCTGCTGGGCTGGCCGCAAATCGGCTTCGACATCTGGGTCGCCATGGGTTCTCCGTGTCCAATAGGAGTGGCTGCTGTTCCTCTCTGGTCTCTTCCCGCCGAGTTTACGCACGCTTTCTCGGTCTCGCTTCTCGTTCTTCCCCTGCAGAAAATCTAGACGACGCGGAAGAGTGAAGCGTCCTCAGGTCGTCGTCGCAGGTCGCTGGTCGCTCGAGCTCAACAAAGCGATGTCGTCAGTCGGCGCGCAGATGAGTGAGTGGGTTGGACGGAACAGATTTAGCGGCGGCGGCCGTGGGCGGACACTTCGGGGGGGGGAGGTTCGCCAGGCGTTCCCTATCGCAGCGCTACGGGTGACTTGCTTACCTGAGTTTAGCGGCATGTACTCCCAGTAGCCAGCGCTCACCTTCAGCGCGCACGCCAACCCGATTTGAAGATAAGGATGAACCTCAAACTCGGCTTGGATTCATCAGTGATGCAGTGTAATGTCTCATACTACCTAAGCACTTGTCCAACACAAGCCTAGGTTGCCCAGGATTGGTGCTTAAGTACATTTGCTACCTACTAAATGCGTACTGGAGTTGCACACTACTACAGGTACAGATCTCGGAGACTCAAGACAGAGGGTGATCACAAGCCTGCTAAGTCACCTACCTGCTCGGGATCAACTGGACGCACGTGTCTGCCCCGAAAATCCGAGCCGAACAGAGGTGTCAAGCCCGTTTGCAGCTCAGGTTCAGTTCCCTCCACTGCCCAGGTGAGTAAATACACCAGCGCATGCCTACGATGTCACCATTCGTGTTGGGTCAACCTTTCGTAAAAAGACCAACGAAACATATACTTATACAGTGCCAGAAATCACACACAGACCCCAGCCAGGAGGACCTCGAAGGTTACATCCATTCTGATGGCTTGACAGCCAAGCGGATCTCGCCGCCGACGCCCGCCCCCTTCCAGTAGTGCACGCCCTACTCGGAAACTCCATGCCGAACTGGTCCAACATAACACACTGTGCGCGGCACCGATTCGGCGACATGAGTCGATCCAGCTTTCAGTCAATTGAGCCAGATATGGAACCCGTCATCTGGGATGAAATCATGAAACAGATCTAGACATGAGACACTCGTGCGTTTCTCATCCAAATGCTCCCTGTTACGTCTATCGTGACACTGGTTATCTCAGATTTGATAGATAGGTGGGAAGATAGATGATCCACAGATGTATCATTATTAAAATATCTACATGCAGATGCAGTCCCCATCTCTCATCAATCCACCAAGTGTCTCAAAAAAAATATTGTCACTCCAGATCATCAGTCCTCCCCTACCTCAGGTTCGTCATCATTCCCAAGAGACAATCCCGCTTGCTTCCGTATATACATATCCAAAAAGGTTGCTCCGTCTATTTGCCAGGCTCCTCTAAGCAATGCCGCCGAATTTTGACCTTTGCAGTGGCGTTCCGTGTCCCAACTCTGCATCCTCCTGTAGCTTTCCAACTTCTTCCTCTGCTAAGTGGGGATCTCACATCTCGTCCCCATATCCCTAAATGTCTCCTCTTCAGATCAACACCCCTTCGTATGTTTGTAAAATGTATCCGGCGCCTGCACGCCTCCCGTGTCGTAAAATGGGTATCAATGTAGCGACCGTTACATGCCTTGAAATCCTCCTCGTCCTGAACCAAAGAAACCACCCCAGTCCGCTTGCATACCTTGCTCCGTAAACATCTGCTGAATCTGCCTCTCCTGGTGCCGCTGTGTGTGCGCTCGTCTACTTGCCATCAAGTTTGCCGGGTGCTGCGGATGCGCTCGCATATGTGACTGCGCCTGCTGCTGCGGGTGCCGTTGTTGAGCCATCATGGGGTGGCTCGCCGACGCCTGCATCCCCATCATGCCAGGATCAAACATCTGGTTCGACATGTTCATCATTGGTTGTCCTTGTTGATGCATCATGTAGGGCGGAGGGTTTCCGAAGATCTGGCTCTCCACATCGTCGAATGTCCCGGTCAGGAACAGCTGCATATCCTGGCCGCTGTGGTCAGACACGCTGCTAGGTGGATCCGATTTCCCAGGGAACCCAAGCTCCATCATGGGTTGGTTGGGGTACGCAAATGGGTCTTCCGATGGGAACATGAGCGAGTCGAGCTTGTTCACAGGGTTCTGGATGGTGAGCGGTTGAGTCGGGTACGGGTGGTTGCGCTGCGAACTGGCCGCTGTGCTAGTGGAATCGGGCGTATCCCGTGCTTGCAAATCCATTGACATAAAGTCGCCAAAGTTGGTCGAGAAGGCGCTGTCCGGGAAACCGGCAGCAGTTGTCGCTGGAGCTTGATCCATAGTACCTTGCGTGAAGCTGGTTGCATAACTGGTGTTGGTGAGTTGACTGGTGCCGCGGACGTAGTCGGCAGTTTGTCGCGAGGACATGCTGGGGGGGATTGTCGTCTGCTGCGACGAGACGGATGATGGCCTGCCAATGGGCGCCGATCTCTTTTTTGAGGGCACGGTTCGCATGCGTCCAGGGTCCAATTGCTCGGGTATTTGATCGAACAAAACTTGAAGGGCATTCGTGAGCCGTTCGGCAGACATGCTCTTGTCCGCCAAAGCGGAAATCATTTGTCTGCCTGCTCGGGCATCGGCCAACACCTCCCCAGATCCCGGCTTCTCGGGATTTTCGGTAGCATAAAATACCAGAGAAAGGACGGCAAAGAACTCGGTGTAAAGCATGAACCAATAAGGACCACTGAGAACCCGCTGCTTGCGGATCTCAAGACCAATATGCACAATGTTGCGAGATACGCTGATTGCCGCCGCTGCGCATGCATACGAAAGCTCGTCGACCTTAGTCCCTTGGCTAAGGCGGGGAGATACGTAGTGGAGGAATGGTCGGTACAGGACCAGTTGCACATGAGCATAGGCAAATCTCAACAGGTGGCGAACGCTAGTTGTCAAGTTAGCACGTTGTGAGACAAGTGTCGATTGCGACTCAGACTTACCGTACGACCTCAATCGGACCGTCGGCGCTCGGCCGCCAATTTTGCGGTAGCCGCTCGAACCAAGAGTGCAAATCAGCCTCGATTTCCTTGATACGTCCATAGCTGATAAGATATGTCGATGTCGGCTTGTTGTCCTTCATGACGCTCTGGCCCAACCCCTTCATTGGATAGACATATTTGGTTATTTTCGAAAGAATCTCCATCAGCTGAGAGTGGGCATTGAAGGCTTCGAAGAAGGAGGATGTCCCCAGCGGTGGTTGGAGGATTCCGGAGGGAGTGATGAATTCGTCATCAACTTCGGCGGGGAATGGCTGGTCGATATCATCGACGTTGAGGAGGAGAGGAAATCCCAGCAAAGTCGAAACATAAATATCCATCTGTCGTATTACGTAGAACACGCGTTTTCGAACTTCTTCCTCAACCGTGTTAATTTTCTCGTGCTGTAAGTGTCGGTGGAGGCCTATTCGCAAGGCCGAGCGGAGCGCGATGCCAACGAATGAGTAGCAGCCGCTAAGGTTTGATGTAGCTTGCAGAAAGAGAATGATGAACAGGAGAGCCTGTAATGATGTGAGGTCGCGGCACTCTGTGATGTCCTGCAAGAGGGATCGTGCTGAGTTATAGTATTTGATCCTGTCATATTGAGTTAGCTTCGTCTTACGGTCAGGATTCAAAGTTCATCTTACCCTTCGTCGGTGGCTTCCCGAAAGGCCATGCTTCCTGTGTCATCGTCCAGGTTGTTGTACATACAACCCAGGGCCATAACGGCGTAAAGGAGGCCAAGAAAGTGCGTTTCGTCCTGTGAGAGGCTGTCGAGCGGCTTTTCGTACAGTTTTTCGAAGTTTTCATAAAAGGTCGGGACGTGCACGATGCGGACCAGACATGTGGCACAGCTGAGAGAGTAGTAGCAGAGTTTACGGGCCACCTCTTTGGGCGGGAGTTCAGGGGACGCGGGTACAGCGGAGAATGGAGAAGAGACGGCGGGCGAAGGCGAGTCGAGGTTCGCGAGGCTAGGAGTTCGCTCGGGTCGTGCCAAAAACGTCGTCTTTCCAACAGGGCCAAGCATGCCTCGGAAATGTTCCTTCATTCGCTTCAGGAAGACGGCACCGGATGACACTCCATGGAAATCCCAACCTCCGCGCTCGTCCAACTCGAGCTGGCCGATGGAATCAATCATAGAAGTGAGGTGAGCTTCGTTGTGGTGGTCGGGCTGAGCAATGTGAACATGCGAAGAATGTTGACTTTGAGGCGTATGGATTTGCCGGGCTTTGGACCCTGAGCGGGCATTTTCGCGGTTGTGGAACTCTTGCTGGATAGCTGGGTCGAGATTGGGGTCGGCCAGGTCGACATCGGGCATAAATTTGTGAAGCAGCGACTCGGCGCGCTGAAGACGACTTTCCAGGGCTTCGATGTATTGCGGTGCGGGGTTTCTCCTGCGGTTTGAAGGTTTGTCATATGTGCATTCTAAAGGGGGGGGTGGTCAGCTCAAGGTGTGTAGCAAGGAGTCGCGTTTTGGAGAGGGGATTGAAGCCGGACAAGAAATGCAGGATGGAAGCATAAATGGCGAATCGTACCGTAACTGTAGACGGAGCAGTGCGTGCAGGGTTGTTTGCCGTCGCATTTGATCTTCTTACGACGGCATTCGTCACAGGCGCGGGTTACTCGGCGTCGTTTTTGGATCGGTTGTGATGGCGCGTCAATCGAGTTGTTGCCATCGTCGTCGCCTTCATTGTCCGACTTGGCGCTGAGCGATGGTGATGGGACGTCGTTGGCGAGCCAGTCGTTGGTCGACCCCTGGCCAGGGTCGTCCTCGGCGGCATCAGTCGGCATTTCAGGCTAGATGGGGTCAGCAAAACGATGGCGATGGTGATGGCGATGATGAAGATGGAGGCGCTGGGCGCTGGGCGCCTGGAGGGTGGAGGGGAGAAGAAGGAGGATGGCGCCGGGGGATGAGAGGGACCTTGCGCTATGAACCAGCACCAAGAACGCAGCACCAACACCAGCGATGGAGCCACAGTGAGTGTCCCATTGGTAGGTGCATGCGCAAGCAAAAGCATACGGGCGTGTACTACGAAGACGTCTGCGGCAACGTCTACGGAGGCATCCCGGGGAATGATCTGGACAGGACGCGGCAGGGGCAGTACTCACCATTTCTCGGGCACGATGGCCACTGTCCAAGCTGTCGTGCGAAGAGAATTATTGCGGATGGATGTGAGGCGATGGAGAGCGATAGCGAGTGCGGCAGTGGTGCGGGCGGGTGATGGAGAGCGATCTTGGCGGAACGAGTTGCAGGGGCGCAGAAAGCAAGGCCAGCGGCAAGCGCATGTCCCAATTGCCCCAAGATTCGCGGGCCTAGGCCATCAGCGGGCGGCAGATACAATACGAAAGAGGGCGAGAGGGCGAAAGGGAGGCGAGGGTTGCGGTGTCGAATTCGAGGGTTGAGCGAAAGAGTTGAAGGTTTGAGGAAGCGGGACGGCGAGAGACGGCGAGGGAAGCAAGCGGGTTTGCGACCGGGGAGAGGCGACAGCGAGCGAGCGAGCCCAGAAACAGAGCGGAATGGGCGAGGTATGAGGAAATCAAAACCAGTGGGCACTGATGCTCGCACTCAGAGCACTGGGCACTGGGCGCTGAGGCACTGGACAGTGGACAGTGGGCACTGGGCCGTTCTCTTCAGTCAGCGCAGCCTGTGGAGAGCGCTGTCAGGTCCGCGCTTCGGTTTGGCGCTGGCGTGTCTGGGGCCTTTTTTTCGGGGCTACCAGCGTCTTTTGGGCGGGGGTAGCGTTGGACAGTGTGCCGGCGACGACGGTACGGGCAGCACGGTACGGCGATACGGTGGGTTTGGTAGCGGCTGCACAGTGCAGCGTACAGTGTCTAAATAACAGCGAGCGGTGGTATTGGGTCAGAGCGCGCCCGTCCAAGAAAAAATTGGGCGACAGAGCGAGTGCCAAGAGCGAGACCAAGCAGCCAAGAGACGGGGCCAAGAGAATAGGGCCAAGAGCCAAGAGGATAGGGCAAAGTGAGCAAGAGCGAACGTGAGACGAGGACAAGGCGGAGAGGGGGAATGCCTTGGGAATTGAGGGGGGGAGACGCGACGGCACCAAGTCAGATAAGGAGTCGAGCGGCGGGACTCAAAGACGCGAGAGACTTCTGGACGGACTGGCCAAAACGACCAAGACGAGATGGGCCAAGGGGAAAGTAATAAAGTCGCTGAACGAGGTTCCATGGGCTGCGGCTACGGAGCAGCTACGGAGCGTGTACGGCACCTACTCTAGTAACGTGCTGGTGGATGTCTGGATGAGGCGACTGGGCGACTAGAGGTGTCCCCGAATAACACGACAGGGTTCTTTTTCGAGGGCGCCCGACTAGGCAATGGGGACTGTGGACAAGACAAGGAACGAAGGAACCCACACGCAGCCCATCCAATCCAACCCAGGGCCCAGTTTGCAGCATCCGGCTGGTAGGCTGGTTGGACGGACATGGAGGGATGGGATGGATGGACCACCCCCAGCGTCGAGCCCGATATCCGATGTCCGAATTGGCGCAAGAAAGATGGCGCGCGATGATGGCATGGGATGGATGAGCTGGGGACGAGATGGGGGATGGGGTGGATGCTGGCAAGGCGAAAGGCGAAAGGCCGAGCCCTGCTTTTGCTCTGTGGCTTTTTTTTTCCTTCAGTCTGTCTCGCTCGCACGGTACAAAACCACCGAGCGATTTGTTGCGGATCGGCTCTGGCCCTCTCCAAGAGCCATACGAATTGAATTGAGACGATCGGACAGCGGACAGTGTACGTAGTCACGGCCGGGATTGGTGGACCAGGGGAGCGCCTCCGGTGGCCCGCTGGACTGGTTTGTCTCTCCTGGCTCCTCCTAGGTCGAGGTGCTGTTGCTCCAACTGTGTGCTTGTTTCGTGCGTCTGCGTGTGTCGAATCCCATCAGAATCAGGGCACCCAACCAGATACACTGGCCGCGTCCTGTTTTCTACCCCGTGGACGGCTAACACGGAACCTAAGCGTCTGGCCGGGCCTGGCTGGACGGGACAGGGACAACGGTGAGGACGGAGGCTACCTCCACCATCCGGGCTGTGCAGGTGGTGCAGCCCTTGAGCCCGTCTCCGTAAAACAACAGCAGATTTGGTAGGGGGAACAAGCTGGCGGCCACTCCCAGGACAGAACAGACAGGGCACAGGGGGAGAAGGGAGAGTCTGAGAGGGGGGACATGGCTGGATGGCTTCAACCGCACAGTCTCATGTTCATCTCAGAGCGCGCCCCAGTGAGGAACATTGTTCCGGCTTGCTCCAGCTACTACGAACGGGGTCACAACCCCCGTGGAATCCAAAGGACATGCTAAAAGTCCATTGAGTTGAGCAATTCTCCTCTTTCAGCCATGTACACGCGTCCCCTCCTCTCTCTCATCCAAGGTTTAGCTTAAGAAGGGACTTTTATTACACCTGGCCTTGCAAAGGGGCGCTCCAGCGGATTGTCCCTCGACGACGGTGCCAACCTAGATTAGCACCAATACGGGAGGTAAGGTTAAGGTGAACAACCAACGCACGAACGCGCGCAGACCGGCCCGCACAATGCAGAGCCAAAGGTACCAGCCGCGAAAAGCGAAGACGGGAGGGTCAGCAGATGGAGGCCACTGCAAGAGGGGACATGCATGCATGCAGCATGCAACGTACAACATGCAGGAGACACCAAAGGCGCGGCGGCGACTGGTAATTAGCTGATGCTGTACATACGGCTTGATGCCCTGCTTGGATTGTAGATGGGGAACATGACAGGGCATGGGAGAGAGAATAGGGCAATATTCGAGACCCAGTCTGCCCTCGTCAGCCAGATCTCCCATCCTGTGATGGGGAACTTGACGGTCCAACTACATGCATGCAACTCTCGAAAAAGGAGCGGACCCGAACCGGGGGAGGGAACTTGCAACTTGCACTTGAAGAGACTACCTACATGAGAGCGGCAAATCCCACGCAACGTGTGGAGAAGCACGTTGTTCCCGTGTTATCTGCGAACACTGTGTGTCCCGGTCAGCTCATGTCGGGTTAGAGAACAGTCACGAGGGCCCCATGGACCTATGCTGTTGGTAACATGTATGATACGTAATCCCCACCCATCAGTCTCTCTTGAACGTGGAGCTATACACGTTGTTGCTGCTGTTCGTGGGTGAGAATGAACGTGGTGATGACGCCAGAGAGTGCATGATACAATTCCACGGTTGTGCAATGACGAACGGCCCAACTCTATCTCCCCTCCCCCCAGACTTTCCAGTCCACATTCCCGTCCCCGGCCAGCCCGACAATGCGGACTCACCTCCATGCAAACGGCCAGAGGTGAAGCGGGCCGAACTCTGATGAGGATAAGGTGCCTCTGGAGGCCTGCATGAGAGCCATGGCCTGCAGGCAATCAGTGGGTTTAGACCGCGCAGGCACGCACACAACAACATCCACCGACCAAAAACACAGGCGAAACACAGCAGCCAAACTCCCCCATCTCATCCCCATCTCTCATCGACGGCGCAATTTGACTCAGCACCAAGGGACGGAACCCCCGACGGCAATCCACACAACCGGCGTCCTGCAAGATTACGCCATCGTACAGAAACACCCAACTCTAGGCGGAGAAGAAGAAAAAGAGCTGGCGAGACCACAAGCCATAGGAGACAAGAGAGCGCCGCTTTTTTTTCCCGTTTGGTCGTCCAACTGCGTACCATCAGAGAGAAGGAGAGAACCTTAATCCTAGTCCATAGAGAAGAGACCAGTGCCCACACATCCTCAAATGGCCGCTTCGGCTCCGGGCGAGACGGAGGAAGCCCGCCGCGCCACAAGTCGGTCTGTGCCCGTGATGGTCGGCCGCTTCCATCGCTTGAATTTCGAAAATGCACTGTGTGGCACAGCCAGGTTTCGCACTCCAGAAGGGGGGCTTGCTTCGTCGGTGTGCCACGCCCACAGGATCATCGGAAGGCTCACCACGTCGTGCACCTAGCAGGGGCTCTAAAATATCTCGTATATACGAAGGGCTCGCGAATATGTGTGCACCGTGTAGCGTTACCTTAACTGCCACCAAACTGGACCAGTCCAAAGAGGCACTAAAAATGCATCTGTCCGTCCCTAAAGCAATTCGAGTCCACCCCACGAGTCCACGACTCACCCGTGGGCACTACCTACCTACGTTTTGAGAAACCCCTTCGTAGGGCCAAATGCAGGGGTCCATCCCACCCAATCCCGTCTACTATGGGTCGCCGGCACTCGACATGACATCACTCCCATGTTCATTCCCATTGACTCCCTCCGGCCCTACGGGTTTCGGCCGCCGGATCTCATCTTGGCGCCAAGGCCATTCGACCAGGACAAGGCGTGCCGTTCGGCAACGAACGCTCGGGTCCAACATGCCAGATCAACGCCCATTTCAGAGCCGCGTTGCATCTCGCCGCTGCGTAATTGGTGGAATTATTGCCTAGTAGGATTAACCCTTAGCCGGACGGCCACTGTCTCTACTTTTTATTTTATTTTCTAGTCTATTTTTTGGTCTGGTTGGAGTGGATGTGCCTGTGACAAAATGGAAGACCGATTGGGATAGACATTGTCTTGGCGGGAAAAGGCTTGGCATTTCTTTGTTTCAACGCCTTTTATGGTCCTTTGAACATTGCCATTCCAAACCGAAATAGAGGAATGAGGGTAGACACATGCCCTCGTCTGTCTCTACCTATGCGTCCAAAGATAAATCAACATCTTTGAGTATATCTTTGAGTGAATACATTTCCAGTGTTCTCCATTGTGCTGACATGCCGAGTTTCCGATTGTGCTTGTCCATCTCGGGGTTCTACCGCTGACACAGGTGGCGTCACACAGATCTCATTCGCCAACGTCACATCTCATCGGCGCATGAGTCGTCAGCCTCCAAGCCTGGAGGAAAGGAGAGCATTGTCAAAAATCCAATCTTCACGCTCTCTTTGCCTGGCTCACATGTGCTACATCCGGCTGTTCCGATCTAGAAGCTTGAGACGTCATGCTCTTTCCATAGTGCTACCAATGCCGGGGAAATCAAGGGTCCAGTCAGCCTCCAAGGGTCCGACCTTCAAGGATGCGGCTACTATAAACACCATGACGATAATTGACACTAATGCTGGCTGGAGATCGTGTGGTTCGCCTCCCAGAGATGCGTGGATGGAAGGCCGCGATTCTGCAGCCTCGATGGATGCTTCCATGATTCTAGAAGGCCACCGGAATGACACCACCCCAGCGACTCAGGCGACTAGAACAGAGTTGGAAGGTGAGATGACGACAACTGCATACCACCAGATGCCGATATCCATCTTTTCCCCGTTCGAAGACGCCCATGGGTTGTGACCGTATCTCTTAGCATCTCGGCGAGCTGAGTGCATCCCTGCGTGAATCGCGCGGTTTTCTGGCCAGCGTTCCATGAGAGACGAATCGCCAGTTGCAAGTACCCCACCCCTGCAGCACAAGGTACCTTCTCATCCAATCCGACCTTACAGATTATCAGAACGGCCGCATCACATCATGAGCTTGTCCACAGCAGTCGGCCGAGAAGTCCAAGTGAAACATCCTTCCTTCGGATTTTGTCTCTTCCCTGCACGGCCGCACCGTGGGTCATTCTATGGCACGGGCGATTTTGTTATTGACTGTCGGCCGCCACTAGGTATGCCAACTAAAGTAGTGTAGGAAGGAAGACAACAAGGCGTGATGCAATGTATTCGGGAATGAACAACAATACGGTGTTGAATAGTGCTTATTTCCAGTACCGGCATCGGACAGTCAAGCTTAAGAGACGTAATCTAGGGTCGCGGCCTCCGAGGAGTCGCCACTGGGCATTTGGTGTCTGTTACCATCTATTTGCGTCTGATTGTCTGATCACGGAGGTTCCCGAGTGGGTGCTGTTTGCATACTTGATCCTTCGCTGTTGACGCGCACGTTTTCGCAGTCGCAGAGTATTGCCTACACCCGTCTGTTAGCTTCGAATACTCTTGTGAACCAAGATCGATGGGGTCTGTGAAAGTATCCACGAAGAAAAGGGAAAATTACATGAAAGAGGTGGAAATCTTTACGATATTTGAAGATATCGCCAAGGAAACACCATAGACATGATTTTAATAAATTCACCAATATCGTGAAATGATACCCAACGTCAAGGCAGATATTCTGAGTGCCGTGATATTGCACAAGCTCGCAGATGAATGCGTTCTACCCTAGAGCCATTCGCGACCATTTCTTAAAAGCACCTGAATTACCCTGAGGTGACCCCTAATATTGCCATTTCATAGCACCTAAATTAGTACCCGCCACAAGTCGGCACCTGCCCCCCCTCCCCAAGGCTGAAGGTCTCCACTTTCACGTAACCACTACTGCCCCACTACAGCCTGCCCGCCGTACTACACCTCCACCTGTTCCAGGTCCAACAACCAGTTGTGGAAGCTATTCTGCATCGCGAACCTCATCTCAGTGTGCTGTCCCTGCCAATTACCGCATACAAAAATGGCAGATTCTAGCTCGTTGCTGGAGTTCTTTACCCAAATGAACAATATGAATGGCGTCATAGTCAAAGGTAGGTTGGCAAGCTCCCAAAGACCCCCAAACAGCTTCCCCGCTGCTCTTCTGCCTGACCGGGAATGATGGTTGACGCCGCTCCAGACCAGCCCAAACTCGACCTCGACCTATACCTCCAGAATTACACTGGTGCGTCATCCCAGCCCCTCACCGAATCGTCACTTCCACACTCCCGCTAACGCCAAGGTTGCGTTGCCTCCAGGCCGAACGAGATACGATCGCCTCATCCTCATCGGCAAGTGCTCCGTGTCACTATGTGTCGATGCTCTCAAGGCTGCTGTGGCCGAAGCAAAGGCCGGCTCAGATGTGTCGAGATACAGAGAGGCGTGGGACTGCATTCGCCTGGCTGCGCCAAATGAGCCTGAGGCTCAGAGAGACGATGCTTGGATCGAGAACACCGACCGTACAAACAAGTTGGAAACCGCGAGGCTTGAGCTGGAACTCAAAGGCTACAAGAACAACCTGATCAAAGAGAGCATTCGCGTGGGTCAACCCCGTCCAAACCTTCCTCGTTTGATGAACTGAATTTTTCCATACAGATGGGGAATGAAGATCTCGGTCGACACTTTGAGAGCATTGGTTTCCTCAACGAGGCTGCGGAATATTATAGCAAGATGCGTCAAGACGTGAGCACCACCAAGCACATAATCGATTGCGGGATGCGCCTCGTCAACATCTCCCTTCAGCGCCGCGACTGGACTATGGTCCTCAACAACCTCGGCAAGATCACTGGCGTTCCGAACGGCGAGGAGGAAAAAGCCACACAGGCGTACACTAAGATTGTTTCTGGAATCGCCCTCCTGGGTCTCGGTCACTATTCAGATGCTGCCAAGAGCTTCCTACAGACTGACTTCGGGTTGCCTTCTGTAACCTACAGCCATGTCGCAAGCCCCAACGATGTCGCTATCTACGGAGGGCTTCTCGCCCTGGCCACCATGGACCGAAAGGAACTACAGACTCGGGTGTTGGAGAACCAGTCATTTCGAACATTTCTGGAGCACGAGCCCCACATTAGAAAGGCTATCAGTCTCTTCGTAAATGGCAGGTATTCAAACTGCTTGTCGATTCTTGAGTCAGTTCGAAACGACTATATGCTCGACATCTACCTACAGCGACACATCCCCGCCATCTATGCACAGATTCGCAGCAAGTCCATTGTCCAGTATTTTGTCCCCTTCTCATGTGTTACTCTCGACACTCTGAATGAGGCATTCGCTCGAGAGGGAGAGTCCCTCGAGGAGGAGCTTGTCGAAATGATCCGCGAGGGTACTTTGAAGGCTCGAATGGACGCCAAGAATAAGGTATGGACTTCATTTGATCCGAGTATGTGTTGATCACTAAATTAATGGTGCAGTTGCTCCTTGCGGTTGTGCCAGATCCTCGTCTCGAGATGCAGCAGAAGGCTCTGGAGGCGGCTCGTCAGTACGAGCAGGAAGCCAAAGAAAGACTACGTCGCATGAGCCTCGTGGCTGCTGGCCTCGAGGTCGCCGGGTTCAAGAAGTCGCACGGTCCCAAAGGAGGAATAGAGGAGACGTGGTATGATGACATTAAGCCGCTTCCGAGCGGTGTTGAGGCTCTAGAATGAACCAATACCTCATTGGGCTAATTGCGGTGGAGGACGAATTATCCGTGAAGCTCTATTTCGTTGGTAATAACCACCGTTGTTTGGCGGATTATTTTTGGCGGACGATGGAACAGCCAGAGACTATTTGGCGGAGCGCACCGAATCAGAGTTGAGAATGCATACATCACGACCTAGGCGTTCAGGGTCCCGGTTACTACGGCACGTCAAATGACGTGCCTTGCGAGATTAGATGAGGCGCAAAGGGGCATAGTTTACAGGAAACCAATCACAAAGTCGCTATTTCCGGCGAGAGTCCTGAAGAGGTGCCATTGCTCCTTGTTGTCTTGTTCCATTTTGTCTAATTTTGCGGGGGTATCATGAATAGTTTGCCGTTTCGTCCTCCGCCCCGGACCATCCCCATGTTTTCGGCCCCTTGCGTCCGGTCCCTCAGCCCATCAACTGCCGAAGATCCGTGGGCGGCCACCGCACTTGGGCGAATGTGAGGCAGCGCTTGATGCTCTGCAGGTACTTGCGAGTTACCTCGTCTCCCATAACATGACCTTTTTCGCCGTTGTGCAGTTTCTCGCGGGCGCTGCGCTCGTGGATACCCACCATGGTTACACCAATGGGCCACGCTGCCTTGCCAATACTGAGGCGCAGATACCCGTCGTTGGCATCGACGTACCGCCTTTCCTGTAATGCCTGGACGATCTCAATGATGGGCTGGATGATGGAGTCATCGAGGTCGCCTTGTTCGAATTTGCGGAAGAGCTGTGTTCAGTAGTGTCAGCCTCAGTAGGTCTGCAGTGCCATAGATGAAGAACGTACCGGCTTCATGTTTTCACGCGTTTGCACCATAGCGTTGTAAGCCGTCTTGCTCGCGCTCGTCTCCCGCTTCTCTGCCTCCATTGCTCTCTCGTACTCTGTGAGAACCATTGTGAAGTAGCTCGCCAGCTGCCGGAAGAGCCAATCTCGGCCTTCTTTATCTTGCGGCACCTTGCCGTCCACCTTCATATCCTTCTCTTCCACCAGCTGTAGAGTTGTCGGGATCGGCCCCTTGGTCATCACTGTCGTCAACTTCCTATACCGCCTCAGCCGCGCCCCATGTCCCTCTCCGAACAAGGCAACCGGCTCCCCTAGCGCTCGCAGCTTGGTAGCCAGCTCCTCTTCTGGTATATCCTCTCCTCCAGCAGCGGCGTCCTGTTCGTCCTCCTCGCTCGTCTTCCTCACCAGCTCCGGCAGGCCGAGCCGCTTGCGCCGCACGCGCTCCTCCTCGAGCTCCTTCTCCTCCTGACGCTTGCGCGACTCTTCGGCGAGCTTGCGACGCTTCTCCTCGCGGATGGCCGTCTCGGCGGCGACGTCCTCTTCTCGCTTGCGCTTGGCGGCCGCTTTGGCTTCGCGCTCGGCCTCGAGGGCTTTTTGTTCGGCTATGTATGCCTCCTTGCGCTGGGCTTCGACTTCGGAGCGCTTGAGGAACTTTTTGTCGCCGCTGCCGTTCTTCTTGGACTTGGCCATCTCCTTGTTCATCAACGCTGCGAAATCCATATTTGCGGGTGAGAGGCCCTCTGGAGGTCAGGATCGTCGTTCGTAGGTTTGATCGGTAGAGCTCTTTCTCGGCAATGCAAATAAAATCAGCCGTTCAAGTGATTTTTATTGTTGACTTGATTGATCGAGATGTCGCAAAGAGTGTAAGTTGCCAGAGAGATCACCACATGCCTGATTATCGATTACGGAAATACCCCGGCTAGTTTCGAAGTGAGCCTCCGTGCCTTGCGACAACATCAAGCATCCCGGAACCTGCATGTCTCCAACATTGCAACTGAAGATAACTAAATGAAGAAGGGCTTTTCGATAATCTCATGTGGTGAACAACATACGACATGTCGTCGCCTCCGCAAAAATCAGCCCGCGAGGACACAGCTCCCTTTCTAGTCCAACTCTTCTACCGCCAGGGAGCTTTCCACAGGTACGATTACAAGAACCTCTAGAGCTTCAACTCTTAAATTAGCAACCCCATGCTGACGAAGTTCGACTCACAGACCAGAAGAATTTGCGTCGCAATCTTTACCAGCACATATATCAGTATACACATGGTCTGATTGTACCCTCGAGGAGCTCGGCTTCGAGCTCGCAGCCGCCAGGCCGTCCTCTCTCCCCGTCCCCTCTATCGGCACACGCCTCGCTTTCCAACTCGTCTTCCCAGACCTACGCAACACTAGCGCGGCCAGCAATGCACAACCCCGGTTCGGAATTAAGGATCTGGGCAGCATCGTCATCGGCGAGGGAGGACCGAGTGTACAATTATCGGACGATATCGACACGGACGGACCAGTCAAGGGTTTGAAGGACAAGGACAAGACACTGAACGATGCCCGATTCGTCGTTGGGGACTACATATCTTGCGCCGTGATACCGCCTCTGTCAGATGGATCGGTAGCTCCAGCATCGAGTATCCGGAGAGAACCGACCATGCCATCCCGGGAAGGTCGCGGCGGCTTCCGAGGAGGGTTCCAGGGTCGAGAGAATGGCAATGGTCGCGGGGGCTCACGAGGTGGGAGGGGCGGTTGGAGAGATGAATTTGGAGGCGGTTTTCCTAGAGGAGAGTGGAGGAGAGGAGAGAGGTTACCAGGTAGCCCTGGTGCTGGGCCGAGTTCAAGAGGCAGAGGATGGCGGTCATGATGATACCCGGGGCGGATGGCGGCCAGTAGGATGGCGTTACGTTATATTATACCCAAATTTCAAAGCAGTGTTTCTGAGGTTTTCACATTGATGAAGTCTTGTACTTTGTTGTTGTAGTTTCATTATCTCGACTGGATTCTGAAGCAGTCTCTATCCCAGAGCGAACCCAATATATGTACACAAGTCCCACTTCTCCTCCATCCCAGTGGAATCTATCGCTCGACAATGAGATCGCCCTTTCGCTTTGCTCGGAAGTCCCATTTTCCCTATCAATCGTCAGTGTGCCATCGCGTTGACGGTCCTCGGCTAACTCACGTCGGTCTTGTAGGCAATGTATCCCATGATGGTCGGGATTACGGCAACGTAGATGATAGTAAGGCGAGCAGTTCGGGGCGTCCAGCGGAAGTACTTGTGGCGGCTCTTCTGCATAGCTGTATTCCATGGCGTTAGAGGGGTTGCTCGAGGACGGTATCGACGGGGGAATTGGAGGGGAAGTCACGCACCCTGGAACTTCAGGTAGGCCGGGTCGGGCTTAACATCTAGCACAAGGCGGTTAGCAGGACATGGTCAATGGGGCGGTTCTAATGCATACTGAGATGCGCCATTTTGACTCGACGGCAGCGGATGTCTGGCTAGGGCAGGTGAGAGGCGAATTGGCTGACGTGATGATCAAGCTTGAGGTCGATTACCTGGAACGACGATGCGTGGGAGTTGAAGTTGAAGGCTTAGGTAACCAAATTCCAGTGCATGTAATTGGCTGGGGTCATGTACCCAGCCCACATACCCTAGACCTCTGACTTGCAGCTCTGGGCCAAGGATCTGTTGATGGGTCTCCATGCTATCCGTGATATATAATGTTATTCTTTCGTAGGGGGTTGTGTTTTATCATTTATATTGACTTGATCGTTAGATTTGAGCTTTTTTCGCGCGTGATATCCCTCCTTCAGAGTTCGTCACAACTCGTTGCTGGGGCCACCTCTTAAAACTGTACTCAGTTGTATGGCCAGCCATAATAAAATGCAAGGCACGATATGACTAGGTGAAAGAACACGACCAAAAGAAAGCACTAGATACAGCTAGATATCATCACATCAACGTAAGAAAAAAAAGATTTTTATAAGAGGCTGCCTGGAGGTAGCAACCTCATTCTGTCGCGGCCTTAGAGACATCATCAAATGCCAAGACAATCACGTGACGGGACCCACACCTGCCTAGCGCGTCTCTCGTCCGACAGGAAATTTGTCGTGACGGGGGCGACTTCATCAAGAGCTCTGCAACAAACGTCGCCTCTGGTCGTCGCTGCGCAAAATTCTGCGCGACCGGCATCTGTTACATCACTGAAACCCCGCGACCAAGATACCGTCATCAACTCAACATTGAATCAAGGAACCTAGAAGCGGAAGCGCGTCGGAACAGGCGCGACGGCGTGTAGCCTTCGACAGGCAGCTTTACGATCATCAACATTTGAGCGCATCGCAAAGTCATCATGTCGCAGCCCCCTCCGCCGCCACCCCCAGGCTGGGGTCCTCCACCTCCACCTCCTCCTTCGTCTTCTCTCCCGCCTCCCCCATCGACTCCGGCGCCTCCTCCTCCAGGCTATCGTCCCCCGACCGATCCCCAGATCGCAAAGTTCGCACAGAAGAAGAAGGAATGGCTCCGGACCCAGCGCAACCGCTTCGGCGAGAAGCGCAAGGGCGGCTTTGTACAGTCTCAGAAGGCCGATATGCCCCCCGAGCATTTGCGAAAGATTGTCAAGGACATTGGCGATGTGTCGCAGAAAAAGTATACGAACGACAAGCGTAGCTACCTTGGAGCGCTCAAGTTCATGCCCCATGCGGTTCTGAAGCTCCTCGAGAACATGCCTATGCCATGGGAATCTGCACGTGAAGTGAAGGTTCTCTACCACGTGAACGGTTGTCTGACACTGGTCAACGAGATCCCTCGAGTCATCGAGCCGGTATTTTTTGCACAGTGGGCAATGATGTGGACTTTCATGCGAAAAGAGAAAGCCGACCGAAGGTTATTTAAGCGCATGCGATTCCCGCCATTCGATGACGAAGAACCGCCACTGTCATGGTCCGAGAACATCGAAGACGTCGAACCATTGGAGCCCATTCAGATGGAGCTGGACGAGGAGGATGACGAGGCCATCTACGAGTGGTTCTACGACCACCGACCTTTGCTGGACACACCCCACGTCAATGGGCCCAGTTACAAGTCGTGGAACCTTACTTTGCCACAGATGGCGGCGCTCTTCCGTCTCAGTCGACCTCTCGTTTCCGATGTCGTGGATAAGAACTACTTCTACCTGTTTGAACTGAAGAGTCTTCTCTCAGCCAAGGCGCTCAACGTTGCCCTCCCCGGTGGTCCTCGATTCGAACCCCTGTACAAAGACATTGACCCAAACGACGAAGACTTTGGTGAGTTCAACGCGATTGATCGCATCATCTTTAGAAACCCGATCCGAACAGAATTCCGGGTCGCATTCCCATATCTCTACAACTCTCTCCCGAGAAGTGTCCACCAGTCTTGGCACTCTCACCCTCAGATTGTCTTCAACCGAGCCGATGATCCCGATCTCCCGACCTTCCACTTTGACCGCCGCATCAACCCTATTTCATCTCGAACGGTTGCGTCCAAGAATGTTGTAGTGTCACTCGAGGATGAGTTATTTGGTCCTGGAAATAATGAGGAGCCAGAGGAGGACGCTTTTGAACTCCCCGCCGGTGTTGAGCCATTCCTCGATGATGAGGAATTGGAGAACGAGCACACATCCGCCGCAGTCGAACTTTGGTGGGCCCCGTTTCCCTTCGATCGACGTTCAGGCCAAATGGTTCGAGCTCAGGACGTTCCCCTGGTTAAGCAGTGGTATCTAGAGCATGCTCCCTCCGACCGCCCCCCAGTTAAGGTCCGAGTCTCATACCAGAAGCTGTTGAAGAACTATGTTCTCAACGAACTTCACAAGAAGACACCGAAGGCCCAGAACAAGCAGAACCTCCTGAAGTCTCTGAAGCAGACCAAGTTCTTCCAGCAAACCACCATCGACTGGGTAGAAGCCGGTCTTCAGGTGTGTCGACAGGGTTTCAACATGCTGAACCTCCTCATCCACCGCAAAAACCTCACTTACCTTCATCTTGATTACAACTTTAACTTGAAGCCCGTCAAGACCCTTACCACCAAGGAGCGAAAGAAGTCTCGATTCGGAAATGCATTCCATCTTATGCGAGAAATCTTGAGGTTAACGAAGCTGATTGTGGATGCACAAGTTCAGTACAGATTGGGCAACATCGACGCTTTCCAGCTTGCCGATGGTATTCTGTATGCCTTTAACCACGTCGGTCAGCTCACGGGTATGTACCGATACAAGTACAAGCTGATGCACCAAATCCGAACCTGCAAGGATCTTAAGCATCTTATCTACTACCGATTCAACTCTGGACCTGTTGGAAAGGGACCTGGGTGTGGTTTCTGGGCCCCTGCCTGGAGAGTTTGGCTGTTTTTCATGCGAGGTATTATTCCTCTTCTCGAAAGATGGCTAGGCAACCTGCTGTCCCGTCAGTTCGAGGGCCGACACAGTAAGGGTGTCGCAAAAACTGTTACCAAACAGCGTGTGGAGTCTCACTTCGATCTGGAACTCCGCGCCTCCGTCATGGCTGATTTAATGGACATGATGCCTGAAGGAATCAAGCAAAACAAGGTCAACACTGTCCTTCAGCACCTGTCTGAGGCGTGGAGATGCTGGAAGAGTAATATTCCCTGGAAGGTCCCCGGCTTGCCTGCACCTATCGAGAATATCATTCTCCGATATGTTAAGTCTAAGGCCGACTGGTGGGTGTCCGTGGCTCACTACAACCGTGAGCGTATTCGCCGTGGTGCCACGGTTGATAAGACTGTGGCGAAGAAGAACGTTGGCCGATTGACCCGACTGTGGTTGAAGGCTGAGCAGGAGCGACAGCACAACCACATGAAGGATGGTCCCTATGTCTCATCTGAAGAGGCTGTTGCCATCTACACGACTACCGTCCACTGGCTGGAATCGCGCAAGTTTTCTCCTATTCCTTTCCCCAGTGTTTCATACAAGCACGACACGAAAATCCTGATTCTGGCGCTCGAGCGACTCAGGGAGGCATACTCAGTTAAGGGGCGTCTCAACCAGAGCCAGCGTGAAGAGTTGGCCCTGATCGAGCAAGCATATGATAGCCCTGGCACTACTCTGGAGCGAATCAAGCGTTTCTTGCTCACTCAGCGAGCTTTCAAGGAGGTCAACATTGACATGAACGATAACTACAGCACCATCAACCCCGTCTATGATATCGAGCCCATTGAGAAGATCAGTGATGCCTACCTGGACCAGTACCTCTGGTACCAGGCCGATCAGCGACATCTCTTCCCCGCATGGATCAAGCCATCTGATTCTGAGGTTCCCCCGCTGCTGGTGTACAAGTGGGCTCAGGGTATCAACAACTTGGGCGGTGTTTGGGAATCTGAGAATGGGGAGTGCAACGTCATGATCGAGACGGAGCTCTCTAAGGTGTACGAGAAGATGGAACTTACTCTCCTCAACTCTCTTCTGAGGCTGATCATGGACCACAACTTGGCTGATTACATCACTGCCAAGAACAACGTCCAACTCACCTACAAGGACATGAACCATGTCAACAGTTATGGCATGATCCGAGGTCTTCAATTCTCGGCATTCGTTTTCCAATATTACGGCCTTGTCCTGGATCTTTTGCTCCTTGGCCCTCAGCGAGCCAGCGAGATTGCTGGACCTCCCCAGAGCCCCAACGATTTCCTGCAGTTCCGCGATCGTGAAACGGAGACTAGACATCCGATCCGCCTGTACACTCGATACATCGACAAAATCTGGATTTTCCTTCGATTTACCGCGGAAGAGTCAAGGGATCTCATTCAACGGTTTCTCACGGAACAGCCGGATCCTAACTTCGAGAATGTCATTGGCTACAAGAGCAAGAAGTGCTGGCCCAGAGACTCTCGCATGCGCTTGATGCGACATGATGTGAACCTGGGTCGAGCTGTCTTCTGGGACATCAAGAACCGCCTTCCCCGATCAGTCACTACAATTGACTGGGATGACAGCTTTGTTAGCGTGTACAGCCGTGACAACCCGAATCTGCTCTTCTCGATGGCTGGCTTCGAGGTCCGCATCCTGCCCAAGATTCGGAACACGAACGAGGAGTTCCCAGTTAAGGACAGCGTTTGGTCGCTTGTCGACAACACCACCAAGGAGCGGACTGCACACGCCTTTTTGCAAGTTACTGAGGAGGACATTCAGAAGTTTAACAACCGAATCCGACAGATCCTCATGTCTTCAGGATCCACTACGTTCACCAAGATCGCGAACAAGTGGAACACTGCTTTGATTGCGCTTTTCACATACTATCGAGAAGCGGCTGTGTCGACCGTTGACCTGCTCGACACGATTGTCAAGTGTGAGACGAAGATTCAGACCCGAGTCAAGATTGGTCTAAATTCCAAGATGCCTTCGCGTTTCCCCCCTGCTGTCTTCTACACCCCCAAGGAGCTTGGCGGTCTTGGCATGATTTCAGGCTCTCACATCTTGATTCCTGCCAGTGACAAGCGTTGGTCGAAACAAACTGACACTGGTGTCACTCACTACCGTGCTGGTATGACCCATGACGAGGAGACATTAATTCCCAACATTTTCCGTTACATCATCCCTTGGGAGGCCGAGTTTATCGACTCCCAGCGAGTTTGGACAGAGTACTCCCAGAAGCGCCTTGAAGCGAATCAACAGAACCGTCGTCTCACGCTTGAGGATCTCGAGGATAGCTGGGATCGTGGTTTGCCCCGTATCAACACCCTGTTCCAGAAGGACCGAAGCACCCTGAGCTTCGACAAGGGATTCCGCGCTCGAGCTGAGTTCAAGATCTATCAGCTCATGAAGAGCAATCCTTTTTGGTGGACTAGCCAGCGCCATGACGGAAAATTGTGGAACCTAAACGCTTACCGCACCGACGTCATCCAGGCGCTTGGTGGTGTCGAGACAATTCTTGAGCACACCCTCTTCAAAGCAACTGGTTTTCCATCGTGGGAAGGCCTCTTTTGGGAAAAGGCTTGCCTTGCTTATGGAACTATGCTGCTTCGGTACGACTACTCTCAGGTTGCGGTTGAGGATGTCCAGGAGGGTGATCTTCTTCTGGGTCCAGACGGAGGACCACGACGCGCCTTTAACGTGGTGAAAGGCCAGGAACGCCTTTATCGCATCATGATCGGGAGCCGCAAGGAGGATCTTGTCGTTACCCCCAATCATATCCTGGTCCTTCATAGGGAAAAGAGTGCTGGCAACACTTATGAAGGCCCTTCTGCCCAGGATCATCGTGTACGCTTTGAGGACCAGATGGGTGATTTGCCTGAGCCTAGCTCGGATCCTGCCGATGGAGATCATCCAAACAATCTCGTCAAGCAGCGTCCAACCTTCATCTCTGCTCTCAGGAGCGCCATTGCTTGGATCCTCAACGCTGAGCGAGGCAGCTCCGGAGCCACCCAAGTTCGCAACATGCTCAATGGTACCACGGGTATCACAACTCGACAAGAATCGTACATTGTCAACCTGCCAGTTGGGCGTGGGAGTCGTGCTGAGTTTGCCACTTTCGCCTGGGGAAACCCTGAGAGAACAAATCTCAAAGGACACGTGGATCACCCACCAACGTTCTACCCAACGAAGGAGGATGCCTTTGCAGCTGCAGTCACCAAGAGCCGTCAGATCCATGATGATAATGATGTGACCCTCACCAGCCTCCGTGAGCGGTTCTTGGACAAGTCTGCGAATGGTAAAGGGGGGGAGCTCAGACTGGACACCGGGCTTCCGAACATGTCTCTCCTATGGAACAAGAATGGCTCTAATCTGAGGATCCGAGTGATGTGTTCCCGCAACTACAAGAAGTACGGACGTTATTTTGCGTTCCCATCATTGCCAGGCTCCACTCCTGAACCCGAAAGCGACCGAGAGGATTCGGGTTATGAGTCCGATGAGGATCCTAGTCTCGCAAGCCTGACACTTCAAGAGGTTTCTGTAGCTGAGCGTTACGATACTGTTGAGATGACCGCAGCTGAGTTCGCAAGCCTGGAACCCAAAGAGAGGGCTAAACACAGGCTTTTCAGGTCCCCTGGTTTTGATCTCTCCGAGGAACCAGTGCCCTGTAACCCATACTTCCTTGGGCTTTGGCTTGGTGATGGAAACCGCCACTCCACAACAGTGTACTCGAGCCATGAGGCCGAGGTTCGAGAGTTTCTCGTTAGGTACGCTGCTGAGCTCGACCTTCAACTTGAGTGGCATGGGCAACTGGGGTACGCTATAGTGGGAAGATCATCTCTCATGGACCGCCCACTGCCCCAAGCCGCCGAACAAGGGGTTCATGGCAGGCTGGAAAGACGCCAGGCGCGACAAACGATCATCAAACAACGCCTTGATGCTGGGTGGACATTCCAGCTGGATCGTCAACCCGGTGAGGCCCGGGTTTGGGTTCCTCCTTCCACAGGAGCCCTGGATTCTATGGGAGGTCCTGAAACCGGGGCTGGCGTCAAGCATCACCTGAGTTCGAGCCCTCCAAGCTCCCCTCCGGTTTCCGCTCAACGATCTCGATTCGGGAATGCCGACCATGAGTTGGACTCGTCTTTTGCCTCCTCGATGAACCTACGGGACCCCAGTCCTTCTCCTGCTGGTTCCATCCCCGACGATGCCCTCTTTCAACTGAGGTCTGATGAGGAGCTCATGGGTCTTGTTGGGTCTCCTGATATGGTGTCTGAGGAGTTGGACGACGTCCATGATGCATACCTTGACATGGTGGACACCCTTAGTGATATTGATGAAGGTCACGACGAGGATGACCCACCCCAGAGCCATCAGATCACTCGACTACAGCCTGGTAATCGGGCATACGGTACCTTGCAAGAGGAAGAACAGGAGCAGCTTGCTGAGCAGATCGTGAGCGGCGCACAGGGTTCCTGCATAAACACGCTTCTCCTGGCACTGCGCCAGCTCGGTCTACTGACGGAATCTGGATTGACTGGTCCCCAAATTGACCAGAAACGTATCCCCACGATGTTCATGAGGAACTCACGATCTGTCCGTCTCGCAGTGCTTGCAGGCTTGCTCGATAGCGATGGCTGGTATGTCTATCCCGAAAACATGTTTGGCTTCAGCCAAAGCGAGCGCTGGCATTCGGCTCTCTTTTGGGATACTGTTGCCCTTGCTCGCTCCCTGGGCTTCAGTGTCTGGACCAAGCGGCGAATGATGTGGAACCCAGCTCGCACTGAGCAATATCCTCAACTTTTCGCTCAGATATTCGGCAATTTGGGCGAGGTTCCTTGTCTTTTGACGCGCAAAAAGGCAGTAGAGCGCTTCATTCCCCAAGCTCATAGTTTCATAATCAAGGACATCATCCTGGAACCAGAGACGACACAATGGGCTGGGTTCCGTGTTGACCGGGACCAGCTCTATCTACGACACGACTATCTAGTGCTTCACAACAGTGGTTTTGAAGAATCGATGAAATTCAAAAAGCTCACCAACGCCCAACGATCTGGTTTGAATCAGATCCCTAATCGTCGCTTCACTTTGTGGTGGTCGCCGACGATCAACAGAGCCAACGTCTATGTTGGTTTCCAGGTCCAGCTGGATTTGACCGGCATCTTCCTCCACGGAAAGATCCCGACGTTGAAGATCTCTCTCATCCAGATCTTCCGAGCCCATCTGTGGCAGAAAATCCACGAGTCAGTTGTGATGGATCTTTGTCAGGTATTTGACCAGGAATTGGAATCGCTTGGCATTGAGACGGTCCAGAAGGAAACGATTCACCCCCGAAAGTCGTACAAGATGAACAGCTCTTGTGCCGATATTCTGCTCTTTGCTAGTCATAAGTGGAACGTTACGCGACCCTCGCTCCTCTACGACACCAAAGATGTCATTGAGCCTACTACTACCAACAAGTTCTGGATTGATGTGCAGCTCCGCTATGGCGATTACGATTCTCACGACATCGAGCGGTACACTCGCGCCAAGTACCTCGACTACACTACCGACAGCGCTAGCATCTACCCCTCCGCTACAGGCCTCATGATTGGTATTGATCTGGCGTACAACCTCTACTCCGCCTACGGCATGTACTTCCCCGGCTTGAAGGTACTCGTCCAGCAGGCCATGGCCAAGGTTATGAAGGCGAACCCGGCTTTGTACGTCCTGCGTGAGCGTATCCGCAAGGGTCTGCAGCTCTATGCTTCGGAGAGCAACCAAGAGTTCCTGAACTCACAGAACTACTCTGAACTCTTCAGCAACCAGACCCAGCTGTTCATCGATGATACCAACGTCTACCGTGTTACCATTCACAAGACGTTTGAGGGCAACTTGACGACCAAGCCGATCAATGGTGCCATTTTCATCTTCAACCCTCGCACTGGTCAGCTCTTCCTGAAGATTATCCACACCAGTGTCTGGGCTGGACAGAAGCGTCTTGGCCAGCTGGCCAAGTGGAAGACTGCTGAAGAAGTTGCTGCCTTGATTCGATCCCTGCCAGTGGAAGAGCAACCGAAACAGCTTATCGTGACCCGAAAGGGTCTATTGGATCCTCTTGAGGTCCATCTGCTTGATTTCCCCAACATTTCTATCCGTGCCTCCGAGCTGCAGCTTCCCTTCCAGGCTGCCATGAAGGTCGAGAAGCTGGGAGACATGATTCTACGTGCCACCGAACCCCAGATGGTTCTCTTCAACCTATACGATGAGTGGCTCAAGAGCATCTCATCCTACACTGCCTTCTCCCGTCTTGTCCTGATTCTTCGCGCTCTGCACGTCAATCCCGACAAGACAAAGCTGATCCTCCGCCCCGATAAGACTGTTATCACCCATGACCATCATATCTGGCCGTCGCTATCGGACGAGGACTGGATCAAGGTTGAGACGCAACTCCGAGATCTTATCCTGAACGACTACGGGAAGAAGAACAATGTCAATGTCTCCAGTTTGACGAGCAGTGAGGTACGAGACATCATCTTGGGCATGGAGATCTCTGCACCATCCATGCAGCGACAGCAGGCTGCGGAGATCGAGAAGCAGCAGCAAGAGCAGCAGCAGTTGACTGCGGTGACCACCAAGACTCAGAACGTGCACGGCGAGGAGATAATCGTGACCACGACCTCGCAATTTGAGCAGCAGACGTTTGCCTCTAAGACAGAATGGCGAACGCGAGCCATTGCTACATCGAACCTGCGGACTAGGGCTAAGAACATTTATGTTTCATCCGTCGATAACGACCTCGATGACATAACCTATGTTATGCCGAACAACATCCTAAAGCGGTTCATAACCATCGCTGATCTTAGGGTGCAGGTGGCTGGTTACCTTTATGGTTCATCGGCGCCCGACAACGACCAAGTCAAGGAGATCAAGTGTATCGTCATGGTCCCACAGATTGGAGGTCTGCGCAATGTGCAGCTCCAACAGCAGCTCCCGCAGAGCGAGTACCTTGAGGGCATGGAGCCACTTGGTGTGATCCATACCATATCTGGCAACGAGCTCCCGTACATGTCAGCGATGGATGTGACGGAACATTCGAAGCTTCTGGACTCCCACCCCGAATGGGACAAGACAAACACAGCAACCGTGTCTGTTTCGTTCACTCCCGGCAGCGTGTCGCTGTCTGCTTGGGGCCTCACGCCTGCAGGCTACAAATGGGGAGCGGAGAATAAGGACACGCAGAGCGACCAGCCTCAGGGGTTCACGACGACGATGGGTGAGAAGCGCAAACTTCTGCTGAGCCCGAGATTCAGGGGTTTCTTCCTGGTCCCGGCCGATGGCAAGTGGAACTACAGTTTCATGGGCACCGCCTTCGCCGGGATGGAGAAGAAGTCGGTACCTGTCAAGCTTGACACACCGCTTCCGTTTTACAGCGACCAGCACAGGCCGGTCCACTTCCACAGCTTCGCGGAGCTGGAAGACATCTGGGTGGATCGATCGGACAATTTTGCCTAAACGTCGCGGAAACAGACGAATTGGGCAAGAGCATGGGCAAGAAAGAGCATGAGCATGAGCATGAATGAGGGTACTGGCGAGGGACAAGCACAGGGCATCGGGTGCGGCGAGGGCGAGTCGTGGAGGCGAGACGAGGAGACACGGATGAATGATCATCATGCGAAAGCACAGACATGAAGGAGAGGGAAGACGAGGAATCAGACCAAAAATCCGATGATGCGGCAATCTGATCTGGGCTGACGTCGGCACGGGATGCGACTCGATGCGACTCGATGCGACATGTTTGACATGGGCGCACAGGGGTGTGATTGAGGCGCGGTTTGTCGGAGGTGTCGGCTCCTACAAGCGAAGCGTCAGATTCCAGTGGTGCGTGTCATTCATGCGGGGGAGGCGTTTATTCTTTTTGTTATTGTAGAAGCTGGGAGCTGAATGCTGTAATTGATTACTATGTAGTGAGTCACCCGAGGCATACGGGTCGACTTTGTAAAATACCTAATCGGGGAAAAAGAATGAAAAACGCATCTACCGAATCTCCCGTGTAATTGACGTTAAAAAAGTATCGATGAGCTGGAGCGAAATTTGTGTATTAATTACCAACATGTCAGATGATGACGTCGGGGTTAGCGGGCGGGCTGGGATCCAAATTCGGCTGCGTTTAAATTGAGTGACGCGCGGGAGAGAATGCGAAAAGAAGGTTAGAAGAAGGCGAGGCCGCAAAGGGACAAGGAGGGCTGGAGGAGTGCATGGGTGCCCCAAGTCGGCTGCGAGGCTCCCGACCGGGCTGCTGGGACGGACGAGAAGAGTGGGAGAAGCTGTGAGCTTCGAGAGAGCTGGGATGATTAGATAGCTGGGATAATTAGAGAGCTGAACTGGGATAATCAAAGAGCTGGGATGTTGCCGGGGCGCGGCTTGACCGAGTGGGTGGGCGTGGAACCGCGCCGTGAGCTGGACGTGTGGGGGATTGAAATTGGTGTATATCATGCGTTCATGCGTCTGCACGCAAGTGGGAGGTGGATGAGCAATTGTTAAGATCTGGATGCGTGAGCTCGTCTGCGTGTAGAGAGGGCGGGTCCGGAGCCGACGCGTACGGGGGCACGGGGATAGATGGGGCTGGCTGGCTGCATTGACAAGGAGCTGGAGCAACTCTGGATGAAGGTTTTGGTGATCATGTTTGAGGGTGGTAGTTAAGCACGAGTGGTGATGGACCTATAGTAGTAACGGGCCTGGTGAGGTGTCATTGATTCCGTCATCGCCCCCCCAGGTTCGTATCGCCCGTTGACCGATTCTTGCTGACGTCGATCTGCTGCTACGTACGTACCCTGAGTTGCTACCCTCCGCTCTTGTTGCTATTCGTATCTTCCCTGCACAGCGACAAGGCTTAACTTGCAAGGGGGGGGTTCTGTACCCAATCGATAGTGTGCTGCGCTCTGGTCAGCCCGGCATCCGTACCTGCGCAAGCGGTGGTACGAGTGTTCCTTAGGGGCACAGCGATCCCACGCCCATCCCATCCCGCCCGTTGGTTGCAATTCGGCAAGATGCCGATCCCGCCCCCCCAGACTTGCGAGAAATGGGATACGGGAGTTGGGCAAATGGCCATTCGGTTCGCGGGAGACCTAGCTCAGCGCCACATGCTGGGGACGCTGCAACGGTTCTGGCCAGTGTGTGATTAGTGCTGTACGGGCGCTGGACGTGCGGCGTGGTTCGTGGCGTGGCCCCCTCCGCCTAAGGTACACACGAAGTAAGCCATTTTGTTGTGGAGGGGCTCATTTGCACATGCAAGGCGGATGCGATGCGATGCGGGCTGCAATGCAATGGCGGGATAAGCACCAACGAACGGACGGATTGGACACTGGATGCGGCTGTCATGCGGCCCACCAGCTGAAAGACGGGATGCGATGCCAGTTCGGCTTTGGGTTCGTCGGAATCTTCGGCCCAGCGGTGCTTCGTTGTATGTACGCGTGGTATGAGTTTGGAGGGCTGAAGAGATCAGCACAGATTCCATAGAGCAGACCAGTGCAGGCGGCAATGGAGGGTGGCCGAGCGAGGCCTGGATTGCGTGCATATTCCATCGTTGGTGGCGGTGGTGAACACGAGCTGTGAGATGTTGGTTGGTTGTTAGTTGTTGCTGATGGTGCGGTGCGTTGGATCATGTTGTTGGCCAGATGCTCGAACCCACTTTCTCAGTCAAGACTTGCTTTCTCATGTGTTGATGCCACCTTCCTTCTTTCTATATCGTCCTTCTCACTACTTTCTTTTGCTGCTCTTCCCCCATCCGTCAAGCCTCGCACCTTCTTTTCCTCCCCTCCCCCTCCATAAGTCCCTACCTAGGTACCTACCTTACCTAGTAGCTAAGGTACCAACCTAATAAGGTAGGAAGGTAGGCTCCATCCCCCTCCTACCTCCGTCCATAGCACTTACCTGATTCCCTGCCCGGGCACTTACGTGTTGCACCCCAGATAGATGGTTCCTCAACCCCCCCGGCCGAGGCTCATTTTCCTCCTTTTCTCCTTCTCGCCAAACTTTGCAAACCTTCATTCCGTTTCTTCAGCAGGCTAACGTCACGCACGCGAACCCTCGACCCACCTGTCATCGCTCAACCTGCCCGAATGCCGCAAGAGGACCGACCGGCCGTTCGTTCACGCCCCGTTCTCCCCCCAATCGCAATAACATCTGCCATGATGCCTCCCTCCTCGCTTTCTCCACCTCAAGAGGCTAGGGTTCGCCAAGCGCTAGCTGGGTCAGGCCCCTGGACGGACGCTAGAAGGTGGCTTCTAGAAAACCCATCATCCCGACTCCTGTGCCAGGGCCCTGGAATCGGATCCCCCTCGATGCCAATATGCCATGATGCTGACCAGGTCCCTGAGACGGCATTGGGATGTGGCTGAGGGGCGTCTTTCGTTGGGACTTCGTAAGTCGGCTCGGGGTTGGCGTTGGGTTTCGTGTGCCCTTGTAAGTTGTGGCTCTCTTGTTTGCTTATGCGCACGCTCATTCCCTGGCGCGGCCATGTCCTTTTCTCCATGCCAGCCCGTGTCGTTCTGGAAGTGACAGCTGACCAAAGCCCTGGCGAAGGGCTCTACACATACGCGGGGAGGGACCGCACTAAGTGCCCTAAGGGGCGTTGAAGCATTGACGTGTGCAATCTTGGAGTTCCCGAACGCGTCTAGGGCTTCCTCTTTCCCACTCAAGCGCCAACAGTTGATCAGCCTTCTGTGGCCCGTGTTGTGCTGATTCCAATCCGTCACGGCACCTGAATGGGGAGGGGATCGGCTGGCCAGACGCTGGAAAGGCATCTAGGGCGTCCAAGGGACCGGCCAAGCTCCCCAAGATCTTGGTTCCATCCGGGCGTTTCTTTCTGGGGACTGGGGGGGAGTGTGCAAATCGCCGCATCGTTCGCGTGCCGATGCGTGTGTGTTGCTCAACGGCCGTCGCCAGCAGCCCAGCTCAGATGCTCAATCAACCGAGCTCCAATCAACCCACGGCTTTCGCCAAGGTAAATGTCAGCGTTTTCATCTCGGTCTCTGTTTCTTGCATGGCAGACCCCTTTGACCGGCTCCGGGCGTTCGGTTTGCAGCCTTTATCGTTCCCATCTCCGGCCGGACCCTTGTCCAGGCCTCGAAGACCGGCCTTTGTTGCGCGTGCCAAAATCCTGCACCAAATCGCTGCTTGGTGGGGAGAGACAGGCGGAAGAAAGCTATTCGCGGCCCCAGCCACAGTTGGCTGAGGTGTCGTCGATCCAAGATGCAGAGTGCCATCATGACGTGCGTGCCCCTTTAACCAGTCCTGACCCCGTGCCGGACCCCCGGTTCCCTTGGTCTTCGCCACGAAGCATGGAGTTTCCTTGTTTAATGGGCCAGCTAGACTTGTCGAGTGGCAGTTCTTGGCTGGTGGGTGGAGATGGCATCCGTCACGATCTAACCTGGCTCGCCCAGTCAGCGCCCGTGACTCCTGGGATTCTTGGGTGCACCATCTAATATAGCAGACCCTGTATGCATTATATCACCCCTGTCGCCCATCGACTTTGGGTGGATCTTTGCCGGCCTGTGTCCTGCAAGCGCGAAAGCAACGGAACAATTTTCTTCTCCTCTGCCTGCCACGCAATTAATCCGACATGAGGGCTTTGGAGGCCTTTACTACATGGACTAGCGAAGAGATGCGAGAATCGTGCTGTTTGCTGTTCGCTGTCATCCATGCTGTCGGCGTTGGCTACTGCCAGCTCAGTGCATACGAGCCCAGCAGAGACGCGTTTCATCGTCACGGGTCCCCAATAGGCGGTGGCCTTGAGAGTGCTTCCATGTCTGCTGGAGGCAGTCACCTCCTCAATTGCTGGACTCGCAGGGATTCAAGTCAGTAAATTGCCGTCTTTTTACAGATCAGCCGTGCATTGAGCGGGCTGCCCTCCCACTTTTCCCAGAATCCTAGGGCATCATCGCCCTGGCTCTTGGTCTTGGGGGTGTGGCCCAGACCCAGGTATGGCATCAATCATCAAGGGAGGGGTGGCGTCCGTTTCTATACACGGCACCCCCAAGCAGCCATGGCATAATATGCTCTAATTGACAACCCTTGCCCCTGGTCAAGGTTGGCAGCCTGTCTCCGCAAGCCTACCAGATACCAACCTACCTACCTAGCACGAGGACGGGGTACCTCCTCGCTCTTGGCAACAAGGCGAATCTTGATGGCAGTTAGCTTGCAGCATGAAAGAGTGGCAGCAGCGGGTCCACCCTCTCTGTGACGCTGCTTTGGCACTCGATCATCAGACGATGTAATGCATCCCTTATACCCCGGCAACCTGGCAACTGGCAGGCCCGGCTGGGTTCCTAGGCCTTGTGTCTTAAATACGGACCCTAGGCCGGGAACTAGAGAGATCTTGAGGGGGGAGCCTTCCGACATCTGCCCTACGAAGTGACGGGACTCATACAAAGAAAGACAGCCTTCCGTCACCACGACTCGCTCCTTTTCCCCATTTCCCAATTCCGTTTTTACAATAATTGTGTGTTTCCCTGTTTATCTCGACCGGCAGTACTTACTCCATATAATCACCTACGCCTGCTTCTTCTTTTGAATGTTGAGTCTTGGCCCCCCTTGTCTGTATCATACGTGCGTCAAACACACTCGTTTCGACTCTCCAATAACGACGACGATATTCCCATCTCGAGCCGGGACTTTCCCCCACCACACACACGCATACACGCACACTCGCACACTCGCACAACCCTCCCTCCACCACGAAGCCGCTACAGTCTCATCCAACGACGGAAGCGGGAAAGCCTCTCGGCCGTACCAATCATCCCCAACTTCGGACGACGCATACAACGCATGCCGACGCAGACGACACATGTGCCCGGGTCTTCGGAAGCAACTAATATCGCGGTTGGCTTATAGCTCGACTATCAACCACCGACACGAGACGCCCTAGGCGGCGCCCGCGACCCCGCAACGTCTTTCTCGCAGCAAAACCAGCCCCTTCCCTCCACAACGCAGCCCGAGAGGGCTCCCTCTAATCAAATTCTTTCCATCCAGAGCCCGGCGACCGTCCAGAGCGGTTCGCTCTGGCGGAACCCATGTTTCGGAGGCACGCTGGCGGGCACGTATCGAGTAGGGGACTACAATGTGGACTACACTGGCCAGGAGTCGCATTCGGGGGAGCAGGGCCAGCAACAGCAGCAGCAACATCATCAGCAGCAGCAACATCAGCACGCCTATGACTCGCCCGCCCATCAACAACGGCCTCGCCTCCAGCCGCAGCAGCAGCCGCAGCAGCAGCATCGAGCCTCAATCCATCTCCCCGGAGCACCGACCGCGGGTCTTCACGACGCTGTTGAGTCTCACCAAGGCAACCCACACGCCCAGCAGCATCCGGCCATGGCACAACATCACCAGCACCCGCAGCCTCAGATGGTGATGGATCCGTCGCAGCTCGGCCATCACCGCATGGGTCCGCACTATGGTGCCCCGGGACAGGTAGTTGCACCGCTGTACCAGGCCATGTCGACGCCGACCCAGTCGTCGCACCCCAGACACCCCGGGGCCGGCTCCAAGCGACCTCGTCCGAGCGACCTCGACCTCTCCGTCGCCGGGTTGCCCAATCTGGACCACGCAGACCTGCAGAGCATCCAGCACACTCCCCTTGGGGCTGCCTACGCTGCTGCTGCCGCCGCCGCTGTCAACCAACCTCAGTCGGCGCCTACGCATCACCACCATCATCTCCCCGACTCCGGGCCACCGTCCAAGATGATGCGCCGTGACGATGGCGGCGGAGGCGCACCGAGCGTCGTGGGTCAGGCTGGGATGCCCTCTCCAGCACCCCGGCCGCGAGGGCCGAAGCTCAAGTTTACACCGGAGGACGACCAGCTCCTGATCGACCTGAAAGAGCACAAAAACTTGACATGGAAGCAAATTGCGGATTTCTTCCCGGGGCGGTCTTCAGGGACACTGCAAGTGCGGTACTGCACCAAGTTAAAGGCCAAAACTACGCACTGGACTGATGAGACGGTAAATTAAAAACCCTTTTCTCTTTTTATTCCATGAATGGACACCCCTTTCTCCTCCCCTTGACTGTGAACGACTCATTGGGTTGATCCATGTCTCCCACATCTCATTCACTGGCCACACAGAGGCAGAGCCAACTCAACAAAACACCCAGAGACTAAGACTAACATGAGAGGTATAGGACCAGAAACTCCGCAACGCGCTCCAAGATTACGAGAACGAAAAGTGGCGGATCGTGGCCAACAAAGTCGGCACCGGCTTTACCCCCGCGGCGTGTCGAGACCGAGCTGATCAAATGGCGAGCGGAGATATGACGGCCTTGTCACAATCACTGTCTCCGGTTGCCCCTTCGGTAGCGGAATCTGGAGACGTGGTATACCCACAGCAGATACAATAGACGGAGGGGGCTTGCGGACCCTTTGCTGGTGCCGACTCGTTAACACCGGGGGATGACCCGTCTCTGGGGGAGCCTCGCCTTAGCGATGGCTTCTATAGCGCAGACAGACATGGAAGCCCTTACTCGGATGTTTGGAAACCTGCTAGCAGCCGGCGCACTTCTCACGCGGGAAAGGCCCAGGAGCGTGCTAGGAGGTAGCAAGCCCTCCCACCCACTCCCAATAACGAAGACAGTCCAACGTGGCAATGTTTAGCCCACCGCTCGAGGCCCCGTACTGTTACCACCCAGTCACGGATCCGCAACCCGACGCCATTTCTTGAATCATGGCGGTTAGCAGCCAAGACCTCATCTTCCTTCCTCTCCTCGCCTCTGTATCAACAATTTCGCGTTTCGTCTCCTTTGCAATCCGAGGCAACGTTGCTAGCGGACAATTGTCCTCTCTTCCTCTCCCTCTCTCCTAACAAAGCCTATAATACACCCCCCCTCCTCTTAAAAGAATGCACGACACCCGGGGTACGCGGATGACACAAATCTAGAAGAACGCGGCCCCGTTGAAACGACTTTTTTCTTGGTTTTTGGTTCACATATCCTCTTCGATTACTCTATTTGCAGGTCGGCATCGTTATCCTTTCGTTGTTGATTCTGGCCTCCTTACGCTCTTTTTATTCTTCTGGAACTCCCTCACTTTTAGAGCCGACGAATTTCGCCATTTCGTCTTTCTATCATCCTCTTCTTTTTTGGTTTACAGCCAGTTTTTTTATTACACACACGGCTACGATCTCCTTTGTCAGTTGCGTTACGAAAATTAGACTTGGGAAATCTCGGGAGGAGACAAATGCATGCACTTAATGGAACCCCCGTCGCTGGACCGGGGTGGAAAAAACCTGGGAAGCAGTGTTTCATTTTGTCCTTTTTATGTTGTTTATCAGTTTCTGGTGTGACTTTTCTTTTTTCTGGACTTGTTGACCCCCCCTTGGGATTGCGAGAGACCAGGGGGGATGACGCGGGCCTCAAATGCCCAGGGACAACCCGGCGGGAGGTGGGAGTACTTTTGGGTGGCTGGGTGTGATGTGGCAGATTGGTGAATACCTTTGCTCTTCTATTATTTTTCTTTCTTTTTAGTATTATTATTAAGATTTTGGGTGAGAAGCGGTGGAGACGAGGGAAGCATGAAGAAGAGGCTGGAAAGGGGGGAGGAAGAGGGGGTGTGCATGTGAGTGTGTGATGCGTGTGATACACGAGCGATGCGCGAGCGATTCCCGGTGTTTCTCAGGATACCATGGACGGATGGGCCTGAAGTGAAGAAAGTGTAGATTACGGAGAACATGACGTCTGCGGGTGTCCCTTAGAGTCACCTCTTTGTTTGATAGTTGAAATGAAATTACACGACGAAGGCCTTCTCCCGCGATGGCCTCCTCTGTGATGGCCTTTCTTTCCTCCACGATACCCTCGCTTTGAAATCAGCGCCTCTGCGCACCCGCAGATGCCGAACCCCTGAGCGCATTGGGCCTCCAAAGCATGACGAGACGCTTCCGCATGCCACTTGCGCTTACGGGCGACAAAAGGAAGTGTGCCTGCGTCACAACCGTCCATCGACGCGTTGGGACTAACCCCCCTGCCTTGCAACGCGATTCGCATACCCCATGAGATATAGGTTGCCCCATAGACGGGCGATGATATAGGGCAGGCAAGCGGAGCCATCTCCCTCGCTCCCACCCTTGCCACGTAGCAAAAAAGCCGTCGTCGGTCTGGCCATGGTGACTGTCTCCGGTAGTGGTGTGCTGCCACGGGGGTCCATACCAGAGTCAGAGTTCCGGTGAGGACGGCGGCCGTGGAGCACTTGGTGAGGCTTGACACCAAAGCGAGAGTGAGATAGAGAGGCTGTGGCGACTGGCGACCCGGATTTTATCTGGTGGACCCCCCTCCCCTCGGTGCGGGCAGTCGACCCGGGTTGGGCAGATCTCTCCTGGTCTGGGTTTGTGCTATGGAACGTCGACGGCAGGTCTGACTCGAGAGGGGAGGCGCTGGGATGTGGGAGCCGGTGCACTACGTAGTAGACTCCAGCCACATGGCAACGAGACACAACCACAACGTCTTGAAGAGGTCGCCTGGATCGCGTGTGTCCCGCAGTTGGAGACGTACAGTAGCAGTAAATGGCGCCCCGATGGAGACACGGGGGCCACCGGAGCGCTCATCGGCCGGTTCTGGGTTGGGACGATGCCCCACGCGCCCGGCATTGCCCCCCTTCGTAGCCAGGCACCTTCTCTCTCTTCGCGTCGCATTTCGCACCACCGGCAAGTTTTGGGCGCCAACCCGGACGGGGTGATGGATGAGAGGGGGGCACTGTACAGTGCATACTGTATCTCAAGGACCCGGAAGGAATGGAAATAAGGCGATTCGCCAGTGAGTCGTGTGTTTCACGCTGACGTGGACACGGTGACTCGTCGTGAGGGACTAAATGGCTGAAACGGTATGGCTGGCGGCGGTTAAGCGCACGCAAGGGAAGCGCAGCATGTACGTGTGTATGTACGAGGGGGACCGAGAGACGAGGCATGAGGGCGGTTGTCTCGTCTCGTCCCAACTAGGCCAGTCAATGCCCAGATGGGGGAATCCTTTGGGGAGAGGAGCTTTTTGCCGTCACATGCTGGTCCCTGTTGGTTGGGTATCTGGCGACAATGTGCCGTTGCGGGCGATTGTTCGATTCACCCTATCACCCCGGCTGCCACAACCTGTCTTGGAAGTCTGGGGGTTGGGGTTGACATTGGACAGGGACCTTTGGGAAACATGCTGGGGCGGGAAACGGGATGGCCAAAACATGTTCTGTGAAATCTCCGAGCCGCATTTGCTAAGCGAGGCCCCGTAGCCTCTTGAGGGCCGTATCTCGTGGCCCCAGGCCCAGATCTCTCCAAGCCGTTTGATCTGTGTTGCTACACCCCGGATGTCTCCCAGTGTAACCTCGACGGATCCGGGCTAAACTAAGGCTTCGTCATGTCTTTGTAACCCGTCTCGAGGCTCGATGAGACTCGAAGAATCCACCCGGAGGCTATAGCGGTTGGGCGTTTTGGGTAACATCGGGTTGCTTCCTGGTCCGAGCAGCCTTCAAGACCCGGCGAGGGACTGGGCCTCGTTGTTTGATGCAATGCGACGCTGGTCTGGAATAAGGACACCACTGCTTATCCTTCACGGGTAAGGGCCAGTACATGCCCGAACAAACATGCCACTTGGTTGGTAGAGGCGTGGGAAGGGTGGCTAGCGCCGTGATAGTTGCCGTTTTATGGACCTATATCTGAAGTCTTAATACCGCTGGCAACCCTGGCACATAATTCACAAAGAAAAAAAAAACACGCCACTTACGGCAAATAATCCTTGAGGGCCTGATATAGGTTAAATTCTGGGGAGTGGAGGAGAACCCCTGATGTGGACAGATCCCAGTGCGCTTTGCCGGGCGAAGCTGTTGTTGTTCCCCATCATAACGTTTAGGGGGCCTCGACCCGGCCTCGGTTGGGCGAACCGGATTCACTCGGGGAACGGTTGATCCATGTATGACGATGCTGAGAAGAACTTCTGATCTCGGCCAAATAGTGCCCTGTTTGCGGTTCCTCATGAAGACGGTGCACCGCTCTTGTCGAAATGACTTCCGAGTCGATCGACAGGCAGGATGTTGCCTGCCTCGACTAAGTCGACCAGCGCACTGTGGCCCGTGAGATCCAGGCTCGGATCAAGGAAAGCTGCAGTCTCGACAAGCCAGCCGTTGAAGTCCCTGATCTCGGTTGATCGGCCCGTGCGGAAGTCTTGTCGCATGGAGCTTGTGTTTTCCCGCACTTTGTCACCCACTCGATAGACCATGTCTTTTAGGCGCGGCTGAGAGAACCTGTCACATAGGCTTTGTGGAGACAGGTCGAGACTACTTTCTGGATATTGAGACGCAGGAACATCTCTGATAATCTCTGCGCTGCTCTCATGGTTGACCAAAAGTTGAAGCACTTGGCTTGCTTCACCCACGAGTTGATCAATGACTCCTGCGAGGACTTCATCCGACCCTGTAAACAGAGCTCCGTTTTTGCACCCTAGAATGGCAGTCAAAGGGTTAATGACGGAATTCACAACCAACTTCTCTAATTGAAGTATCCAGAACTCGGCCCGTGAAACCGGCCTTCCATTGAGGCGAGGTGCCTCGAGGATTTGATTAACAAAGTAGCCGGCCGCCTCACTCGAGGACTGGTTCGGGAGCACTGTCCCGATTGCAACATCCGCCTGCGATGCATGGAGGCTTTTGAACGGACCCTGCGATGTCACACCATGGGTCGTGACGCAGGCAAGGAAGTTGGGGACATCGCCTGCTGAGTACCTGTAGGAGGTATAAGTGTGTCCATGAGGCGGCCAGAGCTTGGACATGCCGTTTTGGGCAAACACGACAGTACTGTTGTGGTCAAGATACCCTCGAAGACGATCGACCTGGGGCAGCGCTGCGGTAGCCTTGGTCGTAACAAGTAAGTTCTTGAGCTTCATGCCATCTGCAACCTCACGCACAACTCCGTGGTCTGGCGGGGAGTCCGTCCACCATTCGATATTGAAGTTCTTGTTCTTTTCAAGCACGCCAGATCGTAGGATCTCGATGCCTTGACTAGCATCCCATTGAGTCAACAGCTCTTTCCGGTGGACAACTAGTGTAATTGGCGGAGAGTCGGGTGCTTGGGCTAGACAGGATGCAAATAGTCGGCCTAGATTCCCAATTCCTAGGATGAAGATGCGACGGTCCAAGTCGTCGGCAACACAAGGCTTCCACTCACCCACAAGACTAAGGTTCGAGGCGCTCCAAGCAAACAGTTTTGGGGGCGGATGACTTTCTCGAAAGACCGATTCAAGCCATTGAGGTCGTTGGGCGTACATTCTCGTCGATGTAAAAGGAACCGGGGGTTTAACCCGGGTGGCGGTTGGACGAAGTATCCGGGTACGGGTAAGGATGGGGCAGGTTGGTCTCATAATCGACGTGGTCAGATATCAAGAATCAACTAATTGGGGAATCTGCGCTCTAACCCGAACACTGGCTAGGGCTAAGGTGACAAGCGATTCGTTTTGAATTTGATTTATGATATGATGAGTGACGGGAACGGTTGAGTGACCCTGGAGTAGCTTCAGGCGGAGATATGAAGGATGAAGCTCGACCAACTAAACGGAGCGAGTGATGTGTGATGATTCGTGAGGTGAAGAAGAAAGAGTGGGTGAAGCAGCCAATCCTCGAAACGCTGTCGTCCTCGATGCGTTGTTGTCGAATGGAGGTTGAAGCGAGGTTGATCCACCATGAGATATCGACGTGTGGCTGTGGAATTTGCCCGGCCTGAGGAGTGACTGCGGTGAGGCGTTCACTGAAGAACTTGTGGCGCTGCCAGTCCCCAGTGCCTGGGTGCCTAGGAGAAAGTCCTTGCGCCCACCAATCAGAGCACGTGCCTGTAGCCACTGCGCTCTTCTCACATCCCGTGCGTCATCTCGTAATGAGCAGAATCCCAACTTCAACTTCTCACATCCATTAAAAGCGTTTCCTGAGGCATCGTCTGCCATCTATGATGTGCTTTGCACACATAACGAAGATTTTGAGTCACTGATTCGAGTCTCGGGAAAGCAGGGAAGCGATGTGGGAGGACAAACTCTTGCCGTGAAACCTCCATTTGACGACCGAGTTCACGCTTTCGGAACCAAGGTGATCTCTTCCGCACACTTTCGAGAAGCCCAATCTACTCTATTCCCGTTCAGCTTACGAAGGGCGATCGCCCATATCATTTATTTCACTACGTCAATTAAATAACCTCTGTACACATTCACCATGACTTCAGATGACGCGCCTCCCGAGGACCAGGCGGAAAGACGTGCCATCTTGCTCGGCAGAATGGTTGCCGCCGCGCAAGAGCAATCATCTCAAAATGACAGCGAGGCCGTTACCGATACAGCGGGAATGAATGAAGAAGACGCGTTGAGAAATCTTACCGGAACTGTCAGAGACCAAAATGACTTGGAACGAGACATCACCATCCAGGCCAACGCTGCGCTTATGGAGGCAGAGGACAAGAAGGATCAGAACCGGATCGACAAACTAAAGGCCACTCAGCACCGGCTTCAACTTCAACTAGACAAGGAAGAAAAGCGGCTCGAGAAGGTCTCCGGAAACCCGTACCAGGCTCGGAATGTTCAGAAAGAAATCGCCAAATTGGAAACTGAGGTCGCCCAGGTGGGCAACGACATTTCAGACTTCCAGTCACGTATCAATAGACGCCATCAAGAGAACCCGGTTGAGGATATTACGCAACACAAGTCTCAAAGACTCCCCGGTGAGGGACACCGTGAATTTCTGATTCGAACCGGAAAAATCACACCCTTTGCCAAGGTCGGGGGTCCACGGCCTGCAGGTATCGAGGGACAGCTTGCGGAAGCTATCTTGGACGCTGAAGAGGCAGCTGCTGCGGAGCAGCTGGAAGGCGCAGACCAAGGTCCCATATCCCACCAACTGCTTCGACGACCAGGCTTTGCCGAAGAGGCTACTGAGTCGGAGCCAGAGCCCGCTGCCGTCGAGAGCGAATTTTCTCTTCGGCCTCGGAAAAAGCGGCGTGTTCAGGCGGAGCGTAGCCCCTCCGCGGAATTCGAACCCGAGGGCTCGTCTGATTCAGACCATGATGTCTGGCAGCAAGGAACGGACGAAGATCTTATCCGAGACGAGCGTCGTAAGGCGAAGGCCAAAGCTAAGGTCGAAGATCAAGAGACCATTGACCTCAGCAAAATTGACGACGGGAATGGAGCACATTACAAACGAAGACTGGACGATTGGGTTATCCGGAGAAGTCGTGCTAGACGGGCTCGTCGACAAAATACTGACTCGTCTGCCGGGGCCGAAGAAAGCGATGAAGAAGAGGACGAGTGGTTCAAACCTGCACCGGACTTTCCTGATCATCAATTTGGCGATGGTCTCAAATTGCCTGGAGATATCCACCCATCGCTTTTTGGGTACCAGAAAACCGGCGTTCAGTGGCTTGCCGAGCTGCACAAACAAAACGTCGGGGGCATTGTCGGTGATGAGATGGGCCTTGGAAAAACCGTCCAGCTGATTGCCTTCATCGCCGCACTTCATTACAGCAAGAAACTGAAGGGCCCCGTCATTGTCGTTGCGCCAGCAACCCTTCTGCGGCAATGGGTCAGTGAGTTTCATCGCTGGTGGCCTCCCCTTCGTGTTTCGATTTTGCATGCTTCAGGTAGTGGGATGATGAACCCCAAGTTTGAGGATGACTATGATCTGGATCACTATCAGCCTATCGCAAGCAAGTCAGGGAAAGCTGCAAGGAGAATTGTCAACGGTGCTGTGAAGAATGGTCACGTTTTGGTTACGACGTACACTGGTCTTCAGACATACGCAGAGGAGTTGTTGCCCGTTCATTGGGACTACGCTGTCCTGGATGAGGGGCACAAGATACGGAATCCAAACGCCGAGATCACGGTGACTTGCAAGGAACTGAACACACCGAACCGAGTCATTCTCTCAGGTACTCCTGTCCAAAACAACCTCACTGAGCTCTGGTCTTTGTTTGATTTCATCTACCCTATGCGACTGGGAACGTTGGTCAACTTCCGGTCGCAGTTCGAAATTCCAATTCGCCAGGGAGGCTACGCCAACGCCTCCAATCTCCAAGTCATGACAGCCGAGAAGTGCGCAGAAGCATTAAAGGAGACCATCAGCGAGTACCTGCTCCAGCGGCTGAAGGTGGATGTTGCTGCTGATCTTCCCGAGAAAACCGAGCAAGTCCTCTTTTGTAAGTTGAGTGATGGACAACGCGCTGCTTACGAGACTTTCATCAAGTCGGATGAGGTTTCGGCTATCTTGAATCGAAGACGTCAATCGCTTTACGGCATTGATATCCTACGCAAGATCTGTAATCATCCTGATTTGCTGGACAAAAGTTTGGGGCAGAAAGCTGGGTATGACTTTGGAAGTCCCAAGCTTTCTGCTAAGTTGCAACTCACCAAGGATCTTCTGCAAAGGGTCATGATTCCCAACGGCCACAAGGCCCTCCTGTTTTCCCAAGGAAAGCAAATGCTCAATATCATCCAGAAGTGCATGAGGGAATGTGGCATCTCCCATCTCCGGATGGACGGCGAAACGCCTGTGGACCAACGACAGTCTATGATTGACAGGTTTAACGAGGACCCCGACATTCATGTCTTCCTTATGACTACCCGGACAGGTGGTTTGGGGACCAACCTAACTGGAGCTGATCGGATCATCATATTTGACCCTGATTGGAACCCCTCGACTGATCTCCAGGCGAGAGAAAGGGCATGGAGACTGGGTCAGAAGAGGCCGGTGAAAATCTACCGGCTTATGACAGAGGGCACCATTGAGGAGAAAATCTACCATCGTCAGATTTTCAAGCAGTTTATGACGAACAAAGTCTTGAAGGACCCCAAACAGCGGAGTTCCTACGATCTTTCAGACTTGTATGATCTATTCAGTTTCAACACATCAGGCGATGCAGGGGCTCAAAGGAGCGAAGTGTTCAAAGGAGCGGAGGTCGATCTTGGCGGTCCTGCTACGGATCGAGTAGACGCGCATGCTCTGAAGCCCATTGCGAGTGTGGGACGCAGCTCGGAAGACATCGAAGGAATCGAGCTACAGAAAATGAACTTGGTTGCTGCGATGGAGGAATACAAGGAGGACAAATCCGTCCACGATGAGAGGCGCATGCTAGAAGGCATCTTTGCCCGGTCTGTGAACAGTGCCTACGATCACGAGCAGATCGTCAATGGGCCCCAGAAGGCCAAGGCAGACCTCAGCGTACTTCGACATGAAGCCAACCAGGTCGCTCGCAAAGCAGCAGCACACCTCCGACAGGCTGGTGTCGACGCCCGTCGAGTTCCCATCGGCACCGTTACCTGGACCGGCGAGGTTGGACAAGCAGGTCGTCCGGGAGCCAGTCGCCGTCGCGGAGGACCGAGTTCAGCTGGTATCATGAGTAATCTCGCAGATCGTCAAGGCCTTGATGATGGCAGCGCGAGCAGCTCGCGATCTGGTACCCCAGGCTCGGACCGCAACTTGAAAACGAAGGACTTCATTGCCATGATCAAGACGTTTGTCAATCGTCATGGGGGTCGCGTGCCCAGCAAGATGCTTGTAGACCACTTCAATCCGTATTGTCCCGGAAAGAAGCAAAGCGACGAGTTTAAGGCTGCCCTCGACAAAGTTGCCGTGTTATCCAAAGCAGGTGGAACAGGCAGAGGTATTTGGACCTTGAAACCTGGCATAAAATAGAGCGTGAAGACGTTGGTACTGGTATGTGCGTTGGCATGGTTGGAGCATGGAGTTCGGATACCCTCACGTCAAGGCGGAACATGTATATACATCAATCGTAAAATGGTCTAGGTTAACTTTTGATCATCATATACTCATTGTTCGCGAACTACATATAGATGGCGTCACGAGTAAACTCTCACGGAGGAGATGTGTTTTGACAAGGAGGATGATTCATGGGCCTTCTTCGGGCGAATTCATGACTGTCTACTGCCTCGTAATCCATTACAGGACCAGACAAGCAAAGTAGACTGGAGACCAGGCGCAATAGCCGTTCTCCTCGTGATTCTCAACGCCACATAGAAACCAGATAGCCAAACTCCCGTCCATGCCAGGCCAGCCAATAAGCGAGTAGCTTAGAGACGACGACCACGGCGACCACCCTTTCTGCGGGTAGAGTCGGAGGGGGTAGGGGTAACGTCCTCAATGCGGCCGATCTTCATGCCAGCACGGGCAAGAGCTCGGAGAGCAGACTGGGCACCAGGGCCGGGGGTCTTGGTACCGTTACCTAGTAGTGGGTTAGAGTCCGATCTGACGTAAAGGTCAAATGGCTTGAAACATACCACCAGTGGCACGGATCTTGATATGGAGGGCGTTGATGCCGAGCTCCTTGCAGCGGGCAGCGACGTCCTGAGCAGCCAACATGGCAGCGTAGGGCGAGGACTCGTCGCGGTCTGCCTTCACTTTCATTCCACCAGTAACACGGCAGATGGTCTCACGGCCACTGGAATCACCCAAGTTAGCCAAATGAACCACCAAATCGTTCGAGCAAAGCCAGCTCTTCCTTATTCACGGGCTGACGAACCTGAGATCGGTGACGTGGACGAAGGTGTCGTTGAAGGAGGCGAAGATACGGGCAACGCCAAAGACGAGCTCGCCTGTGCACGACAAAAGTCAGTCAACTTATTTGCCTTGCGTGGAAAAGAAATCGTAGGAATTCGGGGCTGCACATACCATCGCGGACGGAGGGGCCCAGGGAGATGTTCTCCTGGGGAGCACGGACGACCTTCTTGGGGGGCATTTTGAGATTGGCGACGTCGGGTTACTGAGTCAATTGGCGGTTGAGAATGAGGTTCACCAAAATGGATTTCCGGGATGCGTTCGGTTTGGTGGCGGACGAGGTGGGCTGTAAAGCGGTGGGGTGCGGCAGAAAACTTTAGGCGCAATATTCGGTGTGCGAGGTTGGAAAGCCCTGCCCTAGCCAATTTTTTTTTACGCGGGCGGGTCCAACTCAATCCCCCAAGTCTGCGGAGAAAAAGTCGACCTCCTTCTCTCTCCCCTTCTTCTAGCTTCACCGACCGACTAACCGACCTCACAACAGCCGTCGCCGACAAAATGGGTGTCACGTATGTGCTTCCTCCTTGAAACCTGCGATATGGGCAGGCGCCCGGAATCGAGTTCTTCGTTTGCAGATTGTCGTGGTCCTCTCGCTGGATAAGTCGTGTTCTCATACGAGACGCTGACCTGCCAGCTCGATCTTTCTTGGACGGCTCCCTTAATTGCCCAGGCTTGAAATACAGCTTGTGTGTTGAGAGACGTCGTCTGGGGTGTTGGAGATGAAGACTTTGCTGTCTTCCCTCTCAAATTCATGGTCATCAAGGTGTTTGCTTTGGGCTGAGAATGCCTCATGCAGACCGCCTACGACCGAATTTTCCTGAACATTCAGTTGTTACGGGGTGTTGTCGGATGAGCTTCACAGGGAGACGCCATCGATAGGCTTGTGCTGTCGGCGTTTCCCGTCTCACCGATCAAATTTATGTCTCGAGTCAGCCAAGCAGAGAATGTCGCATTGCAACAGTTCTCTCCCCGGCGCTCTGCTCCATACCACTTGTGGTATCTGGACTGCGAACTAATCTGATGATTGTAGTGTCCCTACCAACGACCAGATCCTGGTCCCTGAGACTCTTCTCAAGAAGCGCAAGTCTCAGGAGAAGGCCCGCGCCGAGCGCACTGACGCCATCGAGAAGAAGAAGGCCGTGAGTACTACCCTGTTTTCTTTCCCGGCACAATGATGCACAAATACATCAATCAACTAGACATTGTCGATGCTGTTGATCAATTAACCTTCTTTCGGGTCTGACGCTTGCCTGATAAACCACCTTCATTTCATCACTGCACCTGAAGACAATAACTAACTGTCTTCCAGTCCAACAAGGAGAAGCGTGGTGTCATCTTCCAGCGTGCTGAGAAGTACGTCAAGGAGTACCGCGATGCTGAGCGTGAGAAGATCCGTCTGGCCCGCGTTGCCAAGTCGGAGGACTCCGCCTACATCCCCGCTGAGGCCAAGTTGATCTTCGTCGTCCGTATCAAGGGGTATGTGCATTCTCTTAACTGATAGTCGCCTGTGAGTACAGCTAACATGCCTTTAGTATCAACAAGATGCCCCCAAAGCCCCGCAAGATCCTCCAGCTTCTCCGTCTCCTCCAGATCAACAACGGTGTCTTCATCAAGGTCACCAAGGCCACCACTGAGATGCTCAAGATCGTCGAGCCCTGGATCGCTTACGGTTACCCCAACCTGAAGTCCATCAAGGAGCTCGTCTACAAGCGTGGATACGGAAAGGTCAACAAGCAGCGTGTCGCTCTTACCGACAACTCCATCATTGAGGAGAACCTCGGCAAGTACGGCATTGTCTGCATGGAGGATCTCATCCACGAGATCTACACTGTCGGCCCCAACTTCAAGCAGGCCTCCAACTTCCTCTGGCCCTTCAAGCTCAGCAACCCCAACGGTGGATTCCGCCCCCGCAAGTTCCGCCACTTCATCGAGGGTGGTGACCTTGGCAACCGCGAGGAGGCCATCAACGGTCTCATCCGCCAGATGAACTAAATGGTTTCCAAAAGAAAATGGTTAATGGGCTGGTCATTAAGACCTCAAAATATTAGCATGGTTGCTCGGCGTTCGATGTCATGACAAGGGACTTGTGGAATTGATACCATGATGAATGACACTCGAGTTTCCAAACTTTTCTGTGACACCTCCGCCTCTTGCGTGAATGTCGACCGCCCGTTGTAATGTCACGTAGAGACTTTTGAAAATTAACTGGAGGAGGGGTATTGATAACTAATTACATGTGGGCCTCAAGCGAGAGGCAATAGTAATTTATGTCATTGGTAACCTCATGACGAGATTATTTACATCTTAATATCGAAACTTGTACCACACCCACAGCTGCTGGTGGCCAAGGGATTGTCCACGATCTTAAACTGGGACCCGATCAATTCCATTGTGAAATCCACCTTGCTTCCTTTAAGAAGGTCGAGGGATGGCTCGTCGAGGATAATCTTAGGGCCGTCCTCAGGTGCGGTGGACGGGTCTGCATCGTCGGGAAGGTGTTGAAAGATTGTATCGTCTTCGTTGATGGTGTCGGTCCATTCGGGTGACCCTTTGGCCGGCAGAGTAATAAGACTCATAAGATATTGGAAGCCGTGACAGCCCCCACTCTCGACCTGGATGCGCAAAGCGAGGTTGGGATTGGAGTCCTTGTCCATTATTTGGGAGAGACGCTTATTACTGTTAGTTGTGTCCAGGGTGGAAATCGAGCACGACATACCTTCGCTGCACGTGGAGTAATCTCCAGCATCATCTCGTTTCCATCTTCGTCCGTTTGAGTGTTCAATATGCTTCGGGTTTGGTGCAGAGCAGAGGAGGATGAGAAATGTCGCCTTGATGGAGCATGAAGGGCGAATTCCTTTGACCGTGACGAATTGATGTGTTGTGCATGAGCGAAAGCTCTCGACGAGATAGGGGAGACTTGGGCGAATTGACTAGGAGAGGGCGGTGCGCATCGTGGGAAGAGGAATTCGAGGGGGGCGGCGGACGCGGTAGTGGTTGAGGAGTAGTTGCGACGCACAAGCTGGAGAAAGGATCGAGCTGCCGAGGGGGCTTTTGAGCAGCGTATTCGAGCCATGGGTGTATCTGTGATAAAAGATATTGGGAAGGCGAGTGATGTCAGGAGTAGTGGAAGGTATCCTAGTAGTTGGTGGAGGATGTAGAGGTGAGGGAGGTGGTAGTTAGTAGGATGCGGTAAGGGCCGTTCTGCTGAGAAATGCAGAATCCGAGTCACTGACTGGCTTGCTGGATCTCGAAATTCTTCTGCACGGCAAGTTTGCGCATCGGAGCCGGGGCCCGAGCAATGACAACCGGAGGTCCGAGGGACTTTGGGGATCACCCTGCCTAAAAGTCGCCTCCTCTAGGCCTCCAAGGAACCAGGAGCCCTGAGAACCCTGAGAGTGTGTGCGAAAACTGGCAGCTTAGGTAATATTCCCCCCCTTGCCCGGTTTGGCCCGCTTATCGTTATCGGGTTGTGGCCTGTGACTCGTGAGTCGCCGTATCGCTAAGCCCCAAGGTGCACGCCCCACCTCCCACCAAAAATCATCAATTTTGCCTTGTGTCGAAACAACCCCGCGCACGCCTTTCGCGAGATTGACCCCAAAGGACAAGACCCAGCGTCCAGAACACTCGCCCATCATGTCTCGATTTTTCCGTGGTGGCGACGACAGCTCTAGCGAGTCCTCCAGCGATGAGGAGGACCTTTACTCCGAGGAGGAGGAGGAGCAGCAGGAGCAGGACAACTCCCAGGACGACTCCGACGATGATTCCCAGGCCGATGACTCCGACAGCGATTCCAGCGACGATGACAACAAGGCTGGCGCTAACAAATTCTTGAGAGATGCGGTTTCATCAGATGAGGATAGCGATGAAGAGGTCCGAGGCAAAGTCAAGAGTGCCAAGGACAAGCGCCTCGACGAGCTGGAGGCCACCATCAAGTTGATTGAGAATGGTCAAAAGAACGGCGACTGGACTCTCATCTCAACCGGTACGATACTTTCCCAGAACCACGAGTTCGAAATTCGAGCGACTACTAGAAGATGAACAAAAGGAAGAAAAATACTAACAGCGAGATATAGAATCCGATAAGCTGAACCGACAGGTCGCCAAGCTGCCCACCAACAAACCCCCCAAGCCCTACATCCGAATCCTCGCTGAGCTCGAGGACTTCATGAACGAGGCCCTCGCCAAGGCTAAGGTCACACCCAAGAAGATGAACGCCACCCAAGCCCGAGCCTTGAACGCCGTCAAGCAAAAAATCAAGAAGACCAACAAGGAGTTCCAGACCCAGATCGAAGCTTACCGCGCCGACAAGGATGCATACATGGAGTCCTCAGATGACGAGCCTGTGCAAGTTGCTCCCAAGCCCAAGAAGGTCACCACCTTCGAGGTCGACGCCACCCCCGCCCCGGACGGTGCCGATGATGGCTTTGCTACTGTTGGAAAGGGTGGAAAGACTCTCCAGTACACCCCCGAGAGCATCTTCAAGCACCTACGAGGTATTATGGACTCTCGCGGTAAGAAGAACACCGACCGCACAGAGCAGATCAAGGTCATGGAGAAGCTGTACGAGATCGCCAACACCCCGTACCAGAAGATCCGCGTTCTGCTCACTATCGTCTCGGCCCGATTCGACCTTGGTGCTGGTACCGGTAATGTCATGCCTCTTGAGCACTGGAAGGCCGCCGAGAAGGAGCTTTCCGCCCTTCTTGAGGTTCTCCAGGAGAGCCCAGAGTACATCGTTGTTGAGCACGCCGAGGAGTGGGACGACGACGAGAAGCCCCCTTCCTTGCAACCTGGTGAGAAGTACATCAAGGTCGCTGGCAGCGTCGTTTCATATGTTGAGCGATTGGATGACGAGCTTGTCCGCTCCCTGCAGAGCATCGACCCCCACACATCCGAGTACATCGAGCGGTTGCAAGATGAAGGTGCCCTCTACAACATTATCTTCCGTGGTCTCCTCTACTACGAGGCCCTACGGAAAGACGAGGCTCTTGAAACCCCCCAGGACAGCGTCAACCGAATCGTCATGCGCCGCCTGGAGCACGTCTACTTCAAGGTAAATCCAACACCCCCGTCGCATTGCTTCCACATTGCTAATTTTCCCACTAGCCCGCCCAGGTCGTCAAGACTTTCGAGGAGAACTGCTGGACGGCTGTTGGCGATTCCGTCGAGTCTGTCATCACCCCTCGAAGCCAAGCTCAGGATGCCGGCAACCTTGTCAACGTTCTGTGCAACTACCTCTTCAGCAACAGCGAAGGTATTATCCGTGCTCGAGCTATGCTGTGCCAGGTCTACTTCCTTGCTCTCCATGGAGAGTACTACAAGGCTCGTGACATGATGTTGATGTCTCATCTTCAGGAGAATATCCCCAACTTCGATGTTCAGAGCCAGATTCTGTACAACCGAACACTGGTACAAGTTGGTCTGTGTGCCTTCCGCAAGGGTCTTGTCTATGATGCCCAGAACACCCTCCAGGAGATCTGCGGCAGTGGCCGCCAGAAGGAGCTTCTCGCCCAGGGCGTCATGATGCAGCGATACAACCAGGTCTCTCCCGAGCAGGAGCGCCTGGAGAAGCAGCGACAGCTTCCCTTCCACATGCACATCAACCTGGAGCTGCTCGAGTGTGTTTATCTCACTTGCAGCATGCTTCTCGAGATTCCCCTCCTGGCCCAGACCGGCTCTTCACCCGACGTCAAGAAGCGTGTCATTAGCAAGACCTACCGCCGCATGCTCGAGTACCACGAGAGGCAAATCTTCACTGGTCCTCCCGAGAACACCCGTGATCATGTGATGCAGGCGTCCAAGGCCCTGGCGGCTGGCGAATGGAAGAAGTCCACCACCTTTATCCACAGCATCAAGATCTGGGACCTCATGCCGAACGCTGAGGAGATCAAGACGATGCTCTCCAAGCAGATCCAAGAGGAGGGTCTCCGAACATACCTCTTCACCTACGCCCCCTTCTACGACACCCTTGCCATCGAGACTCTCAGCAGCATGTTCGAGCTTGACATCACAAAGGTGTCAGCTGTTGTCAGCAAGATGATTAGCCACGAGGAGCTGGCCGCTTCCCTGGACCAGGTCACCTTGACCGTCATCTTCCGAAAGGGCGTCGAGCTCAGCCGTCTCCAGTCACTCGCACTGGCGCTTTCCGACAAGGCCAGCGCTCTCATCGAGACCAACGAGCGAACACTGGAGCAGCGAACCCAAGGCACCTCTAACGCCTTTGAGCGACAAGGCGGGCGCGGTCGGGGTGGCCACAGAGGCCGTGGTGGCGGCCGAGGAGGTCCAAGAGGAGGCGGTAACACACAGCGACAGGCCGGTGGCACACAGTTCACGGGCGGAGCGCTGGGTGCTGCTGTCCGGGGCTAGGGGATGGGAACGAACCGAGATGAAGGCGTCTAAAGTTGCTTGCATTTTGCATGGGATGGTTGCTTTAATGAAAAGGACGAGGATGCGGAGGCAGCTCGTTACGTGTCACTAGGTTGAAATGGAATAAGGATACATAGAACTCGTCAGTCTCATGCGTGCGATGCCTGTGGATGGTGGTGTGTGTTGAAAAAGGAACGTCTCATTGCATATGTGTTTGCCGGTTGGTAGCCATGGTGGAAAATGGCTCTTCCGCGCCTGTCTGATACGAATAAAAAAATACTTTTAAGATATCTTACCGAAATGCAACTTGTGAAGGGCGGAATGAAACGTAAAGCGATGTATAGGTTTCGCCAGACTTCCCGCCTGTTAGTTTCACAAACAGGCTGTGTTTTAATCAATTGCCCGTCGTTATCACGACTTTGTCCTTAACGCCGACGGCTAACGGCTTCAGCCCACATAAAGCTAATCTAGCAATCTAGCAGATTCCCGAGCAAATGTGCTCTAGACGAAAGCTGAATATGAGGGCCGATTGTACATCACCAGCGAGGGGGCGTTGTGGCGAGCCTTTGGTGGGTAGGCATCTTCAGGTATCCTTCAAGCAAGGACTTGGAAGAATCCAATCTGGAGCACAGCTAGCATACGAATGAACATTTGTCAAGTGTGAGTTGTAGCTCGAGGCAGAAGGGCGTCTTTACTTCATTAATTCTTAAAGAAGGCATGCGGTTAATAACCATAGATACATAGTGCAACAACGGGCAGCTCTCCAAATTAGAGCACATTCGATCAAGGAAGCCTGTTCGTTGCCGTGCTAGTAGGTACACATGCAAGATTAAAGCCAGTGTCATTCCGTCAATTTTTTGGCTCGAACCGTGGGGTTTGAATGCTAACTTCACCGGCCTACGCATTGGTTAAATGGCCCCTCAGTGTGATCACTGTGAAGACGCTTTGCGGTGTGGGAATCAGTGTGGTGATTGTCAATCTCGGACTGGCGACCTATCAGTCGGGTTTCTTGCCGAACAGCGACCCGTATTGTCGATGATAGAGGAGGTATGACATGATGCCGTGTCCTGATGAAGCTAATACTAGACTAGTCTCGAATGTGTAGCAATCCACACCGGCTGCTGTAGATTGATTTGAAGAGTCGTTTCTGTTCTTCCGCCGTCGGTGAGAGTTCGTTACTTCGGACATTCATGCTTCACCGAAGCGGGTTTGTGTTTTCGGAAGTCGGGCATGCTTTTCAGCGATGAGCCCGCGATGACTAAGCTGGCGCGCGGCAGGTAAAGGTTTTTTTTAGAGTCTTAGACTCAGTCATGTCTTGCAAAGCGGCGGCCCGCTGGAGTTGAGCGCGCGGCTTGTCAAAGGACAACCTCTGTATGGCTGATCTGGGTTTAGCCCCCGGATGTAAGAGGGGACGAATCTCACGGGGCATTTTTTTTGCTCGACTGAGATTGACACGAGAAACAATTTTGCCTCAGCTGTATTTGTTGGACTTTTTTTTTTTTTGTTGCGTATAAGAGAACGGGCTTTCCGAGTTTAGGAGAGCGTGTGCCATGAGGCTGAATCATTGCCGAGTCCACTGCCGCTTGAGCTCCGCCGTTTACAATAGCACCTTTTTCACTGGACGACGACGCTTTACACCGAAATCTGTCGCCTCTGAGTTGGATTTTGCGAAACTGGTGAGACACTTTTCAGTGAGAGTCGCGGGTATTTCGACAACTGCGAGAGTGTTCCAGCAGTGGACCATGTCAACAATGGAGGATAAACCTGAGGCCATCGCCGGTCAGCCGGTTGAGTCTCTAAAGGCAGAGGCTCCCAAGCCGAAGGAGGAGGAGCTGCCGCCACTGTCGGATCATGATTTTAAGGTGTATAATCGTTTGGCAGTCAAGATGGAATACTTTGTAAGGTTCTCCTGATGGTTCATGCTGAAGTATGCGATCTACTTCGTTACGAACTCACGACTAACACGGTTCTCGCACACAGCACGACCACTTCCGGCGGTCATGGAACCTCCTCTGGGGCGCATGCACAAGTGGGCGCCGCCCGCAAGGCATGTCGCTCAAGCAGTTCATCGCCGAGGGTGTGCAGTTCGCGGAGCACTTGACGGCGCACCACGGCATCGAGGAGAACTACGTGTTCCCGCACCTGGCTAAGAAGATGCCCGAGTTTAAGGCCGGCCGAGGCAACGGGGCCGCCGAGTTGTTGCGCCAGCACCGCGAGATCCACGCCGGGCTCGACGCTTTCGAGGCCTATCTGCGCCGGTGCCGTGCGGGTGAAGACGACTTTGCGCTGGATGCCCTGCGCGCGCGCATGGAGACGTGGGGGGAGGTGCTCTGGACGCATTTGGATCAGGAGGTCAAGACGCTCGGCGCTGAGAATATGAGGCGGTATTGGACCAAGGAGGAGATGAACAGATTGCCCATGTAAAGGGCCTTCAATATTTGCAAGAGGAAGTCGGCATAGCCCGGCGTGTCTTGGAAGAACAGCGAACATGTATGGGTAAGGGTGTTGATTCTCCAGTTGCTTGCTTCCCCTCTATCTATGTTTAGTGTGGCGGAAAGAACCATGCATCCAGCTCAACCTATAAAGATATATATATATATACGCTTTAATGATGCACGACATGGTCTCATTATTGCTGAGTGAAAGTCGCTCTCGCCACCCCGAATCGTGGGGTTCACCGTATTGTCCCCGATCTTTTGTGTGTATGTTTGTTTCCAACATCCAGTCCCAAACCATGGAAATGGCCAACACGCATGTAGCCCTGTTGCCTTGCTGTCTTTCTCCTTCTCTCTCTCAATGTAAAATGTGGTATCTCGTACTGCCGGGCCTTGTCCTCTAGCTTCGAGACGATTCTCGTCCTCGGTGGCTATCGATGCTTCACTCCTAACCATTCCTATGGGTATACTCTCCACGCCGTCTTTTCGGATGCGCTCTAGGCGGTAGATCGCCACAAGTCTTTCATGAGAGCCGCGGACGGGTACGTGGCCAAAGCTGCGACGGCAATGTCGGGCAGGAAGCCGTCGCCGTAGCCCCAGTGGATAGTCAGCGGCGCCCAGGCTGCAGTGTGGGTGAACTTGGTGAACCAGTCGTCCTTGTATTCCTTCTCGACCGTGGCATCCTCGGAGACGGTGCGGCGCCGGCGCTCGACGAGCAGGCGCGTTAGCTCCATGAAGACATAGGCGCCCCAGGAGCGGACGCTGACGGTGGCGAAGCGTCCGCGGGCCTCGGCCGACAACTTGATGACGCCCTTGCCGCTGAACCAGGCGGTGGCTTCGCCGATGTGGTACGCAGTGAGGGAGATGACCTGGAGCACCTCGACGGTGGTGTTGAACTTGGACGACTTGGGGGCCTTCTCATCCGTCTCTGCCGAGGCCGGCTGGCGCAGGCGGAGTAGCAGATCCTTTGCGGCGAGCCACATGGCCATGATGCCCCAGAGGCGGTTCATGGTGCGCCACTCGCCCAGCATGCCGACAAAGGCCTCGAGGCGCTTGGAGAGGCCTAGGGCGAGAGCAGCCAGCGGCGGAGCTGTTGCACCGGCTAGGTTGACCGAGGTCGACGGCGGCAGCTGGAAGGCGAGCTCGACCAGTTTGCGGGCATTCTGGCGGAGGGCGGACCGGCCGAGGATGGCGAGGATGGCGCCGGCGAGGCGGGCGGCATAGGCGGAGAAGAGGAGGACGGTGTCGGTGCCGCCACGGGTTTTCAGACAGCGGTGCAGGTGGTGGACAAAGGCATCAACCGACGACGGCGCAGATGCGAGCGCGGTCGTCAGCTTAAACGGTGCCTTTTGCTGCTTCGCGGTCGCCGGAGCGGCGTCGGCATCGGCGATGACGGGCTCGGAGAGCGGCACTTGGGCCTCGAAGACGGCCGTTTCCGTAGCGGTTTCGGTCATATCGGGCGGGTTAACAGCGGGAAGGAGGCGATTAGAGGAGCTGTCGAAGAGGACCAAGAACAAGATCAGAAAGGGAAAAAAAAAAAAAAAAAAGAGAAGAAAATAAAATCAACAAAGGAGGGTTGCGGTGCTTAATGCTGGGAATGGCCTCATACAATCAAAAAATAAACTACTCAGCGTGGGATTCCAAGCTAGAGCAAGATTATCGCAGTGGTGGCCGAGGGCGGCGGAACAGCGGACGCGCAAAGGGCGGGACGAAAAAGCCCACTAAATCCCCCCCCCCCCCCCCGGTCGCAGCGCAAGTTGCAACCCTCCAGTGGCCGAATGCCGCTGTGCCTCGGTACGCCGCTGATTGTGATTCGCAGAGGTTGTCCCGGGACCCCCATACTAGGGACACCATCCCCTGGAGCTCAGTGGAGGGTGTGCTGTTCCAGTTCCCCCACGGGTGCGCAGCCGTCACCAAAACTGCCATGCTACGGTCCGGTTTCCGAAGCCTCGGTACGGGAGGTGTTAGAACGGGTAATGGATGATACCGCTGTACCGACTTGGCCCAAGGTACGAAGACCTATTACCAACCCAGCGTGCAGTGCATGCAGGTGTGGGATGCGCCGTGACGCATGCATTGCGTTTTGTGCCCGCCTTCCAAGTTTCTCGGAACGGTATGATATATCAGATGCACTAAGGCACCGAATGAATGGAGCACTTCCAACCCAAAATCCTTATCAGATGGTGAAGATTGTTTACCCGCCGAGTTTCGGGGCCGCTACGTTCCACCGCGAGCCCACTCCGAATCCACTACTACGTAAGAGGGTGGACGAAAGCGCGCAATACAATCCCGTCTTTCGCTGATCGTCGCACCAGGAATAGAAAAAGAAGAAGAAATAAGATAAAAACTTCACGAGATTGCTGGACTTGCGACTCGGCCCCCCCTGGATACTTACCCCAGTATTTGGTGCTACCATGACCTGTGATATTGCATGTTGCTCATGTGCGCACCGCCCAACAATGGGTCAGGGACCATTACCCCACCTTTTTTCCCCTGGGAAGACGGAGCCCGGTAGAGGGAAAAAAGAGCGGAGTTGAATATCCCAGCTTATTTTTCCGGCTGCTTCGTGCTGTCGCTGTCCCTCGGTACAAGGACGCGGTCCCAGGGGCTCAGATTATTATTGCGTACTCAGCTTCTGTGGGTTGTGAATCCATGCTGGGAAGATGGATGCCTGTTTGCCTGATGGGGTCCATTCGTCTAGCGCTCAATCCTGTAACGTGACTTCGTGTAAGGCCCGCGTTATACTTGAGCTTTGGGCCTATTCCTTCAGGCAACCCACACGCGTTCTTCTCGATTCACCGTGAATCTGGGCGATACTGTCGCTATGCAGCTAGTTTCAGCTCTCTTGGCAGCTAAGCTGCTATTCACGACACAGTTACCATGTCTTGGTCCCCAACAAGTTCCAGCCGCTTTCCCCTGCGGAGTGGGCCGGCTACCTGCCGTAGCTCCTTCAGCTAAACCGCACGAGGCGGACTGGTTGGAACGTGAGTAGAGTGGCGGTGGATGCTGGGTGCCTGCTGGCTGGCATCAATCTTGTCCCTCGCGCTCTCTCTGCCTTGCTGTGAATCCTGCTCACCTCGTATGAGACATTTGGCTATAAATTTGACGATACACTTGTCCTCTCTGCCATCCTGGGTCGATACACATACAGCAATTTGTCAATTGGCAACCCCGCCATAAGCTCTTCATCATGGCTCCGTCCGCGGACTCTCCCATCAAAACTGGCGACGATGGCACCGTCTGCCTCCCGGGCTTTGGCATCCCGCTGTCCTATCATCATGCCGGTGCTTTCCCGGCTCTCATCGCCATCGACGAAGAGGACTGGGCCGCCACAACCCTCACCATCCGCGAGGTCTGCATGATCAGGCTGGTTGAGGACCTCACCAACAAGCCCGAATGGTGGCGAAAGGTCAAGGACCCCGAGATTGCTGCCAAGTGGAAAAAGGAGGCTCTCGAGATGCCCTGGTCTGAATATGTCAAGTACGGCCACTTTGAGGAGAGCATGGCGGATGCTGTACGTGTTTCCATTCGACTAAGTCAACTTGCTGCTCACATCTCTTCCAGTGCATCGAGGAACTATGTAGAAAGGCAGACATCTACGAAGAGACTGGCCTGATCCCCGTCATGGACTATACCGTATGTGCCATCAAGTCGGACAAGCTCATTCCAGACGACCTCCGTGAGGCCCTTAAGGCCGCCGTTGCGCCCTTGGAGAATGTCCCCGCTGAGAAACTGGATTGGCATCCCGGCAGCGACGGCAGGGTCCTCGACCTCGTCCACCCATCCCTCTACCCATTGCTCTATGGCCGAACCCTTATCCTCCCGGACAAGCGCATCACCAGGGAGAACTGCATTGAGCACTGCGGTATGGGTACTGTAATCCCTGAACAACCTAAGGTAGAGGACGCTCCTGTCGGCTATCGGAGAACGGTGCCAGTCAGTGCCCTGTCATCGCGTTTCCAGTGGCTTCCGTGTGACGTGGACCTGACGGGCGAGCACCCCAGGATCGAAAGCTACATTAACAACCTGCATCCTGTCCAGCATGCGGGTCTGTACCCCATCATAGAAAAGTTCATTGAAAAGGCACTCCCCGCCTGGGATATCGTCTACCGATGGAATGAAGAATTCGAAACCAAGCGCATGGACATCGTCAGGAGCGTTGGCAAAGAATGCGAGGCCGAAGACGACTGCGGCGAGGATGAATGCGCTCCGGAGAACCGGCCTGTCGGTGAAAGTGAGCATCTCAGAGAGGAAGGGGAGACTGAGGAAGATTGGTACGAAGGCTCCGATCGCCAACGGCTTGATGAGGAGTGGTTCACGGCAACGCATAGGGTGTTCCAACCGGACGTCAACAAAAATATTGACGAACGCATGAAGCTGAAGGCTAGCGATGTCAAGACGTCAGGGTTCTTCAACGACACGTCCAGAGTCCAGGTGATTGTCAAATTGGCCAACATTCACCTTACTCCCGAGAAGCCCTCCTATGATGGCGGATCCTGGCACATCGAGGGCCAGCTCAACGAGCGCATTTGCGCAACGGCACTCTACTACTACGATTGCGACAACATCACCGACTGCCACTTGGACTTTCGAACTGCTGCTAATGCGGAGGATCTGTCACAAGATGTGGGGTATCAGCAGGACGACCACGACTCTATCTCGCGAACCTATGCGATTGAGAGCCAGGGAGACACGCTCCAGGACGTTGGAAGCGTGTTGACGCGGGCCGATCGCATGCTGTTCTTCCCCAACGTCTACCAGCACCACGTCAGCCCCTTTGAGCTTGTCGATAAGGCACGACCGGGCCACCGCAAGATCTTGGCCATGTTCCTCATCGACCCCGTAGTGGCCATCCCTTCAACTGCGAATGTGCCTCCTCAGCGGCTAGACTGGTGGGCCCAGAGTGCTCTGCCTTCGAGACAGGCGGGACGGCTGCCCGCAGAGGTGACGGCCATGGTGCTGGACAACCTGGACTTCCCCATCAGCGACAAGGATGCCAAGAAGTTGCGGGAGGAGCTCATGGCTGAGCGGTCTGTGATTCAAGAGAACACGACCAATAATTTGAAGACGGTTGAGTGGTCTTTCTGTGAGCATTGAAGGTATACTCTCACTTACCCTAAACTCAACATCTAGACTAAATACTGAGACTGAAGCTCTAGACATGAAAGGGGAGTTATAAAATTAAGTATTATATAGAGCTTTAGCTAAATAGTATTCTGTGATTTACTGGGTTCCAGATATGCCCAAATTCGATTTATTTAAAGCACGTATTATACTTATTTTGCAGTCTAAATGTGTGTCTTTGCGTAGTGTTGGCAACAAGACAACTCTTGGCCGTGATGACCCAAGCCAATGGCTCCAACCTTCCTCGTTAGTGGACCATTCCATGTCGTCAGTGCACCCCCACAGTGGACTTTGGCACCAACATATCTGAGCAGGTTTCTATCAACATGCGAACCTCACACAAGACCAAGCTGACTCACACCTTCATAGTGAGGTCTTTGCAGGGCCAAGGCGAAATGCTTCTTTGAGTTGCTACTCACGGCCGCGTCTCTAGTCTATCCCTCTTGTCCCAATTCCAAGCTGCCTCCACACGGATAATTGCGGTGCTGCTCGAGACGCTAAGTGGTGGAATTGGGAAATCGCATGCTTTTGGGTCACACGACCAAACCCCTCAGCTTCAACAAAGAGTTGTGAGGGTTGTTTCTCGATATTCAGCGTCCCCTTTGGTGATCCTACCCAACAGCCATGGCACACCACTGGACCTTTTCAACAGAACCTGGAGTCTTTGTCGACCTCTTGGAATTGGAACCTCTGTATCCCGGCCACAAGGTCACGACGCAGCCGCATCTGGGCCTGATACGGGGCAGGAAGTATCCGTCTGACGACCCGAGCGCCTCTGACCAGCGGGACTGGGCGCGATTTACGGCGTATGTGTCGTGGCTCAACGAAAAGGCGCCGGAGAATGTCGCCTATAAGGTGCTGTATCTGACGCGTCACGGCTTTGGTTATCACAACAAGAAGCATGCCGAGGTGGGCACGGCTGAGTGGGATGTGAGTGTCTGCATCCCTTGGGTTGATCGTGCTTGAGGCCTGACGAGGAATATAGAGCAAAGTGTCGTTTCTGAATGGCGACGACAAGGAGACGTGGTTTGACGCCCACCTCACCGACGTCGGCATCCAACAAGCACGGGACCTGAACACCTTTTGGACCGACCTCGTCACCACTGACGGCGCGCCTCTGCCGCAGCACCTGTATACCAGCCCGCTGGCTCGCTGTCTGCAGACGACGCAGTACGTCTTCGATCCGCTAATGGCCCAGCATGCGCGCCCGTTTCAGCCCACCGTCAAGGAGCTACTTCGCGAGCGCATCACGCTGCACACGTGCGACCTGCGGCGTCCGGCCTCGTGGATCCGGCATAATTACCCGGCGTACACCTTGGAGGACGGCTTCGCTGAGGATGATGCCTTTGGCCGGGATGGACACGCCGAGACGGACGAAGAGCATGTGGTGCGGAAGCAGGCGGCGCTAGAGGACATCTGGAACCGAGGTGGTAAAGCAGAGGAAGTAGTGTCCTTGACGGTGCATTCGTACGCCATTAGGGCTATTCAGGCCGCCTGTGGGGGCACGTCGTGTCGGACGAGGGAGGGCACGTCGATCGCGATACTGGTCAAGGGAGAGAGGCAGGTGGTAGAGGAGTAATGGCGTTGGCGGTGGCGGCGGGCAAATGTTTTAGAGATCCGAGATCCAGTGAATAGGATCGATAGAGTTTACAAGAAGAACTGCGATGGCATTCAAATGCTTCTTTTATAGGTTTGGTAGGCTTCAAGCGTATCCATTACTTTCGAGAAACGAATGAAATTCTGAACGAGGTGCAAAGTGGTCGATCATCTCCAAGTAGTGTGTAAATTACATTGTGAAGGTTTCACATTTATTTCCCAAGGCCTTTGACTAACACCATGCTCTTCTACTATCTTAATTCATCCACCCGCTACTAACCAAAACCTTAGGACGCATGGACGACGTTTATCAAATAGGGAGACTAGAATAATGCACGGTACCTTGTAGCCCCGGAGTCAGAGGGTTTGGCCTCAATGACTGTACCCCCATTAACAACCTCGCCATTATCATCCTCATCACCCTCGTCCTGTTCAACAGAGCTGGCCAAGAAGACACTGATACGGCTTTTGCCGCCACATGACTCAGTCTCGTTTCCGCTGCAGGGCATGTTACACTCGGTCTGATTGTTGAGCAGCTCTCCGCGGACAGAGTTGCTGCACCAGCACTCGTCGCCGCCTTCGACGCCTGCAAGGTCGTATTGGGTGAGGTAGCAGGCATTCTGGCACTTGGCGACTGTCAAAGCCGTATCGCCGCCGTCCTTGCTCACGCACGTCTCGAGGGCGGGTAGTGTACCGTTGTCGGCATAACAGCCCAAAGTACTCCACGCGGTAGGAGACGGCTCCAGAGAGCTGGTGGAGGAGGTGGAGATGGTCGAGGTGCTCGCTGAAATGTATGTAACCGTAGTAGTCAGGGAGGCCATTCTTTCCTTGGTCACGATGCAGTAGGATTGGTAGTTCCATGGTTTACAGTCAAGGACGACAGAAGGGTTCCATTCAGAAAATTGCTCAGGGGTGATGGTAAAGTAATCTCTGATTTCTTCGCACGTATCGTCTTCCGCATTATTGAACCACTCGACGCAAGCGTCGATTGTTGCTGGGTCCCACTGCAGCTCCGGAACTACGCTGCCAGCACAGAAACGCGAGGCGATGCCGAGGGCCAAAAACAAGAATGAGATGGGTTTCATAGTCTCTGATGAAAAACGCTATTTCCTCTTGTCGCGCACCAAGGAGAAAGTAGGATGAGTTATAAGAAGTGTATGAGACGTGAGTGGGTCTGAAGGTTTATGAGTATGAGAAGTGTGAGTCAAAAGACCAGAGGGTGGTATGGGGAGATGTTTTGAACTCTCAGAAAGACGCCGCCAGGGAGAGGCGGGAGAGAAGAAAATAAAAACCTTCGGATATCTGAAGATTTGCAAGCCTCCAAATTCCGCCCGGTAGCCGCAATTGAAGTTAGATGGGACGTTTGTGATACTCGGATGGTCGGGGGTAGACATACGAGAGGTTGTGTCTATGGCGACCTTCCAAATTGATACAGGCAACAGGCAACAGGCCAACAGCATTTGCTATTCTACATGGGGATAAATTGCTTCGCCCCAAATCAAAGGTTTCGGGCCGATGACACATGGCATTTTCCCACATGTTTTCAGTGCTCCAGTAGCCGACACGGTCGTGTAGCTTGCCAACTTAATTTAAGCCGTTGCAATCCTCATCCATCCTTATTTCCTCTCCCTTCACTTTTGTGACTCCTTCACCGACTCGCCACCCACAGAACTTCCCATTATGGTCACCTTCCACCCTTTTCCACGGCTCCCATTCGAGATTCGCACTCAGATTTGGGAGATGACTGTTGAGCCTCGTGATCTAGACGTTCGGTCAAAAAATCAATACGAAACATGGGGCAAAACATACTACCTGACTTCCTCTACACCCATTCCAGGAGTGATGCAGGCCTGTCATGAGTCGCGCAATCTCGGCTTGTACCAGCGCGCCTTCTCTTACGGGGAACAGCCGCGATATATTTGGGCCAACTTTGAGAACGACTTTATCTGCATCCCGGACACCTACTTTCGCAGCATCCACGCCGAGCGACTTCTCATTCGCCGGCTCAGGTTCGAGGGTGAAAACAACGAGGGCTTCTTTCATTTCTCGTCTCACGAACTACGCGATTTTTGCAATCTAAAAGAAATTCATGTAATCTGCGAAGAGGGCGTGGATGGATGGTTGGATGCTTGGGAATACGTGTACTGGCCTTGCAAGAAGAAGAATGTTCGCTTCATCGACATAAAGACTGACGAAATGGTGACTGGCTGGGAGTTGTTTGTAAGATTCAGAGATAGCATCGATTATGAGCTCCCGGAGGGAGATAATCATACCGAAGACAGCGACTAGCGAAAAACGAAATGGGGACGTAGGCGTCGCTATGCCTGGAGAAGCAAGCAAGGATACTAGGTGGAGCTGAATGCTGGTCGCAGGAGGACGGTTGAAGAAGACTAGTATTTCTATAATTGGAAGGCAAACAAATGTATTAAGTTTGCTATTAAGTTAAAGGACCCATGACCTATCCCCGTGGATGATAGAAGTGCTATCGTACACGTTGTGCCAACAGCTCAAAGTATTCTCGCCTCCAGCCGCACGATTTCAGCTGGTCTCCTATCCGTACACGCATGTTCACTGGCCTTTGAATCGATCGATTTCAAGACTTGAAAACCTGTTATCAAGCAGGACAAATCAGAATGGACTGACTTCAAAAACCTCGGGGCTAAGCGTATTATTTCTTTGGGCGAATAGGCGGAAACTGCTGAACTTGACTAATACACGATCATTCGCTCAGCCATCATCCAGATTCACGATACTCTTGCTAGTAACCTCGCAAAGTTTGCCCAGGATGAGGGTATTCACAGCATTGATATTGACTGGGAGTATCCCGGTGTAAGTTTGATTCCACCCCTGAACCGGTCCATTCGGGTGCCCCCCAATGGCTGGCATTTGTGTCGCGCATCATTTGTTCTTACATCTGTCGATTCATCAGGCTCCGGATACCTTGGTTCATGGTAAGCCCATTGGCGAAAAGAGTGATGGCGCAAAATACCGGAAGTCCTTTCAGTCTTGAAAAGGAAAATGCTCTCAGATAAGCCATTTTCGATTGCAGCGCCAGCTTCTTACTGGTCCCCCAAGCCATTCCTCATTGACAACATCGCCGAAGCCGTTGACTACGTAATTTTCATGACGTAATAACTGTAGGGTGAATGAGATTATGGCAACTCTCCTGCACTTGACAAGTGTCCATCCGGAAGTGCATTTGGAGTCACGGTGAGAAAAGCTGCAAAACTCAGAGAATCGTTAAAGCGCAACCCATCAACTTGGAGACCAAGCCGATAGTCAACATTAGGACTCAAACTCCCTTTCCATGGTTACAACAAGAAGTTTAAGACGGATGAAATCTACGTCGGTGACCAAGTACCTGATCAAGTCGACGCGTACTTGGTCAGTGGTAAGGCAGACAAATACTCCGAAGAGACAAAGAAGATTAACAACGGCTTCCAGTTTGCAGGCGACAGTATTCTCAAATGCAAAGATAAAGGCGACAATTACTGGTTCAACTACCCTATAAGCCGCAAAGTCGAGCTGCTGAATGCTAGGAACTAATTGATGATTCTTTTTAAGAGTCCTTTGTCAACTTCATCACAGGCCTCTTCATCCTCGTCGCCGAAGAAGCCACTGGAGCAGCCAGGCGATTGATGGCATCAACAAGTCGGGAGCCGCGAAGAAAGCTTGGACCTCACCGATACCCTGAACGGCGTTCCTTGTATCATATGACACTTTGGATAATACATTATGTAAAATACGAGATTAGAGGGCTCTAGTTTTGCTTTGCGGCGAGACAGGTTGGTCGTTGAAGATGGCCAGATAGAACACCGTGGCTTGGTTTAAATTAGAACAATCAATACATTTAAGTACGAATGCGAACCTTGTTAGAATAATTCTTATTGATAAAAGAGCCGAAAACATAAGTCATAAACAAAATTGATTCTCCCACGAGCATCCGAACCAAGTGGATCATAAAACATCATGAAGACTCGAAAAGCAGGATTTCTTTTCGTCACTTGCTCTTGGCAAAGAAGTTCTTCATTTTCAACCCCCCCCCCCCCCCCCAAAAAAAAAAAAAAACATGCTTTTCCTTGGGTTATGTTAATGACGCTCACTGGTTACAAGCTCGAAGATGAATTGGGATATCCTCCAAGAATAGTAGTCAACACGGCCCTAGGCAAACTGCACCTGCAGATATTCTACGACGGTGTGGAAACTGAACAAGCCCTGACCGGAAAATGGGTGACGAAAGCTTTCGGGGTCTTGTAGTCAGTTGCGATAATATGACTCTTTTTCCAGTTTATTGCTCTTGCAAGTCTTTGGCGCAGTGACAGGATTGCATCGTGCCGGAAGACCACTGTTCAACCTCGCAGCATAGTCAACCTCCCATCGTGAGCTCATGCCGTAGGCCTGGAAGTCTGTCGATACGATTTGTGCACCGCTGGCAAATGCTGCCTCGCGCTGAGCCGTAACGTTGTCTGTGAAGAGCGTGGTGAGCGGTACGTCGGCTCTCGTGCGTACCCAGTAACCCAACTTGACTTGCTCTTGGATGTTGGCCAACTCGCCACCGGTCGGGTCATTGAGCTATGAAATAGCGGTCAATATTGGCCAGACAAACAAACGATTTTGGCGTGAGGGATTGGAGCTTGTGCATACCTTTTGGAACGCGCAGTCAGAGTTTCCTGGGGCTGAGTTGGTGAAGAGCACACGACCCTCAAGGTTGGGTCGATCTTTGATGTAGGCGTCGCGCACCACATTGACAGGCCCGTTGTCCATGAAGAACAGCACACGGCCACGAGCACTTTCGAGGCTGGGCCATCCGTACTTCAGCACTGACTCCTCGAGAGTGAGCTTGCCACGGCGGATGTCATCGGGGACAATGAGGCGGTCATCCTTGAAGACACTGCGAATCTCATCATCTAGGCCCTTGAGCAGCGTGGTGTTGTTCCAGGGAATGATGCTCGCGCCACCAAGAGCCGCCATACTTGACTCGGATGTCTTGAACTCAATCATGAAAGGAATCGGCACATGCTTCGGGTGAGCGTCACTCCAAGCCTTGACAACCTTGAGGCAGCCCTTCAGGGTGTGGCAAGTGGCATGATAGTCGAGATCAGCTATGTGCAGCACCTTGATGCCGACACCTTCAAGATCAGCAATCGGCTTCGTAGAGTCATTCTGTCGAATCCACGGTGTGGCATAATGGCCGCCCTCGGGGTCAGCGAAAATGTCAATCTCGAAGCTGCGAACGGCCTGGTACGAAGCCTGGATGTCGAGAGCCGGGTGTGAGTAGAAGAGGTTCTGCGCGCTGTCTACTTGCGACGACAGCACAACCTTTTCAGCAGCGGTCGCCTCGCGATGGTAGGAATTGTGAGTGCCAACGACCTGGATCTGGTTCATGCGCAGCGCATCTTGGGACCATTTGAGGCCATTCTTGGTGTAGGTGGAAGCGGCAGCATCACCCGAGAGGACCAGTATTGCCAGCTGCACCCGGGTAGCAATACCAACAAGTCGCTTGAAGGAGGGCGCCATGTTGAGCAATAACATGCACAATGGCGTAAATCGTACCCAAGATATGGTGCTGTTCAAGCCAGAAAGAAAGTGGACGCAGGAATCGTGCGAACTATATAGAGGAAGGAGAATACATGAGTTTTTCGAAATTGATTACCACGCTGTGCTCCCATACTTCGTCATCGCAACGTTCCTTCCCAATTGATCTGTTTCTTCCGTTGCTCATGCCTTCACACGTTCCTCTTCCTGGCATCCCGATAGGTGAGCGGAGTCAGCGGACCAACTGCGATTTGTTAGGCAGTGGAAGGGTTCCTTGCAAGATCTTCAGCGCATGTCGCGTGGAAGAATAGGGATTGGACAAATATTCCATACCCCTGGAGCCCCAAAGCCACCTTTTACTTGTAACCATACTACATGTGTAAGTTAGGTGCGAGAGAAGCTCCAGCACGGAGTTGGATTTCTTCTTTTAGAAACCCCACCATTTTTCGGCAATACCATTCATTTCTGGCACTGGGTGGAGTGCTCTGATTTTCGTTTTTGTCGCTGTTGCACGGGTTTGAGCCATGTCATGAAATCATATCGGATTTGGGTATTTAAGGTTCTTTATTAGCGTGAAACGGGATTGCATGCTGGAATCTGATAACGCCTAATCATGAAAAGTCGCCATCATGACGACTGCATCGTTGCTAGGAAGCCGAACACATAGTTGCTCGATGAATCCCTTCATCGTCATCTCCTCAAATCAATAAAGCACCCGCAACTGCAACCACGGCTACCAGAATATTCGTTGCCGGCCGCACAAGGTTCCCCAAGCTCCCCATCAATTCATATCCCTCCACAGCGAACGAGTCACCTGTCATGCCCTCTGTGGTGGCAGTGTCGTTCTTGTCATGAACCAGTGCTTCAAAGTAAAAGACGTCGTCTGTGGAAAGGCGATTCTTTGACCCCAACAACGCTTCAGTGACGTTTGTTGGATCCCACGAGTATTCTCCGCTGGCGCCTGTCAGGTTTTCCTTGAGGGAGTATCCAAAGGTTGCGCCGCCGTCGGCTAATTCGCCTTGCCACCAGAGGTCGAAGACGCTCGAATTTCCGCCTTCAAAGTCTTCCCAAGATATGGTGATGGGGGCGGAGAGATTGATTTTGGAGTCGACATCAGGGTTCGTAAACTCGAAGGCTATGACAGTTGGCCCAAGGGTGGCGACAAGGAGCGAAAATAGTTGCATTGTTTTTTTTTTTTGGGAAATGGGGAAATCGGAATTAAACCTGGAACAAGTATTGAGGAAATTATGGAATGTTTGTAGTGCTTTTAAACATGAATAAGAAAGAAATGCTGAAGCAACTTTTAAGTGAGACACGTCACCAGTGAAGGAAGCGAATCCTCTTGGCGCATCTCTTTCCAAATTGAGACAAACAGCCAGGCCGGGACCACCTTCCAAGGTTTAAAGGATTTGATAAAAGCTGGGATGCCGATCCAAAACCCAGGGATTGAAATGTCTGCCTGATTAATCTCTCACCTTGTGACAACCAAAGGCAGGCTCGACTACGCCCCACTAGCGAATGATCATTCCCCGTGAATAGAGTATTCGACTATCATTGCCAACCCTTGCTATCGAAACACTTGTGACCAAGGAAAGCTCCATAGAACGGTCAATGGCACTGGCCAAATGAGAGAGGACCAACTGGTAAGCCTTATTCTCTTTTTCATTTCAGAATACTACATATTGATTTAAGGACTTAAGGGTTCCTAGATCGTAGATGATGGTCTGGTGATAGTGGAAAGGGTTCAGGTGCTGATGCGATGGGATCCTATATGAACAGCTCACCCATACCGGGCATGACTAGCATGAAACATTTCTTCTGAGTAACCTGGAACACTGCAATGATTAACCATGGAAGTTATTGACACCCATATCCAAGCATGCCGTTTTGTCATAGAAATCTGCGACATGAATCCACCAAGATCCAGTTAAGAACCACTTTCTGATAACTATGGTGGTCACTGAAGATCTAGCAGTCGAGAGACTGACCATGCAACGCTTGATATGGATTTCTCCACAAACGGCGTAACGAGACAGGAGAGGAAAATACGTACACGGATGGTTACGATTGTCTTTATACTATCCTAAGCAGCTGGTATTGTGAAATCATGTTGGGTACACGGTATTGATTGAATATGAACCATGGCGCGGCGGCAAAGATTGGCAAATTACCAAAAACGGTTAAAAATAGACAAACGATCGGCGGCATGGATAAATAGGGAAGAAGCGAATAGTTTGCGCAGAGCAGTACGCCTGGACAAACATTTAGGCTAACCCTCGACTGTCTTGATCGTTATCATGAGTGATCTGCGGAGTATGCGTCATGGGTTCGTATCATTCGTGTAACCGCACAGATTTGTGGCTGCATTTCCTGCACTCCAATTTTGTCCCGCGACATGTGGCTGAATGCTTCTAAACCGTGATTGGAAGGGCTGGCTATCTCTTACAAGCCTCGATCGGGGCAGCGGCTAGACTCCATGGCTGGTCTGCCTTGGGCTAACCATCTTCAATGATAGTGTGGCACGAACGAGACGGCCCTGTCCACATGCGCTCGGGCGGCACGGTGGCGGCCCAGAACACGACCTGTCGGACGCTGGTAGGGCAATAGTAGGTCGATAAAATGGGACAGCTTTTCAGCTCCCAGAGGCCTTGCCTAAACGAGAGGAGCTAGCGAAGGGCGAAACATGAGGCTTTCTCTTCTGATTTGTATGGCGTGGCGGAATGGCGTACGGATACAGCGGTGATTACCGTCCCCCCTACCCCTAGCCCCGTTGGCATGCTCCTAAAAAACAAGCTTCTTTTGCTGCCTGTTGTGCCGAGTTATCTCGAGTTTCCCCTCTTCCCCTCGACCCAGATCTGTCTGCCAAGACGTGAGCTTGGAGCATCCAAGTTGACAGCCAAACCACCACATATCGCTTCTTCCGCTTATTTTTGGACTCGGAAATATCATCAGCTGGATATTACCTACTGGCAATAATGGCTTATCAACAGCCGCAGCCGCAGCCGCAGCCGCAGCCGCAGCTGCAAATGCACCCAGGCATCTCGCCAGGAGTGCAGACATCCCAGACGCCGCAGCAGCATCACTATGCTGCGTCAAGTCCTCATGCGCTCCAGCAACATGTTCAACCTCTTCAGCAACAGGCCCAGTACAATCAGTACCAACAGCCAGTTCAGCAGAGTCAATATGCACAGTATCAACATCAGCAGCAACCGCAGCAGCAGCAGCACGCTTCCCCTCAGCAACCACAGGTCCAGACCCCCGCCCCAAATCATCAGCAACGCCCTCAATATTCTCAACAGCAGCAGCAACAACAGCAACAACAAGTCCAGCATAATCATTATGGTCAGCAACAGTCACCAACTCATGCTGCCCTTAGCCCTCAGCATCTCCAGCAGCAGCCCCAATATACCCAGCAGCATCAGATCCAGCAGCACCAGGCCCAGCAGATTCAGCAATCACAACAGAATCAACAGCACCAACATCTTCATCACCAAGCCCAAGTCGCTCAACAACACCAGGTCCAGCATAATCAAAGCCCCCAGCAAACCCAGCAGCAAGTCCATTACACCCAGCAGCAGCAGCAGCAGGCGGCTCGACAACCCCACCAAGCGCAACAGAGCCAATATCCTCAGCAGAACCAGCATCCCCACCAGCAAACTCAGCCTTTCCAGCACAACCAACATCTCCAGCAGACAACCCAGCCTCTTCAGCAGCAGGCCCAGCCTCTCCAGCAGCAGCAACAACAACTGCAGCATCAGGCTCAGCAGGTGCAGAATGGCCACTACGCGCAGCAGCAGCAGCAGCAGCAACAACAACCTGGTCAACACCAGGGAGCTCAACAGCACCAATATGTCCAGCAACAGCAGCCGTTACAGCAACCAACCCAGCAGCCGGCCGCTGGAATGGCTGTCAACATGCCAATACGGCGAAGACCAGCGCCAGGAGCGGCGTCAGTCCCCGCCCAGCAGACACAACCCCAGGGCTTTGCACCGCAAACGTACCCCGCCACGAATAACAACAACAGCACACTGCCACTCGCGTCATCACAGAGCAGCCCAGCGACTATCAACAGCAGCATCGGCCCTCTTACACCAGCTACGACCGTCAGCACCCCTGGTACGGTTGCAAGTCCAGCTTGGCAAGCACCGAATGTCAACAACCCAGGCAGTTTACCTTCGCAACTCTGCAACTGTTGCAAGCAAGGTTAGAATTACAATGAAATAAGAGAATAAAGAAAAATCCGATGCTAACATCTCGAATAGGCATACCACCCAACGTCACTGTCTACACCTGTCTTGTTTGCAGCACTGCCCACATTCTGACGATTTTCTGTGCCTCGTGCTTGACAAATAGCCCAACCAACTCGCACGAGCATGAGAAGTCCTACTTTGCGGCCGACTCGGACCAACTTATGCAAGCCACTGACCCAGCCATCCCAGCAAACTTGTGGACAATCCGCAAGAATTACGCCGGGAGAATATGGTACATGCATACCCCCACGCGCCTCAAAACTCACGTCAAGCCAACGGCCATACCTCAAGCCGCTTCTGGATTGCTCCCAGGGTGGGAGGAAGGCAAGGCTCCCGACGGGCGTCCATTCTTTTTCAACCGGGGTACAGGTGCTAGCGTATGGGAAAAGCCAGTGAAACCGATTATTCCACTGCCAGCTGGATGGAAAGAAGTGAGAACTCCAGAGTCAGTTCCTCTCTATTACAACGAAGCACTGGGACTATCTACATGGGAACATCCGGGGGTTCAGTCAACTCAAAGAGCTCTGCCTGTTGGGAAAGCTGCTGCTGCTGCCGCCGGTGCTGCCGGTGTTGCCGGTGCTGCCGGTGCTGGTATGGCAATTACCAAGACCAAGTCTTCAGGAGTGGACATGTCCACAACGGGACTCATGTCTGCAACAAAGGCAGCCACCAAGTACACAACGCAAGGTTGGAAGACGGCGAGCAAGAAGATGGGCAAGTTTGGAACGAAGGGCAACCTGAAGAAGATGGGGCTCCTTGTGGGCGGAGCTGCTCTTCTTGTTGGTGGCGGCGAGCTTGTCGGTGAGATGGCAGATCTTGGAGATGCCGGCGGAGATTTCGGCGGCGGAGACTTTGGAGATGGAGGAGGAGACGCCGGTGGTGGAGGAGAGAGCGCAGGTGACAGCCAGGCATACGAGCAGCCAGCATATGAACAGCCGGCGTACGAGCAACCAGCATACGAACAACCAGCATACGAACAACCAGCATACGAACAACCAGCATACGAACAGCCGGCCTACGAACAACAGACATTTGAGCAGCCAGCATATGAACAGCCAGCATACGAACAACAAGCATACGAACAACCGGCATATGAACAACCAGTATACGATCAGCCAGTTGAGGAGCAGCCAGCATTCGACCAGTCGGTCCAAGAGCAACCAGTATTCGAGCAGCAGCCAGTGGAGGAGCAGCCGGTATTTGAACAACCAGTCCAGGAGCAACCGACATTCGAACCGCCAGTAGAGGATCAAGCAGTCACCGAACAACCCGTCAACGAGCCACCAGTATCTGATCCACCAGTATTTGAGCAGCCGGTATATGAGCAACCAGTATTCGACCAAGCAGCATTCGAAGAATCAGCAGCTGAGCAAGTGGCGGCTCAGCAAGCAGTGGCTGAGGAAGCAATCGCGGAGCAGCAAGCAGCAATCGTGGAACAACAAGCGGTTATCGAAGAACAAGCAGTCATTCAACAACAGGCAGTCATGGAACAAGCACTTGTCGAACAATCCATCATCCAACAAGCAGCTATCGGGTCAAGCGCCTTAGACGCCACTGGAGGAGGGTATTACGACTCGTCGGCTGCACTAGCTTTGATATAGGCTTCAGCTTTAACTCTTCTTACTATTTACTGTATGACACAACGACTTACCTTCGTCTGCATGATGTGTATGAGTAGGACTTATCATTACTGCGTGAAATTAACGTACCTTAGATACGGTTTGCTGCATCCCAAAGAGTGTCAGCCATAATGTTGCAACTTGAATTGTGATTCACCAGTTGGGATGATTGATCTTTGATTCGAACTTCACCTACTTCAGTGCACTCTGGTTAGTCAATTCTTTTGAGTTTTTGCAGTCACATTCATAACATGCAGATTGTCAACTAGATCGAATATAAATACATAACAATTCATTGTTCGGGGGCCATCAGTTCTTTGCCTCCAGCGGCTCGTCCGTCCCTGGCGCCCGAGCCTCCGCCTCTGAAGACTCGTCTAGTTCCGGCACTCGAACCTGTGCCTCCTCCCCTGAATAGACATCGAGAGGACCAATAGTAGCCTGAGGTGCGTAAAAAGTCTTGCTCAGGTGCAACTTGTTTGCGGGTATGAAAATGTCAAACCACCGCGGCAGAATGAATCCCAGGCCAATAATGGCTATGGTGCAGTGCGCAGCGGTAAAGGCAAAGATGTGTAGCGGGTCGTGGCTCTTAGACTTGAAGGCCGGGTAGGCAAATGAGACAACGATGGCGCGAATCAGTGAAGAAATGTAGCGGATATGAAAGGCCACGCTCTCGGGATGCTCCAGTTTTTGCCAGTTGCAACTATAACGTTGAGATCACGGTGAAGTTGGTTGCCCTGCTGTGAGTTAGTGAGGAATTTCAAAATAGTTTGGGTGACGACCACTCACCGAGTAAAATGCCAGCCACGAGGCTTTGATCAGTGTGGGATTCTTGCCCCAAAACCCAGGAGCACCTGTGTCTGGGGTCTTAGACAGGAGATTGGAGACTACTACTACTATAAGAATGAAGATGCCAAAGCCTGTGCCGGCTCCTGCCTCGGGTCCAGCAGCTTGGCCGACGGCTACACCTAAGGTCATAGCCAGGATGTACCCGAGACTGTAGATGAGGTGTCCAACCATTCCTACCTGACCGACTACATCCCTGTAGCGGTAAAGAGTAGGGGCAGTTGTAAACTCAGCCCAGGCCACGAAGAGGAGAACAAGGTTGTTGGTCCAAGTGTCAACTGCATCGATGAGATAGAAACCAAACTCGGTACAGTATATCAAGGATAAAAGAAAGCTAACCACGATGACGGTGGTGCATATGATCGGGCGTGAGAGACCGCGTGTCATGCGACAATCGCAGATGAGAGTTACCATAGACTCAACAAGAGCAAAAGCGGAGCTGCGGCCCAAAACAGCCAGAGTGAGGAAAAAGAGGACGGAAAAGACGTTTGATCCAGGCATCTCGGCTAGGGCAAGCGGGTAGGTCAGAAACCGACAGTGAAGGTGCTTAGCGACACGGTCGGGTCGCCAGGCTCATAGCCAAGGTAGCCGATGACGCCGAAGACAGCGAACCCGCCAATGATCTCGTATGCAGAGTTGCAGCACCCGATGATAAATGAGTCCTGGACGGCGTTGGCGTATTTGTTGTTGTACGAAGCGTAGGAAGTGAGGTATTCAAATCCAACTCCAATACTGAAAAAGATCTTTTTAAAATCGTCAGTTTTCAGTCTAGTTTATAGGCGCTTTTCAGGTGGTTTGACTTCTTACCTGTCCACAAGCGCCTGCCAGATGTCACCATTGCCAAGTCTCCAGCTATTCCACTCGGCGAAGTAGTACTTAACACCCCGTGTTGTATTCTCAAGTCACAAGGATCGTCCCAGAATGACGATGATCATGACCACAGGAAGGCCCATGGTGACGTACACAACACGGCCAGTTGTGCCCACACCCTTGAACATACACAGCCAAATCGTGAACCACATTAAGGCGCACCGGCCAACTGTCTCACCAACCATCCCTGTGGCAGGATATTCGACATAGCCAGACGAGCTGGTGGGAGCGATGGGATCTGGATTGGCAATGACATCTTCCATGTAAAACTCCCTGCCTCGGCTGGTCCACGGGAGTGGGCTGGTGAAGGAGACACGGAAGTAATGCATGATCCAAGCCAGAATAGGAACGTAGTAGGTCGCGACGATATAACCGGTCATGACGACGGCGAGACCAACGCCCTTGGTATGCTTGTTGATACCACTGAAAGCGACCACGACGCTGCCGCGGTAGGCTTGACCGATGCAGGTTTCCAGAATAGGGGTGGGAATTCCGAGGAAGAATATGGCGATGAAGTAGGGAATGAACTTCATTTCCTCTACCGTTTCATAGTGAAGCGTCGGGCGAGGAAAAGGCGAATCGAGTTTTTTATGATTTGACATACCATTGCCGCAATGACAAAGGACGCCCGCGACGGCCATTTGTCGCGTCCATCATCTTCCTTGTCCGCATCTGGAGCGATCCAGTTGACGACTTGTTTGAAGGTGACCGCCATGGTTGAAGTCGGGCTTTCTTCGCTGTTGCTGCAGTACTAATACAGGGCTTAGATGTGCCTCTTCTCAGTTGGGCATTATGTGGTAGAATCAGGACCGAAAAGGAGGAAGAAGGCGAATCAGACACGATCTTATAGAGTGCAGTCCCCCCGCTGACCTGGGAGAGGGCTTATGTCGTATTATAGTGCGGAGATGGAGATGGAGAGCCTTGACTCCTCCAGCTTTATCGCCTTCCAAGACCCTTCCAAGACCCTTCTAAGAGCCCAAGCCATGATTCCCTGCTTCGAGTCTTGGCGTCCATGTCGGATAGGTTTGAAGACGCGGTCTGTCGGGCTTGGCAACAAGAAGGCGACGCCAAGAGGAGCGGCAGACTTTGCCGATCGGCTGGCGAGTCGCCACGGAGCTCAGAACCTCTATAACCTCTCGCTTGACTTCAAGGTCACACTGGTCTAGCGGACAGCAGCGAATGGCATCACAGGTCGCATGTTGGAGGCTGTGGGGCCGCGGGAGAGCGTTGCAGCGGAGAATTGCTACCCCAGGGGGTTGGAGACTTGGAGCTTGCTTTTACGCAACAAATTGATTTGGATATTACGCAGAGAGGGAAATGATGGGAAAGATGGAAGGTGTAAAGTCGAGATTGAGTCCATAGGGCCAAGGCGCGCTAGAGTTGCCAAGATGTCGGTTTGGGGTGCTCACGTGAGAGGCCGGCCACAATGTTACGACACAATCAACTCTTGACTTACCAGGCCCGACGTGATTCGACGGCAACTTTGATATGAGTGGCTGGAGGCATCAACATGTATGGCTGCGATGCGAAAAACACCTTCCTATTTCAACTTGAGCAACCTAATATGCCGATCCCAGCCGTGACACGCACCTCCTACGTCTGTGGCATGTCTTGTTAGTCTCCTTATCTCTTTGTCTCCTTGTCTTCATTAGCATCAGCCAAGTCAAGGGTATCGTGACAAGGACCATCATAAGACTTGGCTTTCCACCCCGGAATCCCCGAGGGGTCATCAGCTGGAATCCCATACTTCAGATATCCACTCACAGCCCATGAGTCTCAGGTGTCTCCATCATAAATAGGAGACCTCTCTTGGTGAAAGCCTTGGCGTAACTCTGGGCTTATGTCAACATATGAGGTAATATGGGGAAGCCGAGGAGGGGAAAGAGTCGCGTGCATTTTAATCTGAGGTGCCAATGGAATGCAACAGCAACTCAAAGCTTCTCTTCACATCATGGCATGGTTTACCGTGAGGGCTTTAAATAATCAATCGCTTTATTCACACTCAGAAGTCATCATCACTATCCTCGTTCCACAGATGCCCGTCGTCCTCATTGTCCGTCGAAGAATCGGCCCCCTGGTAGCAGCACAACCCGCAAAAGAAGACCTTACATCGCGTTGAAGTTTCCACAATGCTCTCTGCTAACTCTGCCGCCATGGGACGAGCGGCTTGGTCGGGCTGGAGCATGCTCTTGACCCATCCCAGCGCCACGTTGTCGCTTTTTGGGACACAGTCCTGCAACGTTTCTATCCATACAAGTATTCCCTCGCGGTTTGCGTGAAAACAGTGGCTTTCCCTTCGTTGCCAAAAGTAATGTCTCATGTCGTCAATCGTCTTGCCTTTGAGAACCGTGACCATTTCGAGAAACACGCAACCCAGCGACCACGTGTCAGCCGACTCATTCCGCGCCTCAACCCGAATTACTTCTGGTGCTGCGTACACCAATGTTTTGCTCGAGTCTGACGTTGTTGTTCCTCTTGTGAGATTCTCCCAGTTGAAGGCAATGCCGAAGTCTGTCAATAAAACACAGTCCCTCTTTATAATAATGTTTTGGGGCTTGATATCACGGTGGCGGATCTTTTGGCTATGTAGATATTGCACGGCGTTTGCCAGGCACCCAAAGAAACTCCGAAGCAAGGAGAGTCGATCGGGGTTGTTGCTCGCCTCATCGTAGTACTTGGCAAGGTTGTAGTCCCCCACCGGTCCCATGAGGAGGGCAAAGAACTTGGGATCGGTATAACTTGCCACCTAAAATAGTGAGACCATATTCTTATCTCCATGTGAAACAAGGATAAACTTACCAGTTCTACGCAGTGCTTATGATTCACCCTCTTAAGCACGGTCAACTCGTTTATGAAAGTCTTCACATCCTGCTGCCTTAGACCCTTGACTCTCCGAAACAGTTTCCGCGCGTACTCTCGTTGCGTAGTGTTGCTCATGACTTTATCTACAACACCGTACGAGCCAATGCCGAGTTTTGCGATGGATGTGAACGGCAGCGTATCATCTCGCGAAAAGTGGGCATGTTTACGCTCAGATCCTGTCTCCAGCTTGAACCCTTTCGAGAAGACGACTGATTGAATGTCTAAAAACTGAGTTCGAGCCGTTTGCTGGAAGCTTGGAGGGAATGTGGTGCCATCAAAAGGAAACCACATGTCAGTGACGTCCCTCTTCAAGAAAGTCTCGAGGGCGTCGAGTTGGTCGATCAGGCGCAAGACTGTGTAGAGTCTTGGGACTTTGCTCCACGATCGTAGGTTGGTGTTTTTTAGAAAGATTGAAATTCTCTCGAAATTCGCGTCTGTGAATATGAGTTTATATGGTGTGCTGGAGAGGGGGAATAGGTCGTCAATGCCTCGATCTTCATCCTTTGAAGTGGGGTTGTGGCCATGATCTGGTTCACTAGTGGTACGCCCGCTCGACGCGGCAGCCTTTTCCGTTGCCACGTCAAAATCAGAAACCGGAGGCTTGATAGTTGGACTGTCGGGGCTTGGTTGCACATCCAGATCGAGACCATCAAGTTTTGATTCCAAAGTACTGCGCAAGGACTGCGCTTTAAAATTGTCCAATTGGCCCACAAATCCATCGAGATCACAATGAGCTCTTCGATAACTAGCGGCGTTTGCGAACGGATTTTCGTCCGTCCATAATCTGACTTTCTCAATCGAAACCTGAAGGTTTGTAACTCGCTCACTCGGCTCCAAATTGATCACGGTCTCGAGAAGGAACCCGATCCGCGAGTCCAAATCGTTGCGCAATGTGACCCTTGCGGCTTCCACTTCATCAGCTTGATCATCCATCCGGGCGGCCGTTCTTAACTCCGCGAGCATCTCTGGTGAAAGAGCCCCATCAAGCACCAGCGCTTTTTGTATAGATGGTGCATCGTCTTCCTTCCCCATCGTCAGAGTGCAGGTTGCTTCATATGGATTTGCTGCGATCTTAAAATCGCATTGTAGTTCAACCCACTCTTGATCCACAGGAAGCTTCAGATCCGTGAGATCAATCTCGGCGAGGAGTCTGCTACTCTCATGCTCTTTCCTCCCTCCCTCAACAACGGATACAGCCCTATCCTTTCCTCGTACGCGAATTCGGTTGTGAGATCTATTGGGGAGAACGCTATTACGTGATAGAATCTCCTGTTTCGAGCATGGGCCGACGATCTCGATACTTTGTGCGAGCGAATCAAGCGAGAAAAAATCATCGCGCGAATGGAGGGGCTTCCCTCCACGCCGACATAGGAGAGACGCTCGGATGGCGAGACCTTGCGCTCCAGCCTCGTCAGGATTGAGAGACTTCGTCAAAGGTATACCGGGAAAGAATTTTGAGACAATCTCTTGAATCTTGGGAATGCGAGAGGAACCGCCAGCGAGAATGATATTGTTGATGTTGTCCTTGTCCTTCCTTGCGCTTGCCAAGACTTCGCGAAATGACTCTTCCATGATTGGAGCCGCGAGTTGACAAATGGATTCGAACTTTTTCCTCGTGATGTTGCCCTGGTAATCCAATCCTCCAAATCCTTCAAAGAGAGAGTCGAGTTCAAAAGATGCTATTTCGGCTGACGAGAGGTCACAGACAGCAATTTCACAAGCCTTTCGAAGCCGCTGAGAGGCTCGTTTATTTAGCCTGATATATCGCTTCCATTTCTGTGCGATTTCATCGACTTTTTCTTGAAGAATCATGTCAAGAAAATGATCTCCTCCAACGGCCTGGTTGCTTGTAACGGCAATGGTTTTCGCAAAGTTGTCTTCGACAGTTGCGACGGCGACATTGAGAGATCTGGCGCCTAGGTCGACGATGAACACCACCTGATCTTGCTTTTTCCGTGTGATCACGCTTTCCCATAACCATGCATTAACGATTGCAGAAGGCGCAAGCGTCAGATGTAAGACTTCCAAACCAGCAATCTTCGCAGCATCTTGCATCAGATTGCGTTGATGAAAAGAGAAGAAGACGGGCACACCTAAGACGGCTTCGTGTACTTTCGATCCAAGGTATGCTTCTGCATTCCGCTTGGCTCTAGCAAGTATCATGGCTAGTATTTCTACTGGCTGGAATCTTCGTTTCATGCCCAGGTAGTCGGCTTCAATCAGAACTGACTGGCCATGGGTGTATCGGAAAGGGGGAGGGATCACGTCACCAGCCATATGCTTAAACTCAGAGGCAGGGTGCAGAAAACGGTGTACTCCATAAATGGTGTTCTCCGGATTTTGTGTGATTTTTGATTTTGCGGGCCACCCGATTAAGCGCTCTCGTTCGGTAAATGACACATAGGATGGCATGCTGCGTCGGCCTTCCGAGTCGGGGATGATTTCTGGTCCATTATTACGGAACACGGCAACGCGGGTATTTGAAGTGCCTATGTCGATGCCGATGGCCTGTCTTACTTCTGCAACTGACGACATGGCGCGTTGCCAATCAGAATGGAAACTCTCGTTGAGATAGAGGTTGAACTAGAAAGAAACCAAAACGGAATTTCAAAGCTGCAAGTCGACTTCAACTTCTAGTCCAATCTCGGAAGACTAGACTCATGACTGTTCAGTTCGAGACGCTGCTGACTGCGGAGGATCCGAGTCCCAAACTCATGCGACGACCAGAGAGAGTCGGCAGGTATATCGTGTCGAAAAGAGAGATACCGCCTGGAGATAAGTACCTCTTATTCTGATTTAAGTGTTGACGCAGACTTTTGTTCCCAGGCTGTGTAGACATGGATAGGCCAGTTTGATGAGTCGTTGCTGCGAGAGGGGTTTTCATGCAGGGCTGAGCCAGCTGATAGACCATGCAGCCCTCTGCAGGAGAACACATCAGCTGAGCCGGGATATTGACGGTCTGATCCAACCTTTGGTCTATCATCCAATTGGTATGATTTGACAACGCGAATCTTCACCAATTTTGCACACTGCTAACTAATCAGCTGTTGATGAGTAAATGGCCGTGCTACAACATTTCTTCATCTCTGGTGTCTCTTGTCTCTAAAACACGATATTCTCCTGCTTGAAATTAAATACAAATCTTTTCAAGGCTTTTTACCACATGCTCCCCGAAGCTTATTTGCAATTCGCTGTCGGCCTCGGGGCTGTGAGCTAACTTGCTTGGGGCCAGCGTTCCATCCAGACAGGCCTTGACCGCAGCGGCAAACACGTCTCCAGCCTCGGACTCGAGCAGGTCCAAGTTTTCCTCTTGCAGGAGCTCCGATTGGACTTTTTTGACCCTAGATGCCTTGACTGGCTTCGTTGTGTCGATGCCGAGGATACCGGAAACTGGCTTCCACACACCGATCTCGAACATGACGACACCGAGACTGTATATATCGTGCGCCTTTTTGAAGCCGGCGCGCCCGTCTCGGGGGAAGTCGAATTGCGTTTCGGGATGTCGGTATATGTCGTGCAGATGATTCTGAGACGGCTGCTCCGTTTCTTCGCCGATGCCTGACGGCCGGGAGTAGTCGAAGCCGCAGAGAAATGGCGTCGCATCGCGAATCTGCCGCCGGTCTTGGAAGGCAATGTTCTCGCTCCTCAAGCCTTTGTGCAGCCAGTTGGTGGCGTGGAGATACCAGATGGAGTTGACCGCGGCATAGGCGATCCGGATCCTGGTCGTCAAAGATGGCTTCTTGATGGTTGACAACAGATCAAATAGCGAAATCGGAAGATCTCGGCCAAGAGACTCCTTGCTTTTGTAAACAAATCCGAAGCGGCAGTGAGATTGCTGATGGACGTATCCAAGGCAGTCGGGGACGAGAAACTCGGCAGGTTTCATTCCATCGCGAAGAAGCTTGGCCAACTTGGAAATTCTCTGCACGATAAATGCAGGAGGTTCTTCATCTTCGCCCACACCCTCGTAGTACCTCCACTCTACCCAGACGGGCGTCTCATCGTATAACCCATGACACCGTTGAGGCTGTTCATCCTCGCCATCGTCGTCAGGGACAATCTCCGTCAGCTTTTCGAGCGACAACTCGGCGCCTGTCACCGCGCTGTCCAGGATCATTCGCGCTCCGGGCTCGTCGATATGAGTTGTCTGGGTCTCAATCGCGATGCTGACTGCCTTGAATCGGGTAAGTCGAATAAGGCGGTCCTCATAGGTGCGCTGGTCGGAGTTGTTGGCCTGGCCTTGTTTCTCTTCTTCAACAGCGGTTCCCTTCAAGGAGTGAAGCAACTCTACGAGGTCATCCATTCGGTTATTAACCTGAAGGATCTGCATAAAGGTGGCCTCCTGCATCTGAAAATGGCGTTTCCGCTCATATGCCTCGAGAAACCCCATCATATCGTCGTTGAGAACCCGCAGGTTGGAGAGGAGGTCTTCGAAATTTTCCTTGTCAAATGCCGCCCATTGAAGCCTCTTGGGGTATTTTCGAGTCCTGGAGATGAAATCTAGAGCCTTTTGTTGAATTGTCGAGTATTCATTTCGCAGCGTCTACAATATTGTTCAGAAAGGTCCTGTAGGCACACAATTACCTTTGGGTTAAACAAACCTTGTCTTTGGGGTTTTGATCATCTTCTGGTTTCTCCGTTGACTTATTCGTCGACAGGATGAGCTTCAGCTTGTATCGATTATCGAGCTGCGCTGCGTCGAGTAAGAGGGTCTGGATCTCGCGCAGGGCATCTATCACAGTGTGCTTGTTTAGCCTCAGTGCAGGGCGAGTTGCTGCGTCGCCTTCTGAGATGTTGGTGAGAACAGCCCATGCGAGCAGCTTTTCCTTCTCCATTGCGAGGCGAACAAGGAGGTACTGGCACGACTTGGGCATGCCCTCGGCCTCGAGTAGCAGATTGTAACCTGTGTGCGTCAACATTGTCCTAGCGATTGAGCCGAGCGGGGAAGGGCCACTTACCTTTGACACATATTGAAAACAACTCAAAAGTCAAGGATGCGACACCAAGTCCGAGCCCGGCCAGACTGACGGGATCCATTTTCCAGGCTTATTCGTAGTATGCAAAAATAGTCTGGTAGAATAGTTTGAGTGGAAACTATTCACGGTTGTGCGACAATATTTTGAGTGTTTTCATTAGGCATCGTGGCTGTGTAGCTGCCTGAAGGGCGAACTAGGATATGTCATGCATCATCTCCAAAACGGTGCGGTATGTGTTTGAGAAACCGATTCTTGATGTTACATATCGATATAATTTGAATAAAAGACACTAGGTCAGAAGTGAATCAGAGACACTATTCTTGCCCAATCTTTGGGATCTGAAAGGACAGGTTTCCACAAAGATATCGTGGCTTTGAACATTGATTGCTTGTGAACATCGCCAGATTGCGCATCAAATCCCCACACATTTGAAAACACACTTGATTGCAATACTTCGTCCATCAAGAAACAATTTCTTCATTAAACCATGAATCCAGCGACGACACCAGCCATTGCAAGACCGACAGTCATTAGTCCCCATCGAATATCTCCTCGCGCTTCTCCGCCAGCACTGGAACCAGAACTCGTCGAGCTGGCAGCAGACCCAGTTGTAGTGCCGGAGCTGGAGCCAGAAGAAGTTGCAGATCCAGAGCCAGTCGCAGATGCAGCGGAGCCAGTGCTGGAGCCAGAAGCAGTTGCAGAGCCAGAGCTGGAGGCCGAGGCCGAAGCAGCCTTGCCTAGAGTGCCGCCTCCAGTCTTACTTGGGGCCTCGCCGTCAGATACCTTTGCAGCAGCTTCGGCATACTTCTCAATTGTTTTCGAGCCGCTCGAGCTACGAGTATGTTAGTGACGTCACGGTGCGTTGGCAAAATACATCTCAAACTTACGGTCCGTTGATAACGCCAACCATTCCACCTTCGCAATGGCCTGTGGCAGCGCAGTAATACCAGATAGGGTCCTCATTTTCGACAGTAATGGTGAAAACCTGGTCGCTTTGGCCCTCAGATACGGTAATCGGGCCACTGTAAAAGCTGCTAGAGTTGAGCGGCTTGCAAGGGTCTTCGAAGCTGCTCTGGGCGACAGAGTGACTTGTCGGGTAGAAATGGAACTCGATCTTGTCGCCTACGGCAGCTTTGGTCGATTCGGGGCTGAATTTAAGGCCATCCTCACCGGCCTCGACAATGTGCACGGCGGCCGCGGCCGTGGACGTGAGGACGGACAGAGCAATGAGAGACGCGGAATGCATATTGGCTGATTTATTTGGGCGAGAAAGTAAGAGGGGGTTGAAGGGTGATGAAAGAGTATGCACTCTTGATATTTGGTTGGGAGACTAGGAATGTTTGAGAAGCGGTGGCTTGAGATGACAATGAGTGCTGACATGGACGATGACACTGCTCGTGTCTATTTATACTTGACCTATGGACGAAGTGCTGCGAATGAAGACTGCAAATGAAGTAGGCTGCGCATCATCCTGAACCCCAAACAAGCTTCAGCCCAGCCCAGTCCAGCCAGGACAACCCTTCAAAGCCCATCATACTACTACCCTTCACTTGGAGTAGAGAGCTGTAAATTGCACTGAGTAGTAACTGGCTGTTTGCACAGCCACCCTGTCATCCCCGCGACGGGGCGGCCGCCTCAGCATCGGAGGCGCCAATGACATGGGTTTGGCGTTTCTTTGGGCTTGCCGTGCAACCGAACTAACTTAGCTAGTACGGCGGCATAGAATTGCCGAGGCCTTGTTCCCTTCTCCCTGTTCTCTGCGCTGGCCGTTCTGAGACGGCGCTTGCTGAGACAGAGGCGTAGGCTTATAGGCCGCTAAATCACGAATCCTAGGCCACGCGTCGACACATGGGATAATCGCATGCTGACTGCAGACAAACGCGCTGATGATGATGTCTGGACGCTGGGAAACAAATCTCCTCCATCACTCGCTCCCGGCCGTCTGAACCGGGTCTACGAGAGGCCTCCGTATGTAACCTTCGACCCATGATGCTAGCGGCAGTTGAGCGAACCCGATGAAGCGGGCATGCTAACGATAACGAACAAGGGTCCAAGGCTTCTCCATACTTCGTACAAAAGAGCTTCTCCATATCGCAGCAACAGTCGGATTAAACTTCTCTAACCGAAGCGCTCCAGAGCACGCATTGGGTCAAGAGTGGGAAGCTCGACTCCGCAATTGCTGGTGCTCCGCCTCGTTCCACGGTAACCTTGGACCGGCACCCGGGACAACAAAACAACGAAACATGGCGATCCAGCCTCAAAAGGCCACGGCCTTCACCTCTTCCGTATTGGGAGCCGGTGCATCAATTGGCCCGAGTGGGGATGTGGGAAACACGGTGGGATGATGATAAATTCCAATGCCAGCGTTGCCAGTGTCTCTGCCACACTCATCTCCTCCGGGGAAAGAATAATGCCACGCTTTACTGCATCAGGCACGAATACGAGCGTGGCGCCGAAGCTTGAATTCCAAATGTGATTATGTTTCGGCATCCGAACGTAGGACAATTGTAGGCGCTGACTGCGTTGGCAGGGGGTCATCTTTGCTTTATTATTCGTCTTTCCCCCGTAAACCTCCGTAATGGATCGGGCGGAGCGGCAAGCTCTACCCTTTTGAACTGCATTCCCTTGCATAAATCCCACATGCATGCTGAATGGAAGCTTTCACCGCCTACCCAATGCCTCTAGGACAAGGACCTAGAAGCCTGCAACGAATTGCCGATGCATCCAGGTACGAGATTTACTAAATATTGCTATTCACTTAGCACAGACGGGACTGCATGCTATCGGTTCGGAGAGCTCAAGACAGAATTTCAACTATCGTTGATTTCTCCAACTACTTGACACACAACTGCACCCTCATAGCTACATGAATCGTCACTCTTGCCCCAAGTCCGAATTATAGCTTGCTTAACACCCTCTTCTCCTTCTCTCCAGGCTCGCTGGCAAAAGTTGGTGGGTTGCAATCAACCGGCTGTTCTAGCCGTCGAATCATTCTCCTAGTCGCCTTCTTCGGGTTCATTCCGTCGGCTTTGGATATGTCAGTAGGGCTCACGAGCTCAGCATTGCAGCACGTACCGTAACCGATAAAAGGAACTGCACTTCGGTATCCCATCATATCCACGATCTTCTTGGGAATTTCACCTGATAGGGCTCGCCTCGGATCAACAGCGAGCATCAGATTCTCCAGCGGGCGGATGTATGGCTGGCAGAATTGGATCGTCGCTGCATATCGAGGCTTCGAGCTGCGATTTGCACCACCAGAATGCCACGTGGTTCCCAGGAAATAAACCACACTTCCGCGTGGGCAAACGGCTGGTATAGCCTCATGATCTTCTCCGAGTCGATCGCTTCCCCACTTGTGACTTCCTGGAATGATCCGTGTTGCGCCATTGAGCTCCGTATAGTCGTCCAGCACAACCATGATCGCGGCCGTGACGGGTGGTCTTGGACGAGGTAGGCGTGTGACTGAATCATCATGATGCAACACTTGGTTTTTCTCCCCCGGATTAATCACAATGGTCTCCATGATATAGATTAGGTAGTCTTCGTCCAAGAAAAACTCGTTTAGCGCCAGCACTTGAGGGAGGAGGCAGAACTTGTCGAAGACTCGAGTCTTTCCGAGGAGGGAGAAGATTCGGTTTGTTTTGAACCCATCGAACGCATCGCGTCCCACCTTGGGTGCGTCGCCGTGGAGTCTATCAATCTCGGCGATTGCCTCCAGTGCCTGGGCTTCGGTGAAGACATTCGGGATCACCACGTAACCATCTTTCTGAACTTGTTCGACGTGAGCTCGAGTTGTAGGGTCCGACGGCAGTGGTTTCTGTTTTCGCTGGTAGTACTCCCGAATGATAGGATCCGCTGCTTGAGGATCTTCCTGCTCTGGTGCGGCCTTCATTGTCAGTTGGCGATTGACTTCGAGTCACGATGCGCAATATGTAGTATTTTGGCGAGTTGGAAGTATTTCGATCTGGTGGTACAACCAAAAAGGGAAGCGTGGGAATAAATACGTCGTTGGCGGTCTGGAGTGTGACATAAGCTGAGATAAGCCCCCGCGCGTTGGAGGGAATGTTGGTCAATAAGCGCTAACCAGTCAAAAGGATGAATGTGTTTCATAAGATTTTGTACTCAGATACTACCTAGGGTGCAATAAAACAGACATTGCCACACCGATTCAGCGAGGATGGGCTGCTCACTAGCCTAGCATCCGCTGAAATTGTACTTATGTAGATGTAGGTCGATGTCCAAGAATGAGAGCGAGTTTTAATTCAATGGTAAAGGAGGCAGTCGGCCTCTCTGTCGATCAAACAGAAACAAATCCCGGAAATTCCGGAAATATTTGAGTTGTGGCAACCCTGCAATTCAAAGATTCGCTCCTTCATTTGTTTGAAACTGGTCGCACTAGATAGTTAAGTTGGCAATTTGCCATGCCGATGAATCGTCTGCTTCCACAGACTCATCCATCTGCATAACATTGCCAGTAAAATACTGTGTGATGTCCAAGGCTCGTCCACGACTAGTTACCAGAAGTTTGAAGACGACCCCATCCCGCCGCTTTGTCAATCGTGTCAATCTCCTCACAACCGCACCTATATATTGCCGTAGGAAGCCTGTCTCATACATATTGAGTTCGTCAAGAATGCAAACGAGAACGTCGTCCCGTGGGATCTGTCTCACAAGCTCTTCAAATATGGTACAGAGCACTCTCAGCTTCATTTTGCTCAAACCTTTCCAGCTCTGCTCGTCCAGAAATGACATATCAACGGTTCCCTTATCTGGCATTTGAGTCACAAGCTGACCCACAAGACTAGCCATCATGCCAAAGATGACTGGTGCCGTGGAATCACCGCCATAGGGCATGTGTTCGCCGCAAAAGTAGCTGATGACGAAGGTAGATTCGACCCGCGCAGCGACTTGAACGAGCCTTGCGGCGACAAGACTGCATGGTGACTGATCTTCTGTTGATGACATATCTTCGTTCCCATTCACAAGAAGGGGTGCCGAGAACGAGTCTTCGGTCATGTAGGCCCTGAAGGATTGGCTTTGGATGAGGTTGGAGGCCTTGGCTTTAGAACCTTCGTCTAGAGCATCTCCAAGACGGAGACATAGTTTGATATCCTTCCAAACCAGATCAGGATCGGAACCAATGGCTTCGACCAGCCTTTTGACGATTTTCTTGTTATCCGCTGAACTGGCTGTTCGTTTTGTTATCTAACTATGGAATTGATAGTTGTATTACATACGATGGTTTTCTTTTGGCATTGGCTCAAGCAAGTTTGACTGTTGAGATTGGGCACTCATCACGGATAATTCTAATGTGTGCCACGATTAACTCGGATCTTGGCCTTGATATCCATTGCATCATACCTCTTCTGGAATTATGAGACTCCATTGTACTAACAAGTAATCTGTATAGGTTTTGCAGGATGTGATTCGACTCAGTTGAAACCTGGTTCGTGTGGAGGAGAACATTGTCGGAGACGAGGCGAGACTAGTCTATGTTCATCAATCTCCGTTGCATGTACTGATTTGCTTCCTCTTTTGCTCGCTCAGCTTGCGACTTAATGTTATCCAAACTGACCAAGAGTTCGCGCTGGTAGGAAGACTGCTTGAGAAAAGGCTGATACACTTTGCCTCTTTCAAAATTATCAGAGTGTGACTGCCAATGTGTTTGTACGAAAAACACGTACGAGATGAACTATCGGCGAAGAATTGCATGATGTGCACCAGTGCCTTCAAGATTGATAAATAGAGGTCAAATGTTCGCGATTCGAGGTGTTGGTCTCGTGATTGAGAATAAATCTCAATGTACCGCCGAGTATTCTCAATTAGTTCTGGAATCTGTGTCAAAGAATCAAGTATGGATTCCACTACTTTCGAGTAGTGATCGACTACCTGTCGTTTTGTGAATCATGTACCTTGTCGTCATGAAGAAGGGGCCTTACACCAACAGTGAGGGCGAAAACACCACAAATACTACCCGGGGGCGTCAGAATAGGTATTGACTTTGTGAGGGTTACTTGCCTTGAACCATAGTCACCCGCAGGGAGGATCTTGATCCAGTCTTGAAATGCGTCAGTGTTTCGCCCTAGTCTTTCTAGGCACATCATCATCTTTGATGTTTTTTTGGGTGTTGTTGACCATCTTGAAGCTGTCGTTTGAACTTCTGGCATGACTCGATCCCGTGTGCAGCATCGCAGGTCCAGATTAGCAGACTGGATGCTGCTGGTATGCTTCTTATCTAGCTGTGCTCTCACTTGTTCCATGAGGACGAACAGTTGATCTTTCTCGTCGTTGGCTTGCTTCCATAATTCATCGCTAACGAGAGAAGTAAATTAGGATTTCCCTAGCCCAAAAGTCTAGATAAATTATGGAGATGACTTACCTAATTTTTTCCTGGCGTACCGTCTCTTCTAGAGTTTCTACCTGGCCAAGCCGATCCATGAACATAGGTCTTTGCTGACCTGGCAGGCTAACTCGGTTTTCGAGGAATATCGCGGCCTCATTTGCGGGATGGCGCGACCTTCTGTGTATAAATTCCTGCCTTTCAGTTTCCTCCATGGCTATGTCCGTGGTTCAATCCTAGTTGCTAGCTGCTGCTCGATACGATACACGGGATATCGAGGCGGAAGGAATGCGGCTTCAAACAAACTGGGGCCTCACGTCGTAGCCGAGATGGATTTTCAACCTGGACCGGTGCCTACAGCTCAAATGCCAATGTGACTTTTGCTGGAGGCTTAGCGATATTCTGGGCGGCTATTGAGGCCATGGTTCGTCTGCTGCAAGTGGTTGCTGCAGCCTGCAAATTTGGTCGCATTGGGTTGCCTCGTGGGCTGATCATTATCTCTTGCGGGATAATCTACTGTCAGAAAGCTCGGCGTAAGCCTCCTCATCCCAGTTCCTCAGCGGTTTCAAGAGAGAAATAGATTGCGTCACCACGTCAACCTTGTGCCGGGGTGTGAATTCTTGTCTTTTAATGCCCTTCGTTCTTCAATTAGCTAGCCTAAGTCTAGTTTGACTCGGATAATCACGATCTAATTTCACGACCTAATTTGTTCATTGCGAAGCACCATGAGGAAAGACGAGGCCGTTTCTAAACTTCCGACACCGTCCTCGCCTGAGGTGGAGGCCGAAGTCCTTCAATCAGATCCAGAACTCAAGGGCACCCAAGGAAACAGCGAAGACTTTGAGAAGTTATTAGATACCGCGGCCGAGGTTCTTGGTGATAATCGCGAAGATTTGGCAGCAGGGATCAACGCCGCCGAGTGTTCCCAATACTTCTACAGGGGCGTGTTGATGATGAAGTCGGAGAAAGACGAGGGCAGACTTGAACTACGGTCTAAACAGGCAATCTTACACCTTGCCTTTACCGAGATCAGGATCACTGAGCTTGAGCGCGAGCTCCAAGCTCTGAAGACGAGGGTTTTTAACCTCCCAGCGAAAACAGAGCAGAAATGTCTGGTGTGCCAGCCAATCTTGAAACGGTCCGAAGCCGAAAAATTTCGCTTCACAGTCGCTTCAACGAAAATACCAATGCAAGAACGACCAGCATTAGAGGTTCTCTATTCGAATGTGATTCCAGCATACGACCTCGGTTCCGCAGATCCGCCATAACAGCTAGCTCGGCGAGCCACCCACCCCTCGGATGTGAAGATTCGACCACAGCACCACTCTATGTGCCGGAGAGACTGCGACTTAGGTCCTGAGTATTGATTGTCCATTTGGACAAGATTTTCAGGGAGGCGGTGCCCCGTACTTTCAGTATCCCGTTTCACGGTTCCATCGAGAAGTGGTCACCAAGTCTGAATCTTGCGGCCTTTCAAAGTACTTGTGCTCTACGAACATGTGATCAGAGAAATCGTGAAAGAAGTTGAAAACTTTATTCAGTCAGTTCGAGAGAGAGGCGGCGAAAAGAGTGGCATGGTGGGGACCTGGGTGGGCATTCCATACCAACACGACGACTTGCTTCGAGATCTACAGCTCCTAATCACGTTTCTTGATACGGATCTTAAATCGACATTTGACTTGCGAAGAGATATCAAGAATGGCACGCATTATGTCCCTGAGCTGCACAAGTTGTCAATCGGCAAGTTCACAGGACGGAGAGCGATCAGATCTCTCGAAGTCTATCCCCTGAAGTTCCACGCAGACTCAGAAAATCGGCGCGAGGAGTTGTTTTACCAAGGCCGTCGGTATGTCGACACGATAAGCTCACCATTCTGTCACAGAATGTACCGTGGGCGCACGCTGGACGAGCCGCCTCAGGATCTTGAGGCCCAAGTCATTATCGACATGGTGATGGCACTTAAAGCAGAACCGAATTGGCGCTGAAGCAAGGAATTGAAGAGGAACATCTAACTAAGAGCGATCTCCGGGAAACACAAATGCAACCGATTTGCGGCCATAAGAGTGAAGGATACTGTGGATCAGATTACATCGCCAGAGACCAATCAGTGACGTGCTTCGCGAATGCTTCCTTCCAACGGGACTATGGAGGGCTATTCGTGCCGCGCTCTGCGGAAGAGCTGAAAGAAGACATCATTCTGTTGCCAAACTGGGTTCATGGGCTCGTTCTCAGTCTCCGTCAGTGGGTCATTTTGAGAATGTCCGACTTGTCGGATGTGGCTTTTGAGAACGACTTCAACCGGCTTATGATCTCAGAAACCCACAAGGAAACGGTTCTGGCACTTGTTCAAACACATGAAAATACGAAAATGACTAATTCCCACCGCTCTCAGTCCTTAGGGGCATCATTGGACCTCATCAAGGGGAAAGGAACTGGGCTCATTCTGCTGTTACATGGCGAACTAGGCGAGTTACTTACTCTAAACTTACTTCTATTTGACACTCGCTAACGTGTACCAGGTGTGGGTAAAACTTCAACGGCTGAGTGCGTAGCAGATAAGACAAAACGGCCCCTCTTCCCAATCACCTGTGGAGATATTGGCGAGACGGCCATGGAAGTTGAGACAAAACTACAACTGAACTTTCGACTTGCACACAGATGGAGATGCGTGCTGCTACTCAACGAAGCAGATGTATTCATCGAAAAGCGAAACAAGACCGACCTGAGGCGTAATGCAGTCACCAGTGTCTTCTTGCGCTGCCTCGAATACTATGCGGGGATTCTGTTCCTTACCACCAACCGTGTTGGTGGGATTGATCCAGCCTTCAAATCTAGGATTCATCTTAGTCTTTACTATCCTCGGCTCGACCCCGAAACCACTTTGAAGTTGTGCGAGCTTTTGCTCATCAAGACGAAAGAGGAGCAACGGAAATCAGGAGCCATCCAGTTCCAGATCAAGCACAAAGAGATTGTCAGTTTTGCCAAACGCCACTTCCGTGGGCTACAGAAAGAAGCTACAATACTTGGAACGGCAGGTATATATTAAGCTTGCCTAAATTAAGGTAATGGGCGCCTAACTCAGTCACCAATTTAGGCAAATCCGAAATGCTTTCCAAACGTCGATCGCACTGGTGGAGAACCAAGTTGCGCACCTTGGTCCGGGTCAACCTAGGCCAGTACTCGGAAAAGAACAGTTCAAGTTAGTGGCACAAGGTTCGAGGGAGTTTGATAGCTACCTCATGAGGACTCTTCAGGGCGTCGATGATGAGATAGCAATCCGGGATCAGCGGCAAGACGACCGCTTTAACGCCAAGGTGACCCAGAACACATTCTCCGCTCCCAAATTGAGCCAGAGACCATCCTGGGCGAATAATAGTTCACGGCGGAAAGCCCGAAAGCCCGATGAAAGCTTGGGCGAGACGGAAAGTGAGAGTGAGAGCGAGAATGAGAGCGGTTCTGAGGTTGAGGACGAGGACGAGGACGAGGACGAGGACAATGGCGAGGTTCAAACGGATGGAAAGCGAATGCGGCCGCGCCAGAAGCGGATCTAGCGGACTACTAACAGTTCCTCAAGCTCAAGGCGATGCTAAAGGCAAGAGGAAAGTAGACATCATCATTATATTGCGGTAGTGTTTGCCGCCACTTCTGGCTACCTATTCTGCCTGAGCGTCATCCTAGCATAACTCTGAGCTAGAGTGACTGGGTCGAAGAATGATCTTCGCAGCACCAAAATCTGATAAATAGGCAGTGCAGGGGCGGCCATTAAAAACGGTTGCACTTCCACAGAGAGCTGTCGGTGTGTACGCTCTGACGCAACGGCAATCCAGGTCTCGATAGTCCCGGGTGTCAAGTCAAAATTTGTCTCCTCAGGACATCGCCAAATTATGGTCGCGCGTAGTCGATCAAACTTATATCGAAACAAGTAACAATACTCAGGGCTAGTGTTCCAGATCTCCATCTCCCGCAGATTGGGCATCAATTTTGCCGCTTTACCCGCAAACACAAGCACCTCGGTGATGGTCGCTTGGCTAGAGGATGGCTCGAAGCTCCGGCAATTTAGGCAGAGCAGTTCGAGCTTGCTCCACACTGGTCCTGGATGCAGTTGTGTTCTCATTGCGATGATTTGACGAAAGAAATCCAAGGCATCCATACTCCTAGGTGGGCAGAACGCGGTCAAATGCTGACACCAAGTCGCCATGAGTCGTGCTAAGCGTGCGCGTCTTGGAGGTGCTCCCACCTCTTGCCACTGATCGAAGGAAAAGGTCATAAGGCTCCGAGGAAGTGCTGGTAACACGTCGTTTTCGAAGTCTACACAAGAGTCAGTTATGTTTCTCCATAATTTCCTCCTTAATCAAATTTAGCCTCGACATACCTCTGAAGAAAATTTCTTCGTACTCATCTCTGAGAGATGTCCACCTTTGTATGCCAAACCATAGCAGTCCAGTCAGGCTTTCTTGGAAGAGCCTCGCAAACGTCATAGCCGCGAGGCTTCTGAATCCCTGCCCTCGTATACGAAGTCCCGTGACAATCGGCGCTTCTGCGAGAGTTGGCATGGCCATCGGGCGACCTCGCTTGTTCCTCAATCGCCATGGCCTCAATTCGAAAGGTGTTCCATGAGCCCGATCGAGATGTCCACGGGTTACAGCAGTTTGCCGGTGAGGCCCCTGCCTCTGCCTGATTTCCTCGGTTCTTCTTCTGTGGTATTCCAAGACTCCGGGGGTTCTTTTCAAGTCCTCTTCCAATTGGAAAGGATAATCATCTTCCATCTCGATGTTCATGAATTGGTGTTTCCCATCACTAGGTGAATGAGCGCTGATCTCCAATGTCAGCCCTTCTCGTCGATATCCAGGCTTCCACGCGGAGAGGACTTTCATAAGCTTCATTATCGCTGACGTAAATATTCGATTGTTACTGGTTTCAAAAAGTCAGTAGCATGGAGTTCTAAGGTTGAGGTGAGTTTGACATACTTTCTAACTGTGTCTCCGTCTTCTGCCTTACTGCAGCTAAGACAGGTGTATTCGGGGAGCTTAATACGAAGCCATACAAAACGTATGTAGTTGAGTCTGGTGGCTTTATTTCCTTTGACAAATTTTGCGAACTTGGTCAGGGTTGACGAATCGAGAACGAGTCGCCGAAAGGTGTGCCTTTCGAAGAATAATTGCCACTCCAGGCATACACTGGCGAAAATGGGGATGCTTGATTTCTGTCGACCCGGAACTTCCTCTACTTCCACGGCAGCGACGAGTCCTAATATAATCAGCCGAATCTCCAAAGGTAATGCAAACCAAGAATCTTTAGAAATGGGACCGTTGGTTCCAGGAAGTCCGGTCCTGGCTGCGAGGTGGATCGCCTCGAGGTTCATTACGTTGACGTTGATTGTGCAGAGATGATCGAGTAGCCGAAGCATGCATTTTTCTACCCCGGATTCAAGTGAAGAAAATGGTAGTCGGGACTGTGTTAGAGATGACGCGGGATTAGAAGAGAAATGCTGATGCATCGGAATATGTACTAGGGGCCTGTGGCGAATTCTAATGCACGACCTGATAAGTACGTCCAGTCAGGAGTTTCCATTTCTGAAAAGCTTAGCATCCGGGTGCCGTTGTGAGGAAGGACGTTAAGCCTTGATAAAGGGCTAAAGGCTGAAGCATCAGAATACTCATCAGACGAGTGGTCCCGACCGATTTATACCTACTACCTATGTTAATATTTAGTGATCTTGTAGACATGCGGACAGATTAGAAAACCTAAAGCAGTGGGCACGCGCACTTCTAGATTGAATCATTTCATAAAAGGTGAGTTACTTTATAGAATAAATGTTTCCTGGCTAGCGTGTGCCGATTGGCTTCGCCCTGTGTACCGCTTTGTCTTGCCTGGGCCAAGGAAGATGCGCTGCCAGACATTCACCGAAGTCAGGGCAAAAGACTGACCGAGAATTTCAGAATTGGAACTGAGGCGCTGCGGCCTCAAACTTCTCTCTTCCCTTTGCTAATTGGACCCTGATGCCTGGTCTAACGTGAGTGTGTCATGTGACTTCGCGATATCTCCCGTCACGCGCCCACACGTGTCAGAAGTGTTGGACCAACATCTTGGAGGACCAGGCCGGGACCTTGATCAATATTTTCCTCATTTCAATCCGTTTCTACCGTAGCCCGATGTTCAGAGCCATTGCTCAATATTCTACGCGCCTCAGACAGAGCTACTTCGGAACGACTCGCCTTCAGCAATCCCAGTTTCATCTTTCCCCAACCTCCACCATGCCCAGGTATCCTGGGCTTGGCCTCGACCTCCGCTATCTTGACCAGATTAACGCCGCGGGTAATACTGATCTCTATCCCATGGGAATCCATCATAATTGCTTTGGCTCTACTTCCGATATGCTCCTCATCCGCGAGGTTGCCATGATGACCGTTATGGATCGACTCTCTGACAAGCCCGACTTCCACATCAAGGTCTTTGACGATGCCATCACCAATAAGTGGATCGACGAAGCGCTTGCTCTACCTGTGCCCCAATTGTACGACGAGGTCGTTAAAGGATCTGACTTTCATGGGCATAGTCTCGGGGATAGCCGTTGGGATAGGCAAAAAAGGCTCAAGGGTGTTCTGGACAAAGCATGTCTCGACTACGTAAACACCCTACTGGTCTATTTGAAGCGGGTCCAATCAATTAACCTGGGTGCAGTGTATCAATGAGCTACGTGCTAAAGCTCAATTCTTCCAAAAGACAGGGTTGATTCCGACATTGGATGCATCAGCCTCGATAGTGAAATCCGACACCATCGTTGATGAGTCTCTACACAATGCCCTCCGTGCTGCTTTCTGCGGGCTGGAGGAGGACCAGAAAGACAACCCAGATTGGCATCCTCGCACCAGCGATATGGTACAATCCCTTGTTCATCCCTCTATGTACCCGCTCGTCTATGGCAGAACACGAGTGTTTGCGGATGAGGTTGTCGGCGTCGAGGACGCCATCGACAAATGGGCGGGCAAAGGCGACGTCATTCCTCAGCCTGAGCCAGAGCTCACTGACGAAGATCCTTATCCCGAAATAGAGCTCGATGCTGCTGGCAGATCGTACCACACTGGAGTTGGCGGCCTCACAGTTCACCCTTCATTCTGGTCACCCAAGTATCAATGGCTACCTTCCAATCTCAGGTTCCAAGACGATGGCACAGTCAAGTTCACGAGCTACATAAACAACCTCCATCCCATCAAGAACTCAGACATTTACAGCACTATCGAGAAGCTCGTCGAGAAATCTCTCCCCGCCTGGGATCTTTGCTTGGCACGCTATCACGACTACAGACTGGAGGGCGGGGGGAGAACGACGTCACGTTTCCTGCATCCGACCACCCCAAAGTGAGCGCTTAGTACCCATGTCGGTTGCGAATTGAGTGCTGATCCTAATGGCTTAGCGACGAAGAGGAAGCCAACTGGACTCCACGTTTTGACGAAGTAGAAACGCCGCCAAGTGAGAAGAGTCCGTCCGGATCTGTGCTTGGAGCCGACTCCGATGAGGACTTTGAAGACGAGGAGCAATATGGACGGTATTTTGCTGGAACTCGCAAGGAGGCTCATTGGTACAAGACCCGTGAGCCAGTCCTACCAGAGGCCCCTGAATTTGAAGCCTGGGACTACGGGGTCAAGCCCGGCGCCTCCCTTCGCGAGATGTTTGATGGTCTGCAGATCATTGTGAAAATGGTTTCCATCGAGCTCGGCCCCGGAAAACCTGAGTTCCCCCCCGGTGACTGGCATGTCGAGGGCCAAATGAATGAGCACATCGTTGGCACGGCGCTTTACTACCTGGACTCGGAAAACGTCACCCCCAGCCATCTGCAGTTCCGCATGCAGACCAGTACCTACCAAGATAGTTTTGAAGTCCACCAGGACGCCTTCCATTGGATGGAGCAGGTTTACGGTGCCAAGCTTGGAGCTGGCTCCGGCGGCCCTTGTCTCCAAAGCTATGGAAGCGTGGAGACGAAGGAGGGCCGGCTCCTCGCCTTTCCAAACGTGTTCCATCATCGCGTGTCGCACTTTGGGCTCAAAGATGAGACGAAGACGGGCCATCGGCGGTTCATTGCCCTGTGGCTTGTAGACCCTCTTACCCGCATCATCAGCACCGCCAACGTGCCTCCTCAACAGCAAAACTGGTGGGTGGAACGCGCATTCGGCAACCTCGGCAAAGACGAAGCGGCAAAGGTTCCTCAGGCAATTGCGCAGCTCATTCTCGAAAAGGCGCCGGGCCACACAGGGTTGGAGACGGCTGGTAAGAGGGGACAGGGCCTTCCGCCTGAGCTGATGGACATCGTGCGGGGCGAGTTTGGGGATGCCCTCCCGATGAGCCTCGACGAGGCAAAGGAGCACCGCTTGAAGCTGATGGATGCGCGGACTACCTTCCAGAAAGAGGCGAGGGACCTTTGGGAGGAAGTCGACTACAACTTTTGCGAACACTGAGGGGTGGTGGCAAGAACAATGGTTGGCTGACAGAATCTACTCGTTGAGTACATGATGTAAATATTATTCTATCAATTATCTACGTAAATTAGTATAATATGCCGTTATGCGCCTTCTTGCCTTCTTGAACTGATGCTTCAACTAAAACAAGCGTATTCCCGTGTGGAGCAATGCAAGAGTAGCAAACAAAAGACCTCCGGTGAGGAATCCAGTGCTCCGAACACCGGCCGAATCATCATCGTCATCGTCGGAAGTAGAAGCGTTGCTCATTGGAGGCGCGGTCGAAGTCTCGGACGGCGCCGAAGCCGTCGTCTCCTTGAAGACGCGGTCGGTCTCGCTGGTTGTCGCGGTCGTCGCCTCGGCTGTCTTGGAGTGCGATGACGTCTTGGTCTTAGTCGTCTTGGTCGACGTCTTGGTCTTGGTCGAGCTCGACGAGTACAGGTCCGTCGGTCCGTCGGCCAGGAAGGGCGCGATAACACACTCGGTCATCAGCTTGTTGTCGGTGTAGTCGCCGGGTCCGCCCGAGGGCGTCAGGGTCAGGATGTACTCGAACGAGAAGCTGCCGGCTCCCCAGGCGACGAAGCCCTCGAAGACGTCCGAGTTGGAGGCGATGAAGTCGTTTTGGGTGCAGAACTTCTCCATGCACTGCGTTATTGTTAGCCTGCCGCATATATAAATCTATCTTTCTCCCTTACTGTAGGGTCCATGGAAGCGCCGGACTCGGAAATCATAGCCTTGCGCTTGTTCTTCCTTAACCACTCGGCGAGGCCGCGGAAGGCCTCGACGTTATCCGTGGTGCACTCTTCGTGGGTGCCCGAGTTGTTGATGTCGAGGTACTTGTGGACATCCATATAGAGGCCATCCTTGCTGCCGTCCGGGTTGGTGATGGCGGCGAGGGCGTCGGCGCTGCCCGTCGACACGAAGGACTCGGCGCTGGTGAAGTTGGTTCCGGGAAGAAGAATGATCTGCTCTTTAGCGCCAGTCTTTCGGATGGCCGTGACGGCGGCCTGGCACGAGTCGGCCCAGAGGTTGACGTCGAGGTCGTGGGGCTCGTTCATGAGGCCGAAGATGACTCTGTTCTCGTCGGCGTAGTTGGAGGCGATCTGCGACCAGATGTCGCCAAACACCTCGTTGGACGGACCGCCCTGGCCGATGATGCCGACGTCGAAGCGCGCAAAGTTGTGCAGATCGATCATGCAGTAGGCGCCAGTCTTGAGGCAGGCCTTGACGAGCTTGTCGAAGTTGCCGAACATGGTCTTGTCCATGTCGCCGAGTTCGCCGTTGACGAGGTACTGCCATGTAATGGCTTTCACATCGAGTCAGAGATGCACGTATACCGATCAAAAATCAGCACTCACGTAGTCTAAAGACATTCATGCCGACATTGTCGACGTAATGCTCCATCTGCGCTGGCCCATCAGCTCCCCCCAGCTCCGTCAGGGGGGGTTTAATAGTGTCATCGAGCGGACAGGTGCCCTACAGTTGAAGTCAGCAACTACATATCATCCCGTAGAACGGACAATTTTCTTGGAATATCGTACATCAATATCGCAGCCAAAGTCAAATCCGGGAATGGCAACGCCCTGTCAAAGTTGGTAGGTCAGTCCGCGTACTCTGTGTTGAGGGTGAGGTCATCGCGGATGGACCGGCTTTGCGGGTTAAACTACACACCACGTATTTTGTGCTGGCAAGGGCGCTGGAAACGAGGGCCAGGCCGGAGAAAAGAGTCGCGCTGATATGCATGGCTGATGAAAATAAAAGGAAAAAAGGAAAAAAGACAACAAAAATGCTGGAAAACGAGTGACGGGTTTGCGCAACACGACGTATGCTGCGTTGGATGCAATAACGAATGGACGAACGAACGAACGGGCGAGTAGAGAAGAAGAGGGTTGTAGCAAGGTGTCAGAAAGTGCGGCTGGGGAACCCCAAGAGCCTTAACCAGGGCGAGAACCCACGATGAGATGAACAAAGCGGGCTAAAAGCAGATGCGGCAGAATGAGCCAAGTCGCTAGTGCTGATTCTGCCTCATTCGGGCTTTTTTTGCACTCGCAGAAAATGGGATTATACGAAACCCAGGGCTCGTCTCCGTCTCAGGCGAGATGATTTTGCCCCCCCTAACGTATAGAATTATTGCGTGAGCGGCGAAAGAGAAGGCGAGGCAAGAGAGAGCCACAAGAAAGAGAGAGGGCACGGGGACAATTACGTAGGGAACACGAACGGCAAAACGCGTCCCCCCTACTCTCTCGCTCGTCAAGCTCAAGGCTGATCAGCAAAAGGAAGTGGCTCAGCCTTCTTTTTCTGATTTTAAATCGGCTCTTTTCTGGAGAGATTGGTTACGGGCTCGTGTTCCGCTAGCGCCCCGAGCCCGCCCCCTGGTTCGTATTCTCGAATAAGACCCCTGGGGAAAGGCCTAAAGCAGAAAAGAGCCGTCTTACTCCGTTGGCTCATGCCCATCCCGTCGAGTCTGCTAACCGGAAGTGGCTTAAGGGGAGTCTTAGCAATGGCAGGAATGTCAGCTTATGAAGACGGGCAACTGTCAAGAGACGGGGGGGGACCGGGGTTCAAGGGGTTCAAGACTCGAAGCGTCAAGCCAGGCGCTCTTCCTGCTGCCACTGCCACTGCTAATACCACCAACCCTTTCAGCTTGACGCGCTTAGGGGCACTTGGGGCTCTTGGGCGCCTGCAGGGTCGCCGTTTAGGGGACTTTAGTATCCACAGAACCCCCCTTAGGCGGGTGACCCACTGAGATCATCCAACGCCACCTAGGGTCCAGCGACGCCAGGTTTCACGCCGAGCTTCCGAATAGCGCTAAAAAGTGAAGCCATCGACCGGCTATGGGAAAGCAAAGTGAGACAAATTTCCATGGCGCGCAGCCCTACCAACCCAACTAACTGGCAACGGGGAAAGCACGAAATAACGTGGGTTTATTTGTTTATGAATCAGTACGTAGTCCATCATAATTTGGTTCATAATAAAAACAAGCCACCTCGCTGCCAAAGACTACTACCGCAAGCCACTCCGTCGTTGTCACAGCAAATTACTCATTGCGGACGTCCAATCGGCCTCTGCATGCCTTGCACGCCTTGGCAATAGGGGACTTGGCCAGCCGCCCCGAGTCAGCTTCTGAGCCAGCGCCAACTCCAGAATCCCGAAGCTCAATCTCCCCACATTCGCGCAAACAATTCGGAGAATAGCAGCAAGAGTGTGTGACTAGGGGTTTTAGTCAAGAGAAGTAAAAGTAGGGATCTCTCAAAAAGAGTCAGCAGGGTGGTCTCGTTTTGAGCCTTGTGACCGAAAGCAACTTGCACCATCATACCCTGGCGTCTCAAGGTGTCCTTTGCCCACTTGATGAGGGGAACCTGGTCGCAGTGCACACGGACCAAACATAAATCAGCTCACCGTTTTTACCGTTTACTGTGTCGCAGTCATCATGAGGAGATGCAGCAAGCAGACGATCCCTGCATTGGGCTTTCCATTTTGGCAGCTTTGAGAGACAGCCGCTGATTGGGCTGAGACAACCGTTCATTGAGGTGAGACAGTATGACGAGCTCTTGGACTGCCCTCTCTCACAGGGCACCTCAAAACAAATAGAACCATGCAAGGGATCTGTTTGAATCCATCATCACCTCCTTAACATTGGCTTCTTCATAGCCCTACGCTACTCCTGCCATCGTCCCACGTTTATGCATCTAGACAGCGCCTGCCAGCTTACCAATAAGGCGCTCACATCCTCTCAGAACTTGCTCATCAGTCCCTACTTTGCACGTTGGGGTGATCCCTTTTCGATCACCAACATCTCCAACCCTTCCAAAATCGCATCGGCGACACCATGCAGCACTGAGAATCCGACACTTCCGCGCTGCCTTCCTATCCATCAATCGATCCGATTGTTCCACGTCCCTCCACTCCCTCCACTCCCTTCACCCCGTCGTCGGGAGTCTTCGCCAGTCCAGATCTGTCCATCTGCAAACAGCGTCGCACGTGAGCAGGCTTCCCTGTGACAACCTCGGGACTCCAAAGAATCGGCCTGTTGCCGGCGCTTGACCTCATCAGACATCAGGTTGACAACTGCACCACCAACGAATTGCTCAAGCAGTCATGTGTTGCAATGCGTCTCGAATGAAAGCAACTGGTGGATTCGCGAGTTGCTCTGCTATGTGCTAGCCATCGCACCGCCCTGCCATGGTTGACGTGTTATCGTCGCATCACTATTGTCTCCTCCATCGTCGTAAGGCCCTTCTCAGTGATGCAGTTGGCCAGTCATCTCTTGCAGCAGTATACTTCTCCGATTCTCACAATTCACTTGCCGTCGCTAGGCCGCAGGGGTGGGAGAATTGGGTTCAAGTGGCTCCATATCTCCAAGCTGGCGATTAGTTTGTTTCCCTCACCTTGTGGTCAGTATTCCCATCCAACTGCGCACAATCAACGAGGGTCAAGTCCACGGCTTCAAGGCTAACGAGGAGGACAAAGTTTGTTGGCATTGTCGCTATGGCAATGAACCCATAGGTTTACGCATATGGTTTGAGTTCCTCTCCCAGTTCAATTGACTGAGTGTGTCATAGTCGCCGGTCGCGTCAACAGGCTTTCTTTCTACAGCCTCTCAGCTCCCCCAATGGATTGAACGCGGCGGCGACTAAACCCGGGCCAATCTCAGCTTAGGTAGGCTCGACATTGAAACCAACTTTGTCTGTTATCAAGATCCTATCTTATCTCAATGGGAGATATCTCGAACTGCAAGGGTCCGGCGACTACATAGTCCTTATCGTAGCAACCATCACGCGGCACCAACCCAGGGTGGTTGCATCCAGCCGTCTGATCGCCGCCACGTCGTATCGAAGCCAAACCGCCAGCTCTAGGAGGGTGTGAAGGTTCGGCGGAATGACGCAAGAGGCCGTTTGATCCCGAGAATTAATTTAGCGCATTGCGGAGTGCATTCTATACGATATCGGAACCTTCTAGCAGGGGTGTTGACTTCTCGCATCCTTCTGGCAAAGTATTCATCCCATTTGCGCCCCGTTATCAGGCCAAGTCCAATTCGTCTTCACCGCGTCATCGGGAAGCAATTACTTAGACCCTCGTCATCAGGATTTGTTACCTCCTTCATCAATCGCAAAGCCCAATATCGCACCTACACCAGAGCCTCTCGTCATGTCGTTAGGACATTAACGCGGAGCACTCCAGCCAATTCAACGGTCGGGAAAGCTATTGCTAAGTGGACGACCGCTTCGCAGCCTCTGTATCTGGCAGCGACAATGCAATTCTGGAGGATCAATCTCAATTTGAAATCAACTTAGTGAGCGGCGCGTTCACTGGCGGCTTCATCGATCTTGCGCTAGGACATATCACGCGCGATGGTGGCATCCCGCGCAAGCTCATCATCACCATTAGGACTCAGTGATTGATAACCCAAAGCAAGGTTCGAATCTGGCCAACTCCCTTCCCCCAGTCATGCAGGATAACCAGCACACAATGATGCTCGAAATGAAACACGTTAATTCCATCAGCTCAAGTGAAGTCCAACGACACGCCCGGCAGCAAGGTCGCCAAGATGGGTGAACAGGTCTATGTACTGTATGATAACTTACCTAAGTCGCGTAAACCCATCACTTGCCGAAATGATCATCTACACAGTAGATCTAGGTCGTCGCTGCGTTTTCTTGCTCAAAAATGGTGAGCTTTGTCGGCATGTCAAGGCTCATTACCTCAATGCAGAGGAGTGGGTGCCGCCAATAAAAATCCAGGTAATACATACGAAGGTTCCATATCACAATAAGCTTCATGACGACAGGAGGAACCCGAAAAGACAGTGACTTTGGAAGGGAGGCTGTGCCTTAAGTGCCCCTGGCCACCCTGAGCCAGGGTAGAGTAGCATGCTAAGACAAAGAAGAAAATAACACAAGGCTTCGGCACGGAAGTTTGGGCTACTCCTGAAATGGCGATTGGGGTGGATTTATAGGGGTTTTGAAGCCCACCTGACTCGGCTGAGCTGAACGTTTTGTTTAAGTCGAGTGGCCAGCAGCCCAGTCTACATTCGGGAGAGCAGCATATGTCGGAGCTCGCACTCAACGACGAGACAGGGCTCATAAATATAATGAATATGACGTCCCCAAGGGTGCTGCTATCAGTCCAAAAAGTATAGACATAGTTAGAAAGACATCTGCTCTTCCAATAAGACTCTCAGACAGCTGCATCAACTTGTCTAGTAACCTGGCTTTTTTGCATCAGATACATCATAGGGAAATGGGTGGGGTCTATAGCGAGAGCTCATTCCTCATATCTCGCTTCATGCTGTCGTTTTAAGTCAGGCAACCCACCCTCACTAACTTACACACTGGGATTCATTCACTGGCTTTCAGGGGACATGAATGGTTTGCTGCCGCTGATACTGATGCCCAAGATGTGTCTAAATGCTTCCCGAGATCCTCTTGCTGCTTGAGACGCAATCCATGGAACTTCGTAAACGCGTAAAGTGCAATGGCCTAGTACTAACGAGATGGCTGGATCCTTAGTTGATCCAGCCTTGAGATATAGGGGTTCAAAACCCGCAATTAACACTCACTTGGCCCATTTCAGCTCAGCATCCCACCCATCCATACATACACACACATATACTTGGGATGTAAGTACATTAATCTCCGTGCAAATACACACAGCCCCGCCTTCCTTCCTTCGAGCATGAAGCTGGCATCTCTTACGAACTTTCCCCAAGATAGTTGAAAACCTGCGACATGAGGACCAATCGCAAGCCTTACACGCCACTGGTAGTGGTGGTATAAGCTTGCGGTGAACTTCATCTTAGGCACAACACTGATGAGATCGTTAATAACCACTACTATATCACGATGGGCTTTGGCTTCTTTGTAAGTGGCTGTCCGCTTCTTCAATGGTGAGTCGCTGGCACAATGACAAAAACATAGTCAAGCCTTAAACTCTTCCATAATAACATCGTGATACCAACGCGTTGAATCTGAAATTGCATCAAAGGGTAATATGTAGCACTTCGATTACAAGGTCTAAAAGTCCTTAGAAAGGCGCCGGTTAGATATGACTGTTACCTTCGCAAGATGAGTCATATGCCTCCTTTCTCATAGCGTCTCATTGGGAGACCTGTCTACTTGAAATATGCTCATTGTTGGTGACGATTTTCCCAAAATGTGCGACATTTGCCGGCTATATTCTATAGGAAACTTACTCTGAATTTGAAATCAATGTCTAAGTCGAGAAATTGTCCTGCCTTACCAGAGAACCAAGTAAGCGCATGGTCTATGATCAGTTGTCCGCCTTCACCTCGACTGTCTACAAGATCATCTGTGGGAAACTCTTGTTTTGCGGGTCACACGATGCTGGTTTCTCAAACTTGGCATGTGATTTGTCAGGGGTCGTCGCAGGTGATCTAGCTGCTATCTAGAGGCTAGCAAAGAATGGCTAAGCTCACGTAGATGTGACCAAGACGCGAGATGGGCGTAAGGGATGTAGGCCAGACCCCGGTCTAGATTGTAGGCCAAACTCGTCAAACAAATGGGCATACAAGCCGCAAACATATCAACACCAACCAGCTACAGACTCCTTCATACTGAACCACCAAGTTCCACTCGAGGTTTAGCTTTGAACTGAAAATTCCAAGATGCTTAAAGCTCATAGCGGTCTTGCTAGATGGCGGGGCTGGAAATATAGTACCATCTCCGTGTATATAGAGTGCATCGCTCCTCCACGGAAACCCCAGCTTTTGAAACTATGCAGTAGGTAATGGCACAACTGTAACTTGCGGTTCCTAAGGTGAGCTTAGTCGACCATGAAGACTGCTGATGCTCAGCTGAACGTTGATGCTCAGCCTGCAGCTTGGTGTGTGGAGTTGCTGGGGTTCGTGTCGACTTATCAAGGAAATCATGTGCGCTATTTGCTTAGCCCTTCTCCCCCCTGCTATATTCGTTCGTTTTAGTTTACTCCGATAAGAGGGGAAATCCACTCAGCTGGGGTATTTGACAAAAATCCCGTCCATTCTACAACCGCGGCCCACACCATCAACACCGAACGCCGCCAGTCCACCACTAACCAAAGCCAACGCCACATTCAACTTTGCGCAATCATTTCAAGTCCAAAGGCGGCCGTTGCTTGCCAACACCACGTCACAGGTCCACAGTGGATGGATATAGTACCTGCCTCTTGATTTGACTTCCAGCCGAAACAGGGGTTTACCACATACGAGTGCGGCTACACTAACTCAAAAGTGCTTGGCAGCCAAGCTTCCATGTCCCCCCTTCCCTTCCTCGAGTTCTCAACGGTGGGTTTTAAGCTAAAGGTCGTACCAACCATGCCACTCCTATAAAATCAGAGGTTCCCCCGCATCCCAACAGAAAGAACCCCGGTTATGCAGCTCACAGATTGGTACTACTACCCTGCATTCTTTTTCGAGGACTGGGCATGCTACACGTGTTGTCTCTTATTCTAGCAATTTTAGAGCTTACTGCACGGATTCCGTCCTCAAATGCTTGCTTTGAGGTGGAACACACCGCATCTGAGCCCTCAAAGTCATACCAATGTACCTGGAGAACATGATCTCACGACAGATACAACGTCTTCTCAATTGAGAAACTCTACGCAGACTCGTTGTTGACGTTCGTTGAGTCGAGCAATGAGACTAGCCCTTTCTTCTTCTTCCAAATCTATAGGATTATTCTAATTGCTTTTTTTAGGCCAATAACAAGACGGTGAGTAGGTGTTCGGCGTCGTGGTGGGTGGAGGAGGACGATGAGCCTCGCACCAGGCACCTATTTTTGACTTTGGGGAATTCCTCCCTGGTACCCTGCCAGATTCCTTCACAGTTCAAAGCCTCCAATGAGACTGTGCTTCCACCAAACGGGACAACAAGATTCCGCCTACGAGAATGATGAACCCTGGTAGTTAACGGCCCTCGGACACATGGGGATTGCCGAGAGCTTTTGGGTAAAGACAAACACTTGCGGGCGGCCGTTTAATGGTACGTATGTAATCCATAGCTAGTCCAGCCAGGAGTCACAGGATGTCAAGCATAGACGTGGATCATGTTTGTAACCATTCCACTGCGGAAAAAATCCAACTTAATATGAAGACATATCGTGTAGTTGCAGTAAAACACCTTGAACTTACAGGATCGGAGTTTGTATGTGATTGAGCTACATGGAAGCACACCTAACTTTCAACTAATGAGCCTCATTTTCTTTCGGCTTTGTAGGCATTGATGAAAGGCGTCGAATATCGAACTCATGCAGAGCCTGTTACAATTGTCTTCAGTTTCGTTTCTGGACGACATGGTGAAGTCCCGGAGGCCGTGACACCGAGAAGTTGTGGCGTTGCGGGCATCTTGAGCTGATTCTGGAACAACTATCGTGACCCATGACGGTTGGCATGTATGTTCTGAACTCCATGTCATGTTCATCGCCAAGAGCAGACGTAGCAGTCAAAACAATTATTCCCATGATCGGAACTCGGCAGCGTTTGGTTTGCATGCAAGGATCTCCCTACCTCAGATATAGTATCTGTACTTCGTAGTAGATCGTCACGCAGCCTAAGCTCTCTACCCAATTATACGGGCCACCTGCTACATGTGGTGCGGTCAATGTCTGTTTTCTCCTCCACCGATGTGATAGCTTCAGGTTATGCGCCGCATAGACATTTAGCTGAGCGGCACAATGCGGTACTTGGTCCATAACAATCCAAACAATTCCTGATGCTGACGGATCCATGACCATTTACTCGTATTCCACGGACCCAGCATCTCGGGATTCGTCTCCACTGTTATCGGCAATATCGGTTCTTGGCGATGCGCCCATGACATGGCAGCCATGTGGCGGCGACTCGGTCAATTCCAAGACCACCAATAGAAGGACGTCTGCATGATCCAAACTGGCACTTAGTAGTGCGCAGTACCGCTTTGAAGAGCGTTTCGTTTGAAGAAGCTTCATTGATAACCATCATTAGTCGTGCTTAGTGCGGCGGAATGGCGCGGTTCCAGAATTTTTAGTGAAACTTCGAATGAGGCCCTTGATTGCCGTCTTAGCCGTTGCAGGGATGCCCTCAGAGATCCAACCCGTCCAGGCCTTCGGAGGCTAACTGCCCGCGGCTCAAGCCGAAATTCAGGAATACAGTGGACCCCAGACTCGTGCGAATTCGTCCAAATTAAATCGTTCGCTTGGTGCCGTGCGGACCGAGATTCACCGTTACAGCTTCACGAACACCTTCACCAAATGCAATGACCGCCAAAGGGGCCACGCCAAAGGGGTTTCCATCAATGGATTATGGGGCATTGTCAATGGACTGTACGGTACTCTCGGTGTCATTTCATTTTCCGTAAGGGGGGAAATACGAAGAGCCGCTGAACCGGTTGTGTGGGTTTCCCCACGTCGACCTCATTCAACGACTACTATAAGACATCCGTGATGGCTTCGAAGTGTTCTATCTTTTCCTTCCAAACCAGTTCATTTCACATCATCAACAGTTCTTTTCTTACATCTTTAACCACACTCTTTCAAACTCTCTTCGCTATTTGATATAGCCAACAGTTAACACTCAGCAACCATGCACTCTTCTCTCGTCTTCCTCGGCGCTCTCGCCTCGGCTGTTATTGCCACCCCCGTTGGCCCCCGTGCCAGCTGCACTTTCACTGACGCTGCCACCGCCATCAAGAACAAGGCCAGCTGCTCTTCCATTATCCTCAAGGACATTGCTGTCCCCGCCGGTACCACTCTGGACTTGACCAAGCTCAACTCCGGCACTCATGTCACCTTCCAGGGAACCACCACCTTCGGGTACAAGGAGTGGGAGGGTCCTCTGATCTCCTTCAGTGGCAGCAACATCCTCATCGATGGCGCCTCTGGCCACTCCATCAACTGCCACGGTGAGCGATGGTGGGACACCAAGGGAAGCAACGGCGGCAAGACCAAGCCCAAGTTCTTCAGCGCCCACTCCCTCAAGAACTCCAACATCAAGGGTCTTAACGTCCTGAACACCCCCGTCCAGGCTTTCAGCATCAACACTGTCACCAACCTGGGAGTGTACGACGTCACCCTGGATAACTCTCTGGGAGACTCCAAGGGCGGGCACAACACCGATGCTTTCGATGTTGGCTCCTCCACCGGTGTCTACATCTCTGGCGCCATCGTCAAGAACCAGGACGACTGCCTGGCCATCAACTCTGGAACTAACATCACCTTCACTGGCGGAAACTGCAGCGGTGGCCACGGTCTTTCCATCGGCTCCGTTGGCGGCCGCAGTGACAACACTGTCAAGACCGTCCGAATTCTCAACTCCAAGATCTCTGACTCTGACAACGGTGTCCGCATCAAGACTGTTTCTGGCGCCACCGGCTCTGTCTCTGACGTCAAGTACGACGGCATCACTCTCTCCAACATTGCCAAGTACGGCATCGTCATCGAGCAGGACTACGAGAACGGCTCTCCCACCGGTACCCCCACCTCAGGTGTTCCCATCACCGATGTCACCATCAACAAGGTCACTGGCTCTGTCAAGTCCAGCGGCACCAACATCTACATCCTTTGCGCCTCTTGCAAGAACTGGACCTGGACCAACAACAAGGTCACCGGTGGCAAGACCTCCACCAAGTGCAAGGGCATTCCCAGCGGCGGCGCTGCTTGCTAAATGGCTTCACTCCATGACACTGACCGACGAGATGATCGGTTAAGACTAGGACGGGGCAGGTTCTCGGTGTATATATATTCATATCCTAAATCTGGTATTTAATTCAGTACATACTTTGTCATTCTTCACAGCCAGTCCAATGTGTGATTGTTTTACTATAGACGTGCCCATTTCTACATTCAGATCGTGATTGAACTAGTGCTTCATAAATACATTAAAGGTAGTAAACCTTCTGGGCAGCCCAAGAACCATATACTGCTTTTCGAAGAGGAGTCTCAAACGTGTCTCGGATCTCATCGAGACTGAGGCCAGCATTGATGGCAAGCTGAAGCATAATTCTGGCTTGCTCTGCACCAACATAGGAAGAATAGAAACTAGGCAAAGTGTTAGGATACGTTTCTGCTAGTTTTGCCATGGGGAATGCCAAAACATACATAGAACCTGGGAATCGACCAGGAACTCCAGTGCCAGTTACTGGACGAGCAACGGCTACAGTTGGGATCCCCTGCCCAAAGAGATCCTCAGCGGCCAACCGCGCGCTCGGACTAAGCTGAGCTGCGCCAGGGCCTAGGACAACCAAGCCCCTGAAGAGATGGTCAGCAAAATGAATCTCATGATGCTCGGGATGTTACCTACTTAGCTCCATTGACGACTGCGGCATACATCAACGAGGCATCAAAACCCTCTAAAAATTAGTCAGTACATGATTCCGTTCAGACATCACTTTGTTAGTATGGCTACTCACGGTGGCCGTAAAGGATAATGACAGAAGGAAGCTCCGTAGAGTTGCTGATATCAAAGTGAGGTCGACCAGTCGGGTATGCAGCGTCGAAATAGTAGAAAGGTTGCCCTGCAAGAAACGCACCCAAGGTTCCTTGTTCGGGAGACTTAAAAGTATCAGGGGTGTTGGCATTCAGCTTGGTAGAGTAGAAGATTGACGTGATTCTAAGTCGGTCAAATTGGATCCAAGAGGAGTGTTGTCTAGTGTGCTCACCTATCGTTGAAGGCAATAAGGCCACCGCGGTTACGCGATGCTGGCGATACGGCAGCTGCGACAGCTTGGTAAAAGTTCGATCGACCGTCTGGGGAAATGTAGCTATCTGGACGCATCGCACCGGTTGCAATGAATGGCTTGGAGCAGTTGAATGTCAAGTCAACGCCGAAGGCCTACAAGCCGTCAGCACCGTGTGTGCCTTCGTTTCAAGTTACACTTACGGTTTCTTCTAAGGTGTTGGTGCCATGGAACATAATTGCGCCAACAATATCAGAATCATCGGAGCAAAGCTGTCGGTTCGCGTGCTGGCTGATGTTGAGATAGAGAGACGAATTCAGGCCAGAGCTACCACCAGAGACATCGAAGTTGACCACAGCTAACTGAGCAACATCCAATACTTCAGAAATATTGCCGATCAACTCCTGAGGCGTAGGTCCAACTCCAGAGCCATAATTGACGTTGTCTAGTCGACTGTAATTCGAAGCGGACAAAATTGTGCCCCTTGCACTATAGATGCTATTGCCACGGGTCAGTACGGTGTGTTGAGAATTAATTATCAGCGTCACTCACACAACTTTAGGCAACGATGAGTTGGTAGAGATCCATTCGAGATCCGAATCAAAGGAAGCCTGTGCGACTGGCAACGCAACAGCGCCAAGGGCCATCGCCCAGGCGGCAGTGGTCAGAGTTCGAGCGAACATTGCAACAAGGCTTGGTGAGATGAAGTGATTCCACGATTGAATAACTCAAAATATTTGGCGAGCCTGATTCAACCACTGAGAATCAAGTGAGGATATTGCTACACTTTATACCTCCCTTTCATGGTATCTCCACTCTCGCACTCAAATCAAGCTCCGAGATATGAGAGGCTTGACAGGTGCTTTAGGCCTGTCATAGATGTGGTACAAACTGCGCCTTGATTGACAATGGTGCATTTAAGAGACCCTGATTTCCTGCATGACTAAGCCTCTTGATGGGATGCATGGCGGAAATAGGCCAAAAAAGGGAATATTCTAGATACGTACAAGGGATTACACAATTCCAGGGAAGCATGGCGGCTTCGGGTGCCAAAGGCCATGTTGACCAGTCGTCTCGTTCAGTCTCTCGGTACCACATACCCAAGAAGGTTCCTTGCCAGTTCGCGACTAACTCCTCTCAGTGACGTCGTCAGAGCAGGTTTAAACTCCGAGGTTTCCACTTCCTTATCTGCCCCTCCGCTTGACGAACTGCTAACACCATCTCAACCCCGAGACCCGGAGACTAAGAGGGGAATAGCAGCGCCAAGGCTCCTATTCCGGCCGTGCCTATCACATACTCGCCGATAGCTGTACAATAAGACACAAAAAAGTGTTACCTAACACAATAGCATTGATAACACATGCTACCCCAGAGCTACAATATGATCGAGCTGCATAGTTAGCAGACGCTAATCAGTCGGTGAGACTGCGGGGTGAAGCGTTCATCGCTAAAACCATCTTTATCTCAGACCCTGTTCATGACGTTAAAGAGTTGTGGGGCTTCACAAGCTATCGGAGTTAAATCCCTGGCTTTAGCAGCTCTCTGAATACCAAAACCCCGCCTTGAACAAGGGTCAAGGCTAATTCGTTTGTCTAATGCAACTCGCTGACGGATTATCGGGAAGAAGTAGCCCCATCGAGTGACAATGCGGTGCCTCTACTTATCGGTACTTTTACCAATCCTACATTCGTGAAGCGCATCTATCTTGGATGCTCTTCTTCATTCACCCGACCAGCCCCCTGCAGGTACCGTACCTGCCTTGTTTTTGGCATCTCCTCAAGACATTGACTGAGTTCGAAGTCCAATCTATTCATCAATAAATGACTAAGTACTCCTTACCTTGATAAAGTCCTTCAACAACACAAGGTCTACATTACTCATTCGAGTCACGCTTGGCCTCGATCTCTTCTATAAGATCATAAGGGAAGCCTCGCTTCGGCTCTTTTTCTGGCCTAATGTCGCTTTCCTTCACCAAAGTCGAGAACGACCATTTCCCTGAGCCGACCACCTCGGTCTTGGGTCCTTCTAGACCCGGCAACGCGACCTCCATTGTCGTTGTTGGCGGGACTACGACGTCAAGAGTGAGCTTCAGCAGTCCCTCCTTGTCTTCTGCAACCGACCAGCTACTCGATACTGTCCCATAAGGAGTAAGGTGAGATGCTTCGGCAGATCTGAATCCACCACCGAGCACAGGCTCAACTCTGGATGTCTTCCAGCCTGGGCTCAGACGTTGCAAGCCAGCAAGACGCTCGACCATGAACTTTGCCACAGCTCCAAAGGCGTAGTGGTTAAAAGAGGTCATCTCTCCCGGGTTGATAGACCCATCAGGCATCATGCTGTTCCAGCGCTCCCAGATAGTCGTCGCTCCCATGGAGATGGGATACAGCCACGAGGGGCACTTCTCATTCAACAGCATCTTATAGGCAACATCGATGTTTCCTGTGCTCGCAAGAGCCTCGCAAACAAAGGGCGTGCCTGCGAATCCAGTGCCAATCCGGAAGGAATTGTTACGGACAACATCCGCCAGTCGATCACCGGCTCGCGTCGTCTGGAGCGGTGAGAGGAGGTTGAAGCAAATGGCGAGCGCATAGGCTGTCTGCGAGTCTGAGATGATGCGTCCATTTCCGCTCACGTACTCCTCGGCGAACTCCTTTCGTGCATCTTCAGCCTCGGCCTCGTACTTAGTCGCGTCGTCTGTTCGACCAAGCAACTTTGCAACGTGAGCTACCAAATCCAAAGACTTGATGAGAAAGGCGTTGGCAACCAGCGGTGGGTCGGTCACAGCCTTGAATGGCTCGTCCGGAGGTGCATTGGGGTCAAGCCAGTCCTGCAGTTGTCATTAGTTAAGCCCATTCGTGGTAACTCAGGGCCACTCACCGCGAGCTGGAAAGCCTTAAAGTCCCACAGATGGGTGCAGCCAGACTTGTTTCGAGGAATCACACCCAGCCAATCAACCATGGACTGGTACTGTTGCGTGAGGATCGTAGTATCGCCGGTTTCTTCCCAAAGAGCCCAAGGGGCCAGGACAGTCACGTCATGCCAGATAGCTCCAGGCCAGACATTCCCCCAGAAAAAGTCTTTTTGGAGAATATTCGGGCTGACCATGGGCGGAATTCCATTCTGTACCTTTTGATCATACGCCACATCTCTGAGCCAATCTCTCAGAACACCAAAGCAGCCATACAAGAACGTAGCTGTCGGAGCAAAGAGCGCAAGGTCTCCGGTCCAACCCAGACGTTCATCGCGCTGAGGACAATCCGTAGGAATTGAAAGGAAGTTACCTCTCATGCTCCATTTCGTGTTTGAGAACAGTTTGTTGATCTTTGGGTCAGAGCAGGAGAAAGCACCGGTCTCTTCCATGTCGGTGTTGCAGACAATAGCCTCAAAGGCGTCAAAGATGTCAATATCCTCCGACGGCCAGTCGTCGATTTGGGCATATCGGAAGCCATGGTATGTGAACCGAGGCTCGTACGATTCTCCTGAATCGTCGCCTCTCAAAACGTAGACATCGTGAGCTTTGCTTTCTCGGAGAGGACGAACTCCCAACTCGCCGTTCTCGAGAACCTCGGCATGTAACAGATTTAGGCGGTGGCCCCGCGGACCCTTAACCTTCTTAACTCGCAGATAGCCCACGAGGTTCTGTCCAAAATCGAGAATGATCTTTCCGGATGGAGTTATGATCTTCTCAATCGGCTGCACGACGTCAAGGCGTCTCGCCGGCTCCTTGAAACCGGCGATGAGATCCTGGGTATCAGGAAGAGGAGGCAATTCGTCGACCACTTTCCACTCCTCTGACCTGTCACCTGGGCTAGACCAGTTGGGTACTTCGGCTGTGGCATCGTAGGTCTCGCCATCATAGATCTCAGCGAGGCGGATAGGCCCCTGGATCGCCGTCCAAGTATTGTCAGTGCCAACGATTTGGCTTGTCCCATCACGATACTGAATTTCGAGCTGTGCCAGAACAGTGGTACGAGATCCGTAGATATTACGTCGGCCACCGCCAAAACAGAGTCTTCCCCTATGCCATCCCTCGGCGAGTCGGAAACCAATACAGTTGGTTTGGGAGGATAGAAGGTCGGCGATATCGTACGTTTGGTAGTGCAACTGACCATCGTAGGAGGTCCAACCCGGCGCTAGGAAATAGTCACCGACTCGTTTCCCATTGATCTCGGCTTCATAGATTCCCTGTGCAGTCACGTAAAGCCGTGCTGAGATGACGTTGTCTGCAACTTTGAATTCTTTTCGGAGCAGATCCTCGGGCTGAGGCTTGTCCGTGTCGACATCTGACCAAGCAGCGGAAACAAGCTTTGCAGTCCAGTCCTTTCGAGTAAGAAGTCCGAGTTCTAAAGAAGCAGGCTCGCTCCATGGAAGGTATTCGGTCTGTCCATCTCCACGAGCCCGGATACGGACTGAATATCTGTTTCTAGAGGCGAGGGGCTCGGTTCCGGTCCAGGGAACAAGATGAGACTCCTCGGAAGAGATCTGAATCGAAGATAATTTGACAGGTTCTAGGCCCTTGACCTCGCTAAGTTCGATTTCGTACTCGACTTGCTTAAAATTCTCGGGCACATTGGCAAAGCGCCAAGAAATTCGTGGACTGGTCTCATGGACGCCAAGGGTATTTCCAGGGCGGTAATGTTCGAAGCGAACATCCACCACAGAAGGGGCCGACATTTCACCAAATGATTCAGACTGATCCCAGGGGATTTGGAGCGTCAGAGAGTCATCGATGCACAGAGAGAACCGCGTGTGAAGATTTGTAGTTGAAGCCTTCTAGCTCGATGTCATCGGGTGAACTGAGCCCGACGATGGATTGAGGGGTAAGGCATTAGTCTAACTAAGAACTGGGTCATCAGGGACTGGGCCACTATGAACCGGGCCATTAAGAACTGGGCCCTCGAGCGCCACTGATGACTCGATGGCTTCGTCATGCGCCTGAAGCTTCATTAAGTGCGACATTCCCCGTAGGACAGGAACTTCATCCCAACCAAGAGCCGGCATTTCCGCATTGCGCTAACCCCTCAAACTAAATATGGGGCGATTTAGCTATCAGTGGTGCCTCGTCACTCATAAAAGCGATCTCGTGTTTCCTTCGCTCTCCGATAACCCGAATAAGTCACCGTGGCTGGATACTGACCCACTGTCAGCTCCTCTGCTCGAATGTCTCTGTCCTCAAAAGGCATCTCTAACCACGAAGCATCCACTCGTGAGTGTGGTGGGACCCGCTCATAGGACATGTTAAAGAACAACAACACAAATATCACCAACACTCATATCCAGGATCTAAGTAACTGTAGCAGTAAAATCCCTTGCATGCCCCGTTTCGGGCACTACTTTGATAGCATAACAAAAGACCGCCTGCATGTGGGTGAGGAAATATGGCTTTCGGGATCGCCTTCATTCAGCAAATCATGGGAGGATATAGGCCGAGCTGTATCGATCTCGGTTGAAGCCTTCCACCGCGATATCGGGGCATGAGTACTTATGCACCATTCCCCTTCAATACGAATATTACAGAATCAAATTGCCAAATACGAAAAGTCGGTCCTGCTGCACCCTGAGCCAAGGACAGAGTTAAGTAGCCATTAAAGACACAAATCTGCAGAAAACTTCCCGACACCCAAGAGGAGCAATGGTTAGAATTGATCAAATTTGTTTATTTAATATTCTATCATTTTCCAAGCAACGTTTATCGTGATCACTTCACTTGTGGCCAACAACTTGAGGCCTTGCAAATGGGCTTGCCGTCAGCTTTCGCGCGCCCATTGGTTGACAGACCGCCATAGCTGAAGCTAAGCAGTCATGCCCAAACACATAGCCTTAAGACCGAATATGCAACCTGATTGTGTCACCAAGTTAATCCCGCATGATCAAATCTTTGCATCTTAATCTCTTCGCTCTACCTCTCTGGCGACCCAAGTGACACGAATAACATAATGGCCGATCCCTTAGGAATCATCGGTGTAATTGGCGTCGCATCACACATTACCCATCTCCTTATGAGGCTCGGGCTCAACTGGAATTCGCTCCGATTGACGCCCGAGCTTTTGTAGACGAGCTTCAGACGCTGAAAACGGTGCTATCCGAGACAAACACCAATCTGACCCTCAATCCTGACTTTGTGGAAACATTTCATGGGCGTTACTCCGTCGTACTCTCGCAGCTTGGGCTCCTATCTAAAGCTTCCCAACCAGCCAACACCCGGCAGATGGTGTCAGCCTGTCAAGCGGAACTTGGTAGCCTACTTGCGGACCTTGAGAAGCGGTTACAGGGCCACAGTGTCGACTGGGGAAGAATCAAAGGAGCGTTTATTTCCAAGAAGACTCGGGAAATTGTCGAAAATCTTCATCGGCAATGCCAGTCCCTCAACAACATGGTAGCTATTGATGCTGTTGCTCTAGGCGCCAGAACATACTGTGAAGTCCAAAACATACGGAAAGAGCAGCAGGAATTGCATGGCGCAATGAATCAGTTGAGAATCAACCAAGCGTCTCAAAAAGCCACAGAGCACCGTGGGCAAGTTCTGAACTGGCTGACTCCAACTGATTACAATTCGCAACAACATGACTTTTTCACTCGGCGGCAACCTGGAACTGGACAGTGGCTTCTAGATTTGCAAGAGTACAAGGCTTGGCTAAGTTCAACTCAGCAAACGCTCTTCTGCCCCGGCATTCCTGGCGCTGGCAAAACAATTCTCACCTCAGTCGTCGTGGACGATCTCATCAGAACACAACATGCTGATCCCAGTATTGGCGTGGGTTTCAGTTATTGCAACTACAAACGCCAGAGCATCCAAACAACTGTTGATATGTTCTCAAGTTTGTTAAAACAGCTTGGTCAGAAGACGACTTCCGTTTTTGACCTTTTGGATGCCCTCCACATCAAGTGCAATGGAAGAGGTGAACGGCCATCATTCAACGAACTTTCGAGCACTCTTTGATCAGCTTTGGGTCTATATTCAAAGGTCTTCATCATCATTGATGCGCTTGATGAGTTCCAAGAGACTAGTCGAAGATCTTTTCTTAGGGAGCTCGGTAACATCCAGAACATCTCATGGGTGAACTTTTACGCAACCTCCAGGTCGATATCGGATATTCTAGACCACTTTAGCCATTCCTCACGCATCGAAATTCGCGCTAGACAACAGGATGTAGAGGCATACCTAGAAGCAAACCTCGACAAACTCCCCTCCTGTGTTCAGAAAAACCGAAGCTTGCAGGAAGAAATCAAATCTTCCATTTCGGAAGCAGTTGATGGAATGTGGGTTCGTTCTTCACCCCAGAGAGGACGTGCGCTGATTCTATAACAGGTTTCTTTTAGCACACATTTACCTTGGCTCGCTAGATGATAAGTTGACGCCCAAGAAGATTCGAACAGCTTTGGCCAGTCTTCGGCAGCGAGGCCGGGCGTCGGGCGAGCATGAAAGAGCCCAGGCTTTAAGTCAAGCATACGACCAAGTTATGGAGCGCATCACTAATCAGAGACCCGGCTCCAAGAAACTCGCCTTACTAGTGTTGGCATGGATCACCTTCGCGAAGGCACCTCTTACTGCCATCGAGCTTCAACATGCCCTAGCGATAGAAGTCGGAGACGCCGAACTAGATGAAGACAACATGCCACAGGTTGAAGACATGGTTTCTGTCTGTGCTGGACTGGTCACTCTCGACAAAGAGAGTCGGGTAGTCCGGTTGGTGCATTACACCACACAAGAGTATCTCCGACAAAAACGAGACTTCTGGGGCTTAGATCCCGAGGCCGAAATTGCAACAGCTTGTATAGCCTACATCTCACTTGAGGCATTCAAGTCTGACGTTTGCAGCGAGTTTCGGAGGTATCGGAATAGCCTTCCAAATGCATTGCTGTATTCACATCCATTCTATCGATATGCGGCACGCAACTGGGGTTCCCACGTCCGGGGCACCTCAAAGTCCTGTCCAGGGATGTTGGAATTTCTCCAATCCACGGAACACGTGCTCGCATCAATGGTAGTCACTCGTTTTTTCTCGCCAATCTGAGTTTCGTTTTTCTGGAAACGGCTTGCATTTGGCGTCGTGGTTCGGGATCCAGGAGGTAGTAGACACACCATGGGCTGAAAACCTGCTCGAATCCTCCGATGAGCTGGGTACAAAGCCACTTTCATGGGCAGTGGAGAATGGTCAAGAGCAGATGGTAAAGCGACTACTAGAGAAAGGAGCCAGATATGATACCTGGAGCCCCAAGAGAGCTCAAGTAAGCAGGAAAATTAACATGATGGCCAGGCGCCCAACAGGTAGGTACTACATCAGGCCCATTTCATGTGCTGCCGAGGCGGGGCATGAGGGTATCGTCAGGCTGCTTCTCAGGGCAGGATGCGACCCCGATGATACAATGCCCGCCGCAGCCAAAGGTCACAATTACTCTTCATTCCAGCGAATCTTCAGATACGACACACCACTAGCGGCCGCCTCATGGAGCGGCGCTATCCGTGTAGTTGAGATCCTGCTCAAGGCGGGGGCTGATGTCAACTTAAGGTCTCCGGGTAAAATTACGCCTCTGTCAGAGGCCACTTCCCAGGGACATTAGAGAACTGTCGAACTTCTGTTAAAAAACGGCGCCGACCCAGATGCTCGGAATGGTCGTGGAAATACAGCTTTGTCACGCGCCTCTTCTAGGGGATATTAGAGGACTGTAGAGGTGCTGTTGAAGAACGGCGCTGACCCAAATATTGCAAATACTAGTAGTGAAACAGCTTTGTCACGCGCATCTGAGCGCGGAAGCCAGAAGGTTGTCGGACTACTACTGGCGTCGGGAGCAACTTGACCGTCAATATCAGACAGAGTGAGGGAGCATCGAGACCATATTGGATACACATCGGTATTGACTTTCACAGCGAAAGGGAAGGCGGGCTCAGTGATGTTACTCCTCGTGACTCTACTAGACTTCGACAGTGTAGTAAGAGTCAATATGCCAAGGAAATTGGAGAGGATTTATTTACAAAACCATTTCGACCACGGCCCTGTGTATAATTTATCCATCTTGACCTTGCTCAATATTGATCTCTTGACGAAGTTCAGCGTATCACGATGAATTAGATGAGAATAAAAGTACAAGTACTGCCATCCATTTGCATCGCCGCAAACCAATTAATAACGAGTTCTTTGGTGTCGTGGGGACTGCTCGACTTGCACGAGCTCTTCGCCATACGCAATCACTATCACGTCGTTGATTCCAGTGCTCTGGTGCAGGTGGTTCGCCGTCCTTTAGTGGCTGTACGTCACCCCACCTAGCCCCAGATTCCACGCCTCCCAGGGGTCGCCATCCCACTTTTAGGCCCCGACTAAAAAAGAAAGGCCTGAGCCGCAGCCTCCGAGACCTCCTCTCACGAACCACACCTCCTCCCATATCTTATCACCACCCCAAAAAAGCCTCCTCCCTCCTACAGCCTCGACCGCCCGCAAGCCGCAGGCCCCCCGCAATCATGTCGCAAAAGATGAAGGACATGATGCAGAAGGGGAAGGACATGGGGAAGGAAAAGGGCACGCAGCTGCGCGGAGTCAAACCCAAGGGCACCATCAGGGGCAAGGCAGTAAGCACACTCTTCCTCTGGCTATCTATCTCCCACAGGCTCCCGAGATCCTAACGCGATAACCCCCCTAGGCTGGCCTCGTAGGCATGCAGAAGAAAGAGGACTCCGAGCACCACGTCGCGCGCCCCATCTCCCAGCTCCGCGACCCCGCCGAGTTCGCGCCTCCCCCGAAACGTACCGGCTCCGGTCTGCTGCCGGCCCCGCCTCCGACCAAGGCGGCACCACGAAAGGTCATCATGGCGCCGTCCAAGTATCAAGACCCCCGAGCCACCCCTGTCGAGGCGCCCGTATACCAGAAGCAGTTGACCAACTCGGCACATCATGAAGAGGAGGCGCAGTACGAGGAGGAGGACCGTCCTCCGCAGCCGTACCGAGTAAACACGACAGGCCTTGCGACGGACAACCTGCCTCCGCCTCCCGGGAGACGGGATGGCGCGGACGGTAGAGGACCGCCTCCGTTGCCTCCACCGTCGTATCAAGCTGCCATGACCGGAAGCAAACCCCCGCCGAGTCTACCACCACGCCTGCCGCCGCGGACCAACTCGGCGAGCTCGACCGCGAGTGCCCCGCCGGCCGTCAGTCCCGCCCCGACAGGTGGCGGCTATCTAAACCAGGGAGCCCTCAGTCGCCTCGGGGCCGCGGGCGTGTCTGTCCCCGGCCTCGGCATCGGCCGCTCCAGCCCCGCAGCCCCGAGCAACCCGAGCCCTCCGCAACCTCCGCGTCCCGGCGCTGCACCGCCGGCTCCCTCGCACATGAACGAACTGCAGAACCGCTTTTCCAGGCTGGGCGCGTCCTCAACGCCTCCTGCCGCAACTACGCCACCCCCGCCCAGCGAGGGCACGACGTGGGCTCAGAAGCAGGCCGCCATGAAGACCGCCTCGGCGTTTCACAAAGATCCGTCGTCGGTATCCTTCTCCGATGCCAAAGCCGCCGCAGGCACAGCCAACAACTTTCGACAACGACACGGCGAGCAGGTCGCCTCGGGAGTCAAGGCAGCCAACGGTCTGAACCAGAAGTATGGGCTGGCCGATAAGGTGGGAAGCTACACCGGTTCTCACACTGCGCAGAACCAGGGTCAAGGCGCCGTTGCGCCATCACCTCCCGTGTCAGGACTAGCAGGCAAGAAGAAGCCGCCTCCTCCTCCGCCTCCCAAGAAGAGGGCAGGCTTGGGACATGCCCCGGCGGCGTCAAATGCTGTCGCTGACGATGCACCGCCGCCGGTGCCCATGGCAACAAGGCCGCAATTTTGAGTGGAGCGTTAGTTCGAAGTGTTGATTCGCATTGTTAGGCGCATTTGGAGTTCCATATCATACTATCTCGCATTCACTTGCACAAGTCGGCGGACACACGTATCGAGTGATTGGAACGGCGGTTTTTCGCATCTTGACATTCAGACTCCACAGCCGTTTTTGTTTCATTCATCGCTATATCGCGGGGCGCTTTTTGCCAAGCGCTTCCCACGGAATCATCTGGCTCTTCATCTCCTTCTAAATAACTGGCTCGTGAATCATCATGGCTAACCAGGATAGCACATTCTCCAGCTTAAACCTTGGTCTCCTTGACACCGTGCTTCCAGACGATGACATAGGGAGTGACACCATCCTCGCGGTAGTTCAGCAGGACAACCCTAGTTATGAGAGTCAGAATCATCGCAAATAGTAGGGGAGGAAAGAGGACAACATACATTCCATCGGGGTTCATGGACTCGCCGGTGTAGAACTCGAAGTCCTTGAAGTTGGCAAGGAGAGTGTTCTTGACGTAGCCCTGAGCGCCCTTCTCGAAAGCAGTGATCTCCTCGGCGGGAGCTCCCCTCTCCTGGAGGCTGGCCTTGACAGCCTTCATGTAGCCTAGATTTGGGTGGTCAGCTTGGTGAGCGGGGTCCCGGATGAACAGGGTGGACGTACCCTTGAGGTAGGCAAGGTAGCTCTTCTTGTCGAAAGAGGTGCTCTGAAGACGGAAAGAGTGGACGATGTTGTTGACCTTGACAGCGGCGTCCTCCATAGCCTCCTCGGCCTCCTCGGCGGAAGCGTTGGCACCAATGTCTAGCAAGGTATCGTGTTAGTATCCGTGTTGACTTTTGCTTGTCTCTGATACCTCGAGTCGCAAATGGAGGAGCTTGGGGAGTCAGGCAGAGTACGAACCGACTTCGATGCCACCCTCGGTGATCATGGCGCAGTCGGCCTCGTAGACGATGTCGTCGACGAGCTTAAGGTCATACGAGTCGGAGATGAGCTCGTCACCGGTGATAACGTCCTATATTGCGGGGTTCAGTGTCAGGTCAGGAGGGGCCAATGGCGAGGCGGGGTCGTGGCCACGACGAGGAGAGACGGGGTTTCTCGGGATCTGGGGCAGCTCGTACCGTGTAGATAATCATGATGGCGGTGGTTTCAAGGGAACCTGTGGAAGACGATGGGAGAGATGGTAATTGGGAGATGGACGCAAAAGATTGGGCAGAGAGAAGTAAGGCCAGGGAAAGAGTCTGTTGGCGACGAAAATCAAAAGCGAAGAGGGGTGGCGGCGTGGTGGGGTTGTGTGCGCTAGGCCAGGTGGGGAAAAGGCTGCAAGAAAGGAAAAATTCGCTTCAACCATTTTCCCCTCCGGCCAGCAGCGGCCAAAGTGGCTGGAGATGAGATACTCGGTTATCTGGGTAGATGCACAAGATGCGTTATTTGCAGTCAATCAATGCAACAAGCCATTGTATGGCATCAATCGCGAAATGCCCCGCAAACATCAGTGCATAAGGCGGTGCGACTAGCGACCTCGTCGCCCGAATTGGAAGGGACGAGTACCTGCCCGTGAAGGCTAACTGTGACTGGGTACTGGAAATGCGACTCGATCTGACAGGAGTATCTCGGTTTTTTTTCTTGTCAAACCTCCGTAACCGTGGTTCAGTGCATCTGCCATTATTTCCATAAAATCAACTCAGATTGATATGTGCAACCTCGCATGATGGCAATCTTATCCCATGGAAAGTACGAAGGATGAAATACGGGGTACGCCCAGAGGTCTAGCTAGCCCCTCAGCTCTACAGGACCACTGCTAATCAGGTTCTACCCGTATCGGAGTAAAAAAAAAAATTTAGCCTACAGCGCAACTTTTAATTCTAAATCAGCCAGAACAATCAATTCATTACCCAGAACTGGCCATCTCTTGCGCTCGCTCGAGCCAATTGCACCCGCTTGCTTTTGCAAATTGCAATCCTCCAAGTGCCTGCATTAGCGAGGGTTTCTGGGAGCAGCACGTACCCGACTGAACACTCAAGTCCCTCGAGTCGACTTACCCCGCCAACGACAAATCTCGAAACCCCGCGACGGTTCCACGACCACCCCCGCGATAGACATCATGGCTGATCTACAAATCCTCCTCATCGGCAACGGTGGTCGCGAGCACGCCCTCGCCTGGAAGTTGAGCCAGTCTTCCCGTGTCAAGCAAATTTTTGCCGTCCCTGGCAATGGTGGCACGGCGTCATGCCCCAAGGTCACCAACGTCAACTCGGTCAAGGCAGATGACTTTGCCAGTCTTGTCAAGTTTGCCCAAGACAACCAGATCAGCCTAGTTGTCCCCGGTCCCGAGGCGCCTCTTGTTGATGGCGTCGAGGGCTGGTTCAAGAAGGCCGGCATCCCTGTCTTTGGCCCTTCTCAGGATGCCGCCCGCCTCGAGGGCAGTAAGACCTACTCCAAAGACTTCATGAAGAAGTACGACATCCCCACCGCCGCCTACGAGAACTTCTCCGACTTCGACAAGGCCATTGCCTATATCGATAGCATCAGTCACGATATCGTTATCAAGGCCACCGGTCTGGCCGCTGGCAAGGGTGTCATCCTCCCCGAGACCAAGGATGAGGCTAAGGCTGCTCTCAAGCAGATCATGGTCGACAAGGAGTTTGGCGATGCCGGCAGCGAGGTCGTCATCGAGGAGTTGCTCATTGGTGACGAGCTCAGTGTCCTTACCTTCTGCGACGGCTACGCCATTCGATCCCTTCCTCTTGCTCAGGACCACAAGCGTATCTTTGACGGCGACCAGGGCCCCAACACTGGCGGCATGGGCTGCTATGCTCCCACCAACATCGCTACCAAGGAACTTACTGAGCAAATCGACCGCGAAATTCTTGAGCCTACCATCGCCGGTATGCGTCGTGAGCAGCAGCCTTTCCGTGGTGTTCTCTTCACTGGCCTCATGATCACCAGTGCCGGCCCCAAGGTGCTCGAGTACAACGTTCGATTCGGCGACCCTGAGACCCAGACTGTTCTTCCTCTGCTGTCTGCCGACACCGACCTGGCCGAGGTCATGCTCGCTTGCGCTAACGGCTATCTTGACAACTGCAAGCTGACCATTGAAAACAAGTTCAGCGCCACCGTTGTTCTCGCTTCTCCTGGCTACCCAGGCTCTTACCCCAAGGGTGTGAAAATGTCTGTCCAGAACCCCCCTGAGGGCTGCACCATTTTCCACGCTGGCACCACTCTTGACGGCGACGTGTTGAAAACCTCCGGTGGCCGTGTTATTGCCATCAACGCTGTTGGCGATTCCCTCCGGGCTGCTGTGGATGCTGCCTACGCTGCCCTCAAGAACAAGGTTATTGACTTTGAGGGAGCTTTCTACCGTCGGGACATTGCTCACCGAGCTTTCCGAGACACCAAGCAGACAAGCATGACCTACGCGCAAGCTGGTGTCGACATCCAGGCCGGCAACGACTTTGTCGACAAGATCAAGAAGGCAGTTGCCAGCACCAAGCGAGCTGGCGCCGATGCCGAGATCGGCGGGTTCGGCGGCGAGGTCGACCTATCCAAATGCGGCTTCCCTGATGCTCCCATCATTGTCGGCGCCATTGACGGTGTTGGAACCAAGCTCATGATCGCTCAGGCCATGAACAAGCATGACACTGTCGGCATCGACCTGGTTGCCATGAACGTCAATGACTTGGTCGTCCAGGGCGCTACTCCCCTCATGTTCCTCGATTACTATGGCTGCAGCAAGCTCGAGCTCTCCACCGCTGCCGCTTTTGTCGAGGGTGTTGCCACTGGCTGCCGTCAGGCTGGATGCGCCCTGGTTGGTGGTGAGACGGCTGAAATGCCCGGCATGTACCAAAAGGACGACTACGATGCCGCCGGCTGCGCTGTCGGAACCGTCACCAATGCCGGCCGCCTCCCCCGTCTAGATGACATGGTCGAGGGCGATGTGCTTCTGGGTCTCGGCTCCGCAGGCGTTCACTCCAACGGCTTCTCTCTCGTTCGCCGCATCGTCAAGAGCGCCGACCTCAGCTACTCCAACTCTTGCCCCTGGGACCAATCTGCGTCCATCGGCGAGTCTCTCCTCACCCCGACTCGCATCTACGTCAAGAGTCTTCTCACCGTCCTGGGTCAGATCAAGGGCCTTGCTCACATCACTGGCGGTGGTCTCCTCGAGAACGTGCCCCGCATGCTCCCCGCAGGCCTCACTGCCGAGATCGAGTTCGGCTCCTGGGAGATTCCCCCCGTCTTTAAGTGGCTCAAGACTGCCGGCAACGTCGCCCCCACCGAGATGTGTCGCACATTCAACTCAGGCATCGGTATGGTCGTCGCCGTCGATGCTGCCCAGGCCGAAGCAGTGTCCCAGGCCCTCTCTGCCGCTGGCGAGAAGGTCTTCACCATTGGTCGCCTAGCCCGCAGGGATCAGGGCGAAGCGTGTGTGATCCGTAATGTGGACTCATGGGGCTCTGAGGCAGGACTTCCTCTGAAGCGAAAGGCGGATTTGGCGTCGTGATTTAAAATGGGCGATTCTTTTGGGATTTAGTGTGCTTGATGGCATTACGATTTAGATTTATGAACAGTAAAAATAGACACCTTCGAGAGGTGAATGAGATGTCATGGTTGGGACGGATTGGGTTGGATTGAACGGGATGCCATGGTATAGCTACTCCCTACCTATGAATGACAAGACGTTGGGTCATCGTCATGCCCTGCACGCCAAATGGACTGGCGCAACAATCCCCAGAATCCAAAACGGCTGAACCAACGAACGCCATGACAGATTCGTCGACCGGCCGTAAGGCTTTCTCGAGGCAGCCAACAGCACGAGTCGTAAACATCAGAATGACCAGTTGGTGACGTCTCGATGGAACGAGCCACGAGGGGCGCAGTGGTATAGTCAGGGGGGGGGGGGGGGCAAAGGGGAAGGGTGGGTTGTGTTTACACTGATGAAGTCGAGCTCGACAAGATAACACGCGAAGATGAAGCAGAGTTCAGAGCATCGAAAGCTATCGGAAGCTTAGTGCTGAGCAAAAACAGGCGATGGAAGGATCGGCATCATCTCCCCCAGAGCCAAATGGCCTTGCACAATGCCGTGTCACAGGCCATACTTCTTCGATATGCGCAAGAGCCAGGTCAGCGGGTGGGCTGATGGCGAGTCTCCATGATGCGACTTCGGTGCCGTCATAGGAACCCGTAGTGCGCTGTAGGAGCTTCCTCGAGCCCCCGGCGCGCCCTGCACCACAGCAAAGCAGTACGTACTAAACAACCGAAATTGATTTTTTTTTCTCCTCACAATCGTCGCCCCAGAGCGGCGTGTCGCAGCTCCGAAGCTCCCGGTGGACTCTGGAGTGCGTGCGTGCAGCTCCGCTGTAACCCGGACTTGGCGCCACACCAAGGCTTGTCTTGGGGGGGGCCCGGAAACCATGAGCAATCTCAAATACTACTTCCCTCCATCCCCCATAAGCCCGCGAAGTATCGACGCCATCATCGTTCAAACAAACTCGCCCGTTCCTTGACCTCCAACTACTTTTTTCTGTACCGAGTTGCAGCCGCTTTTTTGGCATCTTGTCTTTTATCGTGTGTGATTGCCTGTAACCCTCGGCCGATCCGGCCCTCATTCCTCGTCTATTTCCAGCTCCCTTCCTGCAACGCCACCACACGCGACGGCATTCTGCGCTCACCTCTACTCTACGATACAACCCCGTCATGGGCAACGACACGTCCATCGCCGCCGCCATGGCTGCAAACCACACGCTCTTTGAGACGGCCCTCCCGCCGCTGCCGAGCTACAGCCTCGAGCAGCAGCCCGACCTGCTCTCGTGGATCTCCGACTTCTGGCTGTCGCTCGTCGTCCCCGTCGTCGTCTACTGGATCCTCTCCCTGACCTTCCACGCCATCGACGTCTACGACCTCTTCCCTCACTACCGCCTCCATACCCCCGAGGAGATCACCAAGCGCAACCATGCCTCCCGCTACGAGGTCGCCCGCGACGTCATTCTCCAGCAGATCATCCAGGTCGCGACCGGTGCCGTGCTCGCCCTGACCGAGCCTCCCGAGATGACTGGCAAGACCGACTACGACATCGCTGTCTGGGCCACTCGCGTCCGCCTCTCCCAGCGCGCCCTGCCCACCGTCCTCGGCGCCCTCGGCCTCAATGCCACGGCCATTTCCAAGAACCTCGCCGACTCCTGGCCCATGCTCGCCGGTGCCGTCGCCGGCGGCTACTACCCCTTTCTCACCTCCGAGACCGCCGAGCCGGCCTTTGCTGGTTGGGAGCTGAAGATCGCCGCCGCCATCTATCACGTCTTCATCCCTGGCGCCCAGTTCCTCGTTGCCACCTTCATCCTCGACACCTGGCAATACTTCCTCCATCGCCTAATGCACGTCAACCGCTGGTTGTATGGTGAGTGCTTGTCCTCCGGCGCTTCCGCCACTTGAGAAACATCTCATTGCCCCTGATCAATGCGCTGACTTAGACCCCTTCTCTCAATAGCTACCTTCCACTCGCGACACCACCGTCTCTACGTCCCCTATGCCTATGGCGCCCTGTACAACCACCCCTTTGAGGGATTCCTGCTCGACACCGTCGGCGCCAGTCTTGCCTTCAAAGCCACATTCATGACCCTGCGCCAGGGCATCTGGTTCTGGTCCTTCTCCACCATCAAGACCGTCGACGACCACTGCGGCTACTCATTCCCCTGGGACCCCCTCCAGCTCATCACCAGCAACAACGCTGCCTACCACGACATCCACCACCAGCACTGGGGAATCAAGACCAACTTTGCCCAGCCCTTCTTCACCTTCTGGGACGGACTGCTCAACACCAAGTACACCGGATCTCGCAGCAACAAGCCCAGCGCCTACCGAAAGGAGGCTGACAAGGCCGACCAGACCGACAAGGTCGCTGAGAAGGACAACTAGAATGAAATGGACGACATATACTTGTTTTTGCATTCGGACACGGGATACATGAATCACCCTTGACACCAATCCTTTATTTGTGAATTGCCCGGATGTGCGATTCTAGTTCACCTATCATCATATGATCGGGGCGTTTCTCCCTCTTGGATTGTGGGGAAATGACATCAACAAGGACCAACAACGAACAGCTCGAAACTTGCGATAATAACATCATCTTTACATGGCCGGATTTTAATGGGGCTGGAGACACTAAGCGATTCTCATTACGCCTTGATTATTTATTCTTACTCTCCCGGGTCTCTTCTTATCTCTACGTCGCCGTCTTCTCATTCCTTCCGTTGGGTTCTCCTCCAGCTATACAAGCATGGGACCCAACAGACAAGACCTAGGGCGATGACTACGATTGGGGTCATTACTCCGAGGACATCCTCGGGCGGGATCCATCCCCCGCCCGTGGCTTATTATTTTTACAATTCGTGTACGATATTTCTTAGGGATTGATTCTTGGCGCGAAACAACCCGGCGGTAAGGAAGGGCGGCGGATGGGGACAGCGGGAAAGCATGCCGATTCCCATGTATCTTTTTTTTTGCTACTCTTGTGTCATGCGGGCGGGCTCGGAGAGGGGACAACGGAATGGATATCAGTTATCGGGTATCTTGGCATCAACTTCAAGCAACAAACCAACCATACAACGGTTGGGGCGGTGAGCAAGAGAGGGAATCGCGTGTTCCGGACTCGGACTAATAATGTATGTACCACGCAACACTTGATTGCCTGGGTAATTGTGCGGAAAGAGACAACCAAAATGATAACCAATGACCGTATACATCTGCAACAACCTCGTGCTCGTGTGTTGGGATGTGATTGATGGTGGCTCTCGTATGTATCAAAGTGCCTCCCGGGTGCTACGGATGAGGTCGTGCCATGGATGCAGAGGAATCGGACGACAGAGAAGATGTTCAAGGGTCGTGCGTTGTTGGCTTACCTGATGATGAGGAGGAGATTGGTGAGGCCGGACGTCCGGGGATGAGGAGTTGAACAATGTGACTTGCTCGGACATTCGGGGACAGGATGGCAATGGCAGGGAGAGGTGACGTGTAAGTGCGGTTGTCAGGAGCACCTGGATGAAGGGTAGAATATGTGTATTATCTGTCTAGAATATGATGCTAGGGGTTTAAGATGAGACGTTGTTTTTTCGATCAAGTCGGCATGGCTCCTCACATGGTTGAACTGATTAGAAACCAACACCGGGGATGTCGAAAGTGACAACACCAAGGTCAACCCACATACCCTATACCCAAGCGGATATCACGAACTTTGAAGTTGGACTATGTCAAGTGAAAAGAAAATTACTTGGATGAAATCATCCGTCTGCGAGTAGTTCTGTCTCACTCGGTTGCACCAATGAGTAAGATCAAAGCAATTCGATGAAAATAAACGCAGCGAAGCAGACAGCAAATGTGTTGTACCCAGACCAAGCATCTCAATAACCCAGATTACCTCAGTGTAAAGTCAAGGTATGTTACATCACAAATATCTTCAAGTGGTAGGTGTAGGGTAGCAGGACAGGGAGACCCCCACACTCGATTAGTGGTCAATTTCGTCACCCTTGAACGGCAACGTCTTAATTACATCGATCATGATAATCTCCGGTTCTCGTTAATCGTAGCTGACCTAGGCTCAAAAGACACGACGTGCAGGACATGTCATATTGATCAGCCCGCCACTCCCGACAATGGGTTTGGGATCCAAGCCACGATAAAATTCGTGTATCAAAAGCAAAAGAATATGTTTACGCCCAAGGGCCCTGCCTGGCGCTCGGGATAGCCGGCGGGGAAGGGATAAGGGGAGGGAGTGCAGTGGGCCGTGGAGGCTGAGCCAATGGAACGATTATCACTGCTCGCCTTGACCTTGAGCTTGGATTCTGGGTTGGATTAGGAGATGGGGACATGAACTCTGTGCTTGCTTGTTTGTTTCGTGCCGCCCAGACAGGATTGGGCTGGATGGTAAATGGGATGATTTAACTCTACTCATATCCTTTGGCCCTCTTCGTCGTGGGAGGACGTGGCTTCGGGCTTCCCATCTGCAGAGGCACAGGCTACGGGCGCAACAGGACGGCGAGGCAACTGTCTTTGGTGAATCACCCATTGATTAGCATGCAACACGACGGACAAAGAAAGCAAGCAAGAAACTCAATGCCGCACGCCCTGGTGAACCCTGGGCGATCGACGGCGCGTGAAGCGAAGCCCAGCAGTCGCAGGCGAGTCGTGAAAAGCTACGTACATCCATCGCTGCTGTGTCAACGCCCCTCGATCCGTCTCCATCGGCCTGCAGGCGTGTCACTTCGATATTTGATGCGAGTGCCATTTTATGGTGGCCTTCTGGAAGGTTTTCCCTTCATCAGCCCGTCGCCCCACGCTTAGCCTCAGCAACCCCCCTCTATATCCACTTCCTCACGTCAGTGGTGGTGACGACAGGGGGTAGAGGCGAGGAGGGAGAAGCCATGATTCGATTGAGGGCGGGTGAGCTGATGGGGTGGAGTGACAGATCTAGACCACTGCGCTTCAGCTGAAGGGGGAGGGATGCAGCGATCGTGAGAATTGTGCAGCCGTCAGCGTTTGTGCGTCCGGGGCGTCTTCGTGTGCATGCATATTGCCGTCTGCTAATCGCTGTATGCACTATCCAGCTGCATCTCGTTGCATCATGGATACCGTCCAATTTGACCCATGGTTGGCCTGGACAGCTGCATGCGCTTTGCATGTTTGTGTTGTGGCTGGCTGACGGAGGCTGACGTGGGCGACTTGATCACCAACCGAAGCTCAGCGATCTAAGCCTGTGTATGGGGCTGCACAACTCCCCCACAGTACGGTCCATGTCCAGCTGCTAATGCTTCAATAATGTCAACCATCAACATTCAACATCGTGAAGCCGCTTCCCTTGGGGCCTCGGGCCGGAGGCAATTCACGATGGGGCCGCAAGCCTCACAAGACGCGTTTACCAGGTTGTTCCCCATCAAACCGTACAGACCCATTCGCATCCAGGCCCTCCAACCTGCGACCTGAACAGGGCGACTGCTGGCCTGTTTGGGTTCGGGGCGCTGATCGTCGGATGATGTTCTGGTTCTGGTGGGCAGGCCAGGTTGAAGGACCGCACAAGCGCGCCGGACCACGGCGGAGCCAATCAGTCGCGCCCCTGCCCCTGCTGGATTACCGCAAATGGACTTGTACTGCACGCAGCGCCAATGCCGTGCTGGTGGCAAATGGATCGTTGGTGAACACTGATTAATGACCTTACAACGTAGGTAGTGAAGGGTCAAAACAATGGCGTCAAGGGCATGTCTTGGATGTCTTGAGACCAGCATCCTGTTGGAGACAGTTGAATTGCGGAAAGAGGTCCCCGGCGACTAGCTTTGTTGACGGGTGTTGTTTACTTTGTTTTGCGTGTTGCGCTCCTTTAGGCTTGTCTCAACATCGTGGCAGCGCCGTGTCATCCGGTGGCTCTGGGCCGGTGGTGCTTCATGATGCTGGCTCCGTACCTAACAGAGTCCCTCCCTACCTACCCAGGCACGTCTACCGCCCACCGCTGGCATGCGCTGGGGGACGCATTGTTTTCCTTGGGCTGGGGGCAACCAAAGTTTTTGGGCCCTGCTAACTATCTGGAGAGTTTGTTTCAGATGGTGGGATTTGACGGTGGGCAGCTACGCTGTGACTGGTTGTTGAGCAGTTCATTGGGGGCTGGACTTTGTGCCGGAGCGGGCCCCAAGACCCTGAATGTTCATGCTTACAAGGGCGTAGAGTTTGCGAAGGGATGGGAATGGTGACGAATTGACTGACAATATTGGATGGTTCATCAGCAATACATTTTGATTATGGTGTGTAAGCATTGCAGGTCAATAATCACCATAGTTCCTAACACATGCGCCCGACTGTCCCCTACCCGAGACAGGAAAATGCACCATTTCATAACATTTCACTACACCCATATCTAATGTCCTACAATCCAATCTCCATCATACCCGCCCCTCCCCGTCCCAGGGGCCTCTTTGGTTCGATCAGCCAACCACCCCCAGTCGATAATTAGAATCCGCTGGGCCTCAGGGCTCGGGCTAGGCCTGTCGCAGGTTAGCCCGCTTCAAGTCGTCGAGCGGCTGGCTGCCAATCCCACTCAGTGGCACCCAATCATGGCTTCGCTGGGCCAAGTCTTGCTTATGAACGACACCACTTGGCGCTCATGGCCTCCCTCCAAGTGGCTCCAGAGTGCCTCCCCCCCGCAGAGGGCGCTGGTCCCAGCTCCTGGGGCCCGTCTCCAGTTGACATGTCTCGCCTTTGGAGCCTCTCTTTATCCTCTCTACGCAATGATTTCCCCCTTCTGCCAGGTTGTCTCGTCTCGCATTTTGGCTTCGTTTGGTGAGTCTGCCGCTGTCTCGCCTTGTCTTGACGCCGGGTCCCGCATTGATTGTTTACGGTTTCGTCTCATTACCGTGTTTCATTCATGCCAAGTTGTGATTTCCACGCTTATTTCCATCCACTCATCCGGTCATCCATATGCAGTCATTTTCTGGTTGCGGCGGCCGCCAGCGGTCACAGCAAGCAAGCTGACTATGGACGTATTGAAGTGTCATTGATCGAGTATGGGGTATCACTCATATAACGTCAGACTATTGACCACGTCGTCACTTGTAACCCGAGATGAATACAAATGAGAATGATACTCTACGTAGCATGCACATGTTCTACTCCGCATCCAACCTTACGTAGTGTTGCTACTTCGGACTACGATGACTGCCTTGTTGCAACACCATCGTGGCACATCGTGTTCCCATCCGTTCTCACCACCCCCTCAGCTAGATTAACTGCGCATCTCATCAAGGACTGTCGCCCTACTAGCGGTACCGATGGCACTCCATCGATCGGTACACAAGCTGCACGCAGTCCGCATACCCCGTAGCAGCTAGTCTGTACTCTGCATAACCCCAACGATACCATGCAACTTGGAGGGCTAGGGGGTGATAATCCGCGCCAGGCCGCCTCTCGCTTCCGAAACCAGCCAAAAATTGAACGCCTCCTGAGCTGGCTCGACCAGATTCAGCCAAACTGAACACTTCATGAGCCAAACCTCGTGCGTGGATCGCAAGCTGTCAGCCGTCGTCTCTTTCCTTGGGCTAGCTGGACTGGCCTTGACCGTCATTCGCTCCTTTGCTCCTTCCCCGATTGCGTCAACCACGACAGACAAAGTGGCTTCCCCCGCGGCCGCACCTCGAGCTGCTTCCCTCATCTCCGTCAATTTCCAAACTCTTCCCAATCCTCCAATCTCCTTGGCTTCTCCTGCATTTTGCATCACTGCTGTGTTGGGCCTCCTGCATTCCTCATCTCCCGCGCCGCTGGAATTCGGCACACCCTCTCAAAGGAATCACTGGACCTGCTGGAACAGCTGGATACCGATTCGAGAAGCAAGAGCCGGCGACGACATCGCTTCGAGACACTCATTCCGGAGGACGGCAAGGGATCTGAACGAACCATTGAACCATTGAACCACCACAACGGCTACGCCTCACACTCCCGAGACCACGAAACACCACCACTAGACGACTGAGACGCCCACTTTCACTTTCTAAGTACCTCGTACGTACCTTGACGGACGTCTAGGCACTTGCAGCACGTCAAGGTTCACAATCGACAGCGACGGCGATCCGACAGCAGCAGCGTCACTAGTCGCCCCTTACGTGGTGCTTCCCCCCCTGGGCTCCCACGTCTTCCGAGCCACTGTTCCGAACTCTCTTGTTGCCCGGTTCACTACGCCTGGCCCAAGCCCCTGTCTCTGTGTCTCTGGGCCGGCTATCCACCCAAGGTCTGGCAATCTGCTAAGCGCCAGCAACCACGCCGTGCCCCATAATTCTCATCCAAATTGAGACCCGAACAGCCCATCCTCGAGCCGGTATTCGCTCAAGCACAGTCTGCAGTTCGTCGAGGCGCTTACTGCTAGTCGTCTCTCGCCTGCCATTGGTCGGCATCATCCTCACTACCGACGCTGTAATCTGGATCGCGAACTTCTGCGTTTGTTGGAGCATGCAACCAGCGCCTTCGCGTTTCATCGCTTGCTATACTCGTCGCTTGCGAGGTTCTCAGGCCCAAAAGACTGTTCATCTAGACGCCGACGTGGGCCGATACCCCGTAAACCGGACGTGCCTTGCAAACTGAGGGACGGGTTCCTGCATATTTACACCAGGCCGTCGCCCAACCAGCCGTCATGGATCCCTCGACGACTCTTGTTACTTTTCATTTGTGAGTCTGGACTCTCTCTCGTTGCTTCTCTTCCGCATTCCCTAGCCAACTCTTCTTTTTTCTTTTTCTTTTCTTTCATTTATTGGCTTGGCTGCAATTTGCCTCTCGTTCGCCCTTTTTTCGCTGGCCGACCCTCCTTCCCTGCCCTCTGTATATCCGAATTCCAGGGACACCAGGCTTTATTATACGATCGCACCTGTCTCGGGCTCGTGTTCAGTATTCACAGCCCCGTTCATCGATTCACGCGCTCATTCACTCTGGCCCTGGTCTGGTTGAGCTTGCTTCTGCGCCCTTGATCGCTCCCGTGGCTCCATCTTTCATCATTCCTTTTGTCTTGTCCGATTTATCGACCAGCTTCATTCTTAAGCGACCGGGACCTGTCTGGGGGTTTGTCTTAGCTGTTGTGGTATGCTTCTATTTTTTCCTGCACCTGCCCTGAACCCCCTTGCTTGCCTCCTCGACACCCTTGCGCCTGAGACAAGGGCCTCACATCGTACTATATGCCTTTTCCTTTTGGGGAAGTGTTTCTCAGCCAGCCTCCTTGAGTGCGTGGCAGTCGCCGTAACCTGGCTCTCAGAATGCGCTGGCATGTGTGCTCTCGCAGGCTGGGTTGGGAGTCGGGAATTCGGACCTTTGCTGGCGATGCAATGCAATATTGCTGCGTGGCTGCGGGCCGCATGGCTGCTTGAGGTGGTGCAAATGCAAGACCAGACGCAAGACGCCGCCCATGACTATGGAGGGATGGCGATAGCCTGGGTCTCAGTGCTCAGTGCTTGCTTCTGTGTGCATCTGCACATGCCGTCCACTTGTTCATTGTGGCTCCCCGCGAATCTCAGCTGTCATCGCAAATACCGAGCCTAGTGGCTTGTTTCACTCAATTTCCTTTTCGTCCCATTCTCCACGCCGTTGCCCGATTCTATCGTGCACTGAGCGCTGACAAGCAACCCTAGTCAAACACACCCTTCGATTCAGTCCGTGCTGCTTATTGGGTCGTGGGACAATTTCTCCCAATCTTACCCCATGCAGCGAGACGACCGGCGTGGCCGCGGCCAGTGGAGAGGATGCCATTCTTTTCGCGACATTTTCTGTGACGACGTCGCTGGACCGGGCACCCCGTATAAGAGGCACGGTGGTCTCAAGATGGGTCACACCTATTATTACTATGTACGTATGAATAGGGTCATCCACCCACTCATTCATTATCTCTCTCTGTCTCGACCATCAACCAACACGACAACACACTCCCTTACTCACCAAACCATTACCACTAATAACACACTCCTTTTACAACACTCCCAATACCCACAACACTTACAACAATCACAACCTGCTTAATACTTAATCATGCCCTTTCTAACAAAGAACCTCCAGTACGAGGTTGATGGTGCCGTCGAGACTCACAACCCAACTCTTCCTTCAACAACGTCTTGCCCTTATATGCCTGGCCAGACCGTCAACACTATGATCGTTCCTGTCGAGCACGCTCTTCGGAAGCGAAGTGCATCTCTTAGCTCCATGCGTCCCACCGACTTCATGACTATGAACCCCGAGTCTAAGTTTGCTACTCCCCGACCCGCTCCCTCGGCTCAGGCCGACAACGCAAGCTTCCGCCTTGGTTCATCGCCACTCCTTCACCACAAGTCATCAACTCGATCATTATCACCAGCCCCTGCATGGAAACGCTTCTTCTCTCGCAAGGTGACAAGCCATGAGGGCGAACGTGGTCGGACTCCGGTCCGCGAGGCTCACCCTCGCTCCGTTCCCGATGACTCGGATGTCCGATGCACGACACCGTCCGAGGGTACTCGCACCAGAGACATTTCCCCCGAGTCTCTTCGCCGTTTCTTGTCCGATGACGTTCCTTCACGGCCCGGTTCTAACCTCAGCGTGAGGCCAACGTTGGTCATCCCCGATGATGCGCCTGTTGAGAACGACAACGAGGAGGACAATGATGACGATGACAACTTTGCGACCTCGGCCATTTCCGAGAACCAGACCTACACTACCGGCCTAACTCCTCCACCGTTCAGACGAACTGTCTCATCCGAGTCAGTTGGTCGTGCCGCCAACAACCCTACCTCTCTCACCCTCATGCCCACGAGACCTTCGAACTTGACCGTGTACGAGACCCAGGACGTGCCGGCATCTGCTGTCATCCCATCCCAACCTAAGCTCGAAACGTTTTCCTCTGGCATGACTCTGTCTACCTCGTCGAGCTACTTCGCCTCTCCAGTTTCTCCCCAGTACCCAGACGACGATGCCCAGGCTTTTTACTACGACTGGACGGACGACGAGGACGACATGTTGTCGAGCAACAACAGCGAAATCACTTCCTTCCAGCCCACGGCTAGCACGTCCATCAAGACAGAGTCTTATGAGTGCTACAGCCTCCCTGAGCCTGAAGAGGAGAGGAGCAAGATCGCCGAGCCTCAACCAACGTATGCGAAGATCAACTCCCCTACCCTCCTCTCCCAAGGCCATTCCGATCTCACCGTTAGCGGTTCCAACCTTCTGGGCTCGCCCATTGACACTGGCCTGGATGACTTTGTCAGCGAGCTGGGCTGGATGGTTGATATCATTGGGAAGCGCGACTGAACAATACCAGCATCCACCTTGGTTAACAACATCATTTCCCCAAGAAAAAGACTCTTCTATCCGACCATGTAAACAACAAACTTCTGGCGTGGGCTCATGCCCTTTCCCACCCACAATCTCGAGCATTTAGAGGCGTTCTTTTGATTTGGGTTTTTTTTTCAGCGGATATATTCGACCCCGGCGCTATGACCTGGGCTACAGCAGCTTCCAAGGCGTCACATTCGTGTTTTCGGCGTTTTCGAGGGTGGAATAAAAGGGAAGAGGGCGCAAGCATCTTTGGTACTGGGATGCGTCTACATGTTTATGCCCTCTCCGACAATGGAGGATCCAAATGGGATGGAAAATCTGGGGAAACAAAAAATATTGGCATATACTCTGGGGGCAACACGGCGAGCAAGATGCTCAGGGAGACGGGATGTCATAGACACAGGTTTCGCAGCGCAGTCTCGAGAATGAGTGAATGAAGGGAGAGTGCTAGATGGTTTACTCTCATTTGACTCGGGACAAGTCTGAGGATTTAGATAGACCAAGAATGAAGCACACATGAAGCAAGACAAACTCATTTCCCTCATCAATGTGATGTGACCATTTTTCTCGATAGCTACTTCATCGGACATTTGCCTCTAGGCACCCACCCATTTATAGACTGATGTCTCAGCAGTGTGCTGCGGCTTTGGGCCAAGAGTCTCCGTTCACTCCGACGGTGATACTAGACATACGTCGCTAGACATGATAGACTCAAGTCTACTGGATTATGTACCATATCTTGGCTTTATGTACTATACTATGTTTAGTTTTAGAAACCCTCATGTCTATGGCTATTCAAGAGGTATATACATGAAGATGTTGAGCCTTAGTGTAACAGTGGACTTGAATGGAGGCTTTTGGCCTCAGAATGTGCCTCTTCGTTCTAATTCCTAGGTAAAGCGAACATCGAGAGCGCCAAATCTATGGATGTATTAGATGGCATCGTTCGTTGACTCCAGGCTCAAAGCCCGATTGAAGCCATTGTATTTGGATGCCCTCACACACGACCCGATGCGAATTCGGTATACATACACGCAAATCATTATCGATGGAGCGTTGGCAGTGGTTTGTGAATAGCGATGCTTTGTCCGTTTATATAATGCCCCGCCTAAACACCAATGTATTTATCATTTCCAAACCATGCTATTTTGTTGTGTCTTATGACGCCTCGTTTCGCCCATTGTGATGTGTAACATTACTAGTATACAAACATGCACTTCCTCTCATCTATCCGGTAATAAAACATATCCGTATACGCTGCTCTTCTGCGATGCTCTATTCATTTTGCAACCTCCGTTGGCACAGTTGCTGTGGTCGCAGTCGAAGCCGGGTTGGGAGTTTGTTGAAGTGCCGTGGTTTCGGCTGCCGGTGTTTCTGCCACAACTGGAGGCGGTTTGGATGCGACGGTGGAATCTGAGGTTTCGGGCGGTTGAGCCACCGGGGCATCTCCTTGTGGTTTGGGCTCAGGGAGCGATGCCTCTGGCGCCTTGTCACCCGCGTCCGTCATCGTCACATCCAAAGTCTTTGGGGTTTGCGGCTTTACTCCGAGTGCTTGGGCATCAGGGGCCGTCCTAACTGGAGCCTCCGGTCCCGCGGGCTTATTCTCCGCGGGCTTATCTTCAGCTGGCTTTTTGTCCCCAGCTGGCTGATTCTCAGCTGACTTGCTCTCAACTGGCTTCATTTCCTGTGGCTTCGCCTCAGAAGTGGTACTAGCCCCAGCCGTCGTCTTGGGGGCTTCTTCAACGTTCGTCTTCTTCTCGACCAATATGCCATCAGAATCCCCTTTCTCGCCGGTTGCCTTCTCATCGATGACTTTCTTGAAATTCGGGTTCAAAAAGCGCTCAGGCACGCCACGGGCTGCAATGGAGCCACTGCCCACCCAGGCATTAAGGACCTTGCTCCAGCGGTGCTCGCCGCGGCTCAGACGCTGAATTTCCCGGTAGGCGAAGACATTATAGTATGGTAGCCCTGTCTTGGGGTCACGGTAGCGAGCCGGGTGGTTTGTGATTACACATAGAGGTGCAGGGGAGGGCTCTGCGCAGAACAAGTTAATATAAGGCTATGAAATAGGTGGAGGCGAAACTTACTGCTGAGTTTGGTCATCTTGCGACCGAAGATGATCTGGGTCTGCACGGTGCGGTCCTTGATCGCGTTTTCGTCAAAGTTCTGGAAGACGATGGCATTGCGGGCACCTGTAGATGGCTTCGGAGGCTCGGGTGGCTGTACTGGAGTGACAGGAGCAGTGGCGTTGTTTCGGGCGGAAGGAGGTTCGGGAATGAGCTGGAAGTGTGTCTCCTGTGGAGGGAATGGGTTTGAAGTAGTCGTAGATGTAGGAGCAGGAGCAAGCGCAGGCGCAAGTGTGGGCTTGGGCGGCACAGGAGTGGCAAGAGAGGCTGAAGAACTGAGTCTTTCTGATGCTGCCATGCTTGACAGTGTGGGCGGACTAGGCCCTTGAGAAGTGTTTGGCAGAGCCAGAACATTAGACATGGGATTGCTGGTGCTGAAGCCTAGCATTGGCTGAGCACCGTTCACACTGATGCCCGGGGGAGGAGCGAGGATGGGCGCGGCAAGGACACCAGATGGCTTTGATTCAAGGGCGCGTGTTAACCCTGCTGAAGGAGTTATGGCAGGTCGCTGGGAGCTGATAGAAGCAGACGAAGGGGTAGGAGCTGGTGCTGGTGCGGCCAGGCCACTCGTGGGAGGAGGTGGTGTCGGTGCGGCCAAGCCGCTCGGAGCTGGAGCTAGAGTAGCTAGATTGATGGGAGAAGTTGGGTGGGTTGGAGGGGCGAGGCCATGAGGTGGTAGAACTGCTTGAGTCGGAAGAGCGAGGCCGTTGGGGGGCGGACTCGGTTGAGTTGGAGGAGCGAGGCCATTCGTTTGCGGACTCGGTTGAGCTGGAGGAGCAAGGCTACTGGAAGGTGTAGTGGTTTGGGTTGGGACAACCACACCATTAAACGGAGGAGACAAAGATGAAGGAGGCGATGGGGTGACAAGACCACTGGCGATAGGAGGTGGTGGAGGCGGCATCGCCATTAATCCAGGTGGTTCTTCCGTCTTGGATGTAGTCAGAGCCTCAGTTGAAGCAGCTGGAGTATCAGTGGGCTTCGCCGACATATCCTCAACCTTGACAGGAACTGTTGCGTCGCTCTCTTTCGGCAGTGGAGCGGCTGGGCTAGTAGATGCAGCCTCGGCCGGTGATGGTAAAGAAGTCTGTTGTGGAGGCTGATCGGACTCGGGCTTCGGCTTCGTGATACTGTCGTCTCTTGCTGGGCCCACTTCCTTGGCACCATCTTTGCCATCGTCTTTGCCGACTTCCTTTACAGACTCTTTGGCCTCCGCCTTGCCCTCTGTGCCTTTTAACTTTTCCTTCTCCTTCTCTTTATCCTTTACTTTCCCCTTGTCCTTGTTTTTGTCCACCCTCTCTCTCTTCTTCTTGGCGGGCTCCTCCACCACCATATTCCTCCCCATCCACTCGCCGATGCCGCTCCAGAATGTAATGACGGGGCCCTTGAGCGTCCGCTCATTGAGGGCTGCCAGTCGCGCCCGCCGTTCTTCCTCGCGCTGCTTCTCCGCCTCCTCCCAGCGGTTCAAGCTCTTGCTGTTGCGCTTCTCGACAATGGCCGCCTCGCGTAGGCGCTCCTCCTGCGTCATGGGGGGCTTCTTAAGCGCTTCCAGCCGTGCCGCCTTCTTTTGCATCTGCGCGAGCTGTTTCAGCCGCTTCGCCTCGCGCTCCACCATTTGGTTGTGTAGCTGCTCCTTGGACCAGCGGGTCGTCGACCGTGATGACGCTCGAGTCGGCAAGTCAGCCGCTGACGGCAGCCATGAGGTGCGTTCGGATTTCTTCTTGGGCCGAGGCGTAGGCTTGGGGGCTGGGGTGGGAGGGGCAGTGACAGGTGTCGTGGTGCCGATGCGGACCTTTTTGCGGAACTTGGCTGGGATGGCTTCCTGGGCTTTGCGTTTGCGCTGGGCGGCTTGTCGCTCCTTGGCCTGCTTCTCCAGCTCCTTCTCACCCTCGAGGTCATCATCCGCGTTGTTGTTATTGTCCTCGTCCTCCGAAGACGAGTCCATGTGGACGTCGGACCCATCATCGTCCACATCGGTGAATCCCTGGTCGTTCTCATCCTCGGCGAACAGCAGTTCGAGGTCGGAGTCGGGCTCTTCGTTGGCAAGCATCGACTTCATTCGGTTGCCAGCCGTCGATCGGCGCTCGCGTGTCGTAGCCAGCCATTTGATCTCGGGCTCGGGGTTCGCCTGGCTGTCAGAATTGCTAGCTTGGCCGACGCCAGTATCGCTGTCACTGTCGCTGTCGCTGTCGCTCGATGAGTCGGGGGATCGGGAGTCGTCCCTTCCCGAGGGCTTGGATTCCGACTCCATCGCGAAACCGTCCGATTGTTGAGACCAAGATCGATGCGTTAGGAAATCACATGACCCTACGTGGGTGCAATCTTGCGGCTTTGGAGCGATCGTGTGTGTTTTCTTTGGTGGAGGTGGATGGTGAAGGAGATGGGAAGACGCGCTTGGTGGCTAGAGGGCGTAAATTATTTTTGGCCGCTGGTAGCCTTGCACTATGGGACATCCGATATGCCGCCACAATGCTATCCAATAGTTTGACCCAAAAATTGCTCCATCTCGAAGATCAGATTTACAATCTCGCCAACTATGAACCTAGAAGGCCGATTCAACAAATTGGTTTCTGAAGAAAAGAAGAGGAGAGGTCTTCATTCCCTTTGGCTGCTACCCCGTACGTGAATTAGCAGATGATGCTAGGATAGTATGTAGCTGGCATGAGTATTGAGACGCGATTTGCGTAACCTTATTGGTTCAATGATCATGTCATGATACGATATAGTATGAAATTGATGTAAAATAAAATATTTGCATACGAGCGCAATGGCATCGTCAATCTCTTTGTTTCCCAAAGTGGGAGTTCTATCTGTTATCTGTGCTGTGCTCGTCATAGTACCGACACTGACCTTGGTCCATTCATTGCGAGAAATCCAACGCCCCCTAACCAACCCAAACCGAGACCACTCGGTCGGCCCCCATGCTTGTGAGTGTATATGTGTATATGAGTAGGAGTATAAAATAATTCCTAATGTTAAATCCCGCTTCTTGGACCAAAAGCAACCAAACTTCGAACGCCAGGCATGGTTGCGGTGGAGCTCACTTGCTCTCTCGACGCAACTGCCATTGAAATAGCAAACCGTCGCATCCTATCCCTTCCGGTCAGGGGTCTAAATGTTGTATCCCAAATTCTCAAGTAGTCCTTGGACTCGCTACATCTCATCTGGCCAGGTTTCCGTCTCTTCTCCATCCCACTCTTTGCAAAATCCAAGCCAGCTACGACGAAGACATGTGGGCTCTGGAGGCGAAGCGCTCGAAGGAGTTGTGGACGTGGCCGTGGGCGCGCTAGTCATCGATGGAAGAGTAATAGGGCTTGGCTCGACATTGGTCGGCTCGACCGCCTCGTCCCGACAGCCCCAGAACCTACCAGGCACGAGGCAAGTAGTGGATGGCGTGGCACTGGATTCGGTTGTCGTGGTTTCCGTCGTGGTTTCCGTCGTGGTCTGATCCTTGCATCCGAACCAACCAGGCGTCTTGCAGGTAGAAGTGGAAGTGGAAGTGGTCGTGGTCGACGTGGTCGGGCCTGGAGTTGTTTGGTCAAGGCAACCCCACCATCCAGGTGTCTTACACGTTGTGGTTCTAGTCCGGGTCTTGGTTGTTGTCGTGCTTGTCGTGGTTGTGCTGTCAGTCCCGTTGCTCTCATACATCTTCCACTGAGCACAGTCTCGACATTCCGGGGTGCGGCGGCACTCAGGGACGTCGTCATACTTGGTGATGACATCGTCAATGACGGATCGAATCCTGTGGGTACCGATACCAACCCGCCATCCCTTGTCTGCAACAACGTCGTAAACACACTCGAAGCCAGTATGACACGCAGATTCCATGGCGTAGCCTGCAAAGGAGCATGAGGCCGTAGCTCCGTTACATGTGCCAATGTAGACGGGGTCTGCAGTATGGCCAAAGTGATAGGCGCCAGTGTTTTCGCGTACCTGGGGGAATCTTGGATCCGCACCAGGAGGATTGGGCAGGCCCAACCTATGTACGGGGAGAGCTTCTGGGACAGCCTCGAAAGTGACGACAGGTAGACCGTAAGTCAATCCCAGCATTGACGTAACAGCGCCGCCCAGCGAGTGACCCGTCAACCAGACCTGGGCATTGGGATATAGTTCCGTGACGTTGGAATACAGCTCGCGAGCAGCTGTGTAGTATCGGTTCTCCTCCCGCAACGCGTTGGTTACACAGGTGGTATTGCAGGTGAAAGTATCAGTGGCGCAATCACAGACTTGATGCCAAGTCCACTGTCCCTGCTGAGCGCAACAGCAACTAAAGAAGAGGTTGTCGTTGACCTTGTCATTGGTGGTGGTGCCTTCGCCATCAAAGACAGCCATGGAAGTGCCCTTTAAGCCGATGACGATGGTCGAGTTGGTATCGTCGGCGAAGACGTGACCACGGAGACCGTCGCTTTCCCATCCGAAGTCGGCAGTGCGGTTGAAGTGAGGCCCAACGTCCTCCCAGTCTGCCTCGGTCTCATTTCCAACATAGGCGTTGGCAGTCATCCTCGCGAGAGTTAGGACAGTCCCTTTGTCGGTAATGTCGGGTGATGAGACCTGGTCGAGGGTCCATGCCGATGCATCCAAGACGGCCGCATAGCCCTGTCGCCGAGACTCGGCCACTATCGGATCGACGACGGAAGGCCTCCGGTCGGCCAGTCGCTCTATCGACAAGGCGCGGCTCTTCGCTTTGAGCCCAAAGATCTCCTGTTCATCATAGCCATCCTCGGCAGCCAGGAAGACCCTGTTGTTTTGGTCAACGAGGTCCCTCCTCCGGTGCAGTTCCGGATGCCGGTACGTGCCGTGATGGAAGATATGTCGTAGGGAGAAGGTGTGTTCGGCGGGCGCAGGGGCCTCGGGATTAGGAAGAGCTGGGCCGGGAGGTAGCAGGATTTCGTCGCTCAGGTGTCGAGCGCTGTTGTCGGCGACGACGAGCGTTGGGGCGAAGGCGAGGAATGATAAGAGTAGGGCCGTGGAGACCCGAGCGGTTGAGGCGCACCTCGAGTTGGGTGACCGCGCACGATGAGATGTCATGACGGTTCGGACCATATGAGATGGGAAATGTACCAGTGACAGCAGAACAGATGCGGAGAGAAATTGATGGGTGAGAGAGAGAAGTAGAAGAATGAGCGTGGTGATGATGAGATAGAAGAGAAGTGATGATTTGAGTGGGAGGTCGGTGCTAACGGAGAGGCGGAGGGTAGCCAACTGATGTTGTCATATCTGGCACGCGGGCGCTATCGCGGGTGGAGCAATGCCGAAAGGGTCGTCATGGAAGAAGTATCCAGGTGCCTGGGAACGAAAGCCTTCTAACGGCTGGGATGGGAGGTTGATGGAGATGAGGTAGCACTCCACGTTGATCACAGTGAAGAGTACATGAGAAAAGCTACTTGACTAACGCATTGCGTTAAAGGGCCGGCAGACAGGCATCCAGAAATACCTTAGCGTCTCAGCATGGCTCGCCCATGTGACCCCTTGTCGTTCAGATGCGTTGGGGTTGCTGCGGTCTCTCCGCTCATTTACTGGGGCAGATAGATGCAAGCAGGTACGTCTTCAGCACAGCCTAAGGCTGTCTTTTTAGTGGCTGATGCGCCTAGCGTCCCCTGCAAACGGGTGAGTCTAATGCCTAGCAGCCTGTGACTCTGGCAGGCTGAAGGCACCGTAGGATACCCACTACCTTAGGTGATGGTGGTTTTATGGGGGCTTCTCGCCCCTACCTCAGCTGCAAGGTGCTGCTGCAACAGGTGGCGCGTGTCTTTGGCGTGACCACGAAGCTCTCTAATTACCAACCTTGCGACCTAGACGTGCGTCTCAAATTTCGAGTTGATCCGATCGCATCTTCGTCGCAACGGTGAGAGAACATCCTCTTGCACCAACTACCCCCATCTCCCCTTCTATATCCGGCTCTTGGAGCTCCGCCGTCGCCATGACTGCCATGTAAGTTTCCCGTCGATATTCAATTTCTGTTTTCTCGGTCGCTAGGGAGACCAAAGCCAGGGCGAGGCCGAGCCAGACCAAAGGCCATACAGAAGCTGCTGTCGCTGCCCCTTCTCGTCAGAATACATCGCTAACTACCGCTCTTTTATCGCTACAGCGAGAGCTTCGACAACATCTACTTGGACCTCTCCAAGGAGAGCGGCAAGTGCAGGTTTGCCGAGACGGGATGCGGCTGGAAGCCATCCAGTGGCGGCGACACCTTCACACTCGACCACGCCAACATCGCGGCCGCACAATGGAGTCGCGCCGCAAAAGGCTACGAAATCAAGATTCTTCAGCGCGCCGGCTCTGGAATCGTTCAACTGGACGGCTTCCAGCAGGAGGACTACGACCGCCTCTCCAAGGTCTTCAAGAACTGGTACACCACCACCCTCGAGAACAAGGAACACGCTCTTCGCGGCTGGAATTGGGGCAAGGCCGAGTTTTCCAAATCGGAGCTCACCTTCAGCGTCCAGAACCGTCCGGCATTCGAGCTGGCCTACTCCGACATTGGCAACACCAACTTGGCCGGTCGAAACGAAGTCGCCGTCGAGATGACCCTGCCCGCGACCGCCTCAGCCGACACAGGTGCCAACCCCCAGCTGGGCGGCGCTCGCGCAAAGGGCACCAAGGCGGCTGCCGGTCGTGATCAGCTCGTCGAGATGCGCTTCTACATCCCTGGCACCACCACCCGCAAGGAGACGGAGGGCGAGGACGCCGGCAGCGAAAACGGAGAGGAGGTCAAGGACGCGGCCGCTCTCTTTTACGAGACGCTCATTGACAAGGCTGAAATTGGCGAGACGGCCGGCGATACCATTGCCACCTTCCTAGATGTCCTGCATCTCACCCCCAGAGGTCGTTTCGATATCGACATGTACGAGGCCTCATTCCGCCTCCGTGGCAAGACGTACGACTACAAGATCCAGTACGAGGCTATCAAGAAGTTTATGGTCCTTCCCAAGCCCGACGAGACGCATTGTATGCTCTGCATTGGCCTCGACCCTCCCTTGCGCCAAGGCCAGACCCGCTACCCCTTCGTGGTGATGCAGTTCAAGAAGGATGAGGAGGTGACCATCGACCTGAACCTCAACGAGGACGAGCTCAAGAGCAAATATCAGGATAAGCTGGAGCCTCACTACGAGGAGCCCTTGCACCACGTTGTGGCCAAAATTTTCCGCGGCATCGCCAACAAGAAGATTTCGTCCCCTGCCAAGGACTTTATCACGTATGGCTTACTCTACCCCTTTTCTGCTTTCGTTCACCACTGACTCATGCTCATTTGCAGACACCGCAACCAATATGGTATCAAATGCGCTATCAAGGCCAGCGAGGGTTCCCTGTACTGCCTAGAAAAGGCGTTCATGTTCGTGCCCAAGCCGGCCACATACATCGCCTACGAGCAGACGCAATCCGTCACCTTCTCCCGTGTTAGCGGCGCAGTTTCTGCCCTCTCCACGTTTGATATCACTGTTCTTCTAAAGAATGGCGCTGGTTCATCTCAGTTCAGTAACATTAGTCGTGAGGATCTCAAGGCCCTGGAGAGCTTCTTCAAGCTCAAGGGCCTGCGAGTTAAGAACGAGATCGACGAAGATGCCAACATGCTGGCCGCTGCTCTGCGTCAGCAGGACATGGATGACTCAGAGGATGAGGTCGTGGGCGCCAAGGCAGACCGAGGCTCTGCCGACGAGGACGAGGAGAGTGTAGACGAGGACTTCCAGGCAGACAGCGATAGTGACGTGGCTGAGGAGTTTGACAGCGACCACGAGAGCTCTGGTTCTGGCAGCGGAGCCGACAGCGGTGTAGAGAATGAGGACGACGATGACGATGCCGACGGCGACGAGGAGGAAGAAGAAGAAGAGCGCCCCAAGAAGAAGAAGAAGACGGGCTAGGAGTAATATATGTTTTGTAGCTTGTCGATTACCGATGAAGTTACAACTGCAACATAAGGGGGGCGAAGAATTAGGATGACGGATGAAACCCGAGTTAGGGAAAACTCTCGGTTTGATACAAAGAGACGAAACGGCGTTCAGGCTGGAAAGACGGTCAACACACATATGGGCTCATGTAGAAGTAGCAGCAGTAGCAGCAGTAGCAGCAGTAGCAGCAGTAGCAGCAGATACAGATGCAACTCGTGGATTTCCTGGAGGGCCTCTTTTCTCTTGTCTCTTGTCGCGTGTGGCTTGTTAGTGGGAGGCTGAGGATATCGAATCGGGCCGGATGCGATTGGACGAGGGCCGTATCAACTCTCAAAGGAATGGTACCCGTCCAGACTCTAATAGAGTGTGGGTAGGATTTGTTGGTCGACTCACTCTGACTGGCTGGGTGGCTCTCTGAGTGGCTGTCTAAGTGGCTGGCTGGGCGACCTCGATCTGAGAGGTCAAAGCAAACTCCAATATGCCATTTCTTGGCCAAAAAAAATTCCCCTTCCGATGCAACACGGGAGTAGCAGCAAGGCGCCGAGAGTTGACCGACGACTCCATCATCCCGAAGCGGGCACAGGCTGCTCTCCGTGCCAGACGAAGGAGGGTTTGCGAGAAGCCCCGAAATAGTTAACAGTTGACAGTTGACAGCTTTGATCGCCGATCCCACTCTCTCATACATTGCCGCGTCGCAACCCGTATGGAGAAGCATGATGACAAGAAAGTATAAAGGAAGGAGAAAAAAGAAAAGAAAAAGAAGAAAGGAAGAAAAGAACCCTTGATCGGCCATGATCCGATGAGAAAAAGCAGTCGGTCGCTTCCGCGCGTCAACAAGCGAAACTGGACCAACGCACGCCATAATCACTCTCTCTACCAACGCCCCCTGGCCTTTCACATCACCAAGAAAAAAAGTACGGTATGCTACCAGTACAGTATGCAAACACGCTCTCTTCGCACACCCCATCGCCCCCCGGATTTGCGTCGAAGCCCGAGATTGACCATGTGTGGTTCGGACATGGGTCTGGCTGGATGTGAGGGGGCTTTGGCGCTTTTTAGTCCTGCAAGCCCGTTTTTTTTTTATGATCGACCGCTTGATGAGGGTGTCGTCGATGTGACGAGGTGTATGTGTGTGTGCGATAAGTGTGCCTGTGTGTGTGTACTGTAATAAGTGTACATGTAAGTGTGTGGCATGTAAGTGTGTGGCATGTTTCAGGGTTGCTTCTGCGGATGCAGGTGAGAGGGGGAGTGTGCCGATGTGAGGCGTGAGTTGTGAGATGTGAGATGTGCGGACGAGTTGCGAACAATCCGAGTTGTCTTATTCTACAGAACCTACCTACTACCGTACGCACAACCGAGATTGTATTCGAGTCCGCCCATGTCAGAGTCAACAAACAGGCCCGGGTTGATATCGTGTTGGGTCGAAACCTCTTCATGCTGCCGTTTATTGCCCTTTTTTGGCCTTCTTCGTCCTCAATCCTTGCTCTCGGGGCAAGGCATCAATCGTTTCCCGCGTCGTGAACAGCGACTCGTATCCTGGCGAGCACATATATATCTTCCTAGACACAGCCATGTATCATATCGCGGCCAAGTTCCGACGAAATCCCACGAGTTTGAGAGGCACTCTTTCATCTCTTTTCAACGCCCGTTCCAAACAAGCAATCTTTTTTCGCATCTGGACGCTTTCCCCCAGCAAAGTGGAAACAGCCCGTTTGCCAAGCCCGGAGTTGCCGTCCGCCTCCGACTCAGAACAAAATATGCCCTGGAGATAAACTACCGCTAGCATCGTGAAAATCTCTCTGCCGAACTTTAGTGTTGACGAGACCCGTGGGCCATCCTGACTCTTGTTACCAAACAAGGGAGGGGACTTAGCGTCCCCCTCGAGGAGGCTCCTCTGCGGCTGCAACGTCGCCCATATTTCCTGTCGAGGGACAAGCCCTGCGTTTCAAGCTTGGCAGCGATCTCTCTAAATATACCCTCGAGCCGGGTAGGGAGAACTCGGCTCGCTGTGCTACGTAGAAGAATAATGCCGTGCGTCTTCTGTCTTTGAAACGTATACCAAAGCCGAGTGGTTCTCGTCTAGACAACGAAACTAACGGCAACCCGCTCCAGCATATTCCTGCATGCAAATCCCTCGGGAGTTACCCACCCCTGCACGGCGGCGATATGACAAATCCGTAATTCCCGAAAGCGGACAGCAAGAAGAAAAGAAAAAGGGAAAAAGCAAAACAGGCATTGCGGGTTCCTGGGACTTGTCAGCTGTGGGTGGTAGGGGGGTTACATGCGGTGATGCCAAAAGGCTTCGAAATGCCTTGATCCACCACGACAAGGCCAATCGACTTTCACGCTGAGGACAGTCAAGGTAGATAAAGTGAAGCGGTTAAACGTGGCAATCCGGCTGCAGGGAGCCATGCTTTTTTCTCCTCTCTTTCTCCTCCGTCAGGCCTTAAAGGGTTCATTATAGCATCAATAGACTCGTTCGCAGATGATCAACGTCCGCTTCGAGCCGTCCCAGCCAAACATGTAATCTAAATGGCTGCATTGATTGGAACTCCAACCCCCAGGCGGCTCTGCTCAATTCTCCGCCTAGTATCTCCGTCCCCCACGAGGAATTGAGTTTGTTCTATTTTTTCTGCGCCGTCATTTTTTTTCTTTAAATTTTTTATTTTTTTCGGCCCCCTGCTTTGCCTCTTTTTGGTCCTGCAATACCCATTGCTGTGCCTCGCTGGTGCAGAATCCAGGAGCCGTGCGTCCACTTTTATCCAGCAAGGGAACGCAATCCTTTCAATAGACTGCCAGTTCACAAACCAACAAACGCAGATGCAGAATTGAGAGAAAACTGTGACAAGCAACTTTTAGCGCCTGTGTTGTCCACTTTCTTGTTACAGGGGAAATTTTGGTGACATTTGCTGCCAAAAAAAAAAACGCCGGGGCGAGAGCACCACCAAACGGTGACTATGGCTGGTACCAACACCCTACACTAGGCCATCCTCACCTATCACCAACAACAAATTCTACTTGCTAGTGACAATGGCAACGGCAGATACAACTCGACAACCCGCAGACACAGCGAGGGCACAGTGACAGCCACGGCGAACGGTAAATATGACGTCGACTTAACTCGTCCTAGAGAGAAGAAATTGTAGCAAGCAGTCTGAGCAGTGTGCCACACCAACCCACAAAAAACCGTTTCTTGCGTCCCATCCCGCCTCAATCCCCTGACACCACCTACAGGTAGACAAGAGACACCAACCACCCACTTGCGTCTCTCATGCTAACGGCTGCATACAAGTCACATAACAAGTCACACACGCCCCCATCAGGCCAAGACAAACCGGAAAGACGCCAGGGGAAGCTAGCAGGAACAAGACATCAGCTTTGGTCCCTTTTGTCCATTTCGTCCCTCCTCGGCCCTCTTTTTTCTCTTCTGTCCCATGCGGTGGGGGACCTTGGAGGCCGACTTGGACTTGGATGTGGAGGCAATCGTGGAGGCAGACATGGACAAGAAGCCAACGGGCTCTGGGAATAGGATGTGTCTGGGTCCAACTACGTAGTAGGACGTGCACCTGCATGGTTAGGCCAAGGTGTTGTTGGACGCACCATCGACTAACAGAGTAACTCATGTTACGTATGGATGGAGCAGGCTGTCCGGGAAGACACCCCTGGAGGAGATGGATGGACGTACTGGAGGGATGGGGATGTCTACCCAGTAGGCAGACCAAGTATCTACCTCCGAGACAGGTAGGTAAGAGCCACGACTGGGAGGGATGTCTACCTAAGAGGGATGGGACGTCTACCTAAAAGCCATGTCTTCCTCGGAGCCTTGGAAACATGTCTAGGAGGGCCCCCGGTATCGCCAGCCACACCCCCGCTCCTCGGTTGGCAAACCCAGCATCAGACCACCCATCAGCTCTATTGCCACTGGCTAGAAGAGGGACAATGACGGTGGTGCGCAACGGCAAGTGCGTCTGCCGCATGTCGTCAGCCGAAAACAAGTGCGGCTGCAGTTGACAGGTAGGAAAAAAATACAATTCACCACCCCCATCAACAAGTTAACTATACTACTAGGTACTTACTGAACGTCCAACTATCCCATCAGGCAGTTGGCCTTCTTGCCCCCAGCAGACTCACGGGCTCTGGGCCTCTTTACAAGCTCATCTCATCAACGTGAGCTATGAACTGGCCGAGCTCAGGTGGTGTCATCTGGTGTCACAATGGCCATTTGCCCAACGCCCACCCCTTTCCCCGAGCCCTCTGTCTTAAAATCTTGGTCCCCGTTCATCTCTGCTCAGCCAGCCAGGTGGCCCGCCCTTCTACCCCCTCACCCCAGCCGTACGTACCCAGCCGTACCAATGGTACCAACCATGCCAGCCGTGCCCGGAAGTTGGAAAGCTAGACTGGGACGCACCTTGGCAAGGTCCCTTGAATAGACAGCAGGAGAAAGATAACAGTCTCCGCCTTGTCGTCTCTCCTTTCACCTCCCACCCTACCACTCACCCCTCCCATTCTCCCCACCGCCCAGACAGTGGGCGAGAAACGGGGGATGGCAAGGAGATCACGATTCTGACTGCTCAGAATATCCCAGGATTATATCGCGTGAGACGGGGGTTAGAGAGGCGGAGGGTCCATTCCAGGTAGACTTATACACGCTCGCCATGCGCCGTCCCGCACTTGACATGTGAGCTGGAAGTCTTCTCGGGCGAAGGCATCCAATAGCCTAATGGGCAGGGCCCTCTGACTGCCGATCAATCCTCAAAGGAGCTTGGATACCCAAGCTTTTCACCCTCGCCTACATAACCCAGCATGTACGACGGGCAGAGGTCCCAAAGTGGCACTTTGGTCTTGGGGTCTTGTGTCGAGGGCGGTAAGGGCGGGGTTTCTCGGCACCAACTCCAATTCCTACCTTGACTTCCTTGTAAATTGCAATTGGACAGGACAGAGTGGTCCAGTCTAGTGAGGCGTCAGCTCCAATCCACCCGCGGCTTTTCCCCGTTACTCATCCACTGGGCATTATCAAATTGAGCCAGCCTTAACGGCCGTCGTCTTAGTCTTTCAGCCCGTGCCGATTCCTCTCATTGGAAGTTGCTGCTTCACGTGGGAGAAATAGAGGGTCAGTCTCGCTTGACCCTACAGAGTCCCCAAGCCCAGTCCCAGCCCTAGCTTTTTGACACAGGAGTATCCACGACATTGGAGTCCTAAACGAGACAAGCGAGACGACGGTCAGAGGATTGTTGTCATCAGGAGCTCGAGCCACTCTGCTCAAGCTCTGGGTTACCATTGGGTATACCCCGTGACCAGTCGCTCGACCTCGGTACTCAGCTTTCTCGGAAGAGAGGAGAAGGCAAGGGAAGGTAAGACAGGAGACAGGAGACAGGAGACGGAAAGGAACCATCGACCCAGAACCACTAAGCAAGCGAAGGTGACTCGTCAAAGCCTGGACAGACAGGAGACAGGAAACAGGAGACAAGAGCACGCGCTGGAAGAAGAGAACGAATGGGATAAGGGGGAGTGACAAGAGAAAGAGACAGTGGGCAAATCCCGTGAGCCCCGTCGACAGAAAAGCCACCCTAACCAGCATGCAGCCTAACAACAATAGCAACAGCAACATCCCATCGACAAGTCGAGAGACGGCAGAGAGGTGCCAGGGCTCAGGGGGGCAGTACCGGACAGATCGGTAGACCTACTCGCTCATCTGAGTGGAAAGACATCCGATTGTGTCGCTTGACGCTGTCTCGTGGTCACGAGAAATCTCTTCAGTGGGGTGACTTGGGCTGTGGTAGCACGAGACGCCGGCAGAGCCACCCCCTTGGAGCAATAGGGCCAGAGAACGATCGCCGGGTCGATTCCGATGCGGCTCTGTGCGGGTGGCGTTTGAACAGACCAGAAAGCTCCAGTAACGTCGAGTCAACGGGATCCTACCGTATAAACGGCCGGCTCCCCGGATCGGAGGCGTAAGTTGAAGGACGGCGCCGGCGTTGGCTCAAGCCGCGGGAGTCTAGTTGACACCGAAGCCAACCACGGCATCCAAAACCCAAGCTCAAGCTCAGGCCCAGGCTGAGCCAGCTGCAAGGAGCAAGCCACCGGCTCCCTCTTAAGAGACCTGTCACTCGGGGTCGACACACCCTCCGTTGGCCGACGCAACAGAGGACTGTGACCGTGTCTCGCCACGAAGTCTTGGTCTGGTTGCGAGAGGGATACAAGAAGAAAGCAGGCCCTCCCAGTCCCCCAGGTAGGTAGGCATCAGGATTAGCATCAACAACCTCCACGCGGGACATCAACCGACATCAACCAGTGGAACGCCAACCAGTGGAACACCAACTAGGAAGACGCAGACCCAGACACACGAACACACACCACGAAAGAGACGAGGCTCGAGCCACGCTGGTTACCCGATTCTAGACCAGACCCGAGCGAGCAAGCATCATCGATCCATCGATCCATCGTGCCTCGACGGCCCACCCTGCAGCCTACCATGGCGGGGGAGAACGAAGGCGATGCGTCATTCTATGACTTCCTCATCAAGGAGCCCGAGGTACGTAGCACGCCGGCATCCGATATTTCCTTTTCTGTCGCGTGAGGCCAGTCAGGGCCAAGAGGTTACCAAGACCCGGAAAGCTTGTTAGGAGGGGCGTTCGTGGAACATGGGATCATGGCATGTTGAGCACATGGCAAGTCGGCCCAGTGGTTGGCTGTTCTAGGCCTGCGGGTGGTTGCTTTGAGAGTGAGACATGGCGTCGTTCAACGAGCATCAGCTCAGTGGCTGAATCTCGAACCCAGTCTCGCAGAAGAGGGCTTGCGCTCTCCTGGGTCCTCTTCCGAGTCATGGCTCCTGACTTGCTATTCTTGCAGAGACGTGGACGGGGACGGCCGCTAGGACCGGAGAGCGTTGTCCATCTGGCTTAGTTTGCCGGGCCCGAACTGTCACTGTCTCGGAGACGCAGGTGACGGCGCACCTGTGGTGGTAACGATGACGAAACTGGGGGAGACAACAACCACCCAAGAGGGCCAAGACAGAGAGGGGAAGACGAATAGGGAGACGAGAATGAGGAGAGACGAAGAGAAAGTTGGTATACTCTGAGATAGGCGAGACGCGAGCCAACGGAAGCGAGTCGAAGCGAGAGCGCAGAAGGTGCGATGGAGGCCATGATTGGAAGATGGAGGGGGAAGGAACCAGAGAAAAGCCCCTCGCGTTCAAGGGAGGAGCGAAGAGGGAAACCAGAACGAAGCCGAGACCGAGAAAACTGAGAATCTTGTCACTGACGACCGCAACAAACAGATGCCGATGCCCATGTCGACCGCGTCGACCTCCGAAGACCGCCACGATGCCACGCCGAATACCACGCCGAATACCACCAGCCAGCCCCATCTCGAACATCTAGCCCGCCTGCAACAGCCCATTCCTGCCCTGAATCGAACCAGCACCCAGTCACAACGGCACCTCCCGAACCCAGTCGGCCCTGTGGCTTCCCACGTGGCTGCCCCGCCCCAGCCGCACCTCTCAGCTCGCCACTCCGATCCCGATCAATCACGTGCCGTGTCACGCCCCGGGCTCCACCCTCATTCCCAAGACGTCGTCCACTTACACGCTCACGACTTACACGCCCACGACTTGCATGGCCATAATCCTCATAGCCAGGCGCCTCTGGCGGCCGGGAGCTATCCAGCTCCTATCACTCTGGCGCCTGCAGCCTCCTCCATGCCCATGGACTGGGGTCTGTATGGCGTCGCCCACCCGTCAATGTCGCTGAATCCCTCCCCTTTCGACTTCGACGTCACTGGGACCATAATACCTACCATGCCCCATCACGGACAGCTCTCTCCGAGCGTCTCGGACAATATCATGGGATATGGAAGTTCCTTGGTTTCGCCCTCGAGCATTCATTCTCCGCAGGGCCACTATGCTTTTGGCAGTTCCTGGGAAGACAATATTGGCCCTCACGGGGGCAGCACGCCAACGGTAACCACTCCTGCGGCCCAAGTATCGACCAATCCTTGGACCGACCCGGACGATCTTCAGAAGGAAACTGACAATGCACATCGGTCCCGGCCAAAGAAGAACCCCCGCCCCCGAAAGCAAAAGAGCGACGCCCGCAAATCCAGTGACGCTGGTAACGCGGGTTCGCCAGACGCCGGCAGCCCCAGTTCTGCCTCCCAAAACAGCCGTGCCAGCGCCGCATCCAAGGCCACGTCTATGGCCTCATCTGTGGCATCTTCCAACTCTAGTCGTCTCAGCAAGCTACGCAGCGCCTCGCGTACCTCCAAGAACAGCTACACCAAGCCCACAGATACCCCCGAAGAGCGTCGCACCCGAGCCTCCCACAATCTCGTCGAGAAGCAATATCGCAATCGCCTCAATGCGCAATTTGAGTCCCTCCTCAACGCGCTCCCAGAGCAGGTCCGTACCGGCGGCGATGGCGACGACTCTGAGGGCGGCGGGCCCGTCGATTGGGGTGACCGCCGGGTGAGCAAGGGTGAGGTCCTCGAGATGGCCCGCAAACACATTGAGACACTCGAACGGGAGCGCGATGTGCTCGAGCGTGAGAAGATGGAGCTCCAGGGGAGCCTGAAACAACTCAATCACTCTGCTTCAGGAAGTGATGGTGCAGGAGCGGCAGCGGCAGCGGGAGAATACGATACACCACTCGATTTCAGCATCAGCATGGATGACGACAACGACAACGACAACGACGACGACGATGACGACGACGGCGACAACAACGAAGACAATAGGCCAAAATGAATGATTCTCGACCACCACGATCATTACCACACGGAAATCTAAACAAAAAAAAACACAAGATGACTCAAAAATTTGGGATGTATGGTTACGTCAACTACTCCCCTCTTTCGTTTGCTTTGGTTCCAATCTTTGCGGTTTTCAACTTCAAATTCATTCCTTTCCCGTTTTATCAAAAGCTCTCATTTCATAATTCAGGTATGGGACTGAATTCTTCAAGGAGCATGTTTCAGAAAGTACGTTTTCACGAACAGGCGATGTCGCACGAGATATTGGGGATACCGAGCTATGTATCAAGTGGACATGTTGAGCAGAGGGGGGGTTAGTATGGGTGGGCTGAGGGTTGGACTCTTGCTTCTAAAATTATGTTTTTGCCTCGTTTCCTTTGCTTCTCCTGTTTTGCACCGTGTTCGCCTTGTTCGTTTTTGTTTGTGGCTCTTTTGTTCATGTGTATTTTTTTAGGGTTATTGCTTTTGCCCTTCGTTTCTTTTCGGGCTTGCTCAGTCGCCAGATGATGGGTAAAACGAGTCACGTAGAGTTTTGGTTCAAGATGCATAGCTTACTTAGGCACTTAACACTTTTCATTGCGGGAGACCCAACAAGACATTTATAGATACAAATATGCAATTCAGGACTGATTCGCCAGCCATGATTTTCTTGTGATTGAAGGGCTTAATAAGAGAGGCCCTTTCGGATCAAAACGAGGACCTAGTATGGAAGAAAGTTGACGTCTCGGCTTAGTTGGCCAAGCCAGGCGCGGACCAGGCCGTCGACTCATCATCATTGATACATTGAGCTAATCACGGGCAGACAAACAGACGCGTCTTGGTTGTTGTGTTTCTTTTTTCTTTATATTGTAGTTGCAAGTCCCAGCACTTTTCAGCTTGAAGCTAATCGCCTTCCGGGGCGTTGGTACAGATAGCTTTGCTGCTGGTTTTTCTAGAAGTTCGTAATCCGTCACTCATCAAGGTTCGCATCCCATTCAGCCCAGCTCTCTTCTGGGCCATGGCCTTTTCTCCGCGCCCGTATCCCAAATCGATGCTCTCTCTCCTTCTGTATCTCTCTAGCCGCCCTCCAAGGGCGGCGTGGAACAAATAAAACCCAGGCCCCAATGTGTGGTGGCTCTTCTCTTTTGAAACCCTCCATCCGAAATGTCCCAGCTGCCAATGCAGCCCCACGTGTACGCCTCTAGTAACAATAGTATAAAGGAAATCAGCAAGACAAATGAGAATAAAGGCCGAAACGACCGGTGATGCGACGCCTTCTGAACCGAAAAAAGAAAATGGGAAAAAATTGAATGCTCGCAAAACTCCACCCATGAATAAGATACTCCACCACAGATGGTGGTGATGGTGTACAAATGAGGTACACAGACCAGGAGTTTTCCTGGCTGGGGCGTCCGCGTCCCGAGATGTATGACTGCACACTCGAAATGCCAGGGGAACCCAGCATTATGATGCGTCAAAATGTTGCAAGCGAGCGGCGCAGGGGCGGACAAAAAAAAGCAAACGCAAATATGGCATGATGGCAGCATATGCATTGAACCAACCGGATGACCCTAAATCCGGTCGCCATTGCCCTTGATATACGAGCGTGGGAACAGCGCGTACTGTCCGACAGGCGGCGCCTGGGTGCTCATGCTCGTCGTCCTGGCCCGAGGCCGTCGAGTCTTGGTCGGCTCTGGAGACCTCATAGTCGGCACGTCTTCGCGGACAATGGACTCGCTAGCATGACTCTTGTGGAGGGATCTCTTCCCAACCGGTACGGAGGGGAATGGCGTTAGCTCGGGAACGGTGTCCTTGTCCTGTGACGCGGGTGGAGTCGAATCCTCCTCCTCCTTGTCGCTGTCCTCCCGTGGGTCGGTGATGTGGGTTCCCGGCATGCGGTCGCCCGTCGCCTCCGACCAAGACCCTGCCATCTTGTTGAGCGACGTGCTGCTGGTGAGCCGGGTCAAGGTTGTCCAAGTCGAGTTGGTCGAGACGTGACGCTCTCCGGTGGAGTCGGAGACGGTCGTTGAGTTCGTTGTCGAATTGGTCGCTGTTGTGGACACGCTGGCTCGCTGCTGCAGCATGTAAGCCGACGTATGGTTCGCCGCTCCAAGGGTCTCATCATAGAACGCGCTGGACTTGAAGAACCTGCTATGGAACTCCTCGTCATTAGGGTACTCTTGCTTCTCGGCTTCTGTGAGCAGCATCTGGTGGTGGTAGTCGTTAGGGATGAGCAACGACGGAGACAGCGTAAAGCCATGGCTCTCCTTAAAGCTTGAGGCACGAGACTCGGAGCGGGTGTGCTTCAAGTTCGGGGGTCGGCTCGCTCTATCTCCACGCGGGAGTGAGAAGTTGTTGTTGATGGCTGTTCCTATAAGGGGTGTTGAAGCCTCTTGGCCAACAAGAGGGGATGCCTGGCTGGTAGGGCTAAGGGCCGGCACATCGTCACGGGATGCGGAAAGCATTCCAGGCGATGAGTGAACGGTGCTGGAGCTTGGTGCCTCACTCAACTCGTCATCCACCAGAGCCACCTCGACAGGGGGGGCCATGTCCAAACGTCCAACATCCAACGACGGGCGCTCCCATTCGTAGTTGAAGTTGGCATCAGCCTCATGCTCGTAACAGTAATCAATGTCATCTTCCCAACTCTCCCTGATCGGCGATACCGAACCGCTACCATCCGGCTGCCCGCTCCCAGTCGCACGATGGGCGGTAGAGGTCTCCAAAGGACCTAAGGTGTCCGATGCCCCGCTCATCCGTTGAGACATGGTGCGAAGAGCCGGGACCGACTGACTGAATCGAAGAGACGAGGTGTTGCTGGCAAGGCTAGCCCGTGGGCGATGGGTAAAGACAAAGTGCTCCTCCTCCTCTGGCACATCCGCCAGGGGTGATTCGTAGGACAAACCAGGGGTAGCAAGAGGCCAGGCTGCATCGTCGGGGGTGGTCAGAGCGTGGGAGAATCGAGTCTCGTCAACGTGCACAAAGTCGGATTCAGGCATGTATCCATGAGACCCAGCCAGGGGCTGTTCGGAGTTCTCGTCGAGGCTGAAGGGCTGTGGGCGACGGAAACCACCACTGGTTAAGGGTCGATCCAGATCTGAAGTTGGGCTACCATTTCGCTGCATAGACTGACGGCTCGAGACCCGCGGCGGTGGTACTGGGGCGAAGGCAGGAGAGATACTTTGCTCAATGGGGGATCTCGGGGGCCGGACTGGGGGCCGGGGCGGGCTGGCCCGGAGCTGCTCTTGTGACCGGGCATGCTTCATCAGGCGGCGAGTTCCGGATGCGGGTGCTGACTGGCGGGGCACCGGTGGAGGACGCGGGAGAGAAGCCATAGAGGCATCCTGACCGCCAACGCTCTCGGATGAGTAGTTTGGGAAGTGGATCTCTTGGCTATCGGGTCCTCTCATGGCACCCGGTGCGCTTGTTGGGCCCGAGACGCGCAGTGTTGAGAACTCGGCCATGAGTTCCTGGCGATTGCCTCGTTGGAGACTGGCGATCTGGTCGCGGGGCGTGTGCGTCACATGTTGGAAGTTGAAGGGTCCAGAAATCTGAAGCTTACGCTGGATTGCCGTCTCATCCCGAGAGCTCTTGCGGCGGGCGAAGATCGTTGGCATGAAAGAGTCCTTGAGGTTGACTAGAGAGTTTTCGCTAGGAGCTTCGGTTGAGTATAGGGAGCTTCCAGACGAGCTATTGGTACTACTTTCGCGTTTCGATTTTCCCGACTTGCTCGATTTGGCGCGACGGTGGAAGATGTTCTTTCCGATGACTTGTACACTGTCGGGTCGGTCCTGTGAGGGACTCCTGCTGGTCGCCGAACGGTTTGAGGACCTGCGAGAGAGAGGCATGTTCTCCATCGCCTGTTCCCAGCCGGCGCGGTCCGTGACTAGCAGCGAGGATGCGCTTGACGAAGCGGCACGGTGGCCGTAGGCCCGGTTGAGGTGAGAGGCTCGCTTCATCTGGGCATTCAATTGGCGAATTCTCTCGGGTGAGGGGGGACCATCAATGGCAGGTTCCAGTAGCTCAGTCATGTTGCGAGGAGACTGTTGTGGGAGGACGAAGTTGCCAGTGCTATTGTTGTTGTTGTTGTTGTCGTTGTTGTTGTTGTTGTTGTTGGTGCTGTTGTTATTATTATTGTTGCTCATATCGTGGAGGGTGTCTCCGGTTACGGTAGGGAAGGTCGGCTTAGTGAGTGCGTGGGGATTGGCGTCACGGTCTGAACGTCCTGTGTGATACTCTGAGTAAAAAGGCATGCCCGCAGCCCACATAGTGGCGTCTCGGGACCTCTAAGAGGCTGAGGGCGACGGCGAGGCGTGCCCTCTCGTGGATAGTTGACCACCCAGATCCAGAGTGGACGATGTGTTCTTGTTTTGTGTGAGGGCCGATACGAATAATAGTGATTCTGCGGTGCCACGATGCGACGTGCTCAAGGCGGGTTGTGTAAGAGCAGGCGGGCGGACCAAGATCGATCCTGTTGCAGGAGAAGCCGAGAAGGTGGGGGAGGGACCAGAACGGCCAAGGTGTCGGAGCTGTGTATTATAAGATGGCCTGGGAGCAAAGAGATTGATGCAATCTTGGGGCAAGGCGACTGGTACCCTCCCAAGATTAGACAAGCCTTGGAGCTGGGGGCTAGGAAGTGCTAGGGTGCTGGTCCAGGGGGACCCTCGACGGAACGCCGTAGTAGGGTTGGTGTAGCCCGACGGGCACAACCCCGGGAATCTGGGGGGAGGTCGCAGCAGGGGCCCGCCTAGCAGGATGCTGGGAGTCTGGGACACCGGGATGGATGCTAGGACGCTGAAGAGGTGGATGCTGGGACGCCGCTGGGATGCTGGGATTCGGGAATGGATCGATCAAACGGCCAAGGGGCTTTGTACGCCTTCCGTAGTCTCATGCCATGTTGGAGTCGTGGTAGGCGACCTGAGGTTGGCGGTGGTGCGACTGTGCAACTGCGAGCCTCAGCCCAAAGAGTCCGCGTTTGCCAGTCTTGACATTTACAAGTCTTGACGAGGCCGACAAAGATGGTGGTGCTGGTAGTGGTAGTGGTGGTAGTGGAGGATGCCACACACGCGCCCACACACACGATACGACACACGTCAAGAAACAAAAGGTTAAGTCGGGATGGTAAAGGTAAAAAAAAAAAAAAAAAAAACCCTTCAAGCCCGACAGAAGCAATGACAGGAGGGCTGGTGCCGAGGACTGGTTACTCTGAGATGCGTCGATCGACCGCTAGGACTGGCGTGCTCGCGGCCACGGGATGGCTGAGAAACACACAGAAACCAGAAACCGAAAGCACGACGAACGAGGAGCATATTAGGAGGCTTCCATATAGGACCGGGTTAATGGTGCGGCCAGCAATACGCAGGAGTGAGTGTCCGACAACAGCCAGAAATCGCAATGCCATCAGAGTCCAAGCTTTGCTGTGTGCCGCAGGCTAAGACAGGCGAGGCAGGACATGGCAAGTATCCGTCAAAACAACAGGCATTAGGAGGATCAGCGAGTGGGTTTTGTTTCGAAAGCTGGCTCATCGAGTTAGCTAGGTACTAAAAGCACCATCCGAGCCAGAGTGAGTGAGGTACCCAGTGATATCGGCCGCGTCCTGCTCAGGGCCTCAATGCCCTGCCATCTTGCACCGAGGCACCACTTCTAGCCCAGGTTTCCACTAGTCGGCCGGCCTGTGAGGGACCGGCTCCCTGAGCAATGCAGGAACGAAGCGGCATCAACTCCACTGAGGGTCGACGTCGACTACAAACAGGCATGTCCAAGCCACCGAGTGCCACGAAGTGGATGGAGTACGTACCGTAAGACTAACTGACGTATTACGCAGTCTAGTTGGTAGTCGTCCGTGGATACGTGCGCGTCCCGTGCAGACAAGCCCCCCTACAGTGCAAGCTCTGCATCTTCGTAAGGGCAACACAGGAAGCACAGGAAGCACAGGAAGCACAGGACAACGGCTCCGCCAGCCCCCGGCCAGGGACGGAGAGGGATGGAAACAGGACCCTGCAGCGACGACTCTAGGAAAGGCGCACTGGCAAGCCTTCGACGCAATCTAATGGGTATTTAGGAGTGCTGGTGGAGTGATATTGACGCGGCTGCGGCTGCGGCTGCGGCTACAGCAGCAAAGGGGAGAGACATTGCTCTGAGAGGAGAGACATCTCGAAGCAGAAGCGGGAGAGCCAAACGGAGCACAGCAGGATGGTCGGTGAAATGACAAGGGTATGCCCAGTTCATTACGCCCCGCCAGTACCTCCCACCCAAAGTCCCGGAGCCTTTCCTTCGAAGCCGAGCTGCAGGTCGTGTTCCTGCGCTCGCGGATATTTGGCGATACTGCGTCGTACTGCGCCGTTCTAAAAGGTAATAAGATTTCCCACGCCGTCTCGAGATTTGTGTGTCTGCACTGTCAGCACCAAGTGGTGAAGCCGGTGGCCTAGCCAGCTACCATTCAGTGCAGTGCCCTGCTCAGGCTTGGCCGAGCTAGTTGATGCAAGCATCCGGATGGCGCGCTAGACCACCATCCTCGGGCGGGTCCTAGGCAAAGGGCTTGGGAATCGCGAACAGTTGTGGTTCGTTTTTGGCCTCAGCTGGGCGAGTTCAAACAAACTACCACTGGGCGAGGACTGCACGGGGCCATATCATAGATTACCTCAAGGTGAAGGCCATTTGGGCACGTCAGCAAAATAACAACGCCTCAACTGTCGGCTCAACGGTAGCGTCGATTTCAAGGCCGTGGCTGCTCAGGGTCGAGATCCGGCTGAAGAAGCTGTGGAGGTGGTGAATCACATATCAGGCCAGAGGGACAGATTGTCGTCAACAAGCTACCGTTTCTGGACACGATCTGGTGCGCCTGTGCCATCTATACATCCCGGTGCGTCTTGGGACGGGCAGGTGATGCACAAGCTGCGTCAAGACCAACACGCCAGGCCCCAAGCCCAGACGGGATGGCCGTCAATGTGCGATAGGGTGAGGCGGCTGGCATTCGACATGGAACATGATAAACCCATGATAAACTTGTCGATGCTTGCCGTGTAAGCCCAACCACGTTCAAAAATCGACTCGATACGGTAGGTCAGTAGAAACCCAGTTCTCCAGTGAGTCCAGTCCTCGCTGGGAATGTGGGAGGCCCGAGGAGGACTCTGAAGGGGTGGCAGACTGGGGACCAAAACAGAACTAGGGGCAGTGTCCCACCAAGCCATCCCCACGCGGAAACAAGCCAGAAGGTAGGAGAAACACGACTCCTGGAACTAGGAGCAACTTGTAGGGACTGCTTTTAGTGCAGCGGGCCAGCGAACAGACGGCGCGGTACCCGGCTTGTTGTAGAAATCTGTTAGGACGTGCGGGTACTCCGTGCACTTGGCAACAAAACCGCGACTTGGCATGTCATACCCATCTTGACGGACCAAGTTGGGACGGATGAATTGAGATTATGCCATCAGACGTGACTCATTGAGGCGTCAGTCGGAAGCATCCAATCTCCAATGGGTCATACTTGAATCGCCGTATTGGTAATGGTACGTAGGAAGCCGTGTCAGGCCGAGCTGAGGTAGAAGGCCTCAGCGTAACGCAACAGACGCGACGCTCGAGGATGGACTACCTTGTGCTTCTGTTTGCTGAAGACCTTGTTGGTTCTCCAGTTGCTTGCTGCATCAGTCTGAGAAGCGAAGGGTCAGCAACCAAGACAGGGGCCGGGGCAAGGGCAACATCCAGCGGTCAGGGGAGAAGCACCGACTCTCCGAGCAGAAGGGGACAAATGCGGGTGAGAAGTGAGTCTGTGACTGAGAATTGGGCTCTGCATCGTTCACGGAGCTTCAGGGACCCCCAGTGACCAACAAAGTGGCCCAGAGGGTCGAGGGCCAAGACACACGAAATGCCATTGGGGGGCAGGCATGCCAGGAGAAACTGTGGATGGCATCATGCCCTGTCGGGATCCACAACCCCCTGGACCGAAGGTAGTAGCGTGGGCGCAGTGGCTCGTGGGATGTTTGTGTTGCCCGTGACGGAGCCAGTCGTCTGCAGGGACTGGATGCTGGGCTGGCGGCCTGAGGCGGCCGTGGCTCGACGACGGGGGCGCCAGAAGCCATGGAAGCTTCGATTGTGACGTTGGTGCTCAGTCTGTGTGTTCTCTGCGTTTGCAGCGCTTGCTGCGTCGTGCAGGTACGAAGTACATACAGACCACAATGGCACAAACCACCTCACCAACTGACAATTGGAGTTGGAGGCTGAAGGCGGGCTTAGGTACCAGTCATTGAGTTTGGAGACGAGAACTCCCGTACGGTTAGCATCCATTGACGCCACCTCATTGTTAGGATACCGGCACTCAGGATCTGCCCGCTCTTTGGACTTTCTTTTTCCCGTCGGGTGGGGTGTGTCCTGTAGGGTGTGTCCTCCCTATTTGCTTCTTCTGGAGCCTGGGCTTGTAACAGTCGTACGTATGCACACCGAGAGCATGCGCGTGCTGCGCAAAAGGAAGACGCTCTGGACGTGTGACATGTGTCCTCCTGGGCACCTTCCTTGACCTTTCTTTGCTGCAGAAAATCCTGCCCCTCCCCTGCCCTGAGTTCCTGCCCTACGAAGCAACGTGCATGACCCGTACCTTTTTTTTCTTGTTGGTGTGGATGGGCGGGACCACAAAAGAGGAAAAGCACAGTCAGCACAATTCCAAGGCCCAAGACGCAGGTTCAAGAACCAGGAACACATCAGCCATCGGCCATCGGCCATCGGTCATCATAATACGGGAGGAAAAGAGGAGGCCAGGAGGGGCCAGGGAGGAGAAGAGGAGGGGCGGGAAGGACCCATCCACACCTGGATGACGACAGTGGCCAAAACGACAAAAGTCCAGGCCAGCCATCCATCACCAGTAGCTCTCCGTGTATGCCCGTTCGCCCGTTTATGGAGTGCTGGCCGATGAATTCCCTCACGCCCGCTTGTTTCTGCCTGCGTTGCAATTCGTAGCGTGAGCCTGTATTTTCCCGTGTGCTAATGTCCGTTTTTGTCCGGCTATTCTATCGAGGTGCGCAACCTTTGGACGAGGTCGAGAGCTGCAAGCTGCCTTCATCTGTTGGTGGTGATGCAAAACGTGAGCTTGCTAACCAACTAGCCAATGATTGCTGGTGCTTGCGGGTGGCTTTTCATGCATCACAACGCCTCGCAAGCCAAGATCTGGGATTGAGGATTGAGAAATACGGTGTCGACATAGCGGGTGCCTAACTGGCCGTGGCTTGCTTACAATTTGTCACGAGTCGAAGTTGTCTTGCTCGGCTTGTCAAATCACCTTAGGGTAGGCAGCTTGTATGGCAGGTGGGTGCGTGCACTGAATATACGAGATCTGGATGGATCGAAAAGAACGTCTGTGTGTCTCCATGCCTGCCGTCTTTCATGCGTCTTTCAACGCGGGAACTTGTTGGTGACTGCGGAAGGAGCCGTCATCCGTGTTAGGCGTGTACTCGTAATCAAATTCGTCTTCGCCCCGTCACCGTGGACTCATGGATCATTAACCTTTCATCCCCATCCCCTTCCACGGCAAAACTCGCAAAGTGCCTCAGCCCTGGATAATTAACCCAACCCAGCCACCACTTACACGGTCGATATACCTCAATCTGCCAGCCGAACCTCTCGTTTTCGCACCGGGCTCCCTGGGGCGCACTCGGCACACTGGCACACTCAGGCCGAGCAAGTAGCTCCATCCTCCGAGCTACAATCCGGCTAGAGCAATCGCTCCAATCGCTACCCATCCCCTCAAATGCAGGTGCGGACGCACTATGAGAGTGCTTCGGCTCCAAGCCGAGCCTCCCGCTTGTCCACTTTGCATTTTGCACCTTGCATCCTGGGCGCTGGGCGCGGCGGCCTTGCGGCAAATGCAGCAGCATCCCTCATCCATACATGATGCATCCACACAAGACCCGTCCATCCTCGCCTCCCCCACAACATGCTCTTCCAAGCGGACGGGTCCCTAGGCCACTCCAACGGTCACCGCGGGCACAACAGGCGCGGCAAGTACCAACATGAGCACGGGCACAGGCACAGGCACAGGCACGGGCACGGCAGAGGTGCCGCAACAAACCAAAGCAACTGATACCCGCATGTTTGCTGCCGCATATGCAAATCCTTCCCCTCATCTCGGGAATACTACGACTCCGTGTAGACTACGGCGTCGCGATTTATGCAGCTCCTTGGCCCGAGGCACAAGTCGGTGTGATAGTTCCGGGTCATGATGCGTGTGAAACTCCCGCTTAGCAACGATCCCCCTTCTTGGGAACCCGCTGGACATGGCTTGACACCGCCTCCTCAGGTCTGTGCTACGAAGTGCTATCTTGACAGAAAGCCACCAGAGCAGACGGCACCCGTTAGAAGTGGAGGCACCGTGGAGGGGACGTGGAGGGACGTGGGAGAGCTTGACAAAGATACCCGATTAGACAGTTGGCATACCCCCGTCAGGATTGCTTGCCTCTGTCTGGATTCCCTGAGGCTCCTCCACTTCAACCTCTCGAGTCGGACGATGCCCCGAATCCGACACGACTCTTTTGTTCGGCCCTTGTTGATCCCCATTCTCGACAATGCGAAATCCCTGCGCCTCGCGCCTTGCGCCTTGCGCCCTTGTCCTGTCCCCAGTATCCCGTCGGTCATCCAGCCCTCCACCTCCCGGCCGTGTTCAATGCCCACTCAACCAGAATCCCAAAAAGTCGACATGCCCTGTTGGTGTGCCTGCTCCGCTGTTCGGAGAGCTAGCGCCGGGGAACTAGAGAGGGTTCCGTTGGTGGGCTGTACTAGGCCTCGTCGACCAATCTGTCTGGTGTCTTGCTCCCGAGCCCTTGGACTTCCCTGGACTGACGGAGGATGCAGTTGAGACTGGCGGGGTTATGTGCTATCTCAACCCTGATATGAACCCATCCCAATCCATCTGCCGAGTATCTGTCAGTTTTACCTGAGCACGACTGCTACCATAAACATGCCACCACACCATGGAGTTGCTTCCCGCCAACCCGGTCCTCCAAAAGCAAAGGAAGGCTGGCTTTTAGCGTCGCTACCTTGCTGTCGGGACGGAGCTCAGCGCCACGAATGTGAGTCCGAAGCGGCGACACTCGCTTGAACGACTTGGCTTCATGCCACAGCTCTGTCGCGAAACGATTTCGACAAAGTTTGTCGCCAGTCACCAACGGGTCCTCTAGCAACACACGATGATACCTCGCCCGAGTCCAAGGCTGGGCACCGTCAACGAAGTTGCCATCTCGACGATCCTTCATCGCCAACTGGCTAGCTCTGGAAGTGGACCGAGACGCTCACAAAGTTCATAAGCTCAAACACGTCAAGCATGGCGTCCCAAACGAAAGAGGAAACGTCCCATTTCCATCAAGATGGCATCGCAGGGGAGCCGTTGCGCCTCCGTCGCCCGATTTGGGTGCGATCTGCTCCACGCCCCGGTACCAAGGTTGACTGCAAGATTCGCAGGACGCACGCGAACAAGCAAGCGAACAAGCAGATCAGTCAATACAAATGAAGGCCTCGCGATTGCTAGCTGTCAAACTGCAGGCAAACAACCATACCGGACCCGAGGATTGAATGATGCCCCGATTGAGTCTGCTGCAGCTCCACATCCACGCCCCCTTCGCCTCTTCAAGCTCTTTACAGTTGGGCTGTGCTATCCCGCTGTCATGGATGAGTTCAACAGGACGCATGTGAGTGCGGCCGCTCTTGCACCGAGGAAGCACATGGAAGAGTGATCTTCATGTCCTTTCACCCTGTCGATGCTGTTCATGCTGTCCATCCTTCATCGGCATGAACAAAGTTTGCCCTTCTGACATCGACGGGGTACGGAGATGACAAGGCTTGTTAGGGTTGTAGAACACTGCTACGTACGCTCTGGGCAGGATCGACATGAACCGATCCACAGCATCATTTCAGGACCATATCGTCCTCGTCCGCGTGCAGGACATTCACTGACAAGATTAAAAAAGAAGCACGGCTCAATTCAGCGACCGAAGAGTAGTCGATACCACGTAATATGTGCGTAGTCGACCTCAGTCCCCATAACGTAGTCCATCCTTCATCCCCCGCCCTCCATCGACCGTCCCCCTATCTGTCTCTCAAATGCATGTACACAGCTGCGTACCTCATTCGTAGGCCAAATCCAACTGCCGTCCCATCAAAGTGCCAACGTGGAAACGACAACCCCAGACAGTGTTACCCAGAAAGTGAGTGGCCGATCAGCCTATGTTCCCTTCTTTCGTCGGCCCCCCTTTATAGCGGATCTACCCAAACGCCGACGCTTGAAGACTTGCAATGAAATGACTCCGGCGCCGGCCAGAAAAAAAGGACTAAAATAGATATATGCGGTTCATACCCAAACCGGGAGAAAACGAGTGCCTTGGTGAAACGTAAAACAGTAAAATAACGGGGCGATTACAACTACTGGTGTGCGGACGATCTTGAAACCGTCGCGTCGTCTTGAATTATTAGCGGGACTCTGGGATGCCGTCCTCGACATCGCCCGTAAAATAGTCGTCCTTGCGCCGCTTGCGCCGCACGCCAAAGAAGTCGCCTAGGGTATCGCTGACGCTGCGAGAGCGGCGCCGAATCTCTTGGTCGCCATTGTCGGTGGGGTCGTCGGTCTCGCCAAAGGCGTTGGTGTCGAGCACGGCTTCCGCCGCACTGGCTGCCGCCTGCCCCGGCGCCGCTGCGGCTGCGGCCTCGTCGTCGCCAAAGAAGAGCCCGGCGCGGATGTGAGAGCGGATGCGGCGCATCGACGTTTTGCGAAGTCGGGGGTCGTCGTTGGAACGGAGGAAGGCGTCCTTGACGACTGCCGTGACGGTCGAGGAGAGCGGCGACGGCGAAATGAAGGTTCGTGAGCGGTGATGAGTGCTGCCTGACTTGACCGGGCTGAGGTTCGGACGGGGAGGTAGGGCACCGTCTGGCCCAGCTGCATCCCTCAGGGGCGTTGTTGGATTCGAGGCTGCCGTTGATGGGCCCAAACCTGTGTCAACACCAGGCGCTACCATGACTGTATCCGCCGAGAATGTCCTGATGGCTTGACTAGGCGGAGTTGAGGGGGCCCCCACGTCGTTCCATGGGTTACTGTGGGCCGGAGTCTCCTGGCCAGGGGAGCTATGCAAACCATTCGATCCAAGATGCTTCACGGATGGAACGCCCCCATCGTGGAGTGGCGTGACAACGCGGAGCGTTTCCACGCAGCTCGTCTGTGACAGCCAACTTGATCGGCGCGACTGTGATTTGGGAGCTGGGAAATCTTGGCCATTCGTGTCCTGGCGTGCTAAGCCGATCGTCTCTTCAACGCCGTCAGTGTCTGATAACGCATCGTCATCGTCGTGGCTCTGTTCTCTGCCGCTCGTGATTAGAAAGACGCCGAAGAAGGTTAGCAGGCAGCCTCCGACAAACTTGGCTGCCTGTTCGGCCGTCGTTCGCTCAAAGTCCCGGTACAATACGGCGCTGCCAATGATGACGCAGAGTGTGAACATGACGAACTGGATCGGGATGACCTGCGTCGAGTCGAAACGTTGCAGCGCCTTGTTGACGTAGCGGATTTGCATGATGGCCGTCAGGAGAAGGATAACGATCAGGATGTAGGTGACGGGTGTGGTAAAGGCTCGCCAGAGGGTCGAGGACAGCATCGAAGACACGCCTTTCGTGGCCAGGGCAGTATAACCACCTATTTCGTGGTTAGCATCAAGCTCTCATGCTCACATTAGTATCACCTAGTACGGCGAGCAACATACCGAACAAGCCTACGAGCCCCAAGTCGATCAAAATCGTCTCCTTCCCGTACTTGGGGCTTGCCCACATGAGGGCGATAATAAGAAATATGGTGACGCCGAGATATATTTCAAAGGCCAAGGTCGTGATGGCGTCCAGGACGTCATGAGGGTTCAGCTTGGTCTCCTCGCCCCTAGCGCTTAGCACGACAGTCACGACGCCGCCGACAGCAATGACGACGCCCCAGAAGTCGCGGGCGCGAAATCTCTCATGGAACATAGCGGGTGCAATGATGCAGTTTGATATCAGTGCGACGACACCGAGGGGCGAGACAATAGAGGCGGGGGCAAAGCCGTAGGCCAAGAAGTTGCCCATCTCGCCGAGCGTAATAAGAACTTGGCCTAGCCACCAGTAGGGCGACCTGAGATACGACAAAGATTTGTCCTGTTCATCGTCGCTGATGGAATCGCTGGAGTCGTTGGAGTCGTTGGAGTGGAAGGAGTTTCGTAACGGGTCCGACTCATGAGTGTCGTCCACATGCTCATCATTCAGGTCGTCATGGCGAGCTGCGGAGCTTCCGTTGCCGTTCTGATAACCATTGTGGCTGGAATCACCGCCGAGGGTACCATATAGACCAGTTTGATTCTTGCTTTGAGCCCGTTTTAATGCATGCCGAGCTCTCCGTCGTATCCGATGACGTTCTTTGTGGAGCTGAATGTGTGCGTATCGTTGGACGTTGAGGGCCAGAGCAATGAGGACGTTTCCCACGATGGCAGTGACGATGCCAATTAATGAGGACCATTCTTGGAGGTTGTCGGTCGGGTCGCCGTCGGAATCGCCACCGCCGGGTGCGTCACTGGTAAGGGAATTTGGCCACGCGTTGGAGGCGAGCGACGGCCCTGGCGGCTCGACAATGGCTCGCAGCATCGTCGGGCGCCGGCTCGGAGGGGGAGGGGGCGAGAAGCTGTCGGATGCGGAGGAGATGGAGGAGTAAAAAACGACGGCTTCGGGCGTGGGGATGGTGGCTGAATAGGCAGCGGTGGTCTCAGAGCGAGAGGCGATTGGGATGTCGCAACAGTAACAATATCATGGGGGCAACGAGTGACCTCTGGAGTAGCTTGAAGCGTTCAACATGACCAGCGGTCAGAGCCAATAGCAACAGCGGGGGCGGGCAAGCAAGTCTCTAACGAGACATCACAACGATAAAACTGGCCTGGTGAGAAGGAAAAAAGTGACGGCGATGTCTCACGCTGATGGTGAAGGGATTGAATTTGGGGTGGCAGCATTGGCTATTGTCTCGCCCCCGGCCGCTGGAGCTGGGCGGCCCTGAGAGCAGGCTTGAATGTTAGGTACAAGGTACTTATTAGGTGACTGACCGAGCGACCGAACTGCTGGGTGCCCCAGGCATGAATGACCTCACGGACAGCATCGGCCACTAAGAGAACGTCACCAAGATCACCAGCAGCCAGTCAGGAGTGCCAGATAGCCTGCTAGCCAGTCAGACATATCTGGTTGTTACGCTGAATGGACCAGACCCTCCCTGTTTCCCGCGTCTGCACGGGGGATTTTTGGCATCCTTCACAGGGCTTTCGGGGCTTCGGGGCTTCGGGGCCTGTCTTCGAAATGTTGTCATTTCGCATATCGCCTCTGCAGCCCCATGCGACACGAGCAAGGCGCAAACCAATGGCGCTTCGAGTAACCCCGGACGCGCAAGCCACACTCTTCGGCCGGCGCCACGATCCACTGGTCTGAAGACCCGTCACGCTTTGTCGCTTCCATCATCTTCCTCATCGTTCGGGACGTCACATGAAGGAAGCTTCAACGCATCAAGTCCAACGTTTGGCATTGGCTGTTAATTCCATCAAGCACGTCAACTCTCCGTGCCCTGGAGAACTCCTTTCTCCTAACTGAGATATTATGCTGGACGACGATTCATCTTCCATCGACTCCAAGCCCTCTCGCTTCGGCTTCAACTCTTCATTCTCCACTTCTGGCTCCATCTCAGCTTCAGCCAACTCCTCTCCAAGCCAGCACCCTGACTCAAACGCCAATATGTTCGGCCCCTTCGACATGGAGCTTTCCTGGCCCGACCGTTCCATGGCCTCGATCGCCCTGTCTCCCTACTCTCCTCTCGCCCTCCGCTCTCTGCGCCAGCCGGTCCCCAGCGACGCTCCATCGAACCTAGACACTTCCATCTTCACCTTCGAAGACGCCTTCGAGGACCTGCTTGCCGTTTCTCAAGGCCAGCCGCTGCCGGCAATCTCCGCTCGTTATGATCAGCGCAAGCTCCTGCGTTCCATGTTCCCCGACGGAGAACCCGCCTACTTTTGGCTGCGTAGGTTGAAGTCGCAGCATCTCCTAGACCTGCCCGGGCCTAGCCAAGTTCTGGCGCAGGTCGCAGACTCTAACTGGGACTACTTCCACCGTGAGCTGGACCGCAGAGCCGCAAATGTCTGGAGAGCTGTGACGGGCGAAAACTCGAGAACCTCCCGTGATTTTCCCGAGGATGACGACAGGTTCCCCGGGCTCAGTCGAGAGAGCGCCGAGTTTGAGTATTCCCACCGTCGTCGCGGCGAACCCGATCACTTCGATGACTTCTTCTCCTCTATCCAATCATCGTTTTCCAACTCCCAATCCTCTTGGGACACCTTTGTAAAGTCTATGACAGACGGCCCATCCACATCGCTTGAAAAGCTGCACCAGGACAAGGCCCTGGACAAGAAAGGCGAGGTAACAAAGGATGAATACGTGGACCGCTTCGGGTACCTACACAGCAAAGTCACTGTCAAGACCCTTGACGAAGATGGCAACCAAATTGGAAGTGAGACTCACTACACCGTTCGTCCTGCCGACAAGCAACCTGATGAGTCCGACGATGACGACAAATCTGGTATCCATGCCCAGGGTCGCGTACAAACCAAAACTGGATGGCTCTGGAAGTGAACCCTTACTTGTGACTCTTGGCATCTCTTCAGACTCTCGATTCAATGACGTATGATCTTTATGACTTGTATTATTTAGGTTGCTAAGTGTAGGATAGTGGATAATGGAAATAACAAAGGCGAAGTGTGAGAAAGGATTGAACTTTGAGTACATCAAGTAACGATATTGTCCGCTGAATCGATCTTGTTTGATTACACACGCATCTACACATTTTGAGGCTGAGAACATTGAACGCCAATAAATCAGGTTTAGGTATCAAGGGTACCGAAATTAATTTTTGCTGCGCGACTGAACCTTCTTCTTGCGTACAAGCCTCTTCCTCGCAATCAACCTCTGTTGCATATCCTCCTTGGGATTACGGGGCTTAACACTTTCCTCGGCCTCCACTGGCTTCGACTTCGGACCCTTGCGATCTCGTACCTTGCCATCGCGTCCCTTGCCGTCACGTCTCTTGTCCTTGTCCTTTGAGAACCCGCCACTCTCCCGTCGACCGTCTCGGGGCCCATTGTCAGGCTTGCCTGCTGAGCCTCGGTTCTGCGACTGCCCTTGCGCCTGGCGGGACTTTTCCTCGTTCGCCTTGCGTCGCTGGACGACCTGAGCGTTCTCAATGGCAAACTCAACCACCAATCTTTGCTTCTTTCCGTTCTCATTCTCGAGTTGCTGGCCATTCAGGTAGCGGAGGCCCATTAAAGCCCAATGGTGCGACGTGTACTCAATGAAGCCATATCCACGGCTCTTTCCACCAGCTGTCTCCTCCACCTTGGTTCCCTTCGCGCTCTCGAAGATGATCTTGGCCTGACGGACAATACCTTTGCCCTTGGCCTTCCTTTCGCGGTCCTTTTCCTTGGCGTCCTTGCCATCTCGGGCATTTTCCTCTTTTGAGAGGGGTTGTCGGCGGCCCTCCCTGACATCTGTGGCAAAACCGACCACAGCCTTTCTGGCGAGATCCTTTAGTTCCGTTGCACCCATGTTGCGGGGAATGTTGCGTAGGGCTAGACGGGTCAAGCTCAAGTGCAAACTGGGATTCTTTTGCACAAGTTTCTTGCGCTGGGCAGAACTGGCGTCTCTCATATGGTGCTCAGCTGGGGTGAGAATGTTGTAAAGGGGCGAATTTCTGTCGATGGAACCCTCGGAAAGAAGGAAGAGTCTGCGCTTGTCCTTTTCCCTTCGCTTGGCCAGCGAGGTGTCGGCGAGGTTGGTGGCCTCATCTTTGTTGACAGCCTGCGCGACTTGGAGAAGCCGACCGTCCAAAGTGTACTTGCCATCAGGGTCGGCGCTCTCATCCTGAAGGATGGAGTTCTTTCCTAGAGAGACTGACTCCTTGGGCCGTGGCGCTCCCTTGATGCAGGCCCTGGCTTCATCCGCATCGTAGAAGCAGACAAAGGCAGTACCGGCGGGTTTTTCCGTCATCTTGTTCATGACGACACGGGCATATCTGACCTTTCCAAAGTGTCCAAAGAATCCCTTGAGTTGTTCATCTGTTGCGGTAAAAGGCAAGTTTCGAATAAAAACAGTCGCCGAGTTGTCCGTCATGAGTTTCTTGAGTGGCACGTTCTTCTTGGCTTCCTGCTCCTCGTCCTCGTCCTCATCCTCATCTTCCTCTTCGTCCTCCATATTTTGCATGTAGTTCTTCATGAAGTTTTCCAGGTCAGCATCAAGCTCTGAGTCCCGAGTCGGCTTCGTGGCACCATCACCCTTCTCTTCTTCATCATCATCATCCCCATCCTCACTGGTGACAGATTCTGAATCTCCTTCATCATCCTCAGCCTCCGCGTCCTCATCTGCCTTAACCTTCTTTTTGTCTTTCTTGTCTGGGTTTTGCTGGTCCCAAATCTCCTTCTCCACAGCCCAGTCCACGGCAAGGGTTCTGCCATCGATTTCCTTGCCATTAATGGCCTCCAAAGCGGTTTCCGCGTTCTTCTTTCCTCGGAGGGTAACAAAACCGAAGCCCTTGAGCTTGCCCTTTGACTGAGGAAGATCGGCAAACTTGACCTTGCCAAAGCTGCGGAAGAGACGCTCTAGCTGCTCGGAGGTTTTGATGCTCCAAGGCAGGTTGCGCACAATCAACTTTGGGGCCTTTTGGTACTCGTCTTTCTTGGGAGGCTTGCCAGCTGGAATGACGGCAGGGCCACTGGCTTCGTTTCGGTGTCTGCGCTCGGCAAGGTCGAGTCTGATTCGTTTTCCATCCCACTGGTGGTTGTCCAATTTTGCCTTCGCCTCCTTGGCGTCGTCGGCGTCGGCGAAAGTAACGAAACCATAGCCTCTCGATTCCTTGGTTATTTGGTCAATGACCACGACAGCGTGCTTCACTGGGAAGTGCTCTGAAAAGAAATCGGTCAGAGTCTCACTGGTAGCACCAGCAGGCAGAGATCGGACGAAGAGCGATCGTCGTTCTTCGACTCTAGCTCTCTTGGTCGCCTGGACAGCTCCATTGTCTCGGTCCTCGAAGTCAGCCGGTTCAATGTCATCCGCATCGGCGCGGGACCGCTTGCGGTCGTTGTTAGACGTGCCCATGATGGAGCTTGGACTTGAGAAAATAACTGCACAGCGACAAAAGGCAATGGCTACAGCACCTTGAAATGTGCTTGCGCCGGGAAGTTGGTGCAACTCGATCTCGAAAAAAATTATGGCTGGCAACTGATAAGACAATTTTTGGATTTATCTAATCACACGTGATGGCGGGGACTCTGTCTTATCATGACGCGCTAGGTCGGAAATGGAAGACTATTTACCCAAGTGCGACAACACAACCACGTTTCCAAACAAAGCCTCACCACCACGAGGGTATTTACATATCTACTTGACGCTTGACAATCTCTCGAGGTGTCGTGCAAGGAGCCGCATCCCGTCGAAAAAAAAATGCCTGCTCGAACATCGACCCGATCGACAAGAACTTCGGCTGCTAGACAGTCAAATGCAACCGTCTCCTCACGAGCCTCTGGTGCCTCCCGCGCATCCTCAAACCCCGAGATCGTCGACACTCCTGATAATGCCTTGAGAGGCAAGGTCTGCAGCGTCTTTAGCGATGCTCAGCGAACTACGGCCACGCATCGAAAGCTCGTCGTGAATCTTCGAAAACTTCACGAGTCATGCTGCTACGAACCAGCAGATCCCAAACATTCTCAATCCAACGACTTTGATGAAGAGGCCTTCAATGATGAGTTTATCCGATGCGTCCTCAGGATTATGCCCATCAAGAAGTCGGAGAGTGTTGGAGAGAAATCGATTCGATTCATCGGCCTCTTCTTGCGACATGCTAGTGAAAAGGACAATGAGCTTCTCGAAGACGTTGAGGAAGATGCGAGTGTGATGCCCGAGACGCCAAGTACCCGGCTCACATCAAAGCTTCTCGAAGCAATCCTTCCTCTCTTGTCTGCGAAGGACAAATTTGTCCGATTCAGGTCGACTCAGCTCATTTCACACATTATCAACTCTCTCGATGCGATAGACGACGACCTCTTCCAAAAGCTCCGACATGGATTGCTTAAACGGATTCGAGATAAAGAGGCTATGGTTCGCGCTCAAGCGGTATTGGGGCTTGGCCGTCTCGCTGGTAACCAGGGCGAGGGCTGCACCAACTCGGATGATAGCGATGACGACGAGGAAACGGGATTGCTTGAGAAGCTTCTTGAGGTTTTACAGAATGACCCTAGCGCTGACGTGCGCAGGTCACTTCTCGTCAATCTCCCAATTCTCCCCAACACTCTGCCCTTCCTCCTTGAACGTGCCCGAGACCAGGATTCCGCAACAAGGCGAGCCGTCTATTCCCGCCTCCTCCCGGCTCTAGGAGACTTTAGACATCTTTCTCTCTCTATGCGAGAGAAGCTCCTGCGATGGGGCCTTCGAGACCGAGATGAAAATGTTCGCAAGGCTGCTGGTAGACTATTCCGAGAGCGATGGATTGAGGATTGTGCAGGTGCGCCGCCTCAAGAAGATGGTCAACAGGCAGAGCCTTTGCCTCCAGACTTCGAAGGCCTTTTAGAATTGCTTGAGCGAATTGATGTGGTAAACTCAGGCGTCGACAATGGTGTTGCTCTTGAGGCTATGAAGGGCTTCTGGGAGGGACGTCCAGATTACCGTGAGGCAGCCGAGTTCGATGATAAGTTCTGGGAGACACTTTCTGCTGAGTCGGTCTTCATGGCAAGGAGCTTTAATGACTTCTGTCGCCTTGAAGGCAACGGCAAGTACTCGGTGCTGTTGGAAGAGAAGCTTCCTGAGGTCACGAAACTTGCCTTCTTCCTCGAGCGTTACCTGCAGGTTCTGGTTGAGGCCCTTAAGAGAGTATCTCAACAGGAGGTGGATGAGGATGAAGAGGAGGAAGATACCGTGGAACAGGAGTTCATCGTGGAGCAAATGCTTCAGATTGCCCTCACACTCGATTATTCCGACGAGGTGGGACGACGCAAGATGTTCACTTTGCTTCGACGTATGTTGTCCATTTCGGATCTACCAGATGAGGTTACAAAACTCACAGTGGAGGCTCTTCGGGGGATCTGCTCACCAGACGTTGCTGGAGAGAGGGAATTCTGCAGCATCGTTCTTGAGTCCGTCGCTGATGTGCACGACACCATCGTTGACGAGCCAGTTGACGATCCTGAAGACAGCTTCCATTCAGCCAAGTCGGAGGTCAGTGGCCCAAGCACGCCAACTAAGGGAGGCAAACGAGGTACCCCTGAGCTGAGCGAAGAGGAGGCTCGTGAGAAGGCGGTTAAGGAGATCGTCGTCAACATGAAGTGTCTTCACATTGTCCAGTGCATGCTTACACATGTTGCTGAAAACCTCCAGGACAACACCAACCTGGTGTCGATGCTCAACAACTTGGTGGTTCCTGCAGTACGCAGCCATGAGGCCCCTGTTCGTGAGAGAGGATTGGTCTGTTTGGGTCTATGCGCTCTCCTCGACCGATCACTCGCAGAGGAAAACCTTGGACTGTTCATGCACTTCTTCAGCAAGGGCCACACCGCGCTGCAGATCACCGCGCTGCACATTCTGACGGACATTCTCAACGTTCATGGCGCACAGCTCCTGGCATCAACACCCGGTCTCTTGAAGGTATATGTCAAGGCCGTCAAGAGTGGTGCCAAGTCTCCAGAGGTTCAAGCAGCTGCCACCGTAGCTGCCTCAAAGCTACTGCTCGGCCGCATTGTTAGCGATGAAGAGGCGTGCCAGGAACTTGTCAAGTCACTCGTCGTTGCATACTTTGACCCATCGTCAGCATCAAACCAGACAGTACGACAGGCGCTCAACTACTTCCTGCCAGTTTTCTGTTTCTCACGGCCCGAGAACCAGGATCTTATGCGAACTATTGCCCTCGATGCTATCCATGCTCTCTTCAATGTTCGCGAGGGCTTGGAGGATGACGATGTTGATGTAGAGGAAGACATGGTCAGCATGACTACAATCGGAGCCTGCCTGGTTGATTGGACAGATCCTAGGAAGTGCTACAGCACTACTCTCATTCTAGACAACGAAAAGAAGGCTGTCAATGGCGACGTCCATCTAGACTTTGCTATGGACATATTGGAGAGACTCAGAGGCAACGTTTCCAGTAAGTCGAATGCCGGTGGACATAGGGCGGTGCGAGATGCTAATAGCAGTACAGAGGAAGAGAAGAAGCTTGTCGCTACCCTCCTCGGTAAACTACACATGTCACCAGGTTCAACCGAGGAGAAGCTCCGTGAGGCATACGCGGAAGTTAGTGCTGCTGTGGAGCAAGGGCTCCTCTCAGACGCCACCAGCCGCAATGCGCTTTACAAAATCCACGTCAGCCTTGGCAAGATTGTCAACGTTCTTGACGAGCAGCAGCCGACTCAGCGACGTACTAGCCGCAGCATGTCGCTGAACCCTGAGGGACAGCAGTCAGAAGAGAAGTCTGTCATCGAAGAACCTCAGATTAAGGAAGAGGACGAGGACTCTGAGGGTACCATTGTGCCCAAAGATGAAAAGGAATCATCGCTCGTCGAGGATCTCCTGTCGGACGGTGACGTGGACATGACAGATGTTTAAGATGATATCAGACGGGTTTGCACGAGTTTAACGAAATGGGCTTGGATGATGAACATGTGATGAAAGGGGCAGCGGGACGGTCAGGGCGGAGTGGGCGTTGATTTAGGAATCGAATTGGGCTGCTCTTAGACCCATTGCTATATGTTGTACAACCCTAGTATTGTCTAGTCCGGCCAAGGGGTCGCGAGGAACATCTTGTACTCCCTCGCTAACCAAAGTAAATCTCAAACATATGCGACAGTTATTTAACACATGACCCTCTCAACGTGCAGTCAGCCAAAACAATAGACCTCCAAACCCGGCATTGACGAGCAAATGTTGTCCCAAGCTCCACGCCATCATGTACAAGTACTTTGGCGAAAACACGGTCCAGATGAAGAGATGCGTGCGCAACGCTGTGCATGCGGCCATGACGAATGCGACACTGACAGTGACAAAGAGCGTCAGCAGGGCGAGGTGCTTCCTAAAGACATGGCGGTGGCCCTGATGGTACTTGCGCAGCAGCAGGAGGTTCGTGGCAAACACCCAGAAGATGGAGCCGGCCCAGTTGCTGACGAGGATGAGGACGCCGACGACGATGACGTTGAAGTCGCTGACTCCGTTGTATGCGCTGGAGAGGTCGACGGAGGAGATGGCGTTGGAGCCGCCGAACGCGAAGAAGGAGGCGTGCTGAAGGAGGATAGAGGCAGTGCTGATTTCCGCCACAGACAGATCGGCAGCTTGTAGCGCGTGAAAGAGGAGGTCGGCGAGTAGGAAGAGAGGGATGTTCGTGGCACGGGACTGGGTCATGCCGAGGACTGTGTAAAGGAGGTGAAAGAGGTTTGCTGACGCGCCGTGTTAGTTGATATATCGACTTAGAAGAACGAGCAATTGAAGGGAGCTTACCTGACTGCGTCTGAGCAGCACGACCACCTGTCAAAGTGCGATACAACCCGTATCCCCAAGCAACCGCAAGAAGGGCAAACACAGTTCTCGCCCTCCATAACAATGATTGTCCATGGAAAATCTGGTTCAAATTGTGTGCAAACCCAACAACAAGTTCGGGCGCATCCTCGCTTGTGAAATCCAATTTGAAGCCAAACGCCGTCATGAGAAGCATCGACGAGAGACACGTACTAGTAAAGTACGGAAGCCCCTCAAGGCGGGAATGGATACGGAAGGAAAGCACGATGTAAGCTGCGGTTAGAATGACCCAGAGGAGTTGCGGGTTGGTAATGAGGAATGACTTGACAATGTCTGGCTCGCCTGCGAACTTCTGGCCGGTCTGGTTCCAACCCCTGGTAATTCTCAAAGATGCGAGGGCAAAGATGAACCAGGTCAATTTCGGTGATGTGTCTGACCTATTACAGAGTTAGTGTACGCTTTTGGGAAGCTGCTTGGCAGGTGATAAACCTTCGGACATGACGAATTCCGAGAAAGGCGATCCAGACGGTTGAAGTCCAGTACCAGAAATGTTGCTCTTCCTCGACATAGCTGCTAGCAAACATCATGATACCATACAGTACCGTGATCAGAATCAACGGCGTCAAAGGTCCCTGTCGATAGAAGCTAAGCCGAGCCACAGAAATCCCGCTCGCGACAGCAGCAATGAGTGCCACTCCTTGACCAATAAACAGGCGGGGCATGTTATAATTCGATGCCATACTGCTCATGAGGTCTTGGGCTCGGCGCAGCCACTTGGACATTTCGTCGACCCAGTTCTGGTTGAGCTCCTCGGCATTCACCAGGGAACGAGCCTGGTTGTTGAGCTTCTGCCACTGGCAGGCCAAATCAGCTATCTCTGATGACTCCAGAGTACAGGGGTCAGATGTACTCTTCGAGTCAAAGAGTTCGCTGCCAAAGGCAGCAGTGACGATATTGAGAATCTGCCGAGCATTGCAAACCAAAATTTGTATCTTGTCGTTCGTCTTTGGCCAGAAGGGGAGGAAGTCCGGTATTAGGGCACCAAGATTGTTCTTTGAAACGGGGAAGCCGAGAAGTGCGGCGATTGTTGGTGCAATATCGGATTGCTCAACCATGGAATAATACTCAAACTCGCCTTTGGATTGCATGGGTGCGCGCAATTTGGTTGAGATTGTCTTGAGCTTGGGGGACACAAATACTAAAGCTGGAGATGTTTCACCAGGCGATGAGGCGCCGTGGTTTCCAGCATCATTCATACCATGATCGCCACACAAGATAAGCAGCGTTGAGTCAAGATGCTTTTGAGACGCCATTGATTCAAAGAGGACTTGAACGATGCCATCCATCTCCTGTTGCTTGGGTACCATATTGGAGCTTCCAAGAGTCAGCATGCGTCCGTGGGAGATATTTCTTCTGGGATTTTACCTTCTAGGCCCTGCTTTGTGTCCGATATGATCGAGACCGAGGTAATGAAGAACCATCAAAGCCCAGTCATGGTTCTCGAGTTCGCCAGCAATGTTTCTTGTGACGTTGTGGTCCACCTCGGTGAAGTCCTTGCTTAATGTTAGTGCACAGTGACTTGCGAGAGACGCTAGAGCAACAAACCGCAACGAAGAAGCTATTAGTTCCATCCTGGCGATCAAACGTGTTTGGGAAGAGCTTAAGCCAGGTATCGTCGCCATACATGAGAAGTTTGCCCATGCCCTTGGCCTTGATCTGGGCAAGCCACGTGTCCTGGGCGGCCAGCGTGGACGAGGTATCGGATTCATCAAAGTTCAAAATGAGATCGACAAAGGAAGGGATTGACCCGGTAGTCATTGACTTGATCCTCGGCATAGTCACGGTGGGTGACCTAGCATTGGCCGTGAAGGGCATAGCACTTCCATCTCGAATAAGGCTTGGATGTTGTCTGTGAGCATAGCTCGAAATTCATGGGCATATTAGGCTCTCACCTCTGTACATATTGGAAGCCCGAGTCTTCTGAGTATACAAAATCACTAGAAGAACATGGGTCAGTGGAGTTGACGGAGCGACATATGGCGGCGCATACCTCCGCAGAGCATCGACGACCATAAAGATTAGGCGATCAAAAGGCGCCGGAGGTGGCGGCCCATAATCGAGAGTTTCGTACTCGGCCAAGCCAGGAAGAAATGGCTTGTATGGGAAGAAACCGGTGGCGAAGACGAGAATGGAGACGGGGATCAAGATGTTGGCTGCGCCGAGCAGCAGGCTGCACAGGAGGGATGACCCATGATTAGGGGCGACCATCTCCGGGGAATTGAAGACTAGCGCAAAGGAGTGACTTGGAAGAGGAAGTACGAAATAAAAATAGTAAGAGAAATTATTCTGGGAGATTCGCCATCTGAATGCCACGTGAAACTACGATACTGAAGAGGTGGACGTGTCGTGTCGAGAATGAATGCGCCCGCTGTTGTTGGTCAGCCTTGTTAGGCCTAGAGGTTGCGACGAGAGAGCGGTAGCCGTGATTGGCCCACAAAAAATGGGGAGGCTGCGCCACACAAGGCTGCTGTCGGTGAGACACTGGGAATGAGCAAAAATGTCTGGGATTGTGATAGAGGGTATCACAGATGGAATTCATATTTGCTAAACAATGACCATGAACGAAATAAATCAAAACATTAAGACGTCGCTTCTGATGAAGGAGCCTTCTTTTTCTTCTTGGCTGAGGCACGATCGCTGTACTTTCGGAACACGATACCTGCCTTCTTGACCCTCCTCTTGTCAATACGCTTCTTCTCAATGCGTGTCTTGGACGGCTTCACAGAGTCAACGTCCATGGCTGCGCGACAAGACATGTGAGCAGATCATTATGTACCCGGGAGAAAGGAACTTACTGGTCTCGTCACCTTTATTCTTAGCATCCTTGTCGACCTCAGAGATACCGTCTTCGGCTGTAGTAATGAGTCAGTAATTAAACATCGATATCGTGTCGCATTCTTCACTCACCGTCCATGGCAATATCTGCAGACTCAGGCTTGGGCTGCTTGGCCAACTCAAGCAGCTTGGCGTGGAGACGCTCCGCGCGGGCAGCCTCGACCGGGCCGAAGACATTGGCGGCCAGACGCTGGTTGTTGGCCTTTCTGCTGCTTGAACGAGCACTCTTCGCCATTGTTGTGGATGTGGTGTTGTTGGAGAGAGAGGATGGATGGTTGTAATCGCAGATTGGCGGGGAGGCCGATAAGATCAAGTGAAAAAAAAAAGTCGTTGCGACGCCTGAGGTGGAGGGGCGGCAAGGCTGTGGCGGCGCATGTGTGGCTGGTGTACGGAGGTGGACAATTGGTGAACCCCTGGAGCGAGAAGCCATTAGCCTTGAAAATGTTAGTTTCTGCCGGCCATGGCCGCCTTCTTTATCTGGACGCACTGGTGTCTGGGATTCCTGGGCGAACATGACATCGAGGGTCGAGACTCGAGACTGCCCCAAGTTCCGAATACCCCGGCCGAGAAGGAAGAGGAGAGAGAGAGAGAGAGAGAGAGAGCACAGTGTATGCCGGACCTTGACCCTGCAGAGTTGTCTTTCCTGGCAGGCCACAGCTTGTAGTCCCTTGTTTGATCTTTCCATCCGTCTTTGTCCGTCACTCTCCCACAGCCGCTTGCTGCATTATTTGTCTCTGTGCCTACCTGCCTGCTCGCCTGCCTGCTCACTCGTGCCTACCTTCCTTGGATGCGGCTGCGCAGCCAGCCTCGACGCCGCCCTCGCACTTGCACCGACCCTCTCGCGCACCCTTGTGCCTCTCCTCGCGACTCCCTCACGTCCTTGCGCCCGACTTCGACCATCGCACCTGCATTTTCACGCAATCGCTACCTCAGGCACGAAGCGGAAACGCCAACGCCCACGACCAACACAGACACCAGTCATGGCATCTTCTTCCGGCCTGGGTTCGGCTGCAGCCCATGGCTCGTCATCTTCATTTACGGTCTCGCGACAGGAGGCAAGCTCGCTCGTGCGACAAGTCAACCGCCTTCTCAACCGCCAGCTGTCATCGGTCTGCCAGGTCAACGGCATCAAGAGTACCGGTATCAAGGCCGAGCTGCAGAACCGCATCGCCAATCGTGAGTCTTCGCGCATGCATTTCTCCCTTTCCAAGCTTGCACCTTCAGCCTGGTCCTGAACAACCTCATCACCGCATCACTCGACTTTGATACACTTCCCTCACACTTTGATTTGTTTCCAATCGCCTTCCTTCCCGGCCCTGCTCTTCCTTCACTCTACAACCACAACACTAACTTGACATCCGCCGCCCAGTCATCGAAGAAGCCGTCAGCGCCCAAGACCTGCTGCGCTACCAACAGATCCGCCAGAGCGTCCAGAACGCGATCTCGAATGCGCCAGCTTCTAGCGCCTCGCCCGCACGAGCAAGCCATTCCCACAATCCCTCGTCCGCCCATGGCCGTTCTGTCGCGTCACCGCACCTACCACAACCCATATCCTTCTCGACCAACTTTTCGCGTGATAGCGCCTCTTCTCGCCCTGCCCATCGAACCGCCATGCCTGGGATGCGGCCAAACGTAGGCTTCAAGCCGAGCCCCTTCTACAGCATTGAAGCCCCCGTTAGCGATGTACATGTTTGCGATGGTAAGTCCTGGCTAGAACTTGAAGATGTGTCGAGGGTCCGTTAGTTCACTTAACTAACTCCATCTCAGCTATGTCCCAGCACCGTAACTCCGTCACTGTACCACTGAAACTCAATGACCACCCAGCTCTGCAGCAGTGTGTCAATGACAAATCCTACCGAGTCATGGTCTTTTGCGCGGGTGACAGTATAGGAGCGCAGGACATCGCTTTCCCTCACCAATCGGAATTGCGAGTCAACTCTGGCGAAGTCAAGGCGAACCTACGTGGATTGAAGAACAAACCCGGGTCTACTAGACCGGTTGACATCACCAACGTGCTTCGTCTGAGACCCAACTACACGAATAATCTCGAGTTTACTTACGCGTTGACAACTAAGGCAGGTGGACGTCATGTCAGGATACCCCCGTCAATCTTGGCGCATGTCTTATGACTTGACAATTTTTGCTAACTTTAGATGGATACAGAAATTTTTCCTTGTTGTCAACCTATGCAAGGTTACATCTGTCGAGGAGTTAGTTACCCGCATCTCCGCTGGCAACCGCATACCCATACAGTCCGTCCTTCAAGAGTGTAAGGATTGACCAACTCCTCGAGGAAGCGAACGGCAATGCTAACGACACCCAGTCACCGAGAAAGCCCAGGATGCTGATGTCGTCGCAACTTCTCAAGTGCTGTCACTCAAGTGTCCTTTGTCATACATGCGATTGGACCTTCCTTGTCGTGGCCTCACTTGTGCCCATATACAATGCTTCGATGCCACATCCTATTTACAACTTCAGGAGCAAGGTCCGCAGTGGCTTTGCCCCATTTGCAATAAATTTGCGCCGTTTGCGTCACTCGCGGTCGATGAGTAAGTATTACATACAGAACTACGGTCACCTTTCAGTTATTAACAACCCTGCTCGCTAGGTATGTCAAAGATATTCTCAGCAATACGCCAAAGAGTTTGGAGACGGTGACCATTGAGCCCTCTGGAAAGTGGCATATCAAGTCAAGTGATGATGAGCACGACAAAAACGGTCCGCAGAACCAGTCGTCCCAGTTTGAAAATGATGATTTCGATGATGACGACTTGGAGATTTCAGAAGTCAACATCGTCGGCCGCCGCCTCGAGACCCCTAAGAACGCTGCGTCTAGCACTGGCACACCCGCTTCAGTTGGACCGCGAGGAATCGCATCAACGAGTGCCAAGCGACCTGCCGCTCCTGTGATAGATCTCACACTATCATCAGATGAAGATGATGACGAGCCTATCGAACGTCCCACCAAGAGGCAGAATACTGGGACTAATGGCTTCCACAGCCCTGACGACCTGGATTTCTTAAATGATCCGCTTGGATATCCGTCTTAGGAAGACTCTAACCAGTCGCGCAGACGGCGAGCGAAAACCCGCAAGTCCAAGAAGGTGACCAGGCGGCACAGTCTCGCATAACAGGTTTGGAGGAAGATAGTTTGGTCTTGGGCAGGCCTTGATCCCTCTCGTTTATTTTCTTTTTGCTTGGTGGTTATTTTGCATTGGACCAGTACGGCGTTTGAGGAGACGGAAAAGATTCCCCTGTGGCACGAACCTTGAGGAGGCTCCTTTGATTTTACTATCTTCAGCCAGTGTCGTGGAACATGGGGAGGGACCCCGACCTTGGCTGGAGAGGAGTTATAGGCATAAGAGTTAAGACTTGTTGCATAAGACAACGTGGTTGCATGGAAGGGCATTGAAGAAGGACATAGCCTTTTGTGAATACATATTGCAGGGAGGAGACGAAATGAGAAAAATGTTAAAGGCATGCGAGCATGATGCAAATAAAACAGATCCCGCCACCCTCGAAACTACCCCACGATCTGTTCGTTTTCCCTTACTAAATCGCATTTGATCTTGTCATGGAACTGCACCTGCTTTGCCAAGTCTTTTTCATCATTCTCTGCGATAAGATACTCTTATCAACACGTGCAGCTCCTTAGCTTACCCTGGACTAGTGCCCGGTGTTACTGAGCTCCGTCAGTTCCAATGAAGAGGAGATACGTACGCCAAAAGGTTGACCACGACAGCACCGCTCAGTATCAACGACCACCTCAGCCCTGATATATCCGACTCCTCCCTCCCCCGATGCCAGCGTCCTAGTCCCGGCGTTCCCTCCAAACCGCAAAGATGTCATTCGAACCCGTCATGCCCCCTTACAACTCCTCCGACCCCACCGCCAACTTCCTAAGCTCCTCGTGCCTCGACTTCCTCCTCATAGAGCTCGTGCCCCTCGCGTACCGCGTCACTCACGACCGCGACTCGGCCGGCGTCGAACCTGCCGCCGCGCCGACGGACGTCGCGTCCACCAGCCACGCTGTGAGCTCCAACGCCGCAGGCGTCGTCTCCGCCGCGGGCACCAGGAAGATGGACGAGGAGGAGGATCTGGACGCCGTGCATTACCGCTTGGAGATGCTGGGCTACCGGGTCGGACAAGGGCTCGTTGAAAGGTCAGAGGAACCTGGAAAGAGGCCCGTCAAGTGGCATGATTGCTGATGGGTGGATGTCGCAGGTTTTCGAGAGACCGCCCGCGATTCAACGACACGCTTGATGTCATCAAGTTCCTCTGCAAGGACCTCTGGTCTCTCGTGTTTGGCAAGAACATTGATAACCTCAAGACGAATCACAGGGTATGTTGTCGTCGCGAGACCCCATGCTGCTGTTCTAGACCGCTCATGCTCATGCATCCAACAGGGCGTCTACGTCTTGACAGATAATGCTTTCCGGCCATTCTCGCGCATGAGTACCGAGGCCGGCGGACAGGCAATCGTCCGCGCACAGCCCGTAAGCTCTCCCGATCCCTTCCGAAGCTACCTTCGCCGCAAGCTGACCGAGACCTTCCTTCAGTTCCTATGGTTCCCGTGCGGCGTCGTCCGGGGAGCTCTCGCAGCTCTGGGCATCAACACAACCGTCCAAGCCGAGATCAATGAATTGCCAGGAGCCGTGTTTCAAATCAAGACTATCCCTAACAAGCCCTAGAAGAGGCCGACTTGCTATGATACCCTCATCCGCGCACCAGCCACACTGCGCTTGCTTCCGACCATCTACCCCAAAAGCCAGCCAACCAAACCCCAACATTTGAGACCCTGCCTGCTAACCCTGCGTTGTCTGCTGCCCTCCGCCAATACATACCTGCAGCCATGCCTGAACGAGGACCGGGGGGGACGGGGAACGGATAATATGCAACCTGACGTAATCAACGTCGAGACATTCACAACCTATGAGAAAAGCAGAGCATCAGCAGCCGTGGTCTTTAAAATTCATTTACTATGTCTAGCGCCATAGCTATGGACCCTGGGAGTATCCTTGCCTCCTCAGGAAGCCGCTTACTAGGATTGTTGGGGAATTGTGTCACAGGGTTATTCACTTTTGAGGAGGGTTGTGGACAAACTCAACACCCTTGCTGATGTTGCCCTTGAGACCCTCAATACACTTGGAAAGAAGCGCGCTCTCCTTCTCGGTGATGCCCTCTAGGGGGTTGATGGCCTTCTCAGCACCGTTGGGCTGTAAACAGTTAGTCAGATGCACACATCAACCAAAACACACCTTAATATTTCGACTTACGCCAAGCTCAATGGGAACAGAGAAGAAGTCGGTGCCAGTCTCCTTGGCGATGGCATCACCGCCGGTGATACCGGGAAGGTAGACGTAGCTGGGCTCGACGAGGCCCTTCTCGCCTGCAGCGGCACGGAGGACCTTCTCAGCGAATCTGGATATGGCGTGTTAGTCGTTGCGGACCAACGGATCCGGCGATACAGGGGTGGGGTTTCACTTACCGGAAACCAGCATAGGCCATGGACAAGGTGGCGGAACCAGCACCGTCCTTGGCCTTGACAACCTCGTCACCGCCAAACTGAACGCGGTTCACAAGGGCCTCATACTTGTCATCGGGGATTGAGACAGCAGGCGAGGCCTTGCTGAAGAGAGGGACGATGGTCTCGCCGGAGTGACCACCAATAACGGGGATGGTCAGGTTCTGGGGCTTGGACTCGCCGACAATCTCAGCGACAAAGGTCTCGGCTCGGACAATGTCGAGGGTAGAGACACCAAAAAGGCGCTGGGCGTTGAAGACCTTCTTGGCCTTGAGGACCTCGGCGGCAATGGGAACGGTGGAGTTCACGGGGTTAGAGATGACGAGAATGAATGCCTTGGGGGCGACCTCAGCAGCGACCTCGATGAGACCCTTGACAATGCCAGCATTAATCTTGAAGAGGTCATCACGAGTCATACCGGGCTTGCCTATGCGGGGGCAAAAGTCAGCACACTGAAAAACGTGGAAAAAACTCTGGGGTCGGGCATCCGGGGAGGGATGTCCGGGGGGACGGAGTCCGGGGTAGAGGTGGACATACGGGGAATGCCAGCGGGGATGACAATGATGTCGGCGTCCTTGAAGGCGGTCTTAGCGCCGTCGTCGGCGGGCAGGTAGCCAGTCGTCTTCTATAGAGAGGTATCAGCAAACTAGTGGGATTTCGGGGGAAAGGGAATGATCCCTCGTGTAGTTATGTGTAGCGACTTACGGCGACTGAAGAGATGTGCGACAGGTCCGCGCTGACACCCTTTACATTAACAACGTCATAGAGAGCAAGCTCGTCGACGAGAGGCGAGAGCTTGAGTAGCAGGGAAAGAGGCTAGAGAGAATAGTGAGTATGAGGGCGCAAGCGGTGGACAACATGGAGCGAGCTGTCTTACCTGGCCGATACCACCAGCGGCGCCTGCAACAACTGTACACGGGGAGTCAATCGCGGAGGTTGCACAAAATACCTGGAGGCAAGGGAGTAGAGGCAGAGGGCGGGGTTTGGCGTAGTGATGCAATGCGATTCTCATACGTACCAGCCTTGACCATGATGACGGTTTTGTGTATGTGGAGGGGTGAGCTGTGAGAGAAGTGAGATGAAGGAGAGGGGCACTGAGGATAAGGGAGGAGTTTGTGGTTGTTGGATGTAGAATGGGAAAGAGGAGAGGAAGATCTAGGAAAAGAAGAAGGGGCGACGGAAGTAGTTTTGAAAGTGAAGGTGAGCGATGACGGGGAGCGTGGAACGGGGAACGCGGCGCGGAACCCAAGCACAGGGCAGGAAGGCAGGAGGCGCGGGAAGCAATGCGGAGGCCAGGCTACGGAGGTACGGACGGGAGGTAGGTCAGGATGGAATAGCCAGCAAGGTTAGGTACCGGTACTCCCGCCTCAAGCTACCTAAGGTACCTTGCGTTGAGTTAGTAATTCTGATGCTAATGCCAATGGGCGTGGGCATGACCAGGACGGGCAAGGTAAACCTCAAGAGGTAAGGAGTGCCGCAGTGAGATGTATGCTCCGCCGGGCAAGAGGTTGCCGTACTTGGACTCCCGTTGCTCACCCTGGGGGCTATGATGGTGCGGCCACCTGCGTCTGCAGAGAGTGGTGCTCCGGACTCCGTTTCTCCATTGGCACTTGCATCCCATCCCTCAACCCCGAGTTTTCCCCAATGCCCGTTGTCTCGTCTCGGGGGGCCTTGGTCACACTGCGTGGTTCTGTCCGCTGCGCGCAGCTCGACCAAGCCCATCCAGCATGTTGTCTCGCTCTTTGCCCGCCTACATCCTTCTCCGTCCATCCCTCTCCATCTACGCCGCCCCGGGGATCAAGGTCCAGACACTGCACAGCACCTCGACCCATCGATAGGTCCCCTCATGGCCTCACCTCCCCACACCTTGCTGGAGCGCGCGCATAGCTGGCATGTGCGCGCCGTGTCTGCGTGGGTGCAACGCGGGCGACAAGCTGCTGGGCTGGTCGCAAAAGAGCTCTAGTGGAGAGGGGTAGAAGAGAAGGGGTGGGGCCAACCATGTAGCAAGGAGGGGCACACATCAACCACGACCAGGGGCTGTTTCCCTCGCAATCCCCCTAGTCATCACTCCGAAGCCGCGAGGGACCGCCGCATCGAGTGAGGGGCAATGATGGCGCCGCCACCCACACAGAAGACAACTGGAACCTAACCCACAACCAACACTGGGCTCACCGATCCAGGCATCAAGGTAAGGCAACATAAGGAGGGGTTGGTAACAACTCGTCATTTTGCCAACTCGCTCAGCCAGCTACAAATCTCTCGAGTCAATTTTACACATACTACGTCGGTAGTGAGTGACTTAAGATGCAGCCTAGGTGTATAGCCCGCCCAATCATGAAAACAGTATATGCACTGGCCCACATGCCCTGCCAGACAGAAGCTAGACGGATATCAACCAGGACTCCAGAATGCGAGAATGAGACAAATAACAGAGAGCATATCGAGAAAAGTAAAAAGAATTTTTTATATAATGAGGTGGAGGATGAGGAGGAATATGCGGCGGCTGCTGATTGCCCCGCGCTCACCACCTTGCTCGATGATCAGCTACAGTTGAAAGAGAGCGGGTTTGGACGAATAAACCCCAAGGGCTGGAAAGACTAGAGGTGAGAGGTGGTGCAAGCGAGGCTAATTGATATCAGGGAGAGTCAATGGCTGATGTTGACTGTCTCCTGTGTCATTATGATATGTATTACTATTTTCTGTTTGCCCCATGATCCATGATCCCTCAGAGGGGTCCAATCCACCCCCGTGGTTCCCGGTCACCCTTCCTCTTCCTCATCCCCCAGCTGCCCCTTCACCAACGAACTCACCCAACCTTACGAGTGCCAGTAATAATAGGACACTGTTGCTTGGGTGGAGAGGGGCCAAGTGTCCCACCTCCCTTCGCCAGGCCGCACAGGTTCGTACACCTACTTACTCCATGCATCCAGCCCGCGTCCAGTGGATGGTGCTAATATCTGCCACGCATTGGGTCACTTGGCGATCACCACATATCCCGCCCCCCCGCCGTAGTCACCAAGGGGAAGCTTTGGCCGTTCCTTGTCAAACCATCAGGGAACTAGGCATCACAGTTGTGGCCGTTGATAAATAAGGCCATGATGAATCTGGTTCTGTATATCAAAGCGCCCCTTGCTTGATCAGCTCGTACGTTTGTGCCCTACCATTTAATTTCTAACAACCCTCAACCCAAACTTGTAATGAAACAAAACCCCCCAAATTGACATCAAAGGCCTCGTCGCAAAGCCCCGTTAGCCCTGACCCCATCAGCCCAGTGCCCACGTCAGTGGTGCGCACAAAAACGCCTCCCTCACCTGCCACCGAGCGGCCGTCAAGGCCGAGAGTTGACTCGGTGTTCAGCCCGAGTCTAGAAGACCACGATAGCAATGTAAATTTTTTTTTAGAGGGGCATCGTGAAATGCCTGGCCCCTCCCTCTTGATCAGCTCCACCTGCATTCAATTATCCGACGAGGCTCCGTGGTATGCACCTCTCCATGCTGGCCTCCGGGGGAAGGAAACACCGCCCACATCAATAACAGCTATTAAAGAACAAGCAAGTTTTAATAGCTAAATTATTACTAAATTAAAACATAAAATATATATAAAAAGGATCATAAAGTGAACTAAATATAGCTATAAATTATTGTTTTTCATTTGATTAACTAAGCTAATACTAAAGGTAAAAATTATAGTAATGCTCTTTGGTGTGTGGTTTTTTTCTGCCCCCCCTTGGCTGGATATGAGGTGCAGCTTTACTAATTAGGTAGTAAGTGCAGTAGTATTCATTCGATGAACATGTTGAAATATTGCCATGGTGTCACATCCAAATATAACACACCTCTTGTCTCACACTTTGTCTTTGGGCTATTTGCAGTCTGCTTGCATCCACAGTACACTGAGGTGAGGTGAGGGGAAGACTCAAAAAAAAGCCCCCTCGCCTTGGCTGGTTGGTCGTCACTGGTTGCATCGGTTGCGCCAGTCAAGCGTGAGGTAGGGTCAACCAAACCCCAATCTTGTCTTGGCTGGCTGTACCAGTACTTCCTGGTAGCGGCTTCGATTTTCGGAGGACATGCCCAAACTCGACCGGAATACAAAGTGCGATCCTTGATTCTCTCCCGACTCTTGCATCGGATGAATGCATCTGACGCCTTGCGCCAGGGGCATGTTTATCGTCGACTTAGTCCGCCTCGGACAAGTTGCGAGCGCTGCGCCAATTTGTGGCTCAGCTTATTTCCCGATCCGCGGCTAAGATTCTCGTCGCGACGTTACTCGGATAGCCTCAAATCCCGGGATCTCACCTTGATTTGTGACTAACTGGCCCGAACCTCTCCGGAGCTCGTGCCTGTGACGTCGCTTATCGTATTGCCATCCTCGGTGACATACTCCCCAGAGTAGATCCTCGGCATCTCATGCGCAATAGCCGGGTCGGACATGGTTCACCGCGCCTCCGATGAGCAAAGCTCGCCTCACACGCAAACACGTGGAAACGCGCCAGATGTTTATACGACATATTTGTGGTTAATCCATTGTTTGCCACTTTACGAAGGGAACAGTCGGGATGGACTGGGTTGGGTTACCGGCGTGATCGTGGGCCGGATATATTCTTTTCATTTTCAGCTCAAATGCTAACTCCAGTCATGACCCAGACCCAGAGAACCTCGGTTGATGCTCCTCGCCCTCCTGATATCCCTTAATCACGAGAGCTACACAGGCTGCCTTTCTGGCTCATATCCCAAACCCACGCCTCGTGCGATCCCTCATCACTGTCGTTCCATCGCTTAGTTCTCCTCAGCAGCAGCAGCCTTCTTGGCCTTGTTGCCACGGAGCTTGACCTCGTGGTCAGGCTTGACGGGCCTCTGGGATTTGCGGATGGCAGAGGCACGCTCGACAGCAGCGGCGCGGAGATCACCACGGTATCCGTTCTTGGCAGTCTGGTTGGCAACGGTAAGGTAGGTCCTATTGCAGGGAGTGACATGGTCAGCATTCGTTCGCCTTAATGAGAGCCTTGATCCGCGCAGAATGAATCGTGAATGTTTCTCCATGACAAAACTCACTTTCGGCTGGCCTTGGAGACGGTGCGCTCAGTCTGGTTCTGGGCGGGCTTGTTGCTGGTGCCGGCCTTCTTGCTGGTGACAATGACACCACCCTTCTCGTTGGCGGAAACACCAATGGCCTGTCAATTCCATCTGTTTAGCTTCGGATCGTTCGTGAGAATGGTTATCATATAGCTTTTCGCGGGCGTACCTTCTCGTTGAGGAAACCGGCGTGCTAGTGCTACGTTAGCTATAATTTCTTCCCAAGTTAACCCTCCACGACGGCGAGGGAACGCCAGTTGCATCTGAAGTTCTCATACCTTGCGGCTAGACTTGTTGGTCAAGTTGAGGGGATCGCGGGAGAACTGGATACCGCCGTTCTTCTTGCTCTTGGCGAGGAAGGAGTTGTTGTTTCCTGCATGTCGGCAAAACCCAGTCTCAGTATCATCGCCATCTCGCACGACGCAACTCGAGGCATTCGAGTTCCTGGATCAGTTACTCACGGACGATCTCCCAGACAAGGTCTGAGGAGATGTTAGGAAGCGAAGCAGCAGACATTGTGATTTTGGGGGTTTCCGGGAGTTGATTTCGCGACGCCGACAATGAGGATTATTCAGAGCTTCTTCAACCGACTTCAGAGTGTCAAAATCCCGGTTGTGCGTTCGGCTAAGTCAAGCCCCACGTCCAGATCATCAGCACGTGACCTTTTCCACTTGCGCCACCCCACCATGCGCCTTATCGTCTTATCGGAGCCAGCGGAAACTCCACATCACCCATCTCCCGCCTGGCTTTGATCTCTTCATGGACTAGAATCGTTATGTACTTACACAGATAGTGCTCCTCATGGACTCATCATTCATTATCAGCGGTTCCTCGGAGAAGGGACTTGTCTTTGGAAAGCTAAGTGGTAGGCTTCCACGACTCCACCCACACCACCTATTCGTTGGGGAGCAAGCGAGATTTAAGTAGGACAATCTCAGCGCATATATATTTAGTATTGAGGTACCTCTCTTCCTAAAGACAGGTCTTGCAGTTCATCTTGTCATCATCTCTACGTAAGCCCGCATTTGCATCTAGCCATTTCCTTAATCTCACACAATAATCCCCTAGGCTTGGAGACGACGAGAGGCTTGACTCTAGAGCTAGAAAGCTTCTTCATATTTAGCTTAGTGACAGCTATGATGGCAATGGTCAAATTCCAGGGTATTATACCGTGTCCAGTCATGTACCAATTGTACAGGTAACTTCAATCGAGTGTAAGTGGCATGGCAGCACCCAAATACCAGAACACAACGCTTTAACCACAAGTCCCCCTTCCAAGCACCTTAGTTAACTCGGTATTTCAAACAGGAAGTAGGCTTTCGCAAGCTAGTTTCGATGTGGTATTTGGTGAATTCAGGGTATATGAGGATGAGCAAAGCCGAATGTTTGGGCTCAACACAACCTCAGCCCCCGAAAATACCAAGCACTGGATTGAAGACGCCTTGTTAAAGTGGTCTACTCCGGGGGGACGGCGCTGGTAAAGTGTACGACATTCTAGCGATAGGTAATTTGCTTATGACGTCGAAGCAGATCACGTGAAAATGTAAACTGAGCATGCATTCTACCAACGACCTCAACTACAACTAAAACTGTTAAACTCGACAATATCGATAAATTTTCGAAGGGGGGGGCCAGTCTCGTAATAGTTCTCCTTTTATCAACAATAAGAAATAGGCACGAAATGAGGCGGGACCTCTTTTTGATCTGATGCGAGTTCAATAATTTGGTAGCTTACGTCTCGGCTTAACGGCGCGTGGCTGTGCCTGGGGGGTGGCGCCTTTGGGAGGGAGCCACAGGGTTCTCAGTTCAGGCCTGAACTGGGGTCACGTCAGCACTGCCCTGAGACAAGTTTCCCGTCACAACCCTCCTCTCACCATCGTCCATCGAGGATCTTCGACGAGGGAAGAAAACCGCCCCTCTCTCGCCATCTTCATCGTGACTTTTACCGAGATCAACGTCCCAGCTCCCAGCGCAGGGCTCAAAGTCTGCCATGCGATCCCTATAGACGCTGCAACTCCCTCGTCTTTCTGAACACCAGCGATTCCCCGCCGCTTCCGTTTCTTGACTCGAACCTTGAGATTCCGACAACTCTTCATTTTCACCCTTCCCGCGAATCACTTTCGAACGCTCTTTCATCGTTAGCTCCTTGCGAAAAACCGGCGCCATGGCTTACATTCTTTACTCCATCTCCGTCTTCTTCATCATTGTCGCCACCGCGCTCTTCTTCACCCGCTCGCGCTGGCTCCCGCGCGTCCCGAACCTCCCCGGCGCGGACTACATCTACTCGCGGCTTCCGAACAGCTTCGCAGGCGATATCGAGGCGGGCCTCTCGAGTAGCACGTTTGACCTGAGCGGCAACATCGAGGACGGAGACTCGCGCGCGGGGTTGGACGATGCGGCCAAGGCCGAGGTCCTCAGGATCATGAAGAAGCGCCGACTGACGTTCGATAAGGCCCGAAAGGTGTACATGGAGAGCCGGTTCAAGGCCAACGGCATCGGTGCTGATGGCATCCCCCGTGACCCCAAATTCGTGAGCTTCTCCTGAGAAGGCCCCTGCCTATTTGTATCTGTTTCAGTCCGCCGGTACACTGCTTTCCGACGTCAAAGACGCCTCATTAATGCCATACCTACTACAACTATTACCACCACAGGCATGACCACCTACGGGTCGTAACTATCCTGCTGCGATGCTGTCAAAGCATCACACCAAACTACCTGGCACAACTGTTGCAGTTTTCTTGCTTGTCTTTCTACTATTTCTTTGTTCGTCTCTGGGAGGAAATGGGATTGAGGATTCACAGGCGGTCGCGCAGTTATTGTTACTGTCTGCGCGGTATGGAGTTTAGGATGCTGAATTATCATTAAACACTGGGAACTAACTTCCCAGCCGGACCCTGATTTTTTTCTTTTTGTCTTGGGAATATCAAATATACAAGCAATCATTCAAACCCACCCTCCTCCAACGCCGTTAAAATAGAGTGTGGACCAATATGTGCAGGTCAACAATATGTACAGGAGCGATACGGTCTTTATTACCGAGCTCCTCTCCTCTGCTTCTTGTCCAGTGTTGCGTCTGGATAACAGAGTAGAGGGAGCGCATGGGATGTTGGTATTGGACTAGGCTCCCATAGCAACATCGAGGTGCCCCGATGTTGCCCCCGGATTCCCACTCCCAGAGACCTCAAAGATCTCTAGCACGAGTACCTAGCCCGGTGGCAGTGAGGAGAAAAGGCCCGCTTAACATCTATTGGGTCTTCTTGGATCCCGATGTGCCCTCTCCATAGGTACGGTTGTCGTCACCCTCAATTTCTTTGACGTACTCATCGACCTTCTTAGCCTCACTTTTCCAGCGCTTCTGAGACATGTTCTCATCACGCTGGAACATCCACGCCTCTGGCATACGATAAGTACCACCCATTCGGTCAAAGGCAGTGAAGAACTGGCCGTAGTTGACCTCGAATCTAGAGTGATGGAGAGAGTGGCAGGCGGCACCGTTGATGAAGGGATTGTTGGTCATATACTCGCCATCGTGGATCATGACAGCCCACAAGTTGACAAAGACGAATAAAGCAACATAGGCCATCTTCTGTAGCGGGAAAATGAAGGGGAAGATGTGGTAGGGTAGCGACTGAACGTATCCGTCGAAGGGGTGGAAGGCGTGGCTGGCGAAGGGGGTGGGCATGATCCACTTGTGGTGCGGCTTGTGAAGGTATTTGTAGACCGACGGGAGGTGAAGCCATCGATGAGCCCAGTAAATACAGAAATCGGTAAAGACGAGGAAGAGAGGAAACTGGAAGTAGTTGTACCAGAGGCCGGGGCCTTCCTCGGTAACGTCGTAAAGCTTGCCATAGCCACGTACTTCAGCCAGGAAGATGGGGGCGGTGATTAGAGCCATGACTGGCAGGGCCTTGTTGGCCGAGATCATCTCAAGACGAACTTGGTTCTTGAGGAAACGAGGGTGGTTGAAGGTGCGCTTGTCGAAGATGAACTGGTATGAGAGGGCGGCAACGATGAAGTAGACAGCCAATCCGAAGATCCTGCACAGCAATGGTTAGGTAGAGTTGAAGAGTTGCTCCAAAGGAGCGGGAGAAGAAGAGGGCCATACGCACCAAGTGATGAAGTAGAGAGTGATGAACTGGCGCACAGGATTGTCACGGTCCCAGGCGCTCATGTATGCATACTGAGATGGTTCGACTGTGATAAACTTGGTCGCCGGCTTGTAGGACCATGTCGAGAAGGTCTGCGCCGTAGAAGTTGCGTTGGCACCAGTTGCTGGAAAGTCGTATGGCGCGGGGCGCTTGGGGAGAAGATAGGCAAAGACAAAGTCGGTAATGAAGGTGTCGGTGATTTCGAGGACGACATCCATGGTGGGCGACGGTTGTGTTAATTCGATTCCAGTGGGAGAGAAAATAGAATCACAAGGTGAAGATGAGAAGGCAAGATAGGCGAGCTTCTCCAACAGCGAGTGGCGAGGCAGATGCAAGTGCTTCAAACAGAGCTGACTGGAAAGTAGAGAACCGTAGTGTCGGGAAGGTCCGCCCTCTGGTTTAACCAATAGAAGAGGAAAGTGGTGCAGAAAGAAGAGAAAACAGATGACTGAAAGATCAGAAACTCGTTGGTGTGGAGACGTAGACTCCAAATTGAGACGCACTGTGGTGCTGCGGGTGGTATCTGTGCTGATTTTCGGAGAGGTCGTCTTGGTGATTGGCGAACTCGACGTGGGACATAAGGCGATGATGGGCTTGGATGATAAGTTAAAATGTTGGAGGGTACGAATTGGGACGGATGGGAGCCGATTCGGCCAATTGGAAGCAATTGGCGACGGCGACGGACTGCAAATCGGGCCCAGTGGTCAGACGAGAGAGAGTCTACAGTACAGGGCGGCATTTCCCGTTGACGCAACACGAGGAGAGAAAGTCGATGGGCATCATTGCTTCCTTATTTTATATTCTTTCGCGCTGCAATCCCTGCACGCTCATTACAGAAGGAAGCGAATACCTCTGGGGGCATTGGTGAGCCGGGGCGCCAAGTGCCGGACACCGCAACGGTCGTCTTTGGAGAAGAATGGCATGATGCCAAAGTCAAGGCTCCGATGCAGCCCGGCCGACCAAGAGCTAACAAGCCCCGGACCTCAACGTCACCCCGGCCGCGTCTCGCACCGAATGTGTTGCTTTTCTCAGCGGCTCCTCAACGCGTTCAGGGGTGCATGCTTTGTAGCAAGTGGTCTGCTCCGGAATGTCAACCGCCGAGAGCTTCTCAGCCAGTGAGCGTATTCAACAACTCCTTGTTTGTGGTTCCGCCCCAGACCCTGCGTCAATGTCCGGGACGGACAGGAACAAGAGTACGCCGTTGTAGGATACGTAGGTAAGGCCTAGGGCTAAATCCACCATTGGGACATGTACGACCCTACGACACTGACATGTGCTGCCTCGACCGGGTCAACTGCCGTAGATCTGTTGTCTCCCAGATGCACCATCACAGTGGGCAGCTTTAGTGAAGCAACCCAACATCTCGACCATCAGTAGTGCAACAGACATGCAATGACATGAGTTGAGGCGTCTTAAGTGCAATTGGTAAGCTCTGCAGCTCATTCCATCATCGTCAAGAACACAAGTCATCACCAATCATCCATTCATTCATCTCTATTGCACATCGTGATGAGCAGCAGACGGTCAACCATGGTGGATCCGAGTTCAACGTTGTCTGAATTCACCGACCTGTCTCTCATGTCGTCGAGTAAACGGGAGTAAATCAAACCCGTCGGATGAGGCAGGTCCACCGCTTGATATCGGAACCAAGCGGCCTCGAAAGATGCAAAACCATACGATTTTCGCCAAAGGGCTTCCAGCCAGGAAAGCAACGCTTTTCTAGCACTGCAACATGTGAACAAGAGGGGGCACAATGACGAAGAAGAATGCGAGAGGGCACAGTTACGTATACGAATACGCTAGGCCTCATCCCCCCTGGCTTGTTCTTTTAAAGACCCCTAACCCACGGGCCGAGTTCACTGGAGGATGGGCCAAAATCGGACGGCTTCGTCGGAATGCCGGGCAGTCTGTTGCCTGCTTGACGGGTTCTCATCAGAAAAACTAGTGAAACTACCAGGAGACCAGCACTTTCCCTGGTGCCGCACCTCTCTCTTAACGGAGAACAAATCAAAAAAAGCCTGTCGCCGGCACACCGTCAACCTGCTGGGACCACCGGCGTCCGCCGGCCTACTGCACCGGGATATAACATACCGACAACTCTCTGCGATTTCGCTGGTCATACTTCGCCCGCTGTTTCTCACAGGATGCGTTGTCTGTCCACAAACCTGATATATCCCCCAACACTGTTCTGTTGCGTTTGATCCGTCAGAATAGCCAGGCTCCCGGCTGGCTCTCGGTCTCTGTGGGTGTACTTGCAGACTCCTCGTCGCCACTGAGCTGCCTCGACATTCAAGACACAGGTCCGCCCTCTCAGTGCAAGTTGCGTACAACCCAGGCATCTCGCAAGGTCAATAATGCACATGAAGTATATCTCAAAAGAGGGATTCTGTCCAACTCAAGGCTAAACAAGGGGAAGCGTCTACCTTTTCATGTCTTAAGGTAGCCAAGCCTTGGTATGAGACGAGGCTTCAGTGATGTGAGCCAACCATGTGGCGCCGGCTCCCCATCAAAATTTGACATGGCCCGGTTCTCCCATCACCAGGCCGTCTCACAAGTCAGAATTCCATTGCCCGCTCGCTCACAGCAAAGCCCCAGTTTTTGGCCGACGCAAGGCTTAGTTTACCGTATAATGATAACATAGTCCCGTCTCTCCTCGTGTCGCGAAACTTGAACAGAGTTCTCGTGGGCAATTAACCTGAGGTGTGAGATCCAACTAATACACCTCAAACCTCACACTCGAGATTGGGCCTCTAACAAGTCGACGAGTTTGAATCACTAGAGCCTAGTCGAGCACCCCGTCGGGGCATCCCCCGGGTTCTCGATCGGAAAATAGTTGTTTCCCAAGCCATTGCCCCCCCCCCCTCTTTGGAATCAGATGTCGCGCGAATCCCAAAGCCAATCTCATATGCACATGATATCGCGTCGAGGCAAGCCCAGCCATCTGACAATAGCGTCGTTTTGCTGGCTGCAGTAGCTTCCAATATACCGTCTTTCGCTTTATCATGGTCAATCAACTTGCAGAAGCTACGAAGTGATCGCTCGAAAGGTCTTGGTCTTAGTCGGGTTTTTGCGCACCTAGTCACTCGCATTCGGTGCCACAACTAGTCCCATCGGCAAAACACCTCAAGCGCTAGAACACCTGTCTTACAAAGACCCAAAGTCATCGCGCCTATGAGGTCATCACGAAACAGGAATACTCCGTGTTTGTCTAACGCGGTGGTAGGTGTGGCAGCAGCCAAAATTGAACGACCCGAGGCATGGGAGGAGGTCATACAAAGTGGTCCAAGCACGCGATGCAACTGTAATGGCTGGGCTGGACAGAGCGTTCCCATCAGCGACGGCCATAGCTGGGTTGGGTGTCGTCGTTACCTATACAAGCGGTTCAATCCCTTCCCATCCTAATTCTCATCCTATCATTTAATCTAGGTATAGGTCAGCCTATCGTCTCTCGACTACCAACAATGGGTAGATGCCCGTACCTAGTAGGTCGTTCACGGCGCAGAGGTACTTAGGTAGTCGGCGGCTGAGACCACTCAGTGTGCCCAGGTGAGATAAAACTTCAGTACTTCGTAGTACCACTGCTTGTCCAGTCTCTATACGAGCTAGGCCTCCTGCCCCTGCCAGGCTATCTAAATCGGATGGTAAGTCCTTTTGTATGGCGGTTGAGAGATATTAGAAATCCAGCGTCTTTGGCTGTTGTTTGTGACCAGGGCCGAGCATCGTGTCACCCTTTAGGACAAGGACAGCCACTACCAACTCTCGGAAAGGTAGAGAGCTTGCCCTGCCTTGCTTGCCTTCGCCCTGCATGGAGAACCAGTTTCCGCTTGGGCTAATTTGGTCAGGTGTGTGGACGGGGGCTAATTCCATCTAGCCCCCCTGTCCCGAGCGCTGGTTGTTAGTGCGGACGCATGGAATTCCTCAGAGGTTCGCGGGCTAAAAAACGTGCCGGGTTTGGTATCCCAGTGAATGATGCGCCCTCCCGGTCTTGGGGACTAACGCAAGGGCAGCTCCGATGCTCTAACCCCTCCAGACCAGGCCGTCGTACAGTCCTTTGCACTGTTCCACTTGAAGGAGGGCTATTGATGGACCTGAGCCGAGAGGCACCGGAGCTCCAGAGAACAAGACAGGGCTGGCACGCGGACGAGACGCACTCCAGGAGAATCCCCATTACACTCACTTCCGTCATCGCCACTAAAGGCCAGGGAGGTGCGGTTTGGTAGTTGGTTGTAACCTTGGGGGAGGCGCAATTACACTTACCCCCGGAGGTGCCTCTGACGTCGAGAGCCGCCGAATCAAGGTGGCCGATCAAACCAACTCCTAACCCCCATCAACATGACAACATCGCACCAAGTGACGCATTTTACGCCTCTTGACTCCACACAATCTGTCGTCCTCTCTGGCGGACTCGTCCCGGCCTACAATAAATTAGTACCACGGTCGACACTCTCTTACCAAGGGATTTCTGCAATCCATGCGGTAAAGTCGAAGCAAACTGGTGCGACCACATTGGGCACCAACCTAGAACCGGGGATATATGCACACGCTCACGCAACTCTGCAATGTGCATCGTGAAGTGGCATTCTGTCGTGCGACAGGACAACCTAGCATCAGTAACACAGATAGGATGACTGCAGCAGGCGGCGACGGCTTCCTCCCCGTATCTGAGGGGAAAGAAGGCAACACAGCTTCGCCACCATCTTTGTAGGCAGGCGGCTGTCGGCTATCGCCCCCAATCTGCAAGTTGGCTGCTGGTCCGCGACCAGCACGCACGTCGTCTATCGCGGCCTGCAGCTAACTACTGCAGATGGATGTGCCATGCTCGCCTCGTAGACAACGAGGGTGTGATCAACAAAAGTCTCGGTTCAGAACTCGGCCCTACCAATCAATATTAGCAGGCATTGGTGTCTACTACATACGTACTTCGTAGCGGTACCTAGCAATTAATAGAGCGTCCCATGGTGGTTAAAGGGCCAAGACTGTCCGCATCGAGTCCAAGCTCGCAGCTCAGCTCAGCTCTGCGCTGCTCGAATTGCTTGTACCATTGTCACTGAAACCGCCCCAAAACAAAACAGCGGTAACCAATCCCCTGTCTCTCACCTCTCACATCCATTTATCGCTTCCCGACTGCCAACCCCCTTGAACGGTTTCTCACCCACATCCTAGGCCTTGCGGGCGATGCTGTTGTCGCGCCTCTTCAGCTGCTAGATGCTGGCCCTCACCCACACACTGTTCAACATGGGCCATGGCCTCCAGCTCCACGTCCATACCCACGCTCACCTATTAACACACCCAGCCTTGTCACTCCCACGCCTGCAACCACACGGCAACACCAGGAACGCCGAGGTTCCACGTCTAAGAAACAAGACATACTCCCCACCTCGCTCTCCAAGATGAACAGCCACAGCCTCTCGCCCCAAACAGGAAAATACCTCGGGCACGTAAGTTGCCTTCCGCAGCTCACCGTCTCAATACCCAATTAACCATTGCTGTCAGAGACGGAGGGGCGTGCGCGTCATATCAACCCTCGCCTGTCGCCCTATTCTAGTCAACGGAGCCGACAAAAAACAAAACAACAGGGGAACTAAGTAGTGTGTCAGAAGAAGGCAGACGAAGGGGGGTGAATCATGGATAGCCACTGAGACCGTGGCCTCAGCCACATGGAGACAACATCACGGCTGACCCGCAATCTGTCGCCAGCCTCCATCATGGGCCATGGCGCCGATTCGCACAGACCATGCGGGTCAGGGCGTGGAGTCGCTCTTGTAGCAAAACCCCATGTCGGTACCTCACTATTGGGGTGGAGATACTTTCATCCCAGGCCCGTTACCGTCTGAAGCCCGCCCCACACCTCCGGGGCGGCCACCCCCCACTGGGATTGAGTTGCACAAGGCCTGGGCTGGGGTTGCTGCCGTCTGCTGTAGCCCGCTGTAGCTCGCTAAAGTCAGCGCTGTCGCCAGCGCTTGCACCCACCGTAACTCTCCGCCGTCGCTGCTCCTCGCGGCTCCTGCAAATGGCCCGCTGCATGGGGCCCCACCTGCAGCCGCCCTTGCCTGGTCCAAGCTCATGTATCCCCAGCCCTGCTCAAAGTACCCTGCGAGCCTCCGGCTACCTCCCTCTGAGCGCCTCAATGGCTCCCCCAGCGGCTCCCCCAGCGGCTCCCCCAGTGGCTCCTCCAGCGACCTAACCAGCAAACCCAGCTCGCTTCCCACGGCTTGGGGCTCCTTAGGCTGTCTTTGGGGGGAAGAGGCTTGCCTTACTTCGGGGCATTGCTCCACTATCCCATCAAAACCCACGGGTGAGCACCAGGGTGAGCGCCAACCCACCCAGCAGGCACCTGGCCCTGGCGCTTCTTCTCGCACTGACGGCAACTTGACTGACTGGCACACCTCCATCGTCCCTCCTCCGTTTTCGCCTTTTTTTCCACCTTTCCCCCTTCCAACAACATCGTCGCGAGCCCAGGCCCCATCGAAAAAATCATCCGACCCGGCTTCACTGACGGTTCTGATTCTCCTCATCGACCGTCGCCCACGGCGCTCTCGCCCTACCCCTCTCGGGTCTCTCGATTCAACCCTTCCCGCGTCCGCGTTCGCGTCCTCTCCTTTTGGACCACGCCCCCGACCCCGTTCTGTCCACTTTGCTGGCGCGCGCCAGCCTCCTCCGCTCCGTGTCGCCGCGTGCAAAAACCACATCGTCAACCGCCTGCCGCTCTACCTCTCTCTACGAATCTCAACGCGTCTCCCCCTACATCCATTCTCGCCCTCGCGGCTAGCGTCCCGGACTCGTCGTCGCTGAGTCCCGTCGAGCGCAATGTCCATGTATCCGCATCGCGGCATGGGGGGCGTTCCCCCAGGCAACTCGGCTCGCCTCAACGAGTTGCTCGAGCAGATCAGGGCCGAATTCGAGACGCAGATGCGCCAGACCGAGGGCTTTGAACATCAGAGTACGTCTCACCCTTCGCTCGCGCCTCTCCCAGATGATTCGCGTCATTGCCGTTTAGCGCGCCACTCAGCTCAACCTCAGAACCTCAGCTAATCATTATCACAGTCTCGGCGCAGGTCAGCGAGATGCAGCTCGTCCGGGAAAAGGTCTATGCCATGGAGCAGACTCACATGACTCTCAAGCAAAAGTGAGCTTCCCTTACATTTCTATGCCGACCTTGTTTTGGAACCCGTGCTGACTGATCATCTCAAATAGGTATGAGGAAGAGATCAGCATGCTTCGACACCAACTCGAGGCTGCCCGAAAAGGTGCCCCTCAGCCTGGTCTCCCCGGTCCGCCCCAGCACGCTGGTCCCTCGCAGCAGCCTCCTTCCATCGCGCCGGGCAATGGCCTCTTTAGCGGTATCATGGCTGGCGGCAGCCAGGGTGGCCTTGCGCCGCCCCAGCAGCAAGGCCAGCAGGGTCAGCAGCAAGTCCAACAGCAACCCCCCTCGCAACAACAGCAGCAACCTCCCCCTCAACAGCATCCTCCTCCCCAGGAGCAGCTGGGACCTCAGCACCAGATGGCTCAAGGCCCACCTGGTCTCCCCGTCCCTCCTCACCCCAGCAGCCAGCAGCAACCCCCATACTCCCAAGGCTATCCCCAAGGCCCCGTTGCCAACGGCATGGGTCCCCAGCCGCCGCAGAGCACTGCTTCTCCCGGCCCGGGCAGGCGAGGCATCGGCCGGCCTCCAAACGCCGTCGGCCCCGCCACTCCCCAAATCAACACTCCCGTGCCCTATCCCGGCAACGCCCAGTCGCCGCAGGTCAGCCACCCCACTCCCGACCACGCTCGCATGGGCGGTCCTCGCGCTCCTCCCGTTGGCAACGCCCTGGGCGATCTGGAGGTCGATGCCGTGGCTCCCCATAACAAGAAGACGGGCAATGATTGGTATGCCATCTTCAACCCCCAGGTGCAGCGCGTCCTAGACGTTGATCTGGTTCATTCACTCAACCACGAGAGTGTTGTATGCTGCGTGAGGTTTAGTCACGATGGCAAGTACGTCGCCACTGGTTGCAACCGCTCAGCCCAGATTTTCGATGTGCAAACTGGCGAGAAGGTTTGTGTCCTCGAGGACCACAACGCTGCCGACGTCAGCGCGGATCTGTACATCCGCAGCGTCTGCTTCAGTCCCGACGGTCGTTATTTAGCCACTGGTGCCGAGGACAAGCTGATCCGAGTAAGTTGAAACAGCGACATGCATCACCGTTTACTTGGACGCAAACTAACTCTACGTCTAGGTCTGGGATATCCAGAGCCGAACGATCCGCAACCACTTCTCAGGCCACGAGCAGGATATCTACTCTCTGGACTTCGCACGTGACGGACGAACGATTGCCTCCGGCAGTGGTGACAGGACTGTCCGCCTCTGGGATATTGAGCAAGGGACCAACACTCTTACGCTCACGATAGAGGACGGAGTTACGACTGTCGCGATCTCGCCCGACACCCAGTATGTGGCAGCTGGATCTCTGGACAAGAGCGTCCGTGTGTGGGACATTCACTCCGGCTTCTTGGTGGAGCGCCTAGAGGGACCTGATGGCCACAAGGACTCTGTCTACTCCGTTGCCTTCTCACCCAATGGCAAAGATCTTGTCAGTGGCAGCTTGGACCGAACAATCAAGATGTGGGAGCTCAGCACACCTCGTACCGGTCCCAATCCTGGCCCTAAGGGTGGCAAGTGTGTCAAGACCTTTGAGGGCCATCGCGACTTTGTACTCTCTGTTGCGCTCACCCCCGATGCCAACTGGGTGCTGTCCGGATCCAAGGACCGTGGCGTCCAGTTCTGGGACCCTCGCACCGGCACCACTCAGCTCATGCTCCAGGGCCACAAAAACTCGGTCATCTCGGTGGCTCCCAGCCCCCAGGGTGGCTACTTCGCTACTGGCTCTGGCGACATGAAGGCCCGCATTTGGTCCTACCGTCCGTACTAGACGAACTGGCTGAACCATTCGTCTGTCTTTCACGCCTCTCTATCTTTGTTGTTTGGTCTTATGGTTTGGCGTCAAATGTTCAAAAGCAAGCAGAGGCAAAACCCGCGAGGATGAGAGGAAACGCTATACCTACCGGAAGAGCGGTTTCGGGAAGTGGATGGGGCCGAGGAACATGGAGCTATGTGATGGGAAGTCGAAGCTTGGTTGTACCGTGCAGCGGGAATGGCGACGACTTTTCTGATTATTGGGATAGGACATGCCAGATACTCAACGTCAGTGAGGATATCCGTGGGGTGGCGCTTTGGGAAGGAATGAGAAGCAAAGTTCTTTGTATTGGACGTGTAGGAGGGATGTCTTGTAAGGATTACTCGCCGGCTCATTATTTTGTGTTGTGTGACTTGTGTTTATAATGAATGATTACACTTTTTTCTTTGCTTGCATTTTGATTTGTCGTATCTACATGATGAACCTTTGGGTATCATACCTCGCGCCAGAACTATCGAAGCAAAATAAACTAGGAACCTTCATAAAATGATTGGTCGAAAGGTTTAGAGGGAGCCAAAGAGACTGGACAAGGCATCGCCGACCTTCTTCTTCTTCTTCTTCTTTTTTGATATACTGTCCGCAGGCGTCTCTTTGATGGCGGCTCTTGTGCTTTTGGTATGTTTCTTGGCCTTTGAATCTTTGGAACTTGCCTCTCCCGCCACTGCAGAACTTGGTTCCCGACTTGATGGCTTAGGAATAAGCTCGTCGCGGGATATGGCAACACCCACATCCACATCTTCATCGGGGCGAGTGGATGGCAGCCCTAGGTTCCGTTTTACATCATTAGTAGGCATAGGACCAGGTTTAGAGGTATTTTCAGAAGGCACGAGGCCGGACAGTAAGCCTTTGATGCGGGCCAGGACGCCGAGGAGCAGGAGTCCTAGGGGGGCGTGTTGATTATCTGCTGCAAGCTGAGTGAATGCGCTGGCATTTATTAGCCTGAGTTTGCGACGCACAAATTCCGTCAGCTATGACTTACATGAATGCGCGTGGGACAACATGGTGCACCATGTACTTTGCGTGCACAACGGGGGGGGGGCCAAAAGCAGTGCGAGAGGATGAGCAGAGCAGGGCGGATTCGAGGTTGCGGACTGCGCGGCGAATGAGGGTGAACGAGGCCCACCAGTGGGATGACGAGTGCTGGTTGCGGTGACGATGAGCAACGGCGTGGAGAATGTGAACGATAGGGGTGAGAGAGGTCTGGATATCGGAGAGGGTCTCGGGACAGGGAGCTGCGGTGGGAGGCAGCCTCGTGGAGGAAGGGCTGGAGCTCATTGTGAGGATTCGATAGAGTGGCGTGCTATATAGTGCAAGGATGAGACCCCGTGTAATGCATTGGCCTCGAAGTTGAAGAAGAGTAGCCTGTGGAGGCAGCTCTACGTATGTGAAGATGTAGGTGAAGTTCAAGCTGTGTTTGGTGTAGTCACTTGTAGTGACGCGCATGAACTTTTCAGATGCACGTTAGGACATGGATAATTGGGGGCATGTAGTGCAGGGGTTAGATAAGATAAGAGATCCGATAAGGATGCGAATATCGAATGGTCTATCGCATCTAGGTTTGCGAGTGCGTGCATTGCTCTACCTAGGTATCCGACTCGAGATGCGGCAACAAAGACTCGGGCAGTTTCTTATCTCGTCCTTCCCCACCAGAGTTGCAAACTACAACCTCGCATGTCACGGTTAACCAGCCTCAAGGTCACGGTCACAGTCACGGAGGAGAGTAGAATGAGGTCAACTCAATCAAGCGAATCCAGACCACTCTCTGTGCAAGCCTAGCCTCAAAGTCCATCAAATTACATAACAGACCAAGCCCTTGCGGCTCATCGACGCCCGCTACCTCACTCAATCACACTGCATCGTCGGCGGTACTGGGCGGGTTTGGGGCGTTGTCGCCCGCTAACTATGGTCGTCCCCACCACCATCAAACGAGGCCCTGGCCTCACAGGAGTGGGGATGAACCAACGATTGCAGAAAGCTATCTAGGAGATGATGCCTCGGCGGAAGTGGGCTCGCGGTGGACGCTGTGGACGCTGTGGAGAGATGGGTTGGCATCCATGGAAGGCGGTCAACGTCTACGACGAGAGGACTGAAGTGACTGTACGATGGTCGATATTTGACGGCCATCACAAAGGACAAAAGGTAAGCGCAGAGTGAGGCGAGATGCGGCAACTACTCTGCATTTCAAACAGCAGTCTCGGCATCGCGAAGAACCACGCGGCTAGAAGCGACCTTCCCAACTACACCTAGCGAAGAATAGCAATGACTCCATACCTCATCTAATCACGCGTCTGTTGTTGGACATTGGCGGGCACTCTCTTCCCCGCGGTTCACGCCAGAGAATCCACCATCGGACAGGCTAACGCGGACTGGGGCTCGTTTGGGCTCCCTGGTGACCCCTTCGGCCCTGTATTGTTGCATACGGTATCTGGCTATCTCTGATGGGTCTTGCATCACTGTGCATGACAGCGCCTTGCTGTGGAGGTCACTAGCGAATGAAGACAGTCAACGACATTACCACGCCGCCAAGGAGAAGCTATATTTGCGCATCAAATCCACGCTGAGGAGGCTGTCGTATCGACGTAGCAGGCCTTTTACAATACTGACCAAAGCAGTGCTCCTCTATCAATCCACTTGGCGGCAACTACGGGCTGACGGGCTACAAGTGACCCAACCGCGACGGCTACCGGGACATCGAACGGTTGCATTGCAGCAGCGCCCTTGTCGGCTTGTCCTAGCTCGCTCCTATTCTTCCCATGCTGTATCCGCAGATGGGAGAAGACCCAGTCAAAACTGTGTACCAATCTGACCGAACCTCCCTGTCGCGATAAGCGTCATATCGTTCCGTCAGTGTCGCCCTCGACCCGCCCGCAACGACGGCCAGCCTAGACAGACTCGTGACCCAGCCTTCCAAACAGTCATCTTCACTCAGTTCCCACAACTCTTGCAGTTTCTCGCAACTTTGGGTGCTTTTACGGCGCATGAGCTTCTGCGTGATCGCTGCTTTCGTCCCAGCTTTTCCAGGATATCGTAGCAGATCCTCAGCCAAGCCTGTCTCGACACTCCGCCATCCCTATCCTCCACCTCCCGACGCTTGCCAGCCAACGCGACCTGCTTTTCGAGACACGAAAAATCCTTCGCCTATCAATCACGGCTGTGGCATCCCCTTACATCGCCGACCGCCATCATAGGCTCGTTTTGCGACCAGTGTTCCGTGCTTTGCCACCCCGCCACCCTTGCCAGTCCGTGCTCTAAGCGGGGGGTGAAAACAAGAACCAAGAGAAGAGACAGAAGTTGAACGCCAACGGTTAAGACTGAAAAGCCAATTCCAGCCACGGGCCGCAGAAGCAAAAAGAAAAAGAAAAAAACTCAACAACCGCGTTCATCGAATCGAGTTGAAGCCACGGGACAATGCCCGCGAGAGCGCGAAACCCAGCCAATTGGGACGAGTATGATGGCAGACCTTCGCCCACCGGCAGCCTCACGTCAAGCGCCATCGCCGAGGAGCAGGCTGTACTAGACGACGATAACGACGATGATGACAATGACGCTTCCAACTACGCGGGTGGATTTATGAACCGGAGACGGTATGGTGACCTACCTCATACCGGAATCCCACCACCTAGAAAGAGAGGTTCTCTTGTGGTTCTCTTTGGCTAACACACGATTCTCCTTCACGCAGGTCTTCCGTCACCAATCACCTCGCTGCCATTGCCGATATTGGAGGCGTCAACAGCTTCAGATCTTTCGCCCGAAGCTGGCAACGAGCCGCTGGGTTCCCTGAAGTCATCCCCCGCCGCCCGAGCTTCGTGTTGGCGCCGGATCCAGACACAGACGACCTGCAGTATAGCCGCGGCATTGTTGACGCAACCGCATCGACGCCTCATACGGGCCTGTTGAGGCAGCACCTCGAGGCCTCGAGCCAGGATGATGAGGCCGGCGCCAGCTACGGCTCTTCGCCGGGTCTTGTGAGAGACAGCTTCCGTGAGCGCGAAAACAAACCGTTGCTTGATCCCGAGATGGCTTCTGGCGCATTGCCCACCGGATCTCCGTCCAGTCGGTCCAGCATCTTTGCCGTTCCGCCGCACCTCGCGACGCCTTCCATCATTGGGAGCTATGGTTCGCATTACGGCACCATTGACAGTACGATGCGCCATCGGCTCTCCATCGGAAACGCCCCCGGCTGGGTGGGCGAGGATGAAGACGATGGCGAGGGCGCGGCGCATGGCGAGCACCAGCCTATCCTCGTCAAGGAGGTCAAGGAGGGCGACAAGGTGGTTTTTGCTGTCGAGGGGCAGAGCACTCTACCCCAATCCGTCTTCAACTCCATCAACGCCATCATTGGCGTCGGCCTGCTCAGTCTCCCTCTGGCTTTCCGGATGAGCGGCTGGATTCCGGGGTTGATCATCCTCACCCTCACGGCCGCCGTCACCTCTCATACGGGAAAGTTGCTGGCCAAGTGCATGGACTATGACCGGTCCCTCATCACATACTCGGACTTGGCCTACGTCTCGTTTGGAGCTCGGGCGCGTGTCGTCGTGTCGGCTCTGTTCACGCTCGAGCTCATCAGTGCCAATGTGGCCCTGGTTATCCTCTTCGCCGACTCTCTGGATCTTCTGCTCCCAGGCTTCGCGACGGTTAACATCTGGAAGTGCGCGGCAGGTGTCCTAGTTCTATTGCTCAACGCCATGCCCCTGCGGTTCTTGAGCTATACCAGCGTGGTCGGCATCTTCTCCACCTTTTGCAGTAGGTCCCGCTCCAATACCCCTCTATCGTTCCGTATGCTAACTGGCAACAGTTGTGTGCATCGTTATCGTTGATGGCTTTGTGAAGCCGCATACACCAGGCTCGCTCAGGGAGCCTGCAGTCACATACTTGTTGCCTGAAAACTGGCTTGCTCTTCCTCTATCATATGGGCTCCTTGCGAGCCCCTGGGGTGCTCACTCCGTCTTTCCTTCGGTATGCTCATGTCTAGAGGTGGTGTTCTTCGTGCAGACTTCTGACACCTAACAGATCTATCGTGATATGCGCCACCCTTACAAGTGGAAGAAGGCGGTCAACGTTACCTTTTCGTTCTCGGTAAGTTGGCCCTCTGTCCTACGGCCATGTCTGTTTGACTGACGCATGCCGTCGTTTAGTACATTCTAGACACTTGCCTCGCCGTCATCGGCGTGCTCATGTTTGGAGATGGGATCCGGGAGGCCATCACATCCAACATTCTCAAGACGTCAGGGTATCCTGAGGGCTTCACGGTCTTGATGTGTGTCTTTATCGCCATCATTCCCCTGACCAAGATCCCTCTCAACTCACGTCCCATCATCACAACCCTCGACGTCATCTGTGGAGTCCACCAGGAGCACTTTCACCATCACCATGGGCAGGCCGCGGATGGGCCACCAGCAATGGTCACACAGCTCACTCGTGTCCTTGTCCGCATCTTTGTGGTGCTGCTCCTGCTCTGCATCTCCATCGCAATTCCGTCATTCGACTCGGTCTGTGCGTTCCTAGGCGCGGCATTGTGCACGCTTATCTCGATCATCTTGCCCATCTCGTTCCACCTGAAGCTGTTTTGGAAGGACATTTCCGTGCGGGAGCGGCTGGTTTCGTGGGTTCTGCTGGTTGTCTTTGGCATCTTGGGCACGCTAGGCACAGTCTGGACGTTTTTGCCCAGGCATCTCATTGGCGCTGATTAATCATGGCTGGCTGGCTCTGGTTGGTGTTTTTGTTTTTGCATCGCCTTTTCACCTTGCATGGGCACTGGAGTTGGGTTGCTACTTTTGGATCAGTCACGTATGGGGGTTCATTCATTGGTGGACGCAGGAGCCGTGTAATAAGGGAGTAGTCGGGGACATGATGCCGTATGTATGGAGTACAGTTACAGGGGGGGGTCGTGTTACGAGGCACATGTCATAGCCAGCATGTCGATCATCTCAGGATACTTTGCGACCTCAAAGGCACTTATTGACACATCAACCTATCGGCTTCCTGCCCGCTTCTACGACGGTTGCAAGAGTACGAGGGACACGCAATGCTCACTTCGCACACGTACAAAGTTGCTCAATGCTGATACCGTCTGCCCTCATTGATTGCCCGACTCGCAATACCACACAATTCGATGCTCTTCCGCGGCATATCGTGCTGCCGTTGTTATTGGAGATGGTATGGGATTTTGTCATTGCATCACCCCTCCCACTGATACCCTCTCCTCAACTACTGGCTGACGAGCGAATGTGGTGCGTGGGCATCCCTAATGCATTGGCAGGTCATCCGAAAACACACGGAGACGGCTGGCGATGACGCCACGGATGGGCCACAACGGCCGACGCACGCATGTACGCACGCATGCTTGTGCAGGTAAAGTATGTAATGTATCAATTCACTCATGCATGCAGCGAGGAAGTCTGAATAAACCAGCTCGGTACCAGGAGGGCGATGCAGGGCCGGTACCGGTATCGTTGATATGGAGCGAGGGTGTTGTAGAGGGAGCGAGACTTACCCTATACACAACGCGGGCTGAGGCTGGCAATCTGAGTCTAAGTTACTTACCCTGTACTTCCCAATGCCGGCAAGATTGTCCAGCACCGGCGCCATCAGCACTATCAACACCATGATAGCCCCCTTCCTCGTATCAACCACACACCCTTGCTATCTTCCATTCCAGCGAAAGTCTTTCTATCTCTCACAACTCCCAAACACACAATCTCGATCACCTACCCACCCCTCCCCACTACGTATCGACATCCGCCTGTCCCCTGCAAGCCTGGTCTTCCGAACCACGCCATTGTTCGCACACACGCATGCTAAAAGCAAAATGGTCAAGCAATCAAGTCTCCATCCAAAGAGGGGCAGAACAAGTTTCGTCCGGAGATCGCCACCCCGCCAATGCGTCTCATCCCCCCATCCCACCCACATTCCTTTCGGGCGCAGGCGAAGGTCCTCTCGCAGCCTCTGTTTGGTTGGACTTGCATGCCCGCCGTCCCACGACGCCCGTTATCCACCACACCCCCTTAACTCGCACCTACTTGTGCATATCCGCACATGGGGGAGCAATCAACCGTCTTGCTAGGATATCTCGCCTACCTACCTACCTACCATACCCTCACCTGTCTCCTTTGTCTATCCAGGCATCTCTCCTGCCACTACAACGCAGTAGGGCAGGCGCAATCGCTGTGAAACACCTCCATGACATGACGCAATGGCCTAAAGTATCCCTTTAACCTGCATCACTACGCAGTCAAACCTCCGAATAGGTATTCAACGCCTATCAACCGAAGGCGTTGTTGCAGGCGTAGCATCGTTGACACCAGACACCTAAATGAACAGTATTGCCTGACTCGTGATGATAGGCTTGTCATTCACAATTAACGTCAGTACTCCATCCTATGGTGACATCGTTACCATAATTCAACCACATGACCTTGCCCCTCATCGCAGTTTCCAGACCACTCACGCACTTACTTGTTGGTTTCTTCCATATCACAAGACTTGAACGAAATTTGTTTGAGTGGGTAACTTCTGGTATTTTGGCAATTATTTCTAGAAATATCTAATACGCAGAAAGCGAGTTAAAGCCCACGCCTCCTCACTTGGAGAGAGACGGGCCAAACCACGATTGGAAGTTGCAGTAGAGACTCAATCTCCTACCAACCTCCAACCCACTCCACATCCCCCAGATCAGTGCGCCGATCACGGCGCCAGTTCCAGTCCCTTCCCTTGCTCCAGGGGTCCTTGACTTTGTCTTGCTGATGATGTTTGACCCCAAGTTTGTTGTTGTAATTAGAATGATCCCAAACGCCCGCTTCGTAAGATTTGTATCCAAAACCAAAATGTCGTCGCGGCTTAGAGTCCGGCGAAGTAAAAGAATCCAAAGTTGTAGGTTGGCCCCGGCGACGCTCGCCCAGCGCGGCCCATTTGTCCAACGGGCTTCGCTTTGGCGGAGGCGAGTAGCGGGGAGTGAGCGTGATGTGCCGCTTCACCGCCGGTGCCTCGTGGAAGAAGAAGCCATCGGCAACGAGGTCGTCATCAACATCACCCCTGATGTCGTGGGTGTGCGAGACCGGTTCCGGTTCCTGCTCCAAGTCCATCTCAAGCTCCATTCCCATGTCCAACTCGAGCTCCGGAACAGGCTCCTCCTTGGCCTCCTCCTTCACCTCGTGCTTACTCTCGTGGCTCCAGGTGCGAGAGTTAAGCTCCTGAAGCATCTTCAGCTGCTGCTCGAGCCCTTCCTCCTCGTCCTCATCTTCGTCCCACATGTCGCTCCAGCTCTTTGACACGGCATCCTTGCGACCAAACACGGTAGACATCGACAAAGCCGCGGGTTTGGTCATGGTGATGGGAAGGGAACCGGCCATGGGTGAGACTTTAGCGCGTCGAGCGATGGGGTTCAGGGCGAACGACTTCATCGACGCACCCCAGTGCGAGTCAACCATGGACGACATGGGAGTCTGAACAACTGCGGAGCACCAGTCTGCCGCCGTACCTTCTGACTTGGGGAACAATTCTTCTGTGTAGCTCTCATCGTCGCGAATGACACTCAGCTGGCGACCGGCGTGAGGGCTAGTATGGAGGTGCTTGGCCCAAGGGAAGGCTCCCGCCTCGACCTGGGGAGACTGGATCGAGGGGGTGCGCAGCGGCTCGCGGTTGGCAGTGGCTAGAGTTGCCTTTTCAGCGCTGCAGAAGTCGTCGAGGATCTCATCCTGGGCAGTGAAGCTGACGAGGCGGAGCAAGGCGTCACGGGCACCGACCAGAGATCGTCTCCTGGGGTCGAGGTTCATGCATTGAACGATGACCTCGTACGTGTCCTGAGACATGGAAGGAAACACATCGAAAAGAGACTGCTTGTCCCGAGAGTAATCGAGGAACAAGGGATCGGCCTCGGTCGGGGTGGTGAAGGGGTTGCGAGAGAAGAGGATGTTGAGCAGACAAATGCCAATGGCCCAGATGTCGGCCTGCGAAGGGGAGTAACCCGCACCAGCCGAGTCGAATTGTTCAGGGGCCATGTAGCGGTCACTGCCGACCGTCATCTCGTAGGACCACTTGTCAGTGGTCGCGAGTCCCCAATCGCCAAGTTTCAAGGTGCCGTCCTTAGTGAGGAAGATGTTCTCAGGTTTGATGTCGCGATGGTAGACATCCTTGGAGTGAGCATAGTCGACGGCATCCACGAGCTCAAGCATGAACTGGCGGACGTGCTCTGTCTCCAAGGGGCCATGGCCGTGGCGAATAGCCTCGTAAAGGTCTCCCTGCTCACAGTACTCAAGAACCAGGTACTTGTGATGCTCTGTCTCAAACGAGTTGAGAAAGTTGACAATGTTGGGGTGGGATCCGAGGCGGCCATGAAGGACAGACTCTTCCGACTTCTCGTCAATGGAATAGCAGGTGTCTTCATCAGAGGCAGACAGCTTGGGCATGCACTTGATGGCAACAGTCTCGTTGGTGACGAGATCCTGAGCCATGAAGACCATGCCGAAGGAACCATGGTTGAGGGGAGAGATGGTCTGATAGCGTCCTCCGAGGAGAACGCCACCAGTGAACTTGTCCTTGAGGCATTCCATTGCGTTGAGATTGCACTAAGGGCGTGAAAGAAGAAAGAAGAAAAGAAGCCGAAAGAAACAAAGATAATAGTCGTACAGATGCTTGTTTTTGTTGCGTTGTCGATTGATAGTGATGAAAAGATGTGACAGTTTGTGGGTCGAAACTCCGAGTTGAGTGTACAGCAGGTATTTGAGAGCCAGAAAACCGATTTGATATGTCGAGTAGTTGAGTTGTTGATGGTGAATATACAGTAGTCGTTTTCGGGACAAGGTAGAGAAGCGAGGCGTAAAGCGGTAGAGAAAGGTGGATGATAGTCGTTGAGGAATCAGAGGCTCATTGGAGGGTATGTGTTCGATAGGCTGAAGAGACAAAAGAAAGCGAATTATGGAATGGTCGTAACGGCGAGGTACGAGACCTTGACGGCCGAAGGTTGAAGCAAGGAAAGAGATTCGTTATAATGACATGGGTGCGTTTTTTGTAAGTTTGGCAAAAGAATGACTCTAACAAGTGGAGTTGATTGAGAGAGGTAGGTGACCGAGGACGGAGCCGACCAGATGATAGTTATGGTGAGATGAGTAATGGGTTGGGAGAACCGGCTTCGACGATGCCGATGAGTCGACGTGTCGGACCAGACAAGCTGGCACCGGCGGAGAGTAGAGCGGAGCTCACCCGGGGAGGAGTCGTTGACGCTCACCCGGGGTCGGTTGAGTCACGCGGACCGGGACGGCAAGGGGAACGGAGCGATGATCGGAGTGGTGAGCAAAGATGTCGCAAGGGTACGCCCCAACGACGCGAGGTTACAACGACGTCTCTTTGTGTACGTTAGGACGCGAAAGACGTGGTCTTTCGACGACCGAGGTCGGCAGCGTAAAGTCGTCGAGATGCCGGCAATTTCCGAGTCGACGTCGAATGTAGAGGCAATGATTCAACCGCAACGCAACTCAGGGAGAGCCAAGGCAAAAGGGTTCAAAATAGTCGGAGGCTATGCAGCGGCAAACAACAACAGGACAGAGGCGCTTCTTCTTCTCGATAGGTTCGCTGATGCTGTGGTTGTTGTCGATGGAGTTGGTTGAGTCACAGCGGTAGCGTAGGCTTGCTTGGACGACGGGTGGCGAGGCGGAGGTGGAGGCGGCGAATGGCGGAATTGGAGCGATTTCAGGAAGGGTGAGTGAGAGTGGTGGCAAGCTCGAGAAGAACGAAGGCCTTGATGATGCGGAAGCGTACAAAAGGACGGGAAGGAAGGATGGCGAGATGGAAGGGAGATGTATAAGGAGTAGGTAGGTAAGGAGAGAAGACAAGAGAGGGAATGGCGGTGATGGAAGTGGAGGATGAGGATGGAACGGAGTGGAGGGAGATGGATGGACGTGGACTGGCTTGGACTGGCTTGGACAGGCTTGGACAGGCTTGGATTGGATTGGATCAGTGGGGTGTGAACGGGCTCATTGGTAGGGGCGGCGATAGTCACAGGTGTGGATGTCAATATGGTGGGTGTGCTACTGTATGTGGGTGGGCGCGGGGGTGAATCAGGGAAAGCGCAGGCTTACTGTGCAGTGCAAAAGCAAAAGGCAGGAACGTGTGAGCGAGCATCGAGGGAAAGTGCAAGGGAAGGGAGCCGGGGCTGGGGACATGCAGCAACCAACAAAGGCCACAAAGGACACTGGAGGTAGGTCCACTGTGATCTTCAGTCCAATTCCTGGCTCACGTCTGTCTGTATTCGTACCTGACAGTACTGTACGAGGCACCGTACTTTCATGGTGACGGGTCCAGGTACCATCCTAGGCACCAGATAAGGCGGGCACAATGTTTACGACACCATACCTAGATACCTATCTTTCACAGTGCTACCTCACACAGATACCTACTGACTACCTCAGGCGCGCTGCCCTCTGCTTCCTAGCAACCAGCCAGCGAGGCAGGTACGGAACAGAGTCACGCCTGGCAGTATCCGTGCCGCAAAGCGGATCCTCAAATCCTCAACAATCAATCAGAAGCGCCATCGAGAGACCCCAGGTCTCACACTGGAAAGAGGCTTGAGCCGGCAAGCAACGAGCGAGACATAGGCGACGACGGGACAGAATGGATGGCGCTACAGTGGGACGATGCCACGATGGGGCGTGGCTCAGAAGGGGCCAGAGGCTGGGCGGACGACAGACGGCCATGAAGAATCGCGGCCAGGGTTTGAGTGACCTTGTTCAATGGTTCGGCCTCAGGCAACACGATGACCAAGATAAACACGGCGTCTCAGGCGTCTCAGGCTCTGGTCCCTCGCAGGGCGTCTCAGCGTGCGGGCGGAGGATGGTGAGTGGTAAGCAAGGCAAAGAAGGGGGCCCAGGGTTACGTGACGTGACATCTTGCCCAAAGGGGATGAGCAAGACAATCCACACACAGTGCCGCTAATAACGACTTTCTTCCGTAGACAGGGCTGTCAAAGATGAGTGTGAACAATCTCCAATCCGCAGGTGCTAGTGAATCCGCTCTTGATCTGGTCGAAACCTCGCAGTGGAGTCATCGGTACGGATCCTTTGGGCACAGCTGGGCGTGAATTCAAGTCCCTTCCACCGGAGGTCTTGTCAAACAATGAAGGCCGTGCTGACGAAACAACGCAACATGCTTCATCTCGGTGGCCGGGGGAAATGACAACTTGGACAGCGTGACCAGCCTGTGCGGCCCAAGCGCGCCACAAGGTACAGCTAAGCCTGACACAGTATAGCTCGCCTAGCAACGAAAACGAGAGACGGGACGGACTTGGGACCGGCTAGGGGCGAGGCACTGATAGCGCACTCACCGCCCGGTACTCACGCGCCAGGTAGCCATAGCTGCCCATCTACATGGTTGGAGACCTGACCGCCACGTACTGTCGACCGCATATCCCATCACGGCGTGAATGAACCGTCGACCGAAGGGTGTACGGGCGAGCAATGTGAGTGGCCTACTGTGCACGGCTGGCTCTGAGCGCGTGGCACCAATAGGCTCATGAGTCTCCAAGCCGCTGTATGGCTGATGGGCGAGACCGCAGGGACAGCCAAGCTACAGTGCCGGTACTGTGGGCTAGATGAGTGCGTGACTGGGTGGTGAATGACCAAGTGACCGGGACTCGGCTGAGTATCCCAACGAAAAATTAGGGAACAATGCCTTCCAGAAAGCTCGATCTGTCCTGTTGGGACATGTTCTGGGCTCGTCCATCCTATTCGAGTTCGCGCTACACTTGCCAGAGTGCGTTACCATCATGAACAAACTCCAGCCAGCGCCGCTGTCACAGCGACAACAGCAACAATAGGCTTTTGACGAAGGCATCAAGCTCAAAGTAGCCACCCGGACTGCAGCCACCAAGAACCCACCCAGGCCTCTTGGTGGCAATGTGGAGGAAAGCCTCCAGCGCTGTCCACCAAGGAGCGATTGCACCCGCCAGCCCCTCAGAGCGCCTGGTTCATCAGATGCTTGGTTCGTCAAGGGAACCCGAGGACACCAAGACCAAGGACCCTCTCCCGTCGAGGACCCTCCGGCCCACGACCTGCTGTCGATAGCGCCGGCCTTGAGCGGCCCCAGCTTTTCCTTCGCGGCCTCGACGACGCCCCTGAGCTCTAGTGCGAGGCGGGGCCAGCCCAAGATCCAATTACGCCAAGGCGTAGGATCTTGGGTGTGCTTGGGTGCGCAGTCGGCGGCGACGGCTTGATTGTTCAGGAAGGACCATGGGTGTCTCCCATAACCTGGGGGTCAAACAACTCTGTATGCACTCCTGGCTCCTGCATGCCAATCCAGTCCCCAATTGTCTAGGTAGGACGCCCGCTGTCGGTAGTCGCGTCCATTGTTTACAGAAAGCAACCGTCGTCCAGCTAGCACCCACTACACATGTAGGTACCAGCATCCCGCGCCAGCATACCTCACTTGGCCTGAGAGTCATCACAACTTGTCGTCACTTATCGGCGGCCAGAGATGACTGGACAGACAATCAAGTCAAGTGAACCGGGCCCCAATGTAAACATCTGTGAACGGTGCATGTCCCTGCGACGAAGACCCCCTTGCTGCAATCGACAAATGACATGACCATGAGTCTAGGCTGGCAAGTACCATACAGAGACATGCTATGTTCACTGTCCGGGTGGCCGATTCGCTCGTCGCAGAACGCGCGCGCCTGCACTGTGGCATTTCCTTGCGTGCTCCCGTGGCAAACGAAACCGTTACGAATGCCGCACCGAGCACGTACTTCGTGCTTCGTATGACAGAGGGCAAGGTGCACTGACGCAAGCCGAGCCCGTTCCAACGTCACGATTGAGTTCGGACCACCTACAACGTTGGTAGGGACAGGACATACTTTGTACATCGTACATAGGGTAAGTCGTTGCTTTTTGGGGTAATTACTGTATCGAATTGCTGATCCGGTACATTCCTATCAAGTGGCACACCACAAACAAATGGCATCGCGGCAGTGGAGTGACGAATTGAGGTACGCGAGGCACGCAAGATACAAGCGAGGACTGGTAGTTACCTTTCGGGTGGATGGCACAAGCCATACGTCCATTATCCGTCGCACCCGTTGCTTGATGGTATGCTACGAATTGTGTTGGGGAAAATGCCGTCATGTCTCGTGTTGAATTGCACGTTGTGTTCTCGTGCCTGGCCGCTGTCTCCGTCCCCGCCATTCTCCCGTGCGCCAGGGCTCTAGTCCAATCTAACATATCCATATTAATTCAATTCAATGTCTTTTCAATTCGAAGCAATCCGACGTCGCCGGAGGAGGGGTAAACAAACCAACACCTCCTGACCAGAAGGAATCTTAAGGAGGCGTCGTCAGAACAGACAATCATGAGATCAACAGCGCGGAATTGATACATCACGTTCCATGCATGAATAAAACAGGCCACTTGGGTCGGCATGACACCCTAGCGACCTACAGCACGGCGGAGACTATTCGTGCATTTGGGAGACTACTGCAATGTTAGCACCTGGGTATGCATGCGCAGCCAAGCTGCGACATCGCGCGCTCTGTACATACTGCTACTGTATGTCAGGTACCCTGAGAGGCATGGGCACCCTCGTCCTCAGCGTCTGTACTGCCCGATGCCTGCGTTGCGCGCGTTGCTTGCATCGCCACTCAGCAGGCGGCGACAGGTAGAAAGGCACCCACTGGACGTCCGCCTCTCACTTGGTTGGCGCCTCAATACGAGACCACGGCGGAGTGGACAAGCCGAAGACGACAGTTTGCTGCTGCTGCTTCGAAATGCGAATTGCATCGTGTCGACGTCTCCACTGGACCCTCCCGAATCTCAAATGGAGTCAATCTCGGCAGAAAACGACAACGCATCAGTTCTGCTGTCTTCTTTCCAGCTGCCAGCTTCCACAATCCACTGGGACTGCATGAACTGGCCAGCCTGGCTACTACTTTCCACAGGCGACAGGACCCTCTAATTATCATGGTGGAGGCACAGTGTTCATCGATTGCATTCCATCTGTTACGGCGCAGTACGTAAGTACGTACCAGTTCCTGACGATGACGGAAGCTTGATGGCTGAAGCCAGGCTACAGGGACGTGCTCCGTCCGGTTGCAGGGAATGAGAGCCCTCACAATCTCCAGGAAACCCACAGCGCATGTGCTCCCTGTGTCCACCACAGCGCCCTTCCCAGTGGCCGGCAGGGACCTCTTAGAGGCTGCCACCACAGCGTGGCATCGAAGTTTCGAACACACAGGACACCCACCAAACAGACTCAGCCTGGCACAAACTCCACCAATGTCAGGATCCTCGCTGGGTCCCGCTGATGTACCAGCTGCCCGAAGATTCTATGATTAGCAACTTGTCGGTACTTGATTCTCATCATGCAGATGTGAAATTGCAAGGTAGCGCCCGGCTGGAGTTTGACCATGAAAAAGTGTTTCCCCTTGACAGACTGTCTGACTGTCCAGGCTGTCCAGGTTCCGGCATAAACTCTGCCCACTCACCGCCCGCAAGCACAGCTGCACAAGAACCCTGATTTGATTGCGAGTGGGCATCCTCTCATCCAGGTTAGGTAGGTGGCATCCATTGAGCTGTTGAAGCTGAGGCTACCCCAAGGTGAGCTGTACGCTGTGTTTTTTTTTCTTCCACTGACCGCCTTTCCTCTTGTTGCCGTTTTTGGCCATGTCGACCAATCCATTCATCCATCTCCCTCTCACACACTCCCGACACACACCCCGTCGACGTTCCAGCCTCCCTGAATCAACCCGGTTAAGCTCAATCGTACCCAAAGCTTTTTTTCCTTTCTCCTTCCGTCGTCAGTGTCCGTACCTTTTTTGCTAGGCTCAAACCGGCGGCCCAGCCCGGATCCAGGAACACTCAAGCCGCCCACTGCGCCGTTCGACGACCATCATCTATCGAACCGATCGTGCAAACGCAACAGGGATCGTCATCAAACCAGCGAGCAGGATCTTCTTTCCCTCTAGTTCCTTCAGTTTCGCGCCTCATCTACGTTCATCCGGCCTGGTTGCAGCCTCTTCAGTGGAGCTTGACCGCCATCTGATAATTTCCGGCACATTTTCCCAACAAAACTCGCACGCACCATGGCCCCAAACATCGCCGAAACCGATATTCTCGTCTTTGACATCGGTAAGACCAATCATTGCTGAGATCGCTCACACATTGTCACCATTCTTCCCAGATTATTACATTGGTGGTATATTGGTGCAATCGTAGAGGTGCTGAGAAGTTGGTCATTTCTGCGATGACCTTGTTTACCCTTATCTTTATGTTGTTCTGTTTCTGGGTATATTTGTGTAATTGCTCTTCGATGGCTGACGGTGTCTCACAGAGGGTACTGTCTGTCCTATCTCCTTTGTCAAGGACGTCCTTGTGAGTTGTCTCCGTTGTTCCGTTGTTCTCCTCCGTCCTCCGTCTTCTCCACCGTCCCTTCAGGCTCCGTCCCGTCCCAGATCACTTCCCAACCTCCGGCCGAATTCCTGGCCGATGCCTTGTTGGTTCTCGGACCCTGGTTCTCCGCGCTAGGCTCGGATGCATGCAACTTCCAGCTGCGCCTGCACCTGCACACCAACCTCCCCGTCTCACCGACTTTAGCTCTCTGTCTTCGTTTTGCCTGACAGCGTCCTTCAATTGTTGATGTACTGTTGCGTTGCTGACCTCGGTCTTCCATCATGGCAGTTCCCGTATGCACTCGAGGCTCTTCCCAAGGTCCTCGAACAAGACTGGGATAGTCCTGCGTTTGCTCCGTACCGCAATGCCTTCCCGGAGGAGTACCGCGATTCCCGCTCAGAGTTGGAAGCCCACGTCCGAGATCTTGTTGCCCGCGATGTCAAGATTTCTTACCTGAAGGCTCTTCAAGGCCACCTCTGGCAGCAGGGCTATGCTTCGGGCAAGATTCGAGCCCCCCTCTTCCCCGACGTAGCTCCTTTTATCAAAGCCGCCTATGCCGCCGGGAAGAAGATCGTCATCTACTCGTCCGGTTCGGTTCCGGCGCAGAAGCTGCTCTTCGGCCACACCAATGCTGAGCCCTCAGACTTGAAGCCCCTCATCTCCGACTGGTTTGACACAGTTAATGCGGGACCCAAGATGGACGTGGTCAGCTACACGACGATCCTCTCCCACTATCCTGACGTTAATCCGGACCGATGGTTGTTTCTGAGCGATAATCTCCTCGAGGTCGATGCCGCCATTCAGTCGGGTATGCGCAGCTTCCCCGTCACTCGTCCTGGTAACGCGCCCTTGCAACCCGACCACCACCTGTCAAAGGTCGCACTGTCTGAATTTACTCTCGAGTCAGAGCAATGACGAACAGCTGCAGGTGGATAACAGAGGGGAGTCAGGTGTGGCACCCTCGTTGCCGAGCTGGCATTGTACCAACTCACTAGGGATTCTAGTCCCCAAATCCGAGACCGCCCCATCCAATTGATCTTGACCACTCGTGACCTGAGGTGTTCCATCAGCCATGCAGCCTTTGCAATGGCTTGTATCAGCGGTGCATATGCGGCATATCGTAAATCATTTTCCAAACCGACCTAAATATGTGCGTTGTTGTTCGCTAAGATAATGTCGTCACATTGTCCAAGCTAGATACCATTGTTCTCGTTTGCCAAGTAATCGGGTTGATCCATGTGCTGTCAGTCGGATACAGCTGGCGATAATGGGCAGCAAGTGGTTGGGTATTGGCGCATATGCATCTCCGTCGTTGCCCACGTGTCGTTCGTTCATCCTGTCCCTGCACCTGTTCCTGTGCCTTCTATGCCGGCCGAACCAACGGAGCTGTCAAAGTTATGACAAAATTGTTTCGTGTCCTTCCTGGGTTGACTTCCTTCTTCGTAAAGCTCGGCAGCCTGGTGGGCGTGGAGTCCACTCTCCTCCACAGCGAATATGCAAGCTTATGAGTCATCTTGGTCTTCAATCGGGCAAACCCAAGATTTACCATGAGTTCATCAAACCGGGTGTCCGTGAAGTAACGCGAGTTATCCACACAGCTCCGAGGAAGAACCACGAATAGTGAAGGGAAGAAATCTTCGGCGGTTCCCGAGGGCGTGTCTGATGGATTGCGGAGAAAAGAAAGTGTCCTCAGGAGCATCTGACCTCGGCCTTCAGCTTCAGGTACAAAATTGAGGACCAGACTGAGTGATATGATGTCAAATGTCTCGGATTCGTTTTCAGGGAGTGGCCGATCCATGAAGTCTTGTTGCTTGATTCTGGGTTCCTGGCTGTTCAGATCGATGTGCTGCACGTCGAAGATGCCGCTGATCGAACACGCATTCCGCGTGCTCAGAGAACCGACCTCGAGCATTTTGAGAGGCTGACCATGCTTCTTGAGGTCAGTGACTGGAAGCCAATCGAGCAGCACCTTGGATGTATCACCACCACGGTCAAGACTCTGGCCCTGTAAGCTCGCCTTTTGGTAGTGATCAATTCCTCCCAATTTCTCAATCTCTGCAGTGAGTCGAGCCTCAGCTCCCTTATCGCCGTCGGATGCAGCCTGCCGGCGTTGCTTGTCAAGTTGGTGATGAGCGTTGATGAGGGTTCGGCTCGCCTTACGGGACATGGTCCTAGATGCTTTGGCAGTTGGTGGGCGGCCACTAGAAAGGCTCTTTAGCCTTGTTGGTTTCTTGGAAACCATGACAACGCGGGGGAGCTATCTGGTGATCGAATCCACGTAAGTTGATCGCAGAGGTTCCTCCACACTTCGATGCCTAGACTCAAAGTGAGTGTTCACCTGCCAGGTTCAAAGGCAACGGGAAGAACCTACCGCCACTGCGGCAGGATGAGACGTCTCAGTAAGGGCAAATAGGTTGAGACAAACGAGTTCATAGTATCAGGCAGAGAGCCATCATGCCCAGTAAGTCTCAATTGTGGCAATTGACGAAGTAAGCTCCTTGCATTTCGGCTTAATCTCCTCCATCACAAACATTTCTCACCAAGATGCTTACATAACGACATTGATTGAAGTTGCTGGAAAAAAAAGTCATCACGTGGAATCCACTCGTCCGCCAATTCGGCCAATCGTAACCCGCGGTCAACCCAACCCTAATCGCAAATACACACAGATGCTAAAATTCCCTTCAGCACCTAGATTTATTTTTCGCCTTGCACTTTCCAACCATCGCCGACGGCAACTTCACCCAGCACTTCCGACAACTCGTGCCCACGACAACTAACACAATGGCCGGAAAGGACGCTTCGAAGGGCAAGAAAGGTACGGGATGAATATGATACTCCGACACGCCATCCGCTCGCTGCGCGCAAATTAAAATACGATCGTCCAACGAGGATTTTCTCGATCCGGGAGTCGTCTTCTTTCTTCCGCATCATGCAGCAGCAGATTTTGCGAGTTCTGTACCAGAGCGATTGCTGATGCGTCTTCTCATATAGCCCCTGCTAAGGGCCTCAAGCAGGCCAGCGCTGCCGCCAAGGCTGCTCTCAAGGGCGTAAGTTGAGAACCGCACTCACCTACAGGTTGTATCATGTTGGCTAACAGCTCGTGTGCTTCGCGATAGGCCAACTCCCACAAGAAGACCAAGGTCCGCTACAGCACCTCGTTCCACCGACCTAAGACCCTGGTTGTCTCCCGCTCGCCCAAGTACCCTCGGAAGGCCGTCCCCCATCTGCCTCGCCTTGATGAGCACAAGGTCGTCATCCACCCTCTCAACACCGAGAGCGCTATGAAGAAGATGGAGGAGAACAACACCCTCGTCTTCATCGTCGATGTCAAGGCCAACAAGGCCCAGATCAAGATTGCCCTCAAGAAGCTCTACGACATCGACACCGTCAAGATCAACACCCTGATCCGGTATGCTTTCACCATTATCCTACGGATCATAGCGGGAAGACAGCTAGACTAACATGTGTACCAGCCCCGACGGTTCCAAGAAGGCCTACGCCCGCCTTACCCCCGACGTCGATGCTCTCGACATCGCTGCTAACAAGCTCTCCCTGGTTTAAGTGTGCTGGGATGGGAATTGGTAGGTCTATAGGCTGGTCTTGTCTGCTGAAATGCACGGCATTGGGCATCGGAAAAAGGCGCATTAAAGAGCTTGTCGTTTAGAGTGCAAAATGATCATGAATTCAAAACCGCCTAGACACCGCAACCGTTCCATCTGCTAGTCGTTACCAAAGCCACCGTACAAAGTTGGATTGTTTGACACCATCCCACTGTGTCAAAAATACATGTTGCCTTGACACAGTCATGACATACTTGACATGTTGAAGAGAGAAGCTTTGTGATTTCTAATTACCATAATCGTAGTAATGTACACGGCGGCCCAACATTCCACAGCCGACCATGCCAGATGGACAAGAGTTCTTCCATGTAAAGGGGCAGATTTTCCATCCGGTAGGCCTTTTATGCCGTCCATTGTTGTACAAATCTGCTGCCACCGCCCCGTTTCCTATTTCATCCGCGTCGTTACATAACATGTCTTTGGGTTGGTTGCTGATTTAACCCATTTCGGGCCCTAGGCTGAAGGGTGTGGAATTGTTCTAGTTGCGCATGCTGTTGAGGTGTTTCATCGTCAGGAAGTTCATGTCGAGGAAGCGGTCGACGCAGTTGGCCAGGCAGCCCTCCTCGCCCTTGTCGAGCCTGTTGTTCTTGATGCCGCCGGTGACGCACTTGTTCCAGCAGATCTGGGTCAGGCTGTGGGTTTCTAACCAGTGAGCATGTTAGCAACCGCAACACAAATGATAATAAGCCCTCATGAAATGAGAGAAAAGGGGCGCCGGTTTTGACGCTAGGGTGGGGGTTTCGTGGATGAACATACGGGCCTGGATCTGGGAGCGCTGCTGTTCGTTGGCGAGGAATTGGCGGAGCTCGGTCTTATCGCTGTCGTTGAGCTTCTCGAGATCGGCGTTCTCGAGGTTGATCTGTGAGGAGCTCATGGTTGCGATTGAGAGGGTGGGAGGGTGACTATGTCGGCTGGGTTGTTCTTGCGAACGTTGGTTCTGTGGGTTACGGTGGTGTCAAGATTTTATTACGTCGATGGGAAACCCATGACACTCAATGGTTAGTGGGTGACCAATGGGCTAAGCGCCCCACATTTGGCATGCTCTTCAAGAGGTGGTTGCAGTGTATGAAAAATTCTGAAAGAAGTTGGACTAGGTGTTACTACACTATGACTGGCAACACATAGTGTAGGCTGTGGCTCGAGGGGGAATTCTCGTCCTCAAATTACTGTCAAGTATATCTAAAGAATTAGTCTCTTTTACCTCATTGATCCAGAACGAGAAGCGGCCGACTCTTATCGCAGGTCTAATAACGTCACTAATGCGGTACCAGCCGTTCAATATGCACACATCCTTAGCACGAACAGAATATGCTCGAGTATGTTTATATACCAGTCTATACATGAAGGAACAATGACCAAACGATATACAAAATCTTCGGAAAAGACCACAATCAACCACCTGCGTTCTAGATCCAGCGCTTCCAGCGTGCAACCGCCAGGATCAGAATGCACAACACAGTCATGAAGCTGATGATGCCAAAGAAAGGGCCCAGGCTGTTGGTCTCCCTGAAAGGAACCATCACGTTCATTCCAAACACGCCGCTGACCAGATTCAGAGGGACCAACACGGAGGCGAGGAAGGTGATCTTGCTGAGCACTTGGTTCGTTTCCGTCCCCTGGGAAATGCTGTTGATGGAGAGCGTTGCCAGATAATTGCTGTGCGAGCGGGACAGAATCTTCTCGAAGTGTCCCAAGCTGGTAGCCATTGTGACCACGTGGTCCTGGATGTCGCCCAGATACATGCCAATGTCCATGCGAGGCGTCACCTTGTAGTTCTCGTTGCAGCGCTTGGTGAAGCCCCGAAGAACATCGGCCTTGCCGCCGAGGAGACGAAGCAGAGCCATACAATTCTTACGCACTCGGCCGATAGAGCGAAGAAACGAGTTAGAGTCGTCCTCGCGCATAACGAACACCTCATCCTCGATGGCATCCGCCTCAAGTTCAAGTTGCCGGATGGGGGAGCCAAAGGAATCGACAATGTCATCGCTATTTAAATCCAGTCAGTGGCAGCCCATGTAGAATCAGGTGGATATCAGGGAGGATGGGACTCATACATCAAGGCGTAGCAAATCCAGTCGCTGCTCAAAGAGACGTATTCCTTAAGGGCAGTAATTCTCTTGCGCACTTGAGTCGCGTGAGAGTTTGGCGCGAAGCTGAAGCTGAGCGTTCCCTCGCGGAATACAATGACATAGATATTGAAAGGCTCGTACTCGATGCCATCAGGCTCCTGTACGATGTGGAAGGAGCGGAAGCATGCAAAGTAGTATGAGGGGAAGAGTTCAATCTTCTCTCGAGCCTCCTGAGTGACAATATCCTCAATTGTCAGGGGATGGATACCAAAGGCCTTGCAAATTGCCTGGACCTCTTCCTTGGTTGCTGTGTTGATGTTAAGCCACCAAACACCATCCTCCTCGTCTTCGGGCAGTTCAAAGAGTCCACGGATGTCCTCTCCTGGAAGGACGAGATCTCCCATCTCGGGTGCATGGATGGTTGACTCCCAAGCTGAAGAAAAGAAGCTGAATCGGTTGCTGTCTACCGGCGGCGCATGAGCCTGCGGCTGAGCCTTTTGGGGCGTCGATTCGGTAGTCTTCTCACGGGTCATGGAATCATCCGATGGCATATCCAGGATATCGCCATCAAGAGTCACCACCTGTGTGGGACGAGATTCAGTCGCCAGAGTCCGCAAATCCTCGAAGCTTTGCGTCACTGGGGGTTGGCGGGTCTCAACACGAGCGGCTTGTTCGAGAATGAAGTCATCGAGATATTCGAAGTCAATGCAAAGCTTATCCTTCCGGTGATTGTCCTTGACAGGAAAGCACACATCTTCCTCGGCAGTTGTAGCAAAACTAGCCGCATCATCATTGATCGTACGGGGTCTGCTGCGGAAGCTGCGCTTGCTCTGGACGGATATGGGCCGAACCAAGTGTTCTTCACAGTGATCAGGCCGCGACTCGGAAAAGGACATATCTCGCTCGCGGCGACGGGCTTCAGCAAAAGCCTTGACCGAGTTGGGCGGGGAGATTGATCTTCCATCGGAAGAGTCCACCGTCGGTCGACGACTGCGGCGGCCGGTTGGTGAAGCTTCTCTAGCATCTTCGTCAATGACGGCCTCTTCAAAGTCACGGACTCGAATTGCTGGGAAAGCCTGGTCATTTTCGATTTGTCGAGATCCGTATAGGCTATCGAATGTCCCGCGGCGAGGCCGCTCCTGCCTCTGAGCCGACGCCGCCTGATGGCGGTGGTCGTCGAGCTCTGGCACAGGGGTGCTATACCGAGTATCGGAGACGGTCTCTTCGTGATCAGACATCATAGGTGATTATTGAGAACGCTATGTTCGATGCGATTTTGATAGCTTCTGTGGTTGAAGGTGGAAAGGGGTTATTTCCAGGGAAGGAGGTGCGAAGGTCGGATGGCGGATTCTGAATCACAGTCCCATACTTTGTTCGTGGCTCTGGCGTCGTCTGAAGTCGTTAATAGACCTGACGCCCGGCGCGACAGCGGCGCGCCGAGTCTTAGTTTTGGTCAAAACTGTGAGAAACAATCCGGCGTGGGTCGCCAGATGGATTGCGGTTGGTCCAGGGGGGTGCGGCAGACGAAAGTTGAAGTCGAGATCAAACGAATGACCAGTTATGGGGGCTTCTTGTTTACTCCGCTATAGACCCAGAAGCCGGGTCCGAAGAGCGAAGGAGGGTAGGAGGCGATTGGGAGGGCGAGTTGAGCCAACTTGAAGACTTTGTAGGTACGAGGCGGAACGCCAGCTACTAGTAACGCTGAAAGAGGCGGGTGGGGCGGTTCAGAAGGTCGTCGGATCCGAAGCTGTAAAAGCCGGTGATATTCTGAATGGATGTCGTAGCCGTCTTCAAGACGAAACTGATGGGCATCGACTTGGTAATGAAGGCGGGTCGCGATGAGATGTGGTGTTGTTGAGGCCTGAAGTAAGAAAGGTGCGGTTGACCACGATATGGATGGTTGCTAGGGGCTCAAATGACGAACAGGGTCCAGGGGACAAAATTTGAGTCCAGGGACGGGAGGACCGGCGCGAGAAAAGGGGGCAAACGCGGTCCTGAGATGTAGGGTACCTGTACGAATAGGCAAAGTGTGTTATAACGTAGAATTGCAGACGAGCAACGTCGATTGTGCCAGGGCGACAGAGCGAAAGGCAGAGTATATAGAGGAGGAAGAGTGCAAATGGGATGGAGGAGCGAGATAAAGAAGCCAAGGCCCGACACAGGAACGGGTAGAAAATTGTGCAGCAGCCAGACCAGGGCCTAGAGCCACAGCCGATGTCACAAGCCTTCCAGTGTCCAATCGCAGGAGAGGGCAAGCCACCGCCACCTTCCCTGCCGGGTCACCGACGAGACATAGTTCCGTTCTAGGTTCGCAGGATGGTCTGTGCGATCGGGTGCGCCACATACGCCACAAACGGGAGCAACTATCTCATGCATTTTGGTGCATTTTTGGGCTTTTCTTCGGTATGAGAATCCTATCGAACCACTGAAGCGGACAACCCGGAAGGAGGGCTCCAACTGGCCAACTGCCAAGATGAAGTCCCCGGCTACATATCCGATCAGGCATTTGTTTCCACACATTGAGTCACTAACACGAGCAGTCCTCCTTGAGAGTTGCAACCGGCAAAATTTGCTCATGCTCAACTGGCTCATACGTACGCCAGCTTCCACACGATGCAAATCGCATGATAACTCCATGGTTCTATTATTAGAGAAAATCGCCACTTGTCTCCCGTTTTCCAGAGGTTGACAGGTCCTCTACGGATGACAAGAGTCCTTGTTGACGCTGGCTGCTTACCTAAGAACCACGTCCTTCTTCAGCCGATCCAGTTCAGTACCCTTACCTAATCTGGTCGGGCTGGATGTGGGTCTCGGGACTGTCCACTAACGAACTGGTGCCACTTTGAACACCTCGTCAGTATCGAGACAGCACTACAGTACACACAGCTTGTCGCGAGATCCAGACCTCACATCAGCATTAGAAAATCAACCGAGTCCTTGCCCACTTGACCCTCAATCTTCAACTCGCCATCCACTATAACAATCTGCCCCCTGTGCACCTACGAGCATCCACATCCGCATCCTCGCTAAGCCAGTTCGCACGCTCTCCTTACAATGGCGGACGTCCTTGATCAAGTCCGTGATGTCGTCGACGGCCAGATTGTAACTTCACCCCAATCACACTATTTCCCTATCTGCGCATCACGTCGCTAACTGTACTCATCTCCAGGACTTCGAAGGCCAGAAGGTCACCGAGCTCCTCGCTACCATCCTCCTCGTCATCTCTGGGGTACGTCCCGATACATATTATAGCTTTGTCTGGCTTACTTGGCCTCAGGTGCTAACCGTGTCCAAAGGCCCTCTCGTTCTTTGCCGGCTACATCCTCCAAGATATCAAGCTCGCTGTCTACGTCGGACTAGGGGGGACGGCCCTGACGTTCCTGGCCGTGGTGCCACCGTGGCCCTTCTACAACAAGAACCCAGTCAAATGGTTGCCCGCAGGGTATGCAGCGGATTTAGCAGCAAGCAAGTCGAGTCAATAAATGCACGGCCGGATACAGGCTCAGCGGGATGGATAGCTTCGTTTACACCCAATGCAGGCCATGGTGCCGTGGCGGCCCCGGGATAATCCCTATCCCATCGTTTCTCGTTTCTCTCGTTGTACTCGTTCCGCTAGTCGCCTTTGATTGTATCCTTAACGCCCGTACTTCTGGAACTCCCAGTCTCTGTTATCCAGGGGACAAACTGATCGGGCCTTGAGCCATCGTGAAATGCAGTGAAAGTGGAAAGCATGCTGCATGACGGTTAGCTCCACCTTGTGTTGCGACATGCTTATGGGATATCTTACGTTGCAAATGCCCCAGGCTACCGTGCACTCTTCACTAGTAGCAGACGCTTGGTTGGCCTGGCACTCGATGCCTAGATACCATATTGTCAGTCGTGTCTCCTACTGACCAGGTGTTGACGCTCCACGATACTCACAGAGATCCATGATGTGGTTTCGGCAGATGGCGCAGTTGTCTACCACGATATCCCATGCCCAGAGAGCCACGGCATTCCACTATTCAGGACGGGTTAACATTACTCTTGGGGAGTTTGGTAGACCTAGCCATACCTTCTTCACCTCGAACTTCTTCTTGCTCTCGATGCTCTTACCGTTAGCGCCGTCACCCTTCTTAGTGACTGGCGCGTCGCTCATCTCGACGTCGGCCATGATGTGTGGCGGGCAGGCGGTCTCGCGCGGGGGTAGACGATCGTCGAATCCGTTGAGGTCGGAGAGGCTGTACGCAGGAAACACACGGCTATCAGCAAGATGAATACCTCCGGGGAATCCGCAAGTGGGTAGAAGAGAGTAGATGAGGCTGACCTTTGGGTGTGGTGGAGGAATCCGGTGGAGCGAAGCCAGCTGTTTGTCTGCCTAGGTGTGCCTGAAGGTGTCAGAAAACTGGAGCATGCGAGAGGGAAGGCTAACACAGCTCTCAGCCTTGGTGGGTAGGGCAGGTAAGGTACCTTGATGGGGAGCTTCGTAGAGCTCAAGGTTGTTGTGTCACAGGAGGGAGGGGGACTAGACCGTCGAGGTGTTGAACCTTCTAATTTGCACGACTTATCGATATGCGATGTCAATGATGGTTAGATGGCGGCAGGATGGACGGACATGCCGGAGGGCGCACACTGGTGTGGTTGGTTTCAATCATCGGTGAACCGTTGCCTCTGGTGCGATGTAGCGGCTGCTTGCACTGAAAGTCCACGGGCTTAGCGGGTCGGGGCCTAATCGCCTCACTGTCTTCCGGGGGTTACACGGTATGATTATGGAGGGGTCAGAGCTGAAATGGTCGCTGCCACGCATTGCAACAAGCAGGTCCTGGGGGGGCCACTAAGACAGTAAGATACTGTGCGGAGAAAGTGGGGGTTGGTGGCGGGAGGGACGAGCAGCCCGATGACTCGAGTTGAAGTTGCTGAAGGCAGCTGGGAGTCATGGGACTAAACAGATAGAGTATGGCAGCAGGCTATGAGAAAATTCGACGGGAAGCTTTGCGCTTTGGATCTCGTAGAAGAATATGTTGAAAATAAGACAAAACAATGGTCTTTTATAGATGCTACGGAAAGCATGAATTCGAGGTACAGGGTAAGGCACATCACAGTATCATCAGGCTGAGACGGACGGGGGGTGAGAGGGGTCAAAGACCTGGTTGCCCCCAGGCACTTATGCATCTATCAGAGTGGTCGCAGGCGCCCGCCCAGGCTGGTATGATGCCGTTACAGCTGGAAAAGCTTGGTAACCTTGCGCACCCGCCTGCCCAAGCACCTGCCCGCCCACGCACCCGCCTGAGGCGCCCCCAGCCTGATTCTTCGCCCGCCCCATCAGCGTCATCGCCTTTTCTTCCTTTTCTCCCCTCCCATCGTGCTCTTTTCTTCTCATCCCACCAATCTATCGCCCACTGCATCATGATCGTGCCGGGCGACTCGTTCTTCAGACGTTCTGCCTTCTACTCAATCATCTCTCTTGCCTCACCGCCATCAACGTACGCAAATTCAGTACCTCCCCCGGATTCCTAACCATTGTTGTTCTCGTCGCAACCGCCCTGCCATTCTCCACTCTCCACTACTCGGCTCTTCGTCTTCGTCAACCGCCACTCGCCGGTCACCTACCACACACATTCGCAACCCGGTCATAGTTGCCCATCGCATCTTGAAATCATGAGCGAGGCACCCTCTCAACCGACAACCACACCTGCCCGCCGCAGGCCGGGCCGGGGAAACGGTCGACCTGCTGCTCACAAAGCGTACGCTTCAGAGAATGATGCCATCAATGTCGACCCGTCTCGTTATGACCGCACCCCACGAACCCCCCAGAAGTATGCTGTCGACTCCTCCGCGCCTCACACCAACACCGTCAACTCCAAGCAGCGATCTCGAAACAAGGTCCGGGCACCCAAGAATATGCCGACTTCACCTGAGTCAGGACCACCGGGTCGTCATACCCCGCCGCAACAGTCTTCCTCAATGAAGGCGTCAAGTATCGCAGCATTCGCCGGGGCCACATTTCATGCCTCCCCTGCGCCCTCTGCCCTGCCTCTCCCTAGCTTCATTACCAAACCGTCCATGGATTCTCCTACTGTCAAACCGTCCCGCGAAATTCTCCAGGAGCCTTCGCCTCCTACCGACTCTGAGGCGCCCACACCTTCACATCAAGCCTCGGCGCCCCCCGTGCAAGAATCTCCTCTTGATTTCATGTTCCGCGCCCACCGTCAAGAACAGGAGCGCCAGCGCCGTGACAGCCCTGCCAGCTTTAGACCCTCGGCTGTCTCATCCGACTCTCCGTCCTCTCGATCGCTCTTCGAGTCTGGCAACTTCCCCAAAGGCCCCATCCTACCCCAGTCGACTCAACCCCAGTCGAGATTACAGTCTGGGATTGGCAGTGCTGAACTAGATGGAACCCCTGGCCGTGCATTAGGCCCGGCATTCTCTACACCCTACCAAGAGCGTATCAAGGCTGCTCGTTCCGGGACTGCTCGCTCACCTGCTGCTCAACAGCTTCCACGGCAATCCTCTGCCCCCGAACCGGGACAGGATCCTACAGAGGCTCTCAAGAAGTTCTTGTTCAGCGGACCTTCGGCGTCCTTTTCCAACTCTGCCCCAAACGGGTTTTCTCCCGTCAGACCTCCTCATGCACAGGAAAATCACGCTCCTACGATGCCCAATGGAAATGGTAACCACGAGGGCCGACCCAATAACCTCCAGGCCATGGAGGACGATCTTCGACGAATTCTCAAGCTAGATCTAGCCGCTGGACCTACTAATGCCCAGCGACGTCTCTTTTCTTAGACCATTTGGTGTGGGCGTTTCTTGTTACAACGGTTTTGTTGTTTCTCATCGACATATTTTCTCGTTTATCAGAACTCTTCTGACGACGGTATGAAAGAAACGCGGTATTGGCAGCGGGTGGATTTGTCGCTCATTTGGGGGTTTGGGGTGGACTGGCTGGCGTTTTACGGGTCATGACGTATCGGATTTATTGAATCAGGCATGATTCAACTATAGGACCATTGGGAGCCATGCTTCACTTGGCCAGCGACTGGAAGTCTAGTGCGTTTTGGGTCTGGATGTAACTGGATGTTCGGCTTGTGTCAAGACGGACACCACTGCTTTGGGATTGGTTTTGACGATACCCAAGGGTTCTATTCCATACGAGAATTGGCTGAGCGCTCTTTGAGATGTGCTTCCCAACATGAAACGGCATTATCACAACGATGTATTTGCCAATAACACACACATATATATTGCTTACTGCTTCATGTTTCCGATCAAACCGTGTATGCTTGTCGTCATTCCAACAGGGTCCCGACCCTTCACAAGTTGATGTTGGGCGTTGGTGTCGCCTTGATCAGGGTTGCCGCGATCGTCTTACACTGGCTCAATATTCTCAGAGCAGATGAATAGGAAGTCCATAACACTTAGAGTACATAGTTTAGGAAGATGATTTCTTTGGGTCTGGGTTCATCTTGTTGCCTCCAGTTGGAAAACTGACTCTGTTGACCTTTCCATCTCCCTACCAAGATATCCATACAATTCCGAGTGGGTGACAACAAAGCCCCATGAAACACTATGCCCACAACCACTTCACCCGAGCCAAGCACTGCTGTATCTATGAATTGCTGGGTTTGTGGGCTCTTCCCTTCTTTGTGCCACTGTCCCCGACAATTAAAGCCCAAGACTTAGCGACCACGATTCACTTGGAGAAATAATGCATTTCAAAAGGCTGTGTGACAGGGATCCCATGGGAGCTAGCTGATATGATGCATCAATGCGTTCGCGTAAGATCTTGGTGTACTAGACTGCCATCGGAGTTTATCTGTTTTGAAGACTCAACGCGTACTGCACATGCTGTTCGTGCTAAGCTAGAGCAGTTCAATGGTCTACCTAATGAAGTGATGCTTGGGTAAACGAAGCTTACTCTTCGAGAGTTCTAAAGTTTGCCCCTTGTGTGCCATCACTTTTGACACCTATGGCCCCAGTTGGACGGATCTCAACGATCCTTAGCCCCCGCACCAGGGTTGCGGCTCTTTGAAACCGATGGACTATTCGCAGCCCAGAGTGTTGTCACCACCCACCATAATAGAAAATGCGGTTCAGAACCTGGATTTTGCCATCTATAATTGGCTACGTGGATACGATTGTATGGCGGTTTCCTCCCTCGCAAGTGCTTCCAGTTCTTTTGCAACGAAACGAAGTAAAACGCTTCTGCCCTCACGATTGGAACACAACTCAGTTTTATACGTCACTTCTTTGACTTCTTCCTCAGCTTCTCCTCTCGCGAGTAACTCATCCCATGCGACAAGAGTAGATACTTGCAGAAGAAGTCCTTCGCGAATTCATCGAACTCGATGTAATCGGCTCCTAGATGATAGGCCGCGGCGATTCCACTCACACAAGCAAGTTCATGCATGTTCTACCAGTTGTTGTTAACAAAATACCACAAAAGAAGGGTGCCAGCCATGAGCTCTCACCACTAGTGTCCAGGATCCTGCAAACCAGGTACTGTTTCGCCCATGCAGGAACATCATCCCGGGAACGACACGCACATAGTGCTGCCACCGGTGCCCCAGCTGATGCCACCAGTTTCGTTTGATGATCTTGGATTCATCAATCTTGTCGATTGTCCACATATCTTGCTGCTCATTGTTGAGAAATATGGTCTGGTAGACGGGCTCGAAAGCATCCCCAGTGTCGAGATTGGCATTCTTGAGCTGGTGTTGATAATTACTGCAATTGAAAGACATCTCAATCAAATGCGGAGCCTGTTGATATGTATACGTGTAATACATCGGGCGGAAACCAGCTGAGGAGCCTTCTCCTTTCGAGAAGGCCACCTGCTTCCTCTGGTCCTCTGACTTGGGTTCTGCACAGAGTTCCGACTTGAAATGTGTCTCGTAGTGGTGCTCGAAGTACTTGGAGTCAGTATGGGTAACTGTCATGTCGTCGTAGAAGGCAGCGCCGCCCAGAACTAGTTTCTCTCGCCAGGTTGCCGTTTTACCTAGAATGCGGAGCGCTTCGTCAGCCAAGACGCATAAGACCATCTCGTCAAACTCTTCGTCTGTTGACTGCTCAGCACCTTCAGTCTTGATGCGGAGCTTGGCATTTTGGCCCGATCTCTCCAACACGGCTTCCACTTGTGTTTCAGTCCTGATATTTACACCCCTGTTTTGAAGATCCTCTTTCCATTTCTTGTAAAACCCGTGGAGGTGGTCAAAAGTTACCATCTTGGGCAGGTTCGGTAGCAAGGTGATTGGATCGTAGTCCCAAAGCTTCATGTTGGGATCCGCAAACAGCCGTTCAACTATTGCAGAGGGGACGTTGGCGGTCTGGTTGCCAGTGCCGAGGAACAGGGCGATGAGAGGATAAACCATCTTGTCCCCGAACTCCTTACTGAAGCAGAAGACACGGAGCATGATACTGATAGGGATGATTCCAAGAACAGGCATTGTCCACTTGATGACGTTGAGAAAGAAGCCAAATCTTTTGATGTCCGAGGAGAATTGAGAGACGAGCTTGCTCGGAAAGCAGTTCGTCCAAAAGCCATCTTCTCCCCTGCCAAAAGAGACCTGTAATTGGACGTCCTGGGGCTGGTGGCCATATTGCTCAAAGAACCGGAAGGTGTGTTTGAAGATCTGGAATTATCAGTCAGAGGGAAAGGCTCCAATGAACGAAGAAGCTGCACTTCACCGGAGAGCCTCCTTGAACGCCGTTGTTCATCCACGTAGCGCCGTACTTCTGCTCGTCTAGTGGGATAGATGTCGCTTGGCCACCGACGACAGGGCATTTCTCCAACACAGTCACTTTAAACTTGTCGGGATGATTTGCTAGAGTGGCAGCGCAAGACTGTGATTGGGTCAGCTATGCGGATGCTTGTAAGTGTGGATTGGGAACATCAATAGCTACCATGCCTGCAGCCCCTGCCCCGACAACGACAATGTGCTTTTTTTTGACATTAATTGAAGCCATTACTGAGGATTAATAAATAAAATGTTAGCAACTATGAAGAGAAATACGAAAACTGCCTTCGGAGCTGGGAGATGACAAGATGCTGGATCTTTTGTGCACGCAGCATAGAGACTTCGTAGACGTCATCGACTTCTCTCCCCATGGTTGTTGCATCTGAGACATAGCGCCACTGAACATGTAGAGATGACTGAGTTTCGAGGCTCTGAGCTATCAATGCAGGCTATTTAGCTTAAATCTTCAATTGCATCGGAAATGTGGATTCTCCGACAGTGAGATCGACTATTTGACCTTTTTGCTTTCAATGCTATCTCATACAGTTTAATTTGAGCACACTATCACGGTAGGACCCTGACACGGCGTTCACTCAAGTACAAGCTAGTATTACCCCCCATCGTGAGAGACGAGATAGTTCTCAGACCTTCATCTGTATTTCTTTTTTTAACGTGCCCGTTGAAAGCTGTCACTAAGAACCGACTAGAATGGCGGATCAACATCTATAGCCAAACGACATCCATAGCCAACCGCTTATTGCAACCTCTTCTTAGCACCTGGATATTAGTGCGAGTATGGATAAATGCTCTGAATGAACAGATTCAGATAGTACATTGATTTAATGCTACAAGAAACAAGAAAATACCCTCATGACATATACTCAATAAGGCGGTTTTTTTTTCTTCAGAATATTAATATGAGTATTGCTATCGCGGCTCTATCATATTGCTATGGCGGCTGTATGTCCCGCCTACAAAATTCTAACTCCCCAACACCCGCACATCCCAAAAGGTGATTCAGCTGCATCTGCACTAGCTACAGCATTCGTTGAGGAGGCCATTCCGGTGATGCAACCTGGCGCTGTTGCAATGTGATTAATTGCGTACCAGTGCCGTCAAGCCCCTCGAAACCCCAAGCGCCTTCCTCAAGCCCATAATGCTGGGAGCCTTCATCAGCCGCCCCTAGGCTATCAGGTTCCCTCATTTGCCGAGGGGACGGGAAGGCAGGTTCGTGATTCGAAATGGTTGACGCTCGATGGGGTATGTAGTATGAGGGATGCAGTGCGTAATTGCTCTGAGCTGGCGGTGCATACATGGGGGAGGCGCTGGGAGCCACAGAAGTGGCGAAGGTATGCTGATGAGGAGGCGGCGGTGGCGGCTGTTGGTGAGATGGGTGAGATGGGAAGCCGTAATGCCCTGGTGCTCCGTACCCCGAGAGCTGGACCGGTTGGAAGGTTGGCAGTGACATGGCTCGCTGTAGAACGCTTCCATGGCCACCATACTCATGACCAGGCAGAGGTCCATACATGGCGTGTGGACCTCCCATCCGATCGTCTGGGCCGCACTCGACTTCGTCAATTGGCGCGCGGAAATTTTGAGACATGATAAGCTCGGAACGGGGGATGACGTTCCGGAGATTGTGGTGCTTGGTTGGAGTGGTCAAGCGCCCAGACATGACATCGTTGACGTTATAATAGCTGACCAAGTGATGCGGCACGCCCTGATAGGATACGCTGATGGTCTTCTTGACAAGACCGTCGTTCTTGAACGGGTACGAGTCGATTAGAGAGCCGATCAAAGCCCTCTCTGAATCTTTGCCACCAGCGTTCGGGTCCATTGCCGATGGAAAGCCCATTCGGGGGGCGTTCTCATTTTTGGTCACACCCTGTTGAGGCTTCTTGTTCTTCTTTAGAGCTCGCTTCTTCTCTCCGGGGGGGAAGGGCTTCTCGAGCTCGCGGTAAATGAGGAAATTGCCCAGGATGCGACTCGGACTCCACGACACGCCATCGGTCCAGCGCTTGATACCTGATGCATGCTCTTCGTAAATGAAGACATTGCCGCTCTTGATAAGGTCCTGCCGCTCCCGGTCGTGCGGCCGACGAGGGACGTGATTTAACTGACCTGATAGACAGGCCTCGAAAAGGATGAGGGCATCAATCGTCGAAGCGATATGGCCCTCAAAGGTGGGATTTAGAGGATTTGATGGACTCGACATGGCCATCATCAAGTGTGTGGTTGAGGAGGATAAGTGAAGGGTAAAGTTTAAATTGAAGTTGAGGGTGAAGAATTGTAGATTTGATGAAGTGTATTGCCGAGAGGAATAATTGCGAGGGGGGGAATCGAGGGGAAGTTGAGGGAGGAGAATATACTCTGGGTTTTATACACAAGCGAATCACCACGCCCACAAGGGTATGAGAGCGAGCAACGGTACGTGGTGATGGGAGCCAGGAACGGTACACGGTGATGAAGCCACAACGGTACGCGATGCTGAGAGAGTTTGCGCAAACAGAGACCCCGCCAGGTCATGAAGTTTAGACTGCAGAGACTTCAGGCACCAGGCAGTGAGGATTGGACGATGCGGGTGAGCTGACGACGAGAGTTGAAGGAAGAGGATGTTTGAGGGAAAAGAAGAAAGCAATTGGGGTGAGGGAGAGAATCCAAGTCTTGAGAGTTTGCCAGACCAGCGGTTTGGTGGAGCACCGGCAGCGCAATGACAAGAAGATGGGGCGAGTGAGAGCAAGAGGAGAGCGAGAGGCCACAGGATGGAGTCAAGATACTCATGGACGGTCGTGGGACCTACTTGAAGGCGAATCAGAGGGGCGTCAAGGTGCTGGAGGCGTCCCAGCGTCCTGCGTCCGGCGGTTTGCTGGCTGATTCCAGCCTCGTGCCAAAATCGTCCTTGGACGGGAAGCGGGAGGCGCTCTTTTGCTGGCTGGCCGTGGTCCTGGCGGTGGTGCGTGTGCGTGTGCGTGCCTCTCTCCTGTCGCCGGACCAGGACAAACGGGAGGGCCAGGAGAAATGGGCCTGGGCCAGCTGCGTCTGCGTCTCGAGTTACACACGGCAGGCTCGTAATTGCAGGCCAAATGACATGCGAAGAAGGCTGGCGGAAGACGGCGCTCTCGTCTCCGGAAGTGGGAAGCAAGAGTTGGGCTTGCTTGCTTGGCGTCGTCCAAGGCGGCGATGGATGCCAGACGGAGACAGACCCGGAGTTGGAGGCGGCACGGAAACGGAGCGCGGGATTGGTGATTGGAAATTTGTCGACTCGAACCTGACGGAAACGACAAATGGGGCGGCCCCCCCGCGAACGACTCGGGCTCTCGACTCTGGCGGATCTCGACTCTGGCTCTCGACTCGTCTGCACACTCGTTTGCAGCTAGCTGGCGGCGATCCGTGACCCGCGAGCAGAAGGACGAGACAATTGATGCGAGGAATGCGGGAAGAAGAAAAACGGAGTAGCGTAGCGGCGGCGGAGAGTAAAGATGGATCAGAGAGAGATCAGAGACAAGAATCCCGAGGATGGGCGGGAGCTGGTGGAGGTAGGTAGTAGGTGCCTCTGAAGGAGGGGGGGGGGGTGGAGGCGTAAGTTGCGTGTGGTGTGAGATGAGATGAGATGAGATGGAGGGTTGGGATGGGATAGGCTGGCCAAGAGCACAAGTCTGTGAGTGATTGACGGACTCGGTGTTGGTGTCTGGTGTCTGGTGCCTGGTGCGTCTGGTGTCGGCTTCTGTGGATGGACGGCTGGAGGATTGTGTACAGTGACGGACTGTGACGATGATGATGACGGCGGTGGGACACGAGCAGCGGGCTGGAAATAGGCGGCTGCTAACGTAGTAACAAGAACAAGCACGGCGGCGTGGTTGAACTCGATGGGACTAACACCAATGGACCCAGATAATGAGATGGTACTGCAACGAACCACAACAGACAAGCGTAATGTATAGTGTAGTGTAGTGTAAGAGTGAATGGAACAAAGAAACACACAACAAGAACTAATTATGGAGAGGCCAGACAGAGCAAGAGTAATGGCGAAGGCCGCCCTTTTCTGCATGCTCCTGCCCGTCCTGTCCGTCCTTCCTTGCCTATCCCGCCCATTCGTTCCTGACCTCCTTCTGTCTAGCCCTCGCACGCACCCATCCCATCCCAACTCCAACCGACTAGGTAGCTACTAGTACGACGCAAAGCGCACAGCACCAAGCACCGGAGCCGCCTCCTCGTCGCAACACAAATAATAAGAGGAGAATTAATTAGAGGGAGAATTGGAGGATGGACCCCTGGTCAGTCAGGACTTGGTAATGCTTGCAACATGTGCCCTGCGACTAGGATATGGGATTGGGATTGGGGGACATCTTGGGCGATTTGGGACATTCTCTAGACGGACGGACTCGGATTCACAGGCTTGGACAGGATGCTCGAGCTCGACTGCAGGTCCTCCAACGCTCCATGCTCCACGTCGGATGGCCCACGCTCCATGGCACGGGGAACCTGCCAGGCCAATGGCGAGCCGCCGGTCAGACGTCAGTCGTCCATGGTGGCCCCAAATGGAGCAACGGGGCAATGGGGCAACGGGCCTGGGGGGAGGGGGGATAGGGACCAGCCATGGGGCAATGACAATGACAATGGGCTATGGTCCATGGCCCATGGTGCGGGAATGGGGAACGGAGCCCAATGGACAATCCAATGGCTAATCCAATCCGGGCGACTCGTGGTTGTAGGCGGAGCTCCAACGAGGCACCAAAAGGGACATAGAGGTCAAGCACCAACGTCAACAAGCAAGGCCGAGCATGGTCGAGCGCTCAGCAAGGTCAAGCAAGGTCCATTTCCAAGACCCCAAAACCGTCACGGCCACAACCAAGCCTCAGAGGCCAAGACGGGCGCGGTCGATAACATTGCCCGCCTTCGGAAAAAGGGCCTTCGATCTTCCCGTACTTCGTACTACTACGTATGTTACTGTAACTGATTAATGCGAATCCAGGGCGCGCGCGCAGGAACAGGGTCAAGAAACAGGGCAAGAAACAGGGCCAAACAAGCCAAGCCAAGCCGTGGAAGCCGTGGCAGAGCTGGCAGGGAAGGGCAGGGCTAGCAGAACAGCAGGGCCGCCTTGGGAGCCGCGGGACAACAGTCACCGAAGATCCAGGAACCCAACGAACGACGCCGGGCTTCCCACTTGAGTTAAAAAGTTGAGCCAAGGCCGCTCAGACCAAGCTCCAGCAGCCCCAAGCAGCCCCAGAATACTCCACCACAAGCCTCTCATCAGACAAAAGTGCTGCGACCGACCGACTCTGATTGCTTGACTGCCGTGGACGCGGCACATACGGGATGTTGGGAGACTCCGTTTGCCCCGGTCCAACTGCCCCCCGAAACTCGTCGTCCTCAACCTCCAGCCACAAAGGGCCCAAGCAAGACCCAAAACTTCAAGGACCCTTGAGACTGGCACACAAAGCTCATCCAAGACCAAAGCAACACCGGTACGTAGTACGTCTTTGCCCACCCGGTGCCCCGTCCATCGAAACAGCCCCGTGACTGCCGATTGGGGGAGCCGCAGTCACCGGCCGGCGGCCGAGGGGTACCGTACTTGCGTACCTCCACCGTGCAATCCGCAAAGGCGGTGCAAGTAAGTCCAACTAGGCGAAGCCGAAGCCGTATGTAGTCGACCCCAAGAGGACAATTGTAGTCCAAGTATCTGTACGAAGTACTGGGACACCAGCCCGCTAAGAGGCTCGGCCGGATACAGGTAGCGCGTGAAATGCTGTTTAGGCTTGATGGCTTGATGGCCCGATGTGCGGTCCATCTTGATTCCCCAGGGTACGCAACGCAACAGCTTCTGCAGGATGGCGCATGCGCATGGCCAGCGAGATTGGTCGACATGACAAACAACGCCGCAAGCGGTGGCGTCAGACCAGCAAAACAGAGAGAGCCGAAATGCATCCAGAGTTCCAGACTCCTCCAATACCCCCCTGACGAACCTGCCGGCACTCGCTGAGCCCTGCCCTCCGTGCCGCGCGGGTGTACGTCGGTAGCGTGGCCCGTCGGTATGGATGGGAACGTACTACGTGGTACGGATGGGCATCATGTGGAGGCCGACTCCCTGTCTCGTCCATTTCTGGCGTCTCGAGTCGAGACGAGATACGGGTTACTGATTTCTGTGATATTTCCTCTCCATCAGAAATGCTCGTGCGGCGACAGCCCTGCCGTGGTGCTGGGCCTGGCCTGGCAGTGACCTTTCCGTGGTAGTTGGTAGTTGGGCAGGGGAGGAAGAAGGGAGGGGGGGGACCCTGAGCGAGTGTGGGTGGTGTCGTAACTAGCCTCGCTCGTACCGGGAGTGGAGCTTCGATCGCGCGCGTCGGAGCACTGCCGGCAGGTGCCGTCCATGGCGACGCCTGGCTAGGATACCGGGGCAGCGCAAGCAATGAAGGCTTGGAGGGGCTTGAAGGTGTTGCGGAGGGCTGGCATGGCTGGAGGCCAGACCGTTCCCCCCATGTCGGCCCAGGCCATCACTACCACCCTTGACCACCCATCAACGAACACTTCCTGCAGCCATCCATCCAAGCCATCCATCTCAAATCACTACCCTTGTCTCCTACCTACGTAGTACCTACAGTGCCGTTTCTGCGCATGTGCTAACCTATCTATCTCCCCTTGCCCACAACCCACTTGTCGCACAGCAAAAAGCCCCCCCTCCTCTTCAAGGCGCCCAATGTCCCGGGCGCGAGCTCGACCAGGGAGGCCCTGATATTGGGCTGCTGTCGTGGACGTGAACGGCGTCGGACGCGGCGACCAGGGCCACAAAGACCGATGGACTGTTTTCTGACGTCGATTCCCATTACCCCTGGTCTTCCATCGCCATCAGAATCCCGACCCCTTGTCTTCCAAACCCGTCATTCTGGATACGGAAAATTGACGACGACAGATGGACGGGAACACCAAAGCTAACAACAATACTAGCAACAATACAACAATAGCACCAGCGACATCATCAACAACACCAACACCACCAACAACACCACCCACCACCCACCACCAACAACCAACACCCAGTTCCCCCCCAAACGGTACTACCAAGATCAACTGTCAAAGCGGCCGGGCAAAAACCGCCGTAATCAACGCCACCATGCATCTTTACATAGCACACTCCTCATCCTCATGTAGCTACTTGCCAAACTTGCCTACCTACTACGTACATAAGACTCTTTCCGCTTCTTGGGCCTTCGATTCTCCCCTCTCCTCGTGCCTCTTCCCCCCTCTCTCCCCTCTCTACCTCCCCCTCTCTGCATGCATCCCCCTCTCTCCCTCCTAGCCCCCCCCACACCAACATCAAAAGCATGATGGCTCCCAAACGACGCTTCGCCCTGCCCCCCTCCACCCGTCATTCTGCTGTCAGTGCCAGCCTCGCTCGGCGCCAGCAGTTCGCCACGATGGGGCCTTTTCACAGTCGGGGAAGCAGGAAATTTCTCCGGCCACATCTGGGCTGCTAGCGTAGATACGAATAGTAGACTACATGGCCAGTGTCCAGTACCTAGGTACTTCGTAGTCTATGGGCATGGACGAGAACATGTTGACAAAGCAAATCGCTATCCCACTCAATCATCCCGTGAATCCGCTCCCATGGGTCGACCATGGCCGGTCCTCGTCTGTTTGCGGCTTTGCCCTCTTGATCCCCCCTCCCTGCTGCACTGACACCCCTGGACAGCTCTTGAGGGCCTGTCGCCAATGCCACATTCCAATGGGGCACGCCATCGCCCCTTGAGGCGCCCGACGGCAACGCCATCTCGGGTTAGGGTTTCTCTCGCTTGGGACTTAGCCTGTTGTGGCCCCATCCTACCAACCTTTCCATGGATCGCCAAGGACAATTGACAGTGACGAGCTTGTCGAACCTCGACTGCGTGCGTGCATCGAGGTACATCCGGGTGGTACCAGATGGAGCATGCAAAACAAGACCCGGCTTTAACCTTGGGTCACCTGGAAATGGGTCAACCAGCCCTACTCCTCAGGAGCCTTCCTCTGTCCCTGCTGTGCCCGCATGCCATAATACAACCCCATCACTGTCCACCACAATTACTGCACGTGCGTCCGCCCGCCTAAAACTGCGTCCACGATGCCACGGCATTGAAGAAAATGACCTTGCCCTAGGCGTGCTATATTCGTACCGAGTAGCCTGGTCGGTGCTCTGCCGTGTCCCTTTTGTCCCTGGTCTAATGTGCCGTTCGCAATCTCATGTTGAATTGTCCTCCACCAGCCTTGCTGCCAGTTGATTGATAGTCTTCACCTTGATGGCCAGAGCCAAGCCCTTTCCATTCTCACAGGCCCAAGGTGTCCGTCCTTCCCAAGCCCGCCCTCGTTGGCTCGTACGTACTTCGTACCCTATTGAACGCCTCGTCAGCCGCCGCAGCCAGCCATTTCCCCACACTGTCAGCATCGTTTCTTTGTCTAGTTCAGGCCAGATGATGTGCCCTCATTGGCGACGATCACGTCCCCTTGTGCTGGGTCACCTAGCCTTGGCTGTGAGCCCAGCTGTTCCCCACGCTCGATACGAAATGTACCTACTGTAGGTACGTAGATTAGGTTCCCGGCTCTCCCCCATCTTGGCATCGCCACAATCGAGATAGCTTGGCCCCTCACGCCTGGGCATAGAACCAGGGCTCCTCAGTCTCACGGTAGCGCCGTCCCGGGAATCGCATAGGCACCGGAATCATACCCTCGAAAATGCCCATGTTGCTGACATCGTGACTGGGCCCCCCCGCTTGGGCTTGGGCCTTGTTCCCCCCAGGAACTCGAATCACTACGCCGCACTCCCAATTGCGACAGCTCATCTTGGGCTTGCCTGTTGCTCGATCCCTGACCAAACGGCCCCTGCTCGCGTTCGGTATCGTCAGTGACAAATTCTTTTGCCGGACTGGCCGTGTCTCACCATGCGCTCTCTGACAGATTTGCGCTGCCGATATACGCCCAGCCCAGCGACGATGTGCCGGGATCTGAATCCGCGTCCGCTTCCGTCGCTTCCGTTTTCGTTTCCGCTCCAGTCGACGACTGGCCTTCGCGGGTTTGATGCTTCCGCACGAAAATCATCTTGCTATGCATCAACAACCCATCGCGAGTGTTGACGCAGTCGCGAACCAGTTCGGTAGGAAAGGTTGGTGCGCGCCACCACTTAGCCTGGATGCAGATGGTGCCCGCAGCCTGCAGCGCGTTTCTTGTTAGCGCCCTCGGCCCAATTGCTGCATATTCCCTCGCTCAGCAAGAGGCCCGTGACGTACCGTTCGTCCTCCCCGGCTTTGGGCTACTGTCTCGTCTGAGGGAAAATAAATCCTAAAATGGTCCTTGAACTGTTGCACCGAACTCGGCGCTTTGGCCTTGGTCGCACGGCTCAGCCTCGAGTTATATTCTGTCATGCCATCGTCACCTGCATTTTGTCAGACCATCGACGTCCTTGGACAGTCTAGATCAACCAGCGCTGCTTAGTGGGGGGGGGGGTTACCTCGACAGGCGTTGTACATGGCTCCGACCAAATCATAGTTGATTGCTCCAAGAGAGGCGCACTGGTGTCTCCAGTTAGCGGTTTTTTGTGGTTCGTGTGGCACACGGCACAAACCACTAAATCCACCTCGACAGAATCTTTGGTAGCCAGTCCAAGAGAAGCTACACTAGCCCCTAGTCCGCAGTATCCTTGACATAGCTTGTGAGCTGCCGTTCGACGAGTTTGTGTAACGCATGTCACTACCTACCTATTCGCTTCTGCGAGTCGTCTAGATGACCGCCAGGACTGGACAGAGTGAGCGCATGCGGGGGTGGGGTACGAGGGGCGGGGGTTCAGCAACCACATACATGGTGTATACGAAGCGGAGGTGCTTCGTTCGCGAAAAGTCGTAATTGGCAAGACTACTGGTCATGTTTTTGTCAACACCCGTCGCCTCCAGGAATCGGCTGAGCTCGATACTAAACATGGTTGGTTGGTGGTCAGCAGAGTTGGTGAGTCGGGGTAGATCGATCAGGAAGACCATCTAAGATCTAGTTAGCCAGCCATCATTCACAGGCGCTCATAGTCACAATCGCTCTCCGCGAGCGACTTACATTCTCCATAACACCGCTCTCGCCCCAGTCATACGGCACCAAGTTGCCAGTGGGTACTGCCACTCGAAGGTAGTCCGGGTATTTTAGCAACTGGAGCTTGGAATGCATCGACCCAGGTCCATTCATCGCAGGAAAGCAAAACTTGATTCCGGGTGGCGCGTTAGACCGCATGGCGGTTTTCTGAATCGGGTCACTCATCAGCGACTGAGTCTGGAACGGGTAAGGCTAATCAACCAGAACACACCTGGTTTTCATCAGCAGCAAAGGCCAGTAGCAGCAACTTGGTCCTCCGCAAGTCCACCTTGGAAACGAGCCATTCGTCGTCCCACTGGTAGGAACTCAGCACAGCAAGCACGAGCTTGTCCTTCTGCAGGATCTCCTCGATCTTGATGTCGTCAGGCGTCCGCGGGTATCCCCGGGCCCAAGTCTTCTTAACAGTACCGTTCGCAAAAGGTGGCAAGCTAGGAGATATAGGCGGCTCGGAGGTCATCTTTCGCTTGGGGGGCGGAATCTCAACGACGTCGTCATCCGAGGCACTTCGACGCCGCTTGGCTAGTCGCTGCAGCCTTTCCTCTTCCATCTTTTTACGATCCAGTGCAAGTAGACCAAGCGTTACCACACCAGATCTGGGCTCGCTGCGTTTTGGGGATGAGCTCTTCGGGTGGTTCTGTTCTACTGGGCTGTCCTCTGGCTCATGCTCACAGAGCGAGAGAGCAATCGCATACCGGAGTGCTTCGTCGTCGTCCACGCCGCTCCCTGGGTCGTGGATGTCCATATGAGCTCCGGTCATGTCCGGTAGAACCTGCGGGGACTGCGAGGAATATGGTTGAGGAAATTCCGATAGCGAGAGGTTTTCAAAGTTAAAGGCGAAGTTCGTGTCTCTTTGTATCCAGGATGTTAGCGAAGGGTGTTGCCAGTTCGCCTTATCCCTGCAAGCGCCCTTGTTCAAGCAACGCGGAATCACGTGAGCCCGCGTCCCTTGACAAATGGCCAAGGTACCTAAGGTAGTTTAAGCAACGCAAGGGTTATAGGATCGGCGAGACGTATTTTACTCCTACCGGTCTTGCTGACCTGCCCTTGTGGGCTTTGACGGCCTCGCGGGTTCTAATACGGTCTGGCTTGATCTTGCCTGGACGCCTACTTCACCCCGCAACACACTCACCCTCACATACCAACTTAACCGTTGAGTCACCTGGCCGGTGGCTGAATGATCTATCCATTCCATTACCGGCCGCAATACCAGTTTAACTTCGAGTTTACACTGCTTCAAGCGCGATACGCAACTTTTTGATAAGAGATGCATCCATCAATCGTTGGGTTTTGACATCATTTTTCGACTTCTGACATCGTCACCAAGACCGTCGAGGGCTATAATGCAATGAATACATGTCTACTCCTAAGGTCATGGACCTCAACATCATATCATCATTGTGCAAGATTTATGTTCCTTTTTAAATTAAAAAAATCATTTCTTGGCTAATTATTTAGGTACGTAGTCAGTCACAAGCTGTTGGAGCTGAAGATCATATCCACAACACTGTCCAACACCCCCGCTACTATATGCATATATCGGGGTGGCTGTCCCTTCAGTTTGCGACTCAAGCATCAACCCCAGAATTTCGACCAGTTCCGACGGCGCAGAGGGGCTTGAGGAGCATGACTACGAGCTCCCAGCCGGCAACATGCTGCTCTCTATCAGGTCGACTGGACGTGTCTCACGGGCGCCCATCATGGGCCCACGCCGGGGCGCAATTGGGGCTTTTGCGGTGCCGAGCCAACGTTGCTTCTTTTTTTCAAGGGCGAGGCTGCTGCTAGATCAGAAGCAGAAGCAGCAGCAACCCCAGCGTCGGATGGAGTAAGTGTTCAACCTGCGGATGTTGGGGATTGCTGGTGGTACGGTATTAAAATTGACGGATTCCCCAGTGCTCAGTCTTCCTCGTCTCCCCAATTTTCAATTCCAGTGGCAACATCGACCAAGACGTCCTCCTCCACCAGCGATGCTGCGCATGCGGCCCCAATACCAGCCTCCAAACCGGCCCAGGCCGTCGTTCACGAAGACATCTACAATCTTCCCAACTTCCTGACCTTCACGCGCCTCGTCGCCGCGCCTGCTGTGGGCTATCTCGTGCTCCACGACTGCCATACCTGGGCCGTGGCGCTGTTCGCCTATGCGGGCGTCACGGACATGCTGGACGGCTGGATCGCGCGGAGGTGGAACCTTAAGACGGTGGTGGGGACTGTGATCGATCCCATGGCGGACAAAACGCTCATGACTATTCTGACGGTGTGCTTGGCCATCAAAGGAGCGCTTCCTCGTGAGTTGCTTCCTGCTCCTCTTTCGTCCCCCCAAAAACAATCCCAGTACCCAAGTAGTTCTGACACATCTGTTTCTCTGCAGTCTGGGTCGCCGCTGTCATCCTCGGCCGTGATGTTGGCCTCGCCATCTCGGCTGTCTACTACCGCTGGATCTCCCTCCCACCTCCAAAGACCTTTGCCCGCTATTGGGATTTTTCCCTACCTTCGGCCGAAGTCCGCCCCACCACCATCAGCAAGTATAATACGTTCCTACAGCTCGCCCTCGTGGGCCTGACAACCGCTGCGCCTCTCGTGGCCGCAGATATGACACCGGTTCTTACCATTATGCAGTGAGTTCTCTAGCAGCTCTTTCTACTCACGGAAGGGTCCAGGCACCCGAGCACTGTGATAATTAACATGGCGATTCCAGGTATGTTGTGGCTACTACCACCGTGTGGAGTGGTGCGAGCTATGTGTACACCAAAGATGCAGTCAAGATACTCAATAAGCCTGGGCCAAAGAAGCCATGAAAAAAGTGCTGACGATGAGGAGCTGGGGATAGCCGGAGTCGACCAGAAGTGCCGAGCCAATGCCTGGGAACTTGGGAGAAAGATTCATACATCGTATTCAATGGGAGGCTTCAACTTGTTCTTCCCATTTGCCATAGCATTTCTGAGCTTCATTTTCCCCCCTTGTATACATATCCCTTGTATCAATACATGTACATGACAATCTATGCTATTCTCCCATGCCTTTTATGTGTCCAAACGCCTGATGCTTAATGCCCACCGTTCCATCTTATTTGTACTCACGCCTGTCCTTTGCGCCGGTGTTCCGCTATATATCATGGCGCTTCGTTGTCTTCATTTGGTACCGACGGTGACGGCCGACGGCGAACATAAGCCAGCAGGCGCAAACTTCCCGCTGGGGTCACGCTCTCAACTCGACGTGCCTGTGCAAGAGTCTCTGGTCTCGCCACTTTAAGGGCCTCCTTCTCCGATATTGCCAACCCAGGGATATTGTCATAATTCAGGCCCAGGGGGAGCTGAATCCGCTCGTCGTTGGCAAGCTGGCCACGCTCCGCTGCTTGCATCTTGATGTACGGCGCATAGAAGGCTTCGGTCATGACTCTGGTGCGGATACGTGGCGAGTACTGGGCGATCTCGGGCACGACAGAAGCCAGTTGCTCCAGCTCGATGCGCGCGCTTGCGCTTGAGAGACGGAGCATGTCAATGCCGTCGCGGCGCTGAGAGTTCTGTTTCAGGGCGAAACCCCTTTGCTGCCACTGCTGTGGGCTGAAGGATACAGCCCTCAAAGCCTTGGTGAGGTCGTTTATTTGTTGCCGCTCGTCACGGAACGCCTTCCAACGCTGTTCCGAGATAATGCCCCATTCCTTACCCATGCTGGTGAGCCTGAGGTCAGCGTTGTCTGCCCTAGCGGACATGCGAAACTCGCTGCGAGATGTGAACATGCGGTACGGTTCAGTGACTCCCTTTGTGATAAGATCATCAATCATGATGCCGATGTAGCCATCACCCCTAGCCAGGGAGACCCCCGAGAGACAGAGTGCAGATCGCCCGGCATTGATGCCTGCGATGACGCCTTGGCCAGCCGCTTCTTCGTATCCTGTCGTCCCGTTGATTTGGCCCGCAAGGTAGAGGCCGCTGATGGCCTTGGTTTCCAAGGTGGATTTAAGGCAGCGGGGATCAATGTAGTCGTACTCGACGCCGTACCCAGGCTGGAGCATCTTAGAATTCTCCAGTCCCGAGATGCTTCGCAAGACGTGTTCCTGCGCCTCAGCGGGAATTGTCATCGATAAGCCATTGGGATAAATGACGTTGCTGTCGAAGCCTTCAGGCTCAAGCCACACGATATGCCGGTCTTTGTCGGCGAACCTAACCACCTTGGACTCGAGTGAGGGACAGTAACGGGGCCCCTTGATCGTTTCGCGGATGTGGATCGTATTCTCAAGATTGTCGCGAACGATCTGATGGCTTGCGTCGTTTGTATATGCGACGCTGCAGGTGAGCTGCTCCTGTACTGAAACAACTTCGTTAAGGTAGCTGAAGGGCGAAGGGGGGTTGTCGCCCAGTTGAGTTTCCAGTACATCGAAATTGATGGTTTCCTTGGCGATTCGCGGAGGCGTGCCAGTCTTGAGTCGACCGAGCTGAAAGCCTGCTTCTCTCAACGACTTACTCAGCCCGAACGTCGCGGCTTCGCCTAGTCGTCCTGCTGGATAAGCTTGCAGTCCAATATGGATCTCGCCGCCAAGGAATGTCCCCGTTGTGATGATAACCTTGCTTGTCGGCACGACTTGCCCGGATTCAAGTCGCACGCCCGCGATGCAGCTCGATGCGCCATCAGTGGGTCCTAGCTTCTCGGCTAGGACGATGTCTGACACGCTTTCGAGGATGATGGAGAGATTCGGGTATGAGGTAAGTTCGTCTCGCATGTGCTTCTTGTATAAATTTCGATCGATTTGAGCGCGGGGTCCCTGTTAGTCGAGTGGTGAGCGCCAGCAACATCAAATGTGTCACAGCACATGAATAGCATACCCAGACAGCTGCACCCTTCCTGCGGTTCAGTGTGTGGAACTGGACTCCAGCTTTGTCGATGATCCTTCCCGTAAGGCCATCGAGGGCGTCAATCTCGCGGATGATAGTGCCTTTGCCAATACCTCCGAAGCTAGGGTTGCAGGAACAGGTCCCGAGGTTGTCAAGCTTGGGCGTGATCAAAGCAGTGTGTGCCCCGGCTCGCGCCGCAGCAGCACATGCTTCAGCGCCAGCATGGCCGCCCCCGATCACGACAACATCGAAGGGTCTAGCAAAAGGTAAGTGTGAGCAGGCGGATAGTCGAGATAATGGGTCCACGGGCGGGCTTCCCGGGAGATGGAGTCTAACCTCGAGTCGCTGGCAATGGTAGCAAGATGTCGCCGTCTCTTAGCCTGCCATTGATGCTGCCAAAGGGCGGGCTTGGGTCTTCCAAGAGAACGCATGGCATGCCGTCTTTGTTTAAAGCAAACCGCTTTTGCGACAAGCGATGGCGAAATCATGCAGAGATGTGGGGGACATGTCATTAACGGGTATCATTATAGCCCATAATATAGGATTACCGAGTTTGAGCACTGAGCCACTCCAACGCCAACGTACCTATCTTGGTCCATACGCCGAGACACAGTTACTACCGACCGAAGGCTCCTATCCACCATGCCCAGCATGAAATTCATAGGTCTTGGGAACACAGTTTTCCTATTGGTTGGCGGAGTTCTTGAAGTTACCTTCGCTATCTCAAAATTATTACTCAGGAGTCCTGTCTTGTACTATTTCATCGTCTTCCCCGCGCTTCAGGCCATGACGTAACCGCGTCCTCGACCTCCTCCAGGAACGTTTCAACGTTGTGAACTGTTGTTCCCCCTAGAACCACACGAACACCAGGGGTTGTTGCGTTGAGCCCGGCAACCATCTTAGCCTCCTCGTATGTTGCGCCGCCGATGATGAAGACGATAATGTCCTGTGGTTTGTCCTTTGTTGATCCTCCCCCTTCAACAAAAGGATATTGCTGGTCCCTCAGTCGGCCTTTGATCAAATTCTGCATTGTGGCCTCAAGCAGGGGACTGTGTTGTGTGTAGACATTTTCCACGCCTTTGAGACCTTTGAATCGGCTTGAAGCACCTGAGAAGATACCTGCCGATTCAAAAATGTCCGAGATGCCGCCCTGAGACTGAGACGAATGAAGGGACGAATGGTACTGTAGGACCTTGTCTACTAGGTCGGCTTTTCGGGGGGGGACGCCTCCGGCAGCCACAAGGAGATCCTTGAGCATCGCAAGGGAGCTTGATGGGTGCTTCTGATGTCGTAAGGCGTACAGGGCAACGAGCCCTACCTTGCTCCCAGATGTGACGCTTGGCAGCTGAATCAGTCGTTGTATGTTCTGGAGAATGGTTAGCTGGTGCCTGCCATAAGGGCAACAGGATTCCCTGGTTTATACCTTCAAATCATTCCCGTGGTTATCATTACACGCAAGACTCTGTTCTAGTTCGCTGACTTCGAGCAGGCTTTCAGTGCCCACCCGCCTGCTGAGTTCTGAGACGAGGGTCACATGCTTGCTGACGTTGCCAGAGAGCTTTCGAAACTCAGGGTATTCCTCGATAAACCGTTTCATGTCCGATATTGACTCGATGTTGGCATTGTTTTGTGTTTTGGACTGATACTGGCCCACATACTCCTTAATATTTCCGCCCAGGTCACCAAAGTTGAGAAACATGTTCTTCTTGAAGAAAGGGTCCTGGTCCTGGGAAAGAACGATTTCTTTCAGCTCTGGGCCAGCCTCCGGGACGCCACTCAGGTCAACGCGGCCATTCCGGATTCCAAGTAGGTGATGGACCATGGCTTGATAGGTCCATTGCGTCAACAGCGGCGTCACTGGATCCTCTCGGCGATCCAAGACAAGAAGAATAGGAGGTGTGTCAACTTTCCGGAAGTCGAATATTTGATCTTCCTGCGTCATCAAGTACCGGACTTCAGACGCCAGCTTTTTTGCCAGAGGGCTCGCTTTCTCGTATCTAATAAGCGGCTTCTTTTTGAGAGACAAGAGGACAGCAATGAGCCCCTCGGCGCATCGCTGTAGTGAGTCTGGGTTCCACGTGTCCGGACTACCGGCCCAAATACGCTGTTGTGGAAGAGCCAACCCTAGGGAAAAGAGATCTGGATTGATGACGGTGTAGTCGGCAAAATGCTCCTGTACGACTTTGACAACTTCGTGGTCGTCGGCCTCGGCCAACCGTTCAAGCGACGACTTCTTGGCGACGTTGGTGAAGTACAGGTGGTACTCGCCATACTTGGGGTCTCGCAGCTCATCTATAAGCAGCTGAATGGATTCAGGTGATGGGCGAACGAAGCAGAGACAACGCAGATGCCGCATCTTCTCGCGCCCGACATTGTCAAGGCGGTCAATAAGATAGACCTCATGGTTGAGAAGGGAAGATTGGGTAACGGCTGTAGAGACAATATTGACGGTTTCTCGGTCCAACAGCAAGATCTTCATCTTAGAGGACGAGGTATCAGTGGTCGTAACCACCTTGGCGATATAGCCCGCGACGGCTTGGGAGACGTCCATGACGGGCGCGGCTCCTCGGGACTGTCAGACGGCCAAGGGTGGGTAAGCGCTTCAGACTAATTTGTTACAACACTCGCTCGGACTAGATGGAGTTTGCGAGAGACGAAAACTCAAGACAAATCAAGGCGATCAGAAGCTGCAATCAAAATGCGACTGGCGATGCGCCAAGTAAAGGTGGCGACTAGGTTGATGTGAGGCGGAGGTTCATGAGTACGTGGGCTTATTCTGGATAAATGCATTCACATCCCTATAGATGCATATTCGCCGATGAGCAAAGGCTCCTGTGGCTCGGTCCTTGGACGTGATAGGTTGGCCGGCGCCACCCTGTGCCAGAACCACTGATGATCTAGATGTTCAAAGATTGAGCCGCAGATTCCACAGCGCTTTGCCATGTCGTCGCTGTGCAATTGAAACCCATCGCTACACAGCGCAGGAACGAATCATCGAGCAAGGTTGCAGTAGCCTCATGGCGAGAGCCAGCTAAATAATGACGCTTGACACTTGTCCTCCGCCCTCAGAACCGACGTGAGTCTCAACCGAACCTCAGACCCTGGGTCAGATCCAGGGAGCGGCAGCTGACACCGACTTCATATCAAATAGACTTTCGTTCACACAGGGTCTCATTGTTGGGCAACTCTCTGTCGTCCTCGTCTTGGCCGCATTCATCAAGTTTTTCATCTTCGGCGACCCTCCGTCTCCAGACGTCACCGCGTCGCTGAGAGCCACCGAGCGCAGATCAAGGACTCTTACTCACAAGCGTTCCCTTCTAAGTTTACGGACGGCCAGTAACCGCCGAGGCGGCCAAACGCTGAACCGCAAGAAGTCGAGTGTCCTGCGCAACCCGCCCACCCTCACTATTGGGTCCATCCTAAGCAAGACGTATTACAATGTCGACAGCCACCAGCCTGAGAGTCTAGACTGGTTCAATGTCCTCGTGGCCCAAACCATTGCACAGTTCCGCAGTGACGCCCAACACGATGATGCTATTCTCAGCTCTCTATCCAAGGCGCTGAACGGGACCTCGCGACCCGACTTTGTTGACGAAATCCGCGTGACGGAGCTGAGTCTCGGCGAGGATTTTCCCATTCTCAGCAATTGTCGCATTATTCCTGTTGATGAGGATGGAATGAGTCTCGGCAACGGAATGAAGTTTGACCCTGCTACAGCAGCGAGAGACGGCACCCGCTTACAAGCCCGGATGGATGTCGACCTGAGCGACATGCTAACACTCGCCGTTGAAACGAAACTCTTGCTCAACTACCCCAAAAAGCTATCCGCCGTGTTGCCCGTCGCCTTGGCCGTCTCGGTGGTCAGGTTCAGTGGCACACTATCCATATCTTTCATACCCAGCAACCCATCGCAGTCCACTCCTACCATGATGACATTCAACTTTCTGGACGACTACCGCCTCGACTTTTCGATTCGAAGTCTACTAGGCAGTCGATCTCGACTCCAAGACGTCCCAAAGATCGCACAGCTTGTCGAGTCACGCCTCCATCGATGGTTTGACGAGCGAGCTGTAGAGCCAAGATTTCAGGAAATCGCGCTCCCCAGTCTATGGCCGCGAAAGAAGAATACCAGAGGACCAGATGAGGCGATGGCTGATAGTGCCAGCTCCAGGAGCCGTTCAAAGAGCAAGGACGTCCACCGAGATCCACGAGAAGAAGGGCGCAAGGAAGTCATTGGTGATGCTGAAGGAAGAGACATCGGGACGCTTCGACATCGGCGGAGAGGGCGGGAGGATGAAGAGTTCCAGATGCCGGGATCTATGCCTGGTCTTCAGATGGAGATGTAACAACATGTATGTGAGCCAAAAGAAAAAGGAAACAGATGCCCCTCTATCAGAAATAATTACGTAGCGATAATGCTACTACATCTTCAGTCTTTACGGTCACTACGCGACTGGCTTGTTGTGCAACATTAAGTTGACAATTTTGACTCATTCAATTTGAGTTATTGAGGGTACCATGTAAAGTGAAATCGAGGAGCAGAGACAATGAGGGAACATGGTGTTTAAATGGTCTTCAGGCAGTCCGGGTATCGATATTTTTGTGCTCCTAAAACTAAGGCGAGAACTTCAGAACTCAACAAGAGCCATGGTAGTTTCGGTCAACGAAAACAGGTTCTGCCACCAAGCAACTAAGCCACAGACAAGCAAAACATAATACACGGCTGTCCAGATCTTCCGTGGAAGGGCGGCGGCCGGATCCCTATCGGAGAGCCAGAAGGGAGTTAGCAACCCCCAGACGCGTGGGAGGCCCATGCAATTGCAAAATGCATGGACGAGGATGACAGCTAGTAAACTGCCAGTCCTCATGATCAAGAACGTGGCATATGCCCCAAACAGAGATGTGTATGACAACTGGAGAATAGAGCGAGCAATGGCGACAGGCAAGGGGGTCTGAGGATGTGTGATGCGGAATTCATAGAAGTGGTGCAGATGAGCGAGGCCGAAGACCAGCGGAGAGAGGAAGATGGTGCCTGTGAGGCTGGCGCCGGCCTGGAGCAGCAGCGGGACGGCCGCGGAACGGAACAGACATTCCTCGGTGATGGGGCCCTGCAAAGTGGAATCAAAGGAGGCAATTAGCAAAGTGAAGGGAACAGAATCAGAGGCAACATGAGAAGGAGAAGAAGCGGTGTGACAAGCAGACGAGGCTTATGTCGCCCGCGTGTGGGGTGGATATGACAAGGTGAGACGACCTGAACTGGGATGTGGGCATGGGTTGAGACGAAACTACGGGACGAGGCTGGGAACTAGGAATTGGAACAGGGAGAAACGTACCGCAACCATATTTCTCCAGGTGGGCCAGTCGACCCAGAGCTCTTTAAGAGGCTCGAGGGTCAGCCATTCGCGCGCGACGCCATCAATGACAAGAGACTCGTATAGAGGGCCAGCAAAGAGCAGCGCCGTCAGCCACAGAGCACGGGCAGCGTCGATGAGGCCAATGGGCCAGTAGCCCATGAGGTGCAAGGGTTGCTGCTGGGATGAGAGTTGAAACGAGAGCAAGGCGAGAGTCAGCAGGGAGCAGACGGCCGTGGACAGCGAGACGACAAAGATGCGGGCACGGATAGCCTCAGGTGCATCTCGTGAGCGTGTGGGCGACGGCCGAGTAGCCGCTGAGAAGTAGAGGGGAATCACATAGACCAGAGTGTAAACGATCTATGACGGCGCGGAACCGTGCGTTGCATGTGAGTAAACGTGAATACTGAGCCACGGGTGAAGCAAGATGAGGTGAGGCAAGGGGACGTGGGGGTCAAGTATATCGATGAGGTTTGTGACGAGACGTTCACGACATACATCGCGCGTTGCAACGGAACCGTGGGCAGAACGATGATGACATGACACGTGTGAGTAGATGATACTCACCAGTAAGGCAACCGCATGCATAGTTCCAAACTCCGTTGAGTCGGTGATGGGGGATGAGGTGGACATTTCAGCAGCCTTGTCTTGATATCGCCGGTGCGAGTGCTTGCGGTTTGAAGTTCGTCGTCGGGTAAGACGGGGAATAAGAGGCGGAGCGAGGACGGAAGAATAAGAGGCGGAGCGAGGACGGAAGAATAAGAAGGGAAAAGGTTTTCTATGATACAGAAAAAATCATATGCCTCCTGGCGCAGCTCGACTCGCACCAGTGACGGCGGTCAAAGAGAAGCTCAAGCCCTAAGTTGAGGAAACGTATCGTGAACAGGTGGGATAAGCGTGGAAGGCGAGGCTGAGAGAGTGAGAGAGCTAGGGCAAAGAGAATGGCCAGCCTCGTTCAGCCACGGCACATTGTGCTTGCCCACCTCAGTCGTCGTGGGTGTGGGTACGTAGTAAGTCGTTCAGTGAGTGAATGGGTGAGTGATTGGCTGGTTGGACGAGGGGGCTCAGTGAGTGAGCATGAGTAAAATTATGCTGGGCAGCGCGTCAAGTTAGGCACTTTGGAACCCGGGCTGGTCATCACAATCCTTGATATCGTTGCTTCATTTCACCTTGCATATCGCTAGTAGGGAAGCTGTCACTGTTGTGGCTAGGCCTCGCCTGGACGGTTGCAAGCTTGGACCAACAGAGCACGGGATATGAGGGGCAATGGAGGTGGATGTGGGACTCAGATGGAGATGCCTTTGACGTGGTCACGTCCTGCTGGACGGGTTCGTTGCTTGCTGACGGCTGGCAAATTGCGTCTCCCGTTTTTAATTTTCAACGAGCATGTTGATGTTTATACGGAGCGCAGGGAGCAACGACAACAAACATGTGGTCGTCATGGCAGGCAAGACCCAAAGGTGAGACTGGTTAGTGAGGAATGAAATATTCATCGACACCCATGCATCACTAGGCGGTCATCGATACCCGCATCGGCCACTGGCGGGATGCTACTCAACCTAGGGAAGATCTCTCGGGTCATCCATCGCCCTTGGCAGATTCAGAACTCCATTTTGGTTTCCCTATGGCACTATATCGTGTCTACGCCCTACATTATCATACAAGCGTTGGCCAACGTATGTATCTCGAAGCTGAAGCCATTATTTAAGCGCAGTACCTGCATTATTAGTTAGGCCTAGCCCAGCATATATTGGAAATCGGAACTATCACAGGAGCAACCACAGTAGCAATCGCATCAGCCTAGTCACCTAGGTAAGAACTTTTGGTGACCTGGGGTGGTAGCTCCAAAGGAAAGTTAGATATTCGAGAAAGTTGGTCCGGTAAACACCAGGACGGCCTGTCTCAAACAGTTGTGACGACGGAAAGCAACTTTGCCGACGCGGAAGTATTGGTGTGTACTCTTTAGGGTAGGTGGTGAGAGGCGATGTGACACACCACGGACAAATCTCACATGCTATTTCCCCTTATCTACCACTCCCCCCCCAAAAATTGAAGTCTCGTTTTCAAACCGGGGATTTATACCTAGACTCCTTGTCTCACACTCGACAAAGTCGGTGCTATTCAGCCAACCCATCATGACGACCTTCTGAGGGGACAATCGCTTGCTACTAGCACCTTACCTAGATATGGAGGTATTTAGGGAAGGTGCGGTTAGCACCCCCCCTCTTCACCCAAAGACCAGACGTCAAAGCTCTACGCACAGGGCAATTAGAGAAACAGGGGTAATTGGTATAAGGAGATTTGTGCAGGGCGTGGCAAAGGTCTAGACGATCCGGTCGGTCGGCGACGCGGATTTTCAATAGAACGATGCGGAGGCGGAGAGTATCGCACTGAATGAACGCGGGATTGACACGTCTCCGGTAACAAGTCCCACGTCGTAGTCCAGTGCTATATATGGTAGTACTACAACGCGGTGGCGCGCGCTTACAAAGTGGTAATATGCACATTATTATGCATTGAGCTTGCAGCTTTGGCGGCGTCTTCGTTTGCAGCCGGCAAGAGAGATCGCTTAGTAGTGAGGAGTCGCCGTCGCAGCTTGCCTGGCATACACTGGGCTCTGATGAAACGAATTAGATGCAGTGGAGCGGAGAGAGTGCATCTGCTGATGCACTGCAGAGCTGCGGTCTTCTAGGCGGCATCTGCAGGTCGCTCTGGTGGAATACCTCCCTACAGGTTGATCATGGTTTCGAGAGGCGCCGCGGCGTGTCGGCAGTCCATTGTGTAGCAGGTTGATGGAACAGCCGCCGAGACAGGAGCTTCCACGATGTGTAAGGGACCTGCCACCTCGCGACTGCGCTAAACTGACAGAACTTGGATCTGGTATCACCGACTTTTCTGATCCAAGGGCGATACATTGAAGGGGGAGGAGGAGTAAGGCGTCGAACAAGCGCCGCAGAGGCCAGTTTCGAGGGCCATCATCCATGACGTGGTCGAAGAATGCTTCTATTTCCGTTTCCCCGCATTCACGATGCCTGTTGACGAGATGGACTGGTTGACAGTGGTTGGAATAACTGTATTTTGCAAAGATATTGAAACGGTTCGTTACGGGCCGGCCGTGTCTTGGTCATGTTTCCTTCTCTGAGCCATTGATGACTTGCCACCTGTCTGTGGTGGTCAAAGCATGGCCCGATTACCGTATTGGAGACTTGTCTTTCCATGGTTGCCGCCCGATCAAATCCAATATCCCGGAACAGGACGAGGTACTGCCGCAGGCGCGCTACCTGTGTAAGCCATGCTCTCGAAGTAATAGCACCAACGCCAATGCTCGGCTTTTGGCTGTTTGTCTGCGTCAGGAAAGCGCCCATCCCAATTCCCGAATGATCCATCCATCTTATGACACAGTTTGCTCTCGGCACGGCACTGAGGACAAACCGGCTAGACGCGCCATCGAGGGTGGCCTAATAGGTCAGGAGAATTACCAACGGCACTAGCTACTAAACTTGCTATCTTCAGCATCGTGGCCAATCAGACCGCCTCGCCTCACCCACCCGTGTTCAATCACCAGCCTCTCCCACCCTGATTCAGGCCAGATAAACCCCACAATCTCATGAGCCCCAGCTCCTCACGCCCGGGTAAAGAAAGTCAGGACAGAAGAAAGAAAAGAGCGCTCCTACAAATTGCTGTTCTTCGTTCAGAGTACTACACCTTGTGGCTTACGCAGCATGGGGCACATTGGTTACGTGATTGGAGCTATGTGTCTTGGCGGGTGTTGAAGCAGTCAGCCCTCAGTCTACGTCTACTACGTAGTACATTGACTTTCAATGTCTTCACTCGTCAGTGCCTCCTCTTTCTTGCCCCCATTCCTTACGTTCCATCCACCCCCCTTCAAGGGAAGCCCCTTGAAGTCGTGGACCTATCTCAGCTAAACCCCCGGGAAGGTCCCCGTGTCTCCCGCGTGTAGGCACGGAGGTGGGTGTCAGTGACATGGTGACCTCGTCCATCTGGTGGGCGCGGTTCTGCAGGAGAAACCCTGCTGCATCAGGTAATATCCCGTTAGCTGCAGAGTAGCTTCAATCGCGCTACAGTACTGGTTCAGGTCCATTTCCAGTCTCTGCAACCCACCGCGTCACCGACCAATGGGACCCAGCCATCACCTGCGGGAGATGGGGCGCGTCCGTTGAGACGGAGCCCCGTACCAAACCGCGCTCTAGAGGCTTTTCGAAAGGGCCTGGAAAGGGGATGTGCCACCGACACAGGATGGGCGAACAGGATGGATCATGGACGGGGTGGAAAGAACCTACGGGGCTACTGCACCCTACTCGTCTAGGCCCTCCTGGAGGTTTAGGGTCCCATCCCTCCTGCCAGTGCTGAGTCGCGGGTCGCAGCACAGTACGCAGCATGCAGTCTGATGGTCGGTGAGGAGGCGGCCTTGCTCTTTTCTCTCTTTTGAAGCTACCCTACCCGCCACTCCTTCCTCCCCCTATGGTCCCATCCCGTGGATCTCTCTCCTTCCCTCACACACCCTCTCGTCCGTCACTCGTTGCTCGTTCGCTCGTTCGCTATAATCCAGCCATTGTCGGCCAGTCACTCTCTTACCCAATTGCTCGTTCTCTCACGATCATTGCTTCCGCACCTTCTGCTTCTTGCTTTGTTTCTTGCTTTACTTCTCTTATCTCGTTCCTGGTTCTTGGTTCTTGGTTCCTGGCTCTTCCTACTTCAGCGCTTCCACAGACACGGTCCCCACGGTTGTCTGTCAACTGGTTCCTGTATTACCGTCACCACCAGTTCCTTGTCCCGGACCAGCTTCACTTTTCCTACCCGCGCGGCTCTTCTATTTCATTTTTTTCCCTCTTTTTTTTGGGGGGGGGTTTTCATTACTGTCTCTATAAAGACTTTGCTACGCCGCACCTCGACTTAATGCCCCCTCATCGACCTCGCGCTTAATTATCGTCGCGCCTCATTAATCAACTGGTCTTGCATAGGCCCGTGATACCATCAGCCTCTGAAGCATCAGACCCACTCTTCCGCCCCCGAACATCATCGACTTCGCTGCCGATATCGATTCAAGTCAACTCGACTCGTGTTTCCGGTTCACGTCCGTCAATCAGTTCATCTCCTCCCCAGGTTATGGTAGAAACGGCCACTGCCGCCCAGGCGTAGAGCATGTCGGCTTCGCCGTCTTGCACTCCGCCGCGACGGCCACTTCACGAGCGCACCAGCTCTCAGAACAATCGCCTTGGGATCCGTCTCGTCCCATACAGTCCGCCCCGAATCAGTACCGATGGCTCTCCTTCTTCCCGTCCTCTCTCCTACGCGGACGCCAGTACCGAGACCGACCCGGAACCGTGGCCGAGGTGTTCGTCTCCCCTGGCACCATCCAGTTTCTACTATGAATCTCCATCGCCCACGGTTTGGACCAAGATCCGCCCAGCTGGCGCACCGGATTCAAGACATTCCTCACGACTAGCAACCCCCGAATCCAGCTCACCGTGGCGCCCGTTGACTGAGGCGGGCGACGCCGAAATCGACGCTCAGGATGGCTCTGTTGCATCCAGCGGCGAGCTTTCACCATTACAACGACCGGCTTCTCAATCCTCATCTCGACCCTCCTCTGCCCGTCGCAAAATCATCAATGTCCATTCCGACAAGACCTTTTCGGTGCATCCGCAGGATCTCTCAACCTCATCTAGGACGGACTCAATGTGGTCTGCGCAGCCGTCTTTCAGCACACGAAACAGCTCCTACGGCCGTCAGTCCTTCGGCACATTTAGCGACGACCATCCCGACTGCCCTAGTTCGCCGTTGACTCCGCTCACCGAGCGCAGCGCCCCCAAGTCTCCGGTTTCGACCATTTCTCCGCATGCTCGATCTAGCCCCAGGGTGTCACCCTGGAACTACCGCATGATTGGTGGCGTTCGAAAAGTTCCCAAGACTCCTGATCTCAAACAGAAGCAGCCTCAGCTCTCGTCAGCCTCTTCGACCGTACCACCCCTGCCATCTTTGCCCGAGATAGAACTCACCAATCCGATCGACGTTTCATCAACCCAGTCACTCAATGAGAAGCCGTCTTTTCAGTCGACCACATCGTTTCAGTCGAGATCCACACACTCGGATCGTACCAACTACAAGATATACGGTCAGAGCTCCCCCGTGGCTGTCGCCGAATTGGAAAGTTTGCCCGCTTCGTCCATCCGTTCTAATTATGAACTACTTGGTGGTCCCTCCTCGACAGAACCGTCCATCCATGATCAAACCCGCCCCCATACCCGCGAGAGCGAGGCCAACTACGTGGTTCATGGTGGACTCTCATCAGCATCCTCCGTCGTTGCTGTGAGGAACCGACTCAACCCCGAGTTCTCCCAGGAGAGTCTCGTTGTCCCCCCTCTACGACCGAATAAGAAAAGGTCTTGGGAGAGTTTTTCTCTGTCCAAGGCCCGTTCCCACGACTCTGTTCGGACAGGATCGATAACCTCTATTTCCACCATTATGACCCAGGAGGCCACGCGAGCTTTGTTTGTAGGGCCCCCTACCATGCTGCACCAGGTTGGACCGAACTGGACCCCTTCCCCCACTGCTCACTCTAAGCCGCAACCCGCTGTCCGCCCGCATCAATGGAGCTCCCAGCTGTCAACTGTCTTCTCTGAGAGCGAGGGAGGCAGTGAGCCTGCATCTCGCGCCCTGTCGATTGCTTCGTTTGCCGATCGTCGCAGCAGTACCCACAGTAAACACATTTTGAGCATGGTGTCTTCCCTGGCTGGCCTGGAAGAGCACATGGGCGGGCCTTCGCACTCACGAAGGGCTTCACTGGAACCGCCAGCAGCGACCTACAACCGGAATTCCCCTCGTGAACCCAATTCAGGTACTATCCGCCTCATCTGCGACCACGACGAGGATGGTGATGGTTTGGGCCCCCTTGAAGAGTTGCGACACCGTAATTCACGCACTCGATTGGGTAAAATGCTTTCGAGTTATGCTTCAGACCGCAGTCTTAGATCGACTGCGAGCTTCAATGCGGCGGTCCCAACTTGGGCAAAGTAAGTTATTCCGACGATTCATGCAAATGTGAATAGTGCATAGCTCACCAGCTGTAGGGTCTACTATGGCAGTGGCGAGCGGAAGTGGTTGGCATATAAGCCTTCATCAGAGTCCATGTTCTCCAACTTTAGCTTCACCGACAGCCAACCGGGCGGTCTCAGCCGTTCCCCAAGCCAAGACCGTCATGTCTCGGACATCATCAGCCCCCGGCGGCGACCGCGGGACCCTGTGACATCTCAGGGCGGACGTAGGGAGTCAGATACCGGCTCAATGGACATCAATCCACTCTCGTCACACCCCGTTTTGGCCATTGTACGTAACCTGAAGAAACAAACTTCAAGCATCTGGTCACCGCACTTGGGTCGCGATCGCAGACCTATTCGATATAGCATCTGGGACCCTCCTTCGGCAGACTGGGAGGCGAAGAGCGAGTTGACTGGGAGGCGAAATGCCCAGGTTGCCATGTTTGTTCTCGGCTTCATATTTCCCTTGGGTCAGTCCTATCCATCCCAGAACATGCCCACTCTAGATATTCCGAATTTGCTCTGACATAACCCTCACAGCTTGGATGCTCGCTGCCACCATTCCAATTCCGCTGGCACCCCAAACTCACGACATAGAACGCGGCCTCGGCACATCTAAATGGAACCTACAACATGAAAACGGAGGTCACTCACAACTTGTGGATGGCGACATGTACCGCAGTGCGATATGGTGGAGAAACCTCAACCGTGGCATGTCTATCATTGGCCTGCTCATGCTCGGTGCTGTAGTCGCACTCATTGTTGTCGGTACACGACAAGGCTGGGGCACCTAACTGCCCATTTTCCATTTTTCGTTTTTGTTTAACTAAAAAGCGACAAGACGTTCGAACGACTCAGGGTTGGGACGCATCCAACTCCTGAACTACTATCATGCAACTTGGATGGCATCTCAACGATCTGACGACCAACGCCTCACGATGCGTTCTTTCTCTTTCATTTTACCATGCACGCCACAATTTTTCACGATTCATCTTCACGATTCATTTTCTTGGATTCTGTTTCTCTTGAAAAGCCACGACGCACGACCATTTCTTTTGGATTTATCCAACATTTTCAACGACATACGATCTTCAAGATTTATTTGACCACCTAAAAACTCATTTCACGATACATGATCTTCGATGGATCTCAGCAAAAATACCTTTGACGCTCAAATCTCCTTCATTCCTCATTCACCACGATCTTGAGCCCTGTACTACCAACCAACCTATTCTCTGCGGACGATCTTGTGTATCTGTACTATATTTGGATCGACAGGCAATGCTAGGTGTTAAGACGGACAGCATGATGTGCTCATTCTTACGATACCATGTAATTAGTAGCCCCCACGATTGGGGTAAACAGGAAGGCCTTCGGGACCCATCCCAGAGATAGATCTAATGATATAACATAGAATCTACGATAAGATTTATCATTTAATATTTGGAGTTCCCTCACTCGACTCAATTCGCTACTGACATAGACCAAGCGTTCGCGTTGAAGAGCAAACAATGCTCAGACACCAACAAGACAACTGAGAGCTGCCAGGGGTCATATAGGTGAACTAACTGCATGTCCGAACATGGCCCGATAGCCTGGAGGTTGTAGCACATTATTTTGCCTTCTGCTTCTGCTGTCGTGATCTGACCTCGGCTCGAATCTCTTCAACAGCCTCATTGATGTCGCCTTCTATATCCTTAGAGATGCCAAGGATTGGCTCTTTGCCAGTGAGGCTCTCCGTACTGATGGAGCGCACTAGCTTGGCACTCACCTTGCCCTGGCGCTTCTCAAGCTGCTTCCGAAGGGCAGCCTTTCCGGGAGAGGAGAAGAAGACAAGAGAGAAAAAGGTCCAGATGATGGCGTAGAAGTAGACCCGTCTCCAAGCGAGGATGGAGCCACTTAGGGATAGGACGAGGAACGGGGCCGTGGTGAAGGAGAAGGTAAGTTGGGTGGCGAGGTAGGAGAAGAAGTCGTAGTACTTCTTCTTACGGGTAGGGTTGCCGGTGATAGGTTCGAGGAAAAAGGGGCGGACGTGTCGACGGAAGTCTAGGGAAAGTAAGTCAGCATGGGTAGCGAAGACAACGAGCAGCGTGCTGTAGTCGAATGACTTACTCTTGGCAACGGTTTGGATGAAGCTGGCGAGAATGAAGCTCAGATAGTAGCCAGGGTAGAAGCCATGCCATAGAGCGCTAGTACCGAATGTCGCCATGCTTGCACGGAATCCAGGTTTTTTGCCTCGTGGCGTAACGCGCAGATAGATATAATTTCGTAGCCAAGTGCTGGTGTTGATGTTCCAGCCGCCGAGATAGCCCCGCGGGTTCTGGGCGGTCTCGACAGCCCAGGGATCGATGTTCTGAAGGCGATTCCATGAGATCTTGCCAGTAACAGGATCGACACCGTTGTAGCCCAGGCCAGTGAGGATACAGGAGCCCTCGGTGAGAGACCAGACTCCGTAGTACTTCAGGCGTGCAACGAAGCTAACCACGTGCATAATCCAAACACGGCGCAAAAACCCGTATTCAACGAACGAATCTGCTGTTAGGGTGCCGGGATTGTATGAGCCAGATAAAGCCATGAATAAGCCTATCCAGAATAGGCCGCTGAAAGCCTTCCAGGCGGCTGGGCCGCCGCTGCGAGGAATCCTCCGCTTCCTCCTGACGGGAGGCTTCTTAGAGGGATCGACTTGAGGCGAAATGTCGAACATCGAGGTGTTGAGCCAGCGGCGATAGTCTGTAAAGTCGAAAGAAGGACCTGCAAACAGAGCTGGGAAGAAGAGGACCCAGCCGGCGTAGTCGAGGAGGGAGGGCAGTTCCTTGAGCATGTGGTCGCGCTGGAAGTCAGAAAGTAGGTCAGGGGAGAGTTGGCCGTCGGCGACGTTCCAGCAAAAGGCGCTCAGCTTCATCAGGAGGACCATCTGGGTGCCGGTGACGTCGACGGAGGAAGGGTCATTAGCGGCCTGACGGGCGATGTGACTGACGGACATGTGGCCCATAACGAAAACAAAGCCAACCCAAGGCATATATGGACTGGAGCGGAGGAATTTCGCAATGCAGTAGATGCCGACTGCACTGATGAGGAGAGTCTGGAAGCCACCCCATAGGTCGAAGAGGCCAACCAGGTAGAAGAGGGAGACGCTTGAGGTGGCTGTTAATTGAGGCGGGCGACAAGACGGAGAACAGAGGTTTTACCTGATGGAAAAGAGGTTCTTGGCATCGGGTCTCGAGTCGGGAATGCGCTTGAGTAAGGCGGCGAGTGGGTACGAGATTAGGAAGGAGAAGATGAGCTTGACTAGAAGGCAATGGTTAGGTTGCTGCTCCTCATAGGACATAGTAGAGTCGCTCTCACCTTCATCGGCAGAGGCACCGAGGGTTGAAGCGAGTGCTTCGAAAGCTGGGTAAAAGCGAAGCGGTTAGCGGCTGGGTAAAGATTGAGACAAACCCACGGTATCCAACTCACGGCGGTGGATGAAGTGCAACATGGCGACAGGGTGACGCCGCGCGATCGCAGCTGGCGATGTTGGGAGCAATCTCGAATGCAAGATGGACGCCGAGCGTCGGCGGTCAGGAGGAGGCGCCGAGAGAGAATGTGAGCAAGGCAAGGGGAATAGGGGAGGGAAAAGGAAAGGGATGAGGCCAGGGGCAGAGCTGCTGTTCTAAATCATGATGCTAGACGACCGGCGAAGCAAAGGAGTAGTCGATGAAGAAGCGTCGCGCAGATTGAATGAACCAAGCCCGAAGTTGAAATCCCCAAGCCCAGGTCTAGGTAGGTCCGAGTTCAGAGCTTGGCCACGGTGGGGAAGAAAAAGTCAACGTCATTTCAGCAGCCCGCCCTTCCCCAACCATTCTTTCTTTTTGGAGACGTCAGGAGCTTGGATGGGGAAAATGTGCACTTGAGAGGGCCGTTTTAGGTAGTGACCTTACCCCACGTGGGTGGGACAATCTCGGACGCACCTGTCTGTGAAGATAGATACCTTGTTGCTGATGGCGTCCGCCGTTGCGCAGCCAGAGGTGTAGTGGCAGCTGATGAAGAAGATGGTGTCGGCAATTCTAGGTCATCTTGTGTACACACACACACACACACACAAGCCACGCGCCCGCCATCTTTTGGAGGTATGTGCGTGTGCATGCCCATCCTTGTCATGTGCGGCCCTCAGGTCCAAAGCCATCTGGTGGCATGGCCGACCGCATATGGGCACTCGATTTACCCTTCGAAAGAGATGTCGGACTACACGATCAACAAGTGAGCACCACAGGATGTACCCACGAGCACTTCAGCTGCTACCCCATTTGTTTGACCATTCTTGAGACCCTGAGGCATCTACAACAAGGTGGGCATGCCCTCGTCGCCTTGTCAGACTTTGTCACTCTGCCAGCGCCACCTTGTGAGTAACCAGATATACATGTTTGGTATATATATTCCTCATCGAATTGCTAGACAGGTTGACTATAACTGTTTCTATATTCCCATTACTCTTTCTCACCGCCATCGCCGCTTGATGATATCCCCTAGCTTCAGCCGTTAGTTTTATTGGCCATACAGCTCCTATGTACACCCACGTCTCCAAGAGCCGTTCTTATAAATGGTTATTTAAGCAAGGGTTACCAATGTTCCCTCTGACTCCAGCCATACCCGTGTCTATATCAAACAAATAGAGTCGCCGATCCCCTGGCAATTATTACCATATTATACATACCCAAGGGTGGCAGGTTGGGCCCTTCCATTTGTTTTCTCATCCCTTGTCTCAATGGTCTTGCATAACCTAGTCGATTTGTACCTTCACGACTCTGTCGTTAGGTGTGCAATCCACTAATAGTGAACGGCCTTGCTCGTCCAAGCGCTTCTATGCGTCTAGGAGTTGGCTGCGTCACGACTGCTCTGTGCGCTCGCGCTCATCGTAGGTCGTGTCGTAGGCAGTGAGTCCCGTGGCGCCTTGGATTGTCGCATACGGGCTACAGCATACACAATACCACTGATGAATGCGATAATGATGGCCGACACACTGCCAAACGTGACAGGTGCCGAGAAGAAGACCAGGCCGCTGATGGCGATCGGAAGCTTGTTGAGAGCACCGACCATAGAGTAAGTTGTCGACGATGTGACGCGGATACACCAGGCAGAGCAGTAAGAGATGAAGATAGCTGCCAATCCTGAGTAGATCATGCCAATAATCATTCGGTTGCGTGTCTCCTCTGGGAAGTTTTTGGCAAAATTGATGCTTGACCAGTCCTCCATCACCAAAGAGCAGATGACAAGCACGGGAATCGTCAACAGATTGTTATAGTACATGGCTAGATGCAAATTAGGTTAGTACATTTGAGAATAATGCAGGAGGCGCATGGTAGAGCTGGGGGAGGGTCGTGTGAGCAACGTACTATCCCAGTCCTTGAAGTTCATCTTCTTGATCACCTTACGCATACCCAGGACGTAGGAAGCGCTGCAAAAGACGTTAAGACCCATCCAGGCGTATCCGGCATTGAGCGTGGAAATGGCAGCCGACGAATCCGTGGTGCCGAAGTCGCCGGCAAGGGCGCTCTGGATGTCAGCCCAGGCGGCGACAACAGAACTCAAGACCATCAAACCAAATGAGAGCAGCGCCATGGGCGTGACACTGCCTCCGAACCACAACACCTCGCCGTATGCAATAACAATGATGGTTAGGTTCTTGAAGATGGTATAGACGGGAACGGAGAGAAATTGAAGCGATTTGGTGCCGGTGTAAATCATACCAACGAGCAAGAGCGAAATGGGGAACCCTGGAGTTGATCAGTGACCATGCCTTTCGTATGTGAACACTTTTTGACCTACACTTCTTTGCCCTGTCAGGATCAAAGGGTGAAAGAACCTTGATGACCCCTATCTGTTTGCATGCCGTAATGGTGGCGATGCATACCACAGCCTGCGCATGATGGTGATGAGTACAGCGCCCGCCAAGCGAGCACGTGAGATGGGCTTACCTGAACGGCCAGATAGAAGAAGTTGAGATTCCAGAAAGCACCAGAGACGACGTACTTGTTGACGACGGTCATACTGATAGAGGACAGGCAGTACGCAGTGATGGACACGGGCGCACTGTTATCCAGTTGGGAGAGACCTTGGTTGCCAATAGGGATGGTCTTCCTGTTTGGGGAGCGACGAGCGATGAAAGGCTCCTTTTCCTTGCCAAAGGCGTTTTCGCCCATGCGGACAACGAAGTCTTCGTTTTTCTTGTCTGCCATCTTCTTTGCTGTTTTCGTTTTTGTTGGTGGTGTTGGAGGGTCGAGAGGGCCGAAGAGACCGAATCGATCAGTCGGGGGGTAGTATGCCGTGGGCCAGATATGTTGGAACAGCTGCAAACGTCCAAGTGACACGAGGGTTAGGCGGCTTGTTGTCTGTCGCGTTGTGTGGATCGTCGGCGTCAGGGTCCGCGTGCGATTGCACTATATCGGGTGGGAGCCGTGTTGAAATGCTCCTCGAATTTCGCTTGGGAATGATCGAATCCTCAACCCTACCTCAGATCAAGCTGGTCAAAGTCCAAGACCGAAGTGTGGCTGCGTTCTGGATGAGGGAGACGTGGAGGAAACATACGGCCCCGCTTAGTCATGACCCCTTAGAGCCGCTCATGCCGGGTACCTGGCGCCAAGTGCATTGTCAAAAAATAAAAGAAAACACAGAGGCTACCTAGGTACGTACCTGGTAGAGAGGTAAGAGGCCCCTAAATGTATTTAGACCTCCTTAGGTACTACAGTACCTATTAATAAGGTGCTAATATTGAACTCCCCATATTTTGTGCCCCACTGGGTGTTCATGACGGGGAGGAGGTACCTAGTCAAAAGATACGAATCTCAAAGCCGGTTTTAATCACACTCTTGCTATGTAGGTAGTATGTAAGTTCCTCGGTAGGGTATCAATGTGTATTGAACGCCTCCCTAGCTCTATTTGCTGATACTAAGTAATTATGAGCCAAGTACGCAATAGGTAGTATGGGCAGTAAACGTTCAAATGGCGGGACAGTGAGTGTCTACGACACTGTCTCAGGTGCTCCGTCAGCCAATTCCTCGCCGCCTTCCTTGTCATCTTCTGGTGCTGCTGGGAAGTTGAGGTGTTTCCAGTCCTCCAGTTCCTCTGTGACTGACCTCATGCGGTCTCGAATGCTCTCAATGGCGTAACTTCCCAACAGTAATCGTAATGGCGGATATGAACAGTGAGCTAGTTGCCATATCAGCTCAGCACACTTGACCGCGCTCGTTGGCTGGCGGTCCCCAAGCCATTGTACCATTCGCTTGGCATGGAGAGCTGGCGACGTTGCATGCCCGTATGCCTCGCTCGCTGGTTTGATGAGGAAGTGGCCCCATGTTGGGAGAGGATTGTTTGGAGTCTCGGGCTCGTCACGTCGGACGTGCCCAGGCTCAATGAGGGTTGCCTTGATGTTGAATGCGTCTGTTTCGTAGAGCATTGCCTCGATGAGGCCTTCAACGGCGTACTTGGTAGCGCAGTAGGGCCCAAGGCCTGGGACGCCCAAGGCGCCAGAGACAGAGCTAAGAATGAGGTACCGGCCTCCATTTTGTCGCCTGAAATAGGGCAGCGTTGCGTGGATGATATGGAGAGTACCCATGAAGTTTGTTTCGAACTGGTTACGCAGGTCATGCTCGTCCTGGTCCTCACATGCCCCGATAACGCCGTAACCTGAACAGTTGGCGACCACGTCGATGCGCCCAAAGTGGGTGAGCGTACGTTGAACGACGTGGCAGACAGACTCGCGAGCGCGGACGTCGCAGAGAGCCCCGAGGCAGTTTTCGTGGATCCCCGCCATCTCGCCGAGTGTCGTTTCAAAGACACGGCCAACCGACGTAACAAGATCACCACGAGCAAGAGCACACTTCACGAGTGAGCGGCCCATGTGACCAGTGCCTCCAAAAACCTGAGTGCGGGTGAGCAAAGAAGAAACCAGGAGGGCTCTCTACCAACACGGGATGCGGGGAAGATGGGTGCGCAACGAGAGTCAACATACAATCCAAACCAACTGCCGTGACGAAGCGCTGCCTTGTGGAGGATCGCAGCTTGTGGGTAGCTGAGGCCGCGCCTTTCCAGACGCATCGGTCACATCAGAGGCTTCAGTACGCGTGTCCATCTTGCGCTTATACCTACAGCCCAGAGGGGGGAGAAGCACGGGAGTCCGGGCGGTTAATTGCCGCCTTGTGACGAAGGTGTTGGTTGATGTAGGGACGAAGACCAAGAATTAGAGTTGAGCGTGTTGAGGCGCCGCAATAGCCAACCCTCCATCACCACTTCGTGTGCACTGAAAACGGTACCTAGATATTGGCGTGGAGGCGGGGGGTAAATGAGACACCATGCAACGTCACTCTCAATTTGAGTAATTCTATGAGCGGTTCATACTTAGTCTGTTGGACGATGTAAATTGAATTTTCTCTAACAGTAAAGATGGAAGCCAGATTTGTCTGAGTGCACCAGCGCCGAGCAAATGAATCGGGTTTCTCAACACCCGGCACCAATGCCCACGGAGCCGCCCCACGGACTCCGGGCTAGCCGCCCTTTCGTCCTCCCGTGGGTCATGATGCCGGAGGGAGGGTCTGCATTTCAATGCGCATCCTGGCATGAATCTCGAAAAAAGCAAGACATTTCAGAAGACGACTATGCTAGCGTGATGCTTATCTTACACCACATCTGAAACAGGATGGAAAGGAACCAACGGATTATCTATGTATATGCGAATGGGTGAGGCTGGCCTTCGCAATTCCACAGCAAAGTGGCTCCTCATCATCAATTCGCTCTCATCGTGCAGTACCCAATTTGCTAACTTAGCAGCGAGATGGCTACGGGTATCCATCGCAGATCACACATTGCCGCCTGTGGATTGTAACTGATTTGTCGCCACTTATATCCCAGCAACCGAACCAACCATCCAATGACCAATTCTGTGGCTGGGATTACTGTAATTAGCCAAAACGGTACGGAGTAGACACCTTGTGCTGCGGATACAAACTCCTTCCTTCATGCTTGGTCACATTAGATGAGTAATTGCACCCTTCTGCCGCTGTCGAAAACATCTCCATCCTGTTGATGCAAGCTCCATCTAAAGTGTTTCATTCAGAGCTGGATGAACAATCGAGCAAGTCATCTAGGCAGATAATGAAATACAAGCTTAGCCCGTGTTCTTTTACGCCTACTTGTTAGGCGTTCACTGCATAGATAGACTTGACTGCTTATTTTGGCCGAACAGCCCTTGAGCAGGCATGGTCCCATGGTCTGACGCCACTATAAATGGCGTCAAAAAACCGCAAATCACGTCAGCAGTTGACGATGAATATCCCCTCTAGGTATCTATTTACTTGAGGCTATCGGGGGTGATTTCCGCGCACACACACATAAACTCTCTCGCGGACGAGGGGCAATAACGACCTAAACCTGTCTATTTTCCACATGTTGCGTTGTTGGGTGTTATAAAATCCCCCTGCCGGACCGGGACAGAAACTCCGCCGGGCCTCCTAGCACCACGTGGGCTAATCATTGGGCTAGATATTCGTTCACATACTCCAACCGGTGAGTGTTCTCGTCAAGTTTGGGGTCACGGTTGAGAGCGGTCCATTTGGGCTCGTCTTTGAACAGCCGCATGGCGTGGACAAACTATTCAGAGTGTTAGCCATCATGGTTCAGGATGAACGATTGCATACATGCTTGCTAGACGTACGTTGTCCTGGTCAGTAGTGAAGCGGTGGTAAATGCCCGCCGGGAGAATGAGTAGGTCGTCTTTGTCGAGCTGGACTCTCACCCACTCATCGTCCTTGCTGCGGACGTCAAAGTAACCTCGGCCGTCGCGAATGTATCGGATCTCCTCGTCCTCATGTAGGTGCTCCATGAAAAACATCTTGACCTTATCCTCGTACACGTCGCCCATGGTCTTGGGAGAGACCTTGATCTCGTCCCGGTTCTTATACCCGCGCTTCTCAGCCAACTCGTCCACACTTTGGATTTCGGGGAGGTGATAGTAGTAGACGCCGAGCGCAAGGAGAGAATCAACATCCACCTCCCGGCCGGAGTCGTGGGGAAGGCGCTGGTCGCCCTGCGAATGCTTGTTAGCTAGCAGGCTCTGCTCTTTGGGCGTAGACGCCTTGGAATGGATACGAACAGGGAGATTATCGTAGTAGTAAGCCTTCATGTTGGAATGGGGGTATGAGAAGTAACTGATGGAATGGATCAAGGCGGGTTTCTTCGAGTTGACAACCGTAGACTTTTCGCAGAAGAGCGGCGCACAGGTCGGTCGTTTCGTTGGGATGGAGGGTGGCCAAGCCTAGAATTATAAGGTTCTAGCTCCCATGGTGGCGGGGCACGCTCGCCATGGCCCATGGTCAGCAGCGACGTCAGTGCATGAGTATGAATGGCAGGGGGTCGGGTAATTCCACACCTTCTGGCACTAATCACAGTACGTACTCGTTGCTGACATCGCCATGTTTGAATAATGTAGCGGCGCAAAACTGGCCTGCCAGACTGACAGGCTTCATCTTACTTCCCTGATGGAATGTTTTGGCGTCAACATGAGCAAGCGCAAAGGGCCGACGATAGGATCACGGATTTTGCTGGCTACGCAGTTCAGGAGAGCACCGTCTTGACTGACGAGGGACGATTGAGCTTGTGCCCTGGAAGATGTCTCAAGCTTAGATTCATCATGAACTTCTTGGCGTTCGGACTGGGACTAGCGACACAAATCACTGGGTAGAAAGAAGTGATTGAAATTGAAGTTGCCATTGAACATCAATCATAGTTGACCTTTTCCCAACGCCACTGCAAACCTGATTCACGGGAGACATTCCTATGTCTTATGCTCTTCCATAACGCCAAACCCGTATGCCGTAAAAGGGTTAATATGCTCAAGTGTAATACCCATTTGCTATAGACTAGGCTGGGTTGGGCCTTGTCTGGCCTGTCTTGTTGTTTCATATCCTCCAGCTTGGTTATAGATCATGGGGCGCGACTTCTCTCGCCCCGGCGACGATAATATCATTATTGATGCCATCAGTAGAATTATCTTGCGCACGCGCCTCGAATAGGCGCCTCCACCACTCTGGGGGGTCTAGAGGTCGGGAGCCGTGATGCAGCGGCGGGTATACGTCAGTAAAGAAGTACCAGACGTGCCCAATGACAACACCCATCATTTCGTCCTTGGGGACGGTTCCGTGCAAGACAAGGCTGAAACCCATTAGAACCCATGGTAGGTAAGGGGCGGTGAACACAAGCAGGCCGAGGAAGCTGAGCCGTGTATCGGGGTTCCGCCGAGACCAAATGTAGACGAGCGTCGACGAGAGCGGGTGCCCGAGGAAGGGCATGGATACGAGGGGCGACAGCGCGATCAAGCTGGCCATGGCGTATAGGAGGAGCCAGGAGAAATGCGCCGGCGATCGACCGGAGGACTCTTCGAGAAGTCGCGCATAGCGCTGGAGGAAATAGACATGGAAAAGGAGGTCGAGAGAGAAGGGCCCGAAGTAGAGGAAAGTGGTTAAGAGTCGCCAATACTGCAAATAAAGACAGTCAGTCTGGTGTCAAAGAAAGTGAAGACTAATGGCAGAATGCGGGTGCCTCGGTCCCCATCTCCAATGCGTCAGAGGTGGGAGGGTAAGAGAGAAAGAGGGAGATTGAGCGAGTAAGGGTAGGGCGAGGAGAAAGACAGACCTGTGATTTCACGAAGACGGCGCGGAAGCTGTAGAATAGTTGAAAGGGCGTTACTATCTGGCATTGGACCAAAGCGCTCGTCAGGACAGTTGCCGTAGTCCACCATCGCGTGCATGTGGGCATTTCCCAGAACCAGGTTTCGAGCGGCAGACGACCTCCATCCATGACTTGATCCATCGTGAGCGATACAAAACGGACAGGCTCTATTCGCGGGCTTCGAGGGTCGTCTGGGAATTCTCGAATGCAACGCCGAGTAGGGAGGGAAGACCAGATGATGCGTTAACGCTAGATAGGAATATAAGGCGAGGTGTGAAACGTTAGGATCAATGGGGTAGGTACCCGAGTAGGTTGGGATATGAATGGACGCAAGCTGCAAGCAAATCGGGGACAATGATTGTCCAGATGACTTATCCAGGTAAGGTACGAACCCTAGTGCGGCTGCGATGTGGCCTTTCCACCAGACGTCGCTGAGTCGCTGACGTCGATTGTTTGGCGACGCCTGCGATTACGTGCCACAGTGCCTCCACTCTCTCCTGGAACCCAAAGCCGACAACTAGCTTGGACACGAGCAACCCCGCTGGTTGGCACCTGCACTCAATTCCACGGAGAGAATGGGCAATTTGGTACTTGCCTTACCTAAGACAGGTACCTCACCCAGGCTTAGGTAGGTACCCAGGTAGGGGAACCAGGGTGCCTTAGTGGTGTGAAGTAAACTGTGGCTGGGAGCCCCCTGTCAGGAAGTGCATGTGGTGGCTTGAATCAATCTACGCGAAATTCGCGGGGCTGGGGGTGAAAGCGCGTTCCTTCTGAAACTGATCTTACCCACTTGCGCCTGTCTCTAGCCTTTCACCAGCCTTTCATCAACGCCTTCGTTACCTATCTTTTACCTCTTTTGCCTCTTGTGACAGATTCCAAAACTCAAGCAGAGATTTTTCGGCCTCTTGTCTCTTTCACACAACCTCTCTTGAGATTCCACCATGGCTCGTCAATCCGGCGCGACTCGCAAGTCACGCGCCAGCAACATTCAAGGTATGCGCATCCTTCACTAACTCTCGACGCTTGCGACAGAGACTGAGACTGACAACTGTGCATAGCTGGTGACCCTGTCCCCGTGCGCGCAAAGCGACGATACAGACCTGGCACGGTCGCCCTTCGAGAGATCCGCCACTACCAAGGCCACACCAAACTATTAATGCTGAAGCTCCCTTTCGCGCGACTTGTTAGTTACACCAACCTTGTTACTCCGTATACCCAAACCAACGGCGGGCTAACACTTTCGATAGGTCCGAGAAATCGCTTTGACAGTGCGGCCAAGGGGAGAAGGGATGCGGTGGCAGAGCCAGGCTATCCAGGCGTTGCAAGAGGCCGCTGAAGCCTTCATGGTTCATCTCTTCGAGGATACCAACCTCTGTGCCATACATGCCAAGAGGGTTACCATCATGCAAAAGGACATCCAGCTAGCGAGGCGGATACGCGGCGTTTGGGGTGGACTTGGTTGACGACGGCATGTCTAAAGTGAGGATAAAAGGAAACGGTAGGACATCTCGTGGCACTTTGATTGGCAATTCGCCATGTATTTCGACGGGGATTTTGATTGGCGTTAGGCGTCGTTAAGGCCATATACCTGGGTGCGGCTTATTGTGGGTTCATTGGGGGTACTTCGGAGCCGCATCATCTATCAGCTACCTCTCATACTTACCTACACCAGTAGGTTCTTTTTAAGTAGTCTTACTCCATCTATGAGTACAAGCGCGACTTATAATACAAAGCAATCGATTTAAGAACTGAGTCCCAAGCACACACTACTGGTGTTCTCGATGCGATGGTGTCCTTGATGGGACGGCGAACTTCCTCGGGACTAAGACATGAGGTGCCATGGAGCCAATTGTGACCTTGGTGCCGATTGATGATACGTTTACTGTAATGACTTGGCTTGACGTGTCGGGGAACTCCCACTCTTGTCTACCTCCAAGTGCCAAGGCAATTGCTAAAAGCATCTCAGGCATGAACCATCAATACCACACTAGTTCATTGAACGTGAGGTTGGCGTCGGCTGACCTATTTCGACGCTTTTGCGGACCCTGACGTAATAGGTAGGTAGCTACGTAGGTAGACCGAGGACGCAAACCTACCTGCGCGCAACCCCTCCCCTGCACTAATTGAGCTTCCACTTCTTGCTCGTTCAACAATAAATCACCAAACCCCTAAACGATCAGTCGAGCCGGTCGGGCACCTGAGACGACGATCAATTGTAATGAACCGCATATTCGGTTCCCGCGTGGCCTTTCGAGCCCTTGCCGCCGGCATTGGCCCTTCTGCAGGCGCTGGTAGCCTCCTTGTCAATCGGAGGGCAATTCGCTGTGATGCTCACCCATCAGCTGCATCACCCCCTTCTCGACAGCGCCGAACACCTCCCTTGGATCTTTCCCCTGAACTTGTCAGCCAGCTATCTAGCGGCAGTGTCCTCGGTCCGTCATAGCGCCCCCCCCCCCCGCCGCTCTCACTTGCTTCTTCCCGGATTGCTCACTGACCTTGCTTTTGCCTTGGCAGGATTCGGGACTGGTCTGGTTCTAGCTCTGTTTTCTCGTACCGTCGCCCTTCTGAGTGGACTTTTTGCTATTTCTCTCTATGTGAGATACCGGTGTACACACGATTGCGCCATGTCTCTAACACAGTGTAGATTGCTTCGCGTTATGGGTACGACGCATCCCGCATGTTGGGTATCGGAAAGCTCTTGGACGGAAATGCTCTCTGGGAAAGGAGTAAGGGGAGACCATGGTTTACTATGTCATTTCTTGTGACATTCCTCTTGGCTGCATTTGTCCATCTATAAGGCTCACTTGCATTTTCCGGTCTCTATTTGTACGTACGGGACGCTGTATTAGGCCCTCCAGCGTCCATAAGAGTTGTCAACGCAGATTGACAGGTTTTCCAGTGAAAGCCCCCTACTGCCTGCAATAGAGATCTGGGGTTGAGTGGACTGTGACTAGCTTCGGTCTTTGGGGTAGATATTGAGGGCCACGGGGAACACCATTAACTGAGGTGCTAATGAAATTATGCAAGACTAGTGAACTTGAGTGTGGTTTCAATGGTCTTTTGGCAGCTCCTACAATGCACGGTGGCTTGGTGGCACGTTTCCATCCCCCTAACTGTGGCATCTCAACAATGTCTTTGCAGAATCAGCGATAGATTTGTCAGTACTGAAGCCGACACAACGTGCATAAAACATTGACTTGGTCCTGGTCGATGAAGACGATAGGGTAGTTGTGATACTTGGCTGGCTCGATTGACTTCCGACTACGTTGTCCACAAGGTCTCATACACAGTGGCTGGGGTATAGCTGCCCTGAGTCACTCTCCTGTAGCGACTCTTCATTCTCATCTCATTGAGGGGTGGGACCGACGGCCCAGCTACTGCTCAACCCAAACTCTAGTTGGATATTTGGCCATCCCTCAAGTGAAAATCAAGTGCGAGCCCAGATGTGGTCCTTTTTGGGGAATAGCTTGCTTATCGCGTTGGACTTGCAATTCTGTTTTAGAAGCTCAACTCCACCATTTTGTTCGAAATCCTGCTGTCTTTGGAGGGCGCCGTCAGATGATGGCATAACTATACTTGGGGACTGCTAGATTTTTATTGATATGTGAGCAAGCCTTGTCTGACATGTACATCTCATAGTATCTCCAATCCATTAGCGTCGCCCCAAAATCCCTGCTTCATCACTCAATAAGGCTGGGTCTCTCGCCTGAGCCAAGCCATCGTCGCCTCGTCGTCCTCAAAATAGCCTTTGGTTTTCTCCAATACTTCGACATGATAAGCGTTCAGCCACGCCTTCTCAGACTCTGTGAGTAGGTTCACATCGATGAGATTGCGGCAGTAAGGGACCATGGTGACGTGTTCAAACCCAAGGAATGGTTTATCCCCAAAGGCATGTTTTGTTTTGACCTCCTTGACGATAATGACATTTTCGATTCGGATGCCAAATTTTCCATCTTCGTAAAAGCCAGGCTCATTAGATATCACATTTCCTGGGGCGAGTGCAACCTCAGCGAATTGCACACGAGTCCCAATGCCAATAGGGCCCTCATGAACGTTCAAAAAGGACCCGACGCCGTGCCCGGTACCGTGCCTATAATCAAGTCCATTTTTCTAGCCCCTTCATTTAGCGATCTTGTTCCCAGGCGGATTCTCGATTTGCTTACCCAGAGGTGTTGTCGAGCCAAGCAGTCAAGTGCGAACCCGGTCGTTCCCTTGGGGAAGACAGCCAAGTCCAGGCCAATATGTCCCTTCAGAACAAGGGTGTAGGCCTCCCTCTCCACCTCAGTGGGAGTTCCAAAGTGCAGCGTTCGTGTGGTATCCGTAGTTCCATCACGGTATTGGGCACCAGAGTCGCACAAGTATATCGCCTCAGGATCAATAGTTGCGCAATTGCCCCTTTCTGGACCGTAATGGATGATAGCTGCACTGCATAGACCGTGTATTAGTATTCTTCTTAAACAAAAAAGGCCTTCTGTTTGATGGCTCCGCTAGGGGCCGCATGGCACATCTGCAGTTTTTGGATGGCGGGCAACCTACTTCGCACCTGTAGAGGAAATGGTAGGGAAGGATAGGCCAACAAAGTCAGTCTTCCCTGAACGGAGTTTCTCAAGCTCATCAGCAGCTTCCACCTCGTCCAGCCTGTTCTTCTTAACTAGGAGTTGATCCTCAAGCCAAGCAAAGTACTGTATCAGGGCAGCGCCATCCCTCACGTGGCAGGATCGCATTCCTGCGATTTCGGCCTCGGTCTTGATGGCTTTGGCGTCACCGATAGGGCTCCTCACTTCATCAACCATCGAATCCCCTCCCAGAGCGGTCTTGAGGGCCCATGAGCCCTTAGTAGAGATGAGAAAGCTTCCGGGTGGAGTGCCACCCTCAGACCTGCCCTGCTCGGTAACAGTCGCTTGCAACTCCCTTGCATCGTTTAAAATGGCATCATAAGGCTTGATATTGACATTGTTGGAGGCCAGATGAGAGCGGCCATCCTCGTTTAGCTTTGAGTCGTCGATGTAGAGCGTGGCAGAAGTAGGGGTGACGATAGCATAAGAGAAGAAGACCGGGTTGTATGGGATATCGTTTCCTCGGAGGTTGAAGAGCCAAGCAATCTCATCAAGCATAGAGACAACAAAGCCAGGGGAGTGCTTCTTTTCGAGCTCCTGGCGAAGCTTCGTGAGCTTGTTCTTTACCGATTCACCAGCAAACGTGTCGGGTTGGACAGAGACGGGTTCGCGAGGTCGAGCCGGCCGCTCTGCCCCCCAGACCAAGTCGATCAGATTCTCTTCAATTGGTATTAATTCTGCGCCACCACTCTTGTGGATCTTGTCGGCTAGGTTCTTCGCCGTGGAGCCTGAGATGAGTGATGAGTCGACGGCAACATTCTTACCCCCAGCAGACTGTTCGGCAGACCATTCCTGCCAGGTAGGAACATCTTGGAGGCCCTGTTTAAGCAAAGTCCAGTTGTTGTCGAGCTGAGATGCGGCTTGGTTGAAGTACCGACCGTCCGTTGCCAGAGCGGCAGACTGCAAAGTGACAACAGCACATCCAGCTGAGCCCGTGAAACCGGAGATGAACTCGCGCCTACCGTCACAATCTGCGATGTACTCAGAAGAGTGACTATCCTCGGAGGGAATTACTGTAACAGGGATAATATATCGTCAGTAATGTGACAGAATCTGCGGGAGGTTGTCGGCCGGGGGGTGGGGGTAGGGCGCTCGTTTTCGTCGCGGCTCACCATAGACCTGGACGTTACGGTCCTTCATCAAGCTTCTCAGGTGAGAGAGCCTGGAAGTGGTGTCAACCCTCTCCATGGTTGCGGATGAGAGAAGACGACCGGTGGATGGCGCAAATGTCGCGAGTTGTGGCCTTGGTGTTGCTAGACGAAGGAGTCTTGCCGTAGTCTGGAGGAGCATGGGGTTCCAAACAAACGCAGCTCACACACCGACACGGAACCTATGATGCCGACTTCAGAGCAAGTGTGACCGGCTAGATCTTGCGGAGAGGCCGTGATTTGAGTGCTCCTGGAAGAGTGTGAGGTGGGGGGTGGGGGTGTGTCTGCTGTCTCCGCTGTGTCCTGGGAGGAAGGTTAGATCTGGGTCTTTTTACGGAGCCGGAAAGCAGATGGCCGACTTGAAAGTGATGAACAACAAGTTTCCCTTTTATGGGAGCGAAATGGGAGTGGTGAGAGTTGAGAGTGGCGATGAATATGGTGGGCAATCTATAGCTGCGTAGGATGTTGGGCGGGGGAATGCCAGCTTGAGGCAGTCTAGCTTTCGCCGGCGGGCAAGAAAGTGGGGAGATTGGTGCAAGAGTCATGATGAAGGAGCGCACTTACCTGAGCAGATGAGCTGCTCGGAGGATTTAATGATTGAGGCAATAGAGAACTCTCTGTCTATTGATACCTGGTAGGATGTGGTGACAGGGGGTGCTCTGAGACGGCTGGGGTCGGGTTGGGAAGGTGAATCAAGCAAGGGAGGGATGCTGTGCCTTGTTGAGATCAAACCTCACGAGACCTCTCACGCGGACATGGTAAGGTGCAAGTTGTGGTGACAAGAGACCCTGCCGAGACTGGCCGGCGGATCTTTGGAATGGCCGCAACGCCGAGCAATGGATCTCTCCTCCACCCGCGTACGGTACCTTAGGGAACTGTCTGGTCTCCAACAAGCCAGTAGACTGCCGATGACGCTTCACTGATTAACAGCGCTATCGAGCCATCGGGCCCTGCCCAAACCGTGGGAGTCGATTGTTAGCTGCCCATTATGAGAAGCCCCTACGGCACCTTCCAGCTTTGCCAGCGGCGGATAGTGGATGCTCCTTCGAATGAAGTGAACACGAGAGGACGGGAAGTACGGTGGCATGATCCCACACTACTTTGTTGTCTTGTTCTAGGTACTAGACTAGTGCGCAATGTGGTCCACAAAGACAAGGTAGCGTTAACTTCGCCGCGAGTACCGACACTCAAGCACCATGTACATGAGCATCATCCCACCACCTCCAAACGCGGGCATGTGGTCCGCCTTGCAAACCAGCGTACTTGCGTGCCTACCGTGAACCTTTGTCACAGCGAGGAGAGGATGAGGGGGAGGGGGGAGGGGGGAGGGGGGAGGGGAAAAAAGAAGAAGAAGAACAAATCAAACCTATTCAAATGTATTCTTCCCAATCCTGCGTCCACATGTTCTTGTTCCGTTGAGAAGCCGGCGAGGCTGCTGTCGTCACAGTCGGCGACAGCGAAGCCCACTAACCACACCCCACTAATAAGAGTGAGCTTTCATTCTGCTCTCAAGCTAGCTCCCTCACACAATCCCTCACCGTCATCCTATCAACCCATCCAACTGCATACCGGGCTGTCTTTCTTCCTACAGGACACAAAAGGCGAAATCCTACCTTATTTCACGCGTCAGGGACCCTCAATAACAACCTCTCCTGATTTTTGGGCAGCCACCAGGCTGTCATATCACCTTGAAACTCTCGCACACGGCGGCGCACATCCCACCCTACCTCCCCAGTGTCACCTGGGTTCTGCTTGACTAGAAACTTCCACCACGCTCATTATTACGCCAAGTGCTTTTCGATCTCTTCAAGGCGTTGTGGGCACTCCGAAATTGCAGAAACATAAAATCCTCGGCTACGCTAGGGTTGGGCATATGCCGCAGCAGCGCAACGCAAACTAGACTAGTTCAAAGATCCTGACAGCCAAACCAAGGTATGTAAAGATACCATGCTTTGGCACTTGCTTGCTACGACATACAGCCCCTTACTTATCATCCCTCAGTTTCCCACTTTCCTTTTCCTCTCAAGTTGCGGTGTCTTCTCCGGCTGGAGATCACTCACGCTGCCGCCAGACGCCGGGCATCATTAATCACGACAGAGACTCGGTGCGAGTGCCTCAAACGCCAAAATGAATGAAACGACAGTCCCCACAACCATACCGGAGGTTGAAGCTGTCAGTTGCCCTCCCAGATTTCTTGAATGGACGCCTTGCGCAGATGCAACCTCACGCGAATCACTACTGACTTGTTTCAAGCTTATCCTGTCCCTTTATCAGCGAAACCACCCAGAAGTCATCTCACGGACACAAACAACCCTATCTCAACTCCAGAGCTCTCCGCAGGCCTGGCTCATGGCGCGGGAGTTACTAAGTTGCCAGGACGACAAGGTCAAGTTTTTCGGTGCCCTCACCATCATTATCAAGCTCAATAATGAGAGGTATACCCACCTACATTCATTTTAGAAAGATGGGTCTTTTCTAACTGCCCTCCACTCGCAGTTCTTCTCTCTCTAAAGATGATGCAAATGAGCTTCTTATTGGTCTCATCGGCTGGTACTTGGACTCATTATGTCAGGGTACTACTCAACTCGTTGTCAGAAAGCTTTCTTCTGCCTTGGCGACCTTCTTTCTTCACTTCCACCAGCTCTGGCGCCCATTCATCTCGCATCTCTGCCTGTGTCTCTTGTCTGGTCGACCCTGCGGCACAGACAATTTGGACGAAGCCCCCGACTCGCTCACAATCATCAATCGTCTTACCCCAGCTCAGGTTCGGGCAGCCTTGTGGGTCTTAAGTAACGTGTTGGAAGACATTCCCAAGTTAGATCTCAATTCTGCAAATAAGTTCGTGACCCCTCTTTAGACAAAAACCCAGTATGAGGTGCTAACTGTTCAAAGCATGGGCCTCTATGATGCTATTCTTGAGAATATGCCGGATGCAATCGCTCTCATGGCCCGTGGCATGGACCCTCAATCAACATCCCAGGCCGCACACGAAGACGCGATCAGGTGTCTTCAAGTGAGTGATTTTCTTATCTCTCTCGTTACTTTCCAATCACTGATCATTACCCGCAGTCATGGGTTTGGTTTGCACAACGGGCATCAACCCGAGACACTAGGCTTGTACAGCCAATAGAACCTCTTGTCACGGCGGTCATCGGTTCTTTGACCGTTGATGAGCTATACGACGCCTCTGTTGAGCTCATGGTAGATTTATTGTCTAATTGTTCCATGTTTCTCACTGAGTCTCATATCGAAAGCCTGAGTGAGCTCTTCAGCACCCCATGGTTCCAGAACCGCTACCAAGCCTTGGCACAAGGCGACTTCGAATTCGATTCAACCCAATTTGGCCAGCTTCTTCTATCATTCGGTGACGCCAGGGTAGAGAAACTCATGGAGGCCAAGGACGATCGAAGTCGAGGTTTATTATCAAACCTCTGCGGGTTACTTACTGCTCAGGGCTACCCTGTAGCAGAGGACAAGATCTTCGTGCCTGCATTGGAGTTTTGGTCGACCTTTGCCGAAACTATGACAGATGCCATGTATTCGGATGAAAGCGTGGCGGCTACTTGGGTTCCTCAAGCCCTCTCATACGTCCTTCAGGCTGTCTCCAACGCGTGGCAAAAGGTGGTATTTCCACCACTGGATGACTTTTCTTCTTGGGACTCCAGTGAGCGCATCGGATTTCACGATGCCAGGAAAGACGTCGTTGATCTCCTTCAGTCCGTATATTCTCTGGCAGGCCCGCAGTTAATTATTACTTTTGCGGACTTGTCGCTCAAAGCTCTCTCTAGTTCATCCTGGCTGCAGCTTGAGGCTGCTGCATTTTGCCTTGGAGGACTAGCCGACTGCATCGGTGAAGATCCTCGCTGCGACGAAGCGCTGGGTTCCGTTTTCACTTCACCGTTGTTCTCTGCGCTCCGGCCTGGCGAGCAATCTATTCCTCCCCGAGTACGACAGACCTGTGTGGCACTCATAGAGCATTACACTGAGTACTTTGAGCGCAACCTCGCTCACCTGCCTCCCGCCCTCAACCTGCTTTTCGTCGTCGTGGGAGAGCATCCACTGACTGCTGCTGCTGCAAAGTCTATCCTCAGACTGTGTTCATCTTGCCGAAACCACCTCCATCCCGAGGTAGGTGCGTTTCTGGATGAATATCAGAAGCTTGTTGTTGGCCAGAAATTAGACTGCGGTGCCAGCGAAAAGATTCTCGGTGGTATCGCATCAGTGATCCAAGCAATCCCAGACTCGACCCAGAGATACACGGCGTGTGCTAGACTTCTAAGCTTCATTCAAGCAGATGTGCAGCGGTCACTAGAACTGGCGCAAAGGGCCTCGGCCACTCCGATTCCGTGCTTTAACGGGTCTGGCTGCTCATATGCCGCCTCCGACGAGCATCCTGCGTCGCATACGGCGTTAAAGGCTCTCAGGTGCTTGGCTAGTACAGGTAGAGGCCTTCAAGCCCCAACTGAATCATCGGTCGACTTGGAGGGCGAACGTGCAAGCCGAACCTCCAATCCCCAGCTGGGCCAGCTGCAGGAAACAATCATCTCCATCATTGTCCAACTGCAAAGGGCTTTCAACTCAAGTGGGGAAGTCGTTGAGATTATTTGCAGCGTACTTCGCAGCGGTTTCTCTGAATCCGACCCTGGCCCCTTTGTTTTGCCGTCCCAAGGAGTCGTCCAGTATCTTACTAATCAAACACTGAGCACACCGAGGGTAGGACTCTTGGTGAGCACCGGGTGTTCCTTTGTCAGTTCTTTAGAGCACGACGGCCTCCAAGGTCAGCATGATATGCTCACGACCGTGCTCCTTTGGGTAGTTGGCCTTCTCAAACAACTAAGCAGTACGTTTAAGCTTGAAATCTTGCCATCAAAGCTACCAAAACTAGATTGAATTGGACTGGCGGGTACTAATTGCCTTGATAGATCCAGATGCCGATCCGGAGCTTGCCCAGAATGGAATTGAGTTCGTCAGTCGCCTGATGGCCAAGTGCCCAACCATCCTTTTGCAGCTAGAGCCACAAGATGCTGCCGAATTCTTCTTCCTCTTCACCCTACAAGTACTGGATGGCAAAGAACCATTGCCAAAAGCAAGTGCAGCAGAATTCTGGGTAGGACTCAAAATCTTCGATGATGCATTCTGTACTCTTTCTCTGATCAAAGTTTAGTCTGTGTTTGTGAGCGCTAAGTGCGACACGAGAGAATTGGATGAGACAATTGGGCAAGCCATGAACATGCTAGGACCATTGCTTTCCCAGAGTCTAGCAAGAAACATCGGCGGGAATGCCTCCCGAAGTGAATTGGACAAACTTACTGAGCCACTTAAGAAGCTTGTCGTTCGATACCCTATGTCAAAAAGCTGGCTCGAATCTGGCCTGTCACACCCGTCGTTTCCGAGTACAAGGGTCACGGCGGAGGAAAAGTCCCTCTTCCTCAAGAAGATTATCAGGTATGTTTTCGACATGGATGGCCAGTTATACATGAAAACTAACAAATGAACTTAGTCTTCGGGGAGCTAGGGCAACGAACCAAGTCGTTAGAGAGTTTTGGCTTTCAGCGAGGGGTTCCAACTTTGCCTATGTGTCATGAACCAGAACCCAGGTCTTCTCCTCGTGTACCGGGGTTAAACAGAAGCCGATAAATCGTTGCCAGTATGGTATTCTACTCAACACTCTATTTGAGAAAATTTCGGACTCTGCTCATACAGTGTTATCTTGCTAAGTGTACAGTGGGAGGCGTATTGAACAGGGGCGAGCTACCTCTTGGGGAACAAGCCACAGTAGATCTTGTCATTGTCTGCAGAGTGAGCATCTGAGTGAGTGCTCACATTCAGAGCCCGACAGCAGCTCGGACTGATTGCATAGTTTCTTCAGCATTAGCTCGTGCCTTCCGGGCACCCTCTGCCTCAATCATGTCCAGGTACGCATCGCCCTTTGCGAGAAGTTCAAGATAGCGATCCCGGATGCCATCCAAACCAGTAATGACGGCATCGGTGACCATACACTTGAGCTGCTTGGGACTGATGTCTCTATATGCGTCGGCCAATTCCTCAGAGCCTCTTCCTTCAGCATCGAAAATAGTTAGAATATCTAGCAAATTTGAGATACCCGGTCGGTTAGAAATATCGTAGGAAACCCCAGGTATCGAATCAGTCAAGGCCGAGCCAATCTTAGATTTGATGTCTTTGGCAGAATCTGTGATAAGAATGCGGGAACGCTCTGACTTATGTGATTTTGACATTTTGGACGTCGGATCGGTCAGAGACATGATTCGGTGGACGGGAGCTTTCAAGTCAGCCGCAGAGGAGGAGACGAGGGTATTTTGAGGCACACATACGATTGAGAACATTGGGCATTGCGAGGCAAGGGCCGTAGGCGTGGTTAAAGTTAGTTGCGCACTCACGCGCAAACTCGATGTGTTGACGCTGATCGTGACCAACAGGGACATGGGTAGCTCTATACACAGTCAGTGGGATAAGAACTGCTATAGATGGGCTAGCGAAGATACCTATGGATGAGAATGTCGGCGGCTTGTAGGACTGGGTAGGAAAAAAGACCCAGTTTCAGACGAGAACCAACGGTTCGGTCTTCGAAGGTCGAGCCTTCGGCCAAGCTCAACTTGCTCTATGGTTGAAGTCAGAGGTGCAACAGGAGCGAATCCTAGCGAATAGATGGAGGCATCGTACTTTCCATTGAGTCATTCTAGAGAGGTACCCGACAGATGCAGTACAACTCAAAATCCACATGAGCTCCGAGTGCGCGGGGACCTGGAGACGGCCTGTGTTAGTGCCAAAGGTCGTGAGAGCGCATATCATCAACTAGTCTCGTGGGCTAGACGAACCGAAGACTGATGGAAGAGGGTTGCGCGATCTGGGTCAATTCCAATGGCTAGTAGCGCAGCCAACGCCTCACGCTTGCGCGTACGTAGCTGTTCGGGTAGCTGCGGCATCGTGATGGCATGAAGGTCCACGACGGAGTAGACGAGCTTCGTTTGAGGCTCCTCTTGATGCTGAAGTTGCACCCATTGGCGCAGTGCTCCTATGTAGTTGCCGAGGTGTGGCACGCCAGTGGGTTGAATGCCCGAGAAGATAACTCGGGGCTGCACCGCCTTAGCTTTTCCCACGAGTTTCTGCATTGCAGCTGTCAATTGCATGCGTGGGAGTCGGTTTTAGACAGGGGCTTCTGGGCCTCGCACCTGGTGATGGGTCGTTCAGCAAAGTTGGCTCCAATTCATATGCATCTAACGGGGGCAATCCCTTCGCCGACACCACTTAGGAGACGTTCCGCCAGCCGTATCCGTCCCTTCCAGCGAGCGATGGTAGATAATAATCAGGTGGGAGGCTATTTTGCCAACCGCCGGCGACTTTCAGTCTATACGTAGACAGTTAATGCGGGAAACCAGAAGCCTAAGTTGGCGTAATGGAGGCCATTTGTGACCTATTCTCCGAGGTTGATTTTACAAAAGCTCGAGTCCTGATAGCCTATTGTACACAAAATGATAGATAGATACAGTTATACCCCCCGCTGGTACTATGCCCATTCATCCTAGAGACGAGATATGTTTTCTCCTTACGGAAGAGGGCGGCTAGGTAGATATGCAACCTCTACTGCTCTTAAACAGTGATGGTGGGCGGTTCCCTCAGGCCAGCAGCCTCCCGGAATCGCCGCGTGTTGAGCAGCTCCTCGACCTTTTCAACAGTGCCAACTGTCTTGGTCTGGCCAAGGTGCGACCACTTCGACTCGATTTGACCCTGCTGCTCCTCTGAGAGTGCGTTCATCTCCTTGCCAACACCAAGCTTGCTGAACTCCCACACGTTGGCCTTCATGCCCACGCCATAGTACTGGTGTTTACGCAAATACGCAAGCCATAGCTGGACCGTCTCGGGGTCCCCATCACGGATCTGAATTAGGCGTCGCAGCGTCTTTCTCTCAAAGTTTTCCTGTGCCTTCTTGAAGATGAAGTGACTCTTGGGAACCGTCCACCGCTCTGTGATCCGAGGTAACGGGACGGGGCCGTAAGCAGGTAGGCCGAGGTAGTAAGCAGCTCGCAGAGCAAAATCGGAAAAGAACTCGAGGGGCTGGATGCTGTAGGATCGGAGCTGCAGGTCGCATGAGGGGATGCCATACTGAGCTTCACGCTTCAACGGCTTCAGGTGGAGAGTCTCGATCGAGCGAGGGTGGCGTATCCTCTGCTTAGTGTCAGCCTCGAGGCCATTGTATTCGGTTTTGTTGGGGACTAGGTCGGTAGGCGATGCCCTGTGACTGATCAGCGAGTACAATGCAAGCCGGGGAGAGGATGGGCGAGGCTTTGGTGTGGTTGACGACGTGTCAGGGCCAAACTTACAGCGTAGTCTGGGTGCGACGGGTAACCCATTGCGCCTCAACCTGGTGTGGAAATCAGCCATACGTTCAAGATAAGTATGTGGACATCGATACATACCGAAAGGCGCACCAGTGACCGAAAAATTGGACGCAGCATCCTGCCTATGCCTTCACATTGACAATGATGAGGTTCAAAAAATGCTCTCATGGCTGCGAGGAACAGAAAACTGCATGTCAACGCACGGACCACACCACTCACCCACCACATCCCACCCACCTACGAGCCTATAGGAAGGTATCTCGAGGATGGAGGCCTCAGCTTGTACCCTCTCCTTTCAATCAACAAAAACCCTGCTCCATATATTGAAAAGGAGAAACGGTCAAGTGCACGATTGCGACAACAGCAAAGTCTCAAGGTGAAAGTGAGTGCGATTTGACCGAAACATGCACGTTACGACGTTGGTACAGCACAGTCTCAATTGAGTTGAGATTGCATGATGCAATACTAGCTTTACCTCCGACACGGTTATGGTGCTAGTTACGAAATACCAAGTGCATTCACTTCACATTAGGACTCAATAGCACGACACATCGTCATGAAATCGCAATTAACGACTTTTGCGGCGCTGAGCCACTACCTTCTGATAAAACCCCTTCTTTCCGCTGGTCTTCTGCTTTTGAATACCAGCATACTTCGCCGAAAACTTGGCCTGGTCGTAGGAGCTCATCACTTCCTCCAGCATAGTACCTTTTCTTTCCTTTCGGGTCAATCGGGCGCTATAGAACTCTGTCGGCCCGGCAATGATCTCGCCAACATGAGAATACTCAGGCGCGCTAGCTCGGAGTGCTTTCTTCTGATGCTTGGGGTCCAAGATGCCTCGCATTCGTAGGAGCTGCCAGTCTCGTTTGAACTCGGGCGTGAGCTTGGTCTTGGGAAGGTCGAACCACTGGGAGCCTGCGGTGGTCTAGTTTCGACATGTCAGCGAAATGTGCTTCAGCCAGCTGGGGCGATCAAGAAATTTGTTGCAAAACAGAAAGTCAGAGTAACTATGATATAAAGAAATCATGAGGCCATGGTTCTATGATCCAAAACGGATACTTGTCCCATGTCAAGGGTGCCACGAGGGCTCAGTTCTCATCAGCCGGTAGGGGAGGTTCGCGGAGGCTTCTCGGAGGCTTCGCGGAGGTGAAACAAAGGATTGGGGGATCAGAAAGGGGTTAAATTCTCACCTTCGCTTGGTCAACAAGGCCCTTTTCGGGTCGATTAGGGTCTCGAACTGACAGGTCCGTCTTGCTGTTGCTGCCATTGTTACTGGCCTGTTGCTGGATGGCGGTCGAAGCGTCCGACTTCACCCCAGCGCCAGCAGACGGGACTGTGACGGCGGATTCAACATCGTTTCTCAGACGCTGCTCCGCCTTGCGCAGTAGTTCGAAGACCTGATCATCTGAGATGTCTGTCATGGTCTACAGTCGACAGAGAAGGTTTTCAAGAGGACCATCCGCAGCTCGCGAAGAAAATGTAGGAAAAAAAAGGTTGAGTGGGGCGCTGTCCTCCCGTAGTACGCATTGGGCGTGATGTGGCTGGTGGATGTAACGCTAATAAGGAGAGACTCTCTGCCTAACCCTCTTAAAGCGTTAGGAGTAAGTTGCGGCCTATCTTCACGCTCTGAAAAAAGACCATGCGCACCAGCCACGTGTGGGAGCAGGCCAGGAGCTCCCGCGTGGTGTGGCTCCTCCAGCCAAGCTTGAGCCTCTAGACCGCAGATGCCCAATCGTCATCGCGACTCTACCAACCTCTTCATTGTTTACGCTTCCACTCATCACATCAGTCGCCATGGACCCGCAGAACCCGTCGGCTTCGTCGCACCCTCAGCAAAACCGGCAGAGACCGGTTTACGATTCCAGTCAAGGCGGACATTATGGTGAGTTCTACACTCCGACTTCTCGACCCCCCGCTGCCGCACCTCACTGACTGTCAGACGCGCAGGCGCCTGCGCCGCCGTAGGTTGACCTCGCACCGTCACGACTCTGTACGATACTCTGACCATGCAATCACAGCTCGCATCACAGGGCTTCGCCCCCTCTGAGCTCTACACCGGTCCTTGGGCCAATGTATGTTGCAGGCCAGACGTCACCAAGAACGCGCGCGCGAGACTAACTCTCACCCAGGCTCACCAAGGCCTCACCGGCCAGTACAAGGACATCCTGACAACCTACTGGCAGCACACCATCAATCATCTTGAGAATGATACTCATGACTACAAGATTCATCAGTTGCCCCTCGCGCGCATCAAGAAAGTCATGAAGGCCGACCCCGAAGTCAAAATGATTTCCGCCGAGGCGCCCATCCTCTTTGCTAAGGGTTGTGACATCTTCATTACTGAATTGACCATGCGTGCCTGGATCCATGCGGAGGAAAACAAACGCCGAACCCTGCAGCGTTCCGATATTGCATCTGCTCTCGCCAAGTCCGACATGTTCGACTTCCTAATCGACATTGTCCCCCGCGAAGAGGCTTCATCGCACGCCAAGAGAACGACGGCTCAGCCTACTGCTGCTCCCCAGGCTGTTCCCGCTGCTCCAGGCCAACCACAGCTCCCCGGCCAGCATGCCAACATGGCCCAGCCGCCAAACCACTCGTCATCTCATACCATGGGTCCAGCCGACTACATGAGTGGCCATGCTCTGGCCCCCGATCAAGACTACCGCCAAAATCCCAACATGTACCCTGGTCAGGTTCCCCCTGGTCCTGCAGCGCCATACGGCCAAACTCAACCTCCTCCATCTATGTACGGCGAGATGGAGGGCATGTATCCATACTCAGCCATGCAACCTCAGCAGGTATGAACTCGTTGACAACGCTCCCTCCTTCTCCACCACAAGGCTAACATTCGCATCCAGGCCCCAATGGCTTCCGAGGAGTTTGAGTAGTTTCATATACTCATCCCATCGGCCGAATTGCTCATGGCAGAGGTCAGATCTACTGGGTGTACAAATTTGGGCGTCACTTGATGTGACGCGGGAATGTGGAAAGGGCTTGGCGCAACGGACTCATACTTATTCTTATCATAGCTTGCCGGCATACATCTGCCTTTAGTAAGAGCTCAATACAGTAAAGGCTTTCATTCCAAAACGGCGTTGGGTTTACCGGCGTAGCACCGACAGACCCTGAATGGTTTGTCTGTCGTTTTCCGCTTCATTTCATCATACCAAACCGTGAGGAGAAATTGGCTAGGGGCGCGCTTCTAGCGGGGCTCTGCATCATGGGTGTCAATCTGTGCACAACGGTCAGCGATGGCGAATTCAAATCTCAGTTATAGTCCTAGTAGTACTTTTCCAACAGTGTCGGTCCATTGAGAGCATCGACTCGTCCGTATTTCTTGTTGCGCGAGGAAATGTCAAAAAATTCATCGTGGTTGTCGGATTGCAGTAGGTTAATGGTTTGTTGAAGCTCATCCAAGTTCTCTCGCAGCATTTGCCCGTTTTCGAGACTGTCAACAAACTCCGTGAGATATTGCACATCTTGTGCCAGAGCCGATACACCGTTGGGATTGATATGCTTCACGTCTGGTGACAAGGGTAGCGCCTAGCATCTTGTCAGCATGCAGTCCTCCCCGGCCACACCGACTACAGACTACGTACTAGGATCTTGCTTGCGGTGTGGCTCAGTGCATCAAAGTAAATCAACTCCTTGATCTCTCTTGGTAGGCCGAGTAGCGTTGAGCCCATGATGTTAGACAAGTAGCGTGTTAAAGTTTGCATGTAATTACTCGGCTCGCCCGCCACCGTTGGAGCCGTCCTATGCAAACTCTGTCAGTAGTGCTGACGAAAAGGCCATCGATTAGACCTCACCAGTCATATTCTGCTGTGTCGACAAGATCGTCAATCTTCGAGTTAACTAACTCAAAAATACGCTTCTCGGCAGTTTTCTTGTTACTCCTGAAGTGTTCGGTGGCACTCAGTTTGAGGGGGCCGCCAGCGGAAGTTGATGAGCGCGCTCGTATGAGCAACTGCTCTAGCTCCTGGCAGGCAATCTCAAAGTGTTCGAGGTTGATAAGAATCTGTACTATTTGCCCCAGATACTGCGAGCTTAGTCGCTCGACCAAGGACTGGCAAACCTTCTCGGTGAGTAGCTCATCTAATGACTAAGGCGGTTTGTCAGCGATCCAGTCTACACGATGCCATACTACCAGTAATCACCTTCTTCAGCGTCTCGTCGATGACGTTAGGATGTTGAAAGTGATCGTCAGAAAAGAAGTAAAACTGATTGAGAAAATTCCGAATATCGATACAGCAGAGTGGGTACATCTGTGAAAACGGAAGAACACAGGGGAAGCTATGCGTAAGTTAGTGTTCATGCGCGCAATGAGTCGATGCTAATTGTAATGCTGCCATGCGACGTACGTCAATTCATCCATTGGTTTCTCTTGCGTAAACCAGCTGACATTCACGACTTTCTCGTATTCTTCAGGTGAGTTGATCGCCATAGGCATGTAGTCATCGGTCGACACAATCTATGAGCATAAACATATTAGCAATCTTCCTGAAATTCACATCATAGATACGTGCCTCTTGGAAGTCCTCGCTGAACCGCCGCTTCAAGAGTTCGGCGTATTTGTCAAACAGCGTGAGAAGAAAGTTGTCCAACATTGAAACTGTATAACCCCAGCCCTAAGGAGTAAATTAGCCATGTCTATCACATTCAAAGATCTCCCCTGCCATGCAGATGACTACCAAAGCTCACCTCCATAGTTTGGATGAATAGGGCAATAAAACCCTTGATCTTGAGTAGAACCTCGGCATTGTTCACACTATTTAGTGCCTTGGAGGTCAAGCTTATTGCAGCACTACACATGGACTCCCAAAGCTCCTCAACCTACACGCACACGATGTTGTCAGCAAGAGTGCATCAAAAGCAGAGTTAATATAAAATTTCTTACATCGGCGGCAGAACGTAGGTGCGGAACCCGTCGCATTGTCGCCTTTTCGATGATTGAAAATCCCGCTATGCCCTCCAACAAGCTACTCAGAGACGACTCATCCTCCGCCAATAGATCGACAGAACTAGGAAGAAGCAGATCTTTTTGTTGTCTCCGGGTTGCACCGTATTCTGATCGGAACTTGTCGGTCTGGCCCAGAGCCTCGTGTATGTGAAGAGCTTCGAAAAGCGGCGTGAAGTCGACTTGAAGTTCTTCATTGTCTAGTACGTCAAATTCCTCGTTTTCGTCGCTAACGAGTTCTATAGCCGAGTTCAGTTTGAAGTTGACAAGGAAAGCATCCTCCTCTACTCTCGTCCGTTGTCGTGACCTTCTCAACTCTGTGTGATAGAATGCCACCTCACCAAGGAACTGGGAAGTTTCACGAATACGGAAAAGCCAGGTATTCAAGTCCGTCATGGCGGCCTCAGAAATGGCTTTTTGGGAGGCAGGGATGGATTTTTGAATGACATCTGCCAGCCGATGCTGTGTGGCGTAGCGATTCTGGATAGTCGGGATGAGGTACTCATTTTGGAGATCTTCAAGAGATTTGAGGGCTGGGTAGTATTTCTTGCGACGAACTAGATCATGACCGTTGTTGACGGCATGGAGGATCTTGAGGGAGTCTTTGAGTGCGTCTGTTGCATCGGCAATGTTCTGGCGGACGGCCTTGGTGTTGACAAGAGCACCCTTCTGCTCGGCCAGCTTCTCGGTACTGGACTGTATGGATTGGTTGAGCTTGAGGATCTCGGCGGTCAGAGTGACAGTGCCCTCGCGCACGTGTTGTAGTCGGTTGACAGAATCGAGGAACTCCTCGTGTTTAGTGAGGCCGATACGCTCGATGTCTGCTTCGCGGTCTTCATAGTATCGGCCGAGGCATTGGTTCAGTATGGCCGTCCGATTTGAGTGGGTAGCATCTTTCAGAACTGGAATCAACTGATCGACGAAGTCGGAGTCGGTAGATGCGAGGATAACCTTGAAGGAGAGGGTCAGCCACAAGACGAGCAAGACAAGTAGACAGGGGAATGCAAGGGAGGGCGAGCTTCACATTGGGCACTGCGGACGCATAGTCGTCCACAGCAGGCGGACGTCGCGGCATGCTGGTAACCTGAGAGCGCTTTCCGGCGGCCACGAAGCTTTGGGGGTGGACGTAGATGGATCGTGTTGTCGTCAGAGCTGGCACATGGAATATGCGTCCCTCTGCACTAGCAGGCAGACACCATCACAGTGTCATGGAGGTGCCAACCTCAGCTCCCATGCCACGCTAGTGGCCAGTGGAGCGCACGGTCCACAGCTCCATCGCCCATCGGCCCCAAACCAAACCTTGTTCCGGCAAACCAGCTAGTCTACGATATCCACATCCGACAGCTTGTCTAAAACCGGTCTGGTTTCATGCTTGAAATCTAGACGTACGAAGCACTTATAGCCACGGAGGAGGCTTGCCGACGGTCAATCGGCCTCAGCTAGCAGGAATCGCTCGACCATAGTTCCTCACTATCACACATTGCATAAGTATTCATATCTCCACCTTTAGGCTAAGCTTCACTTCCACGGCTGTCCTTCGCTAATTGAAAGAAAGAAGTATCAAGGTCCAGGTTCTAAGAACAAATACAAGTCGGGGACACAGACATGACGATGAGCCATGAGGAGATTTGAAGCCCAAAACGGCTGGCTGCCCTACCTACCTGAGTACCTATTACTAAGGTACCCTATGGCAAGTTGCGACATGTTCTAGAGTTTTGGGGGGGCCATAGAAAGGATGAATAGCTCAAACAGGCTCCGTTATAATTGCCGTTTACCAAACCACAGTCTTGCTTGGTTTGGTCAAGAACACTACTTTATTAATCAATATCAAAGCGTGCGCTAGCCTAGGCAATTTGAACATGTGTGATGTTGAAGAACATTGTTTCCACTCGCTGTTTATTGACGTGTTTGTTTCGAGGCGCACTGCATGTTGACATGGCATCGAGACGACCGATATACTACGCAGGTAGGGGAGGTAAGGTACCTAGGTATGAAAGTACGTAGTAATTGTGACAACAATAAGGTTATGTGCCTGCTCGCAACCACATATACTTGAGGACTGGCCAAGGTTCTAAAAAAACGTTTTAATTTCATACCAGTATCAATCATGGCGGTGACGAGGTGCGGGTACACCACATTAAACGGATCTCATCTGCTCTGACAGGGATTGTTTGGGTGGCTGTCCTGTCATTTTGGCAGGTGCCTGGCACGCATTGGCATGGTGTTGTGGCTGTTGCTCCTGCCTGGATCTTCTCCTTCCGTTTTCGATTGGAGACCAATCGTTGCAAACCTGAGGCAAGTGGCCGAGACGACTCCCTCCTCCTGCCCTTTCAAAGACTTAATCAGCCAGGGCCTGGTCTCCTCAGGCCCTTCTCCCCTCGCTCACTCCCCCATTCTCATGCAACAATTTGAATTATCCCAACCCTCTTCATCCACCCTGGCCTTCACCAACTTCCGCAGGATAAACTCCTGCTACTTCCTCCATTTCTGTCACTCATCCTTCCGCTCTCTGTGTTTGTCACTCCATTCGTCACTCCATCGCCGAAACTAGAGGTTTCCGCTTATGTCCGAGTAGTCCACCATGGCCCAGCCTCGTGACACTAATTTCAATCCTTCTTCACCACGCTCTTCAACTGGGGGCGCGGACTCCTTCAAAGGCACTCCAGATACACGTCTGACGGCTTTCTCTCCTGACGATGGCTCGGCAAAATCTTCCAAGCTTCTCAAGACCTTCTCGCGTTCCGCCTCAGCCACTCCCCCAGTCAGACTTCCAGTTAACAGTTATCGCGGAGTAGTCTCCCACCTTGACAAAGACCCATTTATCAGTCCTGTTCATGATACCAGGTTGTCTCCTACGGCCTCCGCCTTTAACCCAGATACCCAGAATGCGGGCTTCTCTGTCGCGTCTACCGGGCAACCCATCGCCACACTCCTGAGCACCGAGCTCGGCGTGTCACATCACCTCGATATATCATCACCTAGTCCCCTTTCTGTTTCAGAAGTCGAAGCATGTCTCATTGTATGAACCCTCTCCGTGCACATTCAGACGGTATTCTAACCTGAAGTCAGGACCTGGCTGAGAAAGGGGCAACTCTCCACGACAGCCGCGAGCTTGAAGGAGTGAATGGACATGTTTATATCCATTTTACTGACATCAGGGATGCCTGCTGGGCGTTTTCTACCCTGAGACTGGCCAAGAAGGCTTGGAGTGTTGGCTATTTGAACTGGGGTCAATTTACCAAGGTGCGTCCTCGCAACTCCCTAGACGTGGCTGAGCTAATATTTCTCACAGGAAGGATCGGAAACTTCAAACGAGAGGCTGACCCAACTCGGCCAAGTCCTCGTTTTGGCGATACTACCTCCTGGGCTCGCTGCCGATGCTAGGCAGTTGACCGACATCGTCCGGAAGGTCCTCCAGTCCTGCGGCCAGCTCTTTGCCCTTGTGAGGCAAATCAATTATCCCGACGGGTCTTTCAGGGCCATCGCGCAATTTTGCAGGCCAGCAGACGCGATCGCGGCTACCAAAGCATGTAACGGGCTGATATCTGATGTGGGTATCCCTTCGACTCATCATACTCATCTATTAACGCTTTGGTCAGGGCATTCATCTCACAGTGACGCCACCCAGCTCCAAGCCTTCACCAACCTGCGACATCACGACCGCTCTACAGGATATCTCGCTGGCGAAAACCCCAGGAGACCCATATCAGCAGCAGGACTCAAGAGGCCGTTGCGTCACCGGCATCAATAACCAGCCACCGTTACCAATGTATCCCTTCATGGTGCCATCTCCTTTGGCCCCAGGCCTGCCATACGTTCTTGGTCGTCTCCCTCCAGTCAACCAAATGGGATCCATGGGCCCGATGAATCCCTCATATCCAATGATGAACTCTGTGTACCAGACGCCGCCATCACCCGCTCTGACTGTGCACAACGACTTCAGCCCCTCGAGATCGACGTCAGGCTACTCTCGGGTTGATGCTCGTCGACAAAATGCAACTCGAATCACACGGTCACCCTATCACAGTGCGGCGAGTCACCATAATCACGTTGAAATAAGTCGGATCCGAGACGGCATTGATGTTAGGACAACGGTATGTCGGTTCCTCCACTTGTTTGTGGCGTATTGACCCGATCAGATCATGCTCCGCAACATTCCAAACAAGGTTGATCAAGCAATGCTCAAACGAATCATCGATGATTCGAGCTGGGGGAAGTACGACTTCATGTATCTTCGCATTGACTTCGCCAACGACTGCAAGTAGGTTGACACGTTCTATTACGCCAATCTGTGTAGCAAGACTAATCTTGCCAATAGTGTTGGGTACGCATTCATCAACTTCGTTGACGTAAGCCGTGATTCCTTTATTACTCTACCCCTCGCTAACCGAAATCACAGCCCCTCGACATCATTGACGTTAGTGCATACTTGGCTATTAGCATCAGTTATTAGGACGTGGCTGATCAGATTACGCAGTTTGTCAACGCCCGGGGGAACCAAAGATGGTATGCCTTGATTGTTTGTGTGAGGAGTGATGGTTACTAATTGAGCCGTACAGGAACTGCTTCAAGAGTGACAAAGTCGCCGAAATCTCTTATGCTAGTAGGTGTTGGAACACTTCCTGTCTCCCTTATACTGATGACAATTTCACAGCCATTCAGGGGAAAGACTGCCTAGTGCAGAAGTTTCGGAATAGTTCTGTCATGCTAGAAGCACCCCATTACCGACCAAAGGTAGCGGCCAACAGGGCATCATTCTAACTTCCCGACGCTAATATCCACAGTTATTCTTCACATCTAACGGTCCTATGCCAGAACTTGCTGGTCAGGAAGAGTCATTCCCCGAGCCCGACAATCAGTCCAAGATGAAGAGAAGCTGCGAGAATGCCGAGCACGTTGGTAAGCATATCATCCCAACCCTATCCTACTCCCTCTAACTTGGACTTTGCCAGGCCTATTTACGCCCAATGCTGGCCAGCATTTTCGAGATGAGCAGCGTCGCAGGCGCTCACAATACGATCGCGGAACAAGACTCGCAGCGCTGGAGGAATATGACTATGAGACGGCGATCCAGCACTTCTATGACTCACCAACGCAGTGAAATCTCGTCGTAGTCAAGCTATTTCAACCACATGGTCAGCCATTTCATCCCCATGAAGCGGGATATCGAGTAGGAGTTTCCTGGCCATGATACGACACACGGCCTAATTTGCTATATCTCGGTTTGTTGACTCAATTATACACAGTGTGCAATGGACGTTCATAGCTATCCATAACGAATGAGTTCATAAAATTCCCGAACGCCTAAAAGAATCCGTGCTTGCTTGATAAAAGCGTCATCTCTGCATAGTCCATCTCTCCACCACCAAGGCTCTCGCTCAGGGCTGCCACAGGTCGATTAGAGGAAGAGGTTTCCTGCCACTATTTACGGGGACGAGGGGTTCTCTGGCAATGCCGGAAGTGGTTTACGCACGCTGCTCTGCTGCATAGAGGAGGGGCAGCGGAGACTGGTTGCCTGAGAATCGTGAGGTTGCCGAGCTCTGTCTGCTAACGGGAGGTCATCCGCAGAACTCGGGGTTGGCGGTGGTGAAAGACGCTCGCATTGAAGCAGGGCAGCTTGTTCGTCAACAGAAAGTGATGTGAGATGGCGGTTGGTCGAGTTCGACCGAAGACCTTGAGAGGCCAAACTGACAGGAATGTAGTCGACTTCCCGGGCATCATATAAGGCGGGGTTGTGCGTGGCAGCCTCAAATGCAGGCCCGTATAACCCGCGAGCACGCGGGGACGCCGTGGACCCAAATGGAAGACCAGTGCCGTAGTCCGTAAATGGTGCAAGATACGGAAGAGAGACTCCACGAGAGAATATGACAAGTATCAGACACGAGAGCAACAACACGGCTTGAACAATGGCCATTCGCTTTTGGAACACCACCTCATCTGCGAGGACGTTGAGTCTCGTGCTCAGGGCAACAATCTCCCGTTGCGATTGCTCTCGTTGGCTTTCCAAGGCTATGACTGTAGATTGCCATATCTGATCGTACTGCTCGCGAACAGTACGCAGCTCAGCCAGTACAGTCTGATTCAGGTTTACGAGAAAGAGATTGACTTTTGAAATCTGTTTGTGTTCGGTCCTTTGCAGTGATTCTTGCAAGTGTCGTGCCTGGTCCTCAACATATTTCAGAGACAATGTTAGGTTGGATTCCACTTGATGCAGTCGTTTCGTGATCGCCTTGAAGAAGCCTTCCTGAACAGGCGGGGGCGTTGCTGAACTAGCAGTTCCACTGGTGCGATTCTTGCCACTAGGGCCACCAGGAGACGAGGGTTTGTTAATAGGAATGACGATGGTACTGGATTCGGGGTTCGAGGCGACCTTAGTGCTGGTTACCTGGGCCGTAGAATTGGCCACAACGTCGGCTCCGGAAGACGGTGAGTCAAATGACGAGGTAGGAGATGTCACAAAACGTGACATCGTCGGCGAGGCTGTGGTCGGCGGTGCTGTTGCGACGCTTTCGGCAGTGGAGGATTGCGTTTTGGAAACATGCATCTTGACCGTTCCTCTAGCTTCTGCTGGGTCTGGAGCGGGATGATGTGCCCGCTCAGCTTTGGAATCAACGGCTCTGATGTAGACGTGGTGAGGCGAGTCGCCTCTGGCCAGGTTGGGGGATGCGTCGCAGGTGGCTTTTGCCTGCGAGAAGAGATATGAAGTAGCCGTGAGTGCACAACTAGAGGATTGCTCAACTGGTGAGGAGACTTCTGTGGTTGTCTCAATATCAGAGGCTTCTTGTATATTGCGAGGCTTAACTTCTTCACTCTGGGCCTCGATCTGAGGCACCTCGGGCTCAACATCGGCGTGTAATTCCTCGTCACGACCCGGATCGCTGTCTTTCCACGAGTCTAATAATGCTGAGCCGTGGACTCGAAGCAACGACAAGGGGCAGTAGTACTCGTTTCCGTAATGTGTAAGGAACTCGATCTGGACGTGCTTGGCAAATATCTGTGGGTTCTCGATGAGGAATGGCTGAATGTCACGCGAGTTCCTCGCCTCAAAAGTGCCCAGCTCCCTCCACCTATCCGTTTTGACTGGATAGCGATCGCTCACGCTGACTCTGAAATGGCGGATCATGCTCGAGAAGAATTCGAAGTTGGCCAGAACGATTGTGTCAATAAGAATGTCATCGCTGAGCTCTACAATCACGAATTTCGGGCGTGTGGAGCACTCCAACAACATGTAAGAGTCTTTATTCTCCACAAGAATTGCCTTCGTGTTCTTCGCGCCAGGTCCTGCTTTTAGAACCGTAGCTCCAGCGTCGAATGAAGAATAGGAAAAGCGTTCTTTGCAGGTTTTGCCGGCATCTTTGCTTCGGTGAACGGACGGTCGTACATCATCGGAGGTTACTGTGTCCAGAACGGCGTGTTCACTGGCGCTGTCAGAAGAAGACACGGTGCTTTGCGTTCTCTGGTCCCCAGACTTGTTATCGTCGAGATAGCTGTCAAAATTTAGCGAGATCTCGTCTTCCTCTCCTAATCCTGCGTGTCCCATGTCTGGTGGCGTTCTGTCGTCCGTCCCGCGCTGGTTTGCATTACGGGTTCCCAGATCCTGTGGATCTTGTCCTGTTTCTTTGAGCATCATCACCTTCCAGTCTTCGAATGACATGAACGGTTTCGTAGCACCGTCGCCGGCCCCATCTGACGATTCGGGCTCGGTTTCGGATGCATTGGGTGTCGTCTCGGGCGCGGCCGCCCGCGGGGACGCTTGCGATGTCACATGGGAATTAAGTATTGTTGAGGTCTTTTCGTCATTGGCATTGGCATTGGCAGATGAAGGTGCTGAACTTGACCAAGTGCTGGTGAGGCAAGACTGGGGGAGTGAATGAGTGATGTAATTGATCGTGATCGCGTCGCAGGTACTCGCGACTCGCGTCGTTTCCGCTTGATTGGTGAGACTTCGTAGGGTCACCTCTGCATCAGTACACGATGTCCACGTTAGTAAGAGGACCACGAACTGAATGATAAGGGGCCAAGGAGATGGCATGGTAGTAGTAGATGAGGTAGAGGACGTGGTGTGGACATCGGAAGTAATTAAAGGAGCTAAATGGAGGATAAGATAAGATAACAGATGAGTTAAAGAGATCCCTTTGACTGTCGTAAGCCTACACTTGCGCTAGTGACAGGGGTCTTAACCAACCAAAATGGCTCAAATGAAAGATACATCCGCCCCCACCTATTTTCAGTAGTGATAGAAGTCCTAGCAATTTCCCGATTTACAAAGAGGTACATCACACTCCTTGTATTGCTAACGTGACTGCCGTCTGCGGCTATTACCGCTATCTGTTAGATTGGGTCATGTGTACCCAATTAGGGCAGGAACGTGCTACATAAGTAGCGCGCTGCGTTTTTGGCCTATTGGTCAAAATCCAACAATTAAGAGTCTCAGAGGTGTGGATTACTAAATCCTAAAAGCCTGTAACTACCTGATTGAGCTATCCACCTATGCGCACGCTACCCAAGAGATCCGGTGTTCGAGAACCAGGTATGACTGAAGAGAATTTCCAGCATAACGCCTAACTATAGGCCTCACACTGAAGGGGCGTGTTAGATTGGGTCATGTGTACCCAATTAGGGCAGGAACGTGCTACATAAGTAGCGCGCTGCGTTTTTGGCCTATCGGTCAAAATCCAACACTATCTGCCTCTAATGGGTGCCGCGGCCGAGCCTCGCCTAGCCGTACACGCTTATAAGCTAAGCAAGGCGACGGATTCTTAGTCCGGACCTAATTATGCTATAAGACGGGTGTAAATTCGTCTCTTATTTAAAACTGCTGCTGTAATTGACTTATTAATGCGTATATTACTATAAGATCCTTTATAAGGCGTTTTTACTAATACTTCTAATCTAGCTCTAGCTTTTACTATAACTGCCTTTATAACTATAAAAGGAAGCTATTTATAAAGGCTATTTCTAATAAAAAGTTCTAAGTAAAGGCCTTCTAACTATTATTATATATATAGTAATTAGGGCCTTAATAAGACTATAGTTAGTTATTACAGTTTATAGTATTTATCTTAAGATTATAAGTAGTAGTAATAGATAGAATAAGAAGTAGCTTAATATAATTATTATTAAAGAAATACTATATTAATTATAACTTTATTTTATTTTTTATTAGTGTAAAGGCTATAGCAGTGGAAGGAGTGGAAGGAGTGGAAGGTTATTGGTGGAACTCGGCGATTGTGGGTCAAGGAATTGACCAATTAGAAAAGGGATTGAAGATTCAGAAAGAGCAGGAAAAGACGATTAGAAAGGTAGTTGGTTTGATGTGATTGGTTGAGAAATGCATGTATTAATGATAATAATCCTTCTGGACTGGCTAGAGAAAAGCCCCAGCTTTATAGAGAGATTGCTGTCCAGTCACATGTCCAATCTAACAGGGGATTTGGACAATTTGTCATAGTAAAACCGGGTAAGACGTGTCCCGAGTTTTAGGACTGTTAGACGTATGTCTAATGCTTGAACTCTAACCTTATTGAAGGTTCTTATTATAGATGTCCTTTGTAGTTATAGTATAAGGAAGATAGGCTTTCTGAGGCATATTATATACCATTATAAAGCTAAAAATCAGGAGATTTTGAATATATTATTTATAGTCTTATCTAATAAGAGCTAAAGAAGATATTTCCTTATCAGTTATATATTTTATATATAAAGACTTTACAATTAGTCTTTTCTTTTTATAGTTAGTACATTCATTACTTTAAAATATAGTTAATAAGAATAGTATAAAAGTATTATCTTTTTATATAATTTAATTAACTTAATATAAGATAAATTAATAAGGAAAATATAGCTAATTATATCTTAATAACTAACCTTATTATTTACTATAAAAATAGTTTTAAGAATATTAAATTTAAAACTATTATTAGTTATATTATCCTTCTCTTTTAGTTTAATAAGGGATTTATATAAACTGGTATTATAGCGGGCTATTGTGTCAGAGCTGAGGGCTACGGGGCCCGGGACCCGGACAGTCACGTTACCTATAGCTAGCTATAAGAGGCAGCAGATTTCCCAGACTTAGATAGAAAAACAAGGCTTCTTCCTCCTTTTATTTGATTTTTCCTGATTTTCTTAGTCTTGATTTTCCTATTTTATTTTACTTAATCAACTAATATCATTCTTTCTTTTCTAGCTAGCTGCTTAGCTAATGATTTTATCTGCATTTTTAGCTATTTTATTTTCTAAGCCTTATTTTACCGTCCTTCGCCTACCTTTCGGGCCTAGCTTGCTGTTACTTCAGGTGGTTATTTGTCCCCCTGCCTAACACACTATGCTTATAGCCCTATGACTTAACTAATAGAGCTAAAGAAAGAGAGCTAAAGAAGAGAATAGTGTGTTAGGCAGGGGGACAAGAGGGACACTACTACCCGAAGTAACGGATGCCGTAGGGTAAGCGGGATGCGTAGTAGAGCGAGGATGGATAAGACTTATAAAATAAAACAGATAAAAAGAGGGCTAGAGCTGCAATTAAGTAGCTAGCTAGAAAGTAAATCAGATATTCTAATTAATTAAATACATCTTATTATAATAATATTAAAAACCATTTAATAACTTAAAAATAAAAGTAAATAAGAATATAATTAATTACTATTTATATTTAAATTATCTTTACTTTTTATTTTAAATTAATTCTTATTATCTTTATTAATAGCTTTATTAAGATTAGTATTTAAATTAATTAATTAATTAAAATGTTTAAACTATTCTAATTAATAAGCTTTTAGCTTTAATATATTCTTCTTTATATAATTAGTACTTTATTCTTATAAGCTTAAAGATTATAAATAATAAAGAAAAGAAAAGCCTTAATAAATAAAGGAAATAATAAGAAAAGAAAGATAATATATATAAGTCTAATATCTAAATATAGTTAATTAATTAGAATCTAGCTTATATTTATTTTTTTAAAATTATAATAATTATAAGAAAGGGTTTAAAAAGAACTTAAGTACTAAAGTTATATTAAGAATAATAAGTAAAGTTATAAAAGTAATTATAATAAGAACTCTTTAGTAAAATTAATTATAAAGTATATAAAGAGATTAAAAAGTATTTAATTAAATAGTATTTTTTAATAAATTAGATAATTAAAATATATTAATAAGTTTAGTAAGTATAAAAGCAGATAATAATAATAATCTTTAAGTAAGTTTTAAAAGTAAAGTATAAATTAATTTATATATAATAATATAATTAGTTTAAAAGGGCTTAATAAGAAGAAGAAGAGTTAATCTTAATTTTAAAGTATTTATAATAATATTCTATTAAAATAAGAAAATTAAACTATTTAAAATAAAAATAATAAAGTTTCTTATTTAATTAATTATATATATTTATTAATAAAAAGCTAAGAGTAAATAAAAAGACCTAATAGTATATATAGTTATAATATAAGTAAGAGTATTAATATTATTCTTCTTTATAATTTTTATAGTTTCTTTAGTTATTAGTTTAGTAATATAGACTCTTTTAATTCTATTTATAAGTACTTAATTAAAAATAGCCTTAGTATAATTATTAATATAAATAATTTAATTATTAGCCTTCTTTTTTAATAATACTTATTTTATAATAATATCTTTATTAATCTTTTTCTACTTTTTATTAATAGCCTTTTTATTTAAATTATTTAAATTACTATAGTTATTACTAATTACTAGAGTAAGGATTATATAAAGCAAAACTATCTAATTAAATAAATCTATAATACTTAAGCTAAGTTTAGAAATAAATAATAAAATTAAAAGAGTTTTAAAGTATTAGGATTTTAAAGTTATTACTAGCTCTAGGTCTTATACTAATTAGTTAATAAGTTTCTAATTAGTATTAAAAGTATATAAAGCGATTATATAGAATTTAAATAAGTTAAAAGTCTTAATAATTTAACTTAGTTTAAAAAGAGTAATAGACTCTTTAAATATTATAGTATTAGTAAGTATAATTATTAATTAAGAGTCCTTAGTCTAGTTCTTAATAATAAGAAAGTCAGTTTACTTAATTAGTTAGTAATTACTTAATTTAATAAGAATAATAGTAAGTCCTTTAAGTAATAAACTATAGATAGAGTAATAAGAAAAGAGTATAGAAAATATTATTTTATTATATTTATATTTAATAATAGTGACTTTTTTAAACCTAAGTTTATTATAAATAGCTATTAAGAATTAAGTCTTAATTTACTCTTAGCTAATAAAAAGAATAATTTTAAATAGCTTAAGTAATTAATTAAATAAACTAATAAGCTAATCTTTTTATAAAAAGGCATATTCTCTTTTTATTAATTACTTTTTAATACTTAAAATTACTAAAGATAGATTTATATATAAATAGACCTTAAGTTTTATAACTCTAGTTATACTTTATAAGTTTAAAAATATAAAGTAAATAGTTAAGTATTTATATTTAAAACCATTTAATTAATTAGTTATAAAAGTATAGAATATATTAAAATTATATAAATAGTTTATTTTAATTAAAACTAAGTACTAAGTGTAAGTAAATACTTTTTAATAATTAAATAAAATATAGCCTTTTAAAGTATTATAATAAAAGACTTAGCTAAAGTATTAGTTAAAAATATATAATACTTAATAAAAGTCTTTATAATTAACTAAGCTAATTATAAAATACTAATTAAAGATATTCTATTTAATAATATAATAATTAAAATTATAATAAGAATTTAATATATATTTAATAATAAAGTCCTTAAAGAGTAAGTACTTATATATTTAATTAATTAAATTTATTATTTTCTTAAGTAGATTTATTATAATTATAAGAGCATTATTTAAAAATAGAATTAGAAATACTATAATAATATCCTCTAGTCTATATATAATTATAGTTAGAAAGTCTTTAAATCCTTCTTTACTAACCTAAGTATTATTTTATAGCTTTTTATAAAGGTCTTAAAAGTAAAGAATATACTCTTTTTAAAATACTCTAAAGAGTATTATATTATCCTTATATAAAGGTTATATTAATATAGCTTTTATATACTTAAAGTATTTATAGTTATTATATATATTAATTATCCTTTTCTTTTTAAACTTAGGCTATTTTATATAAAAGTATAATAAAGCTAATTAATTAATTATAATCTCTTTTAGCTATTTAAATAAGGATGCTTTTAAAGTATAATAAAATAATCCCTTTTTATAGTTAATAATAGTAATTTCCTTACTTTAAGTAGAATAGGCCTTTAGTAAAAAGTAGGTTTATTTATTATTAATAAGGCTGCTTATAGTAAAGGCGCTTAATAAGAAGAAGATTAGAGGATTCATTTAGAAGAAGGCTAGATTAAAAGGAAGTTATTTAATAGTAAATTATTTAATTAAATAAATTATAAAGTTATTTAATAATCTAATATTATAATAATAATAAAATAAAGGAAATAGAGGGTTATAGTTAAAGAAGGAGGGTTTTTACTATAGTTAGTAATAAGGTTTTAAAAATAGATTTTTTTTAAAACTAAGTAGTATAGGTTTATATATATTAGTAAAGTAAGTAAAAATAAAAGTAAGTAATTAGTTTAGAAAAATAAAGAGATTAAAGAGTAGAAGGTTATAATAATAAGGTTTTTATAGTAAGTAGTAAAAAGAGGTTAGAAGTAAAAGCTTAGCTAAGAAGAAAGAGAGTTTTTAAGAATATTATCTAAATTAATTTAAGAATAGTATTTAATTAAATAAATATATTAATTAGTTATAATTAAAGGATAATGAGTTTTATAAATAGTAATTATTATAAAAAGAGAGATTAAATTATATAAAAAGAAAGAGAAAAGAAAGAAATAGCTTTTAAAATCTTAAATAGTAAGAAGTTATTTATTTTCCTTACTAACTATAATTCACTTAATATGCATTAATCTTAATATATATATTTCCTTTATTTTAAAATACTTCTTTTTCTCTCTTTCCTTTCCTTTTTTTTTTTCTTTTTTATACTTTATTAATATTATTTAATTAACTTATAATAATAGCTTCTTCTAACTTCTACCTTTTTAATATTATTAAAGTCTGCTAAAAAGCCTTTCTTAATATATATATTTATATAGCTAATTAGTTAGAAAGTAATAAATTTTCCTTTTATATTAATTTAACTTAGAATAGTTATTATAAGACTTTATTAATTAAAAAAGAGTAAAAAGAAGCTTATTTTATATTAATAAGTATTCTCCTTTACTTAAGATTATTTAATCTAATAGTTCTATAATTTAAGAAGTACTTTATTATTTAGATTTACTTATATATAGCCCTTAACTATAGTAATCTCCTTCTCTTTATTAAGTTTATTCTTAAAAGAGAGTTATTTAATATTAACTTTACTAAGAGATATATCTAAGCTTAGATTTATAAGAATAAGATAGTTAATATAGTTTTAAAATACTTAATAAAATATATCTTAGACTAGCCCTTTTAGTTAATATATATTCTTACTAACTTAAGCTATTCTTATAAGTATTTTATTAAAGAATTACTTTATTAATCTAAGTATAAAAAGGCTTTAATTATTACCTTTTTTAAATACTAAAATTTACTATTTTATAAATATTATATTTAATTAAATACTTTAAATTACTTTATAATTAAAGAGTATTATATATAGCTATTTTATACTTATTAATCTATTCTAAAGTTTATAAATAAAAAATATATAAATTATATTTAAAATACTAATTCTTAATATAAATAGTCTTTTTTTAATAAGTATTTAGCTTTTAAACCTAGTTTTAATACTTCTTTTAACTTCTTATTTAATATAAAGTATTCTATTAATTCTAATAATTAAGTAGTAAATATTCTTAATTATATAAACTACTTTTATATTTTTAATAAATTCTTCTTAATTTAAGAAGATAAATCTTTTTATAATAAAGCTATTTAAAATACTAAGAAGTATACTACTTAAGATAAATCTATAGGCTTTTTTAAAACTTAAGTCTTTAGTTTTAGTCTATTAGTAGTAATTTAAGGTTAGATTAGTTAATTAACTTAGTTTAATTTATCTTCTATATATTAAACTCCTTTATTTAATAGTTTTAATACTTAATTTAATTATTATAGTATAAAATAAATAGAATCCTATTAATTAGCTTTTTTATAATTAACTTTTCTCTTTTATAAAGTATATTTATCTATTTATAATACTATATCTAACTCACTATCTTAAGTAAGTATAGCTTTTATAGCTTTTCTTTTATTTTATAATTCTAAAGTTATTTAATTAATTAATTTATATACTTTATATATTAATTTTAATATTTATTTAATCTTAAGTCTAATTTTCTAAGCTATAAATTTATATAGCTTTTAATTAACTAGGATATTAATAAGTAATAGTTATTTATCTTTTCTTACTTCTTATACTATATCTCTTTTTAAAATAATAATAAGTATAAACTTTAGACTTATTATTATTTCTTACTTCTTTATTTTACTTAAAGAGATTTAAACTAGTCTTTCTAAGCTTAGTCTTTATATAGGAGTTAGATCTTTAGTTTTCTTTCTTTCTTAATACTAGTATTAGTTAGTTAAAAAAGAACCTTAAGGCTTATTTTTAATCTATCCTTCTCTTTTAAGCTCATTTTCTTATTTTAATTTATTTAATTAACTAATCTAACTTAAGAATTACTATAAAAAAGGTATTTTTAATAAAAAAGAATTAAAGAATTATTACTTAGACTTTACTAACTATCTTTATCTTATTAAAATACTTTAAAGTATTTATTATAATAAGTAATACTAAATAATAGTCTATTTAAGGTTTCTAAATAATACTAGCCTTTATCTAAGGCTATTTTAATCTTATATAGCCCTTATTATTTAAGTTTAAACTTAGTTATTATAAAAAGGTTAGTTTTTCTAAAGTTATTATATTATAATACTAAGTTACTAACCTTTAGTAAGGCTTTTCTTAAAGTATAAGAAAATCCTTAATTTATTCTTATTGCTTTTCTCTTTCTAAACTTAGTAACCCTTTATTTTATAATCTTTATATCCTTATCTAAGAAAGAAAGAGCGCGGATTCTAATTATAAATATTTAATTAAATATTTTTATATTATCCTAAGAGATTATCCTTTATATAAGCATATCCCCTTTTAATAAAAGACCTAGTTTATACTTATATAGTAAATATATAAGAGTATAGCTATAGGATGCTCTTAGTAATACTCTATTTATAAATAGAATAATTAGAAAATTAACTAACTAATTTCTAGTCTTTAGAATATCTATTTTTTTAATATAGAATATAATATTATTATAACTTAATTTAATTAACTTATTTACTTTAGTATTATATATAGAAATATATATAGTTTATATACTTAGGTCTTTTAGAATATTTATAAAGCTTTATTAATATTCTAACCTATTATTAATTATTATTATAATAAGTATTTTAAAGTAAGAAAAGATCCTTTTTAAGAATAAGTATATATAAGAAGCTTTAAGTAATTTAAAAGCTTTAGCTTTAATCCATTTAGTAAGGTTATATCTAGCTTTTAATAAATACTTCTTACTTTAAAACTCTTTAAGATATTAAGTATTTATATAAATCTTTATTATAAAATAATTAGATTTAGTAAATATTATAAGTTCCTTAGCTTATTATATATTATAGATTTAATAAGTCTTATAGATTAAAATAGCTTTATTTATATTTTTATAAAAGTTTAATTAATAGTATTTCTTTTTTAAAAGTTTTATAGTTTTCTCTTAGCTTTAATACTTATAGTCTTTATAATATAATTTAATTAAATGCTTTTATATATCTTTATTTTTAATAACTAGCTTAGGATTATAATTTAAATAAATTATTTATAATTATAAAGTTCTTTTATAAAAGAAGAATTTTTTTACTTTAAAGTAAAGATATATATATACTTTATTTAATATATCTTAAGGGTATTATTAAATCTATAAGAACTTTCCTAAGACTTTTAACTTATTAATATATTTATTTTTTAATAATTTTAATAATAGTTAAAATTCTTACTAGGTTTTTACTAAGTTAATTATAATAGTATTTAATTATTAATTAATAAAGGCTTTAATATTCTCTTTAGTTTCTTAGTTTAGTTAATTAGATAGGCCTAATAGTTTTCTAAATAGTCTATTAATTACTATATTCTTAATCCTAAGTATATATTAGACTATAATATTAAAGAGTAATATATAATTAATCTATCTATTAATTAGTATTCTTAAGATATCTATCTCTTTCTTATTAAATTAATAGACTAAGACTTAAGTATTTATTTTTAATATAAAGTGAATTCTATATAAATATATATATAACTATTTAATTAAAAGTAGAATGCTTTTATATTCTCTTTTTATAGTATTATAATTATATTTACTCTAAGTCTATATATTAGATTTAAATCTTATTAAATAGCATTTACTATCTACTACTTATATAAAAATATAACCCTAATCTAATAAACTAGTATTAGCTATAAGAATAACCTTCTTATAATTAAAAAATAGATTTAGAATAACTAAAATAAATACTAATAATAATTTATCCTTTAGTATTTATATAGCCTTAGCTTATAAATCACTTTAAATAAATTTAATATCTTTCTTTAATAAACTTATTAATAGCTTTATAATAATTATATATTTAATAACCTATATCTTATAGTAATTAATAACTCTTAAGAATACTCTAACTTCTATATTAAAGTTATAGTAAGTCTACTTAATAATTTTAATAACTTTAGCCTTTTCTAATAATCTTTTATAAGTACTATAAAGATACTTAATTATTAAAGCAGTTTATTTATAAAACTATGATTTTAATATAGAAATAATATATCTAATTAATTTAATATTTAATAAAGTCTAATCTAAGTTAATTAAATACTCTTTAATATACTATCTAACTCTTAGGCTAGTTTCTTTATTATTATAGGTTATAATAAGTCCTTTTATTACTATATTATTAAAGAAAGCTATATAAATATCTAATATTAAGTTAAATAAGATATAAGTAATAATCCTTATAAATTAGACTATAGAGTTAGTTATTTTTTATAATAGTATATATATCTTTAGTAAGCTTAATAGTATTATAAAAGTAATTAAATTCTTACTTTCTTTAGCTAAACTGACTTAATTATATTCTAAGAAGAAGTCTAAAAGTAATAATATTTAATATATTATTATATTTATTAAGAACTCTTTAGTATTAAAAAGGCTTAAGCTATTATAAATAATAATATAGTTTATTTTAATAATTAAATTAATTAATTAAATTTTATTATCCTTTTTTACTATAAGTATAAAGAGGTTTTTATAAAAGCTATAGCCTTCTTCTAAAATACCTCTTCTAAATTACTAATAAAAGAAGTTAATAACTTTTTAATATAATCCTAAAGGGATAAGAATACTACTTACTTACTAAGCTTTATAAAAAATAACTTTAATAACTTATAGTAAAGTAACTATTAAGTTAACTCTCTTATAATCTTTAAAGTTCTAAATTAATATAACCTCTTTATTATATAAAATAATAGTAAATATATCTTATTCTTCTTTAAATAAGGGTTTATTTATTTAATTAACTATTTTTACTAGCTATTCCTTTATTAACTAACTTCCTTTCTTTAGAATAGAGAATTTAAATATAAAGAAGTTAGAATACTTACTTCCCTTTTCTATTTAAAAAGTAATCTTTATTATTTTCTTTAATTTCTAATAAGGATCGCCTTTTAATACTAAACTATTAAATAATAAGTTATTAATTAAGTGGATCTTAATGCCTTTTTATTTAAAGAGAGTGTTTACTTTAATATACTAAGTATTTTTATTAAGAAGCTAATTTCTCTTTAATCTCTTTTTCTTAGTAAAGCATCTTAATCATTCTAATTCTTCTTATATATTAATAATAGTATTAATATACTAATTAGCTATACTAATAGTAAAGATTCGGATAACTTTAGTAAAGTCTTTTTAAGAAAGTATTTAACTTTTCTTAAAGATATTATTATTTTTTAATAAGAAGTTATTTAACTTATAGACTATTAGAGAATTAATTATAAAGAGTATTAATACTTTATATCTTACTTTTCTAAGTATAATGCATTATATTTAATTACTCTTATAATTAGTATAATTAAATAAACATTCTTTAGGTTAAAATAGATTATAAACTGCTCTTAATTAAATAAATAATTAAATATAAGCTTACTAGCTTTAATAAATAGTATTCTTAGAATAAATAGAACTATAACTATTAAAAAGAGTACTATATATAATTAAATAGGTATATATATATTTCTAAAGAATAAAGTTATAGCTATCTCTCTTATTATTAAGATTTTCCTTTTTAAATAAGAAGTTATAAAAGCACTTACTAGTATAATATTAAGACTATAATACTAAGCCTATTTATAAGAGATAAGATTCTCTTTAAAGCCTTTATTATAATGCCTTTAAGAACTTCTAATTAAATAATTAGTTAAAGAGTATTTTATAAGTATAATATCTTAAGTAAGTTAAATATACTTATAGAGTTAATTACTATACTTAGAGTTAATTAATTAATTAGACTTCTTTCTAGCTTTATATATTCTTAAAAGTTATTTATAAAATAGACTTTTCTATTATTATCTTCTTTTAAGTAATATTCTAAATAGAAATACTTAAAAGTAAGGTCAATCTAATTAGGAAAATGACTTTTATTTAATAACTTAATTATAATAATAGTGAATTTAATATAATCTTTAAATAAGTTCTTATTATCTATATATAATAATGCTAAAGTAGCTTAGTAGAAAGTATAATTATCTATTTAATTAATTAGTTTTAATATTATTATAGTTATAAGCACTTTTCTTTTAAATATAAATAGTTTAGTTAATTATTCTAGATTAATAAATTCTATTCTTTTAACTTATTCTACTATTATAATATAATTATTTAAATAAGCTTAGCTTAGTCTTATATTAATAAGCTTAAGAATAGTATTATATAATAAGGAGATCTTAACCCTTCTAACTATGTTAAGTAAAATAGCTATAGCTTAATAGTACTAGTCTTAAATAGGATATAGATTATCTATTTTAAATTACTCTTTAAATTTTATTTAATTAATTAATTTCTAATAATTAAGAATTATTTCTAAAATTATATCCTCTTCTTCTATTAAGCCTATAGAGGTTTATAATAACTTTACTTACTCTATTTTATCTCTTTATCTTTTATTATTATAAATATTAATTAATACTTTTTATTTATTATTACTTTCTTCTATTATTTTATAAGTATCCTCTTCTAAGCTAAAGTAGACCTTTTAAAAGTAAGAGTGACTTATACTTAGTAAACTAAGAAGTACTCTTCTAATTACTTACTCTTTTCTTTTAAATAATTTAAAATAAAGATCAGATTAGCCCTTATAGTAAGTTCTATTAGAATAATAGAAGAAGTAAATATTATATTTATTTAATTAATTAATCTAATAATATATAAATATAGTTTATTAAATATTTCCTATTTATATTATAAAAGAGTCTAATTATATAAGGATTTAATTAAACTCTTAATATTTACTATTTAGATTATATAAAAAGGATTATTAGTATAAATTAAAATAATAATTACTAATTATTAAATATATAATTCCTTTTAAAAGGCTATTATTAAGTATAGTAATAAGTACTACTTATTACTTACTTTTAGTTAGTAAAAGCCTGCTTTAGAATTATATTCTATATACTCTTTTTAAAGTTATATATTAAGTATTTATATTAATTAGAGTAATAACTTAAGACTTAATAATATTAATATCCTTTTATTCTATTAAATAATAAAGTAATATTAATTATAAGTAAGGATTTATTATCTAATTAATTAAATGGATTTATTAGGACTTAGTTAATTATAATATTTCTTATAGTCTTATTATGCTTTTTTTAGTATTCTTATTAATATTAGATTATTATTACTAAGTCTTAGTTAGTTTTCTTTATTAAGGTTAAGTAAACTTATAATAATTTAAAGCTATTTATTAAATTATTAATAAGATTATTATAAGTAATTACTAGAAGTAGTAAAATAGTTATATTAGTAAATACTTATACTTTATAAAGTAAGATATAAGCTAGTAATAATAAGTATTAAAAGGTTATTAGTTTAAAAAGAGTTATAACTAATTATAGTTTTATTTAATTAAATAAATAGCTAAAGTTAGATTATTCTTTAATAATAATATCTATATTTAAGTAAGAAATAATATACTAATATAAAGTCTTATATTCTATTTATCTAAGCTCTATTAGACTTTTATTACTCTCTATATATACTAATTATATAAGTCTTATAAGTAAGATATAGTAAAAGGCCTAAAACTAGTAAAAAGTCTTAAAATCCTTTAAATTAATTATAATTATTAGAAAAGAGTAATAGTATATTAATTATTAAATAGAGCTTAGATTAATAGATTTAAGGATCTAAGTAGTATTTATCTAATTAAGGGTCATCTTTAGAGTTTCTTTAGAATTAAGATCCTAGCCTTTAAATATATTTATAAGATTCTTCTTTACTATTACTTATTTAAACTATTAAATAGCTAATTAAACTAAGGCCTTTATACTATTATCTATATAAAAGTAAATAAAGTATAATAACTATTATTCTTTAAGTAATCTATTATTTTTAATTATAATTTTAAAAGCCTTTATATAAATTAAGATATTTAATTTATTAAACTTATATTTTAGTCTTTATATAGTAAAGCGCATTTAAATTAAAATAATTATAATAATATAATTAAGTTTTACTTCTAAGATATTTACTAAGAGTATTATTATTATTAACTTATTAGTTAAAAATACTAAAGTTATAAAAGAAGTTATTTCTATAGAGTATAACTAAGGTTAAGCTTATTATTACCCTTTTTAGCCCTTTTTAAACTAAGTTTTATAACTTAGTAAAGAGTATAGTTATAAAAGCAATTAATTAAATAGATAGGAAAGTTAAAAAGTAAAAGCATATCCTAAGGATTAAATATCTTTAAAATTACTTATCTTTATCTTTTACTATAATTATAAGGATTAAAAGAGTCTTATATAAATCTATTTAAAGGAGATAATTAAAGTAATTAATAAGTCCTTTATTACTAATTATATAATTAATAATATTATAAGCTAAGTTAGAATATTAATTAGTAAAAGTAATTTAATTAGTTAGGCTTTCTTATTATTAATACTTCTTAAGTAAATAGTTAAAAGAGAATTATTAATAACTATTTAATTAATTAATTATAAAAGTCTAGACTTAGCCTAAGTCTTAATTTTATAGCTTATAGTAGCTTTTTACTTTACTTTTATATTTACTTTAATTATAAATAGTATTATAAATATCTTATTAGTACTAAATATAATACTTTATAATATTAATAGTAAATCTATTATAAATTAATATAATAAAATAGAAAAAAAGAGGGTTTTTAATTCTACTTTTAGTAAAATTAATTAATTAGCTAAAGATACTATATACTTTTTAATTAAAAGTACTAAATAAGGTTATTTTTTAGAGTTAATTAGATATCCTATATCCTCTTAATCCCTATATCCTTACTTACTTACACTACCTCCCTTCTATACTTAACTTAAGTCTTTATAATAGCTTAAAAGTATTATTACTTATTTAATTAATTTATTAATTAATAGGATTAATTAATTAATTAAACTAATAGCTTATTACCTTACTATAACCTCTAAAATGTATTAAGTAGGAGGATAAGAGGGATATTACTATTTAAAGTAATAAATACTATAGGGTAGGCAGAATGTATAATAAAGTGAAGATAAATAAGACTTATAAAATAAAATAGATAAAAAGAGGGCTAGAGCTATAAATAAGTAGCTAGTTAGAAAGTAAATTAGATATTCTAATTAATTAAATAAATCTTATTATAATAATATTAAAAACTATTTAATAACTTAAAAATAAAGGTAAATAAGAATATAATTAATTACTATCTGTATCTAAGTTATCTCTGCCTTTTATCTTAGACTAACTCTCGTTATCCTTATTAATAGCTTTGTTAAGACTAGTACTTAAATTAGTTAGCTAATTAAAATGTCCAGGCTATTCTAGCTAGTAGGCCCTCAGCTCTAATATAATAGGTTATTAAGAAATATGTAATAAGTAGAAGCTAGTAGTAGATTTACTAAAGTAATAACTATAGCTTAAGTTAGGTTTAGATAGATTGTCTTTCTCTTTTAAAACTACTTTTAGCTTTACTATAGTTATATCCTTTATTATAGCTATTAAACTAGCCTGTCACAGGCTAGATAAGATTAACTTAAGAAGTAATACTACTATATTATAAGAATACTATAATAAAGAGGAAAGAGAGAAAGCAGGCGGGCATATAAATACATAAATGCATTAATAGTCCCTATAGCCTGCTTTATACATCCTAGTTATATATTAACCCTACTCTAAGTCTAGTACTTTAAATACTCTTATTATATTACCTTCCTCTTTAAAGTGCTTAAAATAGCTATATAAGTATAAGTTATTAAATTCTTATAATTATTAAATAATAAAGACTCTTTATTTTTATTATACTTTCTTAAGCTCTTAATCTAATTTAATTAATTAATTATTATTAAAGTATTTTAATATATTTATATTTATAATAATTATATTAATTTAGGCTTATAATTACTTTAATAATTTAAATACTTTTAAGTATTCTTTATAAAACTCTTTTAATTATATTAATATATTTTTAAAGTTTTTAATAAAATATTATTTATTATTAGAATTATATTTAATTTTTTTATTTTATATTAAAGCTATTTATTATATTTATTATATTATAATTCTTTAATTTTATAGACTTTATACTCTTTAATACTATTAATAATTTTAAGTAATAATAAGTTTTTATTTTATTTTAATATAAAATTATTAAAATAATATTATAATTAATTTATATATAGAATTAGATTTATTAAAGTTATAGTCCTTTAGTAATGCACACTTAGAGAGAGGCTAAAGGTTAAATAGTAAAAAAATAAAAAATAACTAATAGTAAATAATAGTATAAGGGCCTAAAACCTAAGCTTAAGGTAATAGTAATTCAGAATGATTAAAGTTTTTATTATATTAAAGTATAAGCCTTATTATCTTAATTAACCCTTTAAGATGCATTAAGCAGCTAGAAAGCTAAATAGAAAAGCTAAATAGAAAAGCTAGATATTAGAAGGCAAAATCGTTATATAATAAAAGCCCTATAAGGGCTCTGCATTCATCGCATTCTAAACTCATTATAGTTCTAAGTTATAATTCAGCTCTTTATAATTCTAGATCGCAATTTAGCTTATTAGAAACTAACTATAATAAACACTATAATAAACATTTAATATAATATACTCTACGCTCTTAATAACTCAGATTTTAATAATTATTATACTCTTTCTATATATAACTTAGATATTAAGCTTAATAAAAATATAAAAACCTTTAATAAGCTAAAAGCTATAATAATAAGATATAGTCTTAAAGAAACTAGAATTATTAAGACCTAATAACTCTCTAATAGTAAGTAAGTCATTTTAGTGATTTTTAAGATTAAAGTATTCTTAAGACTACGCCTCTTTAGAAATAACTAATGATTTAAGAATTAGATTAAAAACGAATGATATTTCTTAAAGTAATTAGTAGTAAAGCTAGTATTTAAAATATCCTTAGAAAAAATAGCATTCTTTAAATTACTAGTTAATATTAATAAAGGGTGGATAATATAAGTTATAAGAAATACAGCTATTATTAATATATAAAATAACTAATGTATTAAAAACTAAGAGAATCTTACTGCTTAGTAGAATAGTTAAAGGATTTAGTAAAAGAAGGTTAGTTCTTAGTAATTAAGAGAAGAAGGATAAGAGTCTATTTATAACTAAATTAACTAATTAATGAAGTCCTTTATTTTAAAATAACTTAAGTAATGCAAATATATAATATAGAAATATAGTAGTGTAGAAATAAAAGTCTGAATAGCGGTTTTAATAGTAAGAATTAGGTTTATATATTATAAAAAGAGTAAGTTTAAATAATATAAATATTTATTTTATTTTATAATAATTTATAGCTTTTTCTTTTTTTAATCTAATACTTAATTAAGTTTTATATTTATAAATTTATATATATTAATTTAGACTTTATTTTTAATTATAAAATCCAGTTTTTAATACTTTTTATTAATTTAGTAAATCTACTATTCTTATACTTAAAGATTTTATTTAATAATTTTAATAAAGTTTATAATCTATTTAATGTATTATTAAGTATTTTCTTTTAATAAATATTTAGTTTTTATTTTATAGCTTTTAAAGTTAGTTCTTTTATTTTAATTAAATTAGAATTAAAATAAGTAATTAAATAATAGTCTTATTAATTTTATATTTAATAATTTATAATAAAGATTTATTTATATATAGTTTATTAATAATAATAATTTATTTTAATTATTTTAATAATAGTTAATAAATAATTATAATTAGTAATTTAAATACTATTTATAAATTTTAATATTTTTATTTATTTAAAAATACTTTATTATACTTAGTTTTTACTTTATTTTAATAAACTTATATAACTTATTTATAAAAGTAATAATAAATTATTATTTTTAATTTAATATTATTATTTTTAGTATTTTAAAAATATAATAAATATAATAATAATATATATATATTATATTTTTTATTATTATTATTTAATAATAAAGTATAGAAAAAGTAATTTTACTAAATTAATTAATAATTATTTATATATAATTATATTTATTCTTATTTTTAAATATATAATAAAAATCTATTATTATATATTATTATATTTAATATAAGACTTTTAATAAGTATAATAATTTAAAAGTCTTATTTTTATTAATATAAGCTCTTTTATATAGCTTATAATTTACTTAAAACTAATTAATATTTATTAATAAACCTAATTATTAAAACCTTTTAGTAATTAATCTAATAGTTTTATTATATTATAAATAAGCTATATTAAACTTATAATAATTCTTTTTAATAATTAGTATTTAAAGAATACTTTTATTTAAAATAAAAATATATTAGTTTTAATAAATTATATCTTTATTTATTATTTAATTATTAGCCTTTTTCTTTATATTCTTTTAATAGAATAATAATTAAAAAGAAGTTCTATTAGTTTAAAGAATAGTATTAAATAGCTTCTATTCTTTTAGTATTTAAATAGCCTTTTTTTAAAATTAACTAAAGACTTAATAGCTTTAGTCCTAATTAATATTACTTTTAGCCCTTTTTAAAACTAAATTTAATATAAAGACTAATTATAACTTTATAATTAATAGAACTAATTATTAAGTTCTAATTTAAAAGTACTCTATTTTATATAGCTTTTTATTATACTTTTTATATAATTAATTTAAATAATTTTTAAAATAAAGTATTTATTATAATATTCTCTTATTTTAAATAGTAAGTAATTTTAAAGTTATAAAGTATTAAGTTATTTACTTATTATACTTACTTATTATTAAAGTATTATTTTATTAAAAAGTACTTAAAGGCTTTATAATTAATAATAATTAAGAATTATTATTAAAGCCTTAAGAGCTTAGTATTCTATTCTTTTAAAATTAATATTAATATAAATATTTCTTAATTATAAATTAAATAATATATTTTTATATTATTTATTATTTTAAAAAAGAAAGTTATAAAATATTAATCTTTATTATTATTATTTTAAATTAGTATTATAATTACTATACTTTTTAATATATTAATTTTAATAATTATATTATAAAGAGAGTTATACTAAGCTTAATATAAAATTAATAAAATTATTAACTTTATAGCCTTTATTATAATTATCTTCTCTTTAGTTTACTTTTATAAAATCCCTTTCTTTATTAATAGTATAAGTAATTATACTATTTAAGTATAAAACTTAATAAACTTTTAATAAAAATTATAAAACCTAAAGAAGGCCTATACTCTTTATATATTTATTAATTCTTTTTAATTTATAATAGCCTTTATCTTTTTTAAGTTTATTTAGATTCTATTTATTATAATTATAAAGCTTAAAAACTCTATCTTTATAATATAGAATTCTGATTTTTTAATATATACTTATAACTTTATTATAATTAGTTATTTTAAAACTATATTAATATATATTTTATAGTTTTTAATATTTTTTAAGTAAATAAGAATATTATTAATATATATTATATAGTAAATATTTAAGAAATTTATTAAAATATAATTAATATAAGCTTAGAAATATAAAAGGTTATTAATTAAATTAAATAATATTATTTTATATTTATAAGTATTATATTAAGTTTTAAAGGTTATAAAATTCCTAAATTTTAAAGATATTTATATTTAATAAAAAGCCTATTAAATATTAAGTTTTATAAATACTTTTATTTTTATTAATCTTAATTAAATTTCTTTTATTAAAAATAATATATAATATTCTTTTATTATTAATTTATTAAGCTTTTTATAATTTATATAAAAGTACTATTTACTATTCTTCTTTTTTATAAATAAGATTAATAATATATATAATATATTATTTATTAATATAATAAATCCTTTCTATAAATACTTTTTAATATAGTTTTTTATTATTTTTAATTATTTAAAGTTTAATTTATATATTAATAAGACTTTCTAATTATTAAGAATTAGCTCTTTTAATTTTAACTTCATATTAATATTTAGTTAATAAAGTAATAAAGTATTAGACTTAGCTTTAAAAAAAGTATATTATAAATATAAATACTATTAAAATAATTTTAACTTTATTTTCTCTTTTAATTTAAATATATCTTTATAAAGATTCTCCTTTTTAGCTTCTTTTTATTTTAATTATTTTTTAATAATCTTATTAATTTCTTAAAAAGTAACTTTACTAATCTATTTAATATTCTCTTACTTAATTACTCTCTTCTATTACTTATTAATACTAATAATACTAATTTTAATTATAATTCTCTTAGTATTAATTATTAATTATTATAATAAGTTAGCTTAGATTATTATTAATTTAATATTAAAGTCTTTTATTAAGAAAGAGAGTATTATATCTTTTAATACTTTATTTATTTTAACTATATTCTTTTTAGTATTATTTAATTATTACTTTTTTAATAAGTAATTTCCTTTTTTAAAGATTTAATCTTTATAAGCTTTCTTTTATTCTATATTTAATTAATTATATTATTTTATATTAACCTAATTTACTAACTTTAAATAATAAAGGCCTTTTAATAAAGATATTAATATTATAATATTATTATTAAAATAATCTTTAGGCCTATTATTAAGTTATTATAAGTAATAATATTTAATATAGATTTTTATATTATACTTTTTAAATTACTTTTTTTTAATAAGTCTTAATATATTCTAAGTTCTAATATTAAATAATATAATTAGTATTTACTATTTATATCTAATATTATAACTATAATATAAGTAATTTATTATTATTTACTTTTATATTTTTTAATAATAAGTCCTTATTTTAAGATTAGGATTTAATAGCTTTATAATTATTAGTATATTTTTAGAATTAGATCTTTATTTATAAAGATATAACTATTTACTTTAGTATTATATAGACTTTTAATTTTAATTACTAATTCTAAACTTACTATTTATTAAATATTCAGTATAAAAATTATATATTCTGTCCTTCCTACTTATACCTTAAGGTTTTAGAGTAAGCTTTATATACTCTTTCTTTTCTATATAGAATCAGCTAGAAGCTAATTACTAAGCATTATAGTAGTAAGTAGCAATAGGTAGTAACTTTTGCCTTTAATATATCTAACACACTCCCTTAGATTCAATAACTTCTTATTAAGTCTAAAGCCCTTCTTTATCCTTCTAGAGCCTCTTCTTAATATCTTCTAATCTAAGTTAATATAAAAAGCAGTTCTATTTTCTAATTAGAAGTGCTTTCATTAGACTATTTATAACTATATCTATTAATTTAATATATTTAATTTAAATTTTCTTTCTTTAAACTTCCTATTTAAACTAATAATTATAAATATTAATATACTATAACTTAGTCTTTAAAGTAACTATCTTAATTATTATAAGATTAATAGTCTAAGTATTATTATAATTAATTTAAATAATTAAATTATTTAGTTAAACTATTAGCTCTTTAAGTAATTAGCTTATAAAAAGAGATTCTTTAGTTACTTATATAAAAACTAAGAGCTCTACTTCTATTATTAATATTATAATTATATCTTATTTACTAATTCTCTATTTAATTAGTCTATTAAATAGCTTAATAGTATATATTTATAAGCTCTTCTAATTAATTATATTATTAATAAAAGAGGTATTACTAGTAATACTAAGACTACTAAGCTTTCTAAAAGATAGGGCTAGGTTCTTTATATATAAGAAGTAGTGAATAATATAATTAGCCACTTCTTAGTATATTTAGCTTAGATTAATAAAGAATCTTACTAATCTAGAGATAGTAAAGGCTATATTAGGTCAGGTGTTGACTATAATGTAAAAGATTGATCCAATCTTATATTAGTATTATTAAATCTCTATTAGGATTACTAGCCTTATTATAAGCTAGAGTTCTAACTGAGTTATTAGTATTATAGCTATTCTTTTATTAGCTAGATTTATAATTTTCTTAATATAAGCTATTTAAAATAGCTAGATCTTCTTTATAAGTTAGTTTTATATAACTTCTATTTTAAAGAACTATTATATAGGGTTATTACTTATTAGTTTATATTTTAATTAGAGTTTTCTAATTAGGTCCTTAGCCTTATTTTCTTATGCCTTCTTATAGGCTAGAATGATATTATTAATATAAATAAAGAAGAGGATTCCTTCTTTTCTAAAGTAGTAAGGCTTATATAAAACTAGCTTATAGCTTAGTTTTAAAAGAGTTTTAGAAAGCTCCTTTTACGATAATAAAGAGAAGACTCTTAGTCTATATAAAGCTTTATTAAGCTTTAGAATAGTTCTTACTTTCTTATAGCCTAGAGGCATTTATATAAAGATATCTTAATTAATTAGAGTATATATAAATACATTAATTATATTATATTAAACTATTTCTAGATTAAATTTTATTATAATAATTATTAAAGTCTAAAAGGACTTTTTAATTAAAATAGCTATATATATATCTTATAGCTTCTCTTTTACTTATTAATCTCTTTAAACTACTAATCAGGCCTTATATTTTTAAAAGTAACTGTATTTATCTATTTTATAAATATATACTTATATATAGCCTAAGACCTATTAATTAGATACTTAAGAGTCCTTAGCTTAGATCTTAGTCTATAATCTTATTTCTTTATAACTTTAAAAATAGATTTCTTTAGCCTTTTAAAAGAGGTTTTTTAATAAATATCTTATAAGATCTTAATACTTTATTAATATTAAAAGTAATATATTTCTATATACCTTTACTCCTTTATAGATCTTTTATTTTATTAAGGTTTATATAAAAGATTTAGTTTTAACTAAAAAAGCTACTTATTATATAATAGTTCTATTCTTTTATTCTAATATATTTTAAAGTAATTATATAAATAGAGTAAATAATAGTATATCTAGAAGTATAAGGAAGTCTTTATATTCTACTCTCTTTACTTATAAGATTTCATTAATTATTACTATAAGATAGTTTAGTATGAGTTTATCTTCTTCTTTAGAAAAAGCCACTTTAATAGAGTTTTTAGTCTTTAACTAATTAATCAGTTCGTCTTATTAAAGGGATGCAATTCGTGCGATTTCTTCTAGGTCTGCTTTTAAAAGGTCATCTTTAAAGCTTTCCCAGTCTCTATTATAACTCTTATCTTTATTAAAAATGACATTTTAAGTACTTACTATTTAATTAATCGTAAGGACCTAGATCCTATAGATATTTAAAGATCTATATCTGACTAAAAAGCCGATCTATCCTTTTAGCTTAAGCTATATCTTATAATTAAGCTTTTATTATACTTTAGAGATTATAATATAGGCTTTATAACTAAATGCCCTTAGATATATTTAGTTAGGCTATTTTACTAGTTATAGAATTCTTCTAGCTATTATTATTATAATATATAGTTAATTATATAGTATTTTCTAGTCTGATTTATAATTTAGTATTTAGTTATATAAATAAACTGCTATTTTACTAATTTCTAGCTATAATTAGTAAAGGAGCTTAGAGCCTATTTATATAGCTCTTTCTTTATCTTTAATCACACTTCCTAAGTATTTAATACTACTATTTTATACTTAGTTATATAATACTAAGGGCTTAATAGTAATAGCTCTATTCTATATAAAGTTTCTAACTTATAGTTTAACCTTTATAATCTTATTATTATATTTAATAACTTTAATCTTAATATTATATTAAACTTCTAAGTATTTAAAAAAAGATTTAAAGACTATAATTATAGCCTCTATTATTTAAAATATAAAGTAATAATCCTAAATATAACCCATTAATTAGTAAGTAATATCTATAAAATATAGCTACTTATCCCTTTTTTATAGTTATAGAAATTAATAGTAATGCATTTACTAGCTCTTTAGTCAGACTGTCTTAAAGCCTATCTGACTTATCTCTTAATCTTTAATAGGCTATAAGCATTATATTTAATTATTATTAGTCTTTAAATTTATATCCCTTAAGATACTAAGATAAGGTATTTAAGAGCTTATAGTCCTGAATGCTCTAAGTAATTATACTAATATATAGCTTCTCCTACTAAGAGAGCCCTCTTTATATATAAGGTGAACTTATAAGCTGCTTAAGCTACTAGAATTATCTCTACTAATTAGTATATAATAATATATTAATTATATAAGTCCTTAATTATATAAGCAATTATCTAATTAGAATAGTAGAGGGTTATTAGATCTTAGCTATTATTCTAATAGAATCCTTTCTTCTATAGCTAATATAAGGAGACTAGAATTATAAGAAATTAAAGATAGTAAGCTATATCTTTAAATAATAGTACTTAAGTTCTTATTAGCCTAACTATTATTATTTTATATTCTAAAATTAATAACTTTTAGTTACTTAATTAGATAAAGTCACTTAGAAGGGCTAGCTAGAGACTAGTTAGTTAATTAGGGTTATTTATAATTAAGATTATTATTCTAAGGTCTAGGATTTAAGATTTTTATAAACAATAGTTATTACTCTAAGTAATAAATATAGTATTAATTTTAGTAATAAGCTAGTTATATAGTTATTAATTAAAGATATCTTTAATAGCTTATTTTAATAAGATCTTAGATTTCTTTTAAATAAGAGCTTTTACTTATATCTATAGGTCTAAGTCTTCTTTAAAGGCTTTTTTTACTTTTATTTAAAAATTTTCTTAAGGCCTAAACCCTCTTTAAGCTATATTTAGAAAAATATAAAAGCATTTCTTAAGGACATAGGGTAGGCCATATACTAAGCATTTATCCTATTCTTTAAGAAGCTTTTAGCGCTTTATCCTTTACTCTTCTTTCTTTAGAAAATAGTACTAACTTTTAATAATATAAATATTCTCTAGTTTATTATCCTAAGGGTCCTCTTTAGTAAAGCTTATAAAGAATGCACTTTAGAAGAAATTTCCTATATAACTTAAGCTTTATAAGGCCTCTGTATTTTTAAGCTTATTTTAAAAGGCATTTATTAGATTTTAATAAATAAGAGATTTATTTTAAATTAAGTTTTATTAGCTAATTTTATAAGCTACTATTTAAATAAGAAGTTATAAAAAGATATTAAAGAAGTTATATACTTAAGAGCTATAAAAGAGGGTCTTAAGGACCTTTTATTACTATCCTTTAGCTAAGGCTTCTTCTTACTTTTTTAACTATTTAAATACTTAAGTTATAATCTTTAAAGGTATTTTTATAAGGATTAAATATATATTTTAAGCATTTTATATTTTATTTACTTCTAACTTCTTATACTAAGTATAAAGATTATAATACTATTTATAGATTAACTTATATAGTTAATAATAGGTCTAAATATAACTAAGAAAGATAGTTTAAATAATCTAATTTTAGAGGATTTTTAAAGATTTCTTCTATCTTTTTAATAACTTTTCTTAAAGCTAATAGAAAGAAAGGTCTTATTAAAAGCTCTTCTAACCTTATTTAATTAAGTTAGATAGAGACTATATTCTATTAATTATCTTCTATATATTATCTAAATTAGACCTTTTAGTCTTAAGTATTTTTAATTAAATAGTCCATTATACTACTATTATCTTAGTATATTTATATCTTCTAATATTTAGGAAGGCCAGTTCCTCTTTAAAGAAAACCTTCTTTTTAAAGTACTATTATAGACTTAGAAGGTTAACCTAAAGAAGAAATTTATACTCTTAGTCTAAGAAGTCCCTAGGTTTTATAAGAGTAGTTATAAGACCTTCTTTCTAGGATTTTCTATATAGTATTATAAATATAATAGAGGGATTCAAAAAGATATTAAAATGGGTTAAAGTAATAAGACTCTTAATTATTAAATATTAGGGTGAAAAATTATGTCTTCTGTCCTTCCTGCCTATGCCTTAAGGTTTTAGGGTAAGCTTTATATACTCTTTCTCTTCTATATAGAATCAGCTAGAAGCTGATTGCTAAGCATTATAGCAATAGGTAGCAATAGGTGGCAACTTTCGCCTCTGACATATCTAACACTATTATATAAAAATAGTAAAGCTTTTCTTTATTAAGTAGTTTATTTATATTAATTAAGTTCTTATTAAAAATTAGTAATTATAATTTAAATCTTAAAGAAGAAACTTTCTTTAAGACTTATCTTTTTCTAATTTAGAAAATGATTTATTTAATTTATTAAAAATTATAATAATAATTATTTACCTTACTTTTTTAGCTTTAATATAAACTTTATTTATTTTACTTCCCTTTAAATACTCTTAGTAAGTATAATTAACTTTTTTATATTTAAAGTACTTCTTTTTTTAATTAGCTTATAGACCTTTAGGTCTTTAAAAGTCTATTTACTATTAATCTTAGTCTTTAAGTATTTAAATATTAAAATTACTAACTTTTTAATATCCTTCTTCTTAGTAATAATACTATTACTTTTATTAATCTAATATACATAATAAGCGAGTATAACAGATAAGAGTATACAATACTTAAACTTTATACTTTAAAGAATAATTTTTAAAAAACTCTTAAAAATTAAATTTAAGCTAAAAATTACTAAAAACTAGGAATTATATTTATTAAGTGAGAATATATAAGATATAAATTTCTCGAATTTTATATATTTTTCTTTTTCAACTTATTAAGAAAAGATCTATTCATACTATGTACTTTATTATATCTAGCTTAATAAGCTATTTAAAATTATAAGAAAAATATATTTATTATATTATAATATACTAAGCTAAGAAAATATTACTTATATAAGCCTAATAATTTTTATTATTAGTTTTAAGTTATTTAAAGTAGGTTATTTTTTATTATATAATGCATTATTATATTCACTTATTTATTATACTCACTTATTATATATAACGTATGTATCACCCGTGCGTCGCATCCAACCATGCGTCATACCTATACTATACACTTAAAATAAAAAACCTTAATTTTCTAAAAGGTTATATATAATTATAGGATTTTTAAAAAAATTAATTTTAGATATTTAACTAAGAAGTTAATAAGTTAGTAATTTCTTAAAATTTTTAAAAAAATTATTAAGCTAGTTATAAATAAAAATAGTAAAAAGTATAGTGCGAATTTAATAGTACTAGCGCTATTAATATATAAAACTTAAAAGAATTCTTAAAAATAAATTATATTATAAATAATTTAATTTAAAAATCCTACCTATTTTAGGCTTAATTTTAATTTTTTAGGATTTTTTAAAAATTGCGATTTAAGGTGAAAATCTTACTGCAACGCATGGTTAGATGCGATGCATAAGTAATATATACGTTATTATAATTTATTAGTCTTTTTATTATCTTTTTTTATTAAAGTCTTTATATAGGCCTCTTTTATTATTATAATATTATTAAATACTATTATAAAAGTATTAAAGCTTACTTCTTTAATAAAGTATTATATAATTATAATATATTTTATCTTTATTAATACTTTATTATAAAACTCTTCTTTTTAATCCCTTTTAAAGATCTTAATATTATTTACTATAATTAAAAACTTAATATAGAAACTATACTAATTACTATTAATATAATATCTTAAGGCTTTAAACTCTTCTTATACTTTAATCTTCTTATTCTTATTTTAAAAGAGGATTATTAAAGCTTAAAAGATATTTTTAATAGTTTTAAAAGTATTTTCTTTTATATTCTTAAGTATATAAAAGTATAAATAGATAATTATAATACTTTTATAATAATTAAAAATATAATATATTTTATTCTCTTTTTTAAAATAGTTTTATAAATTATTATATTATAGCTTATATTTAGCTTTAATAAGCTAGTTTTTAAAGTCTAATTCTTTACTATTATTAAACTTAAATAAATTACTTTCTTACTTTTAATATAATTTAATCTTAATTATTATCTTACTCTTAAGAAGTATATCTTTATAAAAAGAAATAATATATTATATTACTTTTAATTATATAAATTCTTTATTAATTTATATTATTTTAATATAAGCTATTACTTTAATTTTAATTATTTTATTATACTTTTTAATAAATTATTTAATTATTTTAATATATTTATTATATAATTTAATAAGTTTATTTTATTACTTTTTAATTATAAATTATTTAATAAAATTATAAATTATTAAAGCTTATATTTTAAAGTATTTTTAAATTATTAATTTAATATTATTAATATTAATTAAAAGGTTTTTAAATCTTTTATTTTAATCTTTTATATAAACTATAAATTAATTATTATTTATAATCTTATAAATTTAAATATTTAAACCTTTTTTAATAAAATCTATTATAAATTATATAAAAAGTCTAATAAATATCCTTTTATTATTTTTTATATTAATAATTCCTTTACTATTCTTATTTATAAACTTAATAAAATATTATTAGACCTATTAATAAAAAGAATTCTTTTAATATATTTTATTAATACTTTCTTTATTAATACTTTATATATTTAATTTAGAATTCTTAATTATATTAATTATTAATTAGTTTTAATTAATAATAATTTACTATTTATACTTAATGTACATAATAAGCGAATGTCCCAAACAAGCAAGTATCCCACTTATACTATATAGCTAAAAGTACACATTTTAGATTTTCTAAAACGGGCTATTTAATTAGTAAATTTCTAAAGAATTAATTTTAAGCTTTTAAGAAAAAAGCTTATAAAATAGTATTTTCTTTATATTTCTAACTAATTTATTAAGCTAGTTATAAATAAAAATAGTATAAAAAACAGTGCGAATTTTATACTGCTAGCGCTATAGGTATATATAACTTAAGAAAGCTCATAAGGATAATATATGTTATAATTAAGCTATATTTAAAACTATAGCTATTTTAGGGTTAGTTTGAGTTTTTAAGAATTATTTTAAAATCGCGATTTAAAGTGAAAATCTGAGTGAGACACTCGCTTGTCTGGGACATTCGCTTATCATGTACGTTATATCTTATTATAAATAAGTAAATCTATAGTTAGATCTAATATAATAATTCACTTTATATTAATATATATTAAAATTAATTAAAATATAAATAAAAAGAATAAATAATTATAGTATAATATTATAGGCTAAGTAATATTAACTTAAAAAGTAATATTATTATATTATAAGAATACTATAATAAAGAGGAAAGAGAAAAAGCAGGTAAGTATGTAGATATATAGATACATTAATAGTCCCTGTAGCCTGCTCTGTGCGTTCTAGTTATATATTGACCCCACTCTGGGTCTAGCACTCTAGACGCTCCTGTTATATAGCCAGACCCTTACAGGCCTGAACTTCCAGCCCAGCCAGTACTAAATCCACTATAGGAAATAGCCTTATTATACTACAGCCTACACTTTAAAGCCCTTAAGAATAGGTTTCTTAAAGATAGTTATTATATTATAAGACTAGCTAAAGAAACAGACTATACACTTATTTATAATAAGAGATATACTTAGCTAAAAGAAATAAGTAAATATTTACTATATATAATTAGACTAAGTATTAACTTAACTATAAGTCTTACTATAGAAAGTTAAATTAAGGCCTTAATTAATAGTTATAAAATTAAAAAGATAAAGACATTAAAATAATTATATAAAGTAATTATAGTTTATAATCTTAATTATTAAATAGTCTATTTTAAAGTCCTTTAGTTAAAAAACCTTCTAATAGTCCTTAATTACTAGCTCTATATAAATTTATGTATAAATTATAATTATAATTTATATAAAGAATTTAATAATAGAAATCAGCTTTTAAGTTTATAACTATAACTATAGCTTTAAATAGTAAGTACTAGCTTTATATTATTATAATAAGTAACTAACCTAACTATTTATATAACTAACTTAAGTCTTTATTAAAGAAATAAGTAGAAATTCCTAGAATAGGAATAGTAGCTATTAGAGTAGAGCTACTATTATAAGAGGTTAGTTTAAAAGGTCTATTAGCTTAAAGCTATAACTGCGATCTAAGACCGGATTATTAATCAGCCAGTACGTATTATCCTCTAAGTGTTTATAGTAGCTATAATAATTAATGTAAATAAAACTATTATTATTATATATATTAACTGCCTGGCTAGGGAGCAGTTAGGAAGCTATAGGGATAAAGAGAACGCATTATATAAAGAATTAGCTTATATTCTTTTTAAATGTACTATCAGTCACTCCTTTATACTATAGCCTAGTAGGGGGAGTGTGAGGCGCTGATCCTAAGTGTAGGCTTATAACAGTTAAAGGAATAGCTATACCTAGCCTATTTAATTATAATATTATTAATATAATTTAAAATTAACTATATAATATATTTATTAATATATATTTAAATAAGAATTAAATTTAAATAATTAATATAAAATTACTTTTAGTAAATAATATTATTAAAGTTATAGTCCTTAGTAGTATATACTTAGAGAGGGGTTAGAAGTTAAATAGTAAAAAAAAAAATAACTAATAGTAAATAATAATATAAAGGCTTAAAACCTAAGCCTAAAGTAATAATAACTTAGAATAACTAGAGTTTTTACTATATTAGAGTATAAGCCTTACTATCTTAATTAACTATTTAAAATACATTAAGCAGCTAGAAAGCTAAATAAAAAAGCTAAATAAAAAAGCTAAATAAAAAAAGCTAAATATTAAAAAGCAAAATCATTATATAATAAAAGCCTTATAAGGGTTTATTATATTCTAAGTGTAATATATATAATAAGCATACAGTACATCTAAGTATATAGCATACTTTTCCTAACCTTTAATATAAGAACTTAAATAAAAATATAATATAGTATTTAATTAATTAAAACTAATTACTATACTCTTCCTTAGATATCTTAATAATAACCTAATAAGTCCTTATATTATAATCAGTCTTTCTATAAGTTCTATAATGCCTTTCCTTTAGTCACACTAACCCTTTTTAACTACTACTTTTTAATAATTTAGCATATACTTATATATTAATATCTATTTAATTAATTACTTCCCTTCCCTTTTCTATAGTTATTTTCTCTTTATTTTATAAGTAGGTTCTTTTTACTTTATATTACTTACTAAAGGTCTTATTTACCTATTAAAAGATCTAGTTCTTAGACTTTAATAATACTATTTAATATATTATTACTTTTTTTCTTTTAAAAAATAACTTAAGTATTTTAAAGATAGATACTAAAGAGCTATTCTAATACCTTCTTATTTATCTTTTAAAGTATTTAGACTATAAGCTAGTCTTAGTATAGTCTTTAGAGTCTTTAAGACCTAAGGGTTAGAAAGGCTAATATCCTCTTTAGCTAGTATTAGAGTTTATAGTTATATATTAAGCTTTAATATAATATTTTCTAAGTCTAAAGGAGTAAGCCTAGCCTTTTAAAAACCCCTTTTAATATTACTTATTATTATAATAGTTTAATAAATAGTATAAAAGGCTAAGAAGAACTTAGTCTTTAAAATATAAGTTATAGAATATCTAATTAATTACTTAATTTCTTAACTATAGGCTTTTTTAAATAGCTTAAAGCACTTAATATTAAAAGACTAAAATAAATAAGATAAATAAAGTAATATATAAAGTATAATAATATAATTCTCTTTATAATATTTTTTAATATTAATTAAATAATAACTTTTATATTTATTAAAGATTAAAAGATAATAATAATTAATTAATTAATTCTTTATATATTAATTAAAGTATTTAAATTATTAAAGACTTATTTTATTATTAGTTTAGCTATTTAAAGTTATTATAATAACTTAATTATTTAAGAAATTACTTTTTTAGTATTAATTAGTAAGATAATATTAATTTATAATTATAATAAATAGTTATATTATTTAGCCTTCTATATTAATTATTTAAATAATTATAATCTATTCTTAGTTTTTAAATTAGACTAATTTTAGATTTTTATATCTATTTATACTTATAATAATTATTCTATTTATAATTATACTTATTATAAAGCTAGTTTTATTAAAATTAGAAATATTAATTAAGTTAATATTATATTTTATAATTATATTCTTTATAAATTTAAACTAATTATAAATAATAATTAGATTTTTATATTTAGCTCTTTAATAGTTATATTTATAAAAAAAACGCATTTTAAGCTCTTAATATTACTTAATAAAATTAGAAGTCTAATGCTTACTAATAGGTAATGTATTATAATTAGTAAGTAATTAATTAACTATTTTTTTAATATTATATAGTTATAAAGGAAATCCTTATAAATCTAGATTAAGAATAAACTAAATAATAATCTATTCTTCTAGGTTAGATAGGTAATGCGATTTTAAGATCTAATTATATTAAGATTAAATACTATTCTATTAGTAATAAAGCCTTTACTTTTTAATATTATAAGTACTAGTAGCGCTTTAAATACTTAATTTTAGGTCATTTTAAAGGGCTTAAAGAGTAAAAAGGGTTTTTACTTTAGTATTTAACTATAATATATTAAGTAATTAAGAAATATATATTTAAATAAAAAGATAAGAGTTTTTAAGGAAAATGCGCTGCATACTTGGATATACTATATGCTTATTATATACATTATTATAATTTTAAGTTATAATTTAATACTTTATAATTCTTATATTATAATTTAAAATGACTCTTCTTAATTAAATAAATAATATAATATATATATAATACATTATATAATAGCTTAATAGACCTTTATTAATATTAATATATAAGAATTGTCTTATATATATATTAACTAAAAGAATTAAAGAAGATTAAAGCTTACTTCTTAATATATAAAAAGTATCTTATTTATTTAGCTTAGAATATATAATAAAGGTTAAATTTAATTAATTTAATTATAAAAGGCTTATTTAATTAATAATCTTTAATTACTATATCTTCTAAAAGAACCTATTCTTATAAGCTTTATTAAATAAAGATATAATTTAATGGATTAAGATAGAGTAAGTCTTATTAAAAGAATTAATTTAAAAAGAGAAATAAAAAGAAATAACAATTATTAATAATGCCTTTTTTAATAATCTAAAGAGCTATAATATATAAGTTATATAATCGCTATTAAAACCACTATTCAGACTTTTGTTTCTGCGCTACTGCGTTTCTATATTACGTGTTTACATTGCTTGAGTTATCTTAAGACGAAGGACTCGATTGATTGGTCGACCTAGTTATAGATAGACTCTTATCCCTCCTCCCTTAACCACTAGGAACTAACCTTCCTCCGCCAAATCCTTTAACCCATCGCAGTCAATATCAGAGGCGACTGCAGCAGGATTCCCTTAGTTTCTAATACAGTCATTAGTCATTTTATGCGTTAATAATAGCCACGTTTCTTATAACTTGCATTATCCACCCTTCATTAATATTAGCTAGTGACTTGAAGAATGCTATTTCTTCTAGGGATATTTTAGATGCTGGCTTTACTACTAGTCGCCTTAAGAAGTATCGTTCGTTTTTAATCCAGTTCTTAAATCATTAGTTACTTCTAAAGAGGCACAGTCTTAAGAATACCTTAGTCTTAAAGATCGCTAAAGCGACTTACTTACTATTAAAGAGTTATTAAGTCTTAATAGTTCTAGTTTCTTTAAGACTATATCTTATTACTATAGCCTTTAGCTTATTAAAAGTTTCTATATCCTTACTAAGCTTAGTATTTAGGTTATATATAAAAAGAGTATAGTAATTATTAAAATCTAAATTACTAAGAGTATAGAGTGTGTTATACTAAATGTTCATTATAGTATTTGTTATAGTTAGTCTCTAATAAGCTAAATTATAATATAATTAGAATTATAAAGAGCTGAATTGCAACTTAGAACTGTGACGAGCTTGGAATGCAATGAATGCAGAGCCCTCACAGGGCTTTTATCGCATAACGATTTTGCTTTCCAACATCTAGCTTTTCTATTTAGCTTTTCTATCTAGCTTTTCTATCTAGCTTTCCAGCTGCTTAACGCATCTCGAAGGGTTAATTAGGATAGTAAGGCTTATACCCTAATGCAGTAGAAACTCTAGTCATTCTGAGTTACTATTGCCTTAGGCTTGGGTTTTAGGCCCTCACACTATTATTCACTATTGGTTATTTTTTTTTTTTTTTTTTTTACTGTTTAACCTCTGGCCCCTCTCTGAGTGTGCGCTGCTAAAGGACTATAACCTTAATAAGTTATATAATTATAAGCTAATATTATACTAATTAATATATAGCTAAAGAAGTAATAATTATATTAGAAATTAAAGGAATCTTATTATAGTTACTTTTAATATTAATTATAATAAGTTAAAGGATTTAGTAAAGGAAGGTTTTAAGTTTTAAAAAAGGAGGGATAAGAGTCTATTTATAATTAAGTTAATTAATTAATTAAGTCTTTTATTTTAAAATAACTTAAGTAATATAAATACATAATATAGAAATATAATAGTATAGAAATAAAAGTCTGAATAGTGGTTTTAATAATTATTATAACTTATGTTAATTAGGCTATGACCTAGTTATATATACTAATAGTACTCTCACTTTTCACTCTAATTATATACAGATTACTTAGAATATTAAATAATCTAAATAATTTAAAATCACTAATATTACTAGATAATCCTAATGATCTAACTTATACTATAACTATATAAATACTTAAAAAGTATATATTTAATATAAGTAGCTCTTTAGCTATTAATATAACTTAATTACTTTAATTTACTCTAATTACTATATATTATTATATATTAATTATTATTTAATATAATATTATAATTATTACTTAGTAAGTATAACCTAACTATTCTATTAATATAAACCTTAGTCTATCCTTTAAGAACTCTTTTTAAACTACTCTATATTATATATAGGTTAGCTTAAGAATATAACTATTATATATTAATAGCTCTTATTTAAATAGTTATTTTATATATTAAGTAATATTTAATGAATTATAATAGTACTTACTATACTTTTTAGTAATATGCTCTTATCTAAAGGTAAGGCTTTAGTACTTCTTAAGGATAGAGATAGTAATAAATATATAAATGCTTTTAATAATAAGTATAAAGAGGAATTTAAAGAACTTTATATAGAGAATAATAACTCTTTATAGGACTTATTAAGCTTTTAGCTCTAAGAGTATATACTAATACTATATAAAAAGAAGAGAAGTATTAGAATAATAAATGCTTTAAATAGTTATATATATAACTTTAGGCCTTATTAAATAACCTTATTATAAATATAATTATTATAGCTATAGAATAGAAGATTATTAAACTTACTATTAAACTAATTTAAATTAAAAATAATTAGAAATAATAAGTAGTTTAATTTATAAAATATAAATAGTATATTATTATAGTATATATTTATAATATTAGAAAAACTATTAAATCTAAATAGTTACTTAAGTTTAATAAAAACCTTAAAAAGCTATAAAAATACCTTACTAACCTTAAATCTTACTATATATACTACTTATTACTATTTATAAATAACTTACTTAAAGTATAATATACTATAAAAAGGCTAAAAAGTAAAGTAACTTAAAACTATAGATTAATTCTAAAAGACTTTATAATCTAAGCCTTAAATTAGTAAAAGCTTAAAATAACTATAATATTTAATAACGTATGTGATAAGCGAGCGTCGCACTCTGATTTTCACCTTAAATTATAAAATTTAAAAAATTCTTGAAAATTCAAACTAACCTTAAAATAGTTAAGATTTTTTACCTAGCTTATTTATAAAATATATTATTTTTAAGAATTTTTCTAATCTATATATACTTATAGCGCTAGTAGCATAAAGTTCGCACTGTATTTTAAACTATTTTTATTTATAACTAGCTTAATAATTTTTAAAAAAATCTAAAGAAAATACTAGCTTATTAACTTTTTAATTAATTATTTTAAATTAATATCCTAAAAATCCTAAAGCTATATTGGCTATTTTATAAAATTTAAAGTTTGGAGTTTTAAGTATACAGTATAGGTGCGACGCTCGCTTGTCTGCAACGCTCGCTTATCACATACGTTAGTTTTAATAAATATAAATAATTACTAATTAATAATTATAGTAAATAAAATAAGAAATATAATATATTTAATATAATTAAGAAACTTAAGTAAATAAAGATAATATTTAAATACTTCTTAGAATTCTAATATATAATAATAAAACTTAATTAATTAAATAAAAACCTTATTAATAAGTTCTATTAGAACCTAAAGAATAATATTAAAGATAAACTTATTAAAAATATAGATCTACTTATAGACTTTACTTAATATACTAAACTTACTATTATAATTAATAACTAGCTATTTAAATAATGAATAGAAAAATGAAATATTAGTAATAATAATAGTAGTTAGAAAAGAAAGAATTATATTAATTAAGGAAAATTATAAACTTCTAATACTTCTTATAATATTCTAATAAGACTTATAGAACTTAGAGTAATATAATAATAATTCTAATAAGAAGAGAAAACATTTAAATACTATAATTATAATAAGCTAGAATACTTCTTATATAATTATAAAAAACCTAAGAAAGTAAAGAAACTATTTAAGCCTATTACTATACTTACTTATAGTATTAATTTAGTTAAGAAGGAAGACGATCTTCTTACTTAATCTATTAATATAATCCGAAGTGATTATAATAGATAATTTAATAGAGTATAGTAAAGCTAAGACTGGATAGAAGACTTAAAATATAAAGATATACCCTAAGGAAGGCTAATTAGTAGTACTAACCCTAAGGATAAATAAATAGAAGAAGAAAAGAAAAGGAGGAAGCGTAAATATTAGTATTAGTAAGTATAAAGAAAAGAAGATAACCTTAAAGTATATAAATAATAATTAAAGCTAAAGCAAGAAGCTGCTTAATATTACTAAGAAAAAAAAGAAAGAGAAATAGAATAAAAGATTAAGAAAGAAGTAATTAAAAAATAAAAACCTATTTCTAAAAGATAAGTCTTCGAGTACTCCTTTATTATACTTTGACTTAATAAAGAAATATATACTATTACTATAGTCTAATAACTTAAGTAATTACTAATATAAATAAAAGATTTTAATAAGTTTAATATTCTTAATTAATAGTCTAATTACTAATAGGCTAATAAAAGATAATTTACTATATTAAATAGTAATATAATATATAATTATATTATATAATAACCCGCTTTCTAACTATAAGTTAGTATAGAATAAGATATATACTAAGCTAAAGAGACTAAGTATAATATTAAAAATAAAGATATCCTTATACTAATAGATAAATATCTAGAATTAAATAATAAACTCTAAAGTATTACTTTAAAAGAATAAGATATATTAATATATATAATAGAAGATATTTAAATTAAATAGCTTACTAAAGAAATATAAGACTTTATAAAAAAAGCAGATATTTATATCTAAGCTCTATTTTAAAATAATAAATAAAACTTATAAAACCTAGCTAAATAATAGCTTAAAGAAGACAATTCTTAAGTATACTAAGAATATTAGAAATATAAGGAAATCTTATAGGCTTTATATATTTACTAAGAATATATTATATACTTTATAAAAAAGCTTAAATAAGACTATTTTCTAATATAAGTAAATAGTTAATTAATAATAAAACTCTATAAAATAAAAGATATAAAAGACTACTAAGTATAAAAGTAATATAAGAATCTAAAGATTATATAGTTTATAGAATATAATATAGATTATTTTATAAATTACTAATATTTTAATACTAATTTTATTAATTATTAATAGTCTAAGTATTATATATATATATAATAAAGTTAATATATAGTATAAGTATAATTATAAATAGATATTTTAATCTTTATAAAATAGAATAATAGAAAGTATAAAAAACTCTTAATACTATTTATAATAGAGTAATAAATAGATATAAAGCTAAAGAAAGTAAAACCCTTTAAAATAAGAGCTTTATATATAACTAAAAGTATATAAATAATATACTAATACTTAGAAATATAAGTATAAATTAAAAGAAACTAATTACTTATTTTAATAAATAGTAATATAGAATTTAATTATATTTACTTTATAGTAATAAATATATTAAAACTCTTATAAAAAGATAAAGTGAATTTATATAAAGTATAGAATCTTAAAGGATCCTCTTTTAATTATAATAATAAAAGAATAATTAAAAAGCTTAATTATCTTAAGGTTTTTATAAAAAGATAAAATAAAGAAATCGTATTTAATATAATATTTATTATATATTATACTTTAATTTTAAAGTATTTATAATTAAAATGAATTAATTTAATAATAAACTAAAAGACTAAATAAATTTTAATAATATTAATAATTACTGTTCTTAAGAATTAGATTTAGATAATAATATAAGATTTTAAACTCTAATTAATAATAGTATTAGTAAAGTATTAATAAAAGAAATAATAAAAACTTTCTTTAAAATATAAAATATAAATATTATAAAACTTAATAAAGTAAGATATACTATACTATTACCTTTATATAAAGCTAATTAATAAAGTTTAATAAAGATCTTATAAAAATAAATAAATAAATAAAAATAAATAAAAGACTAAAAAATATATTACTTAATTATATTTATAAAAAACTATTTATTAAAGAATTAAAAATAGATTTATTTAAGTATAGTAAATAGGATTATAAAATTATATTAAAAGAAAGAACCTTACTTAAGTTCTTTAAACTTTATAATCTTAATAATATATAATTATAAATACTAAAAGAATACTTTAAAAATATATTAAAAAAAGGATATATTAAAATATTAAAATCCTCTATAAAATACTTAATTATATTTATTTTAAAGAAGAATAAAAAACTCTAATTAATTATAGACTATTAATAGCTAAATAATATTATATTAAATGACTAAATACTATTACTTTTAATTACTAAATTAAAAGATTATTTTTATAATAAGAAATAGTTTATAATACTTAATTTAAAAAATGCTTATAGTTTAGTCTATATAAAGCTTAAAGATAAATAAAAAACTATATTTAGAATTAAGCTTAAACTATTTAAATATTTAGTAATATTCTTTAGACTTATAAATATATTAATAATATTTTAATAAATAATTATTAATATTTTAAGAGAATATATTAATATCTTTATTATATATTACTTTAATAATATTTTAATTTTCTTAAAGATAAAAGAAGAATATATAATATATATATATATAATTCTATAAAAACTATAAGATATAAAATTACTTATAGAATTAATAAAAAGTAAGTTCTATATATAAGAAGTAAACTTTCTTAAATATACTATTTAATTAAATAAGATCTAAATAAATAAAAAGAAAATCAAAGCTATTAAAGATTAGCTAAAACTAGATAAGAGTATTAAAGAAGTATAAAGCTTTTTAAGATTTACTAATTATTATAAAAGGCTTATTTATAGATTTAGTAAAATTATAATACTTTTAATAGAACTTATAAAGAAAGATATAGACTTTAGATAAAATATAAAGGCTTAGAAAGCCTTTAATAACTTAAAATAAGCTATTCTTAGTAAACCCATTTTAATAATATTTAACTTAAGATAATTAATTAAATTAAAAACTAATATTTCTAACTTTATATTAAGAGTCTAGATTAAATAGTAAGATAATAAAAAGAATTTATATTTAATTATATTCTATTTATATATATTAATAAGAGTAAAACTTAACTATTCTATTTATAATAAAGAATTTATAATAATATTTAATTCTTTTAAAGAATTCTAATATTACTTTTTAAGAAGCGAATATTAAGTTACTATTTATATAGACTATAAGAATATCTTATACTTTACTATTATATAAAAGCTTAATAGAAGATAACTTTATTATATAGAATACTTATTAGAATTTAATTATATTATTATTTATAAAAAAGGTTTAAAGAATAGATAAGCTAATATAATAAGTTAATAACCTGACTTTAAAATAAATATACTTAAGGCTAATAAGTAAATATTAGCCTATACTTTTAAAGAATACTTTAAATAGAAATATATTATAATTATAAGTAAGTTATAATTATTAGAAGATTTACTAGAATGACTATAGAAGACTGAGTAAAGCTTTAAATAATGAATATATAATGAATACTTAGTTCTAAAAGAATTACTATAATAAGAAGGAAAAGTAATCTTAATAGGATTATAAGGATCTTAAGTAATTACTTATTTCTATTAGAATAATTATTATAAGAACTTATAGACTTTAGTTAAAAAACTCTATTAGTATTTCTATAATAACTTTATAAAAGCATATATTAATTATATAATATAATATAAATAATACTTTATAGACTTCTTAAAATAATATATAAAAGAATATTAAAAGATAGATAACTATTAAAACTATAAACTTAATAAAGTATAAAAAAGACTTAAATAAATTAATAAACTTAATAAAATAGTTTAAATTATAATAATAGTATTATAATAGATAGTTTATAAATAGATATAAAAATATAATTAAATATATAAAATAGATAGAGTAATAAGAATACTTTACTTAATTTTTAAATTATAATTTAACTTATAAAGATTATAAATACTCTTAGAGTTATAAAAATAATTAGTATAAAATATATATAAACTTCTTATATATAGATATTATAGGATTAATAAGACCTTTAAATAAATTAAAATAATACATATATTTCTGAGTATAAAAAGAATAGTTATAAAAGTTATTAAGTCTTATAAATAATATTATAAAATTTAAGTATAATACTATAAACTATATAAAGAATTATAGCCCTTACTAATTATTCAATAATTATAGAACTTTATTATAATAGATTTTATTATAAAATTACTCTTATTAAAAGACCTTATAAGTAGTACTTTTTATAATAGTATTTTTATTATTATAAATAGATTTATAAAATTTTCTTATTTTATATTATACTAAGAGTTAATAGATATTAAGTAATTTACTTACTTATTCTTATAGAATATTATTAGTATATATAGCTTATTAATAAAAATCCTAAGTAATAAAAGACCTTTATTTATATCTAAGTTTTAATAAGCCTTAATAGTTTAATTAGAATTAAACTATTAATTTATAATAGTATTTTAACTCTAGATTAATAAATAAATAGAATATATAAATTAAGTATTTAAATAGTACTTATAATATTATATTAATTATAAATAAAATAATTAAATAAAAAAGCTATTTATAATATAATTAAGCTATAATATTATAATTAATAAAAGCATTAGGCTTATATTATACTATATTAATTTCAGATTTATATTAAATATATATTAATAATAGTATAATAGAATTATTAATTTAAAAGTAATCCTAATATTAAATTAATTAAAAAATCTTTATAAAGAAATAAAACCTAAACTTAAATTTATATAAGGATAAATAAAAAAAATACTATAATTAAAAAAGGCTAAAAAGACTATTCTTTTTAAAAAGAGATTTAGTTTTATTAATAATAAAAAACCTATTAATAAATAGACTAAGTAAAAAACTTAACTATAAATTTATTAGACTTTATAAAGTTTTAAAGAAAATCTTAGAAAATAATTATAAATTAGATTTAAAAATATAATATTATTTAGTTTTTTATAACGTATATGATAAGCTTATGTCACAGACAAGTATGTATCACACTTGGATTTTCACTTTAAATCTCGATTTTAAAGAAATTGCTAAAAATCGAAACTAAGCCTAAAAAAGCTAAAAACCAGAATTAAGATTAATTAAATATGAAATAATATAAAGAAATTTTACTATATTTTATTTATTTTTATTTATAAAGCTGTTAAGAAAAAGCATATTCATACTGTTTTTCTTCTTAAATTTATATTTTAAAGGCTTAATAAATTAGCTAAAAGTTTATAAAAATCACTCTCTTATGACTTTTTTTCTAGAGAATCTAACATTAATTTTCTAGAAATCTAATAATTAAATATCCTGTTTTAGAAAATCTAAAATTTACACTTTTAGCTATATAGTATAGGTATGATATATACTTGTTTGTAACATAAGCTTATCATACACATTAAGTTATAAATAATATAATTATTATTAATATTTAAAATATTTAATATATTAAAAACTAAAGGAATCTTATTAAAATAGTTAAAGGATTTAGTAAAAGAAAGTTAGTTCTTAATAATTAAAGGAAGAAGGATAAGAGTCTATTTATAATTAGGTTAACTAATTAATTAAGTCCTTTATCTTAAGATAACTTAAGTAATATAAATATATAATTATATAGAAATGTAGTAATGTAAAAATAAAGTCTAAATAGCGGTTTTAATAGTAAAAAATAATTATATATATTAAATTAAATAATATAAATATAATATTTTTCTATTCTTAATTACTTAATAATAATAAAATATATTAATTTTATTATTTAAATTATTATTATATATAAGTATTCTTTAATTTAAAAATAAATTACTTTAATATTAATAATACTTAATAAATATAAGTCTTTAAAAATATAATTTTTTATTCTTTATTTATATTCATTTTAAAAAGCAAAGGAGAATTACTCTTATTAAAAAGTAAAGATAAACTACTTAATGTATATAATAAGTGAGTGTAACAAACAAGCGAGTGTAACAATGCACTATACACTAAAGAATAACCTTACTCTAAATAACTTAAAACTAATAATAAAATTATTAGACTTATATACGCTATATTTTTTTTAACTTAGTATATTTTAATATAGTAAATATACTTTTCTTATAATTTTAAGCTAGATATAATAAGGTATATAGTATAAATGGATTTTTTTTTATAAGTTAAAAAATAAAAATATATAAAATTCTAGAAGTTTATATCTTATATATTCTTACTTAATAAATATAATTCTTAGTTTTTAGTAATTTTTTGCTTAAATTTAATTTTTAAGAATTTTTTAAAAATTATTCTTTAAAGTATAAAGTTTAAGTGTTATATACCTTTATCTATTATACTCGCTTATTATATATATTATATTAAAATATAAAAGTATAATAAGATCTTTTTATTAAATTATAAGATATTTTTAAGTATTTTAACTTTTATTTTAATATTATATTAACTATAAATATTAATTAAATTAAAAGTAAATTAGTTTAATATTTAAAATAGCTTGTATATAAGTATTTAATTTATAAAAAAGACTTTTAATATTTAATATATTATTATTAAATACTTATTTAAATAAAAAGAATAAAAAAATAAAAAAATATAAGTATTTTAAATATTAGTTTATTTAATATAATTATAATTATAATTAAAAATGCATTCTCTTTTTATAATATAACGTATATAATAAGAAAGTACAACAAACAAGCGAGTGCAATAGGGCACTATATAGTAAAAAATAACCTACTCTAAATAACCTAAAACCAGTAATAAAATTATTAGACTTATATAAGCTTTATTTTTTTTAGCTTAGTATATCTTAATATAATAAATATTTTTTTTTATAATTTTAACTAGCTTATTAAATTAGATATAATAAAGTATATAGTATAAGTAGACTTTTTCTTAATAAGTTAAAAAATAAAAATATATAAAATTCTAAAAATTTATATCTTATATATTCTCACTTAATAAATATAATTCCTAGTTTTTAGTAATTTTTAGTTTAAATTTAATTTTTAAGAATTTTTTAAAAATTATACTTTAAGATAAAAAGTTTAAGTATTATATACTCTTATCTATTATACTTACTTATTATATATATTATTTATAATAATAGTAAAATATAATTATAATTTATTATTTATTATAAATATATTAAGGTTATAGTCTTTAGTAATATATATTTAGAGAGAGGCTAGAGATTAAATAGTAAAAAAAGTAAAAAATAATAATTAATAGTAAATAATAGTATAAGAGCTTAAAACCTAAGCTTAAGGTAATAGTAATTTAAAATAATTAGAGTTTTTATTATATTAGAGAATAAGCCTTATTATCTGAATTATCCCTTTAAGATACATTAAGTAATTAGAAACCTAGATAGAAAAGCTAAATAAAAAAGCTAAATAGAAAAGCTAAATAAAAAAGCTAGATAGAAAAGCTAGATATTAAAAAGTAAAATCATTATATAATAAAAGCCTTAAAAAGGCTTTGCATTTATTATATTCTAAGCTTATTATAATTCTAATTATATTATAATTTAACGCTTTATAATTCTTATATTATAATTTAACTACTTACTTATAAGATAACTAACTTATAATAACCCTCCTTAATTAAACAAATAATATAATATATATATAGCGCATTATATAATAGCCTAGCAGACCCTTACTAATACTAGTATATAAGAATCGTCTTATATATATATTAAGTAATAGAATTAAAGAAGATTAAAGCCTGCTTCTTAAGCTATAAAGAGCATTTTGCTTATTTAGTCTAGAATATATAAAGACTGAATTTAGTTAGCTTAATTATAAAAGGCTTATCTAACTTATAATCTTTAATTACTATATGTTTTAAAGAATTTGTTTTATAGGCTTTATTAAATAAAGATATAATCTGATAGATTAAAATAGAGTAAGTCTTATTAAAAGAATTAGTTTAAAAAGAAAAATAAAAAGAAATAATAATTATAAATAATGCTTATTTTAATAATTAAAAGAGCTATAATAAATATACTTATTATAAATATATATATTATTATATAATATATAGAATTATTAATATAATTTATATATATATAAAATTAAATAATAACTTTAATTAAATAAATATATTATTTAAATAAAATAATCTTAAAATTATTTTAATATTAAATAGAGATTATAATTTAAAAAGTAATAATATATATAGTATTTAATAGAACCTATTTTAAATATTTATATATTATTAAAAACCTTTTTACAATTTCTTTTAAAAATAGATAATAATATTATTTCTATTTAATTAATAACACTATATTTATTATAATTTAAAATATATAAAAGAAATATAATAATATCTTTCTTTATATAATTAAGTATTATAACTTATTTTTAAAATAAAAGCTAGAATTATATTAAAAGATTAAATAATAAAGCTATTATTATAATAATACTACTAGTTTTAAATTAGCTTATCTTTCTTAAGTTTTTATAATTATAAACTTTTTTAAATTATAATACTCTAACTTTCCTTTTTAATTTAAATATAATAATTTATAATATAATTACTATTTAATATAACTAAAAAGAATATTAATTTATTTAAAATAATAAAGTATATTTATTTATCTTAATATAAAAAGTTAAAGTCTTAAATAAAATAAAAAATATATATAAAGATAATAGACTATATAATTCTATTTCTAAGTATTTAAATAAATAGCTTTTTATTATAAGTTAGTTTAAAATACTTAATATATTTTTATTTTTTAAAAAGTAGTTTTAATTAATATAATACTTTTTAAACTTAAAATTTATTATTTTAAAAAAGTAAAGTAATTCTTACTTATATTCTTATTTATTAGTTTTCTTAAGCTAATTATTAAAGTTATAGTCCTTAGTAGCGCTTATTCAGACAGAGGCTAGAGATTAAATAGTTAAAAAAAAAACTTAATAATATACAGACTTAAAACCTAAGCCTAAAGTAATAATAATTTAAAATAACTAGAGTTTTTAATATATTAAAGTATAAGCTTTATTATATTATTTAACTCTTTAAAATATATTAAATAATTAACAAAGCTATATTAAATAGCTAAATAAAAAAGTTAAATATTAAAAAGTAAAATTATTATATAATAAAATTCTTATAAAAATTTATTATATTTTAAACTTATTATAATTTTAAATTATAATTTAACTTTTTATATTTTTAAATTATAATTTAATTTATTAGAAACTAATTCTTTATAATTAAATTAATTTATAATAAATATTATAATAAATATTTAATATAATATATTTTATATTCTTAATAATTTAAGTTTTAATAATTATTATACTTTTTTTTTATATAATTTAAATATTAAATTTTATAATAATATAAAAACCTTTAATAAATTAAAAATATAATAATATAATATATATTTTAAAAAATTAAAACTATTAAGATTTAATAACTCTTTAATAATAAATAAATTAATTTAATAATCTTTAAAACTAAAGTATTCTTAAGATTATATTTTTTTTAAAAATAATTAATAATTTAAATATTAAATTAAAAATAAATAATACTTTTTAAAATTATTAATAATATAATTAATATTTAAAAAATTCTTTTTAAAAAAATAGTATCTTTTAAATTATTAATTAATATTAATAAAAAATAAAAAATATAAATAATAAATAATATAAATATTATTAATATATAAAATGATTAATAATTATATTAAAAATTAAATAAATTTTATTATAATTACTTTTAATATTAATTATAATAAATTAAAGGATTTAATAAAAGAAGGTTTAAAAAAAAAGAATAAGAGTTTATTTATTATTAAGTTAACTAATTATTTAAGTCTTTTATCTTAAGATAACTAAAGTAATATAAATATATAATATAAAAGTATAATAGTATAAAAATAAAAGTCTAAATAGCGGTTTTAATAGTGCTTAAGCTAATTATAAATTTAAATAAGTATATATTAAAAAACATAGAATTTATTAGCTTTTTTAATATATAATTATAATATTATAAGTTTATAAATCTTATATTATATATTAAATTAAAAGATATATATACTTTTTATACTTTTATATAATAATTTCTATTCTTTTTAAGTATTTAAAATCTTTTTAATCTTTACTTACTTATAAATAATATTATATTAAAAAACGAATAAGAAAAAATAAGTTCACTATAAAGAAGTATTTAATTAAATAGTATTAAATAAAGTTATTAGAATATTAAGTTATATTTTAATAATTAACTTACTTTATTTAAAAAAAGACTATATTTTTATTATAATATTAGATTTATAAACCTTTATAATAAATAAACTTTCAATTAATATAATAATATAAATTAATTTAATTAAAATTAGAAAAGAAATAATAAAGAAAATAATTATACTTAATACTAAGTTTATATTTATAATTCTAATTAAATAAATAAAAATTAATATTGTATTTTTAATTATATTCTAATTTAATAATCTAAATTATACTCTATTTAAAAAACTTTAAGTAATAATACTTAAAGCCTTTATTAAAAGCCTTAAGAAAAGATTAATATACTTAGGTTTTTTAAATAAATTATATATTTCTTTAAATATATTATTAAATAATATATTTCTTTTTAATATTTTAAAGAATATTAGTATTAATTCTAATTACTTATAGTAAATTATATATTTTTAAAAAATTAATAAGCTAATTAAAACTAATCTTATAAAAAATATAATTACTAATATATTAATAAAATTAAAAAAGTCTAAATCTTAATTTAAATATAAATAATAATAATGCTTTTTATAATTAATTAATATATCTTTTTTTATTAAAAGAAAGGCTATTATAATTATAAAGAATAAGCTATTTATATTTTTAAATTTCTTAAATTAATATCTTATTTAATATTATATAATGTATATAATAAGCTTATATAATAAACATGCTTATATAACACTTATATTATATATTTAAAAGTATTAAGGTTATAGTCCTTTAGTAGCGCACACTTAGAGAGAGGCCAGAGGTTAAATAGTAAAAAAAGTAAAAAAATAACTAATAGTAAATAATAGTATAAAGGCTTAAAACCCAAGCTTAAAGCAATAGTAACTCAGAATGACTAGAGTTTTTACTATATTAAGGTATAAGCCTTACTATTCTAATTAACTCTTTAAAATATATTAAATAATTAAAAAGCTAAATAGAAAAGCTAAATAAAAAAGCTAAATATTAAAAAATAAAATCATTATATAATAAAAGCCTTATAAAGGTTTTTTATATTTTAAATTACCTTATTATAGTTTTAAATTATAATTTAATTACCTTTTTATAATTCTAAATTATAATTTAACTTTTTAAAAAATAATTATAATATATACTATAATAAATATTTAATATAATATACTCTATACTCTTAATAATTCAGATTTTAATAATTATTATACTCTCTTTATATATAATTTAAATACTAAGCTTAATAAGAATATAAAAACCTTTAATAAACTAAAAGTTATAATAATAAAATATAGTTTTAAAGAATTTAAAATTATTAAAATTTAATAACTTTTTAATAATAAATAAATTACTTTAATAATTTTTAAAATTAAAATATTCTTAAGACTATATTTTTTTAAAAATAACTAATAATTTAAAAATTAAATTAAAAATAAATAATACTTTTTAAAGTAATTAGTAATAAAGTTAGTATTTAAAATATCTTTAAAAAAAATATTCTTTAAATTACTAATTAATATTAATAAAAAGTAAAAAATATAAATTATAAGTAATAGAATTATTATTAATATATAAAATAATTAATAATTATATTAAAAACTAAAAGAATTTTAAAATAGTTAAAGAATTTAATAAAAGAAGGTTAGTTCTTAGTAATTAAAAGAAGAGGGATAAGAGTCTATTTATAATTAGGTTAACTAATTAATTAAGTCCTTTATCTTAAGATAATTTATATAATATAAATATATAATATAAAAATATAATAATATAGAAATAAAAGTCTGAATAGTAGTTTTAATAGTAATTAATTAATATAATATTAATTTATAATTATATAATTTATATATTATAACTCTTTAAATTATTAAAAAAAGTATTATTAATAATTTTTTTTTAAATTAATTACTTTAATAAAACTTACTTTATTTTAATTTATTAAATTATATTATTTTTTAATAAAGCTTAAAAAAATAAATTCTTTTAAAAAATATAATAATTAAAAGTTATTAATTAAATAAGCTTTTTATAATTAAATTAATAATATTTAATTTTTATTATATATTTTAAATTAAATAAATAAAATACTAATAACGTACTTAATAAGTGAGTAAGCCAAACAAGCGAGTGGGCCACTTTGAAATTTCCTAGTATTTATACCTTAAATGAAAATATCTTTAAAATATTCTCTAAAATTCAAACTAAGAGTAAAATAGCTAATATTATAGAAATAGCTCTATTATATATTAGAAAATTAATATGAATTTTCTTAGCTTTTTTAAAAAAATCACTTAATAAGCTATATTAAAAATCCTTATTCGCACTATATACGTAGCTATTTCTATATAAAGGAATTTTTTTAAAAATTTAAAAAAATTATTATATAGTTTTCTTTTTAATTAAATAATTAAAATTATTTTTATTTTATTTTTAATAATTAAATAGCTAGTTTTAAATATTTAAAGTTTAGCTCTTTTTAATATATAATATTCATAGCCTACTTGCTTATTTGGCTTACTCACTTATTAAGTATATTATATATATTACTTATATATTATATTTAAGCATGCATTATACTTATATTATATATTTAAAATTAAAACCTTAATTTTTTAAAAGGTTATATATAATTATAGGATTTTTAAAAAATTAATTTTAAATATTTAACTAAGAAGTTAATAAGTTAGTAATTTCTTAAGATTTTTAAAAAAAATTATTAAGCTAGTTTTAAATAAAAATAGTAAAAAGTATAGTGCGAATTTAATAGTACTAGCGCTATTAATATATAAAACTTAGAAAAATTCTTAGAAATAAGTTATATTATAAATAATTTAATTTAAAAAATCCTAGCTATTTTAGGCTTAATTTAAACGTTTTAGGATTTTTTAAAAATTGCGATTTAAGGTGAAAATCTTATTATAACGCATAGTTAAATGCAATGCATGAGTGATATATACGTTATTTATAATTTAAAAAGTAAGGTTTAATCTTTTTTAATTCTTTTAATTAATATATATATAAAATAATTCTTATATATTAATATTAATAAGAGTTTATTAAGCTATTATATAATATTAAAGTTATAGTTCTTAATAGTGTATATTTAAAAAGAGACTATAGGTTAAATAATTAAAAAAATATATAATTAATAATAAATAATAGTATAAAGGCTTAAAACCTAAGCCTAAAGTAATAATAACTTAGAATAACTAGAGTTTTTATTATATTAGAGTATAAGCCTTACTATTCTATTTAACCCTTTAAGATACATTAAGCAGCTAGAAAAGCTAAATAGAAAAGCTAAATAGAAAAGCTAAATATTAAAAGGCAAAATCATTATATTATAAAAGCCTTATAAGGATTTATTATATTCTAAGCTTATTATAATTCTAAATTATAATTTAAATCTTTATAATTATAAATTATAATTTAACTTATTAAAGACTAACTTATTAAAGATTAGTATTATTTTTAAGCTCTTTAGAATTTAATTAACTTATAATAAATATTATAATAAATATTTAATATAATATATTCTATATTCTTAATAACTTAGGTTTTAATAATTATTATACTCTCTTTATAGATAACTTAAATACTAAGCTTAATAAGAATATAAAAACCCTTAATAAACTAAAGATTATAATAATATAATATACAGTAGGGGGCAAGAAGTATTTAAACACCTTTACGTACCGGGCGGGCCCGGCTAGCCCTATTAGGCTGCGATTACATTACTGCCTTTACAATGCATTTTCCACTTTTTAACATTACATCATGCCTTAAGGAAAGGCACTATCGCTGCAGCTTCAGGCTCGCCTTTGCAAGCTACGAGCCCTAGGATATTCATATCATTAAATTCATTATATCCATCGCGAAGTCCCTCTCAGCATAATCTATCATATAATTAACTAAGAAGCTAAGCGTAAAGAAAACGCGTCTCTGCCGCGGTCTGGCGCGCTGCGCAAGCTCACGGAAGAGTAATGCAATCAGATATACGAGGCCATCATAACCAACCCACATACTACACATTAAGACCTCCTTACCTCTATCGATCACGCTATTAAAAAAAGGTCTTTTTATTACCTTCTTCATAAGATAAATAAGTGGAAATAGCTTTAATAAAAACGTAATTTACTAATATAATTCTAAGCTAACTAAAGACTTAAATAGGCTTACTAATATAAGTATATTAATTAGAAAAGAGTTAAATAGAGCGATAAATGCATAGTCTACTATAATTAAGTAATAAAGCTAATTTAGACCTTCTTTTATCTTTCTAAGCTGCTAGCTACTAGCAATATATATAAGTAAATATAGTAAGGCCTTATATAGTAGATATTTTAAGCTAGCTTTAAAAATACAGTCTATATAGACCTAATAGCCTTTAATAGATATACTAATAGTAAAGCTATTTATAACTTCTATATAAGTATCTTACTTACCTTTATTTAATTTAGTAATATCTTTATATATAATAATATGCTTATATATATAGCTTATATTATTAAAGCCCTTTTTAATAGGCTAAGTATTAAGGTTATAATCTAGTCAGTTTAATTATTAGATCTTAACTCTATTAAAAACCTTTAGGCCTTTATAAAAGTAAAGATTTATAAGCTATATCCTGAATTATAATATACTTTTAATATAGTTAAAATATAAGTAGCTTTAATAATTACTCTATAAAAAGCTTAGTATAAAATTAAGCCAGAGATCTTATAGTAGCTTTATAAGAAGATATTAAACTGGGTTATTACTATAATTAAAGCAAATAGCTAGTATATAAAATACTAACTATTAATTAACTCCCTATTTATAAAGTTAAAGCAGCTTTATAAAAAAGCCTAAATCAGGCTAGCTAGGCCCAGGCTAGTATATAAAAGTATTTAAATACTTCTTACCCCTTATTATAGTCTTAAAAAAACTAAAACTATTAAAACTTAGTAACTTTTTAATAGTAAATAAGTTATTTTAATAATCTTTAAAACTAAAGTATTCTTAAAATTATACTTTTTTAAAAGTAATTAATAATTTAAGAACTAAATTAAAAATAAATAATACTTCTTAAAGTAATTAATAATAAAGCTAGTATTTAAAATATCTTTAAAAGAAATAGTATTCTTTAAGTTATTAGCTAATATTAATAAATAATAAATAATATAAGTTATAAGTAATATAGTTATTATTAATATATAAAATAACTAATAATTATATTAAAAATTAAAAGAATTCTATTAAATTAAAGAATTTAATAGAAGAAGGTTTTAAGTTTTTAATAATTAGAAGAAAAAGGATAAGAGTCTATTTATAACTAGGTTAATTAATTAATTAAGTCTTTTATCTTAAGATAATTTAAATAATATAAATATATAATTATATAAAAATATAATAATATAAAAATAAAAGTTTAAATAGTAATTTTAATAGTGCGTTAATTATTATATCTTTTAAAAGAACTTATTTTATAAGCTTTATTAAATAAGAATATAATTTAATAAATTAAAATAAAATAAGCCTTATTAAAAGAATTAATTTAAAAAGAAAAAGAAAAAGAAAAAGAAAAAGAAAAAATAATTATTAATAATACTTTTTTTAATAATTTAAAAAGTTATAATATATAAAGTATATAAGTATAAATAAATATTATATTAATTAATATATAATTAAAAGAATAATAATAATATTAAAATTAAAAGAATCTTATTATTTAATAAATTAATTAAAGGATTTAATAAAAGAAGATTAATTTTAAATAATTAAAAAAAGAAGAATAAGAATCTATTTATAATTAAGTTAATTAAATAATTAAGTCTTTTATTTTAAATTAATTTAAATAATATAAATATATAATTATATAAAAATATAATAATATAAAAATAAAAGTCTAAATAATAGTTTTAATAATAAGAATTTATTATATTTTAAGCTTATTATAATTCTAAATTATAATTTAATATTTTATAATTCTTATTATATTATAATTTAATTATTTATAATATAATTAATTTATAATAATCCTTTTTAATTAAATAAATAATATAAAATATAGAAAACCTATTATATAATAACTTAATAAATTCTTATTAATATTAATATATATATATATTATTTTATATATGTATTAATTAAAAGAATTAAAAAAGATTAAAACTTATTTTTTTAAATTTTAAAAAGCATTTTACTTATTTAATTTAAAATATATAATAAAAGCTAAGTTAATTAATTAAAATATAAAAAGCTTATTTATTTAATAATTTTTAATTATTATATTTTCTAAAAGAACTTATTTTTATAAGCTTTATTAAAATAAAGATATAATTTAATAGATTAAAATAGAATAAGTCTTATTAAAAGAATTAATTTAAAAAGAAAAATAAAAAGAAATAATAATTATTAATAATACTTTCTTTAATAATTTAAAAAGTTATATTATATAAGTTATATAATTATAAGCTAATATTATATTAATTAATATATAATTAAAAGAATAATATATTAAAAACTAAAAAAATCTTATTATAATTACTTTTAATATTAATTATAATAAGTTAAAGAATTTAATAAAAGAAGGTTCTAAGTTTTTAATAATTAAAAAAGAAAAAAGAAATATTTATTTATAATTAAATTTTTTTTTAAAATAACTTAAATAATATAAATATATAATTATAAAAAAATATAATAATATAAAAATAAAAGTTTAAATAGTAATTTTATATAAAGGCTATAGTAGTAGAAGGAGTGGAAGGAATAAAAGGTTATTAGTAGAACTTAGTAATTATGAGTTAAGGAATTAACTAATTAGAAAAAGGGTTAAAGATTTAAAAAGAGTAAGAAAAGACAATTAAAAAGATAGTCAGTTTAATATAATTAGTTAAGAAAATGCATATATTAATAATAATAATCATTTTAGACTAGCTAGAAAAAAGCCCTAGCTTTATAAAGAGATTACTATCTAGTTATATATCTAATTTAATAGGGGATTTAGATAATTTATTATAGTAAAACTAAGTAGGATATATCCTAAGTTTTAAGACTATTAAATATATATTTAATATTTAAACTCTAACTTTATTAAAGGTTCTTATTATAGATATCTTTTATAATTATAATATAAGGAAGATAGGCTTTCTAAAGTATAATATATATTATTATAAAGCTAAAAATCAGAAGATTTTAAATATATTATTTATAGTCTTATTTAATAAGAATTAAAGGAGATATTTCTTTATTAATTATATATTTTATATATAAGGACTTTATAGCCCTTTTTAAATATATTTCTTTATAATATATTTATTATTTAAGGACTTATATATAAAAAACTCTTTTTAAAAGAGAAAAAAAAATCTTATATTTTTCCTTTATTAAAGAATTTAAAAAAAAACCTTATATAGAGTTAAAAACTCTTAGTTATTTTTAATAGCTTTATAGTTATATAAACTTAGAAATACTCTTAGTCTTTTAAAGTCTATAGGATTTAGACCTTTAGTAAAGAAGTCTATTATATTATCTTTACTTTTTATAAAGTATAGAGTTATTTTTTCTTTTTTTATCTTATTTTTTATAAAGTAATAAGATATATTTATATACTTTAATCTTTTATAATAAGAAGAGTTTTTAATTATTTATTTAATTACTTTATTATTTATTAAAATAGAAAGTATAAATTTATTATTAAAAAGAAATAAATTCTTATTTATATATTTATAAAGACTATTAAAAAATAAATTCTTTTTAATTACTTCTTTTAAAGCTATATATTTAGCTTTATAAGTACTTAAAGTAATACTTTTCTATTTAATTATATTCTAACTTATAAAGTTATTATATATAAAAAAACTATATCTATTTATAGACTTTCTATTAATTATATTAAAGGCCTAATTAGTATTTAAATAGCCTCTTATTATATTATATAATGAGTTAAGTTATATATTATAATTATAGTATAAACCTAAGTCTTTATAATTATTTAAATACTTTTAGATTAAGTCTAGAGCTTTAAAGTAAGAGTTATTAAGTTTAGATATAAACCTTAAGATATTATTAATAGTATAAGCTATATTAAGTCTAGTCTTTATAAAAGGATATAAGAAAGAACTAACTTCTCTTTAATATTATAATATATCTTTATTAAAAGGAGTTATAATTACTTTTTATAGCTTATTTCTAGCTATAAAAAGAACTTTAGAAGTTCTTATATCTTATTTATTAAATTCTATTATTTTAGAATTTATATATTTTATTTAGTTTATATATAGGCCTTTATTCTCTCAGTCTATAGTTATATTTATTCTTAAGAATTCTTTTATCTTTTTTAAAGACTATATTTTAATATCTTTAGATAAAGGATTTATAACTTTATATATATTAGCTTTATTTAAACTAATAAAAATCTGATTATTTATATAGTATATTATAGCTATTTTATATAAGTTATTTATAAAAACCCTTTTATTATAAAGTATAGGTTTAAAACCTAACTTATTTAAATATATAAAGAGAAAGTTATATTAAAGTCTAGGACTTTATTTTAAATTATATAGAGCTTTATTTAGTTTTAAAACTAAGTCTCTTTTATTTTCTTTATATTCTTTATATAACTTTTTAATTATAGTATTTTCTAAAGACTTTAATATATAGTCTTTAAACTTAGTAAGTAATATAATATATATATCTTTATATATTTTAAAATGAATAAATGCATTTTTAATATTATATTATATTATTTTATAGTTATTTATAATTACTATTATTAATAATAGCTTTATAGTTTTAAGTCTTATAGTAATTATAAAAGTCTTTATATAATTAAGGCTATATATTTAGTTATAATCTTAAACTACTTATCTAAACTTATATTTTATAATAGAGTTATTAGAGTTTATTTTTATTTTATAAACCTAATAGCCTTTTATAAGGGTTCTATTATTAAGAAGGTCTATTATAGACTAAACCTTCTAAGCTAATAATTCTGTTACTTCTATCTTTATAGAAGGTATTTACTTATCTTTATATATACCTTCTATAGCTTTATTATAGCTAAAAGGTTCTATATAACTTTTAGTTATATTATATATAGAAGGGAATTTTTAAAAGTCTTTATAATATTCTATAGGTTTCTTAGGAATATTAATAACTAACTTAGTTATTATATTAAGCTCAGACTCTATTAAAGAGTTATTATTATTCTCTTCTTTTTCTTTATTTATAGTAGAATTATTATTATTAAAGAAAGTATTTTTATAAATAATAATATCTTTAGAAATTATTATCTTACGTTTTTTATAATCCTAGATTTTATAGCTATTATTTAAATAGCCTATTATAACGCCTTTATAAGCTTTAATATCTAGTTTATTACTAAGAAGCTTATTTTTATAATATATAATAAATCTAAAAGTCTTTATAAAATCTATTTTTTCTAAAGTAAGAAGTTTATTATCCTTAAGTTCTAAAGGATATAAGAACTCTATAGAAGAATAAGGAGTTCTATTATATATATATTCTATAGCTTCTAAAGCTTTAAACTAAAGAAACTTAAGTATATTAGAAGTGAAAATTATCACTCTTATATTATTAAGAATAGTTCTATTTATTCTTTTAGTAAAACCATTAGGTTCTTTAGTATAAAGAGAAGAAAAGTTATAATATATTCTCTTCTTTTTATAGTAAGGGGCTAGGCTATGCTTATATTCTTTAGTATTATTAGAAAAAACTTCTTTTATAGTTATTTTTTCTTTATTATTTTTAACTTTAGCTTTAAATTCTTTAAATTTCTTTAAAGCTTTACTTTTATTTCTTATAATATAAGTTTTAAGAAATTTAGTGACTTTATTAAAGAAAGTTATAATATATCTCTATTTATAATATAATATAAGTATTATAAGACTATATATATTTATAATAACCTTATTTAAGAAGTTATATTAAGTCTTATTTATAACTCTTTTTATCTTATTAATTACTTTAGCTTTTATATAGTTTTTATACTAAATTATTTAAGTTATTTAGTCTTAGGGTATTTAGAACTGAATATTATCTTTAGAATATTTTCTTTTATATAGCTTTAGAAGATATCTTCTTAGAGTCTTAAGGTTTAAATAGGCTAATCTTAAATATTATTTATATATATTTATAACTATAGTTTTAACTATAGTTTTATTTTCTCTAATTAAAGAGATATTATTTAAAAGTAAAGTTATATATAAACTTTCTTTAATTTTTATTATTATTTTTAAAAGAAGAATATATAGTCTATTTCTTTTTAAACCTTTAGCTATTAACTCTTTATTTTTAAAGAAATATATATATTTATAGTCTAAAAAAGCAGATATAGTCTTCTAAAAAGAAGAGTAGTTTATTAAATTAACTCCTAATTTAGGAATATAGTAATAGTTTTTTAATATATATATATTATTATTATTTAGAAAGTAGAATTTTATATTATTATAGCCTTTAATAACTAATATAAATACTTAGCCCTAAGAAATAACTTTATTTATACTATAATAGCTTATAAATAAGCTTTTATTTAATATTATATACTTAGTAGCTCTTATATTATATATAAAGTTAATTATATTTTTTATATTATTAAAAAGAGATCTTACTTTCTTATATTTCTTTAAAATTTTCAGAATTTAAAGTATATCTCTTCTTATTATTCTTAATAAAAGGTTATTTTTATAGTTATTTTTATAGTTATTATTAGAGTTATTTACCCAGTTAACCTTATCTAAAGCTTAAGTAATAGTAAGAGGGATTTTAAGATCTATTAAATCTTCTGACTTAGAATCAGATTCTAAGACTTTATTAACTTTAGAAATAGCCTTCTTATTAACTAGAGAGACTAAGAGTTATTCCTATTTCTCTTCTCTTTCTTCTCTCTTCTTATTAAGTAAAGTAACCTTTTTAAAAGTAGACTTAGAGATTCTAAAGTTAGTAAAGCCTTTAGAAGCCTTATTAGGATATAAAAAGTAATAATCCTTATCTATATGCCTTAAGAGCTTATAGTAAGAGCATTTTATAGCTCTCTTATTCTTCTTCTAAGGTTTCTTAGACTTAGTTAAGCTAATTACCTCTTTAAAAGTCTTAAGTCTTCTAGACTTATCTAATAAAGAAGAGGAAAGAGATTTAAGATTATATGCCTTAGAATTACTTCTTAAGGCTTAGATAATAGAAGTAATATAATTACTATACTCTTCTCTAAGGTTATAAAGTAAAAAGGTAATAATAAAAGGCTTTAGAAGAGAGATTTCTCTAGTAAATAACTTATTAGTAAGCTCTTTTAACTTATTAAGATATCCTTCTATTAGAAGACTTAAATAGCTTCCTTCTAATAACTCTCTTAATATAAGAAAGTTACTAGTAAAACTAGAAGAGTTATAGAAGTTCTTTAAAGAATCCTAGGCTTATTTAGTAAAGGTTACTTACTTAACTTATAAGATAGGTCTATCTTCTAATAAGAGTCGAATTTCTACTAATATATTAGCACTTTTAGTATATTCTTCTTTAACTATTCTTTTAACTAGCTTTTACTTAGTTAAGTATGCCTCTATTCTAAGAAACTAAACTATATAGTTTTTATTACCTTTTAGTTTAAGTATAGAAGAGGATTTTTCTCTAGACCTTATTATAAAGTTAAAAACTTATAAAGTTTTAAAAGAAAAGAAGTTCTTAAAGTCTAAAAGACTTAAAAGAGCTTTATAGACTTAGAAAGTCAGAACTTATAAAATAGGTTATTTCTAATAGTTAGAATAATTAATTAAAAGGTATACCTAAGTGCAAAACCCGGGCTTATAATCTATAAAGGCTATAGTAATAGAAAGAGTAAAAGGAGTAAAAGGTTATTAATAGAACTAGGCGATTATAGGTTAAGGAATTAACTAATTAGAAAAGGGATTAAAGATTTAGAAAGAGTAAGAAAAGACGATTAAAAAAGTAGTCAGTTTAAAGTGATTAATTAAGAAATGCATATATTAATAATAATAATCCTTCTAGACTAACTAAAGAAAAGCCCTAGCTTTATAAAGAGATTACTATCTAATTATATATCCAATCTAATAGGAGATTTAGATAATTTATTATAGTAAAACTAGGTAAGACATATCCTAAGTTTTAAGACTATTAGATATATATCTAATACTTAAACTCTAACCTTATTAAAGGTTCTTATTATAGATATCTTTTATAGTTATAATATAAGGAAGATAGGCTTTTTAAAGTATAATATATACTATTATAAAGCTAAAAATTAGAAGATTTTAAATATATTATTTATAGTCTTATTTAATAAAAGCTAAAAGAGATATTTCTTTATTAATTATATATTTTATATATAAGGACTTTATATTTTAATAATAATAATATATTTTATATTTTTAATAATTTAAGTTTTAAAAATTATTATATTCTTTTTATATATAATTTAAATATTAAATTAAATAAAAATATAAAAACTTTTAATAAATTAAAAAATAATAATAATAAAATATAATTTTAAAAAAAATTAAAACTATTAAAACTTAATAACTCTTTAATAATAAATAAATTACTTTAATAATAAATAAATTATTTTAATAATCTTTAAAATTATATTTTAAAAATAATTAATAATTTAAAAATTAAATTAAAAATAAATAATACTTTTTAAAATAATTAATAATAAATTTAATATTTAAAATATTTTTTAAGGTTTTAATTTTTAATATATTAATTATTTTATAAATTAATAATAATTATAATTTATATTATTTACTTTTTATTAATATTATTTAATAAGTTTTTTAATTATAAAACTATTAATATATTTAGTTAATTAAAAATATAAGTAAAAAAAAGTCTTATAAATAATAAAAAAATATAATAAAAAAAGGTTTTAAATTTTTTAAAAAAAAGAATAAGTATTTATTTTTAATTAAGCTAATTAATTAATTAAGTCTTTTATTTTATAATACTTTAAATAATATAAATATATAAAAATAAAAAAAATAATATTAAAGAATATAATAATATAAAAATATAAGTTTAAATAGTAATTTTAATAATATTATTACTATTTATATTATTTATATTATTTTAAAATAAAAAACATAATTAATTAATTAATTTAATTATAAATAGACTTTTATTCTTTTTTTTATAAAATCTTTTTTTATTAAATTCTTTAATTTATTATAATTATATTATTTATAATTTATTTTTTATTAATATTAATTAATAATTTAAAAAATAATTTTTTTTAAAAATATTTTAAATATTATTTTTATTATTAATTATTTTAAAAAATATTAATATATATAATATGCGAGTAGGATAAACAAGCGAGCGTGACACTCTGATTTTCACTTTAAATCACGATTTTTAAAAAATTATTAGAAATTTAAACTAAGCCTAGAATAACTAAAAATTTAACTTTAACTTATTTATAATATATATTATTTTTATAAATCTTTTTAAATTATATATACATATAGCGCTAGTAGTATTAAATTCGCACTATTTTTTTACTATTTTTATTTATACTTAGTTTAATAATTTTTTTAAAAATATAAAAAAAAGACTAACTTATTAACTTTTTAATTAAATATTTAAAATTAATTTCTTAAAAATTATAAAGCTTTATAGCCTATTTTAGAAATTTTAAAGTTTATACTTTTAACTATATAATATAAGTATTATACTCACTTATTTATCCTACTCACTTATTATATATAACGTACATAATAAGCGAATGTCCTAGACAAGCGAGTGTCTCACTCAGATTTTCACCTTAAATCGCGATTTTAAAATAATTCTTAAAAACTCAAACTAACCCTAAAATAGCTATAGTTTTAAATATAGCTTAATTATAATATATATTATCCTTATGAACTTTCTTAAGCTATATATACCTATAGTGCTAGCAGTATAAAATTCGCACTGTTTTTTCTACTATTTTTATCTATAACTAGCTTAATAAATTAGTTAGAAATATAAAGAAAATACCATTTTATAAGCTTTTTTTTTAAAAGCTTAAAATTAATTCTTTAGAAATTTACTAATTAAATAGCCCGTTTTAGAAAATCTAAAATGTGTACTTTTAGCTGTACAGTATAAGTGGGACACTCGCTTGTTTAGGACATTCGCTTATTATGTACGTTATTATATATTTTTAATTTTATTTTTAAATTATTAATTATTTTTAATAAAATATAATTTTAAAATTATTAAAATAATTTATTTATTATTAAAAAAGTATTAAATTTTAATAATTTGAATTTTTTTTAAAATTATATTTTATTTTTTTAATTTTTAATTTATTTAAAAAATTTATATTTTTATTAAATTTACTTTTTAAATTATATATAAAAAAATATAATAATTATTAAAATTTAAATTAATATACTTAATAAGTAAGTAAGCTAAATAAGTAAGTGAGCTATAAATATTATATATTAAAAAGAGCTAAACTTTAAAATTTTAAAACTAGCTATCTAATTATTAAAAATAAAATAAAAATAATTTTAATTATTTAATTAAAAAGAAAACTATATAATAAATTTTTTAAATTTTTAAAAAAATTCCTTTATATAGAAATAGCTAAGCATATAGTGCGAATAAGGATTTTTAATATAGCTTAGTAATTAAATTTTTAAAAAAGCTAAAAAAATTCATATTTATTTTTTAATATATAATAGAGCTATTTTTATAATATTAGCTATTTTACTCTTAGTTTTAATTTTAGAGAATATTTTAAAGATATTTTCATTTAAAGTATAAATACTAAGAAATTTCAAAGTAGCTCACTTACTTATTTAGCTTACTCACTTATTAAGTATATTATAATAAATTTAAAATATAATAAACTTTTATAAAGCTTTTATTATATAATAATTTTATTTTTTAATATTTAGCTTTTTTATTTAGCTTTTTTATTTAGCTTTTTTATTTAGCTTTTTAATTTAGCTTTTTTAATTATTTAATATATTTTAAAAAGTTAAATAAGATAATAAAGCTTATACTTTAATATAATAAAAAATTTAATTATTTTAAATTATTATAACTTTAAGCTTAAGTTTTAAACCTTTATATTATTATTTATTTAAAATCTTTTTTTAATTATTTAATTTCTAACCTCTTTTTAAATATATATTATTAAAAATTATAATTTTAATAATTTATTTATTTAATTAAAATTTTTATTTTATTATAATTTAAAATAATTTAATTTATTTAAATATAAATTTTTTAATAAAATAGATTTATTTATTATTATTAAGCTATAGCTATTGTAGCTAAATATCTTCGCTACCTGGTATTATAACATATTGTTACTCATTTTACTAACGATTAAACCTTTTACTATTGTTAAATTGGAGACCTATGGTCTAGAATAGTTGCTGTATTAGTACATAAGTGAGGCGACCTTACACTTTTGCCACAGCTAGCTATTCAACAACTATGTCTCCAACGATAGTTCTCATTCGCCATGCTCAAGCTCTTCACAATATTGACAATAAGTTCTTTCCTTCCCAATTCGGCATGGTAGGTGGACTAACAATGCTTCTCTCCACAGGACTATTCCATCCATGACCCCCCGCTGTCCGACCTTGGCGTCGAGCAGTGTGTTGCACTTCGCAGACAGCTTCAGACGGCCTTCGCCGACGTAACCACCAACGTCGAGCATGTGGCGGTTATTGTGAGCCCAATGCGGCGGACAATGCAAACAGCGATGTTGTCACTGGACTGGCTGGTCGATCGGGGTGTCAAATTCGAGGCCAACGCTGACTGGCAAGGTTAGTGACTCGATCATCACCGAATCGAGCGGGCAGCTCGGCTAGCATCAAGGCCGCTGACCCTGTCTAGAAAACTCGGACAAGCCTTGTGACACGGGAAGCCCTATCTCATCGCTAACGGGTGACTTTCCCCATGTCAACTTTAGCAATGTCGACTCTGTGTGGCCCGACAAGACGTCTACCGCCGCTCGCCGCTATGCACACACTCGGCGCGACATTCTCAACCGCGGGCGGTACGGCCTGGAAGCCCTGAAAGAGAGGCCTGAGAAGCTCATTTTCGTCGTGTCCCATTCGGGTTTCTTGCGGGTGGGCGTCGTTGGCTACTGGTTCTTTAATAGTGACTACCGCATCTTTGACTTTGATCAGGAAGCTGGGGGCCTGAACCTGAAGCAACAAAAGAGCACCATCGCGGGAGGGATGGGGTTATCCTGGATTGAGCCTGTTGCTCTCGGATCAGAGCTTCCAGATGGAGACGACACTAACTAGACCTCTCCGGCGTTGACGGCACTTATTTTCGCCCCAGAGTGCTTGTCAAGACAACTCTCATCGCATATATTCCCCTATTAGGTGTCAAAGTACTGTATCGAGCTAAGCCCTCAACTACGGGTGGAAGAAATGGTGTCTGATGGGGGTATCTTCTATTTTGAACATATGCTAGACGTGTTGCGAGATCTCACTATCTTGTCGGAGATCGATGCTGCTCCTTAGCAACAAACTTTCATTTCCCTCCCATCACTTGGACAAAAAGCTCTGGAAGGCCGACTGGTCAATGATTACGTTTCCAACAGCTCTCAGTCGCTTCCTTCCCTCTTTTTGTTTCTCTAGAAGTTTTCGTCGTCTAGAAACATCAGCAGCGTGTAATTTCGCAAGCACGTCTTTGCGGAATGGCTTAATTGTCTCGCGTGCCACGATCCGGGTACCGACGGTAGCTTGGATCACCACCTCTGATTCAACTGTCAGTCCGGTACAATGTATGAGCAAAATCATATCTTACCAAACATCTGACGGTCGACATGCTGTTTGAATTTAGTAACCCAGTGGCGTCCAAGACGGTCGACCTGCGTGCTATGCACAACGCGACTAATTGCATCAACGGGTTGCCGATTTACTAATAGTTGAAGCTTGACTAGGTGACTTTCTCGCCATCCCGAGTCTTCGTAATCCAATGTAGCATATCCCTTACTTCACAAGCGCTACGTCAACAAGGAACATTCCCAGCTGCTACAAGGGGATAGGGGCTGGGGTACGTACGTAGCGCTCTTCAATTTTCCGAAGAGATCATCCACCAGCTGGGCCGATGGAATATCGTACACAAGGATAACTTGTGTGGTATGAAAGAACTCAATGCTCTTCTGCTCACCTCGATTGGCCTCACACAGTTCTATAACCCGCCCCAGATACTCCTCTGGCAGCGTAATCGTACACTTGACATACCTAGAACAAAGGTCAATGATCCAAAGTGAAGTGTGTAGAAGTGAGGCGCAACTTACGGCTCATAGAGTTGAGCGCTACGGATACGTGGGTGGCTTTGGTCGGGAAATAGCGCTGGATTCTGCACGACCTCCTCAGAGCCGTCAGCCCACACAATTTTTGTTGGCACGCTGGGCTCTGTGAGAATAACACTACGTCCGTGTTCTTGTCTGAGCCGATCTTGGAAAACGGAGCAGTGCAAGCTTCCGAGGAAGCCAAGCCGCCAGCCTGCCCCCAGAGCTTCAGAGTGGTCCTTCTGCAACGTAACACTGCGGTCGTTGAGCACAAGCTGATTGATACTGTCGGCCAACCGTCCGTAGTCGCTTTGGTCGGTAGGGAAGGCTGCGACGAATACCATGGGTTTTGGCTCCTCAAAACCTGGAAGGGGTTGAACTTCAGCCTCGGCGTTGAGGGTCGTGAATGTGTCACCGAGCTTTGCATCTTGGATTCTTTTCATGCCTGGGTTGAAGTAGACGTAGCCCACTTGGCCGGCACGGAGAACCTTCTGTGGCGTCGCATCGGGATACTGGATGCCAACCTGACCAACAGTATACTTCATGCCAGTACCCAGGGAGACGACGTTGTCACCAGCCCTTATCAAGCCGTCGAAGACCCTGACGAGAAGTACTACACCGCGGAAGTTGTCGTACCATGAGTCCACTAGAAGCATCTTAAGTGGCTTCTTTTCATCCCCCACTGGGGGAGGAATACGCTCAATGACAGCGGGCAGCACGGCTGGGACACCCTTGCCTGTCTTCGCACTGAGTAAAATTGCATCCTTGGGATCTAGCTCGAATGTGTTTTCCATCTGTTCCAAAACGCGGGGCACATCAGCTGCAGGCATATCAATCTTGTTGACGACGGGGACAAGATCGAGATCCTGGGCGAAGGCAAGGTGGAAGTTGGACACTGTCTGAGCCTGGATGCCCTGGGTTGCGTCGACCAGAAGCAATGCGCCACCGCAGCTGGCATAAGAGCGAGTTACTTCGGCACGGAAGTCAACGTGGCCTGGCGTATCGACAAGGTGAAGGAGGTAGTCTTGGCCGTAGTGGTTATATATCATGGTGCATGTCTGAGCCTTGACGGTGATGCCGCGCTCTCGCTCGACGTCAAGTTTATCCTAGGTACTCAGCATGTGCGTTAGTCTTGTGGATTTGCAATTGGGCACGTCACTTTTGCACAATGGCATAATGGGAGAAAAAGGCTCTTCTACGCACCAGGATCTGCTTGTTGCCGTCGCTGGCTAAGATAGTTCCCGTGTGTTCCAGCAACCGATCGCTAAGCGTGCTCTTGCCATGATCAATGTGCGCGACGATGCAGAAGTTTCGGTAGCGGTCAATCGGGATGGCGGAGATGCGAGCCTCGAGCTCAGGGGGCGTCGCTTTGTGTACTGCTTTGGCAGCGTATGTACGGCGTGATAAGAACCGGGGGAGGGCAAGCAGAGCGGCGCCGTGGCAGGGCCGCCATTGTCCAGCTGGCAGAAGGCATTGCCGCGTCCAGGCTCGCCCAGCGGTCCAAGCCAGGCTCATTGAGACCTAGACTTTGTTGTTGTAAAGGTGCATCTGGAGGCACACCAGGGGTCGGTCCGGGGACTGGGAGTCAGATTGGCGGGTGGCAGGAATGTCGGACAATGATGCTCGAAATGCCCGTCTTTCGATTGTCGAGACCGAAGAATTTAGAATTAGATCGGGATCCATCCCTGCTAAGGTCGAGGTACGTACCGCGACTTGCCTCAAATCACCAGTCCCGTTAACCCGTCCCGTTTGACACAAACAGGGCCCATCCCGAGACCACACCCCACTTCAACTTTATGTAGGGAGGTAAGTTAGATACCTGACGCTCGACGTGTATATCTGGCTGATCAGCCTTTCGCCTGCAGACAGAGTTGCAGACGGGATTCGACATTTGAGGATGACGTTAATGCTATCTTTGACCTTGATACAACCCACTGACGTGATACTAGGTTTTGTCACCAGGTACCACTGGTTTCGAGTGCTTCTCGACTCAATGACAATTGTTCGTTTGGTGAAGCTAGTCTACTGATGAACTCTAGGTGCAACATTACCACCGAGTCATACATGCCTGTCTCGGGTGCTTGATTTTCATTTCTAGCGTAACATTCACAGCCCTCGAGGATCAGAATAAATAATGGTACATATAGACTGTGTGTCCTATCAGGAAGCTGTCATCTTCATAAGACCTGGGTACTAGAACAGAATAGAATGTCACTGGGGTATCGTTTCTCTCCACGTGCTGCTTGGCTTCAGATACAATGCGCCTCTGTCACTTGGCGCAAACATGTTCACTCCAACCTCCCATTACATCGTTTCCAACCCATCAAACCGTCAAGCCGTCCATCTCGTTATTCCCATCATGTCAGAACCCATTCACTCCCACGCTTGATGAACTTGTCCAAGAGCATCCCTAGGTCCGCGAGCACGAACCGGCAGACATAAAACCCGAAGAACTCCGCCGCATGCCGTGTGCATAGTTCTAGCCCCACCTGAGTTTTATCAGCATGGCGTAGACCAGGATCTTCAACCTGTCTCGCAATTTGATCTAAATGGCTTGCATTAGCATGACTGGGTGTTTTGCCACTCTGGACTTTGAGCCAGTACTCACCAATGGCTTGGGCAGCATCGAAGAGGCGCGCAAGGGAGCTCATGTACATTGCATTCGGCCCCGTAAATTGCGCCTGCGTGAGATCCCGCTTCGCAGGCCGGCTGGTCGGGTGCCCTGTCATGGGCAGGCTTGGAATTCCTGGAATGTCTTTGCTGGCATCTGGTCCTACTGACTTGCTGTTGTAGGACCCTCCAAGACCAACAGCAGAATTCTTAGAACGGAGGCGTCGCCACGAGAAGGCCGACTTGCCTGACACGCTGGAGGACCTTGGCATGCCTGCCCCGGCATCCCCATCCGCGCCATTGGATGCGTCCTTGAAGAGCGTCGCAGAGCCCTGAACCCCGACTTCACTCCCTAACTTACGCGTCAGTGCTGACTGAACTTGTTCGAGAACACCTTCCAGGGATTGCATCTCCTCTAGGACGGCATCCGCGTCAAACGTGTCGACTTTGGCAATCTTGAGGAGCGCGGCAGTAAGGAAGTCGCAGTTGGCAACCTTGTCCTCAATGTTCTTCAGCTTTACTCCCTTGACTCGCCACACCTCCCTCGGCACGAACAACTTGCTGCTCAAGTAGCCACCACGGGGATGTGCAAGAGTCTGGTACAGGCACCGCATTAGCCAAAAGGGCCTTAACATGAAATCGGTGGGACACGGTTCTAAAGGTACAGGCACGTCCGGAATAATCGAGTTGGGTGATCCGGGAATAGTCGGAGAGTGGAAGTTGTCGTCGAAGAGAGAAAGGCCGGCTGCAGCCGTATCTAACCTGTCTCGGAAGGCAGACGCAAGTGGTGTTGGGAGCGCTGGAACAGCTGGTGTCCGCGAAGTTCCAAAAGGCGTATTACTTGACGGAGTTCCCGGAGACATATCCGAGTTTTCATCCAGATTTGTGACTGACATATTGCGACTCTTCATGCTCCTCAAACTAGACGATGAAAAGTTCTTTCTCAACCTCGACACATTCGGCGACGAAGATCGCCCTGTAGTATTCTCATCCTCTTCAACAGGCCCCAGGTGCCTGAATGGCGAGGCTGGAGGCTGGAGATCGTCAGTTGGGCTTGCTTCCCAGAGCGGTGGTGACGATGGACGTCGGAAGCCGGCCGCAGAGCGCACGCCTACGTTAGGCGGGATGATGGTGTCATGTCCATCTGTGATGGCGGATTTGGCGGGGGTGGTGTCTTCCGAATGTTGGGTAAGAGGAGGGCCAAGCTTGGTTGTTTCGATTTTGAGCTGTTTGGGATTCTGACCCGACAGTCGACGGTTTCGTACAGATTGCGCCGAAGATGAAGGTCTTGGCGGAGGTAGGTCTGGAAGTGATCCGGTCGGCGGCGGCGCAGCTGGGGCCATTGGCATACCCGGAAAGGGAGGAGGCATCTCGGTCACGGTTGAGAGTGAGGTCGCTGTGGTGGGGGGATTTGAACCCGATGAACTATGCCAAGTCCGCGCAGTTCGGCCACTCGAATCCGATTCCCGAGGAACTGGTGGTCTCTGTGTGCTATCCATTGCGAATTGCTCGATACCGTAGTCGCGCGCCATCTCCTCCAGAATTCTCTCCTCCTCGTCAGATGAGTTGTCATCAAAGAAACCCTCAGGCATACTGTGGGTATCTTGATGAACTGGGGGTTGAGGCTGTCGTTGTCTCTCTATTTGCGTGACGATTTCAAAGGCTTCTTGCTCAGTTTGCCTCACCCGCTCGCGGGCAATCTCAACCTTGCGCAGGGCGTTCACCACAGCTTCTTCGTGAGCTTCCTCCGGTTTTTGCGAGCCATAATGATCAGTAGGACTCATTGGCTCATAGCCTTCATCGTACGCAGCCTCAATCGCAGCATCAAGTGCCGTATCGAATTCGGCCTCAGTATTACCGCTGGCAGCTCGGATGTGCTTCCTCCTGAAGCCTAGAGACGATGTGCGTGAGTGAACGGAGGAGGATGTTGAGCCGCCCGATTCATCAATAGGATCTAGCCAAGAGTTTAAGCTATCCTCTCTTCCATGATGCGGAGCATCTGTAGACTCGACGGGGTGACCTGTAGCAACAGCAAAATCAGGAGCGTCTGTATCTTCCTGGGTTTTCGACGGAGAAAGTGGACGGCGCGGTGACAATGGGGCTGGCATATAAGGATAGTCGGTTGGTCTTTGTAGGAGGAAAGGATCAGGCGACCTTAGGTGAATGGGCGACCGGGAGAAGGAAGATTGGAGAAGGCCAGGTTCGGGGGTGAGTGTCGTTATGATTGGTTTCGGCTTGTTCGCTCGTCGTGATTGAGGGGCCATATGTGGTGGTTGAGGACTTCGACTATCATCCCTGATCACTCTTGTGATAGTTGCTGTTTCAAAAACTGCCACCTCCTCGGCTTCTTCGTCGTCGAGGTGCAGCATGGACTCTGAATCTGGGCGACGGACATCGCTATCGGGCCGTGAGGGCAGCGCTTTTGTATCCTCATCCAGCCAAGGTGCTATCTGATCGAGTTCTTCAATTCGGCTGGTGTAGGTGCGTCTCTACAGCAGACAATCATGGGTTAATAAGACCCTTGTTAGCATCGGGAAATTCAACTTACAATTGCTTCCAGCTTTCTTTTGTCCTCGTCGCCGGTCGTCTTCTGGAGTACTTGTCGAAGTAGTTCACATGCTTCAGCGTACGCTTCCCGTGCACCCTCAAAGTTCTGGGCATTGTCAAGCTGGACTGCAGTATTGGCCTTTTGCAAGGCTCTGGAGAGCATCGCTTTTTGAGACGGAGGTTTAGTACCACGGCTCTTGTCATGACTACTCTTGCCTGAACGACTTCGGGAATGACCCCGTGACATATGTGCCTCTCCTTCGTAATCGTAAGGCATGATGGGTTTCTGTGTGACAGAAGAGACCGGATGGGCAAAGGCGGCTATGCTGATTTGGTTTATGGAGTTGGAAGTACCTGGTGGAATGGGGGACTGACTCTCCTGGCGGGCGACACTCGGGAGTCGGCGCTCAGTCGAACCAGGGCCAGCCCCTTCTATTGATACTTGGAGATATTCGCTGAGGTTTGGAGGCTCCAATGGTGATAATGAGGCGATTGGAGGTAGCGACCGCGGGGGATGGTTGTCCTCAGATTGCGGTGTAGGCGCTGGCAGGTCGTGGGGTTTCGAGACGGAAGATGAGCTTGGTCGTCGATTCTTTTGGAGTTTTCTGGGCGATGGCCTCGCGGTTGGAGATTTGTTGACAACGCTGATCGCATCGACGCTTCCACGGGACCCAAAGCGGGAATGAGTCGCGCGATGGGGCACCTGGGAGGTGCGACTGGACCCAGTGGTAGAGGTCGACCAGCGGTTGAGAAGCCACGAGACCTCGGCGGGGTTGTTGGTCGGCGAACGAGAAGCGGTGGCACTGTGAGAGGGTCGCGGAGGGGTTTGAGGGCGCAAGCGGTGGCCGACGATGGGTGACGGCTGGCGCAAGGGTTCGAGAGAGTCGGATTGCGAGGCGGGCGCAATGTGCGGTGGTGGTAGCAAGGAGGAACTCCGAGGAGGGCGAGCGGCGGCGCGGCCAGCAAAGGAGTCAGGGTTTGGCGAGGCGGGATGGTAGAAGGAGAACGACGGCGGGTGTGCTGGTCTCGAGGGATCGGAGTAGGGATCGGGGTGCTGGCGACGCTGGAGGTACTGGTGATGTTGATGGAGCCGTAAGTCAGTAGGCGCGGAGGTGGAGGCGGAGGCAGAGAGGCTCCACGGGAGCTCCACGGGGACGGCGACGGTGGAGGAGGAAGCGGACGCAGTCAGGTCGTGGGAGGAGAGATATGCCTCCGGCATTCTCTGTCTAGGCCGTAGGTCGGGTTGGGTCGAGACGAGTCAGATCCGGTGCAGTGCGGTGCGGTACGGTGCGAGTCGAACCAAACCAAAGTGGACAATCCCCCCTTTCCAGTTGACGACACACTATCAATCGGGTCAAGTCTGGTGTGGCCGGTAGGTTGGCGGGTTGCTGCTAGCGGTGTTCACTGGTGCCTCGTGGAGTTTGGTGGTGCTGGATGTGGGCTAATGGCCCGCTTTGCTGGAGGCCACGGACTGCGCAGTGAGGTACCTACAGTACGAGAGAAGTACAACGGTGGAAGTACAGCGCTCGGGGAGCGTGGCGCGTTAAAGTGCAGAGGTCAAGCACAGCGCATTACCATTCGCACCGCTCGATTGGTCGTTCGCTAGGCTCAATGCAGACGGAGGAAGAATGTTGGAATCGTCGCCCTTTCTGGTGATGGTGACGAGTCAACGATTCAGCAATGAAACAGATGGGCAGAGAATCCGAGACGGTACGGTCTATGGACAAAGGCGGTAGGTTGGGAGAATGCCCATGTCAGGGGATGGGCCTAGCCGTACCTGCAGCTTTGGTTGGTAGATGGCTACCACGGAACATGCCTTCCCTTACACTTCTCCATCTTTCACTTCTTCTAAAGCACTGTGGCGCTGTCACGTTTCGGGCTGAGCTCGGTGCGAAAGTTGCCGCTTGGGGAAGACTGTGCGTGTGGCTGCACGCGATTCCGACGTCCAACACGGCACAAGTGAACGGTGCTCTAATGTCCTGAGACGCTCCCTTCTAGCACACATAAGGAAGTACCCTGTCGGTACCTAGATAGGATCAGGAGTACCTGGGCGGTGTTAAAGGGAGTACATGCTAATTATGGGTCGCGCGTGTTCGTGCACGGGCAGGCAGCCTCTGCCATGGATCTCAGCTAGCGCCCCTGAAGCTCGATATCTCTTTCATTCATTGCATTTCCCATCCCTGCCCCACGCAGGGACGCCATGCATTAAGCGGGGCCCGAGCCTCCTGCAGTTGGAGAGCTTCTGGCGCGGATCTAGCCAGAGGAAGGGTACCTTTAATACACGTCTTGCAGCGCGCGTTGCTTGGCCGCAACCTTACCACATGGTCAAACTTACAACGACGAACGAACCCCTTGTAAATGTCACTTAGGCCGGTTTCTTATTTGGATTGCAAATATGGCAAGTGTAGATGATTTCTTCAAGGTTCGTTTGCAAGTCTCCGACTTCGATGTCAAGACACGAATCACCCATCTCACCAGTTTACTCAGAACCCGGGTAAATCCCCAAAGCGCAAGCTAGATCCGATCCGAGATCCAAGTACGTTGCATGTCGGATGCTCTCACTGTCAAGTTTCCCGGACGCTAATCACATGTCTTTGTAGACGAAATATACAAGTCGGCCAAGCTGAACATCAAGGATTCGAACCGCCACGCCCGAGTTAACGACGCCGAACCTGACGAGGATGACGGCGAAGCTGGTCCTGCGCCTCCACTCAACGACAACAACGACGACTTCGGCCCCGACCTACCTCCCGACGACGATGAAGACCGTTTCTTTGGTGGAGGCATCACCAAACAAGAATCAGAGTTACTCGACTACGTTGAAGAGGCTGACGCAGGAATCGCCCCAGAGAAGATCGATCTAGCCTGGCTGCGCAAAACTGCGTTGAACTTTGAAAAGCGCATCACGAAGAACGCTGAGCTCCGGGCCAAGTTCGAAGACGACCCGCAGAAATTCATTGGCAGCGAGGCTGATCTTGATGCTGACATCAAGGGGCTTTCGTTATTATCACAACACCCAGAGCTGTATAAAGATTTTGTTAAGACGGGATGCGTCGCAAGTCTGGTCAGTTTACTGGCGCACGAAAATACAGACATTGCCATCGATGCCATTGAGATACTGGGAGAGCTGACAGACGAGGATGTCGCAGCCGACGAATCTCAGTGGAATGGCCTCGTTGATGCCATGATGGATTCGGACGTGCTGGGTCTTTTGGTATCAAACTTTTCCCGCCTAAACGAAACCGACGAGTCGGATCGGACCGGCATATACCACGCTCTTGGGGTGATTGAGAACCTGTGCTCTTGGCCGTCTACCGCCAAACGCGTTGGAGAGGATGAGAAGCTATTGGAATGGCTCTTACAGCGTATTCAACAGAAAGAGGACCCAGTGACCCAGAACAAGCAGTATGCGGCAGAGATCCTAGCTATCTTGTCACAGGCGTCTCCCACCAACCGTGCCCAACTCACGCGTCTCAACGCCGTCGACATTCTCTTGCAACTAGTTGCCCCTTACCGACGACATGATCCGGAAAGGGGCAGTGAGGAGGAAGAGTATATGGAGAACCTCTTTGAGGCATTGACCTGTCTTGCAGATGGGGCTGAGGGTAAGACCAAACTCCTCGAGGCAGAAGGAGTGGAGCTGTGCCTCATCATGTTGAAGGAGGGTAAGAGAAGCAAGCCGCCAGCATTGCGTCTTCTGGACCATGCCGTTGGTGGCAGCACCAGCACTGAGGTATCTCAGAAAGTAGTTGAGGCGGGCGGCCTCAGGGCAATCTTTACACTCTTCATGAAGACGCAGGACCACCGCATCCTAGAGCATTTGGTTGGCATATTTGCCTCGATGCTCAGATATTTGCCTGCCAACTCGGCAGAGAGGATACGGACTCTGGCCAAGTTCGTAGAAAAAGACTACGAGAAGATTTCAAAACTCATTAAGCTCCGGAGAGATTACAGCGGACGGATTGCAAGGGTCGAGCAACAGAACGTCACGGAAGGGAAAGGGCTGTCATCAGAGGATAAGGAAGAAGCAGAACTAGAATGGCTGTCGAGGAAAATTGATGCCGGGTTGTTTACGCTGCAGACTATTGACCAGGCCCTTGCCTGGCTGGTAGCTGAGGACAATGGGGCTCAGCGAAAAATCAAGCAGTTGCTCGCCGAGCGCGATGAGGGGCTGGGTGTGATAGGGGCAACGCTTAGGGAACAGCTGGAGGCACTGGACACGACCGAGGAGAACCAAGACACAAAGGATATGTTGGGTACTCTAGTCGATTTCGTTCACTAAACTTGTATTAATAGCTGCGGCCTCGAGGGGACGCATGAGGATCAATCATGTTTCGCGAGCTGGTCTTCCATCTCCACACGTTCCTCCTCTTGCTCTTTAGGTTCGGGAATGATTGGAGGAGCTCAAGCTTCAGCTGCGATCTTGGCGGATTTGCTCACAGCACATGTTCAAGCTGCAGAGGGGGCCACGGGCTTGACATCAAAGACGGCAGAGAGCAGGTTCTTGACAACATTGGCCTGGCTCTTCTTTCCGGCAGCCTGGATCTCCTTGATCTGCTTCTCCGCCTCACGGTTAGCCTCGGCCTCAGCCGCCTCGTTGCCTTTGCTGTGCTATCCGGATGAGAGCTTAGTTAGCGATACTGGAACATCGCGTCTGATTCGAGAATAAAAGGGGATAGCGCACCTCAGACTCGAAATCCTTGTACTCGTTCTCCTTCGAGGCCTTGTAATCGGCTATCTCTTGCTTGGCTTCGTCACGGGCTTCCCTGACACGCTTCGTGCGGACTTGAAAGGCGGTTGGTTACTGGGCGGTGTTCTGTAAAGACATGGAGGGGAGGGGGGTCTCACATTCCCGAGCTGCGATAAAACCAAGTCAGTACCATAGAGCGAAACGAGGGACTTGGGAGTTGATCCTTACCCTTCTGAACAATCTTGGAAGCTTCTCGCTCAGCCTGGCGGTTTGTTAGCCGGGTAATTGTAGCTGGTTAATGAAGCGGTACGCACGTCAAGGAGAGTCTGGATACCGGCCGAGTTTTGAGCAGACTAGGATTTAGGTTAGTTGGGGCGTCGTCTTGATGGCGAAGGAGATGGGAGCTCGGTGCTGACCATGGTGATGGATGGAGGACGGCGTGGACGAGGAAAGACGGCAGGTCGATGGACGGAATCGGGTCGAGTTAGAGGAGGGCGTGTCTATGCTACGGGGTGTTCGAAGGCGAGTTTAAGGTAGTAATCGTGCAAGGAGAGCTGCGATGGGAGATAGGGTGGTGAGTACGCGGTGAGTTGGTGGAATCTTGAAGGTCGGAGTTGAGGTTGTGGCCAAGGTGAGGTATGAGGTAAGGGTACTGTGGTACATGTAGGGGTGCTTGGCTCTTGATTGGTGATTACGTCTGTCGCAAAAGGCTCCTGACAGTGGGCGCAGCGGGTACCTTAGGTATCTAGTGACCTGAAGTACCTTAGCCGATAAGTCTCTTATTAGTGGGTGCTGGTCTACTGGGCTGGAACTTGCACGCCGTAGTTGCCTGGGGTCGGTCGGTACATGCTTGCATGTGGTGAGCTAAGCTCCAACATGTACCTACCGCCAGTACGTGCTCCGCTCGCCGTGGGCCTTCTGTGCCAGCGCTTAAGTAGGGTGCTTCCCTGGCTCTCCCACCAGCAGCCAGCAAAGACCCCCTGTACCTACCGGAGCTCCTCTATTGGACCACCCAGCCGCCACTGCAGCTGCGCCGCTGCACCTCTTACTTTCACGTCATGGCTTGATTCTGTCGCTTCACTTTGTGCCTCTGAAATCTGCAGAAGGCCCGTAGCCGTGGATATTCCCGCCTCCCTATCGCTCCCGCACGGCCTCTCGGCGGCCCAATTCGAATCCAAGACCATTAGACCGCCCGCGTTCACCCCCGACGTGTCTACCGCTCATTCCCCTGTGGCTGTCCGCTGCCACCCGAGCACCGAATCAAGGTGCCATCATGTCTCGCGCCTCTAGGCTCACCCTGGCGGCCACGTCCCTGTTCGCCGCCAGCACTGTCGTCATCGTCCATTTCCAACAAAAGTTCGAGAAGGAGGTATTTCTACCCTGCTCTCCAGTTCCCCATTGGCTTAAGAATAATCGTTGCGGCGACTATTGGGGGCTACGGAACTGGCTTCGGGCTGACCACTATTTTACGACTTAGGCAATGCATGAGGGTGTAATCCGCGACATGGAGCAACAACGCATCAAAAGAGAGCGACAACTCGACTTCGACATGCAAAAAGCTCTCGAGGAGGAATACAAGCGGGAACAATCTGTTCACGATTCGATAGCAGCAGCAGACAAGGCCACCCCAAACAGATGACACTGAGAGCAGTCGCCATAAGCCATATCAACCATGTATAAGATGTAAAACAAAGAGAATACCGCTCCGCTCTGTATCCCTGAGTTCGTAAATGCATTTCATGTTCTACTATCCTAGTCTCGCCGCTGTGTCGATTTTGTACACGCCAACCTTTGTCCCCTTGCTCTACATTACAACCACGACTAAGTCCCCCATGGCCCCTCATACTCTCCGTGGCTCTCGCCTAATTGTCAGTTTCATCATCGCCTCGTGTCGTTCTTCTTCCGGCTAGGCTGCTGCGATTCAGGGCTGCCTAGTAGTCCTTTCGAATTCCCTTTATCGGATCGAAACACCTGATCGGCTTGTAAACATTCTTGCGGCAATATTCATAGCCTGCAACTCCTGGAACAGCAGCTTTGCCGCATACGGTATGTGAATTTGCGCGATCTTTGTCTTGTTCTTGCACGGACGACATTCGAATGACTGCTTGGACAAGTTCCTGGATTTTGAATGTCAGTGTCAATACCTCTTGGGGTTATGGGCAGGCGGGAGACTTGGAGTACTCACGCGATTGGGGTCATAAGTCCACAAATCTCACAGACGTGGACTCGGAAAGCGTCCGACACTTCGAACAAGCGCTCTTTCAGGAACGCCGCCGCTCCGTGAGCAATCATACAATCACGCTCCATTTCTCCGAAACGCAGACCACCGTCTCGAGCACGACCCTCCACAGGCTGTCGCGTCATAATTTGCACCGGTCCTCGTGCTCGCGCGTGGATCTTGTCGTCCACCATGTGGCGGAGTCGCTGGTAGTAAGTCGGACCAAAGAAGCACTGTGCTCGTAGCTTCCGCCCGGTGTGCCCGTTATACATGATCTCGAATCCTCTCGACTGGTAGCCATGCTTTCGAAGAAGCTCCGAAACCGAATCAACTGTGACATCCGTGAACGGGGTGGCATCGCCCTCCATGCCTTCGAGTGTTGAGACCTTGCTCAGCAAGCACTCAATCAAATGCGCAATTGTCATTCGCGACGGAATAGCGTGAGGATTGATGATAATGTCGGGCGTCACACCTTCCCGTGAGAACGGCATGTCTTCCTGTCGGTATGTCACACCGATGGTACCCTTCTGACCGTGGCGAGAGGCGAATTTGTCACCAATCTGAGGGATCTTGGTCGTTCTCACTCGGACCTTGACATATTTGACATTGTCAGCATTAACAGTCATGATGACCTGGTCCACGATGCCGTTCTCGGTGCTCCTCAGCGGGGTTGAAATATCTCGTCTTTGATGCACGGTAGTACGCGTGCCCAAATCTTGGTTCTCCTGATCGATTGGCGCCGTTTTGCCAATGATAATGTCCTCACCAGACACTCGGACACCTGGCGCCACGATACCATCCTCGTCCAGCTTGTCGTACGTCCCGTGCTTCATGCGAAGGGTCGATTGTTGAAATGGTTTCTCAAACACCTCGGTGTAGTTCAAACCGACCTTCTTTTCCTGATCCGAGTACGATCTGAAGAACAGACTGCGGAACAGGCCACGGTCGATACTGCTCTGGTTCATAATGACGGAATCTTCTTGGTTATAACCAGAGTAACAAGCGATGGCCACAATGGCATTTTGTCCAGCAGGCAACTCGCGAAACTTGAGGAACTCCATGGACCGTGTCGTGGCCAGAGGTTTCTGGGGATAGTATAGAATGTTGGCCATGGTATCCATACGTCGAGAGTAGTTAGTAAGGAAAAAGCCCATGGCCTGTTTACCCATGGCGGATTGGTACGTGTTACGAGGCGACTAGTGTGAACAGTTAGAATCCACCTTGACTATTAGTATAAATGCAGGGATTGACGTACCTGGTTGTGATCGGGAAAGGGAATGATGCTGGCACAAATACCAAGAATCATACTAGGATGAATCTCACAGTGCGTGTACATGTGAGTGGTTGGGTTCGTCTTCGTCTTCAGTCTCCTGTTCGGATCGTCGCCCATATCATCTTCCATAGTGATACCTGCCTTTTGCAAACGGTAGAGATCCAGATCCTCAGGAGTCATGCAAATCATGGCCGTCTCTTCTTCTTCGGCATCCAGGTACTCGATGGCTCCGGCGCGAATGAGACCCTCCCATCCAATTTTAGATGCAGGGTCATCCGATGGCTCAGCCTGCTCCTTGGCGAGCTTATTAACCAGCTCCTTGGTCAACACCAGAGACCCCTTCGCAATACCTGTCTCGTGATCATCTTCTTGCTGCACCGTAAAGACTGGCCTCATCACTCGCCCAGCGTCAGAGAAGACCTTGAACTCTCGATCTCGGATATCTCGAACAAGCGACACCTCATACTGTAAATACGACTTTCGACGAGTATCCAACACCTGACTGACAAGGTGCTTCGGGTCCTGGTGAACGCCAACCCAGGTTCCATTAACAAAAATCTTGGTGGCGTGCGGGTATCTCAGAGGTTCGTATTCCTCAACCACTTCCATACCTCGGTTGATCATGAACTCAATCAACGGCTCGGATGGAGAACCGACACTGACGTAGCACATCAACGACAGATTCTTGACTAGCCCACAAGCCTGACCTTCAGGTGTCTCTGCAGGACAGACCAAGCCCCAATGGGTGTTGTGCAACTGGCGTGGCTTAGCCAGCTTACCATCTCGTCCGATGGGCGTATTAGTTCGTCGGAGATGGGACAAGGTTGAGGCAAAGGTGTAACGATTCAACACCTGAGACACGCCAGCTGTTGAGCTTGCTGCCTTCTTCTGGTCTCCCCAGTTACCCGTTGCTAGCGAGTATTTCAAGCCGTTAGACAGCGTGCCTGGCTTGATTCCGACGGCTAAGTTGAAATGTCGGTTGCCCTCAACGCATCGCTTCAGGTAGTTGGAGAGCTCAGTGTTTACCCGACGCATGATGCCACGGAACAGCTTAGCCAAAAGGGGACCAGCGAGATCCAGCCGCTTCTTGCCAAAATGATCACGGTCATCAGGCTCGCGTCGTCCAAGAGCGCACTGCAAAAGTTTGTGAACCATATAACCCAGGAAGAATGCCTTCCTAGTTTCGCTACCCTCTGATTGGGAGATGTGCGGCAACGTCTCCTTCTGAAGAATATCCTTGGCAACGCGCACACGCTTCTCGCGGCCAAGACCTGCCTGGTCACGGTTTCCTCGCTTGCCAATAAAATCCAGCGCAACCTCTCTGTCCTGAACACAGAAAGCTTCTTCGATGCAAGGACGAAGCATTTCAAGCATCTGACTATCCTTCCGGTCATAGCAGATGTGGTTGAGAATATCCTCATCGGAGACAACTCCCAGGGCACGAAAAACGATGGCAACAGGGAGATCAGACTTGACAAAGGGTAGAGAGGTGTGGATGGTCTGGCCAAATCCTCCTCGGGCAGAGTCTCCTTTGCCATACAGCTTCAGCATTAGGCTGGAGATAAGACGAGATCCCTTCTCAAGTGCACTCCTGATCTCGGCGGTGTAGGTGTAAGGACTTGGCTGCGCCTTCTTGAAAACCTGGACGATGTTGGCCGCAGATCGCTCCTGGGCAATGAGAACCTTTTCACTGCCGTTGATGACAAAATAACCACCTTGATCATAGGGGCACTCATTGACGAGAAAGAGGTTGTCGTCATGCTCGCGACTCAAGTGGCAAATCTTTGACTTAACCATGATAGGCAGCTTGCCAACAAACACCATGTCCTTCCAGTCGTCACCAGTCTTGCCGGAATCATCATCGCCCGACTCCTCGAGCTCCCAGACCAGCTTCGTGGGGTACTCGCCAGTCTTGGAGTGTTCGGCACGCTGGGCGTCGTCCATTTCGTGCAGGGGAACCTCCTTCTCGACAGCGACGGAAACCTTTTTGGTGATCTTGATGTACAGTGGACTAGCGTATGTGAGATTGCGATCACGGCACTCGTATGGAAGCAGCGAAGTGACAGTTCCATCGGTCTCACTGATGGTCGGCCGAGAGACCATGACGCTGCCAAACTTGATCTCATATCGGCGCAAAGCGATCGTCTGGCCGGGTGGCGAGGGCGGGTTGGGCTGATCTAGAGAGATGACGGAGTACTCGTTAACGAGATCCTGGATGGTTGTTTGGGTGAACTCGTCAAAAGAGTCGGTTTGCTGTGATGCAAGGCCTTTGGTTTCGAAAAACGAAGATATGACAGTCCAGCAGTCCTCGGGGGTAATGCCCTCCTCCTCCTCGCCATAGTTGTCGTAGTCGGAGTCGTCCTCGTAGTCGGCCATGTTGTCTGATTGGCGACAATGAATACCAGGGCAGGGTGGTTAGGGGGCTGGTGAATGCAACCTGGGTATTCGAGTTAAAGTTGGAATTTTGGTCAAAGAGACAGTTGCGGCGTGGAAGAACCGAGCTGATCCAGCGGCGATGGCAGTGTCAGGGCGGTCAGTACGGGACCTCGCGCCTGGAGCACCCCGTGAACATCAGGCGACAGCTTCAGCAGAATGTCGAATACCCTAGCGAAGAGATAGAGCACGTTGTCGGGATGCGCAGGATGTGGGAGTGACGGGTCAGTATCGGTGAATTTGTTTGACGGGGGAATTCAGAAGCCTTTGACGAAGCCTCGAGGCATCAGTAGTAATCGAAACGCGACCAGTTTCAAGAAACGCTAGCACTATAAAGGCATAGCGGCTTTACCGGGAACTTTACGGCACCTGTTTGAGCTTCTGCGCGACGCGATGCTGAATAAGCTGCATTTCGCCTGTGGCGATTGTGTGGCGTGTGATGCCATGTGGCGGCATATGCCGATTATTGCAGCCTTAATTTCTAAGGCCAAAGTTTTGCCGATGCTCTAGGGTAGTAAGCCTCCCGGGCTGTCGGTGCCACAGTCCACTGTCAATACATCATGCAAGGCACCGAATCACCAGGGGGAATCGGATGATGCACCCCTCATCTTGTCGGAGCCCTATCAGGGAGGTGAGATAGGGAGGGCAGTTCCTGGGAGATGGAGTGACTACCTTCATCAACCTGGAGCAAATGACTAGGCAGTCTGCTTCCGCTCGCTGTCTCGGGTTTATTTAAGACTTGCCTTTTGTAAACGCAAAATGATGGAACAAAGAGTTGATACTGTTCGACTCCCCTCCTTTGCCTATCTGAGTCGGGTTGTTATACCGACGATGCCGGACATCCGGGCTAGCAATACTCTTCACGAGGGAATAATCTATGAGATGCAGAGCTAAGAACGAAGAGATTAAGTTCAGAAGCTGGCTGCCTAACCGAAGGACAGGGGATCGAGCAATCCGTTCGTCCCATCTCATCAGAGTCCACAGAACATGGCGCCAAATGCTTCCTCTCACCGGCATCGTGCAGACTCCTGCAGCGCTGGCCCCAGCATCTCGAACCGCCTCGCCCGTGCCGAGTCACCGACCATCCGAGCCTACTTCTTTCTACCTCTAATATGCTCGCTCACCCCTGCCGGGTTGGGTTACAATTTCGGCTGCGCACTCCGAGAGAGTTGCCGTCCACCCCACAACTGTTCCTGAAACCAAAGCTTGGTGACCTTCATTTCTCTCTCGGCCGGTTGATCCTAGACCTTCCCGGCCCGTCACACCAGCTCCGTGCTTCCTCATTAGTGGAGGATCTCAACCCGAGATCATGGCACGCCCCAATTGGCCCATTCGCGATCTTATAGCACCATCATCACTCTTCGACTCTCCTTCTATGTTCCTTGGCATCTCCCGACAGCAGCTCATGATATCCCTGCAGTCCCAGGATCATGGATCAACATGCCATGATTACTGCAGTTATGATCATGTTCTGGACCGCACCAGATACGGCTCCTGCTTTTGTATAAGAGGGGTACGCTTCTCCAAGTCATCACCAATAGAACAGTACCTCTCAATAAGTTCTTGTATGTGTCTTCTTTCGGTTCTTAAACACCCTCTTTCAGCTCACCACTGTCTCTCATTAACCTTCATATATTGCAAATATGCGATCGTCCACTCTTTACTTCGCGTTGGCTGGCCCCATCGCTGTCCGAGCCGCTTCGGGAACGGGCCAATCTACGAGATATTGGGATTGCTGCAAGCCTTCCTGCGCTTGGAACGACAAGGCTGCTGTCAGCGCTCCCGCTCTGACCTGCGATGCCAACGACAACCCTATTTCGGATGCCAATGCTGTTAGCGGCTGTGATGGCGGTACTTCCTACACCTGCAGCAACTACTCGCCTTGGGCTGTTAGTGACACCGTAGCATACGGATTTGCTGCGACTGCTCTTGATGGTGGCTCCGAGTCAACCTGGTGCTGTGCCTGCTATGCGTGAGTTGCTTTTTCTTCCCTCTCATATCTCAACCGAAGCATGGCTTCTCCATCAATCCACCTACTGACAGATGCTGTCTCTTAGCCTCACTTTCACATCCGGCTCAGTCAAGGGCAAAACGATGGTTGTCCAGTCCACCAACACCGGAAGTGACCTTGGAAGCAACCACTTTGATCTTTTGATGCCCGGTGGTGGTGTTGGTATCTTCGATGGCTGCACTTCCGAGTTTGGCACTGCTCTTGCTGGAGCGCAATACGGTGGTATTTCTTCGCAGAGCCAGTGCGACAGCTTCCCCGAAATTCTACAGGACGGCTGCAACTGGCGATTCGACTGGTTCGGAAACTCCGACAACCCCGGGTTGACCTTCGAGCAGGTCCAGTGCCCTACTGAGATCACTGACATCTCCGGATGTATTCGAGATGATGATGGCGACTACCCTGTCTTCAGCGGAGCTGGTTCCTCAAGCGGTTCCTCTACCTCCTCTGCCGTGGCTGCCGCATCATCGGCCAAGACTTCGTCTACATCATCATCCATCAAGGCTTCGTCCACTGCTATCGTCAAGTCCGAGGTTCCCTCTTCCTCTTCCGAAGCTGAGGCCGTTGGAGAGACCAAGGCCTCCTCCGCCCAGTGGTCCAAGACTACCGTTGCTCAAACGACCAAGACCACTGCGCAAGCTGAGTCTCACGCCGCCCAAGAGACCGAAGCTTCCATCCAGACTGAGGCTCCTGCTACACAGACCAAGGCTGCCACGACTAAGAAGACAAAGGCCAAGACCCGAAGCAAGGCGGGCGGATGCTCTGCTAAGAGTTACACGGCCACCCTGGCGGCTGCTGGCACCGCCGTTTCCGCTGCTTCTGCTTCCACCTCCACTGTTGCCATCTACCAACAGTGCAACGGTGCCAGCGACTTGTTCCCCAATGGCGCTCTGGCTTGCGCCGAGGGTAGCACCTGTGTCTACTCCAATGACTGGTACTCTCAGTGCCAGCCCAACTAAGCACATCCTGATGGCCAAACGAGCCGGAGCGTGCGACGGGTGGGGGTCCATATTTGAACGAGCAGGTCGATATATTGTACAGTATGGCGCCCTGAACCTGGCGTTCCGGCTTGCTGTACATATTTCTCATTACTGTATATACTTTTTGGTCTTCTTGTCAGCACTAGGCTGGTGACAAAAGAATTTGCCTTACTTGCTCATAGATAGGAAACTCCTTTCGTGTATCATTATGCTTATCCAAGCGTTCCACACTCCAACTCCTTACCACATAGGGTTAAGACAAACATATACCGCCCATGTCGTCATCCATGGTCCACGTCCCAGCCAGCCCCTTCACCTCAACATCTTCGGTTTCAAGGGGAAGCCCATGATCTGGCTTGCCAAGGAAGAAATCGCCCTTGCCCTCCGTCTTGATCTGTCTCTTCATGAAACGCCTCGTCCACTCCTCAACGGCAGGTTCTCCGGTTTCGTCTCTCGCTTGCTTTAGAAAAGGGATCAACGCAGTGCCACCAGTGCCTTTTTGGTTCTGCTGATTCTTTCGGGATGCAACGGCGAGATTGAGGCGCTGCCTAGTGACCTCCGGGCTACGCGACCTACTTCTAGCTCGGACCTGCTTGGAAGGGTTGATGATGTAGCGCGTAACGATCCCGATGTGCTTGTCGCGGAAGGCACTCAACATAGCTAGGCAAGCGTCGTATGCGAGGCACAATTGGGTGTCTTCTGGATGTTCCTCGACGAACTCGCGAATGTTGGCTACGATTGAGATATCGTTGAGGAACCGAGCATGTTGGCCCGGCATGTAGCGGCGCATCTCCATGATGAAGTTGTGTCTGTTGGATGAACGCCCACCCCTGTCTGTATCGGAAACTGGATCTCGGGACTCGCCCGTGGGACGGTGCTCAATACCAAGGACAATATCGAAGAACTGGATCAAGCTACTTTGAGCGTTACTGCCACCGCTGTATTGCTGATACGTCTCGGTTCCAGAGCCATCCTCGTAAATGACTCCTTGGGGGAGCCCAGCCTCAGCCATATTCTTACTTCCAGCAAGGAAAGGACGGATGCGGTTGTAGAAGATGGTAGGGTCACAACTCTCATGCATTCTCTGCAAGATTGTTGTTAGGTCCGTGAGACGCTCCGCGAAGGCGCGCAGGCAACGGGTAACAGTAAGTGTGTCACCATGCCTCGCGGCGGCGATGGCAGTCAGCATGAGTGAGATGATGGGAGCGCCGCGGGCCTCAATCGCAACGGAGACGAGATAAAACCAAGACTCATCAAGGGAGCCAGTAAAGGTATTGAGTGTGGCAAGGTTTTCCAGGTTGTCAATGTCCTCGTCCACAAAGAGCGGCTTGAAGTTCCAGAGGCACACAGCCGCGTATGTGGCGACGGGAAGCACCTCGAGTCTCTCAGAGACCTGAAGAAGAGGGACTGAAATGGATGCAGGGAGACGATCGGAGGGGGAGTCGCCGCCCCAGATGTAGCCGTGGGCCATGAAGCCGAGAAGTGAATATGCCCGGCGCCACTCAGCATCGTGCTCAAGGCCAATGGTTGATAGGACAGGGAGGCGATCAATGACGCCGCGAAGGCGGCGACTGAGAATGAGAGCCTGCAAATTGGCTGCGATGGCTTCCCACCTGTTGTAGTATGGGTCCGGCAGACGAGTCAAGGGTAAGACGTCGGGGAGGAAGCCATGGGTTAATGAGAGGCCATAGTCGGCGAGAGTTGGGATGGGAGGCAACATCGTGCGCTGTTTATCTCCTAGCTCGCAGTTTTCGGGATAGAAGAAGAATAAGCGAGAATGAGTTCCGGTTCTCTTCTGAGATGAAAGAAGAGTAATAAAAAATGCCGGAGATCCGGTAACGGGACGGAGGTTAATGTGGGGCGTGGCGGACTTGAATGAAGTCAACTCAAGTCAGCTATCCAGGCACTAGTCGGATTGTTGCGGAAAGTCTACGAAGAGCAGAAAGCTAAGAGGAGACCGAAAAGAGGTGAGGGGGAAGAAACGAGAAAGGCTGGAGGTTATAGAAAGAAGGAGGAACAAAAGTCGCTCTAAAGAGTTGTGGACGGCAACGGAATGGTTCAAGGGCGACCGGGATTGGCCGACCGGTCGAGGGGGAATCGTCAGAGAGCGAGAGAAAAAATTGGAACTGGGTGTGTGGGTGGACCCTGATGAGCCTGGCAGTCTGGGCGTCCATTCGGATAGAAGCCAACTTCGTGCTCGCAGCAAAAAATCACATTGATCACTTGCTGACTTATTACGTTCAGGCTGGGCGCGGGCAGCCGGAGGAGGCCGCGAGCGAGAGCGGCGTGCTGGCATCGCGTTCGGCTGAGGGGAGAGGGGGAGAGGGGATGGATGTCTCACGAGGACAGGGCATGAGCAATATTTGGTGCGAACTCTGAGTCATAGGGGTTATTGCTTTGTTGAGGGAGGAATACTGTTGGTGGCTAGGTTTACCAAACCCATTCATACAGAGGCGAGTTTCATGTCGACGCATTGTCTGAAGGACTCGTCACAAGAACTAATACTGGCGCCGCGAAAACGCCTCCGCCTTAAAGGCCCGTCAGGCCAGACCTGTGAAATATAACCTGAGTTCATGTCTTCCTGAGCTCTGTTCACAACACATGTGCCTAGTCTTGATTATGCTATACGAGTGCTTGCGCGCGAATAGGATTGTATTACGAATCAGTTACGGAGTGCTGATACTGTTGTCTTGCAGACGCTCTTGCATATTCACCCCCGCCACCCCCACCACCCGACTGGGCCCGAACTTGAGAAGGTACGTACTGGTGAACGTGTGGCTCCCGTCGCTCTGACCTCGGGAGCTTGGGTGGAGGTCGCACTCACTCACTCACGAACCCTTGGCAGGTGCGACACAGCATATCGCTAGGGAGCTTGGCCCGCCTTGGTACATCCAGCCAAGCTCGTTAGGTAGGCAAGGCAGGTTTGTGGACACTGACGTCTTGATTCCGCTTCTTGCTCTCTCTTCCTCTCCCGCCAACTGCAGCATCGCCACGATGCCCGTCCAGCAGCATGTCCTGAACTGGCTGTATAGCGTTCTCACAAGCGTGAGTCCCTCTTCCTTTCCCTGCCCCTCCCGCGCCGCTCTCCACGCTTGTGCGCGCTGACTCCCAACTGCAATAGGAATATCACGATGTGAACCGCGCATACAACGATGTCGCCCAAGCGCTCACCCAGTATCCCACCCTCGCACCGCGAACCGACGTGCATAGTAATAATTCTTCTTTTGCCTTCAACCGACACCTCCGAACGGTACTGACCTTGCTAGCCTTCTCACATGGCGCCAATGCCTTGCTCCTCCACCTCACCGGCACCCTCCCCGTCAACTTCCGTGGCACGACCTACCGATTCCCAGTCTCGATATGGGTTCCTCACGCATACCCGCGAGAGCCTCCAATGGTCTATGTTGTGCCCACAGAGGTCATGATGATCCGTCCAGGCCAGCATGTTGATCCTCAGGGCCTCGTATATCATCCGTACCTTGTTCGGTGGGCAGAGTTCTGGCATGCAGGTCTACTCTCTTGAGCTCTCCTCAGGCACGTTGCTGACGTCCGCGCCCAGAAATCCAACCTACAAGACTTGCTAGGAATTGTCACCGATATCTTTGCCAAAGAGCCTCCGGTTATCTCCCGACAACAAGCACCCCCGGTTTCAGTACCTCAACCGGGACCGACTCCACCTCCGGTCCCGCCCCTACCTCCGGCTCTGGCTCCACGTCCGACGACACAGGATCAGTCTGCTGCGGAGCAGGAACGGCCGCCACCACCACCCCCCAAGGGACCTCAGATTACAAGTTTCAACCGTCAAAACACTGGTTCGGTTGAACCACCTCTTCCTCCACTACCTCCAACCCCTCTCGCAGATTCTCATCGGCCGTCACGTTACGACTCCGCTCCCCCCTTACCACCCCAGGCCAACAGCGCAGAGTCGACTGGTCCTCGGTTCGTTCGGCCTTCCGTCCAAAATCAAGCGAACCATACACCAATCCCGGAACACACGAGGCCCACGCAGCCTCATTACTTCAACCCAGCCCAGGCGCAGCCACCACTAGCTCCTCAAAGGCAATGGCAGGCGCCTCAACAGCCTCAAACCTGGCACCCAGCTCCTCAGCCGCCTCAACTCCAGGCAAAGCCCCCTCCTCCTCCTGATTTGCTCGACGAACCCCTGGTCTTAAATCTACCAACCAGCTCGACTATTGCTGCCCCTCCCATCCCCCCTAACCCGGAAAAGGACGCTTTGCTTCACCAGCTAGCCCAGACGCTTTGCGCCATCCGAGTGCGCGCTCGACAACAAAATGACTCTAGTATGGCAGGCCTCCAAGCGCAGCGAACGGCTATGTTGTCTGCTATGCCAGCTCTCCAGGCAGAGGCAGGGCAATTGGCCCAACTGTCTAATGTCCTTACATCAAACTCTAATATCCTGCACGACGCACTACACAAGGCAGATGGCGTAATCGAAGGCTCAAGAAGCCACCCGGTTCCTGACGTGGATGAGTTGCTGGTGGCACCAACGGTGGTGGCTAACCAACTTTACACGCTTGTGGCAGAGGAGAGGGCGTTAGGGGATGCGATATTCATGCTTGGGCGAGCAGTGGAACGAGGTCGAATTGCGCCAGCCGTTTTCGCTAAGATGACGAGGTCACTTGCTCGCGAATGGTACTTGAAGAAGGCTCTAGTCCGCAAGATCGGGCAAGGGATGGCATTAGCACCATGATATCGCATGAGAGAGAGATGCCATGTCAACAAGGCTTCATGGCTGAGGAGCTTTTGATATTGTTGTCGGATTTTGGCTCTGGTTTCGCTCCTTGCCCTGGTCGCGGATCCAGCCACCAAGTTAGTCACCCATCGTCAATCCTGATCCTGCACTGCCCGAATACATCTCGCTTGGGTGCCAACGCTGATCAAATATCGAAGAAGTCTCAGTCTTTTCACAGCTGGTATGGCTCGCAAATCGCGCTCACATATTGCAAATAGCCCACAAGAACCGTGACATCACGCAGGCACGATTCCAGCTCCCTGGTTTGCAGTTGCAACGATATCCGCTTTTGGCAAGACATGCTCTGAGGAGTCTCACTCGTCTTCCGACCCCCGTGCTCCTCACTGGTCAAAATTCGAGCTCAAGTGCCTTGCATAGTAATTGGGCCGGGGTGAGTCGGAAGTTGCCAGTATTAGGCTCAATGGCGCGCCTGGTTCTCAGCCTCGTTGCGAGAACAATACCTACGGCCAACGCCACCAAATGCAGAGACAATATCGACACCAGATGCTGCCCCACTATTCGTCTCATCCATATTGTGATGTTCCGTTTGATATACTTGCATTCCCTTGCTGACAACAATACGTTCGCACGCCGCAACACCATCTTTAAACTGTCCACAGAGTTTGACTTGTGACCCGTCAGTCAAGATGCCGAGAAGGCTGTCACCTCGCTTCCTCTTTCGTTCATCATCCTCATATTGCCAACCTTGTACCCCTTGACACAAGCCAGACTGTGACTCCGTCTCCAACATCTTATCTATACTACATAACAGCTGCCTCCCCCTTTCCCATCCTGGTTGCCTCTTCCCTTTGGACAGCTGGTGTGACGTCTACGTTCCCTTTGACAGAAATCATCAAGATGGGAGACTTCGATCCATACACGCAGAACGTGACATTTCTCGCCAGCGATGGCAAGACACCACTCTCGGTACCATTGCCTATGGTTGACGCCTTTCACACTGAGTCTGTCAGCATTTGCCTCAACTACGGTTCCCAGCTGGGTGCTTGTGCCATTATGCTGGCTGTTGTTTTCGTCATGACCCCATCGCCAAAGCTTCGCCGGCCTTCGAGCCTTCTGCACATCACTGGCCTTGTGCTCTGCATCATCCGGATGGCTCTGTTGAGTGCCTACTTTCCATCTCCTTTCAACGACTTCTACGCATACTGGGCTTACGATTACTCACATGTCCCTATTCGCGATTTCGTCATCAGCATCGTGGCGAACACATTTTCGCTCCTCCTCGTCATCGCCATTGAGGCCGCTCTCATGCATCAAGCCTGGACCATGGTGAAGCTCTGGCCGAACTTTTGGAAATACACCCTTTCAGCTCTATCCGCCTTCATCACCCTGTTTACCATTGGATGGCGTGTTGCCTTTACCGTCATCCAGAACAAGGCCGTCCTCAGCTTGATACCGCCGGAGAACATGCGGTGGCTGATCCACTTGATGGTCATCACAAATGCGGTGTCCATCTGCTGGTTCTGTGCCATTTTCAACATCAAACTCGTCATCCACTTGATATCCAACCGTGGTGTCCTACCCTCCTACAAGACTATGACTCCGATGGAGGTTCTTATCGCTACGAATGGAGTGTTGATGATTGTTCCCGGTATGTTCCTTCTCGGACAGCTGCTGTGTCTCCTCTCCCTCTGGCCTTCACTAACTACAAACAGTCATCTTTGCTGGTCTCGAATGGGGCCATTTCACCAACTTTGAGTCGGCTTCCTTGACCTTGACATCGGTCGCCATTATCTTGCCCCTGGGGACCCTCAGTGCCCAGCGCATGGCATCGAAAACAACATCTGCTTACGCCTCCGCCGACTCTAGTGGTCGCTATCCTCCCACCACTGGGACGGGAAGTTCTGCGCACCCTATCAAGAGAGCCAGCTTTTCCACCAACCACACGGGTACTGCCGCGCAGGTTTCCATCCTCTCGCGATGTGAGGCGGCCATGATGCCTCACGCCCGACCTGGCTCCAGTGGTGTAGAACTCGCCAATCTCACTGAGGAGGCCGAGGCCGATGGTCACCATGTCCGGGTCGACCGAAATTTGGTGCAGCGCGAGGAGAGGATCTAGAACTCGTCTTGCGACCGTGATCGTGACCATCCCACCGAAAATTACGTTGACTTCAAGGAGTTGGGCACAGCCCGGAAGCGATGCAGCGAGGCGTATCGGCAGGTCCGTCAGAGACCTCGGGATTTGAAATTTGGCAGTATGATTTTACTTCGACATCATCATTGCACGGCCCTTATTTAGTCGTCGCCTTATTTTGGACTTGCATTTGGAATCCTATTATTGATTGCAGCCACTGGAGGGGTTTCCCGGAGGCACTGCTTAGTCTTTTCGCTTCTACTACAAACATCATTGCGTCCGGACGCAAAATATAGTCCCCACGGTGTTTGTGCGTCATTATTCCTTCTCTTGGCTAAGGTGACCCGTATCTCGTAGACGCTATTCATAAAGAGTTCACCTTGTGTATGGATAAATAGCCTCGTTGTATCGATATGACTTTGCCACGCCAATGACACAACAGTGGATGTTGACGATTGCGGCAACACATTTGGATATACCAAGTAAAGCTGTGAGCAACTGTGCGAAGTGCCCTCTTCGAAAGTGCGTCGGTCCTTGTTATGTGCATCCTGCTTCAAGCCTACCCGCCGCCCACTTGTTCACCATACCCGCTGGATATCCGCCTCACAACTTTGTCTTTACAGAGACTTGCCAAACGTCTGAGCTCATTCGCACGAACAGGCCTTGGCTGTTCTAAGGCGCAATACGATCTTGACACAATGGAGCTACTGCTCCAGGAGATGACCCGGCGAGCCCGACTGTGAGGCCCTGGCTGCGGTGCGTTGTTCGCAGTGAAACCTCTGGTCAATATGTGACGCGTTGCTAGGGCCGAAGGAGACAACCTATAGCGAAAACTCGAACACGGAGTCTTAACCAAGGAAGAATGCCCAGCCAATGGGTGGTGTAGTCCTCCCTCGCCATCAATATTGAGCCCAGGACAAACTAATGATCTACAGGGCATTGCGCATTCGCCAACTGAAGAATCAGCTTGGTTAGAGAATGCTTGCTCACTCCTCGAACCAACACTGCCGGGCAAGAGTTGGAGTTCTGTATCTCTCAATGCCGAGTTGTTGACGTCAGAGCTCCTATAATTTGAAAGGAATGGGTCTTGTGGGCTCGTAGTGCTCCATTCCGAAGAGCTTCGTTTGCATGACGCCGAAATGCGGCGAAAAGTTCTCCTCACACCATGTGTGTGTTCCTTCCTCGATGTCTCTTCCCTTGGGATCTTTGGTGCCATCTTGGGTGTATTCAGAACTCCCTTCGAGTTGTGACTTTGCTTACCGAGTGACTCGAACAGGCCAATCTTGTCCGTCAAAGGCGAGCCACTATTTCGACTGTTCCATCTTCCCAGTTTAGATTCTGATTTCCTCAACTCGCGATTTCCCTGTTTCTGTATGTCGTAAGACGTGTGCTCACTGCCACTCATCACACCAAGACCTGCAGTCGTTGCGGACTTCTGGAGTCGGGTGGTCGGGTCTTGAATTGAGGTCTTGACGGGCGCCGTCTCCCGTCTTTTTCTCGACACGAAAGGCAGGGAAGACATCGTTGCGCTTTTTGGGAGGTCAAATTTCTGTCGAAGATTCGATATCTTAGAACGAGATACCAGCGGCCCTATTGTCAGACCTACTTCGGCAACTATAGGCTTTGCGAGACTAATCGACCCAAGAGATGATTGTTTTGGGTGCTTGCGTATTGTGGGTTGAGGGGCTGATTCCCTGTCTGAGGTTGAAGCTGAGAGGGAGAGCGAAGACGCCATTTTCTGGGCATTCTCCATCCAAGTCTGATGACGAGCTGTACGGGCCGAGGGCAATTTCTCTTCAGTGTCTTGATGGTTGGGGCTGCTGCTGGTTGTGGGCCGGCCTCTTGCTGCAAGCACCGTATTGTGCGGTCCTTGAGGTGTGTCCTGAGGCCTGGCAATGCTGACAGAGTAGGTGATATTGCTAGACGCATCAGAGCTGCCATGATTGGGGGGGCGCCGTGGGTGGTCTTGATGGAACTTGGATATGGACTTGGTCACAAAAGCTAAGTCTCTCGCCGGTGTTCGGAAGCGTGGCGAGGGTAGATTTTTTGTTGGTGAAGGAGTTTGATACTGGAAGGCATATCGAGGCTGTGATGTTGTCGTTTGTTGCTTTTGGATTGGGGAAGCAGACAGACATGGCGGTGGCGATTGTGTCATGTTAACCAACTGTCCTTGGTCAGAGAGTCTGGTTCGCATCGTCTGCAAAGTTATTAATTGGGCCGTCTTAGCAGGAAAAGAAGTAGCAATAGATGGGGATATCATCGCGACCCCTAGATTTGTGTTATTAAGACGCTTGAGTTGCGATAGGAGGTCGTCGAGATTACCATTATCACCTCCATGTACTTCAAACACTCTCCTCCTCTCAGCCACCGACTTGTGCCTTGCTCCGAGTTCGCATGGGTTGAGCGATGTGGTGGATGATTTAGCCTCCAGAGTCTGGGATCGGTGGAGTTGCGGCAGTGGTTCCCCCCGGGGAGTGACCTGTCCTGGTGAGATGCAGCCCGAGTCACTTGAGCTCTTGTTGCGGCCGCTTCCATCCCTGTTTGAAGATTCATTCGCGCATCCAGTGATGCTCTTCCCACTGCGCAGGTGATTTAGCGAGACCCTTGAAGTCGATTTAGACGCAGCAATCGAACCCAGGCACTGGGTGGTAAGTGGTTGGGCATCAAAGGCTTCGAATCGAGAGAGGAGTTGGGCAAAAGTGCTGCCAGCCGGTCGAAGTCGCGGGACTTCATGGCGCTGATCTTTCCAAGGCGCGAGGGACGATACTTTGTCCTCCATTTAGGAATGCTAGGTACCACTCGGGAGATGGCAAAGAGTTTTGAGTAGTGCTTCGTTACTATGACGCTTCGGCGATGTTGGATATCACTGAACCAAAGGCGGGATATAAGTCATTCGACAGGTGGTGGCGATGAAAAAGAATGCGAGTTGCACTTCCGTAAGATTGTTACCCAACAGCTGAATCACACAGGTGGCGGGGTTGGACCATGTCGCAGTCGACATGTTTGAAAGACAAGCGTCTGAGGTATGAAGGGCAAGTGCTGGTGGGGGGTGATAGCAAGTTGAAATGAGCAGAGTGGGCAGGTAGGGCCATGTGGTCATCTTCTTTCCTTCCCAGTTTCGGACCTTCACATGAGCCGCGATGGTAAGACGATGTAGTCCAACGACAACACCGATGAATCGACGTTCCTCCAGTCTTCAACGCAAGGACAGTGTGACTTAATGAGCATCAGGAAATTGAGAGCATGACAGCTATCAATAAGGGGCGGTGTTCATTCAATCCAACGCCCATCCATCATGACTATGAACCTTCTGGGATTTCGAACGGATCCAGTTCCGTTAAACGTACACCCCGACTCTTTCTACTGTACAAGGTATTATATTGCTTCGAGGAGATGTCGCTCGGTTGTCGTTATAATGCGCCCAGATTCTTCGAGGAGATCTCCATGGTTTTATTTCATCCTTATTTACTGACTACTTCGGGGTCAGTCTTGTTCTAGCCTAGATGGCAAGGATGGAGGCAGATGACGTAGGAATTTACTTACGGAGGTAGGAGGATCTCGCCCCATGAGCTGACGAGGAACGTCACAGCGACCTATCAGTCCGATGTTAGTATCCAGTGTATTTTCCTAGTAGACGTATGCCACGAGAAGCTATAACTCACGCCGAAGATGCCAATGCTGCGGACAACGGCGGCGTTGTCGGACGAGGTGAGGGCATCGTAGGTAGCGCCAAAAAAGCCCTTGGGGGCGCGGCGGGAGGATCTATCGACGGTGATGCGCTTGGGAGGCATTTTTCACGAGTATAGATGTTAGGAAGGCGAGTATATGGAGTATTTCGAAGGACGGATTTGTGATAGCGAGGAGGAGTCGGCTTGTGGATGTCGGTTCAACTGGGAAAATTTTGGCACTGATGCCTCGAGAAGCCAAGGGCCAGGAAGCTTCAATGGCTGATAGTGACCGATAGCGGCTGCATCACATGATGCGCGTTTAGCCGTCCAAGCGCGCTGTGATTTAGGCTGATCATTGGTCCAGTGGGTGCCTGGTGGGATGGTGGTCACATTTGGCCTGTCATCATCAACCTCAGCATCACTAAGCCACCAGCCCCGCTGTGACATCGAGAGATACTACATTCGGGCTCCTCAATCGGGGATTAAGTGAAGTGACCACTCCTGGCCTTTCTTTGTTTAGGTATCTTCCTCGTCGCCTTATCTGTGCCATTCCCCCCATCCCGTTTCCTACAAGTCCAAGCTAGCCGTGCGGCAGCGTCCCGAAGTATCAAAGAACTTGCTAACAAAGAAACACCAAACAAGTTCTCTCGCCCTTATAAACTTCTCTCCCCTTCAGCCTTATTAAAAGTTCCCCATTATTCCCAAACTCTTCAGTTTTCCTAGCCACAACTTCAACTCTATTAACAGTCAGAAAAAAAAAACATGGCCGACACCCCCTTCCCAGGCCCTGGTGGCTTCTTTCCCCCTAGTGGTGGCCTCCCATCTCCTGCGCCATCAACCGCATCATCTGCTGCATCATCAGGCCTACCACATCCTCGAAGCAAGTCCCTACAACCAGGCTCCAGAAAGGAAGGCGTGGTAAGGAGGTATGCGGAGGAACGACTCATGGAAACATCACAACGTTACGTCAAGAAGTTTGGGAACCCCGAGCCGGGAGAAAAAGTAGTGGGCTATAAGAGTTTCAGCGAAGTTTGCAAAGATTTGGATGGCGTGGTCAATGTGCTATGGCTGTCTGGTACCCGTAAGTTCAGCTGCACGTCCCGTTTCTATGAGATCACTGTTGACACTCGTCGTAGCGATGCTTCAGATTCCATTTCTGCTCCGACTAGCCAGTGACTTCACGCAGTACGTTCGGTCATTTCCGCCCTCGCCCAAAGCAACTTTTGCCTTGCTCCGCAAGCTTGATCACTGTTTTTCCAGTCTACTCTGTGGCCAGGACCTCACCACGCGCGAAACCTTGCCTGGGTTTGAGAACGGGTTGCGGGGAGGGATGACGACTACCGATATGGTCCGGTGTAGAAGTCTAGTCGAACAGAGTCGTGTCTTGATGGTAGAGGTGATGAGCAGTGGGGATGCGGACGATGAAGATGATGATTTGGACAGCAGCATAGACGGAGAGATGGACACAGACACAGATGACTTTGGACCGAGTACGTGGAACGGCGATGTGGACGAGGACGAGGAGCGAGTTCATCTAGATGCGGCACGGGTCTACGAGAACACAATCGTGCACCTAAACGAGCGCCTGGGAGATTCACTGGGAAGTGGAACCATCACCACCACCACCACCACCACCACCGATACTTCGGTAACCATGACCGACTGATGACGGATAACTAACAAACACCGCATGGCATGGATTAACGACCCTAGTTGCGGGTTCCTATAGCGGCCCATTGTGATAAATGTCTATACATGTGAGCAAGCACTGAAGCTGACTGTAAGTCAATCAATGACGGGTCTAATACATGGCCGAATTAATACCAAACGATAGCCAATTCATAATCCAATGCTCCGGAGTGTCCATGTACTGCGAAGATCAAAAGATCTCGTGGATAAAGCGTGTATGTTGTCCTCATTAGGTGCATAAACCTGCGAGATAAAGAAATGTTGGGTCCGCATAGGTATAGCGGCAGAATCAAGACCTTGGATTCAAACGTGGCTACCCAGGCTGGACCGATTCAGAAGACAAGGGGGGGGGGGCGAATCGAGAGGAAAATCGATTCTGTTAGTTACGGTGAAGGTAGCACAAAAAAAGGGAGGCAATCGACCTAGCTTGTACAGGGTAGTGAACTAGGCATTGACGCGGCAGGCCTAGGCGGATTGCCAACGCATCAACCAACTGGTGTTTTAGATGAGTAGATGCAGCAGGGTGGGCAAGATCTGCCAACAACGACCACACCGCTGTGGTTAAGGATAAGGTAGGAAAAGGACAGTACGTCCCCGGTATGTAGGAAAGATCAGGTGAAACACCCAGCAAAATTTTTAATCTGACTAGAGGAAATGAGAGAAGCAAGCAATTGAGAGCAAGTTGCGAGCGAGGAAAGATTTGGACATCCCCACACACACTTACACCAGCGCATTTTAACACGTACAAGGTAACACGACCCATCACGCAAGAAAATACGTGAGCGGTGGGAGGAAGTAGTAGAAGCCATGCAAGCGAAGTCATGTAATCACGAGAGCAGGACTGTGAGAAATGGGAGCCAGCAGCAGACACACAAGCAGATGTACAGTAGGGTGCATGGATGCTGCATGACTTTGGGTCGTGAGGCGCGCTCAGGCACGGAAATAAAGGAGTCCAGTCCTGGGTAGGGCTAGACTCCTGCGGACCCGTCCCAAACGCAGTAGCGCTGGCGGATTTACGAGGTTCACTGCTGCGATTTGTATGCGCGCACTTCAGGTCAGAGGAGCGATACGAAAATCTAGAAAAAAGTCGCATGCTAGCGAAAAGGATCACCACGGCCCCTCGCTATTTCGAGGAGATCGTCACACGGTTTGGTGCCAAAAATAACCACGGCACTTTGTCCAAAACCAGACCTGGAGGTTATCCTTCTATGAATGGGCCAGAATAGAGTTGATCGAAGTAGATAGCCTGGGCAGCTGAATGAATGAATGTGTTAAGTGGATGGATATGAGTGAATTTGATGGCTTGGCTAGTCATGGCTTCCTGTTTGTTGTTGCGCTGGCGCGTGGCTATTGGGGATTGGACCCCGTCTGCGTACCCATTTGCTTTTCGAAGATTTTTTTGGTGGATTAATCTCTCTGCTATCACACTCCTCGGGGCCACATGCAACAGGCGAGAGAGGGATAGAGAGATAGAGAGTGAGACGGAAGCGAAGATGGTGCTGTCGAATTCGACGCTAACGTTATTGGCACGTTTCATGGCGAGCTAGCAGTGTGGGAGGCAGGCCTCTGAATCGCCTGCCTGGTTGAGCCTCACTAAAATAACATCTACATCACTTCTCCCACAGCACGGTACTTCGTAGCTCACGCACACATGCCATGTTTTAGCCCATTATGCCCTTTGTCCTTGTGTGGGCTTGGCATTGATGTGCCTTGTTCCCCTTTCTGGATGTCCATGTCTCCTAGCCCGACCTAATGCAGCCTCGTCTCGGGCTGTTTTATGTTTTGCCAATGCCGCCCACCCCACCCCCTCAACGAGCATTCCTGCTGTTGGCTTGTTTCTGGGCGTCAAATAGGCCTGCTGAGTCGGCCGGCATGGGCCAAAAGGTATGTACGCCTTTCTCGCATTTGTTTGTCTAAGGCCAACAGGGCGGCCATGATGACGGCCCGTCATGTGCATGATGGGCATGGTCAAGCGCCCAGGTTAGGCGCCCAGTTTTGGCGCCGCTATGAGCCACCGCTCAGTTTGGTCTCTATGTTACGAACCACCTCACCCCAAAGACAAACAACTTGGTAGCCCTTTTTCATCTCTGCTATGGAACAATGACAGCCAACCGGTAGGTCCTCGACTTGAGGCCTAAGACACAAGATTCGAGACTCAAACCCACCTAGCATACAGAACATCGTGGCCGCCCCCCCTCTCATCCCACGCAACATGGGGACCTGCTGCCCATTTAAGCCTTGCTGCCCACTCTGCGCCTCCAAAGCCAACAACCTGGAAACCCACCCCTTACCCTTGCTGGCAGCGTTGTTTCAGATCCCCTGAACATCGTTTCTCCCCGTGCCCAATGACAGCCCGCCACACGCCTTTCCTCCATTCCCATTCCCGGCTGTGGCGCCCTTTCCGGCACTGCCTACTGGAACTGTTACTAGAAAACCTCCGTCCAAACTCCCGCCGGACCAGCCCTCTATCTAGCTCTCCATCCAGCCTCCACCTTAAAACCACCCATCCTCCAAGGGCCCATGACCGGCCACATCAACCATCCCCAAGCATTAAGCCAAGCCCTGGCAGTGACCCCTGACATATCTTATTGACCCCCCGGGGAACCAAGCATCTCTGGCTCTCCATCTTGACCTCCGACTCTGGCGTAGCAGTCGCTTGAGCCATCGCTGGAATCATCGCTCCCCCTGTGCCCCTTGGCTCTCTCCCTAATACTCGCCTCCTGGGTTATCCATCTATCTCCCCGTCTTTAGAGCCTATTCGCTGCCCGCCCCGACGCTATCCTCCTTTGTCGGTTATCTCATCGTCGTTGTCGAAACCATACCCTCACCCGATGATACTCCCCGGCAGTACGCGCATATGCTCTCAGTATATCCCTGTCCAGGTAGAATGCCATGTGTGATAACCACTCTCAGTCTCCACCATCGCTCTTATGCGCCATGTTCCATCCCATGTCCTTTTCCATGCGCGGTGTTGTTTCCCATGCGCCATGCCATCCACTCTGTACACACGATCCGCGTACGAGAGCACCTGCATCCAGCTTAGACCAGCCAAGCCGGGCCAAGGCCAGCCAAGTCCACACAGATACCGCCCCCATCGACTCATCGACTCTTGGAGTTTTACCATGCCCCCCCTCTCCATCCTCCCTCCCCGTCCCTAACCACCCACTGTATATACTATTATGCCTATTATATATATAGACACGCACATACCATCACCATGAACCACCCACCCTCTGTCTCTCTCGCTCCCACCCCCATTCTTCTTTTTCTTACTCCCCCTTCGGTTCCACGAACCCAGCGTTCACGCTCTTTGTTCCCATTCAGTCCTTTCTTTTCGTCTCCATTGTGGAGCAAGTCTTCCCTTTGATACTCCCCGCTGTCTCTTAGCTTCCATTCATTCAGCCCCAGAGGCCGCCGTCATTCCCAACATCCTCTCCAGCCTTTGCCAGGATCGCCTCTATCGCCGGCCGGTCCTTCAACAACAGGCCTCTTGTTTTCAGTCCTTACTAGAGTACATTCAAAGAAACACTCATTTCCCTCTGTCCTATCCTTCCAAGTCCGCACCGGACACGACATCGATACCCCGGAGATCCAAAACCCACTTACACCGCTATCCTTGAACGAAATGCGTTTCTCAACCGCCATCTATGCCTCACTCCCTGCGCTGGTAGCGGCTATCCAAGCACCCAACATCGATGGCTTCAAAATTTCCTGGCAAGAAGACTTCACTGGCTGCCAGGGTTGTTCCGTCAACACCGACACGTGGAACGTCGCCCTCGACATTTCCGTCAACAACGAACTGCAAGAATATTCGACATCCAACTCCAACATCCAACTCTCGGGTGGCGAATCCCTCCAGCTCGTTCCCTGGAAGTCCGACGATGGCCAGTGGACTTCGGGGCGCATCGAGTCCAAGACGAGCTGGATGGCGGAACCGGGTTGCAAAATGCGTGTTGAGGCCCAACTACGCAGTGGTGAATCCATGAACAAGCAGGGCATGTGGCCTGCATTCTGGATGCTCGGCGATGCCATCCGCCACGGCACCGAGTGGCCTACTTGCGGCGAGCTTGACATCTATGAGCGTGTCAACGGCGACCTGACCGGCTATGGCACCGTCCACTGCGGACAGCTCGACGGTGGCGCCTGCAACGAGCCGTCTGGTCTCGGCCAGGATGTCGCTATCCCAGACAACAACTTCCATAACTGGGCCATTGTCATCGACCGCACCTCGGGCAACTGGCAGACCGAGACTATCACCTGGTTGTTGGATGGCACACTCTTCCACAGCCTTGCCGGCAGCGACCTGGGCGACGAGGGAACCTGGGGAACTCTCGCCCACTCGCCCATGTACATTCTCCTCAACGTTGCTGTAGGCGGCAATTGGCCCGTAAGTACACTCCCGTGACTGATTTGCTTTGAGATCTTTCGCAACTAACTTCTGCCAGGGCTACCCTGACGAGGCCACCGAATCTGGGTACGGAAACATGATGGAAGTCATGTATGTTGCTGTTTATGAGTCCGCCTAGACGAAGACGCAGCGCGTCCTTGTTTTAGTCTCTAGCTGCGAGCAGATTATAGGCCTCTCTTCCCTTCTACGACCCTTGGCTCTCTGCCATTGGGAGCGAACCGAACAACCGCTCCCCTCCCTTTGAACATTGATATGTGCAAGGGACCGCCAGAGAAGGTCGCTTCTTGCCTAGTGAGGCAATACGGCCGTTGGTTGTGTTGTGTTTTTATTCTCCTGTTATATATTGAAACGTTTATTCCTTCTAGAACCCCTTAAATACCCTAGATCAAGCTATGGCGCAATTGAGTAAGACCACAAACAAATGAGATGGTTCAAATATCTGCAAGCCACGTTCATCAGTCCGCGCAGTAGACGCACATGGTTTACACTTGACTGACATCAGCTGCAGCCTAGCTACAGTAAACTATTGAATATACTTGGTTGTGTTCTTGCTATGTCATACGGAGACGAGTCCTACCCCGATATGGTCCTGGGATGAAGCCTCGAGGTATGAGACAACTGCTTGCTATGCCTGGATCATATTCCTCTCAACTTTGTGCTTGATAGCACGCAAGTTTCTTGATCACAATCACTGGTCGATTTTGATGCAGCAACGACGGCGGTCTCAAGTCAAACAGAAAACCTCGACCTATCCTTCTTCGCTAACACTTAGAAAAAATATTGTGGTATGTGATTTTCGCAAGTAGCATCAGAGTACACCGAACAGCACTTTACAGGAGATGGGTTGGCTCCGTCGTTCCCCACCATATCTTTGCTTTGAAAACCGTCAACGGCCGGAAGACATTGGACAAACAGGTAGAAAACAAATAAAAGAAAAAGAAGACATGGAGGAGAAGGAAAAGCGAGCTGCAAGCCAAGTACCGCGAGTATAAAAGATCAACGAAACAGCCGACAGGTAAAACACAATAACTCTTTTCCCCAGAAGCCACCACAGAGGAGCAATAACCCCCCTGGGACCTGATCGCCGCATAACCATGATATAATTTCCACATAAAAACGCCATGACGAATGATGCCAGAATTAGTTTGACCCAAGATGTTAATGCCGACCCAACACGTTTACCACAGCTTTCAATCTGCTCCAATCTCGCCGCTCTCCATCCCAGAGAACGCCCCGTTGAAATCGAAAGGCTGGTTGTCTGCATCACCATCGTGTAGGAATGAGTCAAAGTCGAAGTCGTTGAGCACATCGCCCGTTTGCAAAGGGTTAGCCAATTCCATTCCTCCAAAGTCCTATTACAGTACGGTTAGTTCTTGGGTCTCGAGGATATGTGCGGGAACACGCCAACATACCATGCTACCGAAGTTATCCATAGACAGACCGTTCTGATTAGGATCACCATGGCCCTGAGGCACAACTGCGGGAGCCGGAGGAGCGCTCGTGACCGTGGATACAGCCACAGGGGCGGGAGCCGCAGCGGGACCAGTCGTGGGCTGTCCGTTCTGTCCACCGTTGGCGTTTTGGCCGTTCTTGAAGTTGGCGGTGGCTGGGGTGATGGGCGTCGCAGGTGCAGGCGTGTCTTGCTCGCCGCTGTTTTCCCCTGCAGGAGTGACTCCCGCATTGTTGAGGTTCTGGTTAGACTTCTTCTGGTTGGCGGCACGCTTGACGACTTGTTAGTACTCGATTTCCATATTAGACGCGACAAAATGCTCACCTTATCCTTGGCACTCTTGCTCTCCTTTTTCTTGGGAGCTGGCTTATTGCCCTGATTAGGTGTAGGGGGGGCTGCGGCAGCTTGTTGGGGAGAGGCAGTTGTGCGGTTGTTGGCGTTGCCGGCGGCGACAGGAGCTGACGGTGGCGGCATAGACCGCTGCTGAGGCGTTCCCTGGATCTGTGGGCTCTGCTGTTGCATACCCTGAGGCACCATTTGCCCGTTAGGCGCACCCTGCCACTGAGGGGTACCCTGTCCTTGCGGCTGCTGCCCTGGCTGTCCTTGTTGGCCCTGTTGAGCCTGTTGAGCCTGCTGCTGTTGTGCCGCCTGCTGTCGAGCTGCCATTATCTGCTGTTGATTCATCTGCCCGTTGAAAGGCTGACCAGGGTGAGAGCTAGGAGGCCTCATGCCGTTCATCTGTTGCTGGGCAGCCATATTACCATCCATGCCCTTGAAGAAGTGAGGAGCCATATTGGGGTCAACATGAGAGCCCATGAAGTTCATGGCCGGGTTTGGAGAGCCACGAGACTGTCCACCCTCGGGGATTGGTGAAGGAATACCAGCATTGTTCATCTGGGGCGTGCCGCGCTTCATCTGATCAGCGGGGTTAGGGGAAGCACCTGTGCGCATGCCCTGGGGAGAGGCATCTGGGAAGGGTTGTCCGTTAGGTCCGGGAGGACCGCCAGGACCTCCAGGCGCACCGCCGATAGTGTCCTGTTCTTGACGGGCCATCATGAGTCGCTTCTTATTTTGCTGCTCTAGGAGCATCAACTGCATCTGGTAGTCCTGAAGTGCATGGTTACTGCTGCCAGCCGCCTGGGGTCCCCCAGGGCCAGGTCTTATACCACCAGGGCCTCCCATTTCGTTAGGGTTATAGAAAGCACTCAGCGTAGTCCCGTCTGGACCCTGAGCGAGCATGGGAGATCCTTGGCCTTGAGGACCGCCGGCGTTTGGCATCTGTTTGGTGCCCATCTGGTTTCCGTGGTGCTGCTGAAGGTTCTGGGCGTACGTGGCGATGGACTTCTGTTGAGCGGCGGGCGGAGCGTTGGCGAAGTTCTGGAACTGCTGGGGGTTGAGGTTGTTCGGGTTGATGCCGCTGGCGGCAAGCATCTGGTGTGCAGCGGTGTTGGGGTTCCCGGGCATCGGTTGACCAGGCATTTGGCCAGGCCGGCCGTTTTGCATCATTGCACCAGGCTGGTTGGGGTTGAAGGGAGCGCCGTCAATACGTGGTCGCTTAGAGGGCGAAGGGGCGTTCTCGCCATTGGCAGGGGAGGAGGGTCTTTCTCGGTTGGCATCCATACCGGAAGGATCTCTCTGCATCTGGTTTTGCTTGGCCTGCTGTTGGAGCATTTGCATCTGAGGGCTAGACAGTGCACATTAGCTGGGTTCGAGTTGCACAAGGGCATCATTCTGTAAGACGAGAGCAGGCTTACTTGTGCTGGTTATTGGCCATAGCGGCTCGGGCAAGGTTACCCTGCTTCATGTTCATGGCCATGCCGCCATTTTGCATGTTACGCATCATCTGGAACTGCTGCGCAGTCATGTCTGGGCGCATTTGACGCAGGAGCTCCTGCTGCTGGTTCTGCTTCATTCGAGATTGTTGCTGTCAGGGGGTCAACGCTTGTCACGAATTGCCGGCGACGGCGGCATAGAGGACAGAAAAAGGTCACACGCTACTAATAGTGGTCATGGATCGCAACAGGGTAGAGGGCGTTGAGAGACAAGGACAAAGCTAGAAGACATACCTGGGTGTGCGACACATATTGATTGATAGTGCCATTGCCGCCTTTGGCGCGTTGCGCGTTGTAAATGTCCCAGAATAGACAGAACCACTCGTAGAGGAAGGAAGTATCGGAGGCAGGCATGGGCAGCTTGGGAAGAGGGAGGCCGTCTGGCAACTTAGAATCAATGTCCTCTTTGGAATCGGTGTCCATGGCGTCGTCGCCGACACCGTTGATAAGTTGGCCATTCTCGTCGCGACGACCCTGGCCCTCCTTGTGGACGTTGACCTGCTCGTTGCTGGCGAGGAGGGAGCGAGCACAATCAAACATTTGGTATCGAATGAAGTACTCGTAAATGTACGTGTTCAGGACGCCGCGCTGGCCGTTTTCGTTCATCTGCTGTTGTTGTCGGGCAGCAGCCTGGGCGGCGGCAGCAGCCTGAGGGTTGACGGCGCCATTATTCATCATAGGCATGGGAGCGCCGCCAACAGGACCACCCATTTGGTTCATGGCGGCCATGTTCATATTTGGATTCATGGCCATGGTGTGATGGGGATGGAGGAGCGAGGCGATGAGGCCGAAAAGTTTGCTGGGTTAGCCACCAGGACGTGCCACCACGCGGAGCGCTGGCGCTGGACAGCCGACCGGCGTGGGCGTGTCAAGCGGCGATCCCAGGAGGCGGGGGACGCGGTGCAAGTCGCGCGAGAGGCGGGAAGGGAGCGTAATTGAGAGCGTCGTCGATAGAGGCAGTCGGGAGCAAGGACGGCGACGGGGAGACAGCCACAGCGAGGCCGATGGTGATGGTGCGGATGGGCGATGAGCGATGGGCGACGGGCGTTGGTGTCGCGATGATGGTGTGGTTGGTTGGTTTTCGGTGGAGGTGGGCGCTGGCCGCCTGGGATGGGATGGAGACGACCGACTTGACGGGAAAAGCGAGAGAGGCGGGAAGGACGGGGGGTGTCTTTTTTTACTGTACCGGGGGAGCCCCAGAGCCAGACCTAGCAGATAAATGAATAGGCCCGCTGATAGGGGGTACCTCGAGTTACAACGCGGCTCAAGGCGCGGCGCAGGTACCCAGCACCAAGTGCGCCAACCGGGGGGCTTGAGTAGAGGATCGGGCGGCGCGCTGGGGGCAGCAGACGCCGGCAACACTCGAAGAGACCGTGGGTTGCTTCAAAGATGGAGAAAAAAGCAGAGCGAATATGAGAGGAGGAGAAGGAGGGAAAAAGAGAGGGTGAGAGGGAGTGTGTGTGAGGGGAGGGGGAAAAACGTGGTTCGTTGTTTGGCGGTGGAGGGTTTCCGTTTGAAGGGTGCTCGTTCTCCAGGCGGCTCACTCACTGCTCCGGGTTTGTTCTGGGTGCGCTGTTCTTCCGGCACCAGGCGTGGCTAAAGGTACCTTGGATAGGTTCGCAGGTCGGGGCAATAAGTGATTTTTTTTCTCAATCAAACGGAATTGGCCGTATTGAAAGAAGGCTGAGACCCCTCTCATCAATCAATCAATCACTGTCACTTCAACTTGCACGCACGGGACGGGGACTGCAGTGAAAGAAGCATGGCCACATGAATCCAGGGGGACGGGGCGCCCGTCAAGTGTTCTAACGGGGTCTCTCAAGAAGGTGGAGGGACTTGCAGATAGGCGTTCGCAAACAGGCAGACCACGGGAAACTGCGACAACGCAACAAACGGGATCATTCTGCATGGGACAGGAGATAAAATTACAATAATAGTCCCGCATAAGGAGGCTACAGATGGCCTTGGATTTTCGTAGTGCTACTTTGGCGCTGATAACCTACTGATAATACAAACGGGAATCCAGCTTGGACACTTTGTTTCGTCTTTGGCTCATTTTAGGCTCATCTTGCCTCACGCGCCCGGATATGTATAAAACCGAGGCTTCATGTATGGCGAGCTGTGGCAGGGCGGCGGGCAACTGGAAGAAAGGAAGACGGAAGAAGCCTGGAAGCTTTCTGGGGCGAGGTCTGCGCCGCGGGTTGTGGCGGACCACCTCCGTGCGGACCGCCTCCAGAGCACCTTTATTGTCGGTTGGAACTGTCAGTGGATCGAAGCCCTACAACTGGGCGATGAACAGGAGAACGGGGATAAAGTCTAGGGGATGTCCACTATATCTTGGGGGGATGTGCATCTGATTCACAAGGCTGCAGGGCGCTAGCTTACAGTGGGTGAATTGCCTAAGGCTCGACGCCTTGCCGTCAAGGTAGGGCTCTGGAGGCATCCGGAAGGCACCCGTGCCCAGGGTTCCCGGTACGTAAATTTCAAACCAGCCCTGCGTATTCCTGGGACTGCACCACCAAGATGTCGGCACCTGAGGCACGACCCATGGCGTGTTCGTGCCTCAGGCAAGACTGCGCCGTCATTCTGGCCTGAGTGCCCACTTCGCCTCCCCCACCATGCCTCTCATAGGCCTCTGACAAGCCTCTCACGCGCTTTCACGCGTTCTCACGGACCACTCTCTCAGTCACCGTGCGAGTCACCGATCTCGCTCTCTTTGCCTCCCTCGTTGGCTTGTCATTTCTCCTTACCCGCTTTGCGAATTAAACCCGCCGGGCCGTTGTGGAGAACCTCAGTGCTTTTGGCTTCAAATCAAAGTTGTCAAACATTCTAGACTGAGCCACCCCAAATCGTGCACTTGATATCTAATTACCTACATACGTACCTAGGGACCTCTAGATCCGCATATCACTTTGTTAGGTTCCCCGGACCCAACCAAGCCTAGCATTTGCCCAATTCAGATTCCTGTAGGATTGCATCTGGATTTTACTTTCGATCATTTATTTTTCTCACGTGTCTGTCTGCCCGTCTTCTGCCGGGCGGCCTATGCTTGGAACGCCATATGCCCAGCTCTGTGGCTCTGCCCATGAACCCCTGTGCCACCCACTCGGCCAGGGTTATCTTATCTTAGAATGTGAATGACCCGTGCCAAGTTCAGTACTTCTGAGCGTGCAATATTGGTCCATCAGTATTACCCTCGGATTTGCTCTTCAGCAGGCAGTCTCCTAACCTCCGTAGTTCGTGTAGTCTTCGGCTTGGAATTCCAAGATGTCGAAGGTGGTGGGGGTTGGCTTGTTTTTCTCAACATTGCTCCTCTGGTCTTAAAGGCGTCCTTCTCAGTCATCCTCTGGCGGCAGCTCATCATCGATGTATCGTATCAGTGAGACCCTCATCTCGGTACTGTCGTTCCCCCGAAGAATATCGCTGATGAAGTGCGCCTCCACCTGCATTTGAACCATCTCTAGAGCTCCACGGAGCACGCCACAGAGGATATTGGAGTACCAGAGTTGATCCTGAGCTCGGCCATCGTCAGGCAACTCGACAAAGTCGGCAAGTGGGTTTTCGTCGAATACCAGCGAGAATTGGTTGTTGTCACTCGTCCAGTTCGTGACCTGTGGGGTGATGTTCAGGAAGATCTTGAATCCAACCTATGTTTGCCTGTCAGAAGTTGCTCGGTTGGTACCATAGGAAGAATCATACCCGAGCAATCATTTCCGCCGTCTCACGGAAGTTGGCGCATCGCTTCATGGTATTGGATTTGGCGAGGTAGTCCTCAATGAGCCGCAGTCCAATGTTGTATCCCATCCTATCCAGCTGCTTATTCACCTCAACATAGTCGCTCTCGTAGTCCTTGCATAGTTGCGCAACAATTGTGCCGTACGTGAGTGTTACCAACTCGGCATTGACCTTGTCAATTCGGGTTCTATTCTTCGACATTAGGTTCTCTGCTCTACTGGGTTGTGTTTCGGTGGATGGCATACTTCCAGATCCTGTGAAGATGTAAGCTTTAGATGAATTCACAAGAAGGCGATTTGTTGTTCACATACTCTTCGCCCACGCGAGACGCCTTGCTGGCCGACATTGTGCTGATTGGGAACGTGTCCAAGGTGGGGCTCGGAGCCAGCCTCTACAGGCACGACCTGGGCGCTGGCGGCTGAGCAGATGATGCCAACGGGGGCAAGTATGGGTGTTAATCCTGCTCGGCGGTACAAGACGAGCGCTAGAGTAAGGTTGTGGTCTTAAGGAGCTGTATCTTGATCTCAACACAGGGGAAGTGATGCCATGAGCTAGGCGAGCTGGACCCTCCGACCGTCTAACGTCACCTGGAGTAGTCGGTGCACGGAGGTTCTGCATCGCCGGCTATCAGGAACAACTTTCGGCCCGGACAATCAGACGCGGTTCTGCATTTGCAGAGGTCCCAAGTCAAGCGGCATCCTCCACGACAGAGTAGCTTGTCGATAGCTTTCGCGGGATCGTTCAGAGCAGAGCGTGTCAGGGATTTCTGGATTGCGCTTCGTTTCTGTTAATTCCAAGGGCGCTACAAATTCAAAATGTCGGCAGAGAAGCGTCCCGCTGACGACGACCCGGGTATGTCCCAGTCGCTCGTCAAACGACAGAACGTCAGCTCCTCGACTGGCGCCCTCGCGCGCCTGAATGCGTCGGGTAATGCCCTAGTCCAGAGCGTATGCATTGCTTCAACAATTCAAAACCCGGTAGCTGACTGCTTGCAGGCACCAAGAACGAGCGCGCTCCAGGCGCCTGTGATGGAACTTTCAGGACACTCGGGTGAGATTTTCGCGGCCAAGTTTGACCCGACTGGCAACCTGATCGCGTCGGGATCAATGGATAGATCCATTAGTAGGTTTCACTCTGAATTATACCCTGGAAAGTAGCCATGTGATTGACAATGAATAGTGCTCTGGAGGACCTATGGCGACTGCGAGAACTACGGTGTATTGAACGGACATCGAGGTGCGATTCTCGATTTGCAGTGGTCGCGCGACTCGGAAATTTTGTACTCGGCATCGGCTGATACACACCTTGCAAGCTGGGACTTGACGTCGGGAACGCGAATACGTCGATACGTGGGGCACGAGGAAATCATCAACACAATGGATATTAGCAGGCGAGGAGAGGACGTACTCATCAGCGGGAGCGATGATTCGACGATTGGCATTTGGGACCCCCGATCCAAAAACGCGATCGATTACATCCAGACCGAATTTCCCATAACCGCTGTCGCGATTTCGGAGGCAGGCAACGAGATTTATGCGGGTGGCATCGATAACGATATCCGTGTGTGGGACTTGAGGAAGAAGTCGGTTGTCTACTCCATGCTGGGACACTCAGATACGATTATGTCTTTGAAGGTCTCGCCAGACTCGCAGTCGCTTGTTTCCTACGCCATGGATGCTACAGTCAGGACGTGGGACATCCGGCCATTCGCACCAACCGAGAGACATATCCGAACATTCGACGGTGCTACTATGGGAATGGAGAAAAACTTGATGGGAGTGAGCTGGGACTCGGAAGGCAAAAAGATTGCGGCAGCATCAGGTGACGGCACTGTGATGGTATGGTCGAGTGGGACGGGCAAGCTCAGCTACAAGCTTCCTGGGCACAAGGGCACGGTTAACTGCGCCGAGTTTGCTCCTGGCAAGGAGCCTATCCGTAAGTTCCATCCCTTTACTTGCAGTCATGTTCAACTTGACTCACAAAACACAGTCCTCTCAGCGTCTTCCGACCGCACAATGCTCCTAGGCGAGCTGAAATGAGTTCAGTCGATGCAGGTTGACGATGACAGCACCTGGCACCTCATATGTCGTCATTCTGGTACCGTTCTTGAGTTTCAGGCAAGATTGTAGCTCCCTGGCTCATTGTGGTAAAACCTTCACAACCACTCGTGCCTTGTGGGTGAATGTTATGCTCTGCTATTGGGACATGAAGCCGTCTTGGGGAATAATGTTTACAACAGCGGACGAGACGTGGCTCGGGTTTGCTATGCGGGCGACGAAGAATTCAAGATAGTGGTCATGGTTTAGAATGGTTGATTCGCCAATCGAGCGAACGAGCGAACGACACAAGACAACGAGGAAGCTATTCCGGGGAGCAAGGGATGGGAAGCAGAGATATGCAGAAGGCACGGCGACCATCGTATATGTGTTATTGGAGGGAACTCTGGGTCTATTAAGATGGAAGTGGCACACATTCTGGCCGCGCTTTGAGAAGTCTTGGATTGTGGTGTGGTAGTTATTGTATCTGAGACTTGGCCTGGACCTCCTGGGATGGTAGAGCCAATTGAGCTGGGCACCCGATGGATGGAACAACCTCCCCAAGTGGGTGGCCTAAGTAAGTAGAAGATGAAATTACATTACACAAGACGAAAATGAAAGAGGAACAAAAGGCATCACAGTGTCGCATGACACACTCCTCGTTCGTGCTTTCATTAAATACCATCCAATTGTCTATGCCACAAGTAATTGCTTGCGCTGTCATACTACCTATTCTACCCAGGGCCGTCCGAGGTTTCAGGTGCTGGTCCAAGATGACGTGTGGTTGGCCATTTACGGGAGGCATCAAACGAGGGCACGCCACGACCCGTCGCCCGAGACGGCTACTGCGAAACAGCAAGAACGCCACAGCGGCCCCCATTTGCGACCGTTTTGGGGGGGTTGACGGCCGCTATGGTTCTAGGCCTCTCAGGCACTTCTTGGTTTTTAGCGTCTGAACTTCTGACGCGCGCTCTGGAGCAACCACTGAAGCATTGACTACTCCAGGACGTAGCATTGATGACAGTAAGTTAAGTTACCTGACAGGTGCAGCTGCTTCAGGCAACGGATCCACGTGCACGATACGCCACGGGCCGTGCCCACCACCGAACTGGGCTCGCGACGCCATCTTGGCTGCATGGCGCGTCTCACGCATTTCGAAACGACCACCTCCCATATGCGCTGAAACTGCAGCGTCCCGTGTCGTCCATTCAGCTCGCCAATTTCGGGCCAAGCTGATGAACGACCCCTTGCGTGCCCCTGTCTACTCCTCCCAACGCCACCCCGACGCCTTCGCCGTCGCTGTGACAGCCCCGAGATGAGAGGCTGCTGTGTGCCTTGTTGCTTTTGCAACACGCCCACTGTCACAGCATGGGCTCACCGTGGCCCGTAGTGCCTGGATCCGTTACGGATCCCAGTCACCCTCATCCCTCCCCCCATTAGCTCCCCTTGTTTCGCCATTTGGTTCGTTGGTGGCTTTGAATTCAGCAGGATATCGACGTAAACTTTTGTAGCATGTGTGTCGTGGTGTTGTTCGTATACACTCTCTCCGTTCCCCTCGTATCCCCTCCGCCCTCTCTTTCCCTGTGTTTCCGTTCTTTTCGTGTAAGTATCGCATCCCTCAGTCCTAGACGAACGCGTCTTGGTCACCACCTCGGTTGAAGGAGTCGCTACTGCCTCCGCTCGTGTCTTGAAGTTGCACCATGTCCCCCCAATAATTTCCTTGATGCCGCAACCAGCTTTCTCTCTTTGATTCATCCTGTTCAAGCCTTGTCATTCCCTTTCATTCAAATTGTTGCTTATTTTCAGCGAGCCCATCTACTTTTCGTGGTGACTCCTTCCACCGAGACAGTATCGTGGGGTCTCTTAGACATCCGCAGTCACTGTCTGAGACGGTTCTTTACAAATGACGCTACCAACTTACTCTCACCCATTACGATAGTGATACCTCGACATATTTTTCTATCATATATTTTCGACGACATATACCCGACGATACCTTACACGAATTCGACGTTTGCAAGACTCCTGTTGCCAACACCAACCTTGGCTCAGGCTGATCACTTCGAATCTGGACCTAGGTGCCCTGTGTAAACACAATGGAGGAAGATCCTGCCAATTTAGAGAGGCTTCGCGCCGATCTTATCAGACGGGCTCGTATTGAACGCCATGGAGAAGCAAGCATGCAGGAGGTTCAACCAACAAACACACCGTCCCATCGCCCATTTCTGCGACTCTTTCGACGAGCCCCACCTCCATCCCGTCCCGTCGAGCCCTACCGTGTGGATATCGAGAGCCCCAAGTCACCGGATGCTGATCAAGGAGCGCCAGATGGTCCTTCCAGGGCATACCAATTTCCCAATCTCACTCGACCGTGGACTGGGAGGCCTAACGAACCTCAGCCTTCGCAGGAACCGCCCCAAGAAAGCTACCAGGCCACGACACCCGTGACGCCATTTTCAACGGAACCATCATCTATTTACTCATCGTCGCCGAGACCTCCTCCTCTAGCCTACAGCGAAACGCCCAACTACAATGATGGTCTGGAATCACAAACCACCGAGACCGTTAGTGGTCCGGAACAGCGAAGGCACAGACGAGGAAGGAGAGGTGACCGCAACGGTTCCCAGGCACGTCAACGTCGCTCTCGTCATCCAAAGCGTTTCTTGTTCTGCATTCCGTGGATAAAGTCAAGGAACATGCGGGCGCAGATTCTCCGCTGTTTAGTGGCCGGTTTGATCACAATATTGCTCATCATAGTCTGTATGTCACCTTGCAATTCGCACCCTCCCTCTAACAACCCTACGATGGATGATTCTAACCTCTCTTCCAGATCTCGCTCTTTCCCTGTCAAAGAAGGTCAACACAAGTCAGATGACCATCATGCTAGTCCTCGTCATTCTCATCGCTACAGTTTTCTTTTTCCATGGGCTTATCCGACTTTGTATTATGATTATGAAGAAAAAGCGCGATACCAATGGGCGAACAAGTTTACCACAGACGCAAATATATGGGCCGTGTGGATACGCGGTGCCAAACCGTCCAATTCCTGTTGTTCTTGCACGGGACGAGGAGGCGGCTGGAGTGGAAAGTGAGGCGGGCAAGTCAAACCCGCCGGCGTATGGACTCTGGCGAGAGAGCGTCGTAAGTTATTGGATCGATGTCCTGACAAAGAGAAATGCAAACAACTAACACTCGCCATACAGCGAGTCGACCCTAATCGATTATTCTGGCAACGTAATGAGTCCATGGATGAAGAACAGCCGCGTTCTACCGGTCGTTCGGGACCTCGACCGCCTTCCTATGCCTCTGACGACGGCGTTTCTTATGTGGTAGAAGCAACACCTCGGTCCACAGCACCCACAGTGGACGTTCCTCTCCCGCCGCATCCATCGGAGGCAGGACGAGCCGCACGGATTCCCAGATCGTAATGGAAGATTGTGTTGCGAATGTTGAGCCAGGTCACCGTTGGGGACGATACCGCCGCTCAGATCACCACGCGCTGGACGCTGGACTGGCCCAAGCGAATCAATCCCTGGTGAAGCCACGTTCAATGATGGCTTCAAGGTAGCGGCTCCTAATAATGTGGAAATTGTCATTGAGCATGACCAGGCAGGTAATTCGAATGGGTGGGATTCGACGATGGTTAGAGATAATTGTGCAGAGTCCAATGACGATTGCTTGACATCCAAGGTCCAACACCGGTGGTCAATTCAACTCTGGACAGAGCGGCGAGGCTGGTAATGGCCAGATGTAGGTTGGGCGAAGACTAGACGAAGACAAAGGACACCCTGACAGGCCTGGCCTCACCTCGCCTGACTATGCTGAACCGAGTAGGCAATTACCGACGACCTAAGTAGTATTCGCGAAATACACGCCATGCGATGACAAGTGTACAACTACCTATACAAATCAGGAGAGAAAAGTAATCCAGCTATCATGAATGAAGTGGCTATGTTCATGGCGATGGGACTGGGTCGGCCCGGTGTCGAATGAGCGTTAGGCACCAAACACCTAAGCTACAACTTCGTACAACTTGGGACTGTCGCTATACTTTCCTTGGCTTGTGATCTAATCCGACTAGACGAGTTTAAATCATCAACAGGAAGCGCAAAGCAGGACCCATCTTTCCTGTCTGGCCGGCAAACGGCCTCGGGAAGAACTAGCTGGGCTGTACAAGGGGGCGACGCGGCATGTGCAAGATCACGCGTTTTCCATAGACGGCACGAGCGACCGGGCATCGTCGCCTGGACAGGGTTAGGAGCATATGGTTGATCGGGCTGCCATCTGAGCAAGACACCACGACGTGTTTGGTAGCGTTGCAAAGGCGTATGAGTAACGACGGGGAGTGACTGTGAGGACGTTGAGAACATGGTTGCTCAGTCGCCCATTGCAATGACGTTGACATTAGGGATGGATCACGTGAAGTTGTATCCGGCAACTAGGTAGGAAGGCATTTCACGGATGGACGCAATACCTACCTAAACTTGAGGTCTATTCAGGCCCTGCATTGAACTTTCTATTCGTGGGGACCGCAACGGGGAAAGGGGAGTGCAAGGAGGGGTCGCGACGGTTACTTTCCCAATCAGGCCAGGCACCATATTCCAACCGGGAAAGGTCACTAGTAGTTTGACGAGCGAATTTGGGAGGCCATAACTTACGGATAGCCCATTTCAGGTCAGTGGATGGTTCTCATCGTGCCATGCCACCCCTTCCACCGCTTCACTGCCTGCCGTTCCGCCGCTGGTCGTTACTCGACTCATTGTAACTGTTGTCCCGTGTCTTACGTATCGACATAGGACGTCGAAACTCGTCCTGTTACCCACGCAGAGCCACAGCTCAGCTAGCGCCCAGTGCTCTGAGCGCGGTCCCGAGGAGTGGGACCTCGTTGTTTGGCGCCCCCAAGGCCCCGCGACCACTGCAAGTGGAAGCGGCGAAGCGCCAGTAATCATTCACAATTAATTACCTCTGGGCCGACAGCCAGTGGAAGCGACGGGAAGGCACCATCCACCTACCCACTCGCCGCCGCGCCTCTTGCCCACACGCACTCAATCACACCCGCTGCACCGTTTCCCCCAGTCCAGTCCAGTCCAGTCTTGCCAGTCCAGTGTAGGCCAAGCAGGCGAAGCAGAAGCAGGAAGGCGCGCCGTCGCAACAGCCCTCCCCCTCCCCACAATCGTGTATCCCTCTCTCCCTTCCTCCTTCCGTCCTCCTCCCCTCATTTCTTTTCCTCGCGCGAAAATTTTCAATTTCATCTGGAAGAAAGTTGGTGACGCTTAACTACTCAAAAGTACGATTATCTCTACTCGCTGCATCGAAGTTCCCGTCGTCAAACCTTATCTACAACCATCATCAAGTCTCAAGAGGTGAGTGGAAGCGTGGTTTGTTCGTTTTGTGTGCTTGGACGGTCTGTCCCCTCTTGCCCCTCCGTCCCATGATTTGGCCGCCGACTCCCGACCTCGTCGCATCCATCAACAACCCTATCTCGTCGCTTTCGGCCTGCGCCGCATGTTCTCGTTGTCGCCTATGATGTCCGGTACCCGAATGCAAGCCCGCTCTCCCAGCATATCACAAGACCGCATTCTCATCTTCCGACTATTCGTTTGAACGTCGACCGGCACCGCGCCGTTTGACCTCCGTGTGCGACCCGAAGTCTCGGTACGACCACCGAGCCACAGGCCGACCGCATCGCATCGCGGCCCGGAGCATTTTGCGACATTCGACGTCTATAACCCGCCTGCCAACAGAACAGAAGTCGAGGACGGGATGCGGGGTCACTCCAAAATGTTTGTCGCCACTTCCGTTATTCGACATTACAAGATGCGCCGACAACATACGGCATATATCTTTACCCCTTTGCCTTGACATTAGTCAAAGGAGTAGCTGGTCGCTAGTAGCGCGATGCGATGCGACCCTGGGCCGCCTCTTCGCGCTTTCTGGTGTGGCAGTTCGGTGTTGCTCATGCGCCGCGAAATATCGCCCCATCAACAGCGACCCCGGCACCGCAAAGCTTCCTCGAGGCGTTCCTCGGCCCTGCACAACCAGCCACTGACGCTCTTACCCCTGGCGCCGAGTTCAACGACATGCCCAGGGGTGCAACACTGGCACCATCCACCACCACTGACTTGGCTGGTCAATATGCGCACTAAACGGGACAGACCGAGGCCAACATGAATTTCACAGGCCACAGTTTGGGCGAAATAAGATGCGCTCAGCATGAATATGTTTTTTTTTACTAATCAGCCAACTTCTAGACACTTACCATAATCATGTCTTCCCTCTCTCGACGTGCATGCTACAAGTGTGGCAATGTAGGCCACTACGCTGAGGTCTGCTCCTCCGCTGAGCGTCTTTGCTACAACTGTATGTGTTCCCGTATTTCTCAAACCAGTTTCTGGTGCTAACTTCTCTCATCACAGGCAAGCAGCCCGGTATGATCTTACTCGCGCCACACGTTGCCAGCATCAGTACTGACGATTCTATCAACAGGCCACGAGTCCAATGGTTGCCCTCTCCCCCGTACTACTGAGGCCAAGCAGTGCTACCACTGCCAGGGGCTCGGTCACGTCCAGGCTGACTGCCCTACCCTTCGTCTAAGCGGCACTGGTACTAGCGGTCGCTGTTACAACTGCGGCCAACCCGGCCACCTTGCCGTATGTCTCCGCGAACTGTGCTTCAGTGACACTGATATACTAACATGGATTGAACAGCGCGCTTGCCCTAACCCCGTTGGCCCCTCCATGGGCCGCGGCGCTCCCATGGGCCGTGGTGGGTACGCCGGTGGCTACGGCCGTGGCGGCTTCGCTGGTGGCCCCCGCCCCGCTACATGCTACAAGTGCGGTGGTCCTAACCACTTTGCTCGCGACTGCCAGGCCCAGGCCATGAAGTGCTACGCCTGCGGCAAGTTGGGTCACATTTCACGCGACTGCACTGCTCCCAACGGCGGTCCTCTCAACACCGCTGGCAAGACCTGCTATCAGTGCGGCGAGGCTGGTCACATCTCCCGGGATTGCCCTCAGAAGAACGCTCCGGGCGAGATCCCCCCTGAGGTCGTCGACATTGGAAGCGTGCCTGCTCCCGCAGTCGCTCCCATTGCCCCTATCGCCCCTGTGGCCTAAAGGACGCCCAGAACACGCTGCCCAGACCGTCTCTGGACGGTTTGGCAGGACATCGGCCAGCAAGATCAAGACCCGCATCGTGGAGAAGATCTGAAGCGGCCATCCAATGTGTTTCGTATCTCTTGACATTGTTGTTCTTTTTTTGATGCCGAAACGTGAACATATTTCAACTCGACCTTTTTACACTCACGCTATTCCTACGTTCAAGTTCATGTTTATTTTGTTCCGAATCATGCAATGGTCGCAATATTTCTCCGGCATTGGCTTTGCACGGCGTCTTCGGTCCAACTCGATTCATCTTACACCTCTTTCTTTTACCTGGGAAAAGTCACTAGTCCTGTCGCTATGGAGTACATGAACGGCGACAGTGACGGACCGCTCTACCGGAAGGTTCCTGAAACATCGGGAGCTTTGCGGGTAATGATGAAGACATGTGGAGCGGCTACACAGGGGAAGACATCTACCAACAAATTTTCCTTTTTTTTTTTTACTTAACAACTACCTTTTCACCTAGACTTGTTTGTGCGGATCCTTGGTTACTACGGGGTCTCTGGGCGGTCCTCCGCGTTATGACACCTTTCCTCGAACAGGACTTTGGATCATTCACCCAAGGACTACTACCTTTTGAACGACAGACGCTGTCACATGGCTCTTAACGACTTGAGAATTCTACGGCAACCTGCGAAGGATATACCCCGCGAGGCTGATGTGTTGTTGAGCTTGGAAACGCGCTGAGACGCAGGCTTTGACCAGAGAAGCCACTTCCCGCGCCTGGCCGCGGAATGGCTCAGGCTGGGGAAGCCTGTGTGCCGCCTTGCGGCAAGATCAGTGGACGCGTGCGCGAGAGTGGTGGGCTGAAGGAGGGATTGATCGATGGCGAGGGGAGGATGTTGTTCTGGTTTCCGGGGGACGACGGCCCCTTGCGCCCCTAATCGCAAATGGGAACCGGGTGGCACAGAGCCTGTCCCACAGAATGGCAGAGGAGGTAAGAGGAGAGGAAAAGAGGAGAAGAGAAGAGAAGAGAGGAGGGCCTGGAACGTTGAAGGCACTCTTTCTGGTGGTTGTTGTGGTTGTGGTTGTGGTTGTTGGATCGGAGGGGAGGCGATGTGTGGACAGTGGCGATGCAATGGGCAGAGCTGTAAATGAATTGATTCAGGAAAGAAACTCCCCGACAAGACTACCAAGATGGAAGGGAAGTGAAGAGGAAGCGGCATGAAGGCCCCACGTTGAATATTTCTCATGATGGTGCTGGACAATGGGGAAGGGCTCTCGTCGCGTTCGAGGGAGTTCTGAGTAAGTCCCTCCATGTTTAACACCCCTCCGGGCAGGAGGATGACGGATTGAAGGCCGCTGGCTACCCCCCTACCTATTCACTCGACTGTTGATGCGTACCACAACCCCCGACCTAAGGATGAAGATGGAGACCCTGTGCGGCGGATGGTAGGTCCGTGTCTTGATGAAGTATAAGTGCCAAGATCACGTAGGTGGCGCCGCCTTTTCAAACCTGTGATGACCTGCTTGTTCCGGCCATGGCATGCGGTCAGCACGGTCAGCGCAGATGACTGGAGTTGCCTGGGGCTCATTGCCCGGGGAGATGAGACACGGCCCCGCCAACTGGGCACACGTCTGCACTCTTTGCACGTAAAAGTGTCCGATGAGGGGTGGTGTTGTAGAGCAGGGGTCATGTCAGTCGTTGCAGCCGCCAGGTATCGTGATGACAACGGTCACCACCCAGCAAATCTGAGAGCATTAACCGGCAAGTTTGAGACGCGCCGGGTGGCATTTGGAGGTTGGATGGTTTGGACGGACGGTTTCTCCACCTCGCCTCGGGCCGCGCTGCTGCAGGCGCCTACACCCACTTCACTGACCGAAGTTCTCTTTGCAACAGGGCTGACACCAGGTCTCGCATTACAGGGCTGAGTACCCAGCCCTATGGGGTGACGCTTGCAGGGTCCCAGACTCTGGCGCTGCTTGAAGCTGCCCGAGCCCCTCATCAATTGGAGGAACGCTCCAAGCTTGGGGTACACAGCATACCAAGAGGAGGGGTTTTGGGGGCGAAAATGGACAATATAGGACCGAGGATTTCCTCTCTTGTGTTCCATTGCATGCACTTTTGTCTTCGGAGTCGCCGCTGTATGAAGGAAGCTTTGCTCACGCGGGGAACATGTGAGTAATATGGGCGCTTCTCTGCAGTTAGGTAGGCGGCGCTTCAAGTGGCGCAGGGCTGGCAAGGGAGGTTGGGGTAGTTGTTCAGCTCCGAGACAAGCGGATCTTGGCTGCAGATGGACGAATCCGTTCCGAGCTACCTACCTTTGTAGTCTCAGGAGGTAGATGGAGAGAGCTCTTGGCCATAGGATGAGCTGGCAAGCAAGCTGACTTGCATGCGTGGTGTTCCATAGCTCGTATTTGGGATAAAAGGCACCAGCTACCCTGGTTGACCTGACCCCGATCCTTCATGATTTCTGTTCTTTCACTTCCTCATCGCCTCGCCCTCTGTCACTCAGTTCATCGTCCACGTCTCAATTCGTATTGACCTAGGTAGTCAGCGGTAACGGTGGGACATCTATCCCTTGCATCAAGGTGAGCAACCCGCATTGACGAGGCAAGTATCACCTAAGAACTACGGTGATTCCTACCTTGACTTATGGCAAGAGAAATACTAATTGGCTTCTCTTCTAGGAAGCTCGAACCTTTGCTTCCTACCTACCAGCCAAGCCTCCTGTGAGACTGGGATCGTGTCGAACACCCCGCCAACTCCTCTTCCTGTTCCTCTTGTCCCAGGAAGACGCGGGCTCGCGAAGCAAATAGGGAAAGGCACACTGAAGCGTTGTCCAACTACATCGACTAGTCTCAATTCCCAGATTCAGCCATCATGTCTGACGCTGCGTCCACCTGCTCCTCCAAGGCCGACCCGCCGGCACCCGACGCCGAGATGCCCAAGCCGGTGAAGCGGAACAAACAGCATCCGCAAGAGACCATTGATGAGTTTTGGTCTAAGTTTACGACCAAGAAGCCCGGCAAGGGTACGAGTTCTCCTACTCTCGCTTGATTAGCCCGCTGATTGACACTGGGAAAGCTACAACCGTCATTCCTTCGAGCCCTTATACCGACATTGTTGCCAAAAAGAACAAGAAGATCGAAACCAAAAACACTCAGGCCTCGTACGAAGATGCAGCGGCTATGTGCCGCGCAAAGGTCGACAAAATTGTCAAGGAGTGCCGTCGCATCAATACCAAGTATCGTGACCCATTCTTCTCCATTGAAGCGGATCTCAAGCTTGGCGTCCGCGATTGCCTCGAGACCCTTTCCAACGTCAAAGACGACGAGGGTTACGGAAGTGGCCTCCAGCCCCAGAGCGTCAAGAGAATTGAGGAAATCTTCGACAAACCTCGCTTCTACATCGATGGTCCCACTGCGAACGATGTGCGACAGGGCCGTGATGGAGACTGTTGGTTGATGGCTGCACTCTGCACTCTCAGCAACAAGCCGGGTCTCATCGAAAAGCTTTGCGTTGCCCATGACGAGGCTGTTGGCGTTTACGGCTTTGTCTTCCATCGCGATGGCGAGTGGATTTCGGAGATTGTTGATGACTTCGTACCTACCCCTCGCTCCATACCTTCACAAAAACCCCGCTGACATGGAACACAGTTGTACCTCATCAAGCCTGACTACGATGAAGGGTTCTTTGACCGCATCCTGTTTGATGATGTTGATCGAGTCAACTCGGACGAGGCTTACCGCAGGGTTTACCAGTCTAACAGTAGCGCTCTCTACTTTGCTCAGTGTGCACATCCTCAGGAGACATGGCTTCCCTTACTTGAGAAGTGCTATGCCAAGGCACATGGCGACTATGCCTGCATCGAAGGCGGCTTCGGTGGTGAGGGTATCGAAGATCTCACTGGAGGCGTCACTTCGGAGCTCTGGACCACAGATATCCTCGACAAGGTCAGTTCATCTTCGACCTGGTACCCTAGAATCAATCTCACCGTTCATCTAGGAACACTTCTGGAACGAGCAGTTGATGAAAGTCAACGATGAATTCCTCTTTGGGTGCAGCACTGGTATCTGGGGAAATGGTTGGGGTGATAGAAAGGGCATTGTAGAGCTTCACGCCTACTCCATCCAGAAGGCGGTTGAGATTGACGGCCAACGCCTTCTCCGCCTCAAGAACCCATGGGGAAAGGGGGAGTGGAAAGGGGCCTGGAGTAAGTCATGACCCATCCGCTGCTAGACCGTTTTACTTACAAGCTCACTAGGTGATGGGTCAAAGGAGTGGACCGCTGAGTGGTTGACCAAGCTCAACCATCGCTTTGGCGACGACGGAGACTTCTGGATATCATACAAAGATCTCCTTCGCAAGTACCAGGCTTTTGAGCGAACCCGCCTCTTTGGTCCTGAGTGGCGCGTGTGTCAGACCTGGACCACCCTGACCATTCCCTGGACATTGGACTATCAGGCAACACATTTCTCTTTCAGCATTTCAAAGTCCGGCCCTGTTGTCGTCGTCTTGGCCCAGCTTGATGACCGTTATTTCCGCGGTCTCGAAGGCCAGTATGCTTTCGACCTGGCCTTCCGAATTCACAAGGCAGGACACGAGGACTACTTAGTGCGGAGCCAGACACCTCTACGCATGACACGATCCGTCAATGTAGAGCTTGAGTTGGAAGCGGGCGAGTATGAAGTTCGCGTGAAAGTGGATGCCACCCGTTATGAGCAGCTCTTGCCTGTCGACGAAGTCATCAAGAAGAATGCCAAAAACCGCCGCGAAAAGCTAATTCGAATCGGATTGGCGTATGATCTCGCACACAGCAAAGGGAGATTCGTTGAGACTGACGTAGAGAAGGAAGCCAGGGAGGCTCACGAAAAGAAGGTCAAGGACAAGGCCAAGGGTAAACTGAAAAAGAAGGTCCTGGAAAGCCGGGAAGAAGCTCACTATCTCGCTGCCAAGCAGTATGCAAGGGATCTCAAGAAGCATCTGCGGAAGAAGGAGAAGAAGCAGGCAAAGCTCGCCGAGAAGAAGGCTAAAAAGGCGAAGGCGGCTGCTGAAAAGGCTGCTGCTGAGACTGAGGCCACGGAGTCCGAAGTACCAAAGGACGGCGAGCAAACCCCGGCGACAACTGAAGAGGTTGTCACAGCCACCAATGAACCAGAAAAGGCCAAGGCAGAGGCCGAGACAGAGCAGACAACTGGCAAAGAGGGGCCACTCACACCTAAGTCGAACCCAGACGAGGATGTCGTCAGCCCTGAAGATGCGGCCAAGGACAAGACTGAAGACGTCAAGGCAGAGGATGACGATGAAGCAAAGGAGGTTCCTGAAGAGAACAAAGAAGGTGCTCAAGGTGAGGAGGAGGAAGAGGAAGAGGAAGAGGACGATGACGACATCAGCAGTGTCGGATCCCTCTCCGAACTCTCTGAGCGAGAACTGGAGATTGCTGCCACCGCTCTCGAGCCTCCAGCTCCAACCGAGACCCCAGAAATCCCAGAGGAAGAGCCAGATGAGTTTGAGAAGGACCCCTGGAACGCCGTTGCCGTCGTCGGCTTACGTGTCTACCATAAAGCCTCAACTGAAGTCAAGGATGAGGAGGTTGTCAAGCTCAAGGTTATTCGCCCAATTCGCTACGACGATGATGAGGATGATGAGGAGAAGCCGGAAGGAACGGACTGCAAGACCACAGGCCTGGACGTAGACGACAGCGCCAAGGATGCCACATTGGAGGGAGATGCCAAGGACAGGAAGAAGAGCATCTTGGGAGAGGGTCGGAAGCCAGCTACCTCTTAGGAACAGAGCGTATTCTGAAATGGATACTGCAGCTTGGCTATGGCAGGGTCCGTCTTTGTAACGGGCTGTGGCAGGTTGGAATTACTCTCGCCCTAGTCTTCATTACTTTCAAAATGATTTACGATTGTATGCTCATATTGTCTTACCAACAATTCCTTGTGTTTCATCTCACTACTAAGAGCAGGCATGATAATTTCGCATATCATGTACACGTCATTGGATTTTCTCCTCTTTCACAGTTGTATCTCCGCCCGTCAGATCAACATCTGTTTCCAAGAACGATTTATCTAGCCCCCATGATGGCTTGCGCCAGGCAGCTAGAGCAAACAACTAGGCAATAATGATGACGTTGTAGATGAGGGCTACATTTAAACACAGAGAATACGATTCATTCGTGATTACTACACAGCGTCTGAGTGAAGGCCCGAAATAAACAATAGAATTGGCAGTTTATCTAACATACGCAATCTTAGAAGAGCACGCGTCGTCCCACAACTGCGCCACGCTTCAGGCAGAGGACGATGGGCAAAATCGATGCCTCTGTAGGCGCAGCGGTAGAGGATGAGGCAAATTGATTAGCCTTGGCCAACAAGCTCCAACCAAAGTTTCCATAAATAGTAAGGACTAGAATCTGACTTCATTTTCAAGGATTTGCTTCTGGAGCCAGGCGATGAGGCTTTTGAGGGACGGTTGGGACTTGGTATAACAATTGCTGCTGCTGCCGCGTTCTTGTTGAAATGAATAAGCACAGAAAACGTACCCATCGATCAGGCCACAAGGAGACAGGATATGAATTAGTTGGTAGACATACGTGCAGTTCTAGCTACCCGTGTCCCAAGACTTGTTGTGTCATCAAGAGCATAAGTAGCAGTGTGGGGATGGGGCCATGGAGAATGGGACGGGGTGTAAGCCGGATTCACCCTCCATCAAAAGGCGGCGTGGGATTCTTACTCACAGGTAGCGGCACGTGTCTGAGCAAGTTAAGCTGGTTGCATGAGTTCCGCGTACAGGTGGATGGTGGTTTCTAGTGGCTGCCCTCCGGGGGAAGGAAAACACCACACATATCAATGATAGCTATTATAGAATAAGCAAATGATAACAGCTAAATTATGACTAAATTAGAATATAAAATATATATAAGAAATACTATAAAGTGAACTAAATGTAGACTTAGTTTATCATTTTATCTTAAATTTACTAAATTAAAACTAAAGGTGCAAAGTATGGTGATGCTTAATGATGTATGGTGTTTTTCTGCCACCCCTTGGCTGCTTCTGTGGCTGGATGTGAGAACGACTAGCGGATGCCTAGCAAGCCCAACTCGTGGCAACACTTTATGCATGCAGCTAACACCTTGGCTTGAATTGCTGGGTCTTTAGCTGGTTGGTTGGTCAGATGGTTTACATCACGAAATACGCGGAGAATAAGAGACCAAAGAGATGGGCTACTGCCAGGCTCAGAGAAGCTATTTTTACCCTTCATGAATCCCGTTTGCCCTCTTCCTTCAACGTCGACAGTTCATCACTCAGCCTTACTGGAAAGCCTTGCTAAAAAGAGACGAACCCTGACCCTGTCATCCAAGATCCCAGCTCTGTGCCTAGGCCCCTAGTTTCTCGCGTCAGACGCCCCTCTCTCGCTCCGTTCTTGCAACGGAGCCGTTGTAATTGATTAATTGTCTGAGCGGGCGACTTTTCTCTTCGTTTCTCTTGTCGCTTTCGGATCGTCGTCCCTGCAATCTTGATCCGCACGCCAGCATCCTTACAGCTTGGCGCGTGCACATACTTCCTCAAACGTCCCCTACCGCGGCCCGGCGCGCATCATCCCTCTTCATCTTTTTTTTTTTTTTTAATTGCGACACGTACACATGCGACGAATGTTGACTTTGGGACTCCTTTGATTTATCTGCTCTCGATCCGTCGTTGCGCCCTCTTTTCGAGTTTGGGCTTCTGGCTGACCAAACCTCCGTCTCACCCACTGGTCTCCGCCGATCATTGCCGCCGTCCCTCCGTCATCATCCACCTCAACGACCAATTGAAGGGATTCAACGCTCGACCTCCGAATAGCTCCATTAATTCTTTCTCCCGAAGCTTGAGTGAGTCACACTCGACCGGATTACCATGGGGTCGCTGCCCCAATCTCGCAGTATCCGACTTTCCTATTAGACCTTCAACCCGTGGGATAATCATACAGACCATCACACGCGGCATCATGGCTGGTTCCTCGGCGCTCCCACTCAACTCCGACCCCGTCTACGGCTCCAACGACGATGGGGTCTCTGCGATCTCTCCCTCGCCTTCGTCGGCAACTCGTCGAAGCGCAATATCCTCCCTGCGGCCGCTGTCCTCGAATCCCTTCTCCGAAGCGGGCATCTTCCGCAGTCCTAGCCGGAACCGTGGCTACCAGCAAATGTCAGACACCGAGACCGGCCACGAGCTGTCAGACATGGACGACACGAATAGCAACACGATCGCGGCTGATGGGTTCGACGCCGGCAAGGCGCATTCTCACGGACTTGGCATCTCTATAAACCGCAGCTCAGCTGTCCCCGCCAAAGGAAGCCCTCCCGAGACTTCGCTGTCGAGCCAAGGACTATTTGATAAAACCTCCTCTGTCGCCTTGCCCGCCGCTGGAATGTCCCCTAATCTGCCTCCAGGATATCCTCAGACAACCTATTTGAGTCCGGATGTCTCCCGTCCAGCTGCCATGTCTGCATCCAGGGGAGGTGCCAGCTGGTCTCCCGCCATGCCTTCATCCAGTCGCAACTCTCCTGATGTCTCTGACAGCGAAGGCGCAGACTACAAGTCCATTCCAATCCATAGACCCGACTCTCGCGCATTACGCTCGATAAATCGCGGCTCTGTGGGTATCCCTGAAGGCTTCGAACCGAGGGGCGAGGTCTCGGATGACGAGTATGACGATGATGCTTTCTTCAAAAAGTTCCAGCAGCCACCCAGCAACTGTTGGTCGAGCGAGGACATCCATCAGAAGCGGACAAGCTGGCTCTCCGTCACCATTTTTATTCTGTCCCTCTACTCAACTCTTGCGAGCGGCATCTGGCTTGTCACGGCTATCCTGCAGCCCAGATGGGGGCAAAAGATATCATCCAAGCATGGCCTCTTGCCCACCACAGCCACCACGCTATCCGCCCTCTTCGCAAAGACGATTGAAATGTCGTTTGTGACCGTTTTCGTCTCCTTCGTAGGACAGGTCCTCACCCGAAGAGCCTTCATCCGCAAAGCTCAGGGTATGACTCTGGCTGAGATGACGATGCGAAACTGGGTTATTCAGCCAGGATCCCTAGTCACTCACTTTGAAACGCTACCGTCGTCCGCATTAACTCTGCTTGGCGCGCTGTGCTTGACTGCTACCTTTGCCTCTGCTTTCTACACTACTGCTTCTGATGCCATGGTCTCTCCGAAGCTCAAGTATGGCAAGTGGGAGAGCAAGGAACTGTCGGGTTTTGTTCGTGCATCGTACGCCAACACGGCATACGTTGCCTCGGATTGTGCCTATATGTTTGACCTGGAGGATGACCCTCACGCCACCGAGAGTTGCATGAATATCCAGTTCAGGTAAGAGCCATAGCTCGCACTTTTTGGTAATGTTTGCTAACGTTGTCCATCATTTAGCGGAATGTCATACCGAAACCTGCTCAACTTTATGACTACGTGGACAAACATCAACGACAACGGCACCAAGATAAAAAATGACCTGACCCAGCGTCCCTATGGAACTATGCTGTTGTATGATAACACCACCATGTACTCTGATTGGATCGAGACAGAGCACAGCAACGTGACGGCCCAATACGCGGAGACCGGCAGGATCATCAACAACGTCACTCTCGCCATGCCCCACCCTGGCGTGTACGCTGCTTCGACCTCGAAGGTCAATGGAATCCTCCAACCCGACGACCTCGATGGAGTGGGAGAGTATGCCGTCAGGGCCGGCGTGGTTTCCCCGGCCATCAACGTTATGTGTGTGAACATGGACGCGGATGAGCTAGCGCCTCTGGTCTATACAGAGTGGCCAAATGCGAAAGTAAATGACACTGGTGTTGGCAATCAAACGAGAGGATGGAGTGGCTGGGAGGGAGAGGTTCCGCAGCCAGTCGACAAAAAGAACAAGGCAAATTATCTCAATCGAACTGATGTTGATGACATCTTCAAATGGGGTTCCAAATACGAGAGAAGGCCACCAGTCTTCCAGCTTGTAAGTTGCATTTAGCAGCGCCATACTGTGATGCATCATTCGCTAATCAGAGCCTCTGGCTCCGCAGTACCCCTATAATTACAACCTCCTCGCCAATGGGTCTGTATATGGGTCAGATGCTCTCTACATTCTAGGCAAATCGCCCGACTTTAGTAACTATACTCTTTGCGAATTGCGGTCCTGGACATCCCCCAACTGCTCCACCCAGTTCAACATTTCTGGAACTGCCGGTGCGAGTTTGACAGCCCATTGCGAGGATACAGGCGACAAAGATAGTTACCTACGGTCATTTGATGATAAACAAGGGTGGTCTGCCCCTTCGCTAGACTGGAGGGTATGCCATTCTTCCCTTTTACGTCTCAGTGTTCATAAGTACTGACCTTAACTAGTGGCTCGCGGATCAATGGCGATTGTCTATGGACATGAACGCCGGCTCTACCAATAGTAATTCGAGTAACGCACGGATTCTGACACAGCTGGCCCTCCAGGAGCCCAAGCTGCCGGCATCTCAGCCTTCCATGGCCGAGGCCTTTGCCGTCTACGCCAGCTCACTCGTCGTCATTGCCGCCATCGACACGCCCTTCCGCCACTATTGGGAATACGACGACCCTAACAACGTCGTCAGCAGCGGGTCTGGTCACCTGCAGACCTTCAATGCATCCCTCATCACTCAGCAGTTCACGTCGGGCCACATCGACACCTGGCAGAACTTGTTCTACGTGATCCTCATCATCGTGTTCGCCATCAACCTAGTCTGCCTGGGGTACTTCATAGTTAGGAGCGGACTTGTGACGGACTTTACCGAGCCGCAGAACATCTTCGCTTTGGCCATTAATAGTCCGCCCAGCGGGCAACTCAACGGCAGTTGCGGTGGCGGTCCCGAGAAGAAGCATCTCGAAGTGCCGTGGCGAGTCGGCTATGCGCACAGCGCAAATCACTTTTTCTTCGAAGAGGCGAACGGCGGGTTACCGACCGGGAAGTTCGCCACTCAGACAGTGTGTACGGGGAGCGAATACGGACAGGTGAGACAGAGCAGCTACAAACGGTTGAGCAATAGTCGGGGGTGGTTGTAAATGAAGCCATGACTTCTTTGGGCAATGCATATATAGCAAGGAGTTTGGGCATGAGCATTTGTTTTCTGGGAATGGTTGGCAATTCGAGTTTATTAGATGATAAAGAGTCTGGGTACACAAGACCAATAGACTCCCTGAACATGTGCATACCGATGCACCTTATAATGTTCACTCCCTTCAAGGTTGTTCAACACTTGTATAAGACATGTCAAGTTACACTCTCTGCAAACTTATATTTAGAACGGGTGCTAAGCCGTTCACAAATTTCGTTCCTGTTTATGTCGCCCTTCAGCGCCTCAACAATTAGTGGGATGCCAAGGACTCATACCCCTCATGGTTGTCTCGCCGTGAAGAGTTTGCAACAACTGGTCCCCTGGCGCGTGATGATACAAAAAGGTGTTAGTAACAATTCAATCTTTGTGCTAAGGCTTGAGTTAGTCATCCACCCTTGAAGTTGCACAATGTCCGAACTGATCTTAGTAAGGTAAAGGGTTTATTAAGAATGACTTGACTCGTTTGCCAAGGGGCCAATTCAGTCACAAGAACGAAATGGTTATTTAACTCAGTGATAATTCATTCAATACATACGCAGCACGCGTTTACTTTCCAGTGATCAAAAATCCATCTTGACAAATAAAGGGTTGCTAAACTCTTCACTGTCCTCTAAGCGACCTCGGTACGCTTCTCCTCGTGGTGGGTAGCATCATATCCGCCATTCTCACCATCCAGAGGTCCCTTGCCACCCTGCTGGGCAAGGCTCTGGCGGTGCTCATAAGAATCATGGGGCTTCCAGTGAACTGACTTGCGAGCAACCGTCACCTCCTCGTACAACTGATCAACCTCCTCGAGGCTCAGGCCCTTAGTCTCATAAATCATGAAGTAGACAAAGGCGATGCACAGGAAGCAGCATCCAAACCAGATGAAGAAGATCTTGGACTGTAGGTTAGCATAGCCTTCGCCATAGTTGACGAGGTAGGGAGTCGAGTAGGCAATAGCCCAGTTGAGAAGCCAGTTGGTAGCGGTAGTCATACTGAGAGACTTGGCTCGGGTCTTGAGAGGGAAAATCTCGCCAGTAACGACCCACGCAAGAGGACCCCAGGTGGAAGCGAAGAAGAAGATGTAGATGCAGACGAATGACACGGCGGCCTTTTGCCCAGCGAGGTTCTTGACGTAGATCTCACCAGTGTCACGCTGACCAGTCGAGAATGTTCCACACATGGCGACGATGAACTGAGAAACGGCCATGCCAATGGCACCCCAGAGAAGGAGAGGACGGCGACCCCACTTATCGATGGCATACATTCCAGGAACGGTGGAGCAAACGTTGATGGCTGAGGTGATCATGGAAATGACGAATCCGCTTGAAACACCCGAGTTCTGGAAATATTTGGTGCCATAGTAGAAGATGAAGTTGATACCTAAAATGTCTATTAGCAACTGGTCTTTCACAACTTATATTGATACGGGGAATCGAGTTCGGGATGGGCGCGGGTGGTGGGATAATTACGCCACCACACAATACCAAGCATTGGAACGGTCACAGCAGATGTAAGACGTACCTGTCAACTGCTGAAGTGCCTGCAGAAGCATGCCGGTCGCCTGGCGCTTGAGAATGGGTGGGCGGAAACAATCGAGGTATGATGACTTTCCGAGGCTGGCTTCGAAATCGTGGTTGGCCTTGATTTCGGCGATCTCGTGCTGGATGGCTGGGTGGTCTGCTGCCAAGCGACGAATGCGGCCCAGGGCACGGGAAGCATCTTCGGGACGGTTTCTCTTGATAAGGTAGCGAGGAGTCTCTGGGAGCAGAAGCATGCCGCCGAAGAGGATGAGAGACCAAGCGAATTGGACAGCAATGGGGATGCGGTAGCTGCCCGTGTCGTTGCGGTTGGCCGTGGCGTTATTCACCACAGCGGCGAGGAGAAGACCGATAGTAATAGCCCATTGGTAGGCTCCGACAATAGCGCCACGAATCCACTTGGGAGCTGTTTCGGACTGGTACAGGGGGACTAAAATGTGTAAGTAGGACGAACTCCTCTTGAATGCCAAACATTTTGCCACTTACTCATAGCAGAGATGAGACCAACACCAAAGCCAGCGAAGAAACGACCGGCGAGGAACAGAGGGATCGAAGTGGCGATTGTCTGAAGAACAACACCAAGGTTGAAGACCCAAGTTGAGATAAGGAGACCGGGGCGTCTGCCGAGGTAGTCTGTCAAGAAGGGCGACCCAAGGGCACCGAAAAAGGTTCCAGCAGAGAGGATGGAGACGATGGCGGATTCCTGCGATGTGGTAATATTTGGGTTATCCTCCGGATCGACGTAACCGGTGCTGAACAGCCGCTGCCAATAGGGCATGGCGAGGATACCGGAGATTGTACCAGTATCATAGCTATGAGATGAGACACACGATTAGTCCACAGGTCTCCGTGCAGGCCCACAGTCTCAGGGAGGCATTGGGGGGCATGTGTAAGTGAATAAGTACGCACCCGAAGAGGACACCACCAAAGGCGACGAAGAAGCCCATGGCAATGGCAGGCCATGTCTTGCCCTCCTCGCCATGCGGCTTCGTCAAGGACGCTCTGCGAATGGCGTTCATCTTGACAGAGGATGAGAAGGTTTCTTAGAAAAGTGTTCCCCCGTGTTGGGATGGATGTGTGTGTTCGTCCCTTTCTTCAATTCGAAGAGAAGAATCGAGCTCAAGGCGTTGGAGAGCTTCGAATTTGGTAGCTTGGTGAGACAAGATCTTCATGAAAAGAAGGGGATCAGCGTTTCCTTTTAAACCTGTGGTCTACCCCCCGTCACGAAACCCAAAGCTGTTGTCCACGGGTCACGAGCTACAACAGTATATCCACTTGAGAGGTGATCCCCAAACGGGCTATGACGAATGAATACCCTGTCGATCCCCGGCCGGGGGTGAGGGGGTCTCGTTGTCGAGAGTTTTGAGTGTACTAGGCCGGGGGAGGAGGTGAAGAAGACGCACGCTTTTCGCCCGGCCGGAGGGGGTAGCCGCCGGGTTGACCGCGGTGGTGGGAGGAAGCTGGGGGACTTGGGGGACGTGGAGACACGGTGGACATGGAGAAAGAGGCCGAGGCCGCGGCACTAACACCACCTTCTGATGGCGATGACGAGGGAAAACATGCTGGAGGCAGAGAAATACAACGAAAACTAGCCCGAGAAAGCTAGGGGTTTGGGGCAACATGGGCAGCACGGTCTGGGGATCGCCACCGAGGATGGGGCTAGCCCCCAGGGGGGAGACGGGGTAACACCGCACAGCTTCATGGAGGTGTCCCCATGTGCTACTTAGCGAGCGAACTTGTGAGGGGCAAAGCTCAGAGGCCCGTCGTTACACCTCGCCTGCTAGTTGGCCATCGACAGTTGGTGTTGGTGTTGCGGCGTCCACGATGAGATGTTCACGCCAGGAGCTGTCACGGTCGTCTATGCTAGGGGTGGGGATGACGGATGGTGGCTGCTCGTAGTACAGCGGCTCGTGACATTGTAGGTTTCGGTGATTGGGAGGCGCTACGTCGGCCATCGATGGACTAGGAGGGTGAGAAACGGAGTCGATGATGACAGAGTATCGGCATAGAGCTCTGGCCAGCTGGTATTCTGGGTTTGCGGCCTTGTTGGTAGATCCGTCGTCATCCCAGCGCAATTTCTTGGCAGGACGTTGGATCGCAAGGTAAAACAGATCACGATCGATTCAATTCGAGAAGAGAGAGCAGGGGAAAAAAACCAAATGGTAGCATCAGAGTGGGCGTTCTATCCCCCGCTGTCACCGTTCAACTTTAACTTTACTCGGCTGTTAGTTTTCACCACCAGCCAAGGCAGCCCAACCCGTATCCTTGTTCCTCACGTCTTTCCAATCCACGAGGTAAAGCGCAAGTCGCGTCCAGCTCTATCTCTGATAACCAGGTTTCTCCGCCAAAGACGTCATCCAATTGCCGGAGCCGAGCGCCAGCAGAGTGGGCCCGGAGCTGTAGGGTAAGGCCCGAGCCAAGCCGGCAGCGCAGCCGCCAGACTACCACTTTGGGAGATTTCCGCATTGGGGTAAGCAGACAACAGCCACGAACCTGCAGAACAAATCCCAAGTCGCCACACTGCAACACAACAACGTGAGGAGTAAAAAAGAGGCAAGGCAAGAAAACCCACCAGCAAGTATCCATATCTCAAGCCATTGCTTGATCACTCCATCCTCGCTTTGATGAGGGCTTTTCTGTCCATTTGGTTACGAGTCGATCAGCATAACAACGCCCTTCGCCTTCGGCCCTATTACGGAAGCTTTGACCCAACCCGTAGCCCAGCGCAACAGCCCATCGCAACAGCTCAGCTCTACGTGAAACCAATTGCTAGCTCGGGCGTTGGATTTAATTGATAGAGAATGGCTGCCGCTGTTGGAGGCTTGATGGTTGTAAAACGTGTGAACCAAAGAGCCAACCGGTCGCCCCGGCCGAAAACCCTCGGGAAGTAGTCTACTACGTCGAGGCAAGTTTGGGACTTGTCCGCACTATTTCCTTTACTTGGGTCCATCTATCAGACTTTTAGGTAGGCATTGTGCGAGAGGCTGGGACGTCTAGACAGTGCATTTGCTCGTTCTTGTCCCCATGTGCTGGACAACGTGACCCCAATAACTGCGGGCGTTGTCAAGTGCGTAGGAGACTAGTCATCGAGTCCGTCACCCTTCCCCGCAACTTTAACCCCGAGGCGAAAGACGTGGAGATTGGGGGCATCCCTCATACGTTGTGGCGGCTGCACTCCTCGACCTTCACCTTTCTCACCTCCCTCACGTCACACATGTTGATTACAGTTTCATCCACACCTTGGAGCGAAATCGCCCCAGCCAATAGTAGAAGGCATAGGTTGCTGTGAACTGAAATCAGAACCCACCCCAGCTTTCTTCATTGTCGTTAGTGCATGGGTTCCAGCCAACAGCACGCCGGCTTCCGCGTTCGTAGCGTCCGGCCGGTAGATGCAAGATCGGCATGGGAAGCTAAGCGGCACAGCAACCTGCCTTGCAAGCTCGTGGTCTGATACTACCCTTTGTTGCACTTTGCTGCTGCAAGGATCAGGGCGTAAGTGGCGTCGGCAGGGGATGCAACCTCGCCTAGTTTCTCATTTGACGCTTGCCGGACCGACGAGTTTCGTCAACGCCGGTTTATGACGTTAGGTCCGATCGAAGTCTCCGGAGCCAAGAAGCCATCGATCTGTCGCTGGGTGAATCTACGTGGTACTGTCTCACGGTGCCAAGCATTTTGGGTATTGGCATTTCACTGATCATTGATCTAGTCTCGACCTTTGAGGGAACCAATCGTGGCTAATTGAGCTTGTTGGCTGCATCCGCGTGGGTGAATCTACTCGTACTTCGTACGTACTAGACAGGCTTCGTGCTGTAATCTCATGGTCATTGCTTCATCTACCCTGCCTCTCTTTGGCTTAATATTTGACTTCTTCCCCTTGGCATTCCTCTGTTAAGAGTCATTTCTCCACGTACTCCGCACATGATCCCCAAGAATTGCTCCCTGGAGAAACCAGGCCGTAATTACCTCCCCCAAATCCTTCAAATGCAAACCCCATGTCCAGACCCTCATGGCCTCAGCCCGCTGGCACACCACCCTTGAAGGGCCCGTCCGCCTTCCGCCACCTCGGCCGCATTGTGGGTCCGGCGTGCCCGGCATACTCGCGGCTCCGTCTCGACCGGCAGCCTCGATCCGAGTACGTGGTTTGCATGGGCTGCCGTTACATTGCCGAATCGCGCCACTGATCTGGCAAGAGTGACCATGAGATCATGAGTTGGTGGTTATGAGAGTTTCTCCCTGCATGGAGCAGATGAGCGGCTTGTGCCATCGTCACACCATCCGACCGCTTGGACTCGAACCATAGTCGCCTCAACATCTCCTCAAACTAGTAATTATAGCAGTCTTTGCTTCTTCAACAACTTGACCACATGCAACAAGCTTCAGCGGAGCCGCATGTTGGTTGGACCAAATTGTTCCCTCTCTCGGCGCTGCTTCGGGCGTGCTCCTCTCGGACACGTCGGTCAACTAATGGACCCAGTCTGGATCTCAAACCGTCGCGCTGGCTGTAAGAATGTGGAGTTGGATATAATCTCTAGCTCAGAGCACGTACCAGTGTGCGATTTAGCCTTCAATAATTGTCCTTCTGCCATGGCCAAGAAACTCTTGAAGGCAGGCTATCGTTCAACTCCAGACTCGTGATGGCATCGGACCGAAACTCGTAACATGCAGAGGTATCACCACAAGTTCTTCTTGATACTCTGGGAGAACGGGGATTTCCCTGTCACAGTTGATAGCTCGACTTTGCTCAACAAATATGATACGGCACCGCGGACTGATGCCCAACATCTATCCACAAGCATGCAGGGCAGCATCAGGAATCGCCTCCAGGCTCCATAGCGGAATTGTAAGTTCCCCGCCCACAAGAAACAATAGAGAAGTTCCGGGAATCATGGCAGCCTCCCCACGAGCATCTTTCGCTCGCTTGCCGAACTCACCAGCAAGGTCACTTCCGATCAGAACGCGGAGCCTTCTGTCGAAAGCGTTTACGTCCCTGCTCAGAACAACAGCGAGCCTGACTGGGAGGTAGACTACTCCAGCAGCATATGCCAGTATCAAGTCGCTAATTCTAGATGTTTGTATAAGAAAACACCAACAGCTTGATGAAAGCCTCACAGTTCTGTCTCTTGGTCGAGATTAAGAATAAACTATGCATAAAGTAGAAATCCACTGCTATCATCAAGGAGAGAGTTTCCATAATCCAGGGCACAAGTTATCCTATTTTAGGCATCGTCTTATCATGAGTTAGACAATCACTCATTCAGCGTCATTTACTTGCAGGCCCCCCCCCCCCGGTCTTGACCCAGGCCACAGGCCGTGCGGACATGGCACAGGGAGTTCTCAACGTGATGTCCAAGTTTGCATGGCCCGAAGTTCGCTTCGAGTTTGTCAAGAGTGATGCAACCAATCTCCCGAAGTCCTAGCCCAGCCATGACGGTGAAGCCTTTTTCTCTACAGTTTTCTTTTGGCTGTCACTCACAACGCAAAGTATGCCCATTCAAGCGATCCGCGCGTCAATGCCTGGCTAGTGGACATTGACTCCATGAGCGATCCAGTCTTCTACTCCAAGGTCGTGGCGGCAGCGAAGATATGTGGTTTGATCGCGTAGTTCCTGCCGACAACAGCGCTGCTGTCAGCACTTTCTCTGCCAACAATCCCTCTGCCCAAACTTTTGTTGTTGGCGTCGCTCCCGTTGCCACTCCTCCTGTTGTCACTGCTGACTCGAACATTGTGCCAGTCAAATTTGCCTAAGTCCGCTCTACCTTGCAAATACCCCTCGGGTCCATACTCCTGGCTTCAGCAGTGCCACAGCCTTGTCTGCTGGAAGTACTCCTGCGACAAGCTCTTCTACCGATCCGTCCAGAAACCAAGCCTCCCCAATCGGACGAACACTACACTACCACGGTCCAATCTGGTCCTGCTCGAGTCAACACTACTACAGCCAGTCCTGTTTCTGCCCTGGCCAAGACTGCGGAGCCAGCGACGGGAAGGGATTGCCCGTGGAGCGGTAACGCGGATATAAGATACATGAAGAGACACGCATTGCGGATAAGGAGACCCGCAGAGAGGCCGGCTTAGTACTTGGAGCACTGTGCCTGTCGAAAGAGCACTGCCAGTGATGGCAGTGTCCTCAACATTCCATGATAGCATTTCAGGGCGACAATGTCGTTGTAAAGATTGCTCGGGTGACACCACGTGCTCGGTCTGTGCCAAGAACAAACTTAGTGTAGCTGAGACTCTGTTGGTCATACTGGTATGTGTCGGCGTGGATTGCCAATCGATCGCTGACTCAATCCATACAAACCATGAACCGAAGGTTTTGGATGAGAGTGATGTTGGGGACACCGACGAAGGCAGGGCGTTTGGCAGTGGTGATATCGATGAGAGCTATCACTGGCGTTGATAGGCGAACCTGTAAGTGTTGGAAATAGCTAAGGACTCAAAGACAGCCTTCTGTTTATCAGAGGAGGGAAGGGGATTGAGGCGCAATTAGCTCGCAATCATGGCCGGCCTAATCGTAGGACGCAGTCTCTATGATGGTTCTTTCGGAACTGTGCTTATTGCTGGTTGCTTTTGCTGTTCTACTGTTTTACTTTGTTTCCCCCTCTGGGTGTGTGCTGTTACCCAAGTGGCTTAACGAGCTGGCAGAAGCAAACTGACAAGCAGCAACAAGACGGCCCTGTGGAAGGGAATAGAAGGAGGATTTCCCCTATAAATATGCCCCTTCATTCCCCTATATACTGAACTGACCATCATTCTGCTAAATCTATACTAGCAACCTATAGGCCAGGATCGAGAACATGGCGATTGGTCGTGATCACCGGGTTCAATCTGTGCTGGCGAAGTCTAGGATCCAACGTCCTCAATCTCATAGCGGATGCGAGCTCAGTCTGCCTCCTGTACACCGACTATTGCTGGCTTTGCTGTTGCTTCTGGGTCGGACAATTACGACCCTGATCGCGACGATAATGCTTTTACCTGCGATGAATGTGGTGTCTGCTGCGCGCGGATTTGTCATGCGCCGAGACACCTAGCCCGACCTCCGTTCATATGTGCTAACGAGGTACGTACATCTTCTTTAATAGTTCTTCTAAGTAACTAATCAGGGTTCGCAGATGTGACATATGCGACAGCTGCGACGGGCTGGCGGGCTCAAGGAAAGCATCTTTATTGGTGCCTGAACCGCATCTCGGTGCTGTTTCTTGAAAACTCCTGAATTTATATGAGAAATGGTATATAAATTGGAGATTCAGTAAACCACATCAGTGCCAGTATACAAACAGCGCCAGGCAGAAAAATTCAGCGATTTCAAAACATCAACGCAGGTATAGCCTGCCGCCAACATCACCATCTTCCTACGCAAACACACTGTCATCCCAAGTATTTTCCACCAACGATTCCATCCAACCTGTATCTCCTACCTTCAGGCCTAATCGGCGAACCTATACTATACACAACTGTTTGTGCTTGATCGCAACAATGTCGCTGCCAAATGACAACGAAGAAACATTCGATGCAGCCGACTCAATTTCTTTGATCGAAGACATTGTCGGGTGGGAAGATGCCACACCGGAACAGCATGTATATGCCGCAACGATGGTTGTCTATTTCAACTCCATCTGTATGAAGATGACCAACAGAAACTGACAAAAGCTCAAGAACCACATCGCGAACCACGTTTCGGAGGCTACTGCGCAGGCTCCTAATGGTTCTCGAGCCCTAGAAAAGCTACTTCACCCTGCGGACGGAGCATCGGGCTTTTGTATTCTTAAATAGTTCGTGCTGAATGCCATGTTCAGTTTCGATGAACCAGTTGTCGACGAAGCCCGTGAGGCCATTTGCGAATGGTGGGGGGTTGGCTTCGAAACAGATTTCTTCTACCCAGACCTCCCAAACGAGGAAGAGAACTTCCATTTCGATGGATTTGTGTCCAACTAGGGCTCTGTCGATACCTCTCCAATCGGCCAGGCGAAAAAATACCAACACTACTCCTATCAGTGAGGAGTTGACCAACATACGTCAGGAGGCGGCCATGACCCGTGAGGAGCCGCGCCTTGCGCATCAGGAATTGCATCAACTTCGCCAGGAGTTAGCGCAAGCTCGGCATGACGCTGGATAGGCAGACAACAGGGTGAACCGGGCCCTTGAAGTGGCGAACCAGGCGCTTGAGTTGATGAACGCGGCCCAGATGCAACAATGAGACGAACGACAGTCGGTGGGGGCGGGCGCGGGCGCGGGCGAGCCGTTTGTGATGCTGCGCGCTGTACTTACTTCGTTCCCTGCGGTCATTCATACGTGTATAATTGTATCAACCTATCAACTTACATCTCTCCTTTACCAACCACTCTCCTGCGTTGCTATGCGTGCCAACGAACCAGGAAGTCTTTCAGCTTCGACAAGAGCTTGCACGAGCTCGTCAGGATGCCAGCTAGGCCAGTGAAACGGCAAGCGAGGCAATTCAAATGGCAATTCGGGCCATAGAGATGGTCAATCAAGTTAATTCACAACCTTGAGAGAGAAACGACAGAAAAGACCGGGGCGAGGTGGGAACGAGCGGGAGCGAGCGAAATATACTTGATGCTGTGCGAACTTGTCATACATTGACTATCAATTCGCATTTCCCCTTTGTCGACTCCTTTCTCGTAAATTGCTAGGCGTACCGACAACCAGGGCAGTCTCTGCAAAACTACTAGATGTATGCAGGATTCGTCAAGTATCCAACTTGTCGATGTCTTACCAGCACTCAGAATCGCGGTCGAATCTCAACTCATGCCCCGTGCAACACCGCCGTCTCTGCGACTAACATCGGTCTACTCGACAGATCCTGATGGCGTGATATTCCACTTACCCTCTGGGCGCCCCAGGAACGCTCCCTACGAACACGGTTGCTGTGATCGACAAAAGTGTCGTTTTACAGGGAATGACTGCTTAAGACTTTCCTGTTGGTTGGTCCGAGGATGATTTAAGCGTACCTTAGGTGTGTTCTACCAATAATTCAGGTTTATTCGGCTAATAATTTAGGTATATTTTATTAGCGGGAAATTTAGATACTATCTAGAAACCACCCTCAGCTTTCGGGTTGTTACGCCGTTTAATCGTCAGTTCGCCAGTCACTTAGCTATGTCGTCGGTTATATATCCATGTATATCCAGGTGGTTACCACGAACCCAACGACAGCCGACTAAGAATCACGCGACCTCTAGGGTAACACCGCTATGAGCGCGGACGAACGTCCCACCAATAAGTACAAGCCGTCACCAGCAGGGGGGGAATACACTACCAGTTCGGAGAACTAGCCTAGCGAAGGAAGGAGGAGCACGTCAATTTGAGGTGCGCATGTCATGGTGCTCGTTGGCTCCGATTTCTATTGCTCAATGAACGCAATCCGGGAACTCAACAACGCGGCTTGCAGGAGACGTGGAAGACCAGCGTTTACTTCCAGTCGAGACTGTCGCCCACCTCGGCGAATTACCACGGTGATGAATCGATGACTGCTTGCTCTAGAGTAGCCACCATGCGGCCTTCACAAATGGGGTACTTTTTGCCTATGGTGGACGTTGCGGATGGCTGACCCAGGATGCTTTGCCCAAGTGAATATGGTCTTTGAGAGCCCTCTGGGACTTGGCTCACACCTCCATACCGTTTGGAGGGTTCGTGGCCAATCTTGTGCCTTATGAAACAGACTTGTAGCCTGTTGGCGCTTGGTATTCGAGGGTGAGGTATGGAATTGGAGCAGCTGAACCTTTACTCTCGACGGGTAAAGCTCAAAGGAAGTCCGCTTACTTTTATGCATTTAACTCGATACTTCAACCTCAGTTGGTGAGAACAGAAATTATTAAAATTGTCCAATGGAAGTATCATGTCTCAAATCGTAGCAGTGGCTTGTGTAGGTGCATGTGTCTGACTAAACGAATCATTTGTTCTACACTTGGACATTCATCGTCAAACATGACTAGTCTGAGCCACCGTGTTCGTTCGTTACCAAGCACCTCGCGTGAAAGCTTCTTCATCAGTTCATTCCTTGTCTCCGGACCGACATCGCCGCCAAGAAAAGAAACTCCCTTCAAATCCTGCCAACCCCCGAAAGATCATTAACCATTCCATGCCACACCGCTCCCATCTCGCAAAACATGACACCACAAGATAGCCAGCCTCCCTAATTAGCCCATTACCGCCGCGGTTCGCCTCTGACTGTTGCCTGCACCTCTCTTCTGGCCGCCTGGACGCGCAAGCGTGTACTTTGCAAAGGCTCTGGCCAGCGCCTTCTTGCAGCTCACCTTTTGGCTGCCCACGAAGCTGTCGACCGTCACCGCGATGGCTCGGTCAATATCCTGAGTTGAACAATACTCCGATAGTCGCATGCGGCAGAATGCCTCGCTGATTCGGATGATTGCCTCAAGGTGACGGACCTATTTCCTGTTAGTATCTTGTCTTATAATAGACGACTGATCTCTACATACGGTAATTGGGTAAGCTCCTGTGGCAAGAGACTCTCGTCTCATATCGGCAAACAGTCGCGCAATCTTGTCCTCATCCACGTGATACAGCTTCGGCTTGCATCGTTCTCGGGCGTAGAGAATGTACTTTCGTAGAAGCTCTTGCGGGATCTCGCCCTCGGTCTTCTTTGACGCTGAAGTGCCCTGGGTCTCCGTCTGTGCCGAATCGTGCTCGACCTCCATGGAGTCCTGTTGGGTTAGAGGATGGCTACGACTGTGCGATCCCACAATGAACCGGGCTAGGCGCTCATCCTCCTCGGGCTCAACCGTGTCTCGGACAACGCAGAGAATGTCGAAACGCGACAGAATGGGCTCTGTCAGCTCAACATTGGCGGAGAAGGGAATCGTAGAGTTATATCGGCCACCAATAGGGTTGGCTGCCGCAATAACGCCACATCGAGCCTGCAGTGTCGTCACGATACCAGCCTTGGAGATGGAAATGGTCTGTTGCTCCATAGCTTCGTGGATAGATGTTCGATCTTGATCGTTCATCTTGTCAAACTCGTCGATTAGGCAAGTTCCTCGGTCGGCTAGCACTAGAGCACCACCCTCCAAAGTCCACTCGCTCGTCAGAGGATCTCGGCGGACACTAGCCGTTAGACCGACTGCACTGGCACCCTGACCGGTTGCAAAAACAGCACGGTGAGCCGTCTTCTCAACGTATTTGAGTACTTGAGATTTGGCAGTTCCTGGATCACCAAGGAGGAGCACATTGATGTCTCCTCGCAGATGGTGCATACCCTTGGTAACCTTGGACACTCCGCCAAACAGCGAAAGGGCCACGGCTGTCTTGATGTCCGTGTGTCCGTAGATGCTGGGGGCGATGGCGTTGATGACTTTATCGATGATGTTGGGGTCACGGGCGAGCTTGCGAATATCATGCTCGTCTTGCTCCGTCATCCGGAAACCAGCCAGCTGGTCATGGGACTTGACAACGTTGTTAGCCTCCAAAATGGTGGCAAAGACCGGGAAACCATTGCGGTTGTTGAGCTGGGCATCGTAATTGTTGCGGTAGATCCCAGTGACCTCGATTTCCTCTCCAGGCTTAGCCTTATCAATGAGATCCCAGAGGAGAATGACCTCTCGGTGTCGAGGCAATCGACCAGCAGGGACGGTGCCGGGCGACTCTTGAAGGGTCAGCTTTTGGTAGTTTCGGTAGACCGTCTTCTCAGAGTTGAGAGTGAATGGACCCCGAGACTGGCAGCTTTGACAGTAGCTGATCTTGACTTCAACGTTGGACTCCTGTTGGAAGGGGCCTAGAGTCACACCGCACTTAGAGCAGTCAAACTTGACATATTTGAGCTGGGGGAAAACGCCAGATCGTCGAGTGACGACACCGCTGACTCGAACAAGACAGTTCAAGTGTGATTGACGGAGCTGACGGAGGGTGTAATGAACAGGTAGATCGAAGATGCGCACATGGATCTCGGAGTGGATGCGCTCGTAGTCGGGGTAATGCAGGAGGACGACGTCCATGGCCACGTCGTCGAAGAGTTTGAGCATTTCGGCGGGGGCATTGGCTAAGAAATAGGCCAGAATGGCTTTACTTTCTGATAGGTGCTCGTATGAGACTTCCAGGGACTCGGCGTTGACCTCACCCAAAGTTCGGATGCGGTTTCCGTAGACGGACGATCCAGAAGAGTCAATGTACGAGGTGAGGAAGGCCTTGAATTCTCGCTTGATGGTTCGTTGGACGGATGGTTGTGACACCCACTCGGTCAAGCTCGCAGCTTTAACATCGCCGAGCGCCTCCAGCGACAGTTCCTCGGCCATGATATCGGTGTCCATGGCATCGTCAACATCCTCGTCGTAATGGTGGCGCCGGCGACGGGGTTGAGCGGCCAGGTCAATATCTCCCTCATCATCCTCGCCAGGAAGGAAAGCGGCGGGGATTCGCTGACGGCGGGCGACCTCTCGGTCTCTTCGATGGAGTCGGTTTTCCAGCTCGCGCCGGGCACCCAGATCCATGTCGGCGTAGTCTGCATCGTCGAGATCGATGCCTTCGTAGATATCATTCTCTCGGTCTTGGTAATCGGCCTCAAACCCCTCGCGGAACAGATCAACGTCGTCCTCAGCCATCTCATCGAGATCATCGAGGTCATCCTGGATCTGGGCTTCCTCTTCAATGTCTTCGTCGTCGTCGCCGCCGTGGGCAATATTAAACTCGGCGGGAGGCGACGAGGGCATAGGGCTGGAGCCGAGACCGACAGATGAGGCGCCATCATCGCCGCCGCCGCGCGATCGCTTGCGACTTGATCGGGGATCGGATCGCCGGTTGGCAGAACCTGGGTGATCTCGCAGCGGAGAACTGGAAGGCGGTTAGAGACTGACAGAGAAAAGGGGAGGGGTTGATGCTAGCTGCGGGGACTCACCTCATGATTATCCGTGCCTATCGACAAATTGACACTTGATTTGGGTGTAAAGATGGCCAAGTTGAGGGGGCAACGGTAAAAGTGGCGGGTGCAAGGGATGGAGATGGAGGGGTTGTTCAGTGTATGGGTCTGTCGTCGAAAAGAGGCCACCAAGAAGAGCGAGGCGGGATGAAGCGAAAGTGGAGGCGGGTTACCAGAGCAATTTCGCGTGTCAAGACGCGACGCAGACGCGTAAAGTGAGAGGCGCTAAGCTCGTGGTTGGCATTGACGCGTAAAGTGGTAGTGCTACCTAGGTAGGTGCCTCAGCCCTGGAAAATGGGTGAGCCACAGGTACCGAAGCATGCATTTGCAGACAAAATATTAGCCACTCTGATGACTGAAGACACGCCACATCCTGCTCGCGAAATTCTGTCGCCCTAAGCTCGCGCCTCTTATCGAGGCTGACCCTCCTCACCACTTCATACTGGCCTCGTCGTGCGGCTTGGCTGAATTGAATTTCTCCTCATCGACGCTTTATCTCCATCGCTGATATCATCCTATTTCCCTTCACGTTCCTGAATTAATCCCCATTCCATCATGTCGATGGATGCTGATTCCTCAGCCGCGGCCGTGGCCGTCGATCCGTCCGCGCAAACTGGCGTTGGTCGCAAAGACAGCTTCTCGGGCAAGTCGCATACCTCCAACGACTCTCAGACGGCAGCCGAGTAAGTGCAATACGCACTAATCCCACCCCTACGCGTACACCTTCTAAACAAAAGCAGGTTCATCCGCAGTCAAGAACTCCTCGAGGCAGACGCTCGCGAAGCCCTTCCCTACGTATGCCCACCACCGTCCCCATATGGCCCCGATCGCACTGCTTACATTCACCCAGAGCATTGAGCACTGCACCAAGATACTCGGCCCATTGCGACAGAATGTATTCGCTTGCCTGACTTGCAACCCCCCGCCTGCAAAAGAGGGCGACGATTGGACTCCAGCTGGTGTTTGCTACGCCTGCTCTGTTCAGTGCCACGGCGAACACACTCTCGTCGAGATATTCCAGAAGCGAAACTTCACATGCGACTGCGGCACCACGCGAATCCCATCGACGAGTCCTTGCGCCTTGCGCACCAATGAGACCACAAACACTCGTGGAGGTGTGCACTCAGATGAACCCGACGTGAATAACAAATACAATCACAACTTCCGCAATCGATTCTGCGGTTGCGAATGCGACTATGACCCCTTCCAGCAGAAGGGCACCATGTTCCAGTGTCTTGGTCTAGGGACGGCAGAGTTAGGAGGGTGTGGCGAGGACTGGTATCACCCAGGCTGTCTTGTGGGCATGGGACCCAATTGGTTTGAGAAGATGGAGAAGAAACAGACCAAGATTTCCCAGGAAGCCGCCGACAGCGGAAAGCAGCTGACTACTATCGCGGAGGGTAACGAAGGGCAGCAAGAGTCTACTGAGAAGCCAGCCGATGAGACCGCCACCGAGACCGCCATGGTTGAGGACGATGAGGATGATGACGAGGTGCCTATGCCCCCAGGGTTCCCCGAAGAGGATGCCTTTGAGGGTTTCCTTTGCTATAAGTGTGTTGAGGCAAACCCCTGGGTTAAGCGGTACGCTGGCACTTCTGGGTTTCTCCCTGCCGTGTTTGTTGACCAGGCTGCCTCTGCTTCCGAAGCCAAGCCAGTGCAGGATGAGACTGAGGCAGTAAAGGAGACCAAGCCGGTGGAGGAGACCAAGCCGGTGGAGGAGACCAAGCCGGTGGAGGAGACCAAGCCGGTGGAGGAGACCAAGCCGGTGGAGGAGACCAAGCCTGTGGAGGCAACCCTGGTGTCGCGCAAGCGCAAGGCTGACGACGATGGCGACGAGAGCACAGACGCTAAGCGCCTGAGAAGCGAGACCGGCTCCGACACCAACGGAGCCTCTCCAGATCCAGCCGCGCTGGCCAAGGAAGTATCGGCCGCCAAGGAGGACCTGGGTTGCAAGCTCCCCAACCTCCCGCCTGCCCCTAAGGGCCAGTTCTCCCTCTTCTTTAAGGAGGACTTCCGGGACAAGTTCTGCCGATGCTCCGAGTGCTTCCGCCACCTCAACCCGCACCCGCAGCTGACGGAGGAGGAGGAGGTCTATGAGCCGCCCATGTCGGAGGAGGGCGGCTCGCAGCACGGCGGCGGCGGCGGCTCCACCAACGGCAGCGGCAGCCTCCTGGAGCGCGGCGAGAGCGCCCTGCGCAACGTCGACCGCGTCAAGGCCATCGAGGGCGTCATGGCCTACAACCACCTCAAGGAGCGCCTCAAGCCCTTCTTCCAGCAGTTCGCCGACAGCGGCCAGGCCATCGGCGCCGAGGACATCAAGGCCTACTTTGCCAAGCTGCGCGGCGATGAGCAGGGTATCAAAGAGGCCGGCGAGGCCGCCGCGTCGTCTTCCAAGAAGCCCGACGGCGAAGGGGATGGGGAAGCGGGGCCACGCAAGGAACAGAGCGGATATTGAAAAGTCAAGTGAAATTGAGAGCTGGTGGTTTTGGCAACTACGGGGTGTGGCAGGGTTTTTGGAGCTGTGGAGTTATATAATGTATTAGTATCATGAGGTGAGTGGCTCGCTGGGGAACAAATTGAACACACACAATGTTAAATGAATTGGATGGAGGCCAGGATGTGGAACGTTTGAGGTGGTTCACAAAAGCAATGCTCAAGATGCAAACATGGCTTCTTTTCTATTCATCGACAAGACGTCCCAACATCTCAGAGTTCGCTACACAATTGTACAAAAACAAAACACCGTCCCGCGCCCTTGTGCCCCTTCTTTTCCCTATATTCATTACAGTTGGGTATCGCTGAATTCAAAACGCAGCCCCTTTTCATTGCATCTCGTTCTGGCCCCCGGCTAGTCTGGACGCGGGTTGGTCAAGCCAGTCAATCCCGTCTTTGTTGCCCCGTCGAGCCCGTACTCGACGCCGCACTCAGCGGTCGCGGCGGGGGCGCAGGTCCCTGGCCGCCATTGGAGTCCTCTCGCTGCATAGGGATCCCGCCCAGCATGCCCATCGGCATGTTCATCGGCATGCCCATGCTCATGCTCATACCCATGACGTGCATCTGCGAATCTGGCTGGCCGCCGCCGTCACTATCCTCGGCTTGGCTGTCCAGCTGCTCCTGTGCTGCCTTGAGGTCGAGCTCACGGAGGCGATCCTTTTCAGCAGGATCGATGATGTCGTCATCGTCGCTCCAGTACGGATCGTCGTCCTCGAGTTCAGGCATGGCCATGCGCTTCCAAAAGCGCAGCTCCTGGCGGGCAGCCTTGTCATCAACGCGGCGGTCCCAGCGGGCCTCGTCCTCGTCGTACTTGCGGCGGAAGTCACGCAGGCTGTCGTTGGCCTTGCCGGCGTGGTGCTGCATGGCCCAGATCTGCTCGCGCAGGCGGGCGTTCTCATCGCGAGTGTCGGCAAGCTGCTTGCGGTAGGAGCGATGCCAGGCGGCCACGTCGGTGACGTGCTTGGTCTTGTAGTCGTGGAACTGGCGAAGCATGAGGGCCATGGCGTTTGCGTACTGAGAGAGGAGGTTGGCGTTGGCATCGCGGCTAAACTTGGCCTTTTCGAGGGATTCAGAGAGAAGAGAGATGAGGGCGTCGAGGTTGTGCTCTTGGCCTAGAAGAGAAGTGAGACGGGTCAGTAGTGAGCCTTGTCAAATCGCGCGGCGCGCGATGAACTTGGAGGTGGCCATAGACATACCATTGAGGTCGTCCGAGGCGCCGTCAATGATTTCGTCGTTGCCCAGACCATGCGTCCTGGCGCGATTCCGTACGCGACCAAGCCCACTGACGATATCCTCGGTGACGCGACGGTTCTCGCTGAGCTGGCGGCTAAGCTCGTCAACCATGCCGTAAATGTAGTTCAGCTCGGCCTGGTGGCCCGCGGGGGTTGGCACAGGCATGCCAGCGGACATGTTTGTGCCGTTCATGCCGTTCATCATAGTTCCGTGAGGGTGTTGCGGGTGCTGCTGTTGCTGCTGCTGTTGCTGCTGTTGATGATGGAGCTGGAACTGCTGTTGGCTCTGGAGATTGCTGCCAGCACCACCGCCTCCTCCGCCGTTGCTGCCGTGGCTGTTTCCGAGGTGCTGCTGGGCCAGTTGTTGGGCGAGCTGCTGCTGAGGCGATATCTGTGGGTGGGGAGGGACTTGCTGTTGGTGTCGAGCCACGGGCGGGGATGGAGACGGAGATGGATCGTGGGGGCTTGGAGGCGTCGGAAAGTTCATGTCTTGCTGGGGGTCTTGGGTCGTCTTTAGAGGTTTGTCTTGACTTGTCTTGGGCTAGCCCCGGCTGGTCAAGTGGAGTTTGTACTTATCAGGTGTCCATGATATCTCTCTACCGGGGTCACCTCGAACATGACATCGCCATGGGACAACGCGATGGGATATCCCAGAGCCATCCGAGTTCTTTCCATAGAAACCCATGCATACATTTTCCACAATCTTAGATACTAGCATCGCAAATACATTTCACTTATAAAATCCGTATGGCAAAACAGATGCCGTCTCATCACACACATAGCTTCCATTCGTTCTTTTGGCTCTCATTGACACATTTCGCGCCTCGAAATTTCCTCCTTCTTTTTTTGGCCCTCGTTGATCTTTTGATATCCCTTTTCGCTTCTCTCGTATAGATAGACCTTGACACTCTCATCATTGCTTCATGTCATGCGCTCACTCAAAATCATATCAAAATCCACAAACGCCTAGTCATAACGTGTCAACCTCCACGCGTGGACAAAAATCGCCATGTAGCGAGCGGTCCACCCCCCAAGACTCATAGATATATAGCTTGTCATGTACGTCGTTTCATCGTTGTCGCTAGTTCGCCGGTTCGTCATGTCGTAAGGCCGAAGACAAGATTCCCCGCCTTCAGTCAAAGCGTCCCTCTTCGTTCCCTGGCCTTAGGTCGAATCAACATCCATTCTGTCCTCTGTGGATTTGACCTCGATGGTTGAGGTGTCCTCGGACTGCGAGTTTTCCGTCAAAGGTACAGCACCCGAGTCCTTGTGATCCGAACTTGTTGGCGCAGCTCCATTTGCGGTTCCGCCACCCATCCCATTCCCTGCGCACAGCCGGTACTCGTTGTCCCCCTTGGACTCGATAATGTTTTCCTCCAACGCCCATTTCTGGAGAAGAGCGTCAACACCCAACCTCTGGCCTTCCCCCTTCTCCATATGCCGCCCAACGTGTTCAGTCCACTCATCCCATGACGTAGGGCCTTCGAAGACAGTTAGGCAACCCGGCTTCGGACACGCTGACCTCTGAGGGGGATGGCGGCGTTGAACAAGGCAAGATTGTTGCATTTCCTTGACGTGAGTCTCCCACTCCGTTTGAAGTTTGCTGTCTCCTTTTGCAATTGCCCTCTTGATCTGAAAAGGAGCATGCATTCGCCGCAAGTGCTGTGTGAATAGGTCTTTCCGGTTGAACTCATTGCCTCTTCCTTCTGCAGTGCTTTGTGTGCAAGCAGAGCAGCGATAGTATTGCAAACAGAGATGTTGTGAAGCAATGTGACGCTTCCACTCGTTCTTGGACCCGAATGTGCTTGTGCAGCCAGCAAAGAAGAATGCACACGGAAACGGGCGAGTGTGAGCAGCAGCAATGTGCTTCCGCAGGGAAGACGAATCCTTAAAAGGCGCATGACTGCAATGGTTGCACCGTGTATCCTGTTTCGGGAGTGACCGGCGAGGTGCCTTTGCTTTGGGGGTCATTTTGAAATCCACTGATATCGCCGAGTCATCGGCCCCGGATTCGGTTGCATCGTGAGAATTTGCCTCCTCAGCCCTCACCTCAGGTAGACCATCCGGCAAGGTCGTTCGGGGTCGATCCGCTGGTTTGAGGGCCTCATCACTCCGGTGACGAACGTGGCTGAGGGCCTTTAGCTGCTCTGCAGCCTCCTGCATCTCTGCAGAGTCCTCCACATCATCCTTGGCTTTGGCGTGGGGAGTAACAGGGGTGACCGGTGGGAAGGGACCGGCTGAAGGACTAGTCTGTGGAAACTCGGGGCGATCGCCAGTACCAGGTCCGTCTCTAGAGACAGATGAGCGGAAGGAGTGCTCATGGCCCTCCACTTCACGTCGTATGCGTGTAGGTGTTCCTACCGCATGTTCCCTGGCCTCTAAGAGGATACGACCGTCCTCCACTTCCTTGGCCGACGGCTTGATCCCTGAAGAGCCGACTAACCTTTGGTACAGGTGGATCATGTTGTGCGAGCTGATGTATCCCAGGAAACAGCAGACCTTGTCATGCTGGACCACGTTCCAAATAGAATGCGGCATAGATATCAGAAGCATTGTCGGAGGGCCCAGAAACATGCCTTCCACGGCAATCTTGGCCCCAAGAGGCGGAGTGTTGTGCAACCATTGGGTGAAAAAAGACATGTCAGGACTTGCATCGCCAACAAACGTGGTGCAGACGAGGATTCGGGGTTCGTCAAATCTAAGATCGACGACAGATTCAGGGTCAATGAGCTGATCCTCACGTTCTCTCGCGCCCTGGCCATCCAAGTCGGTGCCGTTTTGCAAGGCCGACTGTGGCCGGGCCGGCAATGGTGCAAGACTTAGACTCTGGCCCTTTCCAGGTGTGAGAGTAAAGAAGATGGGAGTTTGAGAATTGTGTGACGGATTCCCGGTCACTCCATTAGTGCGTGGAGTCTGGGCGTGCTGCTGTTTCTGGGATTGTACCTCCTCATGCAGTCTCTGGGCGCTGAAAGGTCTTCCAGAGCCAAGCTTCTGTAATGCTTCAACCAAGTTAGATGTGAAGGAACGGTCTGAACTATCTGATTGGCTGCGATCCGGCGAGCAAGCAGCGATGGCTTGTTTGACTCCATGGCTGCCAGCTGTAGGTGGATCTGGTACGGAGCATGTATCAAGCAATAAGAGGATATCTGACTGGGCATCCTCGAACAAGCAGCGAACGCCGTCCCACTTGAGCTTTGCGGCGTCTTCCCGCGCATTGCTATGAAAGGTAGTCAGACACAGGAGTCAGATCCGATCAAACAACACTACTTACCACGCCCAGAAGAGCTGGCCGTCGGCGCCAGCATAGCCGTGGCCAGCATAGTAGATGATGAGGAGGTGGTTGGCTCTGGCGTGTTCGAGGAATGAGGCCATCTGAACGCCCAATTTTATGCTGGGGTTGGCAACGGTGGGAATATTCCATCGTTCTGTACGGAAGTTGTACTGTTTCTGAAAGACCCTCTCCAATGCAACAAGGTCTTCGTCGACGGATTCGTCCTCTTCCCACCTCAACAACAGGACGGAGACATCGGTGTAGGACGGACGCTCGGTCTGGCGCTGGATGAGCATCGCAGCATCCTGAAGATGGCGGGCAAAGGATTCGAAGTCATGACGTTCGGCTATAGGGGCTTCTTGTACGGGATAGTGTTGTTGTTGTTGAGGCTGTTGAAGGAGCTCAAGTTAGCACAATGGTGACTCGGGCATTTAGGGTGGTTCGAGGATTGCAGGTCTGACCGATTCGTGGGGATACTGGGCGGGCTGAGGCTTGGGAGTTGTAGCATTGACCTTTGGGGCCAGCTTCCGCTTTTTGCTGGAGGGTTCCATGGACGAAGAGACGACGAGAGGCGGGTGGTGGAGGGTTCAGAGGAGGGATTGTCGTGACTAGTAATGGCCGGGGAGCATTGATTGGCGGACGGGTAAAACAGCGGGTGGACGGCCGCAAGCCGGCGATGAGGTGAGGGGATCAAGAATGGAATGGGACGTGGAAGCTAGACGTCAAGGCTGGAGAGACTGGCAAATGGAGATATGGAGGGTAACGGCAGACGCAAGAGGCAGTGGCAAGAGGCTGCGAGGAGAGGTGGAGCGGGGGCAAGGCCACACAACGAACTGGGAGAGATTGACCGATAGACTAAAGAGGTTCCGGGAGATACCGAGCAACACACAGAGGGGGAGGGAAAGAAGACGGAGTTTATGGGAGAAACGAAATAGGGAGACGGGTCCAGGAAGGAAGGTAAGAAGCGGAGAGTGGCGTGAGGGAGTGAGGGAGTGAGCAAGAGAGCAGTAAGTTGTGCGAGAGGGAACGAAGAGAGAAACCCGTGAGAGCAAGAGGGAAGAGAAGAGGGAATAAGGCTGGCGTAGACTGGAATTGGGGGAGAGGCTCGCGCAAGGCTGTCGTGTCTCTGGAGCCCAATGTGGAAATGTGGGGGGAATTCGGCATGTGATTGGGCGGTAGGCGAAGCGCAGAGAACCCGCGGACCCTTGAGCAATGGGGCTTTTGCCTCGACGGGGTGGGGACAAGGAGAAGGCAGGAGAAGGCAGGAGCCCACAAGGGCCAGCAGCGAGTCCCAGCGAGTCCCAGCGAGTCCAGCCAAGAAAATGGGAGAGATGGCAAGAGCCAAGTGGAGGGGCTGGCTCCGCCTTTTCGTCAGCCTCTCACCTGTGCCCTCTCACCTCACACATTGCCTCTCTTTCACTAACTCACTCATTCACAGCACACACGAAACCACTCCTGTACGAGGAACATGCTGGCTACGTACGCAAACTGGCGTTTCCTCACTGCCACAAGCACAGACAGACCGTTCCCCGTAGTTGTTTTGTATTTCAGCCCGGGGACGAGACAATCTCACCATCCCTCTCTTATGGTCAACAATCACTCCTCCCAAAGTTTGCAGGGGCGCCAACATGCAGCGTGACAGGATGGCACAGCGGGAAGGAGAGAGGGAGAGGGGATAACATGGAAAGACGGTCAAAGGAGAAGGCGAAAGAACCTAGCAGGGTATATCACGGGGGTTCAGCCAGCCAGCAAGCCAGCCGGCCAGCAGAGTGGGATGAATTATCTGCAGCACATCCAATCTCTCGACCTACACTGCGACCTACCACCTCTGGACGATATGATACCTTGTGCACACATCCACACTCCTCGGCATACTCGCAGCCTCTTTGCCCCGCCCTCCTCCATACACTGCACTCTTCGCTCTGCAAACCACCCACCCAACGCGACACGATACGGCAGACACGCGGCCGGCTCTTTATGGTACAAGCCTAGCCAATGAGGTGCTGTTGATGCCTTTCCCCTCCCTCGACTTACCTCTTCCAACCAAACATTTTTGCATGTGCAGCTCCTACTGCACGCACCTCTACCCACCTTTAACCATCGAGAGTATCGTCGACTTCATCCCTAAAGTCCCAAGAGATCTTCTGATTATCCCTCCATCCCAAATGTGTGTCGCACGTCTGGGGTACACGCCCTACCTTGTCGGCTTCATCCGGCACCGGGCTGAGACCTCATCCCAAATCCCAACATCAGCAAGACGAGGCTTGCCTATATGGCTTTACCACTCCAGCTAGCACCTCGCAACCCTAGCTACCCGACGATGCGGCGGCCGCGGCCTCAGTGGGGTGGAGTAATGGCGCACCCTCCCTTCCTGTCCCAGCCGGCGACTGTCAATGGTGGGCCGCAAGAAGTGTCCGAATATCGGTGGATGATTTGCGGACAATGCGGACGCGGTGACCAAGAGGCCATCTCGGAGTGGACAGGGAAAGGTCGTCCGAAGCACAACAAGAGGGCGGCGAGTGGATGAGACGACCGAGAGGGCTACGCTACAGTAGCACCAGCAGCGAGAGGCACAACTTGCATCGCCATGATAGGCTCAGCCCCCTCCCGAGTCCCAGCCGGGTCCAGCAGCACGCAGCCCAGCAGTCCAGTCCAGTCCCAGCCTGGCTGCCGCCCAGTCGACTCCGGCAGTCGTGGACATGCCATCGACCAGCACATCATCCATCCGCACACCCATTTATCCATGCCGAAAGCAGGGCTATCTCGTTGTCTCGGCTGTTTACTCAGTGCTTCGATGCCTCACCGCCGAGCCAACGAGAACGGTCATGGAGGTGCAGGGCTGTTGACTTCCTCCCTCTTCAAGCCCCGAATGGTAAGCGGGATTTCGTCTTACATCGGGACGCTTTGGCGATAATTGATGAAAAGCGGTTTCCCAAAGCCCATCTCCATCGGAGAAATCCGCGATCATGGACCACTACAACGGCAAGTTGACAGTCAGGCATGTGATGAGATGAGGCCGTACTTTTGTCCGGCTGTGTGTTATGAAGCCTGCATATGTGAGGTTGCTGTTGTGATGGCCAAAAGTGGGGTACTCCGTACTTATTCGTACATCCAGACAGGGTTGGCTTTGTTTTTGTCCGCCTCAGTCTGAGCATCTAGCCTCACCTCGCCATCGCTTCGGACACATACCTGAGTTCGTACCCCCACATAAGTGTCTGGTTGAACACGACCAGACAAGCAAGGTTCACGGTGGTCAATTCATGTCTCGTGTTGACTGTCCAGGGAATCCATCAGGGCATATTGCCAACTCAATTCCAAGTCCAAATTTCTTCGTCAGCCATTGAGGCAGAGTTGGATGGAGGTGGCATTGTTCCTGGGATGATGGATGACGGGTGGATGAAGAGCGGGATCGAAATGGATAATCCAACGCAGCATCTCCCCCCCTCTTCCTTGACGAAAACCCCTCTTTCGCACTTTGTCCACCCCAGCATGAGTTAGTTCCATGTCAAGCCCAGTTGGCGTAGGTATGGATGGATGGCCTGCCTGGTGCCACAAGGCGGATGATTCGACAGCTTCATGTTCCCACCTTGGATTGTTATTTCTGCTGAGCCGGCTGCATATCTAGCAGTAGGGCTGTGGACTTTTATTGGACTTTTAGGGGGGTCTCAATCAGCGTCGGCAACTCGAGTCTAGAGTCCTGGGGTCCGGAGTTTGGGGGTGCATGCTTTTGTCGGCCCTGCAGCTTCTACAAAGCGATGTGACTGGTTTCATGACCTTCAAGTGCGATCCCACCCACCAACAGAGATTCCGGCGTGATAAGGATGGCGACACGCATGGGCAAGCGTAGGAGCGCATATCGGGGCATCAGCCTCGTCTTCGGCATTGGCGAGGTAGCCTCGACGCCGTGCAATCACATCGAGGGCAGGACGAGGCGCAGGTGGAGAGGAGGATCAGAAAGTCATCAATGCTCGATTTACTTTCGAGGGGCATCTCCTGCGCACCCAATTGGTTCGTTGTGTTCGCCGAATGCTCTCCTACTTGGACAAGCCGGTGACGATGCACGAATTGGATTGACACTATCAACCTCTCGTGTCGTGGGCTCCCTCCGACGGAGAGTGCCAGAGCTCCGGTTCCCAACCATTTAAGCATTTAGTGCATCGCTTCTAAATACGGGTGCAAATCTGTTCTGTTAATAGCGACTTGAAACAAACATAGACCTGCTTAAAGCCGTGTTGGAACGGCGGCATCACAGGGCTGTCTGATCTTCAGATGGCTTTCACTGGTGGGATTGGAGCGATGGGCTGGGAGACAAGGGCCTAGAGAGCTGAAGATGACGACGACATGAGAGGGCTCCGGCGTGGCGAAGCACAGCCACCCCATCCCCGCAGTTAAGCCTTGGCGGACAGTGTGCAGCTCGAATCTGAGCAAAACATTCCCAAACCGACTCGTCGGCTGCTGCTTGCGAGGCACAATCTTGTAACATGGGTAATCGAGCTGCCTCGTGAATAAATACACTGAGATCTCGAAGACAGGGAGTCACACGATGCTGCATGTGCATGATCTTAGCTTGACAGGCGGATCCTTAGATCAATCGCCGTCTGCCAGGTCAAACTCACAGAAACACGGAAACAACAGAACCACTGGAGCCAATTTTTTTGTCACCAGACTCAAGTGGGCTTACCCACCCTTTGGAAGCATCCTGGAAGCACCCCGGAAGCACCCTGGAACTGATCTATCCGGATGCCGTCCCTAATGCGAACGGTCCCGCGGAGGCGGCTCAGACTTCACTGGACGTCGGTGGCGGAGGATGGGCTCAGTACGGGAGCGCAACCGAGACCGAGACGAAGCGAGGAGGCGAGAGAAGACAAGGAAGAAGAGGCGAAATAGAGCAAACCGGAATTCACCACGCAGTTTGGCAATCTGATCAGTGTCCATGCGCACCACTCTGCAGTTAGACGACCTCGCATGTCTTCAAACCCGAGAGCCAAGCCCGAGAAGCCGCTGCACAGCCACTCCCACCTCGTGGTGACTGGCTCCGCAAGCAACGACAAAGGTCAATCGATGGCAGCCTGGAATAAGTACCTCGTTGCCAAAGGTACTTCTCGTCATCCCGTAGCACAAGGACATAGTCGAGGCTCTGAAGTCATCACAACGCGGCACTGATAGAAAACCATGGTGGATTCCGCCTTGCAAGCTGCCCATGTCTCAACCTTGAAATGTCGTGCGCAAAGATGGCCAACGGAATAGTGCATCCGGCCACCTGGAACCGCAACTCCCCTGGTGCCCGGCGTGCGTCCCTTAGCTTGACTGCGCATCGCACCCAGCTGCCCGCCGGTTCGTCCCCGCAAATACACCGTAACAGCGTCACCGTCTGCCCTGTTAGTGGTCGCGCGGCCACTGAGCCGTTGCACCTACGCCTGTGTTTGGCGAGCCGACCCGCTGAAAAGGCGGGAAGCCTCAGGCGCTCGGGCTGCCCGCTCGCGCCGGGGCTTGTGTGCTTGCGCGCTGTTGCGTCACACTGACCAGGGCCTTTTTCGATGCTCGCTGCTCGCTGCGCTCTGCTGTGCCCTACTCAGCGGCCCTAACCGGGAAGGTACAGGTAAGCGGGTACTGTTACGTATGATGGTACTTGCCGCTGTCCCACTGTCCCGCCATCTTTGCCAGATCCATGCTGCCCAACGCCGGCTTTACTCGCTGCACATCATCGACCTGGAACCTGTGACCAACAAGCAGCTAGCAGTCGGCGGCTCGTACCTACTACTTGATGTGACGCTTTCTTTTTTCGCTCCGTCACACATACATACAGCTACCCTTCGCCATCGCGCTGCCACAACAGATTGCGACACTGCACTTCACCCCTCAACCACCCACTTGGCGACTCGAAGCCAGCCGCCCAACGACCCAGTGATCTGTGACATCCTCAATCACAAGTCAAAACACTTCAGACAGGGCGAGACAAGCCCAAACCTACCCCGCGCCCATGGACTCGTATGGAGTCAGGAGGAAGGACACCACAAAGGGACCTCCCCTCCGTGTCCTGTCGCTAGGTAAGCGCCCGCCTTGCTCCGAGCCTCGCGGCCTGGATATTTACTGGGAACACTTGCTAACTCACCTACTAGATGGAGGAGGTGTCCGCGGCTACTCTATCTTCATCATCATCCAGGAGTTAATGCACCGAACCTTTGTCGAGACCGAAGGCCGCGCACCCCGCCGACACGAGATTCCCAAGCCATGCGAACATTTCGACCTTATCGTCGGTACTGGCACTGGCGGCCTGATTGCCTTGATGCTCGGCCGCTTGCGCCTCGATCTCGAGACATGTAAAGAGCTGTACGTCCGCCTTACCCGCATGGTCTTTGAGACGGACAAGACCATCGCCGGCATTCCCTACCGGTCCACTCTGTTCAAGGCCAGCAAGCTCGAGGACGCCATCAAGCAATGCGTTCAAGAGCACACAGCCAACGACAAGGAGGGTAATGACGGGTCGGAGCCTGATCTCATCAGCCCCCTCAACCCCGCTCTTTATTCAAGCGCAGCGCCAAGGCGCAATGCCAGCAACGCCAGCGTCGTGAGCTTCAGCGCTCGCAGCCCTACCGCCCAGATGTCTCGGCCATCCTCACGCTCGAGGCGCGGCGACCCTAATGCCCGTCTCTACGACTCCCGAGAGAACCGGACCAAGACGTGAGTACCTATTCACCAATTAATCCATACACTATCCTACCTTTGAATGCAGTTGCTGATGATATCTAGCGCCGTCACTGCCGTCTACAAGGGATCGCCTCGAAACTCGCCACCCGTCATTCTCCGATCCTATGACTCTCGCCGCGAGTCGCCACCCGAATTCGATTGCAAGATTTGGCAGGCTGGTCGCGCAACATGCGCTATTGGTCTCGCTTTCAAGCCAATCCAGATTGGACAGTCCGTCTTCCACGACGACGGTGTCGGCACTTTCAATCCCAGTCCCGAAGCCTTGGACGAGGCAGTAGTGAATGAGTGGCCCGGACGGGAGGTTGGAGTATTCGTCAGTATCGGCACCGGTCGACGACCCAGAGGTAGCGATGCGAACTCCCAGATGTGGTACGAGGGGTTTCTAGGTGAATTTGCCGAGGCGCGAAGGAGGTTGATTGCCAAAATCGAGGGTTGTGAGAAGATCCACGAGTACATGGTCCGGGAGCACCTATCGAAGCGCGGTGTCAACGTCGAAAACTATTACCGCCTCAACGTCGAGATTGGTGTGGGCGAGTTTGGCATGAACGAGTGGAATCGCCTAGGAGATATCAGCACAGGAACGCGGCGGTACATGGCCAAGGAGGCCGAGCAGAAGCTGATCAGGGGCATCACCACCAAGTTGGCCAAGATTCATCGCGCCAAGATACGCTTCGAGCGGGCCGCTCGAGGAGTACCCGAGCTTGTCAAGTCAACCTCAACCACGTTCGAGCATCCGCTTGCGGTCGAGCTCCCCGGCGATTTCCCGACGACAGTGCCTCTACCACACAGTCCTCCAAGCCGGTCGTCGTTTGAATCTGGGTCGGACAGTCTGCAAATTCATAACGGGCATCCGTCTCCTCGCAGCTCCAACGAGCGCATTCGACCAAGCACCGGCAACTCAAATGGTTCACCTCCCCCAGGCCATCGAACCAGGCCCGGGGCGCCAAGCGCAAGCGCCCCGTCCCTTCAAACCAATGGCCCAGATCACCTCACCGTATCAGCTCCCACCCCGTCTCAGTATAGAGACGGTTCGGGCGCAGACTTGATTGCCATTACAGGCCCAGATGAGCAACCACGGCCACCACCGTCGATGAAGCACGCGGGTCCACCCCCGACACGGCTCGAGCCACCGCCACTCCCGCCCAAAACACCACTCCCGGAGAGTCAACAGGGAGGAGGCAGGCGACCGCCGGCTGCCGTCACGCCTCCTTACCCTCTGGACGACGAGGAGCCGCCGCCTGTCAACATGGCCCGAAAGCCTGATTATCGGGGCAGGAAATGAACGATGTCACGAAAAGGCCAAACGGCTTCAGGTATTACCTAGCCGGAGTGGGCTTACGTTTCATCATTGATACCCCATTTCACTGTCATCCAAGTTAGGGCATGATGTACCAAAACCAGAAAGGGACATGGGTATTGAGTAAGTTTAAAGACAGGGATGGCGTTGAGGATATTCTTTTCGAGAGCCACAAATTTGTTTGTTTTTCTATGTTCATTCTGGCACATCTAGATACCACCGGGGAAGGGATACACACTTCACGGTTTGCTTTATATGTTGAACGAGGCGGGACGAATCGGGACGAGGGCGAGTTGGTGTATGTCAAGAGAGTCAGTCGTCAATAGAGCTTGGGTAAACTAAGCAGCACAAGTAAATGAAATTGATGTTTGAATGACTCGCACGTAACAGAGCCAAAGCCTTGGCTGAAGCAATGGCCATGTCTAGAACGAAATTGGAGATGGATGAGATGTGCGATTGGTGATGGCAGTGGATATCAGTGGCCGTCAGTGAAGATGAGGTGTTGTGATGGAGGAAGAAGGATGAGTGGGGTGGGTGTGACGCAGACAGGGCAGCCAATCAAGCAGACAAGGCAGACATGCATTGAGATTGCAGTTGACTGGCGATAGACGGGCGAAGGATGGGTGCAAGGGCGCTGAAAGCCTGGAAGGGCTTAGGAGAAGCGGTTTCTTTCGCTAAAAACACTAACACCACACGTGTTAAAGGATCACGATGCATACGTTGTTGAGTCAAGTCGAGTCAAGTGAATGGCCGCATCCGGGACAAAACGCGCAAGGACCACGGAGCGGCACATGAGATGCCCCAAGCTTCCGAGCTGTGTGGTGAGGGGATGTTGAATCAAGAAGCCAAAGAGGTGCATCACTAATCGGATAATGGCAAAGACGACTTGCGCTAGTAGGTGCCAGTGCAGGTGTCAGTTGAACGACGCCAGCGTCAATGCCAAATGTCAATGCCAATAATGTACCTTCCTATAATTACGGAGCAACTTCTAGTGCCGTACCCAGAGAGTCGGCAGCCGAGAGGCGATACGGTTCCGCCCCCGTCTGTCTGCCCTGGATTCCGCCACGGCCCTACGGAGTCGAGTAGCATTTCTTACACATCTCATTCTGTTTCCAGGGTCATTTGAATGAATGCCGGGAGGTGTGGCAAGTGGTTCGACAAAGGCCCTGTGGCGGGACATTCTCGAACGTTGAGCGATTGTCAGTCTGTCAGGTCCTGCCACCAAGAATGGCAATCGCCCCGAGCTTGCCCGTTTTCCTAATTCAACCCGCCATTTCTGTTATGGTGCATTTGTCAGTGCTGACGGCGAATGGTGTGCCATGAGAAGATGGACGATTGCCTCGTAATCCCACGATGTGCTCTCCCCTCTAATTACAAGTGCGGACAGCTCGCGGGTGGGTTTATCCTCCGTTTTGGCAAGGTATCCGTAGTACATGTAAGATCGCCATCCGAGCATCCCGTGCTGGGAACACGCCAGCGGAGGGCCCGTGGGAATTGCAACAGTGCAGGGGAGGAAAGGCTGGACGGGGGCCTTGTGTTTCCAGGGGACGACGACAGCGTTGCAACGCAGGACGACCCGTGGCTACAGTGGGTGGTGCGCGCCGCGATACAGTGTCGAGTGCCTGAGTGAAGCTATGGGGCCCTGTGGCTGCCCTGGAGGTCAGTAGGGGTCATGCCAAACACTAATTCGTGCCGGCGGGCCCACAGGGGGCGGAGAGGCCCGCTCGCCAGCAGAATCGCGCTCTGGCATGCGGGTGAGCAAGACATGGCTGTTAGGTTAGAAGTGTGATTTTGTAACGCTCTACCAATGAGAAGTCATTGAACGACACAAAGCGGAAAAGAATCAACGTCGAAGACAAACCGTCTATTTCTTTCTAGAGACATGATGGCACCGACTGGAATCCCATGTGCGGCTCTCACTCAATGGCCGTCATGAGGGTGGTCAGCCTGGAGCCATGTGTTTCCTTCCACACAGTCCAGTTGACGGGATCCCGCTCTGACAACTTCGCTGGGGTCTAGCTAGCCTGGGACGAGCGGGCTAGGGCAGGAGAGAGAGTGTGAAGGGAGGGTCCACCATCTAGCGCGAGGCTTTCGCGGCGGGATGATAGCCCCGAGTCGGGCCTCTGGGATCTGGGATGCTCAAAGGAGCTGGCCAAACCGGAAGAAGGCACGCACTTGGGCTGCTCTGACTCGAGGCCCAAGTGTTGGGGCTGGATAATCTAGATGGATGGATCAGTCGTCGAAACGAGGCTACGAGAGGTCGAGGCACGAAGTTGGCCACTGAGAGAGAAAAGTACGGGCCACCTCTGATAGACATGTCCACCTCCCTAGTTCCCCTCAACAAAGAGGGTCGAGTCTTGGTCCTGCTGTTCGAGGTATGTGTACCACCTACGTATGACGAGGCTCGATCCTTTGCGCACTAGACATGTAGGCAACCAAGGCTTGGGATCCCAGCCAATCTTCAGTGCTTCACCCCATCTTGCATTTTGCTTCTTTCTCCCGTATGAGCCACATCAAAGTGGGCCGGATATGCGGCACCAACATCCGTCCTCTGTCCGGGCTCGGGAAAGGGCAGCTATCAGGTACCAAAACGTGACGGTACAAGGCACCCAGCCTCGGCATCCAAAGCATTGGAAACTCCGTTCTTCGTACCACCCCGTACCTGGGACCGGCGGTCGCCTCAAAAGCATCACGTATGCTCGGGAACATGTCGAGGTAGCGCGGGTAGATACGCAAGGCACAAACCTTAGGTTCGGACGAGAGTTCGAGTAGACCGGTGCTCGTTTGAAACAGTCAAAACTTTGAATTTCCGGTGCTAATTGCTTCTTGTTCCTCTTCCTTTCCGTTCCCGGCGAGGCAATCCAGCGAACTTGGTTCGCTGAGTGAGAGACAAGTCCCAAGTAGACGACGGGAGCCACGCCTCGTCGCATCGATGGCAGGTACAAAAGTCAGCCGGGCAAGGGGCGATTAATTTGGGTGGGTTTTATTAGTGGTCCAGCCCGGGCTGCCACCGACTTCAATGCACTTTCAACGCGCACGTCTTTCTTCCTCGCTGAGCAATCGAGCTCCGTCCCGAAGCTCGAAAAGAAAAAAAAAAAAGGTGGTCTCGCGCGGCGCGGGAAACAGCAAAAAGACCAAAAGGAAAAAAGAAAAGAAAGGAAGAAATACCACCCTGAGCCTGACGCCACACGGGCCAGCACAGTGTGCCGTGCATATCGCCTACCAGCAGCAGGGCAGCAATTCATCCTTGCCCCCGTTCGTTCATCTATTTTTCCCCATCATTTTCCGAGCCGCCATAATTCTTTTACGCACCATTCACATCAACCCATGAAAGCCACAGTGCCTACGTCTCGTCTCTTTTTACCTTCTCCCGTTTACCTTGCGCAAGATCGACATCCGGCACACCTTTGTGAGGTACAGCGTACGGCGTAGGTTGCTCGGAGTCGGAGCTTGCCGTGCTAGGCGTTGCCTAACTAAAAGGTACCTGACTGCCCAGCTCCAAGCTAGCTCGAGCGATGGCAAGCGGACTAGTCGGCTCCAGCTTCCCCTAAAGTCAGATCCAGCGCAAGTACAGACGGTCCCGTCGACGGGCAGCTTTAAGGAAGGCACCATCGCCTCCTCCGTCTCTCATCCTGGTCCCGGTTCTTGCGCCCTGGGCGAACCTGGAAGCCATTCCTCTTTGTTGACCCTCAGGATTCATTCCCCTTTGGACCGCTCTGGTCACGGGAATCCCGGTCTCTTTTTTCTGTGGCGACACATAATACCATCCATATGCCCTTGCGATTGAGCGCAAATCTGGTCAACAAGTGACATCGATTGTTAAGAAAGGCGTGTTCACTCGACATCACCACAACTAGCTCACTAGCCTGGCGCATGGCCAATATCCCAACTTGTCCACGTAGGACACATTGCTTTTATGCTGCGCCGACTCTGGGCTGGCTGGCATCTACAATTTGCGACTTGCGGCTGCAACTGCGACTGAGACTACGACTACGACTGTGACTGCGGCTTGCGACTACGCCTGCAGCTCAAGACTACTACGCCTGCAGCTTGACACCACGCCTGAGACGTGCGACTCCACGACGACCTCTGCCTCTGCATCCACGACCAGCGACTCCTCCTCACCATCCACCCCATTTCTCTCGCTTATTCACCATCGGCTCTAGCACAGTGCTTCTTTTCCTTTTTTACCTTTTCACCATTCGCCACGTTATTGCTTGCTTTGGCTTGGCTAAACGAGGCTGTCGGGACTGCCCTTCTCCCCCTCCCACCTCCAGCCCGATCTCATTTTCTGCTCATACTTCCTCCATTGCTCCTGGACAAGGCGCCGGTCTGGTCCCTCTGGTGCGGGTACAACACGAGACACAATCAGAGTGTCGGAGATGGGTGTGACCGAGGGGCGGAACTAACTCGATTGAAGCCGCTCACTCATTCACCTTCCCTCTCGCTTTTGCGACTGAGCCGCAACGAGCCAGGGGTCGTCGTTTTTCCTCACCAAATCGAACCTCGCCAACCAACCACCTTCGGAGCTTTTCAAGCGTTGCAGACGGGCATCAGCACGAGATTCCCCGGTGTTCCAGTGTTACCCGAGACTCCAACTGCGGGACACACTCACTGGCCTCCACTAGGCCAGCTGCATGCTTATTAGATCTGTGTGTGCGATCAACCAACAGGATCGAGTTCCAGCCAGACCACACCAACCAACAAACAACACAAGACCCCCGGAGCCGGCAGACCACCAAGCAAGCAGGGAAGCACGACGTCGTTACGCCCCGTGCATCTCGTTCTCTCCACATTTGCATGAAATCCAGCCATCTCTCCCTGTCGGACCTGCATCCCATCCATTGTCTTGGGGGAGCTAATCTGATCGTTGCTACTACGGCCCGATATCATCTCAATACGTCCCAAGCTTCTCCGCCTTTTTATATCACATCTCCTCCCCCGAGCTGTCCACTTCGCTTCTCGCAGCCACATCCTTCCGCATCCCATCGCTTCCCTTATTCTATCACTGTTGCTAAGCCGTGCGGATGGACGGGTCTTCTTCCTCCATTCGCTAGCCCCCGTCGACTGAGCAGAGACACCGAGAACCAACATCGCCCGCTTTGACCCAATTGTTTGACTGCCGGCCCGCTTCCCCAACCAACACTCCGGGGCCGGCCCGCCCCCTGTCTCCGCTTCCGCACCGACAGTGCCCCGTGTGAGCTAACGGAGGAGCTTCGGGCCCGTCAAGTAGAGTTTGGTTTCAAGCTTAACGCCGCTGCCGCTGCCGGCGCCTTAGCCAACCCCGTCCGTATCAGCTGTCGACCTAACTTCTCCTACCTATCACTTAGTATTATCAAGATACTGGCGGACGACATCATGCCAGGTTCGGAGGGTTCACAACCACAGGCCGCTGCACGTCGTCGTGTTGACCGCCAGACGTCGTCTTGTACCGAGTGTCGCCGTCGGAAACAAAAAGTACGTCTCATTCTCAGTACAAAGCGGCACTCGCTAGACGTCACGATGAGCGCCGATGCTAACGTGGCTCGCTGCAGTGTTCTCAGGGCCAACCGTGCACCAATTGTGTTCGTCGATTTCCACAACCCATCTGCGAATACAAGGCCAAGGCCCCCAAAAGGTGAGTTGTCATTGACGTGTCACCACCCGAGACACGTCCCCGCGTGGGCATAGACAGACTTTTAACACCCGCAATTGCAGGAACCTAAACACGGGAGTTCCCGAGCCGCCCCCTATGACGGTAGCACTGAGAAACGGACCATATGCTCACCTTAATCCTACCACGATCTCCAATGCTATTCTCCAGGTAGATGAATCTTCACAAGCAATGACAATTGATTCCCCCGATTCTGAGTCAACGTCATCACCTCCAAACTCATCTGATCGCGGATCTGCCAATTCGTCTCCTACCGAAACCCCTGCAACCCCATGGGTGCCGTTCAAAATCACTCTCGATGAAGAGAATGACCCCGAGACCGTGCTGGAAAATCTTCGTCTCATTTTTGAGCGTCGCCTCACCATCGCCAACCGTATCCCAGAGGATGAATGGGCAGAAGACGAGGCCAGGGCACTGTTAACGTCAGAGGATGCCCGCCGACCTTTGGATTTCCCTGTTGAAGGCGCAATGGAACAGCTCCGCTTCTTACCCATGGCACCAACCAAGATGAATAAGGAGCTTGTGCGGATACGTAAGTGTTGCTCAAAACCTCAGCGTGGAACCAAACTGACCAGTGGTTGGGAACACAGACCTGCAGCTCCTTTGCCGATTTAAAGTGTCTGTTGATGGAAACCCCGATCCTAACAACGCCTTCATGAAACACTGGGTTCCATGTTGTGTACAAGATCCTCTCTTGCTACAGATAGTCTTGTTCACTTCTGCTTGTTTCTTCTCCGAGACTGGGCATATTCCTAAAACATTGGCCATGGTGCACAAGGGCAGGGTGTATAAAATGCTCAACGAGCAGCTCCGGGACGAGGCCACCATGACGAGTGATGCCTCCATTCTCGGTGTTGCCCAGATGGTCATCGACTCATGGTACTGGGGAGCTACAGCCGATGTGAAAGCTCACATCCAAGGCCTGAAGCAGATGATTCGACTCAGGGGAGGTTTGTATAATTTAGGGCTGCATGGCTTCCTCAGCAAGACGGTGCTTATGTACGTTCGCCTCTTCACCCCCATGGAGATTCTAGCTGCCACATTTCTGTGTTGAAACGCAACATAAGCTAATATGGCGCATAGGCACGACGTTGTTATGGCCCTTGCCCACGAAATCGACCCATTGATCTACGGCCAACCAGGATTCGAGTTCCACGATCCGATCATGATGCCATTCCACATTGCGCTGAATTCGCCCCTTATTTTCGGGTGGCCCACGTTCTCATCCTGCGCCAATTCGTTACAGCTGCATCCCAATACAGCTATGATGCTAGACGAAGTACGGTACCTGATTCAAACTGTTCTTTCCCTACCTCCGCATCCTACTGTCGAGGAGCTCCAGAAGGTGATGACAGCTGCTGGTTGGGCCACCGACCGCATCTCTGAGATGCCGGCTGACACGCCTGCCCGACAAAACCCCAACTCCCGGACCAGTTCCACTACAACAACACCAAAGGGGCAACAAGACGTACAGAGCCCTGAGTCCGTTCAGTCGGATGATTCCACCCCGTCTATTGAGCTACCAGACTTGATGTATCGTTGTGTTCGCAAGACAGCCATGATCTACTGTCGAGCAATTTTAAACCGCACGCCAACTAGTGCTATTTGTTCCGAAATAGATTTCCTGATGATCTGGCAAGCGGCCTGGCAAGTCTCATTACCCACCTGGAAAGCCACGATAGGCATCTTCGTCTGGGTCATGTTGGCAATTGTACCAAGCTGTCACAAATCGGGGCCAGCTCGCTTCGTAAAGACACTCATGGTATCCGGCTTCATGACAATTGGCGTTGACAGCTGGCACATTGCAATGGATGTGGCAATGACGGGCTTTGCACTGCAGAAGTGGCTTGCGGGAGGCATGCACGGATACGATATTGGAGCTATGGGCCTCAGCGGAGGAGAACGTATTGTGGACAAGTACGGGTTTGCTCTCAAGGAGTTTCTACCAGAGTTACAACTCCCGGTCGAAGACGAATGATTCTGAATCTCATATCATCTCGTTCTCCATTCGCGCCGACCATGGCCCCACCCCTCTCACAACAGGTGCATTGAGTTGCATGCAGCTCACTGACCCCAAGGGCTCCACTCCAACATCTAGTATGGTGTGGTATTCCACCTATGGCCCAGTAACCATCACAACCAGGAGGGTTCATTTTAGTACATTCTGAGACTGTCAGCTAATATCAGTGTCTCGTCATACCCAGGTCATATTTGACTCAAAGCTTTGCTTTGGTAGCTCATGCTGGTCATCTAATTGTTTGACGTCGATTATCTGAACCACGGCGACATTGCGTCACACAGTAGGCGGTCATTAGCCTCATTCAACTCCAGTGCTTTGTACCAGAGGGGTAGGGTCTGCTCCCCAGGAGTCAGGCCACGAGGCAAGCCGACGCTGCTAGAGAGTATCGGCACGAGCAGGAACGGTAAGCATGATACCTAGATTCAAGAAGGGTTCAGATCTGACATTTGATAGGCTATTATCGTAATGTCCCGCCTCCTGGTTCTATCAATGACAATTCCGTTTAGGCAGAGCATGCTCCTTGGATTGGCACGGTGTTATATTTTACTAGGAAAATATTTACAATACCTTTTTGGGTCATTTAAAGTGCCATCTCAGCCCTATGCATCGCTACAACCTTTCTCTATTGGCCTTGGAACAGACAAGACCAGAGGCATTCTGAAGTGTTGGCGCGGCTCTTAATTCCAGGGCTTAAGCGTGTCGTAACGCTCGCAGCAGGACAATCAAGAGGGTCCCCGGCCGAATTTACACAACCCAGGACGGCCGGCCATTGCCCAAGCTACCATGGCGTATGCCAACCGAAGTGACTGCTACAGTGCAGCAACGGCCGAGAGGATTATGACCTGATTTGGACGGTCAACGGTTCAACCAGTCCGGCTGCCTGCACATCCGAGCGTCCAATTGATGCCGTACTCCTTGCAGTAGAGAACGATCAAAGGGACTCATGGGCAGGCTTCTTGACATTGACACCAATACCTGCCTGCCACAAGATGCGAACCGCGCCATCTCTTTGCGTCTTCGAATCTCAGAACTGTGTACGATACACAGAACATACGCCCAAGAGTTGTAGGATGAACTCAATGTTGCCCCTGCTCCAGAGTACAAACTTGGGAGTATGTGTTTACATAGTCTCCCGATGATTTAGGATCAGAACAAATTTTAGGGACCAGCTACGTTGCACGTTTGTAAAATAAAGTTAAAACTCCATTCAATATTTGTTTATTCGTTTGGACCTCGAATCACCCCGGTTGTCTGTATTTAAAGTTCAGTTTCCACATCGAAACTGAACCACCGTTCAACAAATCACGATGCGAATTTGCATTGTCAAATCCAGTGAAGCCCCAATTGTTCCCAATTCGAAACTAGCTTCGGCTTTTGTTCAGATCGAAACGTACAATGTTGAGGACGGAAGGTTGTAGCAAACACTGGTTCATGTCTAGGGTAGTAAGCCTCAATTTTCTTGCTCAATGACAAGATCCAAGTCAAACCTCTAAAAATTACCCAAAATGGACAATTAGAGTTGTCTTCGAGCCTGGATTGGGCTGATGTCCAAGATGGCTCTAGTGTTTAATAGTAGCCTGGGGTGCAATCCTACATATCACCCTGCAGCCCTGCAATCATTTCAAGCCGCTCGTCCGGGGAAGATGGCGATCAGCGATTGCGTATCAAGAGGAATCAGGTTCACCATGGGTTCTGTAGATACAAGCCAAAGCCACTCCTTGCTGAGAATTGAGCTCGCATATGTTGCTGGATTGGATTTGGACCATTAGGAACACTGCCAGAGTAGCATTCTCCTACAAGGCGCAAATAGCCTCCCCTCGTTGGACACGGCCTGTCGAGCCCACCCCTTCCAAGGCTCGTCGCCCGTCATTGAGCATTAAGCGACCATGCACCAGGGTGAGACCAGGGACTGTCCATGCCAGATACACATGTACAAGCAGGTAGCAGCTGACGATGCCATCGGTCAGACGGGCGAGTTTGAGGGTGTACAGCCCCGATTTAGGTAACCGTTGACAGCTTCAGCTTGGCCAACCCTGTTGCTCTTGGGACGCCCGCACCCTCGTCAGATCGGCCTGTGCATGTTCCATGCTACTGCAGACGACTGTATTCGGCCATGGAAAACGAGGCGTAATCAATGGACTGCGTACTACGATGTCCATGGCAATCCCCCGCGGTTGCTGGCGAGCGAGCCGCTAGCGATGGAGAGCGCGCTATGTCTCCGGGCTCCGCATCCGGATTGTTTAGTGTTGGCGCTTGATGCTGGACCGGGGTATCATCCCATAGGCAGAAGCATATTTATCATGGGATAATTAGTGGAGAGGATGAGAGAGGGGAGATGATGGCAGTGGATTGGGTATTTTGTTGGGCCGGGACAGGAGGGGGATACGCAGAGAGCCACATGATTGCAGCTCTCACTTGGTCGATGGTACGTCTGGTACATGAAGCTGCGTGACAAGGACAAGTGAGACGGAGACAGACGCGCGAGGCGATGGAAATGCGCGTGTTAGGGAGTGAGGGTGGAGAGGTCGGTGGAAGAGTGGGATGGCATTGCTGGGGTTGGGACAGAAAATGATGGAGCGATTGGATGAGATGAAGGCATCGCAGGGTATGATACCAGTTTGGGAACGAGGGTATCAAAGGGCATGTCCTGTACATACATAGCATGCAGCAGGTAGTATGGGTATGGGGTATGGGTATGGGTATGGGTATGTATTGTATGGGTACGGTGTGTAAGGATATGGTAATATGGCATATGTATGGGTTATTGTGAGGCATGGCTTGGAGGAGGAGGGGACATGGTTGCATGGGTAGAGATGGTTAGGTTGAGATGGTTGGTTGGATGCAGAGCTCGTCTTGCGGAGGTGGCATGATCCGATGGGCAGTACATACGATCCCCATGTCGGCGGACGCCTACAAGGTGTAAATAAAGTCCGAAGGAGGGGAGTGAGAAATTTCAGTCTATTACTATTGAAATCAAGTTGAGCTAGTTCCCATTGACTCCATTTTCAGTCTTGCCTTACCTTGCTGGGAGTGCAGCATCTGCGACGGGATCTGGATCTGGATCTGTCCGATAGGTGACCATGCAAAGAAGAATGACGAAGGGGCGATCCTTCGCTTGACAAAAAGGAACCACGAGCCGCGGGCCCCCCCTTACCTTGCGCCCAAGAGAGCGGCCGCCTTATTGTGCGCGCGTTTATCATCATGTATGTACGGGGTCTAGACGGGCGGGGGAAGTATCAGTGCAGATCTCGCAGGTATTCCTGGATTGGGCGTCAAGAGTCGAATCGCATGCTTGGGCTGAATCACAGTATCGTCGAAGGATGTGATGCGGGTGACGAGTTCTCTGTGACGGGTTCTCTGTGACGAGTAGCCGGGGGGATGGAAATCACAGCGCGCGCAGGAGCACATAGGCACGGTAGTAGTGGCGCTTTCTTATTATTGTTGTTGTTGTTGAACCTTGATATGTCCCTCATTATGCCCCCCCTCCTGTGATTTGTTAGGCCACCCTAGATCCCGTATATGCATCATGCAGTGGCGGAGGAGGTGTAGCAGCAGCAGCGGCAGCAGCAGCGGAGTTTAGTTCGCTGGAGCAACAAGCCCAGTCGCCGCATACATAATAATAGTCGCCAATAGGTACGAGTGCCGGGATGGATAGTCTTGGTCTATAGTCTACCCAGTAGTGTAGTGGGAAGAGGAGTGGCTGATATTTTAGTTGCCACCCATCATCGATCCTTGACATGCACGCTGCGCTGCATTGCATTGCGGCACACCCGTGCCACTAACACAGGGCCCCCCGACTAACTACTAACACACCAACGACATCCATCTTCAACTGAACCAACCAACCAACTAACCAACCCGGCATCGCAGATGGCAAGCAACACGCGTACAAACCAAAGACCTTCCTTTACTCAGCTATTCGCCGGATTTCCAAGCTAGAGAAACCCGCATCTTCATCTTCAAGACGATTTGCCAACTTGCGTTGCACCACCCGCCCGTCGTCCTCTGTAAGCGGCTCACATTGGAGGGGCCGACTTGCGTCTGGGGTTTGAGGCTAAGGAGATGTGACAGTAGCTCCATGTTTCGACTATTCTCCGAACATGTACGTTATAGACCGCCTGTTGCTGCACACGCAGCCGTCAGAAAACGTCCTTGGTCGATCCAGTCCTGCATGCGAGCTGGCGTGATGGACTGCGAGTTTGCATCAACTACGTACGCCAAACCCCACGGTGCTCTAGCCGCTATCTTAAGTCGTCTAGACTTTCGACGAATACGAATATCTATACTACTCCGTAGAAGACGCCAGGATGAAGCTTACGAGCTTTGAGTTGCAATCCGATCCATCCATCGCCTCCTGGATAGCCAAGAGGCCTTAGTTGTGACTTAGTTGTGAGCTAGCTGCAAGGTAGCGAATGTGACCCTTTCAACTCATTAGAACGACCTGAACGAGCCTAAGACTACTGGACTCCCCTTCTCAAGGCTCCAGCATGCTACGTTATCCAAGCCTAACGAAGATCATGACCATTAAGGGACAAAACTTGGGCTATTAGTGAGGACAAGGCTAAGGCCAAGGTGAAATTGGACTATGGCATCGTAGCAACATCATTGGTAAACGGGTATGGCCCTGAGACGACCCGGCCGAGTTGCTCGCAAATTCGAAGGCATCGTGGATCGTCGGATTAGGAGATCCGAGCGGTGTGAGACGCGGGGAGGGAGGGAGGGTGGGCTTCCTCATTGCGGCTTTCCGGCGCACGCAGGGGGATCAGACGAGCGTGGTCCGGGGGGGAGGGTGTCGTGAGAGAGAAGAGTCGAGACTTTGGTTTCGAGGCAAACGGGTTTCTGTGGCCGCCAGCCCTGTGACGGGCAGGACAGCTAGCCTGGACGGACTTAGACTGCGCACTACGAAGTGCAAGGTAGGCAGGTCGTCTAGTTCGTGCGTCAGTGCGGCTGCCTCATGCCTCTGTTGGCTGAGCTGCCTGCTGTCTATGCGCGACGGAGTTGAGGATGGGGATGAGAGATACGACGAGACTAAGGCATGCCCATACCTATTTGCAATACCAATAACATGGACTCTCTCACCAAGCAGTAGCAATTGCTCCGGCCATTGTGTACTAGCACTACGTATAGTCCCAACCCAGCCACAAGACAAGACAAGGCGAATATCCCATACCCCCTGCTCCTCCTCACATGACCCGCCGCAAGCCCACAAGGCTCCTCCGATGCTACCATCCGGAACCCACCCTCCCCTTCCCTTGCCATCCCCATGCAACATAGCTTCTTATGCCTCTCCTCCGATCCCATGCCATGGCCATCAAAAGTGGTGTCCAATCTCCCTCCATCATTGGCACGTGGTAGGTTGCCGGAACCGCTCCGCGCCACTTCCTTTCTGCTCCCCCCGGAGGAACCAAGAAACAGGGCCACCGGCCTAGGTCTGGAGCGGGGAGGGCGGGCTAATGTGCGTTGCTTGGAGAGAGGGGGGTCCGCCTTGTTCTGCGGTCCGGGTACAGGATCAAGAGCAAGGCAAGGCCTGGTGGAGGCGGGCGCAAATGCTTGCAAATGAGGGAGGGGGGTTCAGCGGGATATCTTGTGGCTGCTTCCCCTCCCGGGGTCGGGTCTCCTGGCGGGGAACGGGGGGTGGGAGAGATGCAGGTTCTTTGAAGAGAAGCCCATGTACACTGTGGTATTTCTCCGCGCTGGTGAGCGAGGCGCCATGCAAGCAAGAGGCGAAGGGGGCCCAAAAACGCGACCCAACATCGCGGTTCCGCGGAGATGGAGCGGGGGTGGTAGTGGTGGGCATGGTGGGCCGCCGGGGGGTCGGTCGTGGTCTGACCGACCCGAGGCTGTCAGCTCCGGGCCGGGGACGGTGGGGGTCGGACGGAGAGGGGTTGTTACTTTATGTTCGGCACGGAGGTGATCATTTTTAAGTTTCCTTCTTTCACCGAGTTCACCGGCCGGGCTGGGCAAGGCGTTGTGTGTGCCTCTAAGGGTTGCACAGCTTGGTTAGCCGTGAGGTTTGTCATCGATGTAGTGGAGTTGGTCCGGAGGTGGGCCGAGGAAGCCCCGCGTTTACATCATGGAGGGTAGATTTTATTATGTTGAGGTTATGGACTTGATATGTCACTGACAACATCGTTCCGTGGATAACTGTCACGTCTATGCGCTGGAATTGAAATCTGACGATCCTTCCATTCAAACTACCTTGCTTCTGTAGTGACAATGGCTCCTCTCGGCGTGGCACTCATCGGCGGTGGCATCTTTGCCAAGCAAGAGCACATGGTGCGTACATGGTCACCTGGATGCATTCAGTGAAGAAATACAGAATTATATACTTACGAGGTTGCCATGGCTTGATAGCCCGCCATTATGAAATGCGACAGCCTATCTCTCAAGGCTATCTACTCCCGCTCCCTGAAGTCCGCCCAGGACACGGCGGCCCTCTACACCAAGGACGGCGCGGGCCCGGACCTGTACTCTGCCGACTCGGACTCAGACTCGGCGCACGACTACGCCGATCTGCTGCGCCGCGAGGACGTCTACGCCGTCATCATCGCTCTGCCCATCGTCAGCCAGCCCGAGTTCATCAGGGCCGCCCTCGCCGCCGGCAAGCACGTGCTGGCCGAGAAGCCGCTGGCACCTGATGTCAAGACGGGCCGGGCGCTCATCGACTACTACCGCGGGGTGTCGCGGGAGAGCGAGAGCAAGGTGACGCTGTCGATTGCCGAAAACTTTCGCTTCGTGCCGAGCTTCGCGTACGCGGCGGCGGAGGCGCGCAAGTTGGGCGCCGTGCAGCACTTCAGCGTGCGCAGCTTCCACCTCATGGGCAGCGACACCAAGTGGTACGGCACCGAGTGGCGGCGCAAGCCCGAATACCAGGGCGGGTTCTTGCTGGACGGCGGCGTGCATCAAGCAGCGGCTACGCGGCTGCTGCTGGGGAGCGAGGCCAGACCGGCGCAGGTGAGGGCCGTGACGAGCCAGGTACAGCCTCACCTCGCGCCCATCGACACCGTCAGCGCCATCGTCGAGACGGCGTCGGGCGCCAGCGGCACCTTCCAGCTGTCGTGCGGCTCAAGCCTGCGCGCCTTTGAGTGGGCGTTGGGTCTGGAGCGCGGGACTGTGACGGTACAGGGCGAGACGGTCACGGTGCGGCGAAACGGAGGCGGTGGCGATGGTGATGATGAAACGACCGTCCGCGAGTTTGACCGCACCACCGGCGTCGCGGCCGAGGTTGCGGCGTGGGCGGCGGGGCTGGTCCGCGGTGAGCCCGATGACCTGCAGGTGCCGGAGCAGGCCCTGGCCGACTTGGAGTTTCTCGAGAAGATGTTTGTGAGCGGCGAGCAGGATGGCAAGGCGCAAACGTACGAGCTGCAATTGTAGAAGCTCTGGGACGGTAGATGGGATGGGACGGACGGTGGGCGTCATATAGACTAGGATAAGGGGTCTCTATGGAATGATCATGCAGCTCGCGGCTCATTGACAAGAGAGCTCAGCTTCTTAGCTTGCTGCCGTACCTGATTCATATGCTGTACCTGATTCATAACTTGGCCTTTCCCTGCTCAACAGCAGCTACACCTGTCTTTTCCTTCTCAATAGCAGCCGCATTCGCATCTACATCTACATCTACGCGTAGCTTCTCAAGCCCCCGTCTCAAAACATCGCCCATGCCCGTCTTGGCTGGCCTTCCCGTCGCGCGATCGACGAAGACGTGGACGAACTCGCCCACGGCGCAGACGGCGTCGACGCCCTGCTGGAAGACGGCGACCTCGTAGGTGACGCTGGAGCGGCCAAGCTTGTTGACGCGCAGGGCGAGCTCGGCGACGGCCGGGTAGGCGATGGAGGCGAAGTAGTCGGTGTGGGCGTGGACGGCCAGCCCGTACCGCGGCGACGTCGGCGGGTCTAGGTCGCAGTGGGCGATGAGGTAGGAATTGATGACCGAGTCAAATCTGGAAAGGTTCAGCTGAGCTGAGCTGAGCTGGATAGTTTCTTTTTTCTTTTTTTGGGCTGGTGCTCATTGGGGGTGTGCATGGGAGCTCAAGGTGTGGTCATCTTTGCACTTACAAGAAGCTGTATACGGAATTGTTCATGTGGTGGTACATGTCATTATCGTTCCTGTGGGACAAGTCAGAAAGGGTTGATGATTTACAGTTGCGATGCCATCGTCATCGTCGTCGTCGTCGTCACTATGAGGTTTGCATCCTCTAGTCCCAGGCTACTACCGGCCGTGACTTGGGCGACTACGCCAAGTCAAGGAGGCTCGAACCTTCGATGACGGATCTTGAGGGGCGGGAACAAGCATCGGAGGGCAGAAGTGGTTAAGGGTAATTCCCGACGCTCCGAAGGTCCCGGGGATGGAGGCTAAAGAAACTCACCATCGAGTGCGGTAGTCGAGCAGGTAGCGATAGTCCTCGCGCCTGCGAGCTTTCAGCTCAGCGGTGGATGCCATCTCGGGTTGCCAGGGACCCGAATTGTCAGACTGGCCTGAATCTTGGGAAAGTCTGGGGTCTGGCTTAATTTTTTTTCCCGCCAAGACGTTTGACCTCCCCAAAATGGTAGCGAAAGAATGGATTCGTTTTGTTTAATTACTGTTTGCGGTTCCGCTTTGGGGAGAGTTGCCGTTCCCGGCAGTTCGGTTGAGGTTGTGATGTGAGATGAGATGGGGGAGGCGAAGGTGAGATGTGATGGTTGCGCGGGAAGAATGGGTAAGAGAGAGGGGTGAGGATATCCACGACTTCTCTTGGGTTGGTAAGAGGCCAATTGGGGGCTTCGAAAACAAGATTGAATAGCGGGCGTTAAAGTTCCAATGAGATGCCTGCCCCGAAGCAACTTGAACCCACAAACACTCGAGAAAAGGGCGGCATTTGTCTTTGAAAGAGAAGGGGGGGGATGGGGAACTTGAATTCCGACGTTCTGGATGCGGCCGGTCAGCGTGGCAAGCCGAGGCTTTCGCTTGTTTTGCTCTTTGGCGGGCGCAAAAAATGGCTTTGTTTTGTTTGTTTCGCTGAGGGAGGTGCGGGGAACCTCGGGGGAGGCGCTTGACGTTGGTTAGGGGAGCTGTCAGGCGCTGGAAGGCGTGTCTCGCGCTGGGAGGGCGCTGTGGGATCTGTGCTGTAGTGGGCTTGGTGGGCTTGCTCCAGTGGAGGGTTGGGGGGTTTCAGATTATCAGATGGGAAAGAAGGCACGCACAGTCCTGGACTCTTTGCGCTTGGTCGGCCCTCCATCTCCCAGCGCGGGCGCGGGGTGGATGAATTCTGCCCGCTCCCACCGCCTGAATTTTGGCATCCCACTTCCACAACATCCCACATCCCACCATATTCGCACTCCCACAAGGGCAGCGCTTGGCATCAATCACTTTTGTTTGCGTGCCTCTCGACCTCCCCATAGGTTTCGCGTGTCCGCTCTGGGTTGAGATTAGGCCGCGACAGTTAGGCCGGCACTGGATTTTTCCCGACCTTCGACCTTCGCTTAAAGCGTTGTCGTGTTTTTTTGCTCTTCTCGTTGCAAAACCTCTTCTGAGGAATGAGGGCTGCTTTTCGTCGTCTCGGCCCGTCCACGTCTAGTCTCCACCGATCGAGATCTGTCCCGCGATTGAACCCTCTTTCTCGCACCAGCAGCGCCAGCCGAAGCAGCAGTTGCTCTCGAACCATCGCCATGGCGTCGCCAGCCGTCGCCAGCTCACCGGCAGTGCTCGACGACGCTGTCATGATCGCATTCCAGGGTATGGATGTTACGATTTTGGATCAGAACGAGGGCGAAATTGTGAGCCCCACCAAACGAGACGATGCTAGAGAAAGAGAAATCCAGAGAGAGCAGCGAGACATGAAAAAAACGGCCAAGAAGGCGAACAAGCAAGTGAACAAGCAACAAAAGAAGAAGAAGGAGCAGTATCCACCGGCCGTCTCAGACCCCAATGTCCCGCTCATCACACCCGTAAGCGGCCCTTGGCCCCCTCCATACCGCATCGAGGACGGACTTCGGCGACTCGACCCATATCACTTCACCTACAATACCTTTTGCAAGGAACGATGGCGCAAACGGCCCCTCATTGACATCTTCGAGGCCGAATTCCGAGACAGGCCCCTCAGCTACTACCGCGAGTCTATGGAAAGGGGCGGAATCTACGTCAACGGCCAGACGGTTGGCCCGGACTACATTGTCAAAAATGGAGATCTCATCTCACACACCTTGCATCGTCATGAACCCCCCGTCTCGGCTGACCCCGTTGGCGTGATTCACGAGGACGACGACATGATTGTGATAAATAAGCCCGCTGGCGTGCCAGTCCATCCCGCTGGTCGTTACAACTACAACTCGGTCATCGAAATCATGAAGGCAGAGCGAGGCCCACACTTCCTGCCGTACCCCTGCAACCGCCTGGACCGTCTCACCAGTGGCATCATGTTTATAGCAAAGAATGTGCCCGCCGCCGATGCCCTGGGCGCCAAGATTTTTCAGCGGACCGTCAGGAAGGAATACCTCGCCCGGGTAATGGGTAAGTTCCCAGACGGTGAGATTGTCTGCGACCAGCCTATTCTTCAAATATCTCCCAAACTCGGCCTGAACCGGGTCCGTGCCAACGGCAAAACTGCCCGGACGGTCTTCAAGCGCCTGGCTTACTATCCGCCTCGGGGAGACCCCGCGGACGGCGAGGACGGACGTCCCAAAACGCCGGAGGAGCTTAAGGACGAGAAGCACAGGCCGTGGACCACGAAGAGGGGCTACTCCATCGTCCGGTGTCTGCCCGTGACCGGCCGGACGCACCAGCTGCGGGTGCATCTCCAGTATCTGGGCCATCCTATCCAAAATGACCCTATCTATGCCAACGGCCGGGTCTGGGGGTTCGACCTCGGCCAGGATGACGCAGACGGCACTCAAAACACAGACGAGGACATCATCAGCCGGCTGTCACGCATGGGCAAGGAAGACGTAGCTGATGCCGTAGCGTACTACGACGATATGGTGGACAAGTACGAGAAGAGAAGGGCGGAGAAGATGACGGGCGAGCTATGCAAAGAGTGCCAGACACCGCTGTACTCGGATCCTGGCGACCACGAGCTGTCCCTGTGGCTGCACAGTCTCCGCTACGAGGATGCAGGCGGCAGTTGGTCATATGTGAGTCCAATGCCGAAATGGGCGCTGCCTCCAGAGGGCATGAGCGGACCCACGACAGTCGGCGGGATGGAGGAGCTGGTGGAGGCGGTAAAGGACGAAAATCCGGAGATATCATGAATTATTGCACGGCCGCCTGCAGGAGCACCGCTGCCCTGCAGCGCCCACCAACCACCCCACGAAACATGAGGCACGAGGCACGAGACGTACTGCGTAGTAAGGCGTGAGGAGTTTGCACAGCCATGTTCTGATCAGCCATGTTCTGATCAGCCATGTTCTGATCAGCCATGTTCTGATCAGCCATGTTCTGATCAGCCATGTTCTCTGGTCGGCCTTGTCTGGTGGGCTGTCATGGTCATAGGCTACTCGACTGAAATGCACGCCGTAATTATTCTGTTCGTAACGTAGGCTGTCATCGACACCACCAAGCTGAGCCTGTAATTACGCTACGGGCTGGCGACCTCTGCGATGACCAATTCGCATGCAAGAGTAGCGCGTTGCCATGACAGGTGACAAGATTATGCCATGGCCCAGGGCGGGCACACGAATCAAGCAGTATTACACGTCTCTTTTGATGTCTGATGTCTGATGCCTCGATGGCCGGCGTCTTGATATCCATGACCCATGCTCACCCCTTGTTCCATGCCCAGAGTCCAAGCAAATAGTCAGTTGACGACGGAACGGTGTGGTGCGGGGGCCACTTTGTTAGGTCGCCGTAAGAGCTGGACTATGGATGTCTTAGAGATGGAGAGTGGATAATGGTGGCGTTGAAAGCCCACATCCCGGACGTGCGGTAATCTCGACATGCACGAAGCATCCCAGTGATTGGAGGCACCAAGATGGAGCATTAACATGAGAGAAAGCGGTCCATAAACCTGTAAGGGCCATGAGGAATGGGCCATGGGGCTGAGGAGGAAAAAAGGAACGGGCTTCTCCGTCAACCAGGCCGTGTCCTGCAGGCTTGCAGGCTGCATGTTCTAGGACGGCTGGTTCCAAGGCGGCAATATTTCCTCGAAAAGAAAGGCGGGCCTCCAAAAAGGCGCATATGAGGCGCATCAAAGCGCAGTTGTGCCGCCGTGGCCGAGACGCAAGGCAACGGTGATGCAGGTTATCCGTTTCTTTTCTTGGTGACAGCAAATGAAAAAAAAGCTACAAGAGACAAGGGGAGGCGGATTGTGCCCCGGTATAATGCATTTCCCAAGTGTCCCAGCCCTCCCAGGAACCGGTCTCACGATCCAGGCTGGAACGGGCTTCGCGGCGTGGCTTGCAACACATTCCAGTTTCCACTCCCAAGGATTTCGTCTAAAAGAGAGCGAGCCAAGGAGGATTCATCATCCCAAACGAGAAACCTAGACCAAGTGTTGGGGAGCGGCGGCTCGGGTAGATATGAGAGGATCCACGATGGATCGAGTTGGAGACCCAACTTAACCCAAGGACGGAACTATTAGACGGATCCCGCGATGGACCATGGACTTGGCGATGGGGACCCAATAGACTCAAAGAAATCAAGCGAGAGACGGAAAGGAACACACTGCGCGGTCGTCCACCCGGTAGCCGGACACTCCTCCGGCGGAGAATTGGCCGGGACGCATGATGGCTAATGAAGACGGGACGCTTTACGTAGTAGAGACCATCGTTGCCCATGCATTGGCGGGCGTTGTGTTGGTTGTACCCTGCTTGTTAATTACTGTATGGGCATGGAAGCAAGTGATGTGACTGGACAGTGCAGCCCAGCATGGATGGATTCCCTCGCATGGATGATGTTATATCTCTCGCAAGGGTAGAAAAAACGTCGCAGGTGTAGGCGCAGACGCCAGCGCCAAAAACTTCCCATCATGATATTACAGAGTATTACCGCGCGCACTGCGGAACGAAGAGACTCACAGACCCCCAAACTTCAACGACTTGCAGATGCGAAGCGCTGGGTCAGAGTACATAAACGCGGGTAGCGTGGGTAGGTAGGGGTCGAAAATGGCAGGGTAGGGGGGGATGGAACTGTGGCGGGCGATCATGAACTTGGGGCGGCGCAGGAGGCTTTTCAAGGTTTGTGGTTTTCCTGGGGTAGTTCCAGTTTGAACTTGCTTTTTTCTCTCTCATTCTTTCCTTCTTTCCTCTTTCCTTCCTCCCCCTCCTCTGAAATGTGATGCGTCTTTTCCCCGTCGGCTCCACGGGAAACCCCTTGCGTCGTCCCGTTAGTTTGGAGCCGGCTTGCCCGGCAACCCTTGAATGCTTTTCTTGTTTAATCGGGTTTTGCGGGTTTACCGTATCCCTGGGACCGCGTTTCCCGACGTGTGTCGTCACAGCCAGCGGCACAGCACGCAGGGCAGGGCAGGGCAGAGACGGGCGGGCGGGCGACAGTTGTGGGGGGGAGGGGGGGATGTTGCGGCACAGATTTATCTACAAGTATGGCATCACACTTACGCACACGCTTGACAGAGAGATCGTCGGAAGAAGCAAAAAGAAGAACGTGTGTTGGGTGACTGGGCGGGAACGGGAGAAGCAGAAGCAGAAGCAGAAGCAGTGAGAGAAGCCCCAGAAGTGGGGTGGGATCCCTCCATCCTCGTTCGTGGGCTCACCCCGCGAATGACGAGACGCGGGGGTGACAGCCATACCTACGTAGTAGAGCAGGGCCCTGTACAGGGCAAAGTTTAGAAGAAAGGCAGAAGGGTTGCAATTGGCAATTGGCATGGGGTTTCTTTTTGGTCCAAATCGTTGTAGTGGGTGTCCCTGCCGCTTCCGAAAGCCGATAAAGAAGCGGATGTGGGATGCGGGAGTGGGATGAAGCCGTGGGAGAGTTGAGCCGGTGTGTGTCGCAAGCCGTAGTTGGTGGTTGGTGGTTGGTGGTTGGTGGTGACAGTGGGTGGTAGCAGTGGTGGCGCTGACGAACGAACCGTCGAAGCTGAAGTTCGAAGAAGCAAGAAGGAGGCGTGGAACAAGTCGTGGAAGCCGAAGCAGAAGCCGGGTAGACAGTTTTTTGGGCGCCCCCTCACGCTTCGCCGCAAGCCTCCTTCGTTTGATTTGTTTCTGAGAGGCTGAAGCTGCGAACGAGGCTTTTCTCCCAAGCCTTCTTCGTCTGGCCCTTTCGCGAAGCTCTAACAGCCAGCCAGGGCCCAGTGGTGACGCCATGAACAATGTTTCCCCTTCCCAACGCCAACGGAAGCCTCCGCGCGGAAGAGATGGCAGAGGAGAAACGAGCGGAAATCCTAACGCAAGGAAAGTCCGCAAACCGGCGCGGCTGCACCGTGTAAGTCGTTTTGCCCGCCGTGCCGGCCAGACCCAGTTGCCACGCGCAGCGCCTCCCTTCGCAACCGTGGGAAAAAGGAAACCTTGCTATTGCTGTTTGTCCACCGGGCTGTAGCTGCAGCGCGCGCGTTCACCTACCGAAACGAAAATCGTTATCGGCGAGCCAGCGGGCGGGCGGGCGGCGCTGCTGGCGGTCTATGGACACGAGGCATTCGTTCGGATGCGAGGGCGAGACGAGCCATGACGATTGTGCGAAAGGGCGCGCAGGCGGGCTGGGCTGGAGGAAATTGTGTTCCTTCACCGGGGTGTGCGCGGATCTATGACCGAGAAATCCCACGGGAAAGTGATGCGATTCTTCGGCTGTTCTGACAGCATCGCCAACAAGGTGGTCATCATCCTATGTTGGGGGGTTTCGGTGATCGGGCAAGTATCTTTGTCTCTCTCGCTGTCTCTCGGGATCGCTGGTTCGCTCGCGGGGGCCTCGTCCGAACGCGGCATGCCATGGGATTCCCGTATCAGACGGCGGGCGAAAGACAAGAGAGCAGCAGCCCCCCATGTGATTGATGATGTAGGCGATTATGCAGGAAGCGGCTCACCCCCAATTGACCCTGTGCACTTCGGCCGGATGGCCGACGGGCGAGCGAAGATCAAAAGCAAAGACCAGCAAGTCTTTTTGATATCTGACTCTTTCGCCAGGCCACCCAGCAGTCCTTAGGTAGCAGCATAGGTAGTGCAGTAGCATCTTGGGGTCTTAGGCCCCTACGTAGTACATAGTATGCCTTTACGGCTCCCGCAAGTTTGCGCACTATGGATGGGTAGTATGCCGGTCACCACTCCGCCATTGCCTGTGTCCTGGCTGGCTCACTCACCATCGAACTAGCCTTCCCCCTTGTCCCTGGCGGGCCTCTCTCTGCTGCTGCACGCCTCTCTCCAATCATCATATCCAGGACACCCCCCGTCTTCCGCTCTGAGTCTGTCTCTTCTCTGTCAGGCTTCAGCCTGCCAAGCGTCGACGCAACTGTCCTCCCCCCGCTCTCCCCCCGAGCTGATGCAGAAAAGCCACCACTGCAGCCACGGCCCTCTCTCTCCAAGGCGACATGACGCCGGATATCGGCTAGTCGTGCTGCAAGCGTCCATAGGCCAAAGTTTATTCTCCAAAGGTGGAAGGGTTCAAGGGTCATTAGAACAAAATCCTAGCTTCTCTTTTTCGACTGCCCTCCACTAGGACGTACCCAATTGTGATACCTGCAACAGGGGTGCGTAAGGGGGGCGTGTTTCTTACCCGGGACCAGGCCGCATCTGAGACACGCACGCCCCGGGACGTGGCCTGAAGAGAAGGAGGGCCACAGGTAGCTAGAAGCAACCAGCAGCAGCGGGCATGGCAAAAGGGACGCCATCGCCCGTGCCCTTGCTCCACCACTGACATGTGCCATCTGCTGCGGGCCTGGGGAGAGGCGAAAAAGAGACAGTGGAAGATGGGGTGGTGGTGGTGGTGGTGGTGATGGTGGTCAGGACGACGACGCAAGCTGGAAAGGGGTCCAAGGGTGGAGAAGAAAGAAGCAAAAGAAGAAGGCGAAGAAGCAGGAGAAGGCCCGGGAAGATGCAGATGTGGTGTTGGACGGGTGCTTGGTGGTTGGCCACCAACCCACATACCGGGCACTTTTTCAGCCTACATGGTACTGTGGTATATCGCCATCGCCATCCATCGCCATCGCTCGGCCGTCAGCAAGTAAGTAGCATGACCGCCAACACGGACCAGAACAAGACCGCGCTCTCCCTTTCACCCCAACTCGCACGGCAAGGAGGATGAAGAGCGGTCCGTGGGAAGTGGGCAGTGGGACCTCAAGGGTCTAGTGTCTCTCTCTCTTTCTCACTCTCTTCCTAGACCCTGTTCTTGTCTGGAGGGACGATTGGGGCCCATGGCATGCAGCAAGGCCCATGAGAGCCACGAGCCATGAAGCACCATGCTAATCCCTACGTCGAAGCGTGCAGCAGCGCAGGTGCAAGTGCAAGTGTGCTCCTTTCCTCCCCCCAGCGAAACGTCGATGCGTCCATACGCCCTCCCGATCCCCAGACGCCCATGCCATCCCCTCCATCCATGCGATGCTCGGAATATGCCAGCCCAGCAGTAGCAGCGCCCAGCCAGAGCCAACCAGTTTGACACCAGCACCAGCCGCAGTCTATACGCCATCCGAGACGGCAGAGGGGCAAGAGCCAGGACAGTCCGGGCGGGCGAGGGTTGTCCTCATCGCGTTGAGTCGCCCGGTCGGGCAAGGCGGCGGAGGAGAATAGTGCCGAGCCTACGCAGTATGTTCTGTTTCTTGTGTGTTCCTTTGTCGTTTGTGTCTCTGTACCATAGGTAAGGTACATCAAGTGTCTTGTCTCTCCATCGCTCTCTGTCTGGCTGGCGGTTCTGTCGCTGACCCCGTCCGAGCTTCATCCGGGACTCAGGACGAGGGAATCCACCAAGCCACCCCCGAACCTTGCAGATGCATACTACTACGTACGCATGGATGGGAGGTGTCTGCTCTGTCGCTCCTAGGGGCGTCTGTCTCCACGGACTGGGGTAGGGGGGAGGGGGGTGGTGTTCTAACCACTAGCCTACGACGGTAGCCTCGACCTCTCGTCCTTCTGTACCTCCAAGTACCCACGCCTTTCGCTCGCTCACCTCCGCCCAATTCCACCCCCCCAGTCGATTGAGCACTCTTCCAGGGTCTCCATCTCTCAGGCTGCTGGTTGCTGCTACGAAAAGCACGTCGTCGATGGGATGGGCCATGTCCCGGACGGGTCTTGGTCCCTGTTACTCCCCCCCTCCTCCCAAGAGTGTCCAAGTGAGAGGGTCCCATGAAATGGCTCCGCCGGTCGAGGCTCCGAAATGTATATCTTGGACGGACCCCGGTCGCCCAGCGTGGCCTCGTCGATCAGCTAGACAACGATCGCCATGCAACACTTGCTTCTGAACGACTGAAGAAGAACTTGCTCCACAACTACAACTACTACTCGCCGTGCTGCACCCTGCCCTGCATCCATCTATATACATACCTGCCTGCTTACTGCTTGCTTGATTTGTTGCTTGGGGAAAAAACACACGACCCTGACCTTCAACGCCAACGTCCCTCCGCCTCTGCATTGTCGACCCGACTTGCAACCCTTGACCTCCCAACTTGTTGGAATCTCACACAATTCAAACAATCGACACATTATCTTCCTTCAACATGGTGCGCTCATCCTCAGCAGAGCCTGCCAAGGGCACCAAGCGAAAGGGTAAGCCTTTTCTTTTCCTCTTGTTGTGTTGCCGTTGCTGTTGCTGTACCGTCATCGTCATTGCTTTTTCCCCTTTGCTTTTTCACCTTAACCCGTCAGCAACAACAGCACCACACCCCCAGACGCAAAGCTGATCCCCCAATCTTGCCTCTATCCGGGGGAGGCAAAAAATGTCCAACAATTACCAATTATGTGTACTATCGATCTTCTAACTCGGGACTTTTTTCCACCATCGTGCAGGCACCCGCAGCGTCTCTACCTTGACGCCTTCACAGCTCGCGCGCAAGCGGGCCAACGACCGAGAGGCGCAGAGGGCGATCCGGGCGCGGACTAAGGAGCACATTGATCGCCTGGAGCGCGAGCTGGAGGACCTCAAGAGCAAGCAGAACCGAGACCAGACCGTCCAGGAGCTGCTGCGACGCAACAAGGCCCTCGAGGACGAGCTGTCGCGGCTGAAGGAGAACATGGGCGTCTCCATGACCTCTTCGCCCTACTCCACACCAGGTATGTGCACGTCAACCAGTCCCACCCGGACTCGAAAGCCTCTTGGGGATTTCGAGCCATGCGCGGTAGCAGCTCCATCGGGACTTCGCAGGTTGTTAACACGCGCGGCAAAAACAGTCTACGACGACAGCCTCAGCACCGGCAGCGGCGCCATCCCCAGCCCCAGGGCATCGCCATTCCCCTCGGGAGACTACGGCTCTCTCCCCGACTACAGCCAACAATACGTGCCGCTCCCCAACAACTGCGAATCCTGGGCCAACACTGTGCCCGTGCCGTCCAACGTGTCCAGCCCATCGTCGTCGGCTAACACAGACGACTACGGAGCCGGATACATCCCCACTAGCGTGCCGGCCTCGATGCTGCCCTCCAACAACACCAGCACTAGCAGCATCAGCGTCGTGGGCGGCCACAAGGACATCAAGATGGAGTACGAGGACGTAGATCACCATGGTATGAGCACCCCGCGGCGAGGGAGAGAGCTTAGAAAGATAGAGATGGACATGTGGATTGCTAACGCAGTTGACTTTGCAGACGCGGCCTTCCGCCTCGCCAACCAGTCCATGCAGGGTGCCCCCAACCCTTACATGCAGCAACAACAGCACCAGCAGCAACAGCAGCACCAGCAGCCCGCGTGGAACATGTACCCGGCTGTCTACTACCCGCAGGCGCAGTCATCGGTGCACTGAAGCCAGGCGCCGGCGGCTCGTCATCCAGGCAAGCGCCCATCATGAGAAGATTGTGGTGACGGGGTGACGAGCCGCCTTCTTGGTCGGCATTCGCACAGAGGGACTCATACTACGCGCCGACTCTCTCACCCGCCGAGCCGATATCCCACCAGGACCATGACCACCCCCAGCCCTCTGCGGACATCCACACAAACTCCTCCCGCACAACCACGAGGGGCAAAAAAAAAACGGCCTCTCTGGATCTCCTGCTCACAATTGACATGCTGGGCGTATCGTAGCGTCTGCGCTGATACAAACGCGCGGCCGACTTGCATGCGCCGATGGCGGCAGCTCAACATACCTACATGCATCTCCAAGGGGTTCGACCTAGTCCAATGGAGCCACACTCTCTACATCCCACATCCTACATCCCACATCCCACATCCCACTCACACTTCACACACACACCCTTTCAACTCCCGGACTTGGCTCGCACTCCCGGCCTTCTACGCCACGCTCGACGTCTTCCCGGTGGGTCTATCCCGGAGAGACGCTGCGCCGTCTCTACTGGCTTCTCTCCCCGGCGGGACTCGTCCGTTGGCGTTGGCGCCTCCTCGACCGGCACCGTGGCAGACCGGCACAGCAGTCAGCAAAACGCTTAGGTAGGAAGGGAAGAGCTTTGCTGCCTCTTTGTTGGACGGAGATAGAGCCGTGCCCGCGGATGGCTCCAACTGATTTGACGCCTGGGTACAACGCTACCCCGAACTTCGTCGTCTTGGTGGAGCTTATGGTCCAAGATTAATCTCGATCCTGGATGGGCCCTACCATCGACCTCGAGCTACTCTCGCTTCCCCATGTCCCCGACTCCATTACCACTTCTGCTACTACGGGCTACTGTATGGGTGAACACACTGCGCATCAGCCCTTGGCCACGCTACTCTACTCTTCCTCCACCTCCAGCCGCTACTACCCTTACTACCTACCGCCACTACCACGTACCACCAACTACCATCACCACTCCTCCGCTGCCTGCCCTACCTCTTGGACACTACTGGACCGACTCTTCATCTTCTTCGTCGAGACTTGTGTGGGAGAACACGGCACCACACTTGTCATCCATCCACTATGGGCAGGACCTTGGAACATCTCTATATATATCACCTTTTAACTCGACGCGGATGCATCCATAAACACAATGGAGAACGCACACGAAATACGCACCAAACTCACTTCACAACAACGACCCGAAAAAAAAAGTCCCCAAAGCATGACTGAACTGTTTGCGAAACGAAGAAATCACTACTAGACGGGCAACGTTTTCCTACACAATTTATTCTTCCTTCTCACAGCGATTTTCACTGTACTGCACTTTTTCAACCTTTGCTTGGTATCTTGGAGTTTTGATCATTTGTTGCAGGGCTGGCGCGAGTCTTTCTGCTATTTTTACTGGGCCCGGGTGGGAGGTGGGAAACTTTTTGGGAAAGGGAACTACTCCAAGGGAATCGGGTTGGTTGGGAAATTGGCGATACCGGGGGTTTAGAGAAATGAACCGAAATTCCACTTGCGTCCCGCGCGCTGCCGTACATAGTACGAGGTGTTGATTTAGAAAGCTGATGGTAGCTTTGGAGTACTTGCCCCGAGTACTCCCTAACGAATGTCACGTATTTTGCATTAGAACCAATGGACTCTTTTGATTGTCATGCTCAATCTCGCAACCCCCTGTCCAGAGAATGTCACTGCCCTTGCCGCGACTCGCTGCTTGAGATGTAGTCGATTGAAGCCTGAAGGAACCAAGACAAGTCCAGATGATTTATGATTGCATGGGTGCTCCAATTGCTGGTTGTTGTTCGGTCTCGGACTCCACTGATTCGCAGGACCGCGTCTTTCGCCCCCATGTTCCTTGCCCCCCCCCTTTGGTGGCCCCCCATAGGCCGACCTATTTTACCTTACCTTACCTTACCTTACCTTACCTTACCTACCCATGCTTCCATGCTCCCGTTTTGTTGAAGCAGCGACCAACAGCTACGTAACAAGGTGGGGATCTAGAGAACCAAACTGCTTTGTGTACATGCTACGTAAGGAGGGAGCGGGGGTGATTGAAAGAGCGGTTTGAGCGTTTCGCCAGTCTGGATACCAAGAAGCAGAGAGAGACACAGGGAGCAGAGCCCACTCACACGTCCCGCCTCTCTCGCTCACTCGTCTCGTCCTGACCACCATTTTGCCAAGCCCGTTGATCCTCGCTGGCCTGCATCCCAGACGTCGACGGGGCCTGCGCCAGCGTGCTCAGTAGCGTGACTTTGAGGCCCCAGCCAGGGTTTGAGGATATGGAGAAGATGATGAGAGAGAAAGGGTTCCCCACTTGGGAAGCTCACGCGGAGTCCGGCAGGAAACGGGCAAACGACACCAGGCAAGAGATTCAAGTGTGAACCCGCACCGGCAGCCCGTTCTTCCGTCTTGCCTTGGGGGAACACAGACATGCCCTATCGCCATTCGAGCTAGCTGAGGACCGGACTAAGCTTGCCAGCATCCGGTCCCGGGAGGTCTAAGAAGGGGAAAAAGATCGTGCAACTCCCATGGGAGCCGGGGGTAAGACGACAAAGGCAAAGGTAGGATCTGATGGGGAAAAAAAGGGCTCTCAAACAAGGCACTACGGGATACGTGAAGATGGGGGCTTTGTAGCGTCTCTGTGGAAATGGAGCATCCCCCCTTCGCCCCTTGGATTCTAGAAACCGTGACGAGCTGAACATGTGGCAAGGGCGGGATGGTACACGAAAAGGCGATTCTGATGACGACGGGTGCCTCCTCAGCTCGTACCGCGTTGGGGCAACGAGGCTAGGCCGTCGAGATTACATTGCAGGACACACTCTCGAGTGAGTACGTGGTACATGACTCCCAAATTCAAGGTTGAAGGCTGCAACACCAAAAACACAACCGCCATGGCGAAATGGCTCACATGGCAAGTGTGGCGTGGGCATGGACCTCACTCTCTCCGTCTTCCGTCTCATCTGGCCCAAGTTCGCGCCGTCTTGGCGCGCATTCTCCCCAACGACGAGACGAAAGCGTAGAAAAAGAGAGGGACCTATGTGGAGTCCGGCAGGCAAAGAGAGGGCGCGCAGACCATTTAGAGGGACGTGATACGTAATATCGAAAGCGACTATTTGGCGGCGGAATGTCACTGCGGTCCAAGGGGGGGATAGCGGACTTTGTATCTTGTATGGGTGGTTTCGAACCGTTTTGTCCAAGTGACATCGCGGCGAAGGGTAGAGCTGATGCCGAGGTTTTGGGGCTGAAATAAGAGAACGTGCATAGGTAGCATGGTGCTTGGCGGTTGGGCGACGATATGACATGTCTCATCGGGACGGCGGGTGATTCATTCTCGAACACGGACTATTACGGACTATTACGGTCTACTCATCCACTTACTGTTACTTTTCGCTCACCGACCGCACGTTCTGTAGATTGCTTGGTGGCTACGGCGTCAAGTCCGTAGCGGCCGCCCAAAACCACGCGACGATGCAACCCTTCTGGGATTGGATTGAGATTGGATTGGAGGGGTGGTTTTGGTTCGAGTGGGTGGGCTGCGTGTTGGCCTTGGGGGATGCCACAGAAGGCGAGCGAACGTAGCGGATTATGGAACATGGACGAAATCGACGATTCAACAACAAGTGGTTTCGTCACTCGAGGAACTCTGTTCTCATCATTTAGACATCAGTGGAGCTTCACGTAGGGCTAAGGTGGAACGAAAGAGGGGCGAAGAAGAGAAGGCAAAGCGAAGAAACGTAAAAGACACACGCAGGGCAAGAGAGGCGCATGCGCATGCGGCTTTCTGCGGCGATGAGCGACTTTTGACTCTGTCGATTTGTGAGTGGTGAGAAGTGGGAGTGTTGGAGTGTGTTAGTGCGAGTGTGCCTGTCTGTGAGTGGACGTTCTCATGGATGCGGTGTGTGTGCGAGCGAGATTTGTGTGAGAGAGAGAGAGAGTGTGTGTGTGTGTGCGTGTGTGACGCATGCCGAAAAAGAACAACAGAAGGAAGACGCACCGAGGGAACAAGAAAAACGTGGCGTTGGCAGAGCCGGCATTAGGCACACACACACACACACGCACACCGCACATCACGGGCAGCTGGCAGGAGGGCTTCCAATCTTCTAGAACTAGAAAAGCTAGAAAGATGGATGGAAGGGTTGGAGAAGGAGATGCATATGCAGGCGGCTTACGCCGGATTGTTTTTTGCTCGTTCAACGCCCCCCCTTCTCCTTGCTTTTTCCTTGCTTTTTGTATTAGTGCTGTATGCGTGAATACGCGTGTAGAACCGTTGCAATTGGACTGGAAGGGCGTGGGACTTTTTGGCCTTTTTGTTGCAGCTGCAATCATCGAGAGTTGGAGATGTTGAGGGTAGATCTACTCACTGTGCGGTTTCATCGGAGTGTAGTCATGTGTGTGTGGATATTTGTCTCTCCGTGTCTCTACCCAAACTGTACCTATTCCACCTACGTACCTACGTCAGTGACGGAAGGCGAAACAAATGTGGGTTGCGTTGTATTGTATCTCTCTTCCCATGTGCCTGCGTGCCCTCTCAAGGGGAAGGGATAAGCAGAGTTTGGCGCTAGAAGGAATGATGATGCTTCTGTCGCTTCCACGACGGCGTCGTGCATGAGCCCAAGTCCCCTTCCAAGCGGACGTGGGTTGCGAGAAGAAGAAAATGGGGGATCATGTGGACCCGGGTTGCTCCTGTGCTGGTGAGACATTGAAAGATGGGGACATCGTTGTTGTTGTTGTTGTGTATTGTTCGCCTCGTGTTGCCATCTCCGAGGAGGGGTGCTTCGCTGTAACGGCCTTGAATGGCATGTGGGAGATACGACGTCTTGGTTGGGTTTTGCTTTTTTGGCTTACCGCCTCACACGACGCACGAGTGACATTTGCCACGCGCGCATACGGACACACGGACGCACACCGTCGGGCCTTGTTCTTGACGGTGAAGGTGCAGGATAAACGTTGGATGCAGTGCTGCTTGGGGAGTAAAGTGGTTTAGGTGTGAGGAGCTCCTCCAGAGTGCAGAAAAGGGTGCAGGGGGGTTGAAGATGCTGGACGCCTTTTTCTCCTCCTAGACTTTGTATTTCTCCGCCTCACTTAGACAGTTTGTCTCCTACAGTTGAATACAGCGACATGGCAGAATAACCCCCCAAAAAGCCCAAAGCGCAACAAGCAACAAGCTACGTAGTACAAGCAATAGTACAAGCAATAGTACAAGCAATAGTACAAGCAACAAACTACGAATACAAGCAAAAATAATGGTTCGATCGACGACGGACGGACCTTGTGATGACGGAGCCAAGACCCTCTTCCTCTTCTTCCTCCTCCTCCTCCGCCCGTGTACGTACCCTCAGTCGACGGCGCCCCATCGCCGCGCAGGATCGAAGATGGGATCTGCAACAAGGAACGACTTGGGATGATCCCTGGGATTGCAAGACGCACGCGCCGGCTCCGCCCTGGGTCGTCGCACGGCTGAAGAGTTAGGAAGCGGGGGACCCTTGAGCCTGGGGGTATTACTTCTTAGCTTGGGACAAGGGGAGAGTGAGAGTCTAGGGGGGAGTCTACATATACAAGGCGTGGCTTGCAAGGGGCACGTCTACCGGGGATGCGGTCGATCACTGCGCTAGCGAAGAAGGGGAAGTACACTCACGCAGCGCACGCCCTTGTTGGAGAGAGAAGGAATTGGAGCAAAATCCCCTTGATCTCGTTTTCTGTGATCCCTTGATCCTGGGAGCGATGGAGGGCTGTGGTTGCAATAGAGGAGAAACGCGGGCAGAAATAGGCAAGACTGACGCTATGCCATGTGGCCTCGTGCCTATCTACGTAGCACCTACGTAGCTGCCTACCTAACTATGTAACTTGCTATCTGCGGCCTGCCATTGACCCAAAAAAAAAAGCACACTTGGACCACTAACCGGGGGAGAGGTGGATTGCTTGCTACTCTCTTCACGACGACAAGTGGCGTTTCTTTGGCTTCTTCGTTGCCCAAGCCAAAACGCGGTCCCCAGTCCCAGGTTTCGCCCAGTTGGCCGAGTTCCCCTTGAACTTGCCTTGCCTGCCTGCTACATTCGGGCAAAATGGGCTTCGCCCCCAATCTCAAGCCATCAGGGCTTCGAGAAAAACAGGGGAAGAGAGGGGCGGGACGGCGCCATGCTCCTTTCAGCTCCGAGGAGGTGCTGGATCTAGACGAAGGGGGGGCACATGGCAACGCCTTCAGCCTTGGCGGGTGGCGGGCCATACAGACACCGATTCTGTCATGCTGTGTTGTATTACCTATTTGCCAGGCCAGACTATCGTTCCGTCCTCCCCTCCCCGGGTGCCTTTCCGCGGATGGAGGCCGAATCAAAATAAGCAGGGAAAATAGTCGAGGCTAGGTTAGGAGCCGCGGGATCTAGCAGTAGCAATTGAGCGAGACAAGACGGAATGGAGATTTCCGTCGTCGTTGCGGGAACAACTCCAGCCGTAAGCCGGGGGTGGTTGCCGGCCGACGTAAATTACTACATGGGGATGGAGGATATTATTACAGGGCGCTCCAAACACGACGACGACGACCAGGCCCTCAAAAAGACAGTTGGTCCAAGTTCCCTCATGGGCCAGGGGAGCTTGGAGAAGGAGAACCAGCCAAAACGCCTCGCAATGGCGAAAGAGATGCATGGCGCGCCTTGTTTCCACCACTTCGACCACTGACAGCTGCCCGTTAACGAAATGGCGACAGCCCTGGAGAAGGTCCGGCTCTGGTCATGGATATTGGCAATGTCATTCATTCACGACTTGTGGAAAAGACAGTTCCCCCACCCTTGTTCCGTTTTGGACCCTTCCCCGACGTACATTCATGGCATTACATACAAGATATTACGATGCATTGGGTAACTAGGTGTTTCTTCTCACGCAATACCTGTGACGTAAAGTGACTGACGCCTGGACCAATCCTCTTTTTTGACTTTGAAGCTTTGTCCAGCCTTTCCCAGCTCCTGTTCTTCCCAGCTTGCCCTGCCCTGCCCTGCCCCTCCCCCCGTCCTCTATCTCCCCCTAGTCCCCCTCTCCATGAAGCGATCCGCACACGCCCTCCCACACGGCACGTGGCGGATGGACGCTGCTGCAGGCTGATGCAGATGATGATTGGCCAGAACAATCGACGGCTCTCCTTAGAAGACGGCCCTTCCCTGTCTGGGTCGCCTTCCAAGTGGGTTTGCCATGTGGATGACACGCACCACCGCAACGCACGCCCTCACACAGACGCACACTGGACATGAATTAATCGACGAAAGGCAACAGGGACGGTTACGGTGCGGCAGCAAAGTGACACAAAGACACCAACAGAAGGCACATCTGAACCCTCCATCCCTACCTGCAGCACCACGAGGCGGCCACGCACGAGAGCGACGGTCTGAGCTTGAGAGGGAGGTGTGTTGCCGCTGCAGGAAAGCACGAGCTCACTCACACCCAGTTGCATTAGATTAGACGAGAGAGAAAGACAAGTGAAAATCCCGAGCCCCGAAAGCACCCCGAAGACGACCCCGTGACGTTTCGGCGACGGGAAGGGGAGAGGCAGTAAACGGAAACTGACGCAATGCGCATGCACGACCATGCATGGCTCATGTCTCGGCGCTGAAGGCTGAGGCGAACAGAAGGCGGTCGACCCTCCCAGGGCTGTCTGTCCCCCCTCACACTCTCTCTCATCTGTCTCTCCCACCAAAAACCCATCCACACACCCCAAATCAGAAGAATGGGAGGGGTGTGTCGGCAATGGAGCTGCGAGGTCCCCTGTGGGAAGAGAAGTAATCTGATGTATCGCAAAGGTCACCACCACCCCTCCCCCTCGCTCGCTTCCAGAGCCGCTCGACAGCCCAATGCGACCATACTCGGGTCCGCGTAGACATGTTCTTTCTTTCGAATGTGGCTTGGGGGGGTACACCACGCTTCTTCACTACCTTCTACGCCTCCTTCCATAAACGTAAAATGTAACCTCAAGGATCTCCAACGGGGCAAGGCGTGGCGAGCAAAAAGGAAAACACAAGCCACCGTCCCAAGAACCGTAGCGTTGGTTCTTGTGCGACCGTCGGCCCCTCCTCCTCCTCCCCCCCTTCTCTCTACTTCAGCCGCCTGGGGCTACTACAACCTTTTACTTCAGCCAACCCACATTCCATGATGACGGGTCACTCCGCCCGAAAAGCCACGTTCGGAGCACCGGCCTTGTCAGCGAAGCAAGGGAGCGAAGGGAGGGGGGGATAAGCATTCAGGGGAAGAAGCGCGGTTCTTCTTTTTTGGGGTTCTAATGCGCAGACGTAATGGTCAGCTCGAAAATGACCGTGCGATGGGGTAGCTTTGGGGTAAGAAACCTCCAACAAAGTCGAACAAATTTGTTCCCGTTCCCCCTGTCCAAAATTGATAATCCTCTTTTTTCCCAAACAACCTCCAACACACGAGCGAGCGCGGATGCAATCTGGGCCGGGTTCGGCCTTGTGGGACTGCGCCAAGGTGGAAAGCAGGATCCGAAGCACCGGACTAGGGGGCGGAGGATGGGAAGAGAGGGGGCAACGCACTTGGAAGAGTTCCCCGAGCCCAAGATCCATCGTAGCCGCGATGCTGGCCTCGTCTCGTCCCAGATCTAGTGGGGTGGGAGTTATCTCAAGTTTCCTTCCTGTAAGAAATGGGCTGCCTAATGACTCTTAGTTGGCTCCTGGACAAGACGGTCCGCAATGTCTCGCTGCTGAGACGGCGTCCCCTGCTAAGATAGGCCCGTCACTCGCAGCGGCGGGCGATCAAGTGCAAGTCCGGCTCAACGTCTAACTGTACTATGTCGGCGTCGAGGGCGATACTGCCGCCGCCCATTCGCCATGCCATGCATGTCACTCTGTCATTCGCGGGGAGCTACAACAACGGTCTTGGGAAGCCGGCACGCCTCTTCTCTTCACTAAACCCGAAGTGCAACGGATTGTTCCGTTGGTGTCAAGGAGAAGACAGCATCGGATTGTTCCGTTGGTGTCAAGGACAAGACAGCATCGTTTATCCTGGGGGATGTTTCTCCCTCTCAAGCTCGTGGGTTGAAGTGAGACAGTTTCGGCCCTTGGTATCAAGGGGATCGAAGGAGAGGGGGTGGTTCCGCCAACTCTCGTCCGGCATTGGCTTCTTGCTTCTGCATGTTCTTGTGGCGCCTAGGTCACCGTCCGTCGACCATTGGGAATGCGGGCAACAACGGCAAGCCAGTCGACATCCAGTTTGAGCCCTGCAGGCAATACGTTTATCCTTGTTTTTTTGGGGGGATTTTGCTTTCACTTGCATTAAACCACACCCAGGCTACTTACCAAAAAAAATCAGCTAAAATTATCATCAAACGAAAGCAACGCACACACATCATGGGTCTTGGCAATGCGGCGCCAGAGGGCATCATGAGAGCGAGCAAGGCAGCATGTCCTGGCAAAAGCGACAGACACAGAGCCTGGGCGGGCGGCCCGCGGCCTGCCTAGAGGGGCCTAGCGCCTTGCTCTTGTGTTCCCAACGAGCGGTCTCTCTCCTACCAAACCTCGCGGGGAAACTGGGTGGACCAAACTGGGCGAGATGCCACGGGCCGGCGAATCCGTTTTTGGGGGGCGCGGCTACATTACTGTTGCAGGCGGTTGGGCGAATCCACTGACCTTGGAGGAGCGCGAACGCCTGGACCAGGGAGGAGCAAACGAACTTTGGCCAGAGAGGGTCCCTGAATGAATGTGCGTATGTTGGTACAGCAATGTAGACCCCTACGTCGCAGGATCACCGCAGTATGAAAAAAGTGTATTCTGAGGGTACACGCATGATGACCACTGCGCCTGCGGCCGACAGGTGAAAGGTGGTGGTGGAAGCTTTTTTGCCCAAGCGGCATCCCGTCTTCGGCTCGGATGTCGTCACCGACGGGCTGGCTCGGATAAGTTTCCGTTGTACTAGGCATTTTGCCAGCCATGTGGCACGATCGGAAAAATCACCAAACCTCGGATACCTTACGCCATTTCAATTTCATGTCAGAAGGGCAGCGGCAGCGCTTCGAAATTAGGTTCTATGTCGGCTTCTTCTCAGCCATGTGGTCGGTCTTCCTCGCCACCTTCCATTCGGCATGGGGATCGCCATGACCCGCTCCCTGGGATGCAACCCCGGGATTTCCGTTCGCCATCATCGATTTGCTTTTTGCTTGTCTTCGCCTTCGATCGGATCAGATGATAGCAAAGTTTGGTGATGGATAGGTATTTTCTGATTCTGTGACGTCTGACATACATGGCCACAGTTCAGCCCGCCCACTTCCCGCAGCGCATGAACTGGTGGGAGGGACCCCTGAATGGAAGCCTTTCTTCGGGGGATTCCTTTGTTCTTTTTTGCTTTTTTTTGCTTTTTTTTTGCTTTCTTTCCGTTATCTTTTCCATTCCGTCTTGCCCGTCGTGAAGCCGAAGGATCGTAAAGTGGGCTGCTGCTGCTTGAGTCTCGGGCGGGACCCCGGAGGTGCAGTAGTCCGACGATGCTCCCTGCGGACAAACGCTCGGAAAGTCGCGGTGTTTCGGTCGTCGGGAGCGCCCACCATGTAAGATCCCGACCCGGAAGGGGGGATTTCTCGGTTGGTTGGCCGTGCTTCTATCTCTCCGTAGTATCTCTCTGGTTCTTTGCTCTCTCTGCGCAGACACCCCCCTTCATAGCCCATTCATCATTTGCTTTTCTTTTTCTTTTCCAAAATCTGCTTCAATCTGCCGCGGCAGAAATGGGTTACCAATACCCCCCCGCCCCCCCCATCCAAAAGGCAATGACATGACACCGCATCCGCCCCGTATAACCTTGGCGCTGGGCCGTGTTCCGCCCGCTACGGCACCCCAAGCGCCCTCTCGGTGACGCCACACACCCTTTTTTCAAGCGCCAGCACAGCAACACATGAACGGGGGGGAGAAAGAAGACCTGGGATGGTGGAATTTTGGAACGAGTAAACTAACGCAGCCCTGACCTTGGCACAGATTCCGTTCGGCAGGCAGCGGGAAAACGGTGAGGCTCGCGGGTTATCTCCATCCTCATGCGTGCGCCCCCCATCTTCACCCCCATCATGTCATGATCCCCCCACATCGGTAGCTTACACGACCGAGCATGCCATTGCAGTTGCGGTAGTCGCTGAGTCTAATGTAGCCTCATGCTGGCCGGAAACTCTCTGGGCTTCTCGTTCGTTTCCACGTTTGACCATGGAGACTTGGGACCCGTAAAATGCACATGCAAGAAGAAAGAAAACAAGGACCCTCTTCGAATGGACCTTACGTGATAGCACGTTATCTGCGCAACCACGGCAAGGTCAATTGTGTTTAGCTGGTTCTTCTGTCGTTAGATGGTTTGGCAACCCTCCACTCCAGGAAACCTCTTCGCTGGCTGATTCCTTTACCGCCGTTTGCTGTCATGACTTGTGTGTTGCAGCAAGTTCCGTGGGGCCGAGAGTGTGTATGTGAGGTTGGTTTCTAGTGGTCAGTCGTTATCCAAAGTCGGTCATGCCCAATGTCCTTGGTGTTGCTGTATCCATGGTGACCCCCAACCTTGTACACGTCAGTCACTTTTTTTCTTGATTCTGTTGCTCAATTACTCAAGACGCCTGGTTCCTTAGTCGCTGAGTTGGTCAGTGACTCTATTACACAAGCACTTCACTCTCGAGGCGGTCAAAGCTGGCCAACTCAACAGCCACGCCAAGTCCATCTGTCCAGCTTTGCTCTCCATCAGCCAAAAACCCACACCTTGCAATATAACTCGGCAGATAAGACTACCCTTGAAGAAAAAGCACCATGCTTCGGGTCATGGGGTTCCCGCGTGATGCCAGCCCCATCTGCCCCGCGATTCCCTAGCTATCGTGGTCCACCAACATCGTGGTTGTGTCCACCAACATCGCGGTCCCCAGGTTTCAGGGCTTCCACTTTCCAATCCTCCCGCAACTCCCCATCAAAGCTGGTGGAACTCTTGAACTTCCCGCATCATAGTATCCCCGTTTCCCCGCGAAATTCCCCCAGACCATTGTGGTCCACAAGCATCAGGCTTCTCTCTTGAATCCCCCGCAAGTCCCCGTGAGTTGGCGGAATCTCGTCCCGACGAACCGAAGCCGTGTCGAGCCTCGAGGTCTGTGATTGGCTAGAGCTTGTCGGGTAAACCCCGGTGAGCTGGTTAAACGTCGGGTCACCGGTTAATGCCCTCTTCTGGAGACACCTGACATGCAGAATCGCGGGGCATCCGCCATCACCACGATGCGAGAATGGGCAATTGATCAATGAAGCTGCCTTCTTCCAAGGCACAAGCTCCTCATAACGTGTCTTATCATGCGTTGTTTCCGAGGCTGTGCGCCCAGGAGCGAGGCGGTGTCTGGGGTATTTAAACTGGCGCTGCCAGCCGTAATCTGGGCCGTCCTGCTCATTCCTGCGTAAACTTGATGCCCAGGCCTCATTTTTAGAGCTGGAGACGCCGTCATTTCGTTTTACTGTCAAATTGCTGGTCCTGGAGACATTTCAAGCGTCATCTTCACATAATCACGCACAATGGCTGATATCAACGTCGAGGAGACGCTCAAGAAGCTCTCCCTCACTGAAAAGATCTCCTTGCTCGCAGGTTAGTGTCCGTCTACGTCGTGAAATGTGCCCGTAGAGTGCACCTTCATCTCACACTGGCCCTCAGGTGTCGACTTTTGGCACACGAAGGCCTTGCCTAAACATGGAATCCCCTCGCTTCGTCTCTCAGACGGCCCCAATGGCGTGAGAGGAACCAGGTTCTTCAACGGCATCCCAGCCGCGTGCTTCCCATGTGGTACTGCCCTGGGAGCCACATTCAACCAGGACCTCCTTGAAGAGGCTGGCAAGAAGATGGGAGAGGAAGCCATCGCCAAGAATGCCCATGTCATCCTAGGTCCTACCATCAACATGCAGCGCTCGCCCCTGGGCGGCCGAGGCTTCGAGTCCATCGGCGAGGACCCCTTCCTCTCCGGCCTTGGAGCAGCCGCCCTCATCCGAGGCATCCAGAGCACTGGAGTCCAGGCCACTATCAAGCACTTTGTTTGCAACGACCACGAGCACAAGCGGCAAAATGTCCAGGCCATCATAACCGAGCGTGCGCTCCGCGAGATCTACGCCCTCCCCTTCCAGCTCGCCGTGCGAGACTCCCAGCCTGGAGCCTTCATGACGGGATACAACGGAGTCAACGGCACGTTTTGCAGCGAGAACCCGAAGCTCTTGGACGATATGCTGCGCAAGGAATGGGGTTGGGACGGCTTGGTTATGAGCGACTGGTTCGGCACTTACACGACTTCCGAAGCCACCAAGGCCGGCCTGGCTCTCGAGATGCCTGGTCCCACGATGTTCCGGGGTGACCTCCTCAAGTTCACCACCAACACCGGCAAGGTCTGGGGTCATGTCATCGACGAGCGAGCCCGCGAGGTGCTCAAACTCATTAAGAAGTGCGCGGCCACGGGCATCAAAGAGACGGGGCCAGATGCCCCTGAGCAAACCATGGATACCCCTGAGACGGCGGCCCTGCTCCGCAAGATCGGAAACGAGAGCATCGTGCTCCTCAAGAATGAAAACAGCGTCCTCCCCCTCGCCAAGGACAAGAAGACGCTCGTCATCGGCCCCAACGCAAAGGTTGCCACTTACCACGGCGGCGGCTCCGCGTCCCTGGCCGCCTACTACGCCGTCACGCCGTACGATGGTATCGCCGAGAAGCTGGGCTCGCAACCGCAGTACTCGATCGGTGCCTACACGCACAAGCTGCTCCCGCTCATCGGCACGCAGACTCAGCTGCCCAACGGCAAGCCCGGCATGACGTGGAAGGTCTTTGCCACGAAGCCCGGCACCGAAGGCCGCGAGGCAGTGGATGAGCTGGATATTTCAAAGACGGAGATGCACCTGGTGGACTTTTATAACCCTAAGGTTGAGGACCTTTGGTACGCCGACCTCGAGGGCACCTTTGTCGCGGACCGGGACGGCCCTTACGAGTTCGGTCTCATCGTCTGCGGAACGGCCAACCTGTACGTCAACGGCGAGCTCGTCATCGACAACAGCACCAAGCAGGTCGCCGGTGACGCCTTCTACGGCTGCGCCACGATTGAAGAGCGAGGCATCGTCGAGCTCAAGAAGGGCGAGTCCTACCAGGTCAAGGTCGAGTTCGCCTCGGCGCCGTCCTTTACCCTCACGCTGGAGAACACCGTTGTGGGCCACGGCTCGCTGCGCATCGGCGGCTGCTGGGTCATCGACGACCAGGCCGAGATCGCGCGTTCAGTGCAGCTCGCCCGCGAGCACGACCAGGTCATCATCTGCGGTGGCCTCAACGCCGACTGGGAGACGGAGGCTACGGATCGCGACAGCATGAAGCTTCCCGGTGTGCTGGACCAGCTCATCGCCGACGTCGCGGCCGCCAACGCCAATACGGTCGTCGTGATGCAGACAGGTACCCCCGAGGAGATGCCCTGGCTCAAAGACGTTGCGGCTGTTATCCAGGCTTGGTATGGCGGCAACGAGACGGGCAACTGCATCGCCGACGTGCTGTTCGGCGACTACAACCCCTCGGGTAAGCTATCGCTCAGCTTCCCCAAGAGCCTCAAGGACGTCCCGGCCTTCCTCAACTTCCGCACCGAGGCCGGCCGCATCCTCTACGGCGAGGACATCTACCTTGGCTACCGCTATTACGAGTTCGCCGAGAGGGAGGTCAACTACCCTTTCGGCCACGGCCTCTCGTACACGACCTTTGCCTTCTCGGACCTATCCGTGACCTCGAGCGCGGGCAAGTTATCCGTGTCGCTCAAGATCGCCAACACGGGCAGCGTCCGCGGCGCCGAGGTCGCCCAGCTGTACGTGCAGCCCCGGCAGGCGGCCAAGGTGAACCGCCCCGTCAAGGAGCTCAAGGGCTTCGCCAAGGTGGAGCTGGATGCGGGCGAGGCCAAGACGGTGACGATTACGGAGCTGGAGAAGTACGCCGCGCAGTACTTCGACGAGGAGCGCAACCAGTGGTGCGTCGAGGCGGGTGAGTACGACGTCGTCGTCAGCGATAGCAGTGCTGTCACCGAGGGCAAAGCGCTCAGGGGGTCGTTCAAGGTTGACGAGACATACTGGTGGTCTGGCATTTAATCGGGTCCAAGATGCTATCCCGATACGAGTTATTATGTAAAGCGATGTGTTTAAAACATTACTATTTGATCACTACTCTCTGGTGCCTGTACACTGGTGATTTCACACTGGTCTGTCGTTCCATAATCCAACAACAGTCTCACATAACGCGCAAATATCCAATACCGAATTAAGTACGACAACATTTCATCTCGCCCCTTAATTCTGTCCGGCCTTGGGCGTCGCTTGCCTACACACCGAAGCGTCATCGTCAACAAACGCGCAAGACTCGACGACTCCCAGCCTCTGAGCATTCCGCTCCGCACTGCCGGTGCTCTTCATACCGGCTTCAAGTTGCCTCTGGTAAGAGACACGGCGGAGCCTTTCAGCCTCGGCGGGCGTCAGCCGCAGGTAGAGCTCGACGGCGATGGCGTGGATCGCCAGGGCGAGCCACGCGCTGGCGCCAAAGGAGGCGTTAAGGCCCGCGGACATTTGGTCTGGTCTGTCGGAGGCAATGTCTCCTTTGATGAGAATGCGCATGTCTGGGATCTCGCCTGTGTAGAAAGCTACGCAGCTGGGGTAGAGGGCTTCGACAATTGTTCTGTTGTGGGAGTATATATAGTCCACGACCGCGCAGGACCCGACGGTATGGTAGGAGCCCGTGGCGCTGGTGACTCTGGCCATGATGATGGCTATGATTCTCATTGTGATGATGAAGCCAACCTAACGCAAGGTGAGTAACACATCCCAAGAATAGGTGAGATGACTTTTGTCATACAATGACCCAACCTCTCAACATCCAAGCGCGGTGCTGCTCGATCTGCAATTTCTTGATATAGTAATATCCCAGGCCCTGACAACCCAGAAATGCGAGGCTAGCGGTTCCGGTCGCAACTTGCATATCAAGAGTGCCGCCGAACGTGGGCTTTGCGATCATGAAGACACCGACAATGCTAGCAACAGAGAGCGAGAGAACAATGTAGCCGTTGATGCGATGAAATATGAGAAACCTATGCCTGATAGCCGGAAGGAACTGAAAGACGACGAGGATAGCGGCGGGTAAGATGCCAGCCAAGTGCATCATGATGCCCGCGCGGCCGGTGGCATGCTCAAAGTAGTAGCACTCGCCGGGAACCGCTCCCCCGGAGCCCGGGGGTCTCGGATCGGGACACAAGGCGCCGCGGAAGTCGAGATATTTAAGACGGGCAAAGGAGAAGCCCATGAGGGCGCCGCCGAGGACGAACCAGAGGGCAAAGTTGTAGCCCTTGGTGAAGCCCACGGGGCGATAGGCGCGGCGGAGGAATGCGGCGAGGCGGCTGAAAGGAGATCCCATGGCTGAAAGAAACAGGGTCGAAAACAGGAGATCAAAATCGGAACAAGATTAAAATCGGAACTGGTTCGAAAACAGCATGAGTTGCGTAGGGAAATAGGCGGGTTTCGAAAACGGAACAGCAACGTTCTTAAAGAGCTTGACGAGGAAAGTCGACTTGTGGCGTCACAATTCAGCAACCAATATATCACCCCAGGCTGAAAGGTTGTACTTTCTGAAGGACGCGGCACAGTTGGCGCTGGGATTAAAATAGCAGTGGTTCACAACTACTACTTGGCCACGTCTTCGGCGAGAGAGCATTGTCGATGAGGTGGCATCCCACCAGGATACTGAGTGGCTTCAGGACGAAGCGTTTCTTCCCCTCTTCAGTCGCGGGGCATCCAGACGCTTCTTAGTGTTCTTCGTGTCCGAGGGCCTTGCCTTTTTTCTGCAGTGTTCCCGTCCTTCTCTGCGGCTAACACTCTGCAGTGCGATATGCTATCTAGGCGTCACACGAGGGGGGGGATGGAGCAGAATTTCTCGACTCCTCCGGGGCGAGTCTGATTCAAGGGACACACTAGGTCATCATTCGTTTAAAGGTTCGTGTTGTACATGGACTCCCGAACCCCCATGGCCGCGTGGTGGGTGGAAGCGTCCCTTGATATCACATCGACAAAGTCGTTTTTTTCTCGGCATCGATTCGACGAGAGAGGGGATTGCGAATGCAAGCTTCGGGTGTACCAAGAGTTCTCAATGGCTAACGACTGGCTGCATGAACACGTTGGTAGATGACCAACTATCGCCGTCGTGGCTCCATGTGCAAGGTAAGAGTTGTGTGACGGTGTGAGGATAGAAGTGGTGTTGTGGATGTGGTCTAGTTGAGGGCCATATATCGGCTATATCGTGGGGAGGAGGAACATGTTCGCTTGCTGCTTTCCTGACAGAGTAGTTTCATTGATGAAAAGCTCTACCTAAAGGACTGTGGTCTTGGCTTTGCCAGTGTTGGCTAGCCAGCGATGATGGGAAGTAATGAACCACTTTTGTTGTCTCAATCACACGCCCCCATCAGGCGAAGCTATGCGAAGCCAACCCGCTTAAGCAGAGTCATCAACGCCGCATGCAGAGATGAGCTGCTACCCAATACTTTGGGTTGGCGAGACGCCTGTGCCGAGGGGACGTTACCTTTTTTATTTTCTTATTCTTCTTTCTTGCGGTGCGGGTTGGTGTTGATGTACGGTGTCTTGGCCCTGTTGTTGGTGTTCTTCGCTTAACCGCTGAAGACGAGTGGTCTGGGTCGTGGACGTGGCTTCGATGGCGCAAGCTCAATTCTCACGGCACTTCAATAATGATGATAGCTCAATAATCAATGATGATAAATCCCGCGCCACGCTGACCGACCTTTGGTTTGGTCGCTATGAGTTGATTGCGTGACCATGACACGACATGAGAAGGGTGCTGTGGCTTCAGTGAGGGAGAGCCACTGACGTCCACTGTGACGGGTACCTTTAGTGAGCCGCGGGGTATTCACCACCAAGACCCAGCAGCTGTGACGCAACAGTGCAAACCCACGTCATATGAGATGCTTCACTCAGAACTGCAACAACAACCACCTGAATAGTACAGACAGAGGGCATCACCACCATCATGGCGAACGCAGCCGCCCCTACAGTTCCCGCCCTAAAGCAATCCTTCCTCTCCATTCAAACCACACTCCTCGCACAGCCTCTAGCACCGTCTCGGGCCTGGCAAGCCGCCAACGACGCGTCGGACTCGCCTCTACCGGCACGCGCCGTCGACGATGCCCTCTTCGCCCTCAACCACAGCATTCAGCGGCACTGCCGCCGCGTGTACGCCCCCCAGGCCACGCGCCACATCGCCGAGCAGGTCAACGACGTCTACATGCAAGACGCCCAGCGCAGGGTCGCCCGCGCGTTCGACGGGGCCGGCGAAGGCGTGCTGAGACGGGAGATGGATCTCACGCGTCGCGACACCATTGAGGCACTCCCGGAGACGTGGATTTCGGATCAGGACACGGAAAACTACCCCATGGAAGCGAAGCGGTACGCTGATGCTGTTCGCCGGCTGGCTGAGCTTAACGAGCAGCGCAACGAGCTGAGGGCGCAAGTCGACCGTCTGAGCCGGCTCCAGGCCGTCATCCAGCCGCTACGCACCGGCGATGGCGGCGCCGGCATTCAGGAGAACCTACTGACACGGGACGGCCCCGTCGAGAAGGAGCTGGAGCGGATGCGCTTCTTGCTGGCTCGCGTTGGCGGCCGGGTCAACGCCCTGCCTGACGGTGGTGCATCAGACACTCCTCCAACAGTCCCGGTTACGTCTTCGGAGAGTCTAGGGCTGGCGCGTAAGAGGCGGATCGATCAGTTCCTTGCAGACGATAAGGTGTTTCCGGCTTGAGGATGTTGACATGCACGATTAAAATGGATCTCTGCGTTGCGCCTCAGTAGCTCAGAATCAGTCTTACATCATGTTCGCCTCATCCTCGGTCCGTACACACACAAAGACGGATAGATTCACATCTGGCGACGGCCTTCAGTGTCGGTTCGAATTATGACACGGCCGGAAAGGGTGCTGCTAATCACCAACGGCTAAAAACCCTCTGCTCCAACCCTGGAGGGCTTTCAAGAGCCGAGATCCTCACAGAGCACTCCATCATCACACAATGGGCTTGGGTCTTGACATGATCCGGTCCTTGCTCTAAATACCTAGTTGTGATGGAGAGAAAGAGGATGAGATCATGAAGGAGGGAAATAATGTTATACATGAATAATGAACTGTAAAACTGTCCTTGATTGTTCATATCATCTTTGTTCGTGTGCTTTCATCGCTCCTTTCTCACTAAGATCGCTCGTCCTTGCTCATCACAACAAACGACCGAGAAGGACCCGTCTTCACGCCAGAATCATAAGACGATTCAGCACAGTTTTCAAGTTTCAATGACAAGGCTGTAAAACGATTCAAGGATAAAATCTATTTGACAGCTGCTGACCATCGGGACTTGTGCCAAAGGCTTGACCGCCACCGCCTAGCATCGAAACCTGCCGTGCAAGTGATTGCAACACCACCCGCAACCGCCACACGGAAGCACAACCCCGACTCTGCGGCAACAACCTATCTCCTCTCATCGCTTGACCGGCTTCAGTCGGCAGGTCAGGGGCGGCTTATTCCATGTGTTGAAGGCAATCACGCGATGCAAGTCGCCGCTGGGATCCCATACATCCTCGGCGTCCGGGCTGTCGAGATCAGCTCTCTCCACGTCGTAGTGCCACAACAGGCTCCCGAGAATCAGTCGCAGCTCCAGGTAGCTCATGTGCTTGCCTATGCACCCGCGGGGACCCAGAGAAAAGGGCTGGCTCGCCTCCCGCTTCTCGTCAGCGTACGCCGGATCCGTCCACCGCTCCGGGATGAACTCGTCGGGCCGGCGGAAGTTGAGCGGCGAGTGCGTCGCGGCCCAGCTGTGGCAGGACACAGTGACGCCGCCGGGGAGGAATTCGCCGGCCACCGTGTCGCCGTGCTCCGGGACCGTCCGCGTCAGGCCCGTGGGCACCGGCGGGAAGATGCGAAGCGCCTCGTCGATGCACGAGTTCATATACGGCAGGCCCTGCAGCCCTTGCGAGTCCATGTCCGAGGCTGACGCGAAGGCGGACCGGATCTCCTCCGTCAGCTTCTTGTACGCGTGGGGGGTGCGGAGGAGCCACATGAGCAGGCCGGAGAGCAGCGAGGCCGTCGTCTCGGACCCGGCCACGATGAACAGCGCCGAGTTGAGGATGATTTCGTTTTGCGAGACGCCTCCCTTTTCGTTCTGTCGGAGGATGTAGTAGAGAAAGTCACGGTGTTCCCTCCGCAGCCCTTCCTCGATGCGCCTGTTCCAATGTCAGCTCTCCATCAACACTATTGCGGAGGATAATCATACTTGAGACATTTCTCCGTGCTCAGCTCCAGGTGCTGGTAGCGCTTCTGGCGCAGATCAGACGGTATAAAGGCGCATAGCAGCTTCTGCATGGCGCTGCCCGTCTTGAACATGCGTCGCGTGGCCTGCTCGTAGGCGCCGGCCTTGATGGTCTGCGTGATGAGGGAAACCCACGCGTGGAAGACGCCGTCCTTGAGGCAGCCAAAGGGCTCGCCAAAAGCCATGTCGCCGATGATGTCAAAGGTGGTGAAGTCTGCTCAATACGGGTCAGCAATGGATAAGTCGAGGAGTGGGAAGACGCACTGAACCAGTCGCACATGTTGACGGGTCTTCCCGTAGCCGCAAACGGTTTCATCTTTTCGATGAGCAGATCTACGTAACCCCGAATGATACTCTCCTGCTCGAGAAGAGCCCGCTGGCTAAAGGCGTGGGAGAGCGCGCGGCGTTGGCGGGAGTGGTCATCGTCGCCTGCCATGGTCAGAGTCGTAGCCCCGGGGAGATCCTGTACGGAGCCAACACTAGCAACCTGAAGTTAGTACTGTGCCATGGTATTCAGCTGGGAAGTTGAGAGGGTAGTTACTGGATGGCTTTGTTGCCGAGTTAGCAATGGCTAGTTGGACAAAAGGGGGGATGCCAACTCACGATCCTTGTGAAACTGCGGGTGGCCCTGTCTGTGGCCATAAATATCCTTCCAGGCTTGCGGGTCGGTGAATGTCAGCTCATTAGGCATGGTCCGCACAATAGGGCCATATTTGAGATGGAGCTGGTGCACATCAAAGGGCCATCGTCCGCGAAAGAGACCCCAGATGCTGTAGACCTAGAACGTGTGTTAGTTGGTCAAGGCACTCGGTGGAGCTGAAACCAACTTACTGGCGAAATGCGGGCAAGCAACGGGCCGGGATACTTTGCCAGGGGGTGGAAGTATAGGTTGTAGATACAGACGGCAACCAGATATACACCAAACTAGGGGTTTGTTAGTGAGACATGACCCAACACATGTAAGTACCCAAAACCGAGCGATAGGAATTATGTACCAAAGCCACAAAACCCAAGGCAACAGTGCCAAGGTTTGTAAAAAGATACTCGACGGCACCCATAACTGCTCGCGTTGTCACTCTTCACTACTACTGCAATTCCAGTGTTGAAGAGAGGACATGGTTTCGGAAGAAGAGTTCATGGCTCTCGCTCGCGCTGAAATAATAGTATCCAGGTGTGCTGACCTGCACACTAGAGGCAAAGACCCGCACTACGAAGTGGGAGAGACAGGCGCGTGTGGCCAGTGACGTTTTGCGGATATCCATTTCCGCGATCTGTGAGCGGTGCTAGAGCCGGACTGGAGAGGGGGAAATTCTTGGGAAGAAGGAGTGAGGCGGGGAACGGCAGGAAGACGGGTTCCGGTGTTGAGGGGGATGATAAATAGTATGGAATGAAGAGTTTATAGTGGGGGTAGAAAGTGAAGCTCTCGTGAATGATTGGCTTTGGTATGGGAGAGGGCAAACTCTGGGGTTAGGCACTCAGCACGAGAATGGGAGAGCTTACTGGCCGGTGCTAGGGAAGCGGTAAGGGTTTGATGAATACATGGTGTACATAAGACTTCTGTGACTGTATTTTTTATAATCTGTGATTGTTTTCCTTTGTTGGTTAATGTTCTAATTTAGGTCGGCCTTTGAAGTTGCGGAGTGCGAGAAATTTAGTACGAAGCGAGGGCAGAAACGTCATGAAGACTGACATAGACGGACTAAAGCGCCCAATAAGTTACATGTACCACACAGCAACGAATTAGTACCCATATGCGGATTTTACATTGCTACATGCGAGAGTTGTTGTTCCGACCCCCTCGTTCTAATGACTTAACGACAAGACACCATGCATCGTGGCCTACCCTAGACCACGCAACGAGCTGACGCCAGTACCAGAACTACCACACAATACGACAGGGTGGTCAGCATCGCATTCGCTTCCTGCCTTCCATGTCGGCCCTTGCCTATTTGAAATAGCATGCTATGGGAATAAAGCGAGTGTCCGCGTCATCCATGGGAAATGGAAAAACAGGGTTTCTAGCCGGGACTAATCCGGGGGCGTCGGCACTGACATGTGTTCAGAGTCTAGTACAGTGTGTATATCTGAATTGTCATGAATTGTGGCTGCTCAATGACCCAATCTCTCGGGAATGAAGCCCAAAACACGACCGCCAGTTTATCAGTCCGAGCAGCCAAGCCTGGGCTAGAACCCGTTCTCAGCCTCTAGGCGTGGAGCTTTCCCGTGGCGCCGGCGCCTCCCACAAATGAAGGGTCCCCCCCGGCTGCATCCTGTCCAATCCCAAGGCCGCCATAGCGAGGAAATCTTGGGCTTGCAGTTTGAAGCACGTAGCGGGCGGTGGTCTAGTTGGCGCCCCCCTTCCCCTCTCTAATAAACTCGCACTCGGATCCGCTTAAGATGCTGGGATGGTTGTGACACAAACAGGTATTCGTAAATGAAGAAATAGAGAGGGGAAATTCACTGGTTGGCTCTGCGGGCGAGGCAGACGTCGTCTCTGGATTCCATTTGTTCTTCGGGTGCGATTGTGCTGCCGTTGTGTTGCATTGCATGCGATACCTGTGCCATAAGGCTGAATTATATGCGGTAATCGGGTGATTTCCCCAGACCCTCGTGATGCCCACGGCCAGGGGGGGTAAAGCTCACCCTGGAACATGGATTTGCTGATGAACCAGGAGTTTGGTCCATTTTCGTTCTCCGAGGGATGGCTTCGGGAGAACGAATAAACGGTCAACAAGCTAGGATGTTGGCGAGAAACGATGCCAGGTTGCCCAAGAGGAACTAGTTAAAAACACGGCCAGCAACTTGCACCGACAAAAACTCGCTTCCTCGACGAATTGGCTGTCATGGCGCAGGTTGCGAAAAACGGCGCCAACGAAAATGTCCACAACACCAAGACGGCATCCCGCCAAGACGCAAGCGTCCGCCCAGCCCTGCCACCCGTTTCTTGGAGGACATGATGAGCCACTGCTTTCTGGTACTATAGGCGGTGATAAGCATGAACGAGGATGGAAGGACGCATAAGAGAGGCACGGGCTGTCAACACGCGGCCTGGGGAAAGGCACAGTTCGTACAATGCAGCAGTGACTCTCGAATAAGGCCCAAGGTTGTGTTGATCCTAAACATGGCAGCACAAAGCGAGTGATATTCGCCTCCACAACGCTACTCCCCCCCCCCTCTCCACCACATTTTACCTATGCGTCTTTGTTCTTTGTTCTTAGGCAGATGTACGGATTGCAGTACGGGGTACATCCACACGTGGCTGACCGGACCGTGTGGCAAGTTGGCGAGAAACTGGGGAAACCTGATCGCTGAACCTGGAACTTGGACTCGGGAACTTCATAAACGGCACACCTGTCCCCATTGTTTCTGTGTTTGCTCGTGGGACACTGAATCACTGGCAGCTATTCGAATTCCCCACCTCCTTAATCTGCTCTTCGTATTTGGTCTTCTGAACCTTGCACCTTCATCCCTCTTGTCGACGAGCTGAATAGCTTCCCTATATCACGAAAGTCGACTATTCACATCAACTCGCATTAAGCTGACCGCCCCATCGCGCTGGACTCGCTCTGAGAGCACAAGGCAGTTTCGCCTTCTGCAACAACTGGACAACTCACAATACACAATACCAACTGACCTCGACTTTTACCCGAGTGATTCCCGCCGTTACCCATCCTTCCCCGAATCATCGCCACACCCTCAACTCAATCATGGCCGTCAACGGCACCGGCACCTTCCACCGTACCCGTCTCGATGAGGACGAGGACGTGGCCAGCATCTCGAGGAACATCCTCGCCGAGTCCTGGAAAGACTGGCCCAATGAAGCTGCTGTGAGTGTTGCACCCGTCCTGTTGTGTTGCCCCCCTGCTCGTATTACCCCGTCGTCTGACCATGACTAATTCTACTACTACAGTTTGACAACCTCGAGGAGCATCGCGGCCCTATTCCTCTCAAGGTTGTAGGAGACATCCCGGCCTGGGCTGCCGGCGTCCTCTACCGCACAGGGCCTGGCCAGAGCCGCGTTGACGATACGGCCAAGGGCACGCACTACGTCAGCCACTGGTTCGACGGCTTCGCTCAGACGCACCGCTTCGATATTGACGGGCCCAGCACTCCTAATGGGAAGACGACCGTCACATACTCGTCCCGCCGCCAGTCGGACAACTACGTGGCCCGCGTCAAGAAGAAGGGCTGGCGCTCCGGAATCTCGTTTGGCCAGAGGGCCGACCCGTGCGTGGGCCTGTTCGCCAAGGTCATGAGCGTCTTTGAGCCCAAGATAACGACGTTCAACGTCACTGTGCAACCCAACGTGCCCGGCATGCCGGCCGAGAAGTTGGGTCATCGTACCGGCGTGAAGAACCTCTACATCGGCACTGATGTGGGCGCCGCGATGCGCGTGAACCCAACATCGTTGGAACCGCTCGGCCCGGCGGCCCAGTCGGCCTTCCACCGGGATCTCAAGGGGCGGATGTCTAGTGCGCACGCCCAGCGAGACCCGGAGAACGGCGACCTGTTCAACTTCAACCTCGACTTTGGCCGCGTGCCGACGTACCGCATCTTCCGCGTCAACGCCGCCTCGGGTAAGACGGACATCCTGGCCACCGTCGCCGAGCCCGGCCTGCCCGCCGCCTACATCCACAGCTTCTTCCTGACGGCCAACTTCGTCGTGCTGTGCGTGCCGTCCTCGCACTTGCAGTGGAGCGGCCTCGGCATCGTGTGGCACCGCAATATCCTCGACGCCCTGGAGCCGTTTGACGAAGCGAAGCGATGCCAATGGATCGTCGTCGACAGAAGGCACGGAAAGGGGGTTGTGGCACGCTTCTCGACGCCGGCGGCTTTCTTCTTCCACAGCGTCAACTCGTTTGAGAAGACGTCGACGGGCGAAAAGGGGGACAAGGTGACGGAGCTCTTCCTCGACTACGTCGAGTACGCCAACTTTGACATCATCAAGGGGTTCTACTACGACGTCATCCTCAACCGCAAAGATGCCGCAAAGGAGTTTTGGACCAAGGGCGAGCGGACAACGAAGGCGGCGCCGCGTTTCGTCCGATACAAGTTCACCATGCCGAAGCCCGGCTCCCCCCCGGACATGACGTATTCAGCAACAGCAGAAAAAGTGCTGACGATCCGGAACCCGCACGCGGGCGACCTACCGACGATACACCCTTCGAAGCTGGGGAAGCCGTACCGGTACGCGTACAGTACGGCGAACCGGGGCCTCAACACACTGTTGGACGCGCTGGTGAAGACGGACGTGGAGACGACGTCGGCGGTGCTGTGGACCGGTCCGCGGGGCCACATGCCTGGCGAGCCTATCTTCGTACCACGGCCGGGCGGGACGGCCGAGGACGACGGCGTAGTGTTGAGTGTCGTCGTCGACAGTGTCTCGTCGAGCGCTTACCTGTTGTGTCTGGACGCAGCGACTATGCTTGAGATCGGCAGGGCTGAGGTGGACTTTGCGCTTCCCATGGGCTTCCACGGGGCGCACGTTGCTGCGTCTGCGTGAGGGAGAGACGATGATGATGATACCCCGAGTTGAGAATGGCTGAGGAGAAGCGAGTGACTGGAGTGAAGTGAACTGGACAAGCAGATGTGTTGGACAGGGGTGGACTGAAGGGATGATGTTAGTGAGGAAGCGACTCTCCATGATTTCACCGCGCTTGTTCAACATGACGATGACGACTTCAAGGTATTAAGCAAGCGAACAACTTAACGACAATTGAATATGTCTTGTATTTTTTCTGTAAACAGAATTCTGGGGCCAGGTTGAAGAAGAATTGCAATGCCGTGAGTTGAGCTAGACCGTTAGTGGGAATATATCGTACGACTTTTGCAACACAAACGAGGCACAGCAGTCCCGTATCGTATCAGAGAGCCTCATCCAACCAAGCCATATGATACGACAGCACAATCTGCAAAGCAGAAAGCGACAAAACGGGAGAGCCCACCCCCGCAAAACGCCAACTCGATCTGATTCCCAAAATGCCGGGAGATCGTGGGGGGGGTTTCTCTCAGGCACGCAAGGTACCCCGCGAAATGCAACCCAGGCCTAGAAATGGCCTGATCCCAAGCATGACACTGCACGGAACACCCCCCTCCCCCCTGGAATAAGAATAAGGTGAACTGCAGTGGGAAGACAACTAGGTCATAGCATCTCCTCGGTGAAGGAGCCCTTGCTTGCTGTGGGGTGATTGATAAGGGGGCTTGTAAGTCGCCAGAGCGGCGTGGATGAAATGGCACGTGGTGATGTTACGCGAGAGACACTTGATTGGCCGCGTCCTCATCCCCTTTTGAGAAAAGCCCATGACGTCCCAGGGTCGCGGGTGGCGAAATGCCAGCTGGGGGGTGGTGGGCGCAGAAAAAGAGCGTCATGTCGTCATCCAGCCCCGGTGTCATGATGTTGTCTCCAGACGAACCACGCGCTTTTTTCGAGGCGACGAGGGGTGAATAACGGCGGGGGATGAATCCCGCCAGCTGGAGGAGATTGATAACGCGCCATATCAATCAGCTTTGGAGCGCCCGTGCGTTGGAGTGGTTCGTAGGGAACGGGGGGATGGGCGATGGCGAGGAGGAGACGGTGTATCGCGTTTGCGGGAGGGGGGCTCATGTCTGCAGACTCATACTCGGATGAGACGGTTGTGACTGGAGATAACCTCGTCGATACCTGCTACGTGACAACCTTCAGAAGTACCCTCCCTCTTATCATTCACTGGTCACCAGTTAGTCACACATAAGCACGGCCCCGGAGCTACATCATCAAATCTGCTTAGAACAGAAAACACTTTCTCATTCAGTGCATGCCTAATGGTTACAGTTCATTCAAACACCCCGTCCCCTTTCTTCTTCCCATGACCACCCCCGTTCCTCTCTGAAAAACGACCCGTTGTGATCAATAAAAAACACCCTGTACTCCCAAAACTGTCCCGTCAGAGACAAGAGAAAAATGACCAAGTATGGCGTCAAGGGGCGTGTAGTGGCGATTGGCCGGGGCACGCTTCAACCAGTCTCATAATTCCGTAGGTGATGACCTATCCCGTGTGCGGTTCTCCCGCGTTGTCTTTCTTTTTTAAAGTTCCAGCCCCAGTAAGGGTATCGTTGCCGTCTGGTATCCCGGTTATGTGTTGTGATGTGATGATGGTCGTAGTTTTTGCGCTGTGTTGTGCGAAATGGGTGAGCGGGTTTAGCGCCCTTTACGCAGCAGCGACAGAAGCCTCGGCAACGGGCATCTTCAGGCCGGTGCCATCCAGGCTGGTGGCCTTGACCTTGGGGTTCTTGGTGTAGTAATCTGAGATGGCTGACTTGATGGCATCCTCAGCAAGCATTGAGCAGTGGACTATATATCGTGAGAAAGACACAGGTTAGTCACAGGCTTCACTATGAGATATCTGGGACTGCGGCAATTGCGCAGGTGGATGAGATGAGGGACATACGCTTGACGGGGGGGAGGCAGAGCTCCTTGGCAATCTCGGTGTTCTTGACCTTACCGGCCTCGTCGAGGCTCATGCCGCGGACGAGCTCGGTGAGGTAGCTGCTGGAGGCGATGGCAGAGCCGCAGCCGAAGGTCTTGAACTTGACGTCGGAGATCTTGTTGGTCTCCGGGTCGACGCGGATCTGCAGCTTCATGACGTCGCCGCAGGCCGGGGCGCCGACGAGCCCCGTGCCGACGTCGAGGTCCTTCTTGTTCATGGACCCGACGTTGCGAGGCCGCGAGTAGTGGTCGAGCACCTTCTCGTGGTAGGCGCGCGAGGCGTTGATGGCGACGGCGGGAGCGAGCTGGCGCGCGGGCAGCAGCGAGGGCCGGGCGAGGGGCGCAGCGAGGGCGGCTCGCCGCGAGATGACTCGGAGTCCTTGGGAGAACATTGTGAATGTGAGTGAGAAGAGGTGTGGTGAAATGGGCGAGTAGCGGATGCGGAAGTGGAAGCCGAAGGGCGATATATCTCGATTCCGTTAGGGGATGGTTGCAGTAGGATCGAGAGTGCAAGGTCGACGATGGGCGGAAGACTAGGCAAGTTTGATAGAGTAAGTCGTCCAAATGTCGATGATGTTCGTGGTGGACGAAGATGCAAAAGAAGGAAAGATGGAAATTCACAGGGCAGCGTGCGGAGGCGAGATAGGTAGCGGTAGTGTGTGTCTGCGTCTTCTGTAAAAGGCTGGGATGGGCGGCGATCCGGGCGTGGCACAAAAAATAGATGCGGGACTTGGCTCTTGGGGCAATGGATGGGCGATTTCGGCCAATGCATCACCGGGTCTCCGCCCCGTCCAATCAGCGAGCTCCGATTGCTCGGCCATTACGTCTTTGCTAGCTCGGTCCTCGGAGAAGACAGTGGGTGGCACCCCCGAACAAGGTATAGCGTTACTTTTGTTCTTCCTTCGCAAACTCGCTCCCTTCATTTTTTTTTTGGTGCGCTTTCATAGCGCTGGTGACACTTGCTCTGGCCCCTCTTTCAGGCCGGTTATCCTGAGGAGTCGAGCGTGTCATTGGCTGGAACTAGAGGAAAGATGGGGGTTTTTGATGGGGGGCGAGCTGGTCGTCGTCGGCACTGGGGACGACGCATCTGATAAGATGCTCGTGAGTGCACAATTAATAATATCATGTTCAGGTAGGGGACGGTCGTGCTTGTTCCCTGTCGGCCTTTCCAGTCCGAGTCTAAAATCACAAATACCAAAAGAAATATTCTGGTCGACTGCAAATAAATTTAGTGAATTGCTGCTCTGCGACCATGTCTGCATCATCTCTCACAATCAGATTACTCCTGTTTTACATCATGTGACTCTGTGGCGCTCTCTAACCAAGCTACCCCTCAACCAAGTCACGGCATTGCGTCTCCGAGCAAGGCCGAGGAAATCCTTCACCCAGATGCCGCATTATCTTATCGTTGCTATCTCCTTCAGTGCATATTCACTGTATAGCAGCTCCATGTTCGCTTCACAGTCCGCGGCTCTTCCGCGGTCACGGAGTGGAACTCGATGAGCAAGGCCACCAAGACCTGTCCCGGCATGGGGGAACTTGGTAGGCCAGAACCGCGGAGGGTCCCCAGCTCGGTCAGAAATCACCGGCGGGCAATGCACGAGGTCCGCCGACGCGGCGGTTGAATTAAAAGACCGCCTCCGATGTTTTCTCGGACCATGACCCGAACTACAACATGTCTAGGTGTGCATCACGTAGTTGGCTATTCGTCATCCTTCACCCCTTTCACCGGGAAATAGTCCAGCAACTTCTCCCAATTCGCCGGTGCATAGACCGAAGTGACATAGGTACAGTAAGACATCATCCCAACGGGCATGCTTTCCTCGGGGATAAGTCGTCTCGGCTTCGGTCATGGCATGTCAGTGTCCCATGGCTCCGTGGACATACCCCATGCATCCATGGACCATTCCATAGATCTGTCCACCGACGACTCACTTTCGCTCTTGGTGTCAGACACGCTCCGTTCTTCCGTGATGTTTCTCCATGCTCCGTCTTTGATTGACTTGTTGGTTGTGCCATGTTAGCAGACAGGACCACGGCTCCGAATCCGACCACATCGGCACCAGCACTTGCTGCGACCGCCGAGGCCGGCTGGTCTGTCGCCCCGAGCTTTCGCTGTGCGAACTTGGCCCATCCCACGCATCCGGTGAGCTAGCGCGGTCATTCCAGCCGCGAGGTCTGGGAGGGAACTCGCTTGGGTATTTGATGCCTTAGTGCCTGGCAAGTTTACTAGCACCACGACCCCGGATTCCGAGCTCAAGGCGAGCGAATGACGAATGGTTACCGCACAAAAACTATCAGAACGGGCGTAAGGGTCCCCGCAAGGTTGGGAAGCGGAGGCAAAGATTTGGAATTCACAAAAATGGGAATATCATTTCCCTTCTCAACCACATCATGATGATGATCCCAGTAAACTATCCTCGTGCACCTTGCCATTGCTTTGCAGGTTGGCAGGGTCAGCATGTTGGTTCAAATGAGGAGAACAAGCCTTGACGAGCAGGACAAGGTGACGGTGAGACTGATCGATTCGCATCGAGATCTTGCCGAGCCACATTAGCGCCACATGTGAACCCCTTGCGCCACATTCGATCCCGCATCAACAATTTGCCCCACCAGAAGTGTCAGTATGATCGCGGTGTGGCTTCTTATCCGCCTGGTTGTGGCGGTTGTGGCGGATAATGCCCCGCCTCCAACAAGCAGGCTCCAGTGACGTTTGTCGGACATCTTCCTTCACTGAAGCTGACGATGCTTCATTTCTAAGCAACCACCACTTCCTCGCAAGCATTTTCACCCTCGTATTTTGGCTTCATCTGACGGCCACGAAGAGGAGTAAAGCATCAGGCGTACAGCATCCAGCCATGGCCTGCCCGCATTTGGAGTCGATCGGTAAAGACGACCCCGCTAACTAGCCGTCCTTTCTCTGAGCTTGAGGCTCAAGCTTGAAGCTTGATAACTCCTCAGCTCAGGCCGGGATCTCGAATAAAACGGGATGCTAACCATTTTCTCGCCTCTTTAGGGCTCGCGCCTCCAACTCCCTTCCAGTCCGTGTACCGCGAAGACTGCACACAATGCTTCGACTCCATCGTGAGCTTCTACCGCCCTCCCAAAACTGCAAGCTACCACAGCCTCGCTGACCCTTCTGCCTGGCCTAGGATGAACCCACCGGCCTCGATGTTTGTCTGCAATGCTTCAACGGCGGCTGTGCGGGCGACCGACTTCACAATAAGCTCCATCATGTGCTCACAATCCACCCTCTCACCCTCAACATCCGCCGAACCCGCAAGATCATCGTCCGAGATGAGCCCCCCGCTAAAATGTCCAAGTTGGCCATCGCCGCCGAGACCGAAGAGGACCGATACGACACAAGCTTGACTGTCAAGTGCCTCGAGTGCAACATCGAGCTCGACAAGACAGGCCCCAAGCTTGCTCCCCTCGTCGATAGCATCATGAAGGCCAACACCTTCTCTCGAAAGGAGGAAGTCAAGGCCTGGGAGCAGGAGCTGACGAGTTGCGAGCACATCTTGTTGATGCAACAACACCCATCCAAGAAGATCGAGCAAGGCGCTCTTGGACACTGCTCGGCTTGTGACTTAGCCGAGAATCTCTGGCTCTGCTTGGAGTGTGGCAACCTGGGATGTGGACGCAAGCAGATGGGCGGTGTGGATGGCAATTCGCACGCCCTGGCTCATTCCAACGAGTCCGGCCATGGTGTGGCTGTGAAACTTGGGTCCATCACCCCCGAGGGGACGGCCGATGTGTACTGCTACAAGTGCGATGAGGAACGCATCGATGACGGCCTGGGCGAACACCTGGCACACTGGGGCATTGTTCTGGCTGAGAGACAGAAGACAGAAAAGAGCCTGACGGAGATGCAGATCGAGCAAAACCTCAAGTGGGACTTTAGCATGACGACCGAGGACGGCAAGGAGCTTAAGCCATTGTTTGGACCTGGCCTCACTGGCTTAAAGAACCTTGGAAACAGCTGCTACCTCGCCAGTATTCTCCAGTGCCTCTTCGATATGCCCTCTTTCCAGGAACGGTACTTCCGACCCAACGACGACCTGCCGATTGTCCAAGAGCCGGCCTCGGACTTGGAAACCCAACTACGAAAGATCGCGGATGGTCTCTGGTCAGGAAGATACTCTAAGCCGGACACTGACCTTGTTGGGGAGTCTGGCATCACCCACCAAAAGGGTCTCCCTCCTGCCATGCTCAAGCATCTAATTGGCCGTGGCCATGAAGAATTCTCGACCATGCGACAGCAAGATGCCTTGGAACTGCTGCAGCACCTGTTCAAGCTCATCACCCGGTCCCAGCATTCCGGTGGCCTAAAGGATCCCACCGCACAGTTTCGATTTGCTCTGGAACAACGCCTCCAGTGTCTGGGATGCAAGAAGGTTAGGTACAGCACCAACGAGCAAGACAACATCTTCATCGACGTTCCTCTGGAGAAGATCCCGGCTGAGGAGGGAGCGGAAGCAAGTGCAGATGCCTACAAGCCGGTTACTCTTAAGGAATGCCTCGATAACTTTACCGCCATCGAAAAGGTCGAGCTGACCTGTTCGGCGTGTGGAAGTAAGGATGGATTCACCAAGCGGTCGCTCTTCAAGACCTTCCCTGATGTTCTTGTCGTCAATGCTAGAAAGATGACGGTGGTCAACTGGGTTCCCACCAAGGTTGACGTGCCCGTACTCGTGCCCGATGAGCCATTCCCCTTAGATAGCTACCTTTCCACCGGATTGCAGTCATCTGAGGAGGCGTTGCCTGATGAACCGGAGGCTCAAGCACCTGCATTTGTCCCAAATGCTGATGCGGTGGCCCAGCTAGAGGGCATGGGATTCCCTCGTAACCGCTGCGAGCGAGCCCTGCATGCTACTGGCAACTCTGATGCCAACTCGGCCATGGAGTGGTTGTTTGGCCATATGGAAGATCCTGATATTGACGCGCCTCTTGATCTGGGTGGACAGGCAGGTGGTGCTGACACAGCTGATCCCGAGAAGATTGAGATGCTCGGTGCTATGGGCTTCGGAGCCCCTCAAGCCAAGAAAGCTTTGAAGGAAACCGGCGGTGACGTTGAGCGAGCCGTGGAGTGGCTCTTTAGCCATCCCGATGACCAGGGAACTTTCGATGACGATACCGCTGCAGATGGTGCCGCAGCAGCACCTAGCGAGCCGGCCGGAAGTGCAACCCTCCCTGCCAACTTCCAGCTCCGGTCAATTGTCTGCCACAAAGGAACCAGCATTCACGCAGGGTGAGTCCAGTTTGATCGTAAAGACCAAGGTTGCTCAGCTAACAAACCCCTAGTCACTACGTTGCCTTTGTTCGCAAGCAACTAGAGTCTGCCACCACTTGGGTGCTCTTCAACGACGAGAAAGTTGTGGAGGCCCATGATGTAGATGAGATGCGCAAGTTTGCGTACGTGTACTTTTTCAAGAGAGTCTAGGCCATTGTTATGGGGATCGGTGATGAGGCGTACACGGTTTACTCTGGGATTGGAGTAGGGGGTGAGTGTAGACAGGGTGACTACGGCGTGAGAGACTGGGCAAAAGTCGAAAGATGTGGTTGCTTTGAACCATTTGATAGAGAGTGCAGAGAAAGGCACCACGTGCCGAATAGATACCAAACATATCGTACAGATGTGTCAACCCTGTTGAGATTGTATGTGATAAAATCGAATCCTGCATTCCACCTAACGCCACCTGGCCATCTCGGCCATTCCCTAATCATTATGTATGCCTTGTCGCAGGCAGTGATTCTAGTTCCAAGCACCTACAGCTCTTAATCCTCAACGTATGCATTCCTTGACGATGCTCGAGCATCAGTCGGCCAGGCGGTAGCTCACGAGGGTGTCAACGCGGTGGCTGGCGGTGCTGAAGCCGCGCAGCTGGACCCTTTCGCCATTCTCGATCTCCTTGGCCGTGGAGTCGCCCCACTCCACGGGGACGTCGCTGTCGGCGTCGGCGTAGACGAGGACGTTGAAGGTGCAGTCGCCGCTGAGCTGGGGTAGGAAGGTGACGGACGCGGTGATCTGGCGGAAGATGGCGGCGATCTCGGCCTGGATCTCCGGCTCCGTCTTCTCCGCGGAGGAGGCGGCGCCGGCGCCGGCGCTGGCGACATTTTCTTGGTCGGTGGATTTGGAGGAGGACTTGGATTTGGACTTTGTCGGTTGGAAGATTTGGACCTGGAGAGGGAGGCTGTGGTTAGCTGGCATATTGGGTTTGGGACGTTGTGCTCAAATCAAGAGAAGTATCCGTCGAGCCAAGGGCTGAACATATTGTAGAGAAGAAAGGATACATACGTCGAATTGCCACCGCTCAACGTGTTCGCCCGTGTCCTTGTCCGTGATGACAATGACCAGCTTGGAGATCTTGCCGCCAACCATCCACTTGTCCAGCTGCGACATGATCTTTTTGATGTAGGCTTTGACCTGGTCATCGGCCGAGACTAGCATGTTGAGGCCATATTTTTTGACGCTGCGCAGCTTGTTAGTTGTTGTATTACGTACGGGGATCGGTCGGGGGGTGGTCGTACGCTGTAAAATCTTCTGCGGGATAGACACCTCGTTGGAACCTAGAGGACATGTGTCAGTCGGCCGGGAGTGTTTTCGACGCAGCGAGGAGGGAGGAGGTTCGTACAGGATGCTGTGAATAGAGTATTGGAACTAGAAGACATTGCGCATCCACGGTTAGCTCCTCAACGACGACTTGGGAGAGGAGGGGGGCTAAAACGCACGAACTCGGCGACAAGGCGGGCACTGCCTTTGAGGGAGAGCTTGTGGACCTTGGATTTGTCCTTGGACTTGTCCTTGCTCTTGGAAGATTCCTTTGATGACATTTTGCGGCGATGCGGGCGTGCGGGTTTGGGTGATGCGATGGGCAAATAGGTAGTTGATAAGTAGGTCTCCGGATTGCGATGGTGGATGAATGGCCCTGACTGGTTTGTTTACTTTGCGGTTGCGGGGTGGAAGGTGGCGGGCCGTCTGTGGGGCCAGCTTTACCTTGGCTCACCGAGCCTCTCGCCAACTCACATGTTCATCCGAGCAGTTCTAGCGAGCGGTTTCTTGTCTACGTCATTGGTCTCCAGCGACTAAACACTTACGAATTTGTACACTTTAAGCTGCTATTCAAATTAAGTGAATATTCACCTCATGATACTCTACAATAAAGCTCGGAAATTGAGCAGAGGACTTGCACGGTGTGCTTCATCGAAAGATGGGTTGTGCGGATGGACCATCTCCAGTTTGGCGGTCATATTTCATAGAGTTTGACATTGTATTTCATTCAACCTTCCGGGTGCGCTTCAGTTGGTGACGCATCAAGCCTTATCTCAGTAAAATAGTGAGGTCTTCGGCACAGACAATCCAAGCTGCTTCCTTCAAAGTTCATTTCCCGGCGTGCAACTCTTTAGACGACTTCCAGAATACTATGCTACATGTTTTATTTCTGGGATATTCAGAGATCTTATTGCGTCTTCAATACCGTCAAGAGTTGAGTCTGTCGGTGTACCTGGTCTTCTTTGCGGTGTTAGAATACGCTGGTTTGTTCCTGGAGACGGTGTATCGACTTGAGAGGTCGTCTTTGAAGGCTGCGATGGCCCCTCTCCTAAGATGGGCACACTGAAAGCTAGTCAGTAAAATCGTGTATATTGCGACCTCTACCCCTTCAAAGGTTACATACTTGTCTTGTGGCACATATGGTAAGATTGTCATAGCGTCGACATCCACATCCACAATGCCTTCCGCGTCAAGGACATCCTTGACGAAAGTCGGGCTCTTGTCCTGGGATAGCATCAACAGACTCTTAACAAGACTCACGGCCCGTTCATCTATACTGTCTGCCGGTTCTGTTTCGGATTCTGCCATCAACCACTCGACCAAGCTTTTTGGGAGTGATGTGGCCCAGCACAGCTGCCTCTTGTGGCGGTCTTCAGGGATACAGACGGTCATCTGGTCGAATCCATGAATGGAGACTCCAGGGAGTGGACTGTCAGCTTCGACGTGTTTCTCATCTGTAGAATAGACAAGAATCGATCTCATATTTAGGCCAATGGAAACTGTGGCGCCTCTTAGGGTGCGGAGAAGAGCCTCTTTTGCGGACGAGTTAGTTGCTCGTGGGCTTTGGAAGTGAACTGCAATTCTATCACAGGCTTGTCAGAGCTGCAAAGGAGGAGATACTGGAGGGAAAACCAACCGCACAAGTCCCTCAGCAATCGAATGGATTAGATCTGCTGTACCCGGACCCGTAACGCAGGTGCCATTATATTCAACCCTCTCCTCGACATTCCAAGACAAGTATCGTGGCTCGATATCAGCCCAGACGAGGAAATTTTCGATTTGCCAGATTGTCGTGGGATCTAAATCTAGTAATTCCAGCTTGCCAGCAAACGCCTCTCTGAGATGCTTCTTGTCGGCGATGGCGAAAGGTGTCTCGATAGAACGCAGTTTCACCTCGCCATTGGCCTGTAAGACGGGAAACACGGCCATCTGAAGCAGGTTGAGCTTGTCGATAAAATCACCGAACCTGTCTACTTCCCCACTCAGAGCCACTATGAGAGACTTTGCTTTTTGGATCGACGGGTTTCCAGCAGGCAAGAACAACAACTCGTTGTAGAAGGTGGCGATGTTGGTTTCTTCGACGCCAAGAAAGTCAACCCAGAACGATCTTGATTCGGGGTATTGCGTGAATAAGTTATTGAGCCCTGGGTGTATCAGGCCCGGCGCCCAGGCACAGGCAGTCGAGGTGATCCATGTCAAGTTGTCGCCAGACATGATGGCGACACGTGGGTGACCTGCAAAGTGGGATCTACCATAGTATCAGCACAAGCACGGGGATGCTATGAAAAGAACTGAATCCAAATACCTCAGCGCCTCGGCTTCCCTAGAAGACAGGTTCTGCTTCCTCATCGTGTCCAGGGCCTTATAGAAATTATTGGCAAAGGCCAATTTTGACACATCCTCTATCACCTTAGTTTGGCGTAGATATTCAAGCTGCTCTATCAGAGCTAAATCCGTCAGTTCCTGTATTCCCACCGTTGAAGTGTAGAAGTCTTTCAGCTCTGCGACTTCAAGCTTGGAAGCTTCCCAGTCATCCGGCACTGGGAAAACAGACCTCCTAGAAGCTAGCAAGCATGGCGATTCCAGGATGCATTCTTCAGGTCTACGCCACCCGCCTGCTGTGTGAATGATTCCTGTGTCAAATATGTGTCTTCGATGAGTCAGCGGGGTCCAACAAGGTAGCACCAGAGCAGAAACCCTACCTGAGGTTCTGCTGTTTTTGAATCGCTGGATCAAGACTACTGCTGATTGCATGGAGGCGCAGATACATTTCCAAAAGTCGCCTCGGAAACTGGATATTGGTGGGGTTGTGCCGCTTCACACAGACGATCATTGTGATGAAAAACAAGACATCACTCTCAGCCCCGACACCGATATCGTTCTTGAGAAAGGCCCATTCTCCAAGGTCACTGTCAGTGACACTCCCTGGGCTCATTTGAAGGAAGGGGAATGCTTCATTAGATAGCATGTACCGGCTCTGAAGCCACTTCAGCTTTGGTAGCGGCAGGTATGTCTTGCAGAGGGGGTGTGTCTTCCCATCCTCGCAGAGAACATTGATGTTTTGCAGATCTGTTAGTACACTTGGATTTCTTAGTACAATAAATCCCTGAATCCTCCACCCTTGATTCAAGTAGGCCAAAAAATCTTGTGGTCGGTCCTGTGCGACGATGCGGCACATAGGGTGGAGCGAATTTAAGTCTAGACTGACGAGAGTCGGCATAGCCTCAAATATCGGAGCTTTAGAAAACGACATGGTACTGCGAATAGGCGCTTAGTGGGAGTTACTGGATTGCGATGATGGATGCAGATGGAGGGCAAGATAGTTACCCAACCCCTCAACAATCGGTTGGGTCGCATGATATTTCGGTTTGCTCAGCCGCACCTGCCAGGGGTTGCGGAAAAAGAATTGACCGGCATGCTGGTGAGCGGTTTAGGTTTCGACGTGGCATGAAGATCATCAAGCCTTTGAAGGCATTTAGTGATTGTGAACAAACAATTAGCCTAGGCACCAATAAACATATCATTCCAAGCCAATTGTAGTGGGATCCACAACACTCGCGAACACTGATTAAGATAGGGTCGACTAATCAGTGAAAGAACAATGCAGTTCCCGAATATGCTTGGATATTTTGGGGATCAACATTGTCTTGAATAACGATGTCTGGCGAGAAGCCATATTTGAACGGTTCACCAGCTTCGAAACGTCCGTGAACTGGGAGCTGTGATAGAAGCTAGGCCGAATCATAGGTACCAGAGGGGGAATAAAAGTCGTACTTAGGTTTTCAATCTCGCTGAATTACTAGAAAGCCTCATCAAATGATGACGGCAGCATGTCCCCCAGCACTCCAAGAGACAGTATCGGGAAGGAACCCAAAGTGGAAATGTTATCGATCTTGTAAGCTTGCACGTGCTTCTGTCAATGGGACTGTAAGATAGATGAGTTTGGTAAAAGGACGTTTCAAATTCGAATCGACCTACGCCTTCTCTGCGTATGAATGTCTGCATGGTGTGTTGGAGAGCCAAGAGTCATGACCACGTTGGACACTGGAGGCGATGCATCAGAGTCATCAGACGGCTAGTAAACTCCAGGTTCTTTGGTATCAGAGCCGACGTCCAAAAAGTCAACAATGGTTTCACAGAAGCTATGACTGTAGAAATGAAAAGGAAAACATCTCCGTCTTTGTACAAGACGTTTGGAAAAAAGGGGTTGCCAAGGATACCCTCTGCATCAGAGACATCTTCCTACTACCACCATCCGGCCAGTGAATAGTGATGGAATTCACTTGAGTCCTTCAGCTCTAAGACTTAAAGCTGATATGAGGTTACGTCTAATGTTTTAAACCTAGAGACTACATGTGCCCGTGGTTAGACCCGACAACAGCACAGGACCCAGTGTAGTGATGCCGACCCCAACACTATGATCAATCATAGTGCGCATTGTCTCAACATCCATCTAGTTCATCGACGAGAACTTTCATCAAGGCCTCTGATGTTAGCTAAACTCTCACCGTCTGCAACTCTACAATAGTAGGCGAGGAAGACTCCCGCCGAAGAGCAATAGATGGAGTAAAGGATTCGCTAGAAACAGACGTTGCAGCTTATGGGCCCTCATAGACACAGAAGGCTTAGACTTTTGCGGTAGTTGGGAAGGAAATCACCCAGGTGATAGTCAAAATGACTATTCAGGCAAGTATGCGGTCGATGCCACAGGGTTAACTGCGGGGACCACTCTCATCTGATGATACTTTATTCAAATTCCTAGTGTTGCAGGATCAGTATGGAAAAGGTGGGCCGCATATACTGTGGAATGGCTTTCGTGGGCAACGTTCAAACGTAAATGCAACCGCCTTACGTTCGCGGCTGTTCGCTACCTGGTATTGAGGCTATGGTAAGTGGCAGTGCACAAGCCAGAACCTGCCTTGCGTGATGAAAACATGGTTCACGCATGCATCTGAGAGCGGCTGCTACAGGTAGTTAGCACAGAGGAGCCGTCGAAACAAATGGCCGCTTACTTGTCTCAGGGGAGCGTTCTAAAACAGAAGGTGGCTTCTGAAACAGGATGCCAATGAGGCTGTGAGCCAACGGATTTGCTAGTGTGTGAAGAGCCTAATTCGGCCCTACTCCATCAGTAACGTGTGAGGTGGCCTTGGGTTGCATCTTCATCCAGTGCCCTGCATGTGATATCGATCCAGATATCCTAGGTAGTGACGAGGCACTCCACATTGCATTGACCAATAGATCCACGAGAAGGCATTTCCGTCGTGCATGGTGAGATGGATCGCGGGCAAAATGGCAGATTCCGAGGCAGAGGAGCACCAACCATTGTCAGGGACATGATGGGTTGACAGGGATAGCCGACGATCATAGCTCCACATTCGGACATGACCTGTGCTAGACATGCTCGTGTCCTAGCCAATAGTAGCTCATAGACACGGGAACATCCAACTCAGCATCGCCATTGTTTGATCCTTCTCATCACGTAGAGTGGTAACAGCGCCAGAAAGACCCCGAATCACCGCATATGCTGTCGCCCATATAATTTCTTTCATCCCGACTTTGTAACATCACAAGGTAGTGTCGTTTCGTGGGATGAATCCATGTTGTACTATATATGCCTAGTTCGAGAAGTAGTTGAAGCCATAATGCAGGACGTGGTATATATTGTTCTGATGGAGCCCGATTGACGGTTATTCCGTAGTTCTCTTCAAGTGTTTAGTTGTTCGTCCATTCGTTGTCTTTTTTTCGTTCAGTCACTCCTTATTCATCCCATTCACTCGCTCATTTAGCACCAATGCGTCCATTCTTTTTCATCGCCGCCCTTTTTGGCGTAGCTTCTTGTCATCCCACATTTAGACTTGCCAGGCGCAGTCTCACCCCAGAAGGGTTCACCAAGATTCACCCCGGAGGTATCGATGATGTTGTTGTTACCGAAGACAATACACTTAACAGCACGACCTTTGAAAACAGCACCAGCACCATTGCCCGACGGGACCCGGTTGGCGCCACTCTTCCTCTGAAGTTTGTCAACAACCATAACGGCAACGCAGTCAATGCCTACATTTCTGGGCTAGACTCCAATGGCGCTGTGGTCTTTGTTGCTGCTGACGGGTCGTTGATCTATCCCTCTTCGGGTGGCTCAACAGTCCCTGTGCAAATCACCGATAACATTGCCATCCCCATCACTTCGGCTGGCGAGACGCTTGAATTCACTCTCCCCATTGAAATGAGCTCCGGACGCATCTACTTTTCCGAAGGCGAGTTGTCATTCTACATGGTCAACATTGGTGTCGGGGACGGCTTGGTCCAACCATCCGTCACCAACCTGCAAGATGCAAGCGCTGGTCTCAACTGGGGCTTTGTTGAATTCACCTACACCGGCGGAGTCTTATATGCCAACATCAGCTACGTTGACTTTGTGGGCATGATCCTTGGCATGTTCCTCTCAGTCTCAGGCGGCAGCAGCACTCAGAGCGCGGCAGGGCTCCAGGCCGATAGTGTCGCCAACATCTGTAACGCACTGGTGACCCAGAAGGATGCTGATGGGTTTCCCTGGAGCTCCATGTGCCTTGCCAACTCTGCGGGAACACCCATCCGAGTCTTGTCGCCCGGAAACTTCCACGAGCTGAATGCCGATGCCTTTGCAAGCTACTGGACCAGCTACGTCGACCAGGTCTGGAGCCAGTACACCACCACACCCTTGACGATCAACACGCAGATGGATTCTGGAGACGTCAGCTGCCAGGTTTCGGGCGACGAACTAGTCTGCAACGGCGACAACCGGGGCTACGCAAAGCCCGCTGCCAACGACATCTGGGGCTGCAACACGGGACCGTTTGCGATTCTCGACGGCGATAATGCCATCCACAAGGCGGTGGTGCCGCGTCTCTGCGCTGCGTTTGTCCGCTCCACGCTGCAGCTCGACGGAGGCAATGTGCAGCCTAGCCTGGGAAGCGATTCGTACTACACGGTCGACCCTACCAACCACTACAGCCGCGTCATTCACGAGTACGAGGTTGACGGCAGAGGATATGCGTTCCCGTATGATGATGTTAACCCGGACGACAACGAGAACGCGTCGGGCACTGTTTCGTCAGCAAATGTTGACAGCTTGACCATTTATGTCGGTGCTCCACCATCAGCATAAAGCCATTTTACCCCAGTATCTTGGATACCTCGGGAACCAAGTATAAACTTTGTACATTATCTTTGTATCATATGGATATTTGACTTCGTTGTTTATCCACTTGTGTGACTTGACCTGCTGCTGTTCTCAACCTCATAGAAGATATGAGATGTGCGAAAATGAATGTCTATCTCAGCTTTGCCGGAGCTTTCAAAATTCTAAGCCCTCATACTTTCTGGATCGGTCCTTGGAGTCTTTTGAACTGGAAACCTCCTTTCTACTAGAGCGAACGCTATTAAGAGCTACCATGCCATTCGGCGAGGTTGAGGCTGACACTGAGAATAAATAGATCCTACCCTGTAGTGATTCAATTTTAGACGCATTGAATGGCGAATGAAATGTGTTCTTGATTTGACATTGAAAATATTGGTATATACACAGCCGCTGAACAAATGAGCAAATATGTTTTGAACGCCTTTCTAATGATCATAATTTCGTCTTGACTTGCTTCCAATTCCACCCCAGAATCAAGTTTCCTGCCGCGCATTATAACGCCATGTCATGCCCCAGGACACAAATCCGTGATTCAGTGCAAATATTCATGCTTTGCCTGATAATCCTTGCCCAATAATGGCCTTATGACCCCTCCTTGAGTGAATTAGAGAGCTGCAGTGGCCTCAGCGCGCTTCTTGGCGAGACCTCCCAGCTTCTCAGCGGCGGCGCCCAGGGCGCGGGGGTCAGCGCCTTGGATCATGGCTTGGCCGTTGACGGCGACCTGCTTGCCTTCCTTGAAGAAGAGGAAAGTGGGCATGGCGGTGATTTGGTAGGTGCGCGCGACGTCCTGGACGTGGTCGACGTTGACCTTTGCAAAGGCCAGCGTGTTGGGGACGCTGTGCTTGTCGGCGAGCGTCTCGAAGACGGGCGTGATGACCTTGCAGGGCGGGCACCAGTCGGCGTAGAAGTCGATGGCGACGTAGGTGTTGGAGTCGAACAGCTCCTGCAGGTTGGCGGTAGAGGTAATGTGATGGACCATTGTGATGGATTTGTGGTGTGTTGATATAGCTTGTGGTTGGTTTAACACTGGGTTGTTGCTGGAGCTTTTAGACTTCTAAAGCAAGGATGTTGTGGAGAAAGATGTGAGTTCCTAGAAGTCGTTGAAGACGTGTACTTTAATAAGAGATCTATGCCGTCTACGATCTCTTTCTCTCCTCTCGATAGATTCTGCTAGAAGCCGACGGAGCAGCTTGCAAATGCAAACCCGGACATCACGTGGCATTTTTGCGCTATTTTCCCCCTCTCTTTCACCATTTGGAAATGCTTTGCTAAGAGCCACGGCGATGACGAGAGATGACCAAGATCAGGTAAGCTGCGCCACATGGCCCTGTGGCGGTGCTTGAATGCATAGAGTTTCGTTGCTGCCGTTACCCCGTCTTGCCCGTTACCTAATTGTGCCTCCACAGTTACCAAGCATCCAAGGCTGTGTAGCGGGGGTAGTATCCGGTTACATACGTAGTAGTATTACTATAGTAGTAATAACAACTACTAAGCCCTTCGCATGGGTGATAGAGGCGGAGGGTGGTATATTTGTAAAGGCCGTTGCAAAGACCCGGTTGGTCAAATAGTCGAGCAACCGTGGCTGGGAAATTCTGGTCCATCTGAATCTCGTCTGCGGCTAAAATCGGCTAGACGAAGCCTCGGCCCATGTTCATCTCGGGCGTCCCAGACGGCTTCCTTGGCACCTTGGGCGGTTCCAGCACGTGCCTGCTAGCGGGTTAAGGAGTGGAGTTGGCAATTGAATCAGTATGCCTGAGAATGAGAGCAAAGGGAAGTGCGCCGAACGGTGAACCGGAACGTGGGTAGATAGTTCAGTGCTCGTGCACGCGGGAGCTCGTGTGGATGGAGTCTATGTAATCAATGAATGTAGTCTCTAATCAGTGAATGGAGTCTGCAGCGAAATAGTCCGAGTTGCATCACATTCGCTTGTTGGTGGATCGCATCTAGAGCTTTCGCAAGCTAGTCCCCAGATCCGCGGTGATCGGCTCTGTCATCCGCGCAACCCGAGCAGGCGATCTGTGGGCAGCAACTCCATCACGATAGTTACGTCCGTGGTTGCTTGAGAATTTCCCCTCTTGCAAATGGGTACGGCCCATCACTTAATTCGGTGGGACAACGGGCTGGATGGCCCTCTCGAGCTTGTAAAATGGGCCAGGAAGGCCGGATGTTACAGTCCGGGCATCCCTCTGGACAAAGCCAACCACTTACGATGTCGGTCCGCCCGACTCGAACCAGAGATTGGATTTGACTCCGCCGATAGTGTGAGGTGGTCACTGATGACACCCTCAACGTGTCGAGTGCATCACCAAAGGGGGAAAGCGCAATGTAAATGCAAGGAGTCGAGTTCTCGACCACGCGTCGTGGACTCATGGACCACCACCTGTACGTAGTAGACGCAAAGATTAACCTTCTGGAGTCTGTCTCAGTTGGATCACTCCCAACAGCACGACTTCTAGGCCAAGCCACCGGCGTTGATTCGGTCACGGGGTGGCGGCTTCGTTCCAGAGAGCTGGTGCCCGTTAGGTCTGGCAAGCTAAACGGCGTCTCGGCATTGCCATCCAAAACAGTCAGAGCCGCGAAAAGAATTTTCCCTTGGAAGAAGTGTGGTTCGGCTACGGTTCTGGTACCGGTGGACTAAGCTGGATTCGCGATGGCAAACCTGAGACTTATAAAAGCCACGTTCTGTCGATGTGGTGGTGGGTGGGTTGTGGGCATTGGTTAATGTGGTTCCTGAAGCCCAGCCAACCTGCAGCGGAACATCGAGACCATTTGCTTTTTTCTTCCGCGATGAAGAGCCGATAGCGACATGGTGCGTATCGGCGCCGCGTGGGAACAGGGAAGGGGACGTCGATGGATGGATGGGAGGGGCAGAGAGAGGGGCCAGGCAGGGGCAAACTCCGACCGGTATCGCATATCCGACGTCCCAGGATGATCCTCGCATGGGTGGCTCGGGGCACGACGGAGGAAAAGAGAAAGACAGGAGAATTTTGTGGGTTCATGGTGCCTCTTCGTTCACAATGGCAAGGGGGTAACTGATTATCGGGACCGACCTGGGAATTCCACGGAGTATTCTACGGAGATAACCTGGGGGGCTAGGTAGCTATTGGGAGCCTGGATCGTGGGAGAGACGATAGCAGGGCGGAGAATGGACACAAGCAGATGGCGGATGGCGTTTTGGCGTCATGAGAAGCGCCGAGACGAGAGCCGATACTGGTGGCAAAGCTGCGTTTGCTGCTAACTGCTAACTGCTATTCGTAATTGTTCATAAATTATGCGTACGTACGTACAGCCTATTGATACCCTATTGGTAACCGGAGGCAGTTCCTGGACACCCACCCACGCGACCCACCACCGTCGAGGTTCCATACGACTGGGAGCAGAAGGCAAAAGCAGTCACACGTGCTGTGATAGGTACGTGAGGTGCTGTGACAATTCACAGTCCGTAGGCATAGTACACTATGCCGTTGCAGGCCTATGCATGAAGGACGAAGGCCGACGGTGCAACTTGTAACCCCCGGTCCGTTTTCTCCGTTACCAATCGGCTTCCCTCACGACGCGCCATGACGCTATCGAGCCACGTTTTCGAAGAATATTCTCCAGTGGCCAGCATCTTTCAGCCCCCAGTAGTGATGGACTAGCTGGTGGAGCTCACCGGACAATGGACAATTATGCATCACTGCTATCATCCCTAGTCCAGGTTGCTTGTTGCGTGGTACGTGCTGTGAATGGTGAATCTGCCATGTCCAGACGCGCACGCCACAAGGCCCCCCTCCCTGACTGCCAATGGCGAATTCCAACAGCTCAGGGCGTCGGACAGGGTGTCAAGGCCTCGGACTGGCGCAATCAGCAATCAATCACATCCTTCTCGTCCCGTCCCTTGTCTCACGATGCATTCCTGGTGTGTGTGTGTGTGTGTGTGTGTGTGTGTGTGCCTCTACCTGGAACGAACACTGGTCGGCATGTTCCGCCTCCGACCTTGACAGCCAAGACAGCCTAGGTACTTGAGAGGCCCTGGCAGGGCTCTAAGGTTCCAAACTTCGAATGCCATGTCACACCAATAGCTGACGTTATATCCATTATGCATCCTCTCTTCCTTGGTCGATATGATAAAATAAATGCCCGCAGTATGAGATGGCTGGGATAAACTGCGGAGGTATGCAAGTATGTCCATCTTGCCATCCTCCGAGGCAACCCTTCAGCTGGGCCATACCGGATGCACTCTCCGTACAAGGGCCGGCTGTGGCGTGGTCTCCCACGCTTCGCTTCCCTGCAGCGAAGATTCGACTTGCCACCCGTTCGCCTCTCTGGTACGTCTTTGCAGCTACTGCTTGGGGGCTGGTGTGGAGTGCCATGCCGTGGACGGGTCCCTGAATGCTGAATCCGGAATGGGGTTCGTCGAAGGGGTCTTCTGGATGGCCGGCCTTTCTCATGGGGGGCACCTCGGAGCACTTCGACTGACTCGGCATCCCCCTGGGCCGACATGGGCATGGGCTGACTCGAGGCGAAGAGGGTCTGCCCCACGCAAGTGCCACGCCCCCTATCTATGCAACGGGGATGGCGCCGTCATGGATCATCAAGGTGACATGGGTTTGAGCTTGGGATTTGCCTGAACGGTCCCGGTCTTGGCCTAGACAAACTGGAATCCTGGAGGTAGCTTTCTGGGCTGCCAAGAGGCCTAAGACGCCCCAGAGGCCTGAGATGTGTCACAGTAAAGCCGGAAACTTGACACTAGAATGGAAGGTCGCTGCGGCACTAACGAGCCGTAAAACCAATACTTTGGGTTCCCCCTGAGCATCGCAAGTTCCTGGTCAAAGAGTGAATTAATTCGAGAATTGTACCGCTGAGCCTACTCTTGGCTGCGGGTCTTGTTGGAGAAGAGGTCCTTGCGCCGGCCGTCATTCCATCCACATCAACATCCACATCATCCACTCTCTTTGGAGTCGCTCAATCGCAAGGCCCTGGGCCTTGGTCTGGGTCATTGTCTTGGTCATGCGTCCCAAATAAAGGCAATGCCCGCAATCCGACCTGCCCCCCCATCCCCACGATCTCCTCTTCTCCGCTCTCTTGTCTGTTTTTGCTTTTGCTTTATGTCGTTTCCCATCTGAGAGCCCCAAGGAAGAATTCCCCGAATCGAAAGACGATGCGCGAGAGCCGCTCTGGCGCGCACATCATTTCCTTGCTCGGCTTCGCCTTCTGCGACGCCACCGACGACGACACCCGTGGCCCGATGCTGACGATCCCCCGCCATTAAAAAAACAATCGAGGGCCATTGAGGAGAATCTCGAGACGTTACATCGACAACGAGCATTCGAGTCGTGTGAATCGACACTTCGACCCCCACTAGCTCATCATGTCGGCCTTCATAGCAGAGATATGGACCTGGTATGCGTTGACTTGGATGATTGTCATCGCCCGGACGTACGTTGTCTCCGCCCTTTGCCTCCCGGATCCCGACTGGCCTTATACTCACCCGCCACTAGAATCTCTCGATACATGCTGCTGGGCTCCATAAAGAAGCTGCAAATCGAGGATTACCTCATGTTTATTGCCATGGTCCGTTTACACGACTCACATCGACGTCCCGCCGTCGCTTCACACCGGAGTCGTGTGCGCTAACACTCTCTGTAGCTGTCTGACACGATATTAATGATCGGCATGAACATCATCTCGCACACCAGCAGCAACCTCATCGACCCCGAGGACACCACCGAGCTCACGCCCGAAAACATTCAGGAACGCATTCTCGGCTCGAAATGGGTTCTGGTTGTCGAACAGATGCAGTGCATCACCATCTGGACCACCAAGGCCTGCCTACTGCTCATGTACAACCGATTGACCATGAGTTTGAAGCAAAACTTGGCCGTCAAGGTTGTCGGAGCCTATGTTGCGTTCGGCTTCGTTCTGATGGAGATTCTTTACCTGGGCGTCTGGTGCCGACCCTTCAATCAGTATTGGGCGGTTCCTCCGGATAGTGGTATGTTGAGATTGAGATCAGCAACACTTGTACTCGAAAGCGTCTCTAACTCTTGGTTCACAGTGCAATGCTCCGCTGCCACCAATCACCTCATCACCAATGCCGTTCTCAACATCTCCTCCGATATTATGATCATCCTGATCCCTATGCCGATTTTCCTCAAGTCCCAGTTGCCCACAAAGCGAAAGGCGGTGCTCATTGGTGTCTTCGCTTTGGGTGCCTTTACGGTACGTCTGCAGTGGTGAAACGGGAAAAGTGACATGACTGACAATTCTCGCCTAATAGATTCTCTCTGCGATTCTGAACAAGTTCTACAGTTTCAACGAACCTTTCGGCTCCAACTGGACATTCTGGTACATTCGAGAGTCGTCCACCGCCCTGATCACGGCCAACCTCCCCTACATCTGGACGCTGCTCCGCAGAATATTCAACCTCAAGTCTTTTGCCGGATACTCCAACAAGCGCTCGACCAACCCTTCAACCCGCTTCCAATCCAACTTCAGCCACGGCCCCCGATCTGCCGTGCGAAATGGCGACACGACGATACATCGCCTGGACAGCGAGGAACAGATCAACACGACGTACTCGATGCCGCTGAAGATTTACCAGCGCCACGAGGTCGAGATCAAGACAGAGGATGCGACCCCCCACGACCGTCGTTCTCCGCCGGGCTGCATCCCCAGCGAGCTTGTCACACACAAGGACACAAGTTTACACAGCGGATCACGAGACGAGGAAACAGGCTCCGAGAGATCCGCTGCCGGTGTCGTCAAAGTGTTTCATGGAGTGTAGAGAGTTAGATGCCCGCGAGACGGGATAGGGCATCGGGGTTCTATTTCCTTGGCACGACACGGGACCGGCTTTAATGAATTGTTGTATAATACCCAGTCATGTGAATAGATTTGTAATGTATAGCCTCAAAAGCTTAAATAGTAACGCATCTAGCGGTGGCCGCTAATAGTGCGATGAAGAGACGCAATTTGGATCATTTTGCTTGTATTTGATGAGCTTGGTGAAATAGTGACCACTCATGCTGACATGTCTATATTACTTCTCTAATATGTATCATCTAACGTAAATAGGATTAATAATAACGGCCATGCTGACGTGCTTTCGAAATTGCACTGTCAGCCGGCACAGTAGGGGCTCTTCTTTCGAATCCACTCGCCATATCGCCATAGGACCATTGGAACCACCAGGCACAATACCATGGCCGTTCCTGCCAGCACTGCATTCCCCCAGGCGATGCCGAGCGCCTCATACATGTCTGGGGCGAAGAGCGGGAAGCTGAAGCCTGCCATGGTGCGCACGAAAGCTGCGGCTCCCGTGGCGCTGGCTGCGTATCGCTCATATGAGTCGACAATGTACGTCTGGGCACACTGGAATGACAGGATTAGGCCCGCGGCAAAGATCCCTGCGCCCACGTTGGGGATCATCCAGTGGAGTTGCAGATGGGCTGACACGCCGTATAGCACCAGTCCGGCTGGTGTGATGAGCGCAGTGGGAAACATCAACGGGACCCTGAACTCGGGTCGTCCAGGGTGAGAGTACCGCAACTTGAGGGACTTGTAGACCTGGAAAGAGATTAGTCCGTGGGAAGTTCCCTGCATGGTGTTGTGTAGGTGGGGGTACCTTATCTATCATGGGCCCAGACACCTGGAGTCCAAGCACAAATCCAGCACCAAGTGATAGATAATTGAGACTTGCCCGTCCAGGTTCTTGATCATACTGCTCCTCCCAAACAAGTGGAAAAGAAGCTAGGCTAAGAGAAGAAATGAATTAACACATGGTGGCGGATAAGGGGTTTGAAGGTTTGCTTACACTAGATACATCAGTCCGTACAGATACGCCCGATACAGGGCAGTGATTTGAATGGCGGGCTGTGTGAACAGCATGATGAAAGGCCGCATCAGGTTCTTTCTCAACGATTGGACAAAAGTTTGGTCCGGTCGCTCATATTCTGTATGCAAAGCGTTGTTTCCCGTCTCCTTTCGAAGCTTCTTGGCTTTGGCCTTGAGAATTTTGGGCGGATACGTCTCGTTAACGAAGAGAAACGCGAGGACTTGGACGACAGCGTCGAGTGCCGAGACGATCCAGAAGATCCACCGCCAGTTCATGTATTGGGTCAGATATCCTCCGGCTGCCTGCCATTAGCACGCAATTCAACTCAACGATGGAGGGGTGGCATACCGATAGGTCCGACAGCAGGACCAAGGAAAGGAGCAAGACTATAGATGGCCGTGGCTGTTCCACGTTCTTCGGCTCTCCAGCAGTCACTCAAGACACCTCCTCCAAGCTAGGATCGAGCGTGTTAGCGAGGTTAACATGCGTCAGTGGAAAGCTGTGTGTATCTTACCGCTTGCGGGGCACTACCTCCCAGGCCGCTCAAGAACCGGAACAACAAGATCTGTTGCTTATTCTGAGCAAAGCCACAGACGGTGTTGAAGATAAGGTAAATCATGTTGGCTGACTGAAGCACGACCACTCGTCCATACATCTCTGACAGTGGTGCCAGGATAAATGGCCCGACGGCGTATGCGAGAAGGAATATAGACATGATGAGATATGTTTCAAAGTCTGATGCGATGTTGAACTCATCCGCTAGGTCGGGTAGGGCTGGTGCGAGCATGGTGGACGAGACGGGAGAGATAAAGGTGAAGCAAGAGACGAGTATCGTGGATACCCACTTCTTGTTGCGACTCCAATTGTGTGGATTCATAGGATCGTCTTCGCCGTCCCAGGTCACCTTGTAGAACGAGAGTGTCAGTCTTGATAAGGGGCGAGTGTATAGAGTATGGACCTACCAAGTTTGGGTCTCTTTCCGTCACCCCGAGTAGAGGATCTGGATCCGAGCTCTCCAAGTCCTGATTAGAGTCGAAGGAATTTTGATCTCGCCTGTTTTCAGGGGTCTCGATAAGCGAAGGTAAGGGTGTGGCACGCTGTAGAGGAGTACTGCCGAGAGGGTCATCATCAGGCCCAATGAGCCATGGATACTGATGCCGAGACTTGTCGTAGTTCGAAAGCGGGTCGAGCATTGGGCTCCAGCTCCGCCAGAGGGACGACCTGGAGGTTGCGCGAGAGAGGGCTGGGGCCTTGACCATGCTGCTGATGTGAAGTGTAACGAAAGGTTTCACGTCTTGGTGGGAAACGATTGAGTAACCAAGAGGTGAGAGATTTAAAAACAGTGTGATTCTAACGAGCGAATGTACGATACTAGCAACTGGAATCGAAAAAAATTGAACGGATCGCCAGGGTTTCATTTATCTCTTGCCCAGTGGACCCTCGGATGAGACTGATGACGGCAGTTTGCCTCCATCCAGTTGGCTGAGGTTTCCAAGATTCTAAAGACAGAGAGGCGCACGCGAGTTTCAAGAACGGCACGATGACCCCCCTTGCAGGAGACCACATCATCTATCAACCGCAGGTAGTGGCAGTACCCTGCACCGCCCTATGCCCCATATGTGGTATCATTCTGCCATTCAAGTGACAAGAGCCTCGAAACAATGGCAGAGGAGTGGGACGCGACGCCGGCACGTGGGTAGGAATCAGAGGATCCGAGTTTAAATCGCCAAGATCGCCCCGTTCCTTGTCCGGAGAGTCACTTACTGCACCTCATTCGCAGACGGCTGGATTAAACCGGGGGAGAATTCGTCAGGAGGGTGGCTGAGGCCGCTCGCCTAAGCCCCATTAATCGCAAGCTCGCCAAGCATTGCTCGTAAATCGGCATCGCCAAGAGTCATGGACACAATTAAGATTTTGATGCGGGTTGACACCGGAGAGTTTGGTTTATCTCGACCCACTTCAGCCGTCTCATGTTTTAAAAAAGAACACTTTTGTGTCGCGTGTGCGGTATTGATTGGCCGTGTCCTGTACGTATCGTCGGTTAGGATAAGCTCATTGCCAAGCATTTCGTAAGTGGCTCCGACCCCATGTATTCTAAAACCCACATTTGCCCTTACTGCGGAATGTCAAGGGCATCGAGTATTAGAGCCAGGTTTTGCCCAGCCCACAGCCCTCTGACTCTTGGCAAGAGCAAGAAAAAGGGACTGATCGTCATAGCCAAGTCCCGCAGCGTGGTGATCGCCATTACGTGGCCTGAGGCCATTTCTAGCTCTAACAGACTGTCGCGTGACGCATGCCGGACGACTGGAGCAGTTCCAATGGATCCGAGAGGACGTAGAAGAAGTCTAGCATACGACACATTGCTATTCTTGTATAGTTAAGCCCTGTCCGCGTACAGCGCCCCTTCTTGGCAGCTGGCGGAGGTGAGAGAGGCTGAGTTTCCGAAGTGTGACTGTGTGAGCGTCGAGCTACTATCACCGCTTCCATGGCGTTGGAATGTTGTAGTGAGGAGAAAGGCTGCGGATATGGAGGTAGTAGGACATGACGCGATATCATTGCTCAAAATAGGACTCTGGATTGTGTTTCAGAAGTCTGGATTTCGTAGATAAATTGACTCCTTTTGCCCCGAATCTATCCCGTCGAACTCCGAACTATCAACACAACATTCGCTTTTAGATTCGTCTTCTGTAGGAGACACTGCATTCGCTACACAGCTTCACAAAACCTTTCTTTACACACAATCGTTTAAGACTCAACTTCTACCTTCGCTTTAGAGTTTGAATCTTCGACATGGGCCGACGCACTGAGTCAGACGCTATGCGGATTCTGGTCTGCCCTTCTGGCTTTAAGGGCAGCCTTCAACCAGAAACAGCCGCAGACTGTATTGAGGCTGGCATTCTAGCCGTTGAGCCTCGTGCTATAGTCCGCAAGGTGCCCCTCGTCGATGGCGGCGAGGGCTTCACCCACGCTCTTGTTGCGTCAACACAGGGCACGATTCACCATGTTCCCGTTATGGGCCCGGTAGGCGAGCCAATCATGTCGTTCTTTGGTATCCTTGGTCGTACCCCGGGAGAGCCTTGCACGGCTGTCATTGAGATGGCGGCCGCTGCGGGACTTAGCTTAGTGCCTTCCGACAAGCGCGACCCCGGCGCTACGACGACCTTTGGCGTGGGCGAGCTCATCCTCGCCGCTCTGGATGCTGGAGCGAGTCGTATGTTAATTGGATGTGGTGATTCTGGGACATGTGACGCTGGGGCTGGCATGCTTCAAGCGTTGGGTGCTCGACTTCTTGATGCAGATGGAGTGTCCCTTCCAACGGCTAAGGGGGGCAACTCTCTCCTCAATCTCGCATCCATCGACTTGTCTGGCGTTGATCTTCGAGTCAAGGAGACTGATATCGATGTCGCTGTGAATTGGCACAACGTCCTCTGCGGGCCAGGCGGTGTCGCCAACATCTTCGGCCCGCAAAAGGGAGCCACACCGGAGCAGACACAGCTGCTCTCTAGCGCTATGGAGACATTTGCAGAGATTTCCAGCCGGATGCTCTGTGACAACGGTGTCCGGCTTAATCCTGGAGGTGGTGCGTCCGGAGGTCTTGGAACAGGCCTTCGCTTGGTCGGCGCACGACTCCGACCGAGGTACGAGATTGTAATGCAGTACGTCAACCTACGGGGAATATTCGAGGACTGCGATCTGGTATTGACGGCCGAGGGGGGCATCGACGACCAGACGCCCCGGGGCAAGATCCCTGCCGAAGTGGCGAGGCTGGCCAAGAAGCACAACCTCCCCGTGATTGCAATCGCAGGGACGATTGGCCGCGGGGCGAGGGTCAACTACGACATTGGTATCGACGCATTCACATGCATCATCCAGCGCCCTATGACGCTTGACGACGCTGTCACTGAGGCTGAGAAGCTGACTCGAGAGAGCGCCGAGTCTGTCATGAGGATGGTGGAAGTGGGACGGATGCTTGGAAAGAGTCATTAATGAGCTATGTTGTTGGGAAGGATTTTTGTACGCATGAGACATGACTAGTTGATTCTTTTATTCCTTTGTCACTCCTATCGATAGAAAGAAACCGAGATCTTGAATAGTTGTAGTTGTTCCAGGATTCACACCTAAATAATGTGTGATAACTTAATAGATGTCCCCTTCCCCCCCTAAAATGTAGAAATCCCATAACGTAATCAATTCAGGCTCACGGAGGGAGCTCTTTCCCGTGTGTGCAACTATCTTGCCCTTGTGAATCGTAACACGTGGGAAACTAATATATACTAGCTTATCGTTCGTCCCAAAATGGAAATTTGGCTCTTTTCGTGGGGAGCTGTCACAAATATGGAGCATCCACCAGGCCACTCTAGACTTTCTCGTCTGGAAATGGTCATCCCCACAGCAAAAAAACGCGGGGAAGCTGGGTTGGGACACGGGTAAAGCAGACCGTTGCAAAAATAGGCTGAGCTCGGTAGGCATTGCATGATACTGATTAAGATGCGAAACACGACGTGTCGTTTGGAGATGGGAGAGTCTTTTCTTTGTTCGTTGCTAGGCATATCTGGTTGGCTCGGTCATGCCGACAATATCGGATGCACTGGCGACAACATGCTTCAGCTCGTTGAAGTATAATTTGGTACTTAACAATTCGTCGCCTCTCATCAATGCAATCAGTTCGGGTCGTGGGAGAACATGAATGCAGCCATATAAAATATTTGATACAGCTGTTGTGCCAGGTTGAATGCATAGTAGCTCAATGCTGTCTAATTTACCTTCACCACTCTGGCCGGTTATTGCTTTTCCGGGCAGCTTCGTAGGTGTCCACGTGGGTTCGTACCGGCAGCCTGGCCCTGGGAAGCGGGGAAAGGGGCAGCATGCTTCAGAGGCGGAAGTCGTTTTCCTTTAGCGGTCTTCGATTGACTACGGATGTTGCCGGGTGCATTCAGCCAGCTTATGCAGGCACATCTGCTCCTAGCCATTTGCTGAATGTCGTTTCCTGTGATTTGACAGGATAAGTTGCTGGATCGAGGTCTAGACCCTCCTGCAAGATAGATGGCTGAGGGTCGTGATGGGAGGCTGGCTATGCTTTCATATTCCAGTTCGCGCGGGCGATGCCAAGACGGGGTTTGAATCATACCACAATATGGCAAAATTGATCTTTTCAAGCCTAGTTTCAGCATCATACTGCATTGTTTGGATTTCAGCGGGCTCGGTAACTGCCGCTGCATATCAGGATGGACCTGGGTCTGGAACCATCCGTATCTTAGCGCCATGCTCGACCAGCTCTCTGTCCAAGCTCGTCAGCTCTGTGACCACCCAAGTCTCGCGACCGAGTCAGTTTGACTCACATTCTCCACCCTTCCCATGCCTGTCTCTTGGGATCTAGTAGATCCACTAGACCCTGTCTTCCGGGGTAACATATTCCACCTTCTCCACTTCCCAGAACCTGGACTCCCTGATGCCAGCATCTCACTTCATCCCTCTCACGCAGGGCAAAGGTTCATAAGAGGCGAGGGACGCGCTCTATTCGAGTATTCTCTTCTCGTTTCACCATCGCAAATACGTCGAGGCCCACACAAACAATCGACAAACTGCACTCAGCCACCATGTCCGACAAGGACCTGCAAACCGCCCACCTCGAGGCCGGTGGGATGGAGAAAGAACACGAGAACACAGAAAAGGTCGTCCATGCGGATGGCACTATCGACTATCTCGATGCCAAAGCCGTGGGGGGTGACGTTGATGAGATGCCAGCGGGATACTTTCTGAGCGCCAAGTTCATCGGTACAGTTACTGTATGTGTGTCGGGCATCAAAAGTTCATCATCCAAAGACAGACTCTAACCCTTTCATCTCTAGGCTCAATGTCTTGGAAGCATCTGCGCCTATCTGGGCTGGGTCTTGCCAGCAAACACTCTGTTTGTAACCTGTCAAAGTATGGCTCTGGTATACCTCCTAACTGTGTCTTAGAGCTCTCATCAACCAAGATATCGGACCTTCGGAAAATATCAACTGGGTGGCGACGATGTGGACCATGGGAAGCTCGATTGGATTCCTGCTATTCGGTCGTCTCTCCGACATGTACGGCCGAAAATATATGGTTCTTGGATGCACAATCCTTGGCCTCATCGGCTGCATCATCGGCTCATGCGCCCAGAGCGTCGAGATGCTCATCGCCGCGAATGTTTGCAACGGAGTCGCCGCCGCCGGCCAACTCTCGTTCGGTATTGTGCTGGGTGAGCTTGTCCCGAACAAGTGGAGAGGCCCAGTTACGAGTCTTGTGTTCCTCTCATCGCTGCCCTTTGCCGTTTTTGGACCCGTCATTGCTCGAGCTTTCTTCGAAAATACGTCCTCTCGGTGGCGTTGGAGTTATTTCCTTGGTGTCATCCTTGGAGCCCTCTCTCTCGTTCTGTACTTTTTCTTCTACCACCCTCCGGAGTACAAGCAGCTTCATGTCAACGGAAAGAGCAAGTGGCAGATGACCAAGGACCTTGATTTTATTGGCATCGTGTTGTATATCTCTGGTTGCGTGCTTTTCCTCATTGGTCTCTCATGGGGAGGAACGCAATATCCCTGGGACAGCGCCCAGACCCTGTGCACTCTCCTCATTGGAGTGGCACTACTTGGCTTGTTTGTGGTCTACGGTATGTACAATTGGTTTGAAACGGGGTACAGTTGCTAACTACTATATAGAGGGCTTCCTATGCAAGACTCAACCGTTGATGCCACCTCGCATGTTCAAGAATATCGGATTCGTGGCAATCACCACCATTGCTACACTTGGCTCAATGGTCTACTACTCCCTTACGATTCTCTGGCCGACAATCATTAGCACTGTGTATACAACCGATGTGACAGAAGTTGGCTGGCAGAGCTCTGTCGTAGGTGGTGGCATCCTCCTTGGCCAGACTATCGCAGGAATTTGCATCTCCTACGTCCCCAAAGTCAAATACCAGTGTGTCATTGCATCAGGCCTCGCCTTTGCCTTCATGACATCCTTGACAACGATATCTGCCGATCGTTGGGCTGCCACCATCGCTCTTGGCGTTCTCACTTGTACTGCCATTGGCTTCGTCGAAAATATCTCCTTCCCGGGTGTCACCTTGATCTGGGAGCCCCAAGACATTGGTCTCGCAACCGGTGTGCTGGGTTCTATTCGCGGCTTTGGTGGAGCCATTGCCCAGGCACTGTATGTCTCAGTGTTGAACAATGAGTTGGCCAAGAAGATCCCAGCAAATGTCATCCCTGCTGCCACCGACGCCGGCCTCCCAGAGTCATCGATAAGTGATCTGTTGGCAGGAACAGCGACTGGTGACTTCTCTGCGGTCCCAGGGATCACGGATGCTATAATCAGCAGCGTGGCCGCTGCCATGAAGGATGCTTATATCGGGTCTTTCAAGATTGTTTTTTACACAACGATTCCATTCTCTTTCATCTTATTTAGCATGGCATTTTTGGTCCCGAATATGGAGAAGTTCTTGGGAAACAACGTTGCCAAGAAGCTTCAGAAATAGGCCCTCTCTGTTAATAATACTGGTCTCGCCTCATAGGGCTTGACAACAGCTTTTTCTGCCTAATATTTGACCCACCTTTATGTTGTGCTATTCGAAATTCACTAGGTATGCCTTTTCGTGTTCGATTCTCAAACTGTAACAGTAGCTCCTACTCTGTCTCCTTTTACTTGAATGCGCAATTTCAGAACCTCACCTGATGCGGCAGGTGTTCGCCATCAGTTATTAAAAACTCATCTTCCCTTGCATGTAATCCAGTCGTATCCCTATACCTCAGAGTTGTGACCGTCCAAATCTAGGGACTGGGCTACGAGGTGTGGGTTGCACGGGACCTGTCTACCACTTTCGAATATCGCAATTGAAGGTTTGGTGAAGAGATCAGGAAAGATGCGTATAACTATTCTCCAGTGACGAAAGAAAACAAATACCAAAACTATATTACACGTCCCGTAGATTGTGCTAATGTATGAAAAAACGCTGCCACCCACATGAAATTCATATCCTTTCTACTCCTTCTTCACCTTCGCCTTACCCTTCTTCGGAACCCTCACTAGCCAATACAACCCCAGAGCTCCAAACACGTTGAAGATGATGTATGCGAAAAGGATGCCAAAATTACGCCAACGCTCGGCATAGTCAGACTGAACACTAGCAAGGAAAACATTTGTATCTCCGATTGAGCAGAAAGTGCAGGTACTGTTGTTATCAGGTTCTGTCAAGTAACCACCTGCAGCCTCGATGTAAAGGCCCAGGTATTCCTGACAGGTCTGTCCCGCGGGTGGAGGAAAGCTGACGAACTCGTTCGCCGCACAAACGACGTTTGTGTTCGCTATTCCCGTCGAGAGCATGGCCGAGACCAAATACGTGAATGGGCTCACGCGGTACATGAAGATCCAGAAGTGTGGCATACTATCCGGTGTCGCGAGAACGCCACAGAAGATGAGGCAAAACATGAAAAGAATGTTCGCGATATTGCCGCCATTCTCAGCTGATTCACAGCCGGCGATGATGAAATCTGTGAAGGTGCATGTGAATAGCATGAAGGCCAGGATTAGCAAAAACATCAGGGCACCCCGTTCGGTAACTGCATCCGTTGGCTCTGCATTGCGATATAGCCCAATCGGATAGTACCAAGTGATGTAAATCAGAAGGGCCATCAGGGTGTTCCAAGGCAATTCCACGATAATTTGGCTTAAGATGAAGACCTTCCAGCTATACGTCTTTGAAGGACGCTCGCGCACCTCGTAAAGATCTCGCTGGATCACAAAGTATGGCATTGTCTGCTGAACCATTTGGCCAAAGACTGTGAGGACCTGGAAGATGGCGAACATCTGGTTTTGGAGACCTTGGATCGTGTTCGGGGCTTGGTAGAACACGAAGCCAACGAATAAGCCAATGATAAGACAAAGTGTAGTCTTCGAATAGATGTAAGATGGTGTGCGCCAGTATTGCTCGAAAACGCGACGAACAACGTTGAGCAACTGCACACTGAAGGGGGCCGCGAACTCATCAAAAGATGACGGATCTTCATCGAGAGGCCCTTTGTTTTCTGGGTGATCAGCAAGACGCTGAAGTTCCCTTTGACATTCGGCCGACTCTGGCGAGTCACGCCAAACTTGAGGCCAGTCTGTGTCAGTTGAAGACCCGGGAGCGGCTCCGATAACCTCCAACATCCACTCCGCAGGATTGTCGCCTTGCAAGCAAGGATGGGCGCCGTTCTTCTCAAAATAGTTGGTCATGCATTTGGAATTTTCGCCAATGTCACCATAATAAACGGTTTTGCCGCCGCTTGCAAGGAACAACAGCCGATCGAATCGCTGAAAAAGAATGGCCGACGGTTGATGAATCGTACATAGAATAGCCTGACCGTTGCGGGCTAGTTTCTCAAGCAGATCCAAGATTGCCCAGGAGGTTTGCGAGTCCAAACCAGATGTCGGTTCGTCAACAAATAACAGAACGGGTGGCTTTGCGGCCAGTTCGACACCAATTGTTAGGCGTTTGCGTTGCTCAACATTGAGGCCTTCGCCTAACACGCCAATAACCGCTTCTGAATAGTCCTGCATGTCGAGCATTTTGATCACTTCGTCAACATAGGCTATCTTTTCTTTGTGGGAGATGTGCCCTGGCTGACGCATGATTGCTGAGAAATTGAGCGCCTCTCGGACTGTTGTTGTGGACAAGTGCAGATCTTGTTGTTGAACATAACCGGTTTTTCGTTGGAAAGAAGTATCGCGTAGTCTACCGTCGACGAGGATTTCGCCTGTAATCACACCCATACTCGTGCGGTCGGCCAGACAGTCAAGCAAGGTTGTTTTTCCGGCTCCAGACACTCCCTATCGTTGGTTGTTAGACTAGGTGGCTGTGTGTTTCTGGCAAAGAACGTACCATCAATGCGGTCATCGTGCCTGGTTTGACCCATCCAGCCACATTGTCGAGAATGCGGCGAGGTTCGCCCTTGATCTTGATGTCATAACACACGTTGTTCCAGTGGAAAACGCTGGTGGATTGTTGGATGTTGGCAACCTGGCCGCCGGAAAACCCGGGCTTCTCAGTTATGGCCAACCTGCCAGCAACTGCTTCGTTAGACTCGATATCGTTGTCCTCAAGTTTCTTGGACGAAGGTGCTTTGTGACCACGGCGGAAGACCAGCACTTCTCCCTTGGACTTTTTGGCGCTGACGATTTCAGCAAATCCCATGTAGGTTGCAAGGAAGAACAAGGTGAAACCTGGACCATTTTGTTAGTAGTGGGTTTCATCCGGCTTGCTCTGCTACTAACCGATAACAATGCCGACGTTCCTCCACTTATGTGCTTGATAGTACCGAAAGGATGAGCCAATATCTGGGATGCAAGTCAGCGGGGAGGAAGCTGCGGTTATGACGGCTAGACTCACATGCGTCACCGCTGACCATTAAATTTCCCTGAACCGAACCAACGGCTGAACACACACGATTGATTGCATCCACATTGGCGTATGCTGGTATAGCCGCACTCGGGATGAACTGTGTGCATAAGAACTCACGGCCATGGAATTCATTGACCATAAGGGACTCGAATGCATATGCCAGCGGGTTGACGTAATTGATCCAACGACACCAGCCCAACATGTAATCAATCGGGATAACAAACCCAGTGAAGGTGACCAAAGCAAGGATTAGGAGCGCAGCGGGAACCATGGCTTGTGACATGGTTCTAGAGGCAGAGGCAATTGTCCTGAAGATCATTGACATGCAGAGAGTTGTCAGAAAAGTGAGAAATAAGAAATAGAAGAAAGCCCCGGGCTCACGACGCAAGTTTGTGATGAAGTAGAGGGTGAGATTGTAGACGATGGCATTGAGAGTTTTGTAAGGGAGATCGCAAAGCATAGAAGCAACGGCCTCGGCTGACGGATGATACAGAGCATAGCGTTCGTGCTTTTCCACAATCGGGCGTTGAGCGTAAAGTGTCAGAATCTAGTTTCAAGTTAGCTCACGGCCGCCACTCTCGTGAATGGCTGTACTCGCCTCAAGCGCACTTGAGAAGGCGTTGGAAAGACAGGCCATGAATATCAAGGCGCCCCTTTGATAGAAGCTCCCTGTGGTCTGCTGAAGATTGTAGAACACACTTCCTACGATCAAGGCCATGACGGTGTTGCCAATAAGCATTGAAACAGTGAGTGTAGGGTCAGAAACAAATCTTCTAAGCCCTCTCCACATACACAGCTCAATTTGTTGTTTGTAACTCATAGTAAATGGGCTCTTCGCGCGCTGGGCCTTGGCTTGAGTTGCTCTCTTGATCGCCCTGAACGTCTCTGCGCTGGGTCCATTGATCGGATGTGCCGTCTTATACTCTTCGATCTCGCGTTGGAGGTCGACATACGCCGTGGACGCCTTCCAGGCAGCGGCAAATTCGTCCGGCGTTCGTGGTACGCGTCCCTCAAACCCTGGGCGAACAATTCGCTCTTGGGGGCTGGTCATCGAGGTGAGGAAGTCTGGGACGGTTTGTCGGTCGGGGCAATCGAAACCAAGTTTGGTGAAGTATTCCTTCGCGGCGGTAGTACAGCCGAAGAAAATCTGTCGGCCTTCGTACAGGACTAAGACCTTGTCAAAGACATCATACGCCGCTTGGGGGGCCTGATAGATCGAAACAAAAGCAGAGGTGTCGAACATCTCCGTTTGAAGGCGAAGGGTTTTGCAGAACTCTATCGCGTTTGCGGAATCAAGGCCGCGGGTGCTATTATCCCAGCATTGCAGCGGAGCGCCGCTCAACGAGGCTTCTGCGATGGTGACACGCTTACGTTCGCCGCCTGAGACGCCGCGGACATACTCATTGCCCACTCGGGTGTTGATGGTGTGGCTGATGCCGAACATGGCCATGACTACATCGCGAAGATGTGAAACAAAGGTTGCCTTGCTAATCCCCCCGGGGATATCGCGGGGAGCCCTTGCGCTGGCAGCAAAGGTGAGGGTGTCACCGACAGTTAGCTGAGGGAAGTGAACGTCGACTTCGGCCGTGTAGATGGCTTCTCCTCGATGCTGCGAATGCATTTCTTCTGCCGTGATTCCTAGGAAAAGAGACAACCCATTAGCCCAATCCTCAAACCAGATGCTCTAGTGCACAAATAATTAGCACTGATTCTATGGCATTCCAAGTCTTACCTTGATAGTTGAAGTACACATGTTCGTCGACATAAAGTCCGCTAGTTTCCCCTGCGATCGTCTTGAGGAACGTAGAACAGCCTGATCCAGGTGGCCCAAGGACCACCAGCATCTCTCCATTACGTACAAGGCCATCAAAGTCGCGCAGAATATCGATCCTCGTCTGTCCGTGTCCCAAAAGCTGCCGAGGAATCCCTGCTATCTCTAACCAAATGTTGGCGACGTTCTTCTGGTAGTCGGTAGACTGTCCGTATCCGAACACGTTGAGGTTCTGGTAGCAGACGCCAGTCTTGCGAGAGGATAATCCAGAATCGGCGAGGAGCTGCACAATGGACTTTGCCCAAGCGATGGCCCTGAAGTTCTCATTCTTGGGGTTGAGCGGGCTATCTTTGTCTGCGGTAAACGGGTTGCCTTCGATTGTAGAGTAGTGGCTTTGGTGTGTGTATTGGCGTGCCAGGTCTCGTACTATGCTGGAGCGCCGTTCATGCTCAGAGTCGACGTCAACTGCTCCACCGTCCGGTCCAACAGTCGTCGGTTTCTCTTTAGATGCCTCGTCTGCAGTCACGGAGCCGCCGGAATAGCTTGAACCAGCGGAGTCCCGGGCTGTGGAACCCACATTGCCAGTGGAGGAGTCTTCAATTACGGTTCCTGGTGGGTGGGTTTCATGACCCCTTGGTGTTTTAGTGACCGTAGCGTCGACTAGCTCGGCCATTGCGTGGAGAAAGGGCGCGTCTTATCAGCTTTAATTCAGCCCCAAGGAGTCCACGTGATCCAGAATATGGATATTTGAGTTACAAGATGTCCGAGTTCAACGAAATGTGCTGCAGCCAAGGCTTCATGCACGGGAAATATTCCCTCGAGATGAACTGGTGGTGTCAAGACCCGAACCAACAGAGTTGCCGTATATCGCGTGACAATCTGATGGTAGGTCCAGGGGACAGAACATCAGTAGAAAAGAGTCTCTTGATCGAATAATCACTACGGTAGCTACGAACAGAACTAGAGGATGTTATGGAGTATATGAGGGCACGACACAACGCATCAAAATCGGGGAATCGTGACATCTGGGAAAAGTCAGCGGCTAGACGGCCTTTTCCAACGGTCCGTCAAATCATGAAGCTCTGCCCGCAATCCCCGAGGCATTCCCTGATGGAGCGACTGGGTGGCGGGGCCTCGGGGAATGGGTCACGCCCGACTCTCCGGCCATGGAGGGTACGTCCTCCATCATGACATTCCCGTTCGGCAAGGGTTGTTGCACCCCGGCATAAACCATCCGCTAACCTTGTGGCCTTGTGCATGATTACCTGATCTCCAAGGCGCGATCTTAGAGGCTCTCCTGGGATAACCTTGAAGATCATCTGTGCGGGGGTCAGTCTTCTTCCAAGGCTTATGCCATTTATAAATCCGCTCTCAAAAAGAGACATGACCAAGTCTGGCCATCGATTATTACAACATGAACAACACAATGTCTCATGAGATGGATCAGTCCTTGCGAGGATCCACGAAGCCATCGTCACTTGAGGTGCGACAGCCGAAGAAAGCTGCGAGGATATTGGCATGTGTTCTCTGCCAACAACGGAAAAAGAAGTGCGATCGAAGCAGTCCATGTTCAAATTGCATCAAGGTAAGTCAAAAATACGCACCTACGGCATTCGGGCAAACACAGAAACTGACTTCGGCGTGACTGTAGCTGAAAGCCGTCTGCATCCCCAGCACACCCGCTCCTCCACGCAAGCGGCGGCGTCCAAACCAAGAGCTGCTTGAAAGACTAGCACGATGTGAGGCCCTACTGAGGCATTGCACATGCCTTCGAACACCTCTATCACAAGATACCCATTTTGAGAAATCCTCTGTGGCCTCATCCAACGACTCGCCTGAGGCGGAACATACGTCAAGTCCAACTACCGATGAGGCATCACCATCGTGATATCTACTTGCCTGGCTCGCGCGTGCGCGGGTTTCGATGCGCAATATGGCAGCCTGCATGTTTGCACATGCGCAGCTGATTTGATCCGCAATTCTTTATTTATTTTCGGGTTCGTACGCGGTCCAGATGCGAGCGTCTAGGTGCTCTAGATCGACCTGTCTTGACTCCTCCACACCGACGAGATAACACAAGATACTCGAGCGGGACATCTACCCGCAGATGCAAGAACACTACGAAAGATGCTCGTTCATGTATCACCTTCAAGCTCTGTTTGGGGGCTTTTTTTCTTGATTTCTTTTGTCTCCTTGGTTCTACGATACCCTCCAAAATTCCATTCGCGATTTCCATTCTCGAATTAACGAACCAACATTCTGACGTCAGGGAACGGATAGGGGAAAATGTGGGATTAGGACCTGATGTAAATACAAGGCGCTCATAATGATGTCTTTCTACTCGGAAAGAAAGTTGCTGGTCTCTCTGCTGCCTCTTCTGATGAACAGAAGCAATCGTGTTTTTGAGTGGGACTCTGCACAATAGCCAGGTCTGGCTGAAGGTTGGCAGAGCATCTCGGGGGTGAAGTCAAGGATGACTGGAATTCCAAAAGTCGGATTTTCTGGGGATCAAGAGGTCCTCGGAGAGATCTTGACCCTCCCTGGTCCCCTAGAGCCATGCTCATTTCGGTCTTGGTGCGGCGGATGGACACCATGGCTAAAGTGTGAGCCAATAGCTAGCCCGTGCAGCAATAGACTGCAGGCCAACCCTGCTCGGGTGACCACTTTACCCTTGACGATCGAAGCCCAACGTCACGATTTAACCAGAGTGGCGCCACGACTAGGACCTGACCACGAGCCCTGTGAGGAGCTTCCCACCATCTGACGACGCAGGATGGCCCGCAGTGTACGAAAAATCACCTGTCATGAGCCCCCTGGTTCCAATCAAGAAGCCTATTTGCCTTCCATGCCTCCATGATTTCCCCCACTAGGCCTAGGTTCATCGCTCGGAGTCCGTTTTGAATCCGTCATTTTCGTATTCCTCTTTTACTGTCCCGAAGTCAAAACCCGGCTCCGAGGGGAGGGTAGCATCGCACCGGTAAGCGAGAATCGTCCATTGTCGCATTTCGTCGGCAAGCGGGGGACGTAAACATGGCATACCAAAAGCCTCCTTAACACTGAAATAGCTACATCCCCCTCTAATATAATACTGAATTACTTTATAAAAAAATAGATAAAATTATACTAATGCTATCCCGTTTGATTGTTTTATTTATGAGGATTTTTCTTCTCTTTTTAAAACTCGGTATTGCTTGGTGAGGGTGAAGCCGACTCCTGGTGTGCCATGTTTTCTGTCCCCCGCTTGGTCGGCTACACCGTCGGCATTTGGTTGTGTAGGGTAGCTGTATTAGATTTGTATGTAGCTGTAAAACACAAAGGAGAAACAAAGACGTGTTCATTCTTCGTCAGCTAAATGAATAGGATTACCACCGATTCTATGGGCCTACTCCATGCCTTAATGGGTGATGACCCGAGTTTCATTCTCAATGCACACTAAACGAGAGGGTCTTTCCATTTTTCCATTCCACGCCGATGGACGAGTCCATACCAAAATCAAGACTCCTAGTGAACCCGACCAATCAATTCCTAAAGATGGTCCATACTTTCGCCAGGCGCCATGATCGTTTCAAATGGCGAGTCCATAGCAAATTTGACGAACTTGAGCAAGAACTTTGTCCATTGGATCATTCGCTGTGGATCGGTTGTTCCTTCATGCTGGCGAAACTCAATAGTGTTGTGTTTCTGGAGGGACGTGAAGTTGACCTGTTTATTGATCAGCACACATTTTGGCTGTAGACTGGAAGTTTCTCACCTTGAAGAATCGAGAATCGCTGTACCCATCGTATTTCACGTCCCCGGGGCAGTAGTTGAAGATTCTGCGAATATCTGACACGGTGGCAGTGTTCCGGATCATCTGGTAGATTTGCGACATGGGAATGTCGCGAAGCAGATCGTTTCCGCGATTCGACATAACGTTTTCGTTTTCTACTGAACGATGTGTGGGATGAAGGACATCTATGGCAACTAAGGTATTAATGTTAGCTAATTAGTGTACATGGCATGATGTGAGGGCTCATGGCATCTTACTTTCGAAACGACAGTAGAACATAGCGATCTTTTGAACTTCGCACAAGGTGAACTCGGATCCGGGATTACCACGACCGATATGGACGTGGAGACCAGTGCTGCGATTCGCTTTCCATTTGATGGTCCCATTAATGGCGTAGATGCCAGCTTGGAGCTCATCTGCCCAAGTGTGACTCTCCGAATTGTAGAATACCGGAGAAATGACCTCAAATCCAAACCGTTTCTTGAAAGCAGGATCATCTGCGTCAGATTCTGAGGTCACCTCGCTCACAGTAACGTCAACCGTGACGTTCCAAATCCTGTAGTTTGGGCCAGGACCACGCGTAGTCGAAGGGAAATAGACACGAGAAGAGAGCCCGGCATTATTGAGAGCTCCAGCGACGAGGCCAACCTGTTGCTCCACGTGAGAAGGGAATGGGTCGGAGGACTGGGCGAAGCTCAGAGCGACGCCCTCAATCTCAAGGCCGACCGAGAGAGACATCGTTTGGGAGACGCGCTGGTGGAGGTAGGGTTTGAGGTCGCTGCTTTGCTGCTTGGTGATCTTCGTCGGTGTTTCTGAGAGGTTCGCTGAGGGTGCTTGGAAAAGAAACTTGCCCCCAGTAGGTGCGTGAGAGCTGCAAGACGTTTGCTCTAAGCAAGAGCCGACGGAATCAACTAATCGTTTGATGTTGGCGGCTGCCACCAGGCCGGCCAGTGAAGAGCAAGGAAGGTGCCTACTCCTCCCCGACAAGCTCCATTCCATCGAAGAGGTCAATCCAATCATCTAGTCTTTCAGAAATAAAGGTTTCTAGTTCCCAGGGCTCAGATAACAAGGCTTCTGAATCTCCATCCCAGACATACATGTCTGCCTCAACAGCATCTCCGGTCTCCAGAATGACCGTCACAGGCGTCGCCTTGTATAATTCACCTTCAAAGTCATCCAGCTTTTTGCGTTGGGAGATGGTCTCGAGATTGAGCAGATACCCATCCACGTAGGAGTCCTGGCTATGTTTAATAACCGCTGGGTAGTCGCAATGGCGTAGTGAGAATCGTGCATATCCATAGACCTTGGCCGGAGTGGTGAGAGCTGCCACGGCCTCGGTGTTAGAGGCATCACCTGTCAACGCCCAGGCAAGAAGGGGCAGTGCACGCAGAGTGCCATACACGAAGAGCAGTCTTGGTTTTGATAGGTCGGACATCGTGAAGGGCAGGTGCTGCGAATTGTGACAACTCGAGTATCGTAGGACGGCAGATGCTGTGAGTTCTGATGACTTGGACCTCAGGAGGCTGTGTAATGGTTTCGAGAATGGTTTGCGGCAGATATGTTGGAGCGAACTGGTCTTTTATACCCAAACAAATTGTGGGCAAGGCGATCAAGGTGTTATTCTCAGGTAGGTTTGCAGATTCTTCTGCATCCCAAACCTTCCACGCAAACGTGATGTTGCTGCCTGTTCGCACAACCTTCATCACATGACTTTCTGGTGACCCACAGCCTAGATGCAGCCCATGGAAGCTGCCAAACCGGTAAGGCACATGGCGAAACCGAAGGTACCAGTAGTGGTTGTCACGTGACCCGGAAGCGGCACCAGCGTGTTCCGGGTGAGCCACTGGCAAGGCACCAGGCGAGGCTTTTATAGCGGGCCTAGGCCCTAGAACAGAGGGCCAGAGATTAATCTTACACCTACATGACTCCTATCGGTGACCCTACAGCCAGTGACCTGGTCTCTCACTCTTCTCAATTGGCATCTCACAGTGGTATACTTATTTACCACGTCTAATATTTAGATACCTATCCATATATAGCAGCATCTATCCCAATATGGAAACTTAACAAATAGCTATATTGCTTTTAGAATTAACTAGTTTGATGGGGTGACCATCGTCGCTTCAAAATGATTTCTAAATATTCCGTGGTTCCATCCACAAGTCATTTCTCATCCATAGATTATCGTATTCGCAGCTGTGTTAAAACGCGGACCGTTCCCTGGCGACACTTTGTAGCTCGAGATCTTCGTCCCTGCTACTTGAATCCATATCCATATACGAGCTCTTAGTTTTTAGTTCAAATTTACTTCTTCTTTCACCCCTTTCACTACTGTCGTAGTGCTCAGGTGGGAGCTTCGGAAGCTCTTTGAAGCGGAGGTTCTGAGAGCCTGCCATCGCCTTGCTTTTCGGCCTCATGCTCGGCTCTCGGTTGGTTAGGTCGGTGAGGTCTCGGACTTTTGATCCTCTGACTGTGCTCAAGACTCCTGGGATGCTCTTTATAAGAGGCCAGAGTGCAGGTAGACCAGCGCATGCTAACGCGCAAGACAACTCGACTACGGACCATATTATGCCGTCCACGTAGTCCCCTAGGAGTGTGATTAGTTTTTCTGTTGCGGTACACGAGAGAACAACTTACATGTCTGGTCTTGTGATTTGCCAAAAATGAGCACCGTCTTGAGACGTACCATGCTCGTGATACATGCACTGACTTTATTAGCTCCGGGTACTCGAGACATCGAGAACGAAGACACCCACAATGACCCTACGCTAAAGACAAGAAGTAGCGCAATCCTTTTTCTCGTTGAGAGTTGTAGCTTCAGTATCTCTGGGATGGGCATGATGAGAAAGGCGATATCCTCGAAGATGGCTAATGCAGCACCGGCGAGGGCGATTTTAGTGAGATCAAGGCATTGGCGCTCTAAACTGCGGTCCCATATGGCAGCGACGGGACGACATTCGAAAATGACAAGACCCAGGAATAAAATGCCGTGGCCGACGAGGAAGGCTGCTCCCACCCAGACAGCAATCTGAAATTTGCGATTCGGGAAAATGCGCGCGTAAAAAGCGAGGAGCGATCCCTTTGCTGCAACTTGGATGACGATGTAAAGTATTTCGGATACATACATCATCTGAATTCGACGTCAGAAATAAACGCTAACAAACTTTCAGATGTTCAAACCTTTAGAATAGGTACGGCGTGTGTCACATCCACATTCCAATAGTGAAGACCAAACCCCAACTTTGTGACTGCCGTAGTTACACGATTAGTGGGTGTTTTGAGAATAGATCGCAACACAAGCAGGTAGGTAAAGACTAACCTGTGACCACGACGCCAATGAGAGCAGCTAGGATAACCTGTCGTTCTGTTTAGGAGCGAACGTTTTGAAAATGTAAGAGTGAACCTACCGTTGCAACAACCGTCATCCAATCATCCAACCAAAGCCTGCTGGTAACTTTGAGCCTCGAGATGGCTCTTAAGATTACAATCGGAAAGACGACAGCGGCGCACGCAATTGCAGTTGCTAAGAGTTGATGCTGACGTGACTCTTTGGGGTATCCGGTGCAGAGTTTGTTCGAGAGTACTGAAACGGCTGGAGACGGAAAAACAAGTCAGATATCATTGAATTTGCGATTTCAAGTCGGTCACACATACTGGCTTGGTCTTTGTAGGTGCAAGACAGCTGGACGCATGTCGATATGTTTGACTGGAGCGCGACGTTCGGACACAGGCACTCTGGCAGGGCTGTGAGGTCACATGCTGCTGCTTGAACACCATCCAGAAGACAGGGGAGCTATTGCAAGTCTTGTCAGTCAAACTGAGAAATGGAGGCATGATATTTGAAGCTGGAAGTGATTGCGTACTGAACAATTGGGAAGTAGCCCTATCAGCTCGGTTGCGGAGCTCGAGTCCTGGCTAGCTACAAAAGGCGCATTGGCGATACACAAGAACAGCAACAAGGCCCATGAGTCTCGAAACGTTTCCTTGAACAACATTGCGTATACCTGAACGCCACAGGCGATGGGGCTTCGAGGAATGAGGTTTGGATTCCTGCCTCCAACGTCATGAACGAAGCCGGAGCATTTGCGGAGATTTTTTTTTGACGAAGGATTTTAGGGGTCGGTACTAGAGGTGCCTCGCACATATATTCCTGCAGAGGAACGGCTCGAGTCAGCCATTTGTCAGACGGGAGGGTCGCGCCGGGGAGGTCTGACATGCACGTTTCGCTTCATCTGGGTCGCAGAACGCCACTACGGAGGGGCGTCTTCTAACCCACCGTTTCCCCCTTGTTTGGTTTCAACTTGTATTTAGTTACGTCTACACAGTCAGCGGCGGGGTGGGGATTGTTGGTGAGTCGTGTTTAGGCTGCTTGGCAAAGTAAGCATTGCGAGCAGGGATTTGAGGAAGTACTTCTGTTTTCGGCATACATCACACTGAGAAAGTCTTCAATCACCCGGTGACAGAATAGAGTGACCTGTTTCAGGTCTCCATCATTTGAAGGAAAGTTATTGGACTTACTGTATAATTTTTGAGTTTCAACCCGTTTATCACCACGACCATTGCTTCTTCCCACTTTCACTAAAAAAACCTTATGACGAAAAATCGAGTTGACTGTGGTCCGTTTAGGCTGTCCTCGGCTCTGTCATAGCCATCGCTTTGACCCCCGAGACCCTTTAGCTCGTTCATAGCCCATCGCTTGGACCCTCGCTTGTGGCAATTCCACTTCTTTCACAGACAAGGTACGGAATGGTGGCCGCGTTGCTGGGGCGTTATATTGCGGCATTCAAAATTGTGAAACCCCTGCGTCTCCTAGCTTCGGACAATAGGCCCAAAAACCCTTAGCTGGGCTTAGCACGATCGGTCATAGCCCCACGAGACGGATCAGCTGCATCGGCATCTGGGAACGTTTTTGGATCGGGTCAGGGGAGAGCCTAAAGTGCGTTACATTTAACCCGTCTGCTAATCTTCTCGCGCCTATAGAACCAGTGCACATTCCCTTTCTGCTCGCGGGAGCGGCAGACCGGGCAGTTGCGACAGGGTGCTTCGCGATTGGCTCCGCGGAGCCTTGTCCTTATGGATACCCAGCTCCGCGCAAGTGCTTTTTCTCAATTTCGGAGCGTGGCGAACCGGGATGTTACCTTCCTCTGAGGAGGGGCACTTGATGTGATTGAAGAAGAATCTCAGAACACCATCTTCAATGTTACGCGAACGGTTCGGCTCGTATACCGAGTGTGGAAGGCAAGCAGGCCGTCCCGTGAACCCCTGGTCCAAGTTCAGAGCCTTCTTTGTTGTTGGTAGCATCACCTGCAGTTTCCCCAGAGTGGAAGTAGTGACGGTGGACCCGGTGAATACGATGCATTGATCTTGTAATATCCAGTGCATGAAGTTTGAATACGAGTTGAATGTTGAGTGGGAGTATAAAGGGAAGGTGATGAGGCGAACAAGAAGTCATCTCTAGCACAACCGATAGATAGCTCGGTTCCCCTACGTACGACACCTTCTTTTTGCGACCCCTGTTTGCTTCATCTTTCACTCCTACCACACCGTGGCAGTGAAGAGTCGCCACTCGTGCGCTTGAGGCAAGAGAGGCGAACAGCAAGATTCCACTTTTGGGACCGGACCAAAATATCGGATGAATAGTTCCGATTGAGCAACATGCGCTGGCAACACTCTCTTCTGTCGGCCGTCTTGGCTTCGACTGTTCCTGCATCTGCACTGTGAGCTCTCCAACATCTCAACCATATAGTTTTCCGTAGTTGATGCTAACAAGTTAAAGTCCAAATAATCATTATCCACGACAAGCGGATACTTTGAGCGTCTATGACTATGTCGTCGTCGGCTCTGGCCCTGGTGGAGGCCCATTGGCTGCCAGACTTGCAATTGCCGGTAAAAAGGTGCTGCTCATCGAAGCAGGCGACGATCAGGGAGACTCTATTCCATACCAGGTGCCTGCTCTTAGCACTCAATCCACGGAGTATGACCCGATGAAGTGGGATTACTTTGTCAATCACTACAGTGACCTGGACGTGCAAAAGAGAGACTCCAAAATGACATATCAGACCACTTCTGGTGACTTGTATGTCGGATTAAATCCTCCTTCCGATGCTACGCCCCTCGGCATCCTCTACCCCCGAGCAGGGACTCTGGGAGGCTGCGGGTCGCACAACGCCTTGATCACCGTCTATCCCCACAAAAGCGACTGGAACGATATCGCTACGCTGACGGGAGATCAAACATGGAGCGCCTCAAACATGCGTCAGTATTTTAAGCGCATGGAGAAAGCCGATTATTTACCGAACGGTATCGTTGGCCACGGCTTCAACGGCTGGTTGACGACTACGGTGACTGATCTCGGCTTGGTGATCAAGGACGTCAAGCTTCTCACCGTCATTCTCTCGGCGGCTTCGGCCATGGGGAAGAGCCTCATTGGCATGATCCTGTCCACCATCGCCGGCTTGGGCGAAGTTCTGCTTCGCGACCTCAATGTTGATTCCACAGGCCGAGATGCGGCAGAAGGTCTGTACCAAGTTCCCATCGCTGTCAAGGACGGCGTACGAGCTGGGCCCCGCGAGTTTGTTCTGAACACGGCTGGCGCGAAGAATTCCGACGGCTCGAGGAAATACCATTTGGATATCAAGCTCAATACTTTGGTCACCAAGATTCGCTTCGACAAGAGCGGCACAAAGCCCCGAGCAGTCGGAGTCGACTTTCTTGTCGGGCAGAGCCTCTACCAGGCCGACCCGCGGTTCAAGAGTACGACCGAGGGCAAAGCCGGAGCTGTAAACGCTTCCTCTGAGGTTATTATTTCTGCAGGAGCATTTAACACCCCCCAGCTGCTCAAGCTCAGTGGTATTGGCCCCAAGGCCGAGCTCTCATCATTCGACATCCCTGTTGTTGTCGATCTCCCCGGTGTCGGCACTAACCTCCAGGACCGTTACGAAACATCGGTAGTAGGCAAGTCGCCGACGGATTTCCAGATTATCGAAGACTGCACGTTCTTCCGCTCATCAGAGGACCCTTGCCTGAAGAAATGGCAGAGTGGAGCAGCTGACGGAGAGAGAGGCATCTATGGCTCCAACGGCATCGCTCTAGGCATTGTCAAGAAGTCTTCCGTTGCAGAGGGCAATCCGGATCTGTTCATTGCTGGCGCGCCAATCAATTTCCCGGGATACTACCCTGGGTACTCAGTCAATGGTACTGTGGACGCGCGTCATTGGACTTGGATCGTCCTGAAAGCGCACAGCAGGAACACCGCAGGCACTGTCACCCTCCGGTCGTCGGATCCTCGTGATGTCCCGCAAATAGACTTCAATTCCTTCGAAGATGATGCGACGAAGGACGTACAGGCTCTTGTCGAAGGCATGAAACTCTCACGAAAGATGTTTTCTAGTGTCATCCCACTCACTGGAGCCTTCACGGAAGTGTGGCCGGGATCCAAAGTCGCCGACTCAGGGCTCGCCCAATTCGCCAAGGACGAGGCTTGGGGACACCATGCTAGCTGCACATGCCCGATAGGGACGGATGGTGATAAGATGGCGGTCTTGGACTCCAAGTTCCGGGTGCGGGGAACTGAGGGTTTGAGAGTGGTTGATGCCTCGGTATTTCCCAAGATCCCTGGGTTCTACATCGCAGTTCCCGTCTACATGATTAGCGAGAAGGCGGCTGATGTGATATTGGGCGTCTGAATGGTGGGAGACTTCTGCCACACTTGGACACAGAATTAATTAGTGGCGAGGATGGTTTCCTTTGTTTCATGTTTCAGCGCAGCCATCTTGTCGTAATGAGACAGGATATTAATAAATCCTAATGATTCAATGTATCAAATGCTTAGTTTGTGTCTTTGTGGTGAGAAAAACGGCACATGAGCCAGCCCACTGGGTTGCCTTCCTCGTTATCGTTATCGCCGGGTGACATGCCGTTGAATGCTACAAGGAATAAGCGAGGCAGGTTCAGGCTTCTCCAGATTTCAGTACTCCGTACTCCGTACAGGGGGTTATTTTGAGGAGCTAGTACGTAGTAATTAGAGATTGTCTCTGGGGTTCTTCCGCTACGGACCCTTGTACATACCCAGTAGCCACGAGCATTCAAAGCGCATGTGAAACCGAAGCTAGCTTGGTTAGCGAAGCCGCCGTATGCTCCCAAGATCATTTGGCCTATCTACCTAGGGTGTTCAATTGTGCGCATCCTCAAAACCTAGTCCTCTTCCACCTTGGTGGTGACTTTGTGCTTTTGCTGTGTGTTGGGTTTGACGAGTAGTGATAAATCACCGTGGTCAGACTGAATGCTGCCATCAACACGCCAGATGTGCCGTATTAAGCTTCTCGCAGGACTCGAGGGTGTGGAGATTGGACGTTATCGGTCAATTCTTGGAGCTGGCTACCTAGACACCCGAAAAAGCTGACAAAAGAAAGAAAAGAAAACAGTCAAACCCAATGGAACACTCATTCAGGCTTTTGTCCATACACAACAATGCTATCTCATTGTTAGTTGAGACCGCTGAGGAAGAGAGTTCACTCACATTGGCTAATAAGCATGTACGGAGGGATTTCTCAAGTCGCGTCGGACTTTAGCAAGCAGAACATCTATCTCCTCCTTCGTCCATCCCAAAACGCGAGTATAGACGGCCGCGCTCAATCCTTCCAGTCCAGAAGACACATTTTCAAGTGTCCGCACACCTATAGAAAGTTGATTAGCTGATGTAGTTTTCATGTTACGCCGTGTGCTTGAGCTAAGCAGGAAAAATGACACATGCACATGCTTGATAGGGAACACAAACGAGGAGTAGACAGAGAAAATATTGCGTACCGAGCTCCTTGAGTTTTGTATCCTTCGGCCATATTCATTGGCCAGTTGTAGACAACTTGAGTCAAATTCGTGAACCCTGCGGCTTCCATCTGCTCCTTGTGTTGACAGGCGCCATCAAAGGGCCGATTGACCATTTTTGTGCCATCTAGAAGCGTGTTGACCCACCTCAACACCGCCGAGTTGGGCTTCATGGTGTCATCACCACTTTTGATGGGACAGATGTCAACGAGCTCAAGCCACCTGCCAGGGCTCAAGTTATCATATGACTGCTTCCAATCGAAGCGGTCGAAATGGTGACAGCCCCGCCTAGCAATGATTCCGTATCCTCGTAGATGTCCTCAGCCTCAATGACACCAATGTTATGGAGCATTACAGTTCCAGTGGGCTACCCAGGCGCATCACTTGTTTGGGAAGTGGGATTAGCCATGGCTAGGCTAGTTTGAAGAACCGGGCAATCTCGGACTCCAAATTGACAAAGTTAAGTCGTCAACGTTGCGGTGTGACTATGTGATGCAAGATGAACCCGACATCCATCCTCACGCCATATTAGAGCGGGGTCACGGTAGGGCGAAGAGACATACGGACAAGGGTGCATTGTCCAGTGAGAGTCGGCAACGCCTCATGCATGCATGCAGAGTACATAAATACTGCGTACAGAGAGCTCAATGGGACCAGGGTTGTGCATGACCTCGGGGGAGTCCCAGAACGGAATGTGTGAACAGGTTCCACCAAAAGCGGAATAACGACCCCGTTGCCGCATTCTAAACCTGCTGATATCAAAATTTGGAACAAAAAGCCAAGATTGGATGTATATTCCGTACTGCTATTTGAAGATGGTTGGTTATCTGGAGGCCGATGTGACCATTAGGCCACACCCGACCAAGTTTCAAAGATGCGCACACATAGCCCGATGCCGATTGCTTGTGAGCAGTTCACCTTATTTCCTGCTTCCCATTTACCCCGCGTTAGAGGGTTCTAGAATGAAATATGTATGGTGAACTTCCCACGTATGAAAATAGGGTGTCATTCTTGAATTTGCTACTAGCACGCACGACAACGCGTTTTGCGTCCTTGGAGATCTTTGTGGTTATTGGGAGGAGGCCAGTGATACATTCTAAATTTCAATCGACTCAGACTAGCATGTGAAATCTACTCCCTCACTCGCCGCGTTTATTCGGGTATGACCGCACTGACGCCGTGAATGCAATTATCAACTCAGACCATTGGGACTAACACTCGCGAAACAGAATATTGACTCATTCGGGCTTCTGTCCATACACCACATGTCTGCAACACGTCCTGGTTAGCATATGTATCTAGAAGCGAGACTACGACCGATAATGCAAGGGCAAGGCTCATATGTGCCACCAAGCGTGGATTGATTCGTTCTTCATATCATTTCTCAAATTGGCAGAAACAACTCAACCTCTTCCTGACTCCACCCCCAAGGCACGGGTGAACAGGGCCATGCTCAAGCCCGAGAGGCCACCAGCGATATTGTGAAAGCACCAAAATCCTATACCAGAATTAGTCTCCTAGTTCCATTTGACAGAGGTCCAACGTAGATCTAGGACGGTATTCATGAGCCTTTTCGAGGCTGAGCCCGGAAGGAAGATGCGGTGACTGCCACCGAGGAGGCCACATACCTAGGTTCTTGTAGTAGGATTCCGCGGGCCATCGGTTCATGGGCCACTTGTAAATCACCTCAGTGACGTTCACAAACCCTGCGTCGATCATTTGCTGCTCGTACATCGACGCACTCTCTCCAGTCCTTCCAAAAATTGAGGTCGACTTGATCATTAACTGGGACCACTGATTGATGTACGAGTCCTCCTTTACGGTGCCGTCGTCACACCTCAGCGGGAAGCAAATATCTTGGCACTCAACTCGACCCCCGGGAACCAGGCCCTCAAAGCTCTGCCTGAAGAATTTGGGCTAGTCCCCGATGGAGCCTGTCATCATACGAGCGAAACGAGGTCGAATTTGTGACTGAAAGTCCACTCATCTTCGAGATCGTCAACCTGGAATGTAAGGTTGGCGGGAAAGCTGGTGATACATTAGCGTCTCGATTCGTAGAGAATTGGGGCAGGTTCTCTACTGAAATCGATTGCCCAAATACCAGTACTAGCGCACAACCAAAAAAACATCGTGGCTTACCTAGCCGATCCTGCTCAGACTAACCAAAGAAAGGAGCCAAGATGTTAGCATGCGCTATGTGAGGGTCCCCAGAAATGCGAATGAATATGCAAGGCGGACGCTCCTACTGCATCATTCGGAAGGACATATCCAACTACACATAGTGTCAAGGAGTTTAAGGTATATTCCCAGTCTGTCATGCACTTACTGCCCTCTTTGAAAGAGTATTAGGTTCAGCCGTTCTCCTGGCGGTACTGGAGAATGCTGAAGCGCATTGATGCTGTGGAGCTGGCGACATCGTCCTGTGGGTACGGGGAAAGACAGAGTACGAGTTAGCCTTGTCGCTGAATGAGAAGCACTGGGTCAGGATCCGAGATCCGAAGCGTATAAAGTGTAGAGGGTCAATTCATGTGGAACTTACTTCTATGGCAGAGTCATCATCTGCCCCGTCGTTATCAGTTGCCTGTCGCGGGTCAATCAAAGCTGTCCCGTATCATTCCAGTTCGAACGACGCTCACCTCTGCGGTGGGCAGCTCCGACTCGGGGCCCGCGGCATCGAGCTTGGACGGTGGCGGTAGCCTTGGGCTTGTTGACTTCGTCTTCTCGATATCAGCCGAAGGTGGGGTGGTTGGCTGGGCGCAGTCACCCATGAGTCTTGTATGTGCCACCTAGGAAGCAGCGAATCTGACGGTAGGATAGAATGGTGGTGGCAGTTGCAGAAGACAGAGGGTATTCTGTCGCAGGGATTCAACACTGGACCAGGCTAGTGCAACAGGTGAGAAAACTACACAAGCCCTTACCACAAATAGTAACTTCCGTTCTCCAACATGAAGATGAACATATACATTGAATGACCAACGTGCGATAAGTACAGTTTAGTCGTGTCGCACACCAAACATGTCTTTCCCACTGGTTGACCAACGACGTGAGTGACGTGTCCACCGGCTGTCTTCAGGGATTGGAACAGACAGTCTTGAGAGGGCTAAGGATGCACGGAGTGAGGAGAGGAAACAGGGCATGGGGTTGTGGGTCATGATGCCCTGCACGAGTTTCTTCAACGGGAGGTCGTGTAATGGGCCATCGGGAACGATGGATCGAATTAACATTGAACAGAACGCTAGCCATTCATAGTAGCGTATGCGATGGATGATATGAATTAGGTACTAGCTTGGGATAAAACGCAGGCACAAGATATCCATCTAAATGTCTCATCTTTATTTACTAGTCACATGTTTTCGTAGCACATTATCCGTCCCACTGCGCCGCGGCCAAGTTCCTTTGTCCAAGGCTCCTGTAAGTGTCATGTTGAGGTAGGAATGTGTGTGCAAGCGGGGGCTCGACCCAAACGGATGTGTGCCGTGTTCGATGCATATGCAGTGTCGGATAAGCAACCGGCTGCTGGCAAAGACGAGAAGAGAGAACAACTTCAATTTTTTTTGCATTGTTCCAGCAGCTTGCCCTCAAATAACCTAACCGCCAGTCACTTAAGAGAAGAGAGAGCCACAAAACCCTATCTTGTATCTATCTACCAACAAATGAGGAGAGCGACTATGGTGCTCACACACTAGACTTGCCATAGCTATGTTTTCAGTGGTTGCCTTAGCTTTGTTTGATGCAAGCATGTGGCGCATCTGGTGGGTGAGCTAGGCACGTCCCGAGCGGCACGCGCCGACCCTGTTGTGTGGAACTCTCACTAGGTTCTCCGTTGCATAAGCAGCATGCACCATTTCCATCGACTCCAGACCACAAATCCTCTGGAGATACCTAGACGAGCCTGCTACAGCGCTCTATAGGCTAGGCCCCATCTATTCGGGAGACAGTGATGCACTCGTCATAGAGCCGGCCCACAAAGTTATCCCCGATATGCATGTAGGACGAGTGCAGATCACCATGAACAGCTTGTATTGCATAACCCCAACGGTCCGCTCCAAGCACGTATGAATGGAATAGATCACCAAGTGAAGCCGTAGCGAAACGCTTGCGGCGACAGGTAGGACATCGAGACTGTAGTGGGGTAGATAGAATCATGTTGAGGCAACTCGAATTTGAGATTCAGTTCGAGTCGAGAGTTCTCGCAAAATGGGACATTCAGAACGACCGGGTGCGCTTATCGAGCTGAATAGATATGTGTTGAAGAAGGTGAAGCATCCGACTCAATTTTGATAACCATGAAGATCACCATGGCTTGATGTAATCTCTCCTGTAACTGGGACAAAAAATTTAGTCAACTATGCAGAATCTCATCGGCTTGTGAGCAATGATTGTCCTGGCACGTTTTGTAGTCTGAACTTAAAAAAAAAAAAAAAGAAAAAAAGAAAAGAAAAAAAGAGTTCCCATTTGCTTAGGAGAATAGCTCCATTATGATGAGATAATTTTTCAAGTTCCGGGGACAAAAAGTTGGAATCTTGAATAAAGCCTTGAGGGACGGTCCTCTACTATCTCTTGATCGAATGACATGTCTGAAGACGGTGCCATGTAGAAAAAAGAAGTTCGGCATGGGATGCATGTCTATCGTGGTTCACCTAGAATACCTCGCAGTTCATACTGATATTTTTTATGTGATGCTTTGGTATTTAAGCTGATTTTTCAACACCGCAACTGGAAAGGGTACGTTGGCATGATTGGTTAGAGGAGGTCCACAGGAAGAGCCTCGCTACAACGCACAAAATGGCTCCCTGCGGCGGTATGGTTTGTAGACAACAAAGCCCACCCATCATCTCTAGGTACGATACACGAGCATGGGCTTATTGGACCTTTTCCATCAGGCACAGATAGGACTTTAGGGATCATGTGTGCACGAGGCAACGATAGAACTCGAGCTTCGCTTCTGGCATGCAAAGGCCTGTGGCTCCACTTAGACATCACAACTGCCGTCATGGTGTCGCATGTATGAATTTACAGGGTTACATTGTCTAGGTGGCTGTGTCATCCATCTATCATAGGTACTGATTCTACTAGTCGACTAGCTGGACATTTAGCCAGACATATAGCCAATCCTTCCACTAGCCATTCAGCTAGTTATCTAGTGAAGCGCCGATAGAGATCTATAACTGGGGATGACATTGCGACAGGGGTTACCAATAGGGGTTAAAATCTGCGCTTCTTATGGGACATAAATAGCGCGTCACAGGACCCTGGGTTGAAAAAATCCCAAAGGCATCTTTGCGCAATCTTTCAGTGTAGCCATCGCCGATACCACGCCAAACGATTCAACCAGCCCAGGCACACTATGTTGGACCCCACTCCCGACTCTTTGATTAGCCTCGATGACGGCAAGAAGTACTGGGAGGGCATTGAGCCCACGGTGAGCGGTATGCTGGGCGGCAAGACCTCGGTGTCCAGGATCGACCTCCAAGGGTCGCGGACTTTCTTGGCGAGGCTAGGCTATGGCACGAAGAACGGGCGGCAAAGGGTCTCCAGGGCTCTTGAAGGAGGAGCTGGGTGGGTTTAATCCTCTTATACATGCCGCAGCATAGGCCACGCTCGAACGACTACTGACCGATGATCCCTTCGCCGCGTCACAGTATTGGAAGGGTCACTGAGGGGCTTCTACTGCGACTTGTTGAGCAAGTAGACATTATCGAGCCCGTGTCTAAGTTCACCGACGTGCTTGTGGGAAAGCCGGGCATTGGGGAGATTTACAACGTCGGGCTCGAAGGGTGGCAGCCTGCCGAGGGCGTCCAGTATGATCTGATATGGATCCAATGGTGCGCTGCATACCTCCCTAACAAGGAATTCTTGGAGTTTCTGGAGACGTGCAAAGCTGCATTGAGTCCAGACGGCGTGCTGGCTTTTAAGGAAAACATTAGCACGGACGACAACGACGACTTTGATGCGGAGGATAGCAGTGTGACGAGGTAAGTATCTTCCCGCGACAAGAGACGAAAGGCATCGAATGGAATCTAATACTGGCGCGATAGGTCAAATATCAAGTTTCAGGCTCTCTTCAAAGCAGCAGGATGGCGACTCGTCAGGACCGAACTCCAGAGGGGTATGCCGCTGGTTGATGGCCAGATGTTACTGCCGGTGATGATGTACGCATTGAAGTTGTAGTCGGAGGAACAAAAGAAAGCATCACGGCGTGTACGACCAACATGCATCATTAGCGTCCTTAAAAAGCCTTGGCTATTTAGGGACCTCACGTGGGGGCAGACGCATGTCCTTATCGTCCTGAAGCTGTTCATCTGATCTTGGTAGCGCGAGCCTCCGGGATTCGGAGAATGACTGGTTGTAGCCTTTGAGCGCCGTGCATTTCGCAACTCCGATGGTCGCTACACCACGTCATTGAACCGAGACTGTGTTATTTGAGGGATAGCGATGAGGGTTTTTGACGACTTCTCGGGGTCAGCGATACGCTGCGAACCTGTTGATAGCCTGCGCCACAAGCTGTCTTGGCATTGCGTCACCCTTGGCATCATGCCGTCAGCCACGGAGAAAGAGAAAGAGAAAGGCTCGCGTGTGTAACGGCCGAGGATGTTGAGATTGGATCTGGCGATGGGACCCGTGGTGAGCGGCTCGTGCACTGAATCCCTGGGGATATGTCAGGTCGGGGCCAACTGTGTACTGAGAACACAGAGATGGCATGGTGATGAGAAATTGAAGGGCATTGTCATGAAAAAACTTGCCCTTCGGCCAAGCGTCGTATAGCCTTGGCGAGACCTGTCCCGACCACTGAATGCCACTGACGACATCCCTTTGTTAGGGGATTTGGGGGCACAACTGGATAAGACGGCACTGGAAGCTAGGGGATGGGCCCACTGCTTGGCCCGCCACGCCCGAGCACGCAATCCTCCTCAGGAGATGCCGCCCTCTGTACATACAAATCTCAAGAGCAAAAAAAGATGGTTGGGGGGGGAGGGGAGAAATTTGAGTCATTTTGGTCTGGGCACGCAAAATTACGAAAAAAAGAAAATAGAAGAATCCCTGTTTGCCGCTTCTCGAACTGCAACCCGTTCGTCTTTTTTCCCCTTGGGAGTTTTCGCATTCATCCGACCCGATCGACCGTACCTACATTTGGTACGACACCAACTCTTTGCTTTGCCTCTCACTCTCTTTCACTCAGTGCAACCCACCCAGCAGAATATCCAGCAATGGCTGACTCGTCCGTCCCTCCCAGCGAGCGGGAGGCCCCGACCAAGGAGCAGGCCCCTGCACGCATCGGCTTCGGGTCGTCGCTACGATGGACCGGTGAGGTCGACACCCGATGGGGCGACGTGCTGCTGCTCGTGTGCTTCCTCGTCGCTGGCCTCGTCGACAGCGCCGCCTTCAACATGTACGGCTGCTTCGTCAGTATGCAGACCGGTGAGTATTTTTCTCGAATAAGATTGCGCCATTGAAACGCGACAACTAACAGAACACTCTTCCAGGAAACACCATTTTCGTAGGCTTGGGTGCCAGCGGTCAGCCTGAGAACCTGCCCAACAAGGCGTGGTCGCGCTGTCTCCTCGCCATCGTCTGCTTCGCCATCGGCGCCCTCTGCTTCGCCAGCTTCCACCGCCACTTTGGCCCCCAGAAGCGCTGGGTGCTGGCCGCCTCGTTCCTCGCGCAGGCCGTCATCACCGGCATCGTCGCCATCCTCGCCACCACCGGCGCCGTTCACAACACGCCGCAGGGCCGCACCACCATCCACCGCGACGGCCTCATCATCGAGACGGTCCAGGACGAGTTCCCCTGGTCCGACTACGCTCCCATCACCCTGCTTGCCTTCCAGAGCGCCGGCCAGATCGTCGCCAGCCGCGTCCTCAAGTACAACAGCATGCCCACCGTCGTGCTGACCAGCCTGTACTGCGATCTCATGAGCGACGCCAAGCTGTTTACCGCCCCGCTCGCCGAGAATGCCGACCGGAGCCGAAGGACCCTTGGCGCCATCCTGCTGCTCATCGGAGCGGTTGGTGGAGGTTTCCTATCCAAGTCTTGGGTCGGATTCGCCGGTGCTCTCTGGATCGCCACGTTCCTCAAGACATGCATTGCTGTGTCCTGGTGTCTCTGGAAGCCCAAGGCGGCGAATGTGTAAAGGACGGTGCCAATAATGTGCTTGGACCGGGTTGAGTTTAACATAGAAGAGCGGAAAGTATAGAATATCCCGAAGCGGTGATTTGGCGCCTTTAGACAATACCCAATAGACTAGCACTATACCTGATAAGAATGCGCAGTAATTTTTGGGCTGTTTCCAAGCTCATATGGCTTTTAATAATGAGATGAGTTATTCGTGGCGTTGACAACTTCTAATGAGTCAATGAAGTGAAGAGCTATAGCGCCAGGCCTGAGGACTTTCATAAGTATATTATTATTAACCTAGCATCAAATTTTGTCTTGTTTTCTTTCCTTGTAAAGAGTCTGAGTCAAGTTCTGTTTGCAGCTACCGCGGGGAAATTAGGTACAGATGCAACCTGATCGTGGTGCACCGCAGCGCATGGCTGCAGGCGGTCATTTGGGAGCGGCCACCTATCGAAGATCTGGAATCCTCTAAAGACCATCCTCACTACCCAACTTACGTGTCTCTAAGCGGGAGCAATGGGAAAGACAGCGCAGACAAATCGGCGAATATGCAGCGCTTTTAGCCCTGTAGTATAGGGTTATGCTTGAAAAAATTAATAGGGTCCATTGTCATGGTTAAGTTGCAGTTCTATTTGGATCAAAAATGACCAAACAAGGCCTTCTGTAGAATTACCGATCTTGTTCTAGTCATTGGAACAGTGGCTGTGTTTGCCGGAGCATATTTGCCCCGCCTTCCGACGCACGATGTGAGCACCCAGCTAAGGCCTCAGGTCAGCTCCTCTAGGCTCTTACGTTCGGCCTCAGCAGAGTCAGGACCGGAGCTTCCAGTCTGAACAAGTCACTCAACTTCGGCCGGGTCTTTCCAGGGCAGGCGCAAAAGTTGCTGCTCCTGGCTTCTTTGCTATTCCATTGATGCGCGCCACTCATACCAACGGACCGACCTGGGCGATCATCGTTGGCTGACAGAGCAGCCTGCTCCCGGCTGTCTGAACAAGCGCGTCAATGAATAGGCAGCCCATTTCGCTGCTGGATGGAGTGCTGAGTCTTGTCTAGAGTTCTTGACTCACGCCTTGATACTTCGAAACAGGCGAGACAGAGACCCAAAGGCCTGGAGAACCAAGCAGAGGCGACATGGCGGGCACTGAGGCCAAGTCCTGGGCGATAGGAATCGACCTAGGCACAGCGAACACTCGAGTGGCGGTCTTTCGCGATGGCGTTGTTGAGATGATCCCCGACGCAGATGGCCACCTGAGCATGCCTTCTTGCGTTTCCTTCAATGAAAAAGGGCGGGTCATTGGTTCCCCGGCGAGAAGCCAGCTTGCCTTCAATCCTTCTAATACAGTTTACAACTTGAAGCGTCTTCTCCCGTTACGCACCGCCGACCCCGAATTGCAGGCCTTCATCAAACACGTTCCATTCACAATAGGCGAAAGTGACGGACGACCCGTCGTCAAGGTGGAGTACATGGACGAGAGGAAGTGGCTCACCACGGTTGAGTTACTGTCCATGATTCTGTTAAGAGCAAAGGAGAATGCCGAAGCCTACTTAGGATCTCCCGTTTTCAACGCCCTCATCAGCGTTCCACCGTGCTTCTCCACGGAATCCCGTGGCGCGATTGTTGATGCTGCTATCATCGCTGGTCTCAACATCTGGCACACAATGCCTGGGGCGGTTGCCGTTGCCGCGTTCTACTCAGGAATATCTGGGAAAGAGGAGCAAAACATCGTTGTCTTCGACCTAGGGGCCGGGAGTTGCAATGTGACCCTTGCAACACTTGAAGAAGACATTATCGAAATAAAGTCAATGGCGGGGGATAACCTCCTGGGCGGGGAGGATTTCCTTAGTCGACTCGTCAGCGCCAGAGTTCATGAATTCAAGACGACGTGGGACAAGGATATCTGGGTCAACAAACGAGCCATTCGACGACTTCGCACGGCATGCGAGGCCGCCATTCGCGATCTTTCGTCGGCCCACGAAGCGCACATTGATATCGATTCTCTCCATGAAGGCCTTGACTTTCACAGCACCGTATCGAGGTCCGATTTCGAGTATGTCTGTCAAGACCTGTTTCGAAGCACCCTGGGTGTCATTGATCGAGCGCTAGGAGATGCTAAAATGAGCAAGACCGAGTTTCATCGTATCCTCGTGGTCGGCGGATCTTCGCGTATTCCCAGAATACAACAGCTGCTGTCCGACTACTTTGGTGGCAAGGAGGTGACCAGGTCAGTGAATCCCGACGAGGCCGAGGTTTCAGGCCTCGCTTCAGAGGCGGCCATCCTCAACGCGGAGATAAGCAGTCCAATGAGACTCACTCTTGAAGTTCTCCCTATGAGCATTGGAGTGGAAGGTAGGGGTGGAATAATGCAAAAAATAATCAATCGGAATACCACAACTCCTACCAAGAAGTCTGAGTATGTGGTTCTAGAAAAACATGCTAGGTTTCTCCACATCTACGAAGGAGAAAGAGCGCGGACAAGAGACTGCAAAAAGTTGGCAAGCATCGACCTCAAAGAACTCGATCTTTATGGTTATTTCGCAAGGGACTCAACTTATGCTGCTGGAAAGGTCGAACTCGAATGCACCATCGAAATTTCTCGGCGTCAGTTCAGAGGCTTGTGCACAGTGAAAGAGAAGGATGGTAAGAAATCCGTCAAATCCTTCCTGGATTTGCAGCGCCGATTGTCGAAAGACGACATTGAGCGCATGATGGATGATGCAGCGCGATATAAAAAGGTGGACGATGACGAGAGGGAGAGAAATCTTGCGCGTTTAAACTTGGATTCGCGTATCGGGTTGCTCTCCGAGTCGATTTACAACTTGCCATGGTGTCCCCTTTCGCAAAGGTTACAGAAATCTATCGAAGAATTCAGGACCTTTGTCGATGAGTCCGAATTGACAGAAGTTTCGGACTATAACCAGCCGATCCAAAGCCTCAACGATATCGAGTTGAGCATGATCCGGGCGCGGCGAGAAATCCCCGTCCAAAACACCTCTTTGGTTGGTCTTCGGCAGATTCTTAACAAGCTAAGCTCGGGTACTATAACACCTGGGAGACAATCCGATCTCATAGAATTTCGTGCAATGGTCAACTGGCTCGGCAACTCACCGCAAGCGGAGCCGTCTGAATATTCGAAGCAGCTAGAGCAGCTGGTCGACATCTGGGAGAGATTAGACACTGCAACGGATCAACCAGCAAACGAAGACGATACCACGGGGACTGATCTAACAAGTGACCAGCAAGGCAAGGACACAGAAAGCAACTCCCAGAATTTAACCCAAGAGACATCTGCGGACGAGTCAACTGTGTCTGGCAGCACTAATCCGACATCGCGGCGACCTCGGACCCAACGCGCCCCCGATACTGAAACCTTGGAAAGCCTTTTTTCTCGGCCATTCGAGGCATCTCGAGAACCCTTCACAGATTCTCAATTCGATCGCATCTCGACTTTCTTGCGAAACGGCGATAATGCGGCGTGGGGCAGCGTCCCGAGGCTGTATACAGTGCTGCGATTCATCGGTCAGCTGGACGCGATGGACTCCTTTATGGCGAATGGCATCACCGACATCTGGTTCCCATTCACAAACAGCACACTTCCGTCGGCCCTTCAGCCGTCTTTCCAGTTCAACTTCCTGAGCGTTCAACGGGTTGTTTTATCCAAAGGATTCAAGTTCGAAAAAGACGCTGAGCGGAAACATGCGCTGTTCTCCCAAGACGAGCCGCTGCCGTTCCAGGTCGTTGGGAGGCTCGGACGGGGCGCACACGGCTCCGTCGACAAGGTCATGAGCATCATTAGTCACCGTGAATACGCCAGGAAGATATTTAAGAAATCTAGGGGTTTGAAACGGCAAGACATAAAGACGTTTATTACGGAACTGAATGTCCTTAAGCGCGTAGACCACAGGCATTGTGTTGAATTGGTACGTCGAATCCGGAGCGCGCTAGACGCAGTGACTAACAATGTATAGCTGGGCAGCTACTCTGACCCGAAGCATTTCGCCCTCATCATGGAGCCGGTTGGAGACCACAACTTAGCGGAATATTACCACAAAGCCAAGGATAGCCCAGACAAGATCTCCCTGATGCGCAGTTTCTTCGGCTGTCTCGCCAACGCCATGCAGTACCTGCACGCCACCAACATCCGGCATCGCGACATCAAGCCCCAGAACATCATCGTCAAGGGAGAGCGCGTGCTCATCACCGACTTTGGAATTGCTTACAACTGGGAGAACCTCACGCGGGGGACCACGACGGCCGATTCGGGAAAGACACTGGTGTATGCGTCGCCCGAGGTCGTACGTGTCGAAGCCCGGAATGAGTCCGCCGACGTCTGGTCGCTCGGGTGCGTCTTCCTCGAGATGGCCACTGTCATCAAGGGGGAGACGGTTGGTAATATGCGCGAATTTTTTCACGAGCGCAGCGACAGCTACGCCTTCCACGCCAATCAAGACGGGATCTCAGCATGGGTAAACCAACTTCGAGGCGTGGCGCCGACGACGGATAATGTGATGCTCGACTGGGCAGCTAGCATGCTTCAGCACAAGGCGTCTCAACGGCCGACTGCGGTGACGCTTTTTGATACTATTACTGCCGAGTGTGCGCGCTGCGGCATCTTGTTTTGTGGGCCGTGTTGTATGGACGAGGGGAGTTCTGTGACTGATGGTGAAGATGATAGTCACCTCTGGGGTGAAGATGACTTTTAATGAGGCGACGACCTAGATCCGTATGACGGTGATATTGTTGGTGTCGGCGAGCGTGTTGCACATGATGGAGTTGGATAAATCATATACCAGAACTGGACTACGAGTAAACGAACATGTTGGTGTTGTATGTTCTACAGTGAAAGCTTTTGATAGACAGCTATCAGATGCCTTCTTTTCTGTATTTCTATCACTCTCATTCTGGAACTTCTGGTCATTGGCCACTAACTGCACTGTACTGTCATGCCCAATGAGGTGCTGGGATTCGGCGTTATAGATATTCCGGGTGACTCGTCATTCATGCAAGGGGGAGGCTAGCATCCTAGCAAGGGATGACCACTCCAAACCTTCAACATTAATCGACACAGCTTTGCAAACCCGATAGCTAACCCGTATCTCATCTCGTCTTGGGACCAGTCTCTTCAGCGGTTTTAACGAGCTCCCGTCCTCAGTTCAGTCCCACTGCCATGGAAGACCACCTCATGAGGGCGCGGTTCGCTACCGCCAACGCATACGCCAAAGAAAACACGGCGAGTTCCTTAGAGAATGCTCTTGCGGGTTTTAAAGACATGTTGCGGCTCGATCGAAGAGACAAGCTAGGTGCGCGAGACATAATCCCCCACCTTCTGCTGCAGCTCGGTCGGGAGCAGGAGTGCTACGATTTTCTCAAGTGGTGGGCCACCGTTGATGACGAAGATCATTACAACGGACGCTACGACTGGGACAATGCCACGTTACCGTACCTGGACATTCGCGGGGCTAATGTTTTCGAGCCCACCAACATGTTCTGTTCCGGAGATCCGAGCCTCAGCCACCTCGTGGCCCTCACCCTTCTAAAACTGCGCCTTTATCTCGACTTTACCACGTATCGTGAGTCTGAGTATGGACTCGGATTCGAAGAGCCTGATCCCCTGCTTGATCGGCCCGTGGGAAAGCTTGTACGAGCAAAAATGCGAACCATGAACATGTCTGACGTCTCGACAACGGTTGGGACATTGAAGAACCAGTACCGCAGGCTCTGTGGCGTGGTTCATAACGCAAATTCGCACTTCTGGGACGCCTTGGTCTCGGGAGAGACTTGTTCACCGCCATCTTTCTACAGTCCCGGCTCTAAAGAGGAGGCGGATCTGGTTCTTCATCAGTGCCAACGTGCCTGGGAAGAGTCCGAAGATGCTATCACCATGGCTGACGCGGACACCTGCGAATTCGTTCGCGTATATACAGGTCCAACCGCTGCCCCTGGCGTAGGTAGCGAGCGATCGGATGGCCCGACAGAGGGGACAGAGAGACTGCAGAAAAGGCGGGGGACTGGAAATGCGTTTCCATCAAGGTTCAAACCTCCCCTGCCAACATCCCTCCCAGCTGAACTCTTCCCCCCAACCCTAATAGGCCGCGATCAGACCCTCCGGTTTGTCAGCCGGAATGACCGAAGAAAGGCACTCGCATACGTTGACGGTGCCTGTCCGAACAATGGGCAGCTGGACCCTCAGGCGGGCTGGGCGGTTGTGCGTGGAACGCCTGGAAATGACGAACCAAGTAACCTCAGTATTGTATCAGGCCGACTCGAAGACAAGGGTCCATTTGGAGACGACAGCGCAGAAACTAGCAACCGGGCTGAACTCAGGGCAGCCATTGCCGCGCTGCGTTGTTGCGACTGGAAGGACGAGGGTTATGACGGCATTGTCATCGCAACCGACTCATCTTATGTTGTCGATGGTGCCACCGGCTGGGTCAAGGGTTGGACACGCAACGGGTGGACAACACGCACCGGTGCTGACGTCAAGAATAAAGATTTGTGGGAACTCTTACTCGGCGAGGTGGAAAGATGGAAGGACCAAGGCCTGCGTGTTGATCTTTGGAAGATCCCCAGGGACCTGAATGGCGATGCTGATGCGGCGGCGAAACAAGCGGCCCGCGAAGGGGCTGCAAAGGCTGAGTTTGAGGACGTTATGTTCGGCACCTCTCAAACCACCGCAACTAGTATCGAACGAGACGGTCGGATCCTTGTGCTGTGCCTCGAGAACGAGTCTCTCTTCGACGCTTGTTGCGGAAACCTCGTCTCTCATCTCACTTCGAAAGCCAGGATGGAGCGGGTCACGACGCCAGAGGCCGCCCTCGCCAAACTTAGCCGTGCGTCGTCTCCGTCCATTATCCTTGACGTCGATGGAGCTCTCACGCGTCACAAGAAGGTCTTGGAGCGCGTCATCGACCGCCTCCGCGAGGGGGCTACAGTTGTGCTAGCAGGCTGTTTCAGCGGCATGGTGAACACGGGCGAGTTCAACCGCTTATTTGCCAGGCTGGGTCTCCCGTGGCAGAGAGGATCCTATCACCGGACGACAGTCAAATTGCGTCGAGGTGCTGTTAGCGACCATTTGGCGAACCGGCTCCCCTCCGCGTACAGCCAAAAGGCGCTCTATGCAGCACACGTGGAGAGATCAGATTCCTGGTATACCGAAAAAGAAACATCGGATGAGGCTGCAGTGGCATTTGCTAAAGTTGGGCTAGGTAGGCTTGGTTATATTGGGGATGTGAATGGAGAAGAGGGCTCAGTGAAGGTGGTATTGGCAATGTGTGGCCTTCTGGACTAATTGGACTGATTAACATTTTGTACCCGGTTGTGAGGAAAAGTGTTAATTAGTTTGCCAGTCTTTTAAACCCCTCATTTGGTTTCCAAGTAAACAGCTACGCGTTGCTTCATAGTCCGCAAGAACGATAATGAGACTGTCCTTTCAAGGTTTGGGCTGAATACAATTTGATAGATCCGTTATGATTTAGGTTCCCATGGTGAGAGATAGATATAATTAGCAGACGAACACTTGGAGAATACACTCGTACCGCTACCTGATTTACTGCATGAGGGCAATGTTTAAGGACAGGAACTGCGTGGGTGACACCAATATGGCCTAGCATCCTTCTCCATTGCTTGACACTAGCACTCTCATCTCACACTGCACACATTGTTGATTGGTATTTCTCTATTTTTTTTATCCTTGCTCATCTAATTATTTTTTACTTAGATTACATTCTTCAGCTGCTGCGAAGACATGAACCGCCTCAGGTTATCGGCAATCAAGCCCTCGGAACCCTGGGGTCGACCACCTGCAGCATGGGGCGACACGACGACGTTCGGGGCCTTCCAGAGGCGGCTCGACTCGGGCAGAGGCTCGACTTCGAAGACATCGAGGGCGGCGCCTCCAATCTCGCGCTTCTCCAGGGAGTCAGCCAGGGCCTCCTCATCGATGGCGGTGCCGCGGCCGACGTTAACGACCCAGGTGTGCTTGGGGAGCAGCTTCAGGCGGTCGGCGTTGAGGGCGTGGCGGGTCGAGTCGGAGCCGGGAAGGATGAGGACCAGGGCGTCGGTCTCGGGGAGTAGCTCGGCGAGGCTCTCCTCGCCGTAGATCTGGATGCCGTTGCGGACGCCGGCGGCCCGGGCGACGCCCCGGACCTCAGCGCCGAGGCCGACCAGGTGCGGGGTGAGGGCTTTTGCGATGTTGCCGAAGCCCCAGATGAGAACGCGGGCGTCTCGGAGCGTCGTGAAGGCTCCGGCCGGTCGGTCGGGCTGCGGGCCGCCGAGGTGGGCCGGCCATTTGGACTGCACTTGATAATCGCGCATCTCGTAGAAGCGGCGGGCTGCCGTGAGGAGCAGGCCCAGCGTGTGCTCGGCGACGGTGTGGTCGTGCAGGCCGGATCCCGTCGTCACAGTAATCTTGGATGTGTCGAAGCCTGCAGCCAGCACGTCGTTGGGGCCAGCCGCCAGCGACTGGATCCAGCGGAGGTTCTTGAGGCGCGCCGCCGCATCCTTGAGGTTATCCGCGCTGTTGGTCCAGGTAACGAGCACGTCAGCGTCGACGTGCTCTTCGGGGATCGGCGCCTTGACGTCGTACGGCTGCAGCGCGACGGAGAAGCCGTCGAAACTCGCGACGTCGAGCTTGAGCGAGGTAGGGTAGAGCAGCTTCATGTTGGCTAGGGTTGAGGATGAAGATGAGAAGGACGAGAAAGAGAAAGGCGAGAGACGACGCGAGAAATGTCCAGCGCAACCAACCCCTCGGGATATAACCACCCGGGCTCCAAAAATCCGGCTACTGACGCCTACAAGTGGAAAAGTCATGGCCGAAGACGGGTTGCCGGAGAGAAGACCGGGGGGTTCAGTCCAGAGAAAGCACCAATTGCGCCAAAGGCTTTTATTCTTCGTCATGACACCGACGCCGGACGGATCCACCGAGGGGCTCGTGGGGGCAAAAAGGCGGGGGTGGGATGGACGGATTGGGGGGCTTTATGGTGTTGATGAGTGGGGATGGTGAAGATTTTCGGCTATTGAACTTGCCCACTTGACCATGTAGGGACGTCTTCAATAGCCGATGGCTTCGAGTTGGAGAAGTAGGCACATCGGCGTATGACCCCAACCTTTGGTGGAGACGAGGTGGTGTTGGGGGTCTTAGTTAGCTTGTGCCTTGTGATAGTGCTCCAAATGGAGAACGCCCCGTAGTGTATTACGGATTATTCTCCGTCTCGTGGATTAGTCCCTCTCCATAGCATGTCCGCAACATGCTGTCACACTGCGAGTTTTCACAATTGTCCCTGGACGCACAAAAGCGGCATCTATTAGCGAGTGTGCAACCCAACGATGAAGCTTCGCCTAAGACCCGTGTTGGGATTTGAGTCGGTCATCCAAGAAGAGCTAGGGTCGAGCTGTGCCAGGTTGCTCCGAGACAGAGGCACACAGAAATCATCCGGTCCGGGGTAAAGGCTATATCAAGTAATTGATGAACTTCTTTCGAGTCATTGCATATTCATCATGTTGTTCTCGCCGACTGCCCCTTCAGTGCGCGAGGGCTTGAGTGCGGTCACTGCCTAGATGTTCATCTAGTTCAATTCAGCGAGAGGCATCAGCGCACACCTCAGCTGAGTGTTATCAGAGGTCTCTTCACTTTCAGACACTTCGAAGATCCACTTCGCACAGCCGATGACTGCATATCGCCTTATACCGTCATTGTTCTGCGGTTTGGTCTCTGTAAGGATAACTGATCAATATTAGCAGGAGAATTGGTGGGTACATCCATTACCCTCAGAAATTGGAGGATGAATCATGTTACACTCGAGCGTCACAATACCTAGTAGTACATAGTTGAGCATACTACCTATAGAAACCGCCCATATTGTTGTACATGTTGCGGGTTGCTCGGCGTGTTTCTGTCTCTGCCGGGGTAGTGCGGAGACAAGTAAACAGGCTGGGGCCTTCACGACCTGAAAGAATAGTGCTACTCCAAACGAGCCCGACCTTGCTCAAGTAGTCCGCGCCTTTCCGGTCGCGGGCCTCAATCTCCCCGGTGAAAACCGCGCTGGCGAGAGCTCTGAATCCGCCATAACATTATTTAATGGAAACAGTACGAGCGAGAGCTCTGGATTCGTCATAAGTCTCCCCAATGAAAACAGCAGGATCAACAGCCCTGGAGCCATCCTAACTCTATCCGACGAAAACATGACGAGCGAGACCATCCATAGCCCGCAGCCGATACCACCCCAACGGATTTTAAGGACAACAGTCGAGGTTCGAAAGTACGGATGGCCAGCCATTTTTAACCTTGAACACACAAAATATCGAAAGAGCCCGTCAAGCGTATCACTCGACGAAACGGAAGAGGAGTCGAAACTGTTATTCAGTTTGCCGTCGGCCCGTTTTCACGTCGAGTTACGTGTTCGGAGGGGTAGCTTAACCCCCTTAAGCATCTCCATTCAGTTTCCTCACGTACTAGAGCTGGAAGATGATAGGGACTTGAGCGCGAGGCTCGACAAGATCTTGCAAACCGGCGATCTCGTGGGGTTCCGACACCTTTTGACCGAGGGCTCGATTACTCCCACCACAAGGCTGACATCGCCTGTAATGTGTCCAGGGGAAAAGATATCTTTTGTTCAGTGTGAGTCATACAGAATTTCCCAAGCAGCACCAACCACTAACAAATCATGGCAGTTAGTTCTTGCATCTCGCTCCTATGAGATGGCCGATTTTTTGATCCAGCATTCTTCTGCCGCAATAGAAATGTTCGTACACATCTAAAGCATACGATATGACGACTGGACTAAATGGATACTACCATAATAGAAACGATGTCCCAAGTGATGTTTATTATACAGCTGTGGGCTGCAATCCGAGGTGTACTTGCGCGTTTCTAGCCTTGCGCGCAGATTCCCTTACAACACCAGAGTTTCGGTTTCTGCTACGAACAACCACTGACCCCCGACTCTTGGTGGATTGCGTTGAGGCCTATAAAGGATACTGTTCAGAGAACTGGACACCATTCCACAACGATATATGGGCTGTCGTGGTAAAATGGTTCCCAACACTGCCCAGGCGCCAAGAAGACGAAGTAATATATTCCCGCCTCGTTTCAGAGCTTATTGCAGACGGATTTGATCCACTCCCGGGAATGGAAAGGGCAAGGGCTTCGCGGAAAGCGTAGGCGTCGGTGGACCGCGCTGCAGGTCATCTCGGATGTCGCCGAAGACCCAGGCGATTCTTTTGCCTCGGTGAAGTCGTGGGTAAGCACGCTAGACGGTTGTGGTGTTGACATTCCGTCATATCTCAAGGTTGAGATACGTGGTTGCGATTCGGGTTGGGTCAAAAGCACGACTTATAACAGGTTGAATAACTATAGTCGACAAATGGCCGTTCAACGATACAAAGGTTGGGACCTGCCCTGCTGGGTTATCTTAGACCCCAATTCAAGCCGCATTACCGAGCTTGCCACGGCATTCCCTCACCTCACGTACGGAACTTGGGGAACCCACAAGGTCACACGCAAACATCACAGCTACGCCCTATGTACCAAAGATCATCGGGTTTGGAAAACAATCTTTCAAGAAACACATGAATTCCCTTTCTGCTCGCCACTGGTCATTGACTCTGGCTGTATCGAAGATATCAACTGCCCGTGGCTAGGCTCGGATGACTACGAATACAATCAGAGGAGCCTGGAAGCATTAATGAAGGCCTGTGACTTAGCAACTAGTCGATTTGAGCGCAAAAGGCTGGCTAAGATTCGCAAGGCAGCGCGTATTGGAAAGTACAAGTTGTTGGAAGGAATGCCTGGGTCATGGGTTGATTGATGGTCATTGTTGGATAATCTCCTCAATGATGTTAGCAGTACTGCCAGGGTGTCGCAGCTTTTTGTTGCGTCAAGTTTCTCAAACTGTATAGAGCACTTCCTTCAGACTGACACAATCGAACTTCCATCAGTAGTACAATAAGAAACTCTATCTATCAATAGACTCTCTGCCAAAGAATGTGACAACGCGAGACATGAAAGTCACATACTATACCTTCACAAGGGGAAATGTGGAGAAGACTTCTAAGCCTCCCCCCTACAGTTACTTCGCATCACACATTACTACTGGAAACCCAAAAACATTGGGAGACTGCATACCTAGGATATGATCAGGTAAGTAGAATCACGCACCCCTAGATCACACCAAGACATGAGCACCGATGTAATTTTCATTAAGCGCCTGTGATTGGCATGTAAAAAGACATGAGTGTAAGCTCGTACGTAAGCCATGATCTCCGCGTAATAGTAAAAATGAAATATTGAGGTTTGCGTAACCAATCTAGGTCCCACCGCCCTATCTAATAAAGTTACAACATATTGCAAGTACTCAAATCCCTCAAACAGAGTAGGTTTAGTTCTCGAAGCCCCAGCGGGGAGCGTTGACGATGATGCCGCAGATGCAGCCAGAGATGATACCAGCAACGGGGAGGGTGATGAACCAACCCATGTAGATCCAAGCGACCATGCGCCAGTTAATGGAGCGCCAAGTTCCAGAGCACAGACCGACACCGACGGTGGCACCTGTGATGCACTGGGTGGTGGAGACGGGGAGCTCTGAGAAGAGATGTTAGCAAGTATTGAGTGAGGAAAAGACGTCGTCATTGTGGGAACATACTAAGACGGGTGGCGAGGATGATGGTGACGGCAGATCCCAGCTCCATGGAGAAACCTCGAGAGGGAGAGTGAAGAGTCAGGCGGTTACCCAAGTTCTTCATGATGTTGTAACCATATGTCCAGATACCAAGAGCAATACCAGCACCACCGAAGCAGCTGTGAGTAGTATGTTAACAGTCGACTCATTTGATAGTAGCGTGAGGCAGTCTGGACTTACAGAATCCAGACGGGGACGTTGGCCTTGCTATCCTTCATTTCACCAGTGTGCCAGATCTGGAAGATAGTGGCATATGGACCGATAGCGTTAGAAACATCGTTGGCTCCGTGGGTGAAGGAGGCGGTGGCAGCGGTCATGACTTGGAGGAAGGTGTAGAGGTATTCGGCGCGGTTGTCATAGTGAGGAACGTTGGCGTGGATCTCGGCGAGATCACCGCTCAGGACACCCTTGGAGTTTTGCAGGTTGATAATATCCTGGTCGACACCCTGGAGGAAGACAAACTTGAGGTACCAGAAAAGAACTGCGCCGCTGTAGAAGGGGCCATCAGGCTTGGGACCAACGAGACTCTTCTTCTGCTTACGCTCGACAGGCTCGACTTCGTTGCTCTCGGTCGAATCGTCGCGGGAAACCTGCTTGGTCTCACCGTTGTTGTCGTTGGTGTTGTTGACATCGTCAGCACGCTCGAACTCATCGCTGCCGTTGCGGCCAGCACGGCGAAGCTCGTCGAGCTCCTCGCGGGTAAGGTGGCCCTCGTAGAAATCCTGGATGCCACCAGGGGCACCCTCGGGCTGGGCAGGGGGAGCAGGGCGCTTGAGTAGGAGAGGACCCAGGGGGATGTGGTACCAGCGGAGTTGCCAGTCGTCCTTAATGATGAGGCGGTACAGCCAGGGGACGAGGAAGATGGCAATGACGAGGGCCCAGGCGGCGCCGACACCGACAATCATGCCAGCGATCTCAGCATCATTGAAGGTGATCTTAATGGAACCACCCTTCCACACGATAAGCATGGTAAGGAGCGAAGCGGTGATGCCGAAGTAGACGGGGACGAGGAAGAGACCCTTCCAGACGGGCTGGCTTCGGAGCATGACTCCATACTTGGTAATGAGGAAAATAATGGCAGCGAAGGCACCGGACAGACCGGGGGCGATGATCCAGGCGAGGAAGACGGAGACGACACCGGAGCTAATGCCCTTATCGAACTCGGCCCAGTGAATACCGTCAACGCCGACGAGGGCAACTCCCATACCAATGACACCGCCCATAATGGAGTGAGTAGTTGAGACGGGGAGACCGATGCGGGTACAGAAAGTGAGGTAGACGGAGGAAGCAACAATGGCGCACATCATGCCGAGCATGAGAAGCGCGGGGTCATCCACGAAGAGATCGACATCGACGACCTTGGTTCGGATGGTATCGGCGACTCGGGCTCCGACACCGACGGATCCTGCGAATTCGAGGATCGAACCCATGGTCATGGCTTGGATGTAGGACAACGATCGGGAAGAGACCGACGTGGCCCAGGAGTTGGCGACATCGTTGGCACCTGTAGATCAAAGCGTTCACGGTTAGTTAACAATGGTTCTCATAATATTAAGTATGAGGAATTCAGTGCTGTATGTGATATCAAATGAATATCACGTATAGCTGATGACAGGATAGATGGTAGCTTCGGCAGCGGTATGTGAGTGCTCATAGTGAAGACCTACCAATGTTCCACGCGTCTAGAAACGCAAAGATGGTGCCGATGGCGAAGATGTAGTCGTACTGGTGAAGGACGACCATGGTGGCGGGTGCTGCGGGTATGAAGCCCGGCAGGAGTAATTATCTATGACCCTTTGGAATGAAAACCAGAGGCTTCTGGAAAGAAGGTGATGAAGTGAATGGGTGCTTGCATCGAGAAGAGAGCTGATGCAACAACATGATGAAGCCGCGACCTTATATGAACAGGATACGACGGTGCTGTCGTAGCCACGGCGGAGCCCTGCAGAAATGGAGTTCTTGGCAAACAAGCGTATCCTTATGCTTCTGGGGCCACTTTGATAGTTCACGTCGAAGTGCCCGGGTGTAAGATGGGGCATGGAAGGACCTTGGGAGGCACACGAGCAGGGCCCGGCGGGCTTGGCGTACCTGGGCGTACGGAGCCAAGCTAGCAAGTGTAAGACTAGTAGTTTGGGAGGGCTTCTGCATGGGGGGTAGAGGACGAGAGGCGTTCCGGCTCGGTGAACCCATTTGAAACGACGTGGGATGGGGCTTTCAGAAATGGATCATCCATTTTGTGCAGTTCCCTTGGCACCTCCTCGCAGCACACACAGGGCATCGCTCGTGCTCGCATGCCGCAAGCCCGTTGGACAGGGAGCTATCTCCTGGGCCAGATCCACAAAGGCCAAGAACGGCCGGTAATACCTAAAATGGCTCCTCTCTAGAAGCATTGGAGGATCATGAACAAGGCAGAGCAGCTTGGCATGGACGATCATCGGGTTCACACGACACTGACTGGTCGTGGGGGATTTTGGGTGGTTGTAGATGGCGAAGGTGGATGGGATGTACTAACGAGGGGCGCCGCCACCGGGAGGGATGTGTGTAAACTTACGCCATTCGAGCACACGGGAAGAAACGAGTGAGTGCGGCAGGGAAGAGGGAAGTGTGACGATCTAGGGATACTACGTAGGCTTGTTCAGGCCAGGGCTACCTTGCCTCCCGTGAGTAAGGCACGCAAGCTGCTTTCTTACGACTACAGCTGCACGCGTGTAGACTAAGTAAAATTAACTATATTTTAGCTTAACGGTTGACTCAATCTCAAAAGACCCATTGCAACTGAAAGCGAGTGACAGCACTTGATGCTAATCCTGGCGTCACTTCTCGATATGGAACCCGCCTTAACTGGTCGGGGTACGAAAAAAAACCCACACGACGCGAAAGACTGTCTCTCTACCTCTTGTCTACCGTGTTGTATTGCAAAACCCACGCACGTGTGCGCCCGGAGAGCCTTGCCAGGGGTGTCTCGTCTCCGGCGATGACATGTCGTCGAGATCTACCACTAAAGAGCCTCCTGGGTGGTTGAGTGGGCCAATGAGATTGTCCACTTCCCCACGTGGAGTTGTCGGTTCGTCCTCGACCCCTTGTCGTGCGGATCCCTGCCGAGATATCATATCAAAAACGCTACGCCGGAATAGTTAACCATAGCAGACAAGCCCTTGCCTGTATCACGCACCGAAAGTGGCGCATTGGCTCCCGCGGTCCAGCTCAGCTTGACATTTAAGTCCTTGGCATCGCCCACATGCTCTTGGCAGTCCCTCTGTCGTCCTCTCTGCCTCTCGGAGCCCCTTGCTCCAGCAGTGATGCCTCTCGCATTGCCCTGGGCTGCAGCGAATCCATCCAGGGCTGCTCTCCCTCGACACCGTTTTCTGACGCAATGGCCCGGCGTGATCCGTCCAGCTCGACCCTGTTCGTCCAATTCGGCTCCTGACCACTCAACTTGGCCTTCGTTGCGTATCGCCTCCTCTCACCACTCTCCTCGCTCTCCTCGCTCTCCTTCCTCCTAGGCCCTTGGCATCGTCCTTCTTCCCTGCCCGCATTTCTGCCAAGTCGATGACCCCGAACAGCAAACAGGCCAGCCCGAGGCGCCGCTGGCCGCACGTTGTTGCTCTTGCCTCGTGAATCGATGTTTTCCGCACGAGTCTAAGGAGATGAATGGCTGCGACCAACAGCCACTACAGTCGTTTTGCTCGGTCACCCAAAACAGTCTAGCACCCAGCATACCTAGCAACATGCACCCGCCCTTACTCAAGAGCTGAATCAGGCAAGCCGCTAGTGGCACTTCGCAAGGACGTAGTGCATACATGACATTCGCAGAGCAGAAGCATGCTGGTGTCTCTAGGCCCAGCCAAGTTGGCGTTCTTTCGTTCGTTATTTTCTTTTTAGAGATTCCAAACTGGAGGCTACAATCCACTGCCTTCCGATTTAGGTATGGCGTAAGCTTTCAATCTTCTGCCACTCTTGGAGTTTCTAAATGACTCCCTTCCCTCTTCATGTGACGGTCGGGTCCCATCTTGAGGTACAGGGTAGGTCCGAGGCTCAAGGTACATGGTTGATACCACGTTTATAATCAGTTTTAAAGGGTAATGATAAGTTAAAATTGCGAGCAATAGCTACCACGGTCGTTATGCGTGTGCATCTGAAACAGGGTTAATATCTTCAGGTCAATGAAAATGAACCGTATGATATGTCTTCGTCGTTGAAAAACATGCTCCAGTCCATCTCAGTCAGTTGCTCATCGCCAAATCCAAACAGAAGTGGCCCTCCCTCGGTCACTGACGGCGTATCTATGGTCCCTTCAGACCTCTGGGATACCGCTTGGAATAAAACGGCCACAATATCCAGTGAGCGATCAGAAGTTCGCATCCATGGCTTCATTTCCGTAAATACTTCAAGAGCTTTGTTTAAGCTTTTGCTCCAAGACAAATAGTCATCGGACTGAATACCTCCTGGACTAGGCGGGGTTTCCATGGAAATCGAAAGTAGCGGCACCATACATGCTTGGAACAAGTACCACGCGGAATTCCAAACTTGAATTCGATTGGGGACCCAGTGGACGGCAATGGCATCAATAGCATCCGCCGCGATCATGCGGCACAAGTCAGCCATCTGCGCCTCTGCTTGGTTTGGAGCATGTCTATTGAGGTTCTCATAGGCGAGATATAGGAGGAAACATCGGGACAACATGAGGCGTACATTATAATATCTGTTGCGAAGGAACTCACTTGCGACAGTGATGCGAGGCGGCGGACTGATAGTATCCTTGAGGATCGGAGGCAGGGATTCATACCATTTCTGCAGTTCGAGATCAAAGGTCTGGGCTTCTGATGGGTTGATGCGAGTAGATTGCGCGAACCGATGCTGGAGACGATTGCAGACGTGGCAAAACTGGCAACTTGCTCGGAGAGAGACTGCTAGGTGATCATCAGGGCTCAGGGCAGTTGGTAACAATGTGTTCATTGTCGTACTGTCCCATCGCCCACAAGTCGGGCGACCCAAGGTCATGCTGGCCCACGTATCGAGGCAGTAAAGACTCCACCATGTCCGCCGTCGAGTTTCTATTCGAATTGTGGAGTGCTGAACAGCGTCAGGATCCTGGTGGTCATTCCGGACTGGGGACTCTCGATGCAATCCTAGGGCTATGGCCATGCGCTGGGCTGCGCCGAGGATAGCATATGCCATGTTTGGCGAATTTCTGTAGTGGAGATAGTATCCGCCAAGTAGGCACAAAGCCTGCAGGCTTTCCAGATTTCCGGAGCCTAGAGAGTCCAGATCGATGAATGAGCGGGCCTGGTTGTAATACTGGATATGGGCGGTGTCACTCCCCGAGGCAATAGAGCCCAGCGTGAGGACCATGTTGCATAGACCCAGCCACGCTGGACTTTGACGGTCGGCAACGGCGAATGTTGCCCGAAAGGACTCTTCATGTATGAACGGTGTAATAGAGTGCACATGCTCAAAGTAAAAGCCAACGTAGCGCTGTTCTCGCAATGAATCAGAGGACGGAGCCATACCAAGAGCTGGTTTCATCACAGAAGGGCGAGGGTCCTTGTGTTGAACGTCAGGCCATGTCTTTGATTCTTCGATAGTGCGCTTCTTGGCGTCAGGGCAAAGCCGAAACAGCACTCTCAGAACAGCGCTTACGGAGGTGATGCCTAGGTATGAACGGCGGTGACGGTCGCCTGCCAAGCTGATGGCGTTGATGTCGTCGCCAGCGGCAATTGTGGCAGGGTTTTGCGCCGGCTCTTCCCACCGCCTCTCTTCCCCAGATTCATCGATCTCGGACTCATCAGGGGAATCGTGTGCGTCTTGGAGATCCCCGGAGACGAGAGGGGATACACTAGTCGGGATTGGCCACACCTCAGTCTGTAAAGGTCTGTCGTCTGTGGCACCAGGCGACAACAGGTCGAGGAGCTCCGATCGGTTCTTTGCGAGCAAGTCATCGAGTGAATAGCTAGGAAAGAGGCGATCAAGAACTTCAGCTTGGCGACGCACAGTGTCTGTAGCCTTTTCTAGGGCACTATACATAAAGTGATGGACGATAATTAGTAAAACCGTCAATAGCGTTTGTTTTAGTCATGCCGTGCATTACCTCTTGCTTACAGCCTGACGCCTATTCCGGTGTTTATAGACGCAAGATTCAGGGATGCTATAATGCCGACAACTCGAGCAAGGATAACCACCATCGCATTTCACTTTTCGGCGGGTGCATTCCAAACAGGACTTGTTGACGCTACGCGAAGGACCTGAGGACCTTCCCAAACTTGTGGTCGCAGGATGTGTTGGAATCTGTGACTCAAATGAATGAAACATGCCGACTTGGACATGCTATTTCACAATTTGGCATCTTTTGCCCTCGTGCAGAGCGGGCAGTAGATCAGTGATGCAGATAAGTAGACAGCAAAACAGAGCAAATCCAAGCTCGGTGAGAGGAGGGGTAAAGATGGTGACTAATAAGGGGCTATGGTTTTTCCGACCCACACTCAGTGCTTAACGCCACTGTACATGTCTCTCCCCTCAATCGTGTTGGCTGGTTTGCAGTTGGTCGCTTCTAGCTATATCACAGTAGTCTCGCAACTTCCCCTGCTTTAGCGCATTAAAGTCCAGTGTGTATTTCGCACATGTAATAGAACATGGATTCGTCTCATATCATATAAACGTCATCCATTCATAGCTTGAAAAGAACCAACCTCAATTGGCTAGCCGTATTGTCAGCGGTTGGCTCAATTTTTGGTTCGGTCGTATACATCCTGTTATATGTCCATATGATCACAACCTATGTGTTGTTTCGCCCTATTCGACAAAAACTAGACAGAAGATCCTCTCTGTTTAATGATCCTCTTCCGAGCCTTTGCAGCTTCAACACTTGCTTTTCGGGGGTTCTTTGCCTCAAATATAACGTCAAGCTCCTCCAGTGTAGATCCTTTGGTTTCGACGAATAAGAAATACATAAAGGCCATCTCAAAGGTATCCCAAAACACGAAAAACACATAGAACCAATAGCCTATCTTAACAGAAGGTTAGCGTTGAGCTTGAGGGAGATATATTTGGCGACGTGCATTAGAGAGCGCAATGGGACCAACAAAGGTATTGAGGAATCCAGCCGCTCCGGCGGTAAGTTTGAATGTTCCCATAGCTTTGGCTCGCATCTTATTGCTCACGACTTCGGCAGGGTAAATAGGCTGCATCGGGGTGAAGCCGCAGGCGAAGATTGCGCCGAACATGAAAATGAAGACAATGCTGACAGTAGACGAGGCCTGGTTGCCGTATTCTGTATATCCAGCTGCACACGCCGCAACTATTGCCAGGCATACCGTCATGCCAGCTGTGGCAGTGATGAGCATCTTACGGCGACCGACGACATCGTGTAGGCGAGAGCCGATGATGGAAGAGACCCAGCCGACAACCGCGTACACGATGTTGAGAATCAGCTTCGTGTTAGTGTCTGTAATTCCGATACCAGTAAGCATGATAGGTAGGTAGTAGGATACAATACTAATAAAACTGTCAGTTCTTCACGCTGCAAACAAAACATTGTCGTGACTGACTTGTTTCCGCTAAATTGACCAAACCAAGAAAACGCGATATTAAGCATCAATCTGTAACGACTAGACCGCGATTCAACAAGCACGCTGAGGTCAAAAAGATCTTTCCAAGACGCCTGGCGATCTTCATCGACAGTCGAAATCATCTCTTTCATTTGCAGGGCAACAAGCGGATGGTCAATATCGCCATTGGTATGATACGTGGCAATGACAGCCTTTGCCTCCTCGCGTCGGTTCTTAGCAACGAGCCTACAGTCAACGAGAGGTCAGCAATCCTGAATATCTTTCAGGCCAAAATGGCACGGTCAAAGGGTAGTTGATGTACCATCGGGGAGACTCGGGGTAAAATTTGATAAGCAGGCAGACCAATCCTGGACAAACCATCTGAAGCCAAAGGGGGAGTCTCCAATCTATGTTGCCTTTGTGGGCGAGATATTTGTGGCAGGCGTACACCGCGGAGGTAGCGAACACAGAGCCCTAGAGTGACGTTTTAGCAAGATATTACTAGGGTTAAGGTCATCACATACCACATTGTAGAAGGTGTTGTACATTCCTGCAATGGTTCCGCGATAGGCTGCCGGGGCGAGCTCCACCAAGTATAGAGGAGCGGCAGTGTGGGCACAGGTCGCAAAGAATGACAGAAGAAACCTCCCGGCGATAAACATAGGCAGGGTGGTTGAAAGAGATGTTACGATGGTTCCGATGCATACGCCCAAGCAGCCAAAGAAAATGTGCCACGTCCGTCCATACCAGTCCGTCATCCAGATGAAGAGAGCGCCGCACATTTGACCAACCTGGGAAAGTTATCAGTACAGTGCGTGGTGGTATGGTAGCATGGGTTTCGCCCCTCACCTGGAAAATCGCAAAGACAATACCGGTACTGGCGTTGCCATTCTCCGGTAGGTTGAAGTATGCGGTGTAGTTTGGAAGTGCGTTGATGGAACCCATCAAGCTGCTATCAAACCCTACTTAAGTTAGCGGTCAACAGCACCTATTTATCTAACAATAGTGCTTACCGTTCATGGTCGAGCATAGAAAGACCGCTGAACAAAGAAGATACAGCTTGATGTAACCTGGCCCTCGTGGATCAGGCTTGTTCTCGGCCATGATTTTGGCGTATGTCTCCATCGAGTCCTGCATGTTTTCCATATTTTCAACTTCCCTTAACATGGAATCATCCTTGACTTTGTCCATGGTGGAGGACTGGGGCCTCTAATGGAGTCAATCGAGTTGTGTATTGGCTGTTGGATGGATGAGGAGTCCTGACGGAAAAACAGTCCGGGTCTCCAATTAGCAAGCGGACCAGTCTTTTTGTGAAGGATGCAATGTTTCTCCCAAAAGTCTGAATTGAAGAAGGCATGCATGTATTCTTATACCTCCAGGTTTGCTTGAAGATGCTTGGCTTGGGGGAGTCGGTCACAATGAGACAACCCTGTCGTTCCCCGCGGGGTCCCCGGCCTTCCCCAAGGGACTAGACCGAAAGCGTGACACGGGAATATATATCTTCGTGCCAAGCACCGAGGTAGCCTCAGATCACCCGAACGTCACGCCACTGATTGGTACGAGGTGGACATGACATGGCCGGACATTTCAGTGTTGACACTTTTTTTTTTTTTTTTTTTTTTTTTAGCTCCTTACATACATAACTTTGGGAAATATCGCATCGACGGCTACGCTAAAAGTGGAATGGACACTCCGCGAATGCTATGGGATATGCTGTCCGCTCTGTCAAAGGCGAGTTGTTGGCACAAAGGGTAAAAAAAAACACCGGGTTTATTTTGTTCACAATTTAAGCACTTCCAACACCCAATGCTTCCACGGTTGCTCCGCCAATGCGCAGTGTAACGAAGGCCTATATTATATGTGACATGAGATGACGCAAAATGTAGACGTTCTAAATGTAGTATAACTTATCTCATCACGCACTGCCCGATTCAAAAGCAAGACTGTCTCCCATCAGGGACCTATAATTTCGCGCTTACACCAGTATCAGTTTGACCCAAACCTGACGGTCCATCATAGAGCTGAGAATTCAACGCAGCAGCGTTCACCTGTAGAGTATTAAATCAACCATTGCTCTTCCGCGCTCAAACGGACTAGCAGGAGTACTCACATGGCAGGGTCTAAGGTCGCTTACACAACCAACGCCGAGTAGCCTCATAGTCGTAACAGCTTCATCCGCGAGGACTTCATTGTCAAGTCAGTGGGTGAATACAATTTGGAGAAAGGGGACAGCAAGAGAGCGTACTCTGCAAAGATCGATAAACACCTTCTTCTCCGCCTACCGCCAGGCCGTACAGTGCCGCCCGGCCGAGTCCTACACCCTTCGCACCCAGAGCCAGCGCCTTGATCACATCGGATCCTCTTTTGATACCTCCGTCAACCCAAACTTCCAACTGATCAAAGACCCACGGGCAGAATTTTCTCATTTCCAATAGGACCTGGATGGGCGTGTTGGCAGTGTCCAGCGCCCTGCCACCATGGTTAGATAGGATAATGCCCTTGACGGCGGGGAATTTCGTCGCCATGTACGCATCTTCATGGGTCTGAACACCCTTCAGCACAATTGGGAGTTCAGTATGATGGGACAGCCAGGCCAAGGTCTTCTGCCAGGTGAGGGCAGATTCCGTCCCCCACACTGACGGAGGTGCCCCGGCTGCGACCTCTGCAGCCTTGTGACGCTCATCAGCTTCCCGTTTTCCTGGGAAAGGAGCATCGAGGGTCAAGACGATGAATTTGATCTGTGGGATAGTCTTGATGTGAGCCAAGGTTCTCTCTGTGGCTTTGGTATCCTTGAGAACGTAAAGCTGCCAGCCGAAAACTGCATCGGGGCCTGCATGCACAACGTCTGTCACAGACATGGATGCGTTCTTGCTGATAATTTGTAGAGCATTAAGCCGAGAGCATGCAGCAGCAATACCAGCTTCACCCGAAGGATGTGCCAACTTAGCCATGGCTGCCGGAGCAATGAAGATCGGCAAGCCGACCCGGTTCCCTAGGAGAGTGGTTGATAGCGAGCAGTGGGTGCAGTCAACGAATACTCTCGGCCGGAGCAGAATAGACTTGAAAATAGTTCCGTTGGCAGATTTCGTGATTTCATAATCTGTGCCGGATGCATAGTACGCGAGGGCCTTGGGGCTGAGGCGCTCTAAGGCAATGCGTTCCATCTCAGCGATGCTCAATATCCTCGACATTGAAGGAACTGCAGGCGTTGATTGTGTGGTTGTTTTTTGGTCCTGGGTAGAGGATTCCAACCGACCCAAAAGCTGCTCAGGTTTTAGGTATTCGTCAAGAAGTTCGATCGGATGGACATCCTCGAATGCATTTGTCGCATCAGTGCCAGCATGTCGAAGAATGATGGCCTTTCCCCCAGGGTGACTGTTTAAGAATTTGGTAACCTGGCGTGGATCAATCAGTTAAAGGCGATCCAAGGCGACCAGGACCAGCACAGATTCAGTGCCATGAAAAACTTACGTTGTAAACGCTGCCATGAATTGCAACCCAACAATCATTCTCACTCCGGTGGTGTTGCACTAAAACTGTCAGAAGCCGAGACAAGCTTGTTGGTGTTGACTCACGATCTGGCAACGAGAATAGCTTATCTTCCATGGTTTTCGGTGTAGTTGTTCTGTTTCTTGATCCTCTCTCTTCGTGGTACTCTACCCGTTCGTTCCCTTCGTGCTGAATACGGAAAGATTGAAGACCACAGAGGGCATGTCACCTGGGGCGAGCCCAGCTTCTCCACAGTTCAGCCCTAGTACCAAACGAACGCGGAGGATTGCATCTCCGTACCACTTTCGGCACGGGAATAATGCCTTTCCCGAAATTAGCCTGTTCCTTCACAATGCCCCCGCCCGTTGAAAGCTGCTCTGAAATGCCGTTATTGTTTTAGCCCTGTGCGATAATACCTGAATACATAAGCCGCCTTGATCGTGCTTCAGCATTCACACAAAGCGCAACTTTGTACAAAGGTTACCTCGTTCAACGTCATTCTCGAAACTGAGAAGGCAGCAATCATATTTCAGTCTTTTACCAGCATGCACCAATCTACAGAGTTGAGGACCGGTTGGTCTATGAAGCAGTGTGATGACCAGTCGGAGGTATCTTGGCTTCCTGTAAAGCAAGTGCCTAGCCAAATCCATATTGATCTCCTTGCCAACGAAAGGTGCCCATCACTACCAACGTCAAGTTACGCAAATGCTAACAAACTCTTAGGATCCCTGATCCGTTCCTGGATGCCAACGAACTTGCAGTGCAATGGATCGCGGAAAAGCATTGGATCTACCGAACCAAGGTCACCGCACATTATGTCAAGGATGCTAGAGTCGACTTGGTATTTCTAGGACTTGATACCTTCGCCACTGTTAGTCTCAACGGAAAGACAATCCTGGAGTCTGACAATATGCATGTTTCTCACCGGGTCAATGTCTCTGAGTTCCTACTCTGGGACCAAGAAAACGAGCTCCAAATCGTCTTCACATCCGCATTACTACGTGGTCGAGAGCTTGTCCGTCAACACCCAGAGCATACCTTTCACGTCCGCCAAACCGAAGCAAGTCGCATTCCCGTGCGCAAAGCTCAGTACAACTGGGGTTGGGATTGGGGTCCTATCCTGATGACAGCAGGGCCATGGCGACCAGTTCTACTTGATCAGTATGTCGTACGCCTTGACGATATTTGGGCGCACTACCAAGTCTCGCCGGATCTCAAAACTTGCTCTGGCCACCTACATGCAAGGGCCGGCGAAGGTATGCGGGAGGGCGACAAGATTGTTATGTCACTCTTCCACAATGAGAAGACAATCCTTCAACAGGAGTGTCATGTCGACGCCAATGGCTTGGCGACAGCAGAGTTACAGCTAAATGAGCCTTCATTGTGGTATCCTCATGGTTACGGATCACAATCTCGCTACCGATTGTCAGCAGAGCTCATTCGAGGAGATACCAAAATGTGTGCTCAGGACAAATTTATTGGTTTCCGTCGTTGCGAGTTAGTCCAAGAGAAAGATGAATTTGGCAAATCCTTCTACTTTCGCATCAATAGCATTGATATCTTCGCTGGCGGTTCTTGTTGGATCCCCGGTGATAGTTATCTTGCACAGATGACAAAGGACCGCTATTTTGACTGGATGAAACTCATGGTGGAATCTAATCAGATCATGATACGTGTATGGGGTGGTGGAATCTACGAGGACAATGCATTTCTAGACGCTTGCGATGAATTTGGGATCTTAGTATGGCATGATTTCGCCTTTGCATGCGCCAGCTATCCTGTCTATCCCGAATTTCTCAAGTCTGTCGAGGAGGAGGCACGACAAAACATCAGGCGGCTGAGAACTCACCCATCAGTGGTCATCTGGGCTGGAAATAATGAGGACTACCAGGTTCAGGAGAGGTATAAGCTGGAGTATCGAAGCGAGGACACCGACCCAGAGTCGTGGCTCGAGTCGACATTCCCTGCACGCTACATCTACGAGCACTTACTACCAAAATGGATAAAAGAGGAGCATCCGTCTATGATCTATCATCCAGGAAGCCCTTGGGGTGATGGGAAACACACGACCGATCCGGCTGTGGGCGATATTCACCAGTGGAACAGTCAGTCATCCCATACATCCCTCTTTACGATTTTGCCTAACAAAAACTAGTTTGGCACGGAGCAATGAACAGATACCAAGATTGTGATCAGCTAGCGGGTCGTTTTGTCAGCGAGTTCGGAATGGAGGCCTATCCCCATCTCGAGACCACTCGCCGAATGATCACCAACCCCCAACAACAACAACCGGGCTCAATGATGATGGACTTTCGTAACAAAGCTTTTGATCATGAACGCCGGCTTATGACTTATGTCGCTGAGAACTTCCATGTCCCACCCGATCTGGCATCTTTCACCCACGTCACCCAGATTCTTCAAGCGGAAACCATGCGGTACGCATACAAGTCCTGGCGACGAATGTGGGGACGCGCTGGGGCGCGCAAATGCGGCGGCGTGCTTGTCTGGCAGCTCAACGATTGCTGGCCTACCATGTCGTGGGCTATAGTTGACTATTATCTCGTCAAGAAACCAGCATTTTACGCCATCTCGCGAGCCCTACGGCCCTTGGACCTCGGCATTGCTCGCGCTTGTCCCGTGTGGACCTCGGGTCATGTTGATACAACGGCTACGAACACCCACGAATTCGATTTGTGGGTTGCAAGCAGCCATCAAGTGGCAGTGGAGGTTGAAGTGACGATCAAGTTCATATCTATCCGGTCGGGCAAGCTTGTCAGTGATAACATCACTACCCAGACGCTGGCAAGCCCAAATGGCACGACGGAGTTGTTTCAATCTCATCGAGTGGACACGACTAAGCCTTTTGATGGCCAAGACTTCGATCCCTTTGTTATTCACGCGATCTTGAGTGTTGATGGACAGGTTGTGGCTGCAGATACGGCCTGGCCGCAGCCCTTGAAATATCTGGACTTCTCTGATCGAAATGTCAGAGTGGAGGTCTCTTCATCAGGCAATCAGATCACAGTATCTGCAGAGGCTCCTGTAAAGGGTTTTACGTTTGAGGAGAGTGAAGGGCTTAAGTTGAGTGACAACGGGTTTGATGTTATGCCAGGGGACAAACATGTTGTCACTGTAAGTGGTGATGCTGCTCTAGCAAAGGATCTTAATTGGGCGTATGTCAAATAGTGCTATTGACATAGCTATCATTACATAGATCGAAGTAATGTGGTATTAATAGATACTAACTGTCTGCTGGCACTATTCTAGCAGCAATAGTACTATATGTAGTTAACAAGAAATCGCTAAGAGCCTGAGGTAAAAGCAATCGCGAAAAGCCCCTATAAAGTGTGTTACTGTATATCTCTGCGCAAGATGTAGTTTTAGATGTGTATGTATGTTGTGTACAAAATGTCCATGGCTTTTATCTAGCTGATAATTGAGTGAAGCCTAAAACCTTCCAAAAAATTGATTCTCTGATGTAGCTGAAATCCATCTAACACGTGCTGTTAATCAGTGGATGTCGATTGGAACCTTGCCCCTCTCCGAATACTTCATGTTCAGCGGATAGTTGACATAGCCTACCGGTGAGTTTCTGACGTAGAAAGCCTTGTGGTTTTATGCGCTAAGCTCTAGGCCTTTCTTAATCCGACATACCAGGTCTGGGTTTGCAATAAAGTATCTCCCCGCTCCACCAAAGGCGAGTTGCTGGCATAGCGGCAAAACAAAACACAGGTTTTTTTCACGATTCAAGCAATTCCGAAACCTATTGCTTCCACGGCTGGAGTCAGTACTGCATACGGCTGGATCCGTAGGAATGAAGAGCTGGCATTTCCTCCCGTAAACAGAGAGAAGCCAAGATCTCCGATCGTCAACAAGCTATCTCATTCAATCCATCATATCCAATACCATTGCTACTAAAAATGGCTCTCTACCTTGTGATAAGCAAGATTACGACGTCGTCAAACAAAAATCATGTGAACACGCTTTCTTGATGCTTGTTTCTATAGGCCTCAATTCTATACAATGCCTATTTAATCTTTTCAGTAAATCACTCCCGTTTGAGCTATTAGCTACTACAATTCAGCTTGCAAATAATTGTCTTCATAATTCTGTAGTGAGAGTCTGACTACATCGCCTATTCCTTCCAGTACAAGCCCATCTCGCAATTTGAATGCCCCTTCACTGTTGGAATACAGCCACATGCTTTGTATTCCTTTCCTCGGTGCTGCCCAGAGTGGAAGTAAAGCCCCGTTCTTTGACACTTTGAATAGCTTGCGCAGCTAGATCGGTTGGGGGTTCTTCTGAGGCGTCGTATCCGGTCGCGATTTTTAGCACGCGCTCAACGTCAACACCTGTATCGTGTATACCGGCTCGCCAAGCAACGTGATCGTCAGGCCGAACTAGAACCGCGTCTCTACCCCAGACACCGCGCACATGGGTTTCTTGTGGCAGTCGAATCGCCCTCAGCTGAATGCCCAGCCGCGTTGAGGTTTCGGAAAATTCCCTCGCCCACCGACCATCTTTGCTGAAGTCTACTAGTGTAAACCCGGCTCCAAATAGATCAAAAATGCTCGTTTCCCCATCGCTGAGATAAACATGCGGGGCGCGGCCACCAGGCCACGTCGATGCGGTATACCTGCGGAAATCCAACTCAGGTTCTTCCTCTGGGTTCTCATCTCTCAGAACTATCGGGGAGCCGTTATATCTATAACCCATCTCAATACCCAGATCTTGATTCTCACCCTGGTGCTCCAGAACGTGGTCTCGGATGCGGTCATGAAGAGCTGCACTCTGAGGTGTCGTCGACGAGAAGATACCCGGACCAGCCTCTTCAACCCATTGGACGTAGTCTTGGTGGACTTTGAAATGTACGCCAGACCGCTCAATGTTTCGAATGGCTATCGGCTTGCGCTCAATTTCATATGAACGTAGAAGATGCTCCCCACCTTGGCCATTGATAACAGCAGATAGCTTCCATCCGAGGTCAAAACTATCTCCTACCGCAGTGTTCATACCGTAACCTCCGGTAGGGATGTTCTGATGTGCAGAGTCCCCCGAAAGGAAGACTCGAAAACTATCAGAGGCATAGCGTTCAGCAACGGCAATGCTTGGTTGCCATGAGCTACTCACGAGTATCTCATCTACCTTAATAGGGTGAGGAGCGAGGGACCCCCCTAGCACATCAGCGATGGCCTTCTCAGGGTCTAGAGACTTCCAGTCCGTTTCAAGAGAAATCGGGAGATGAACAGTCCACGTGTCAACTTCATCTTGTGATATGATGACGCTCCCACTAGTAAAGAAAATATGCCAGAACTGGCCTTGCTTATGTAGAGCTGAAAGATCCCGTGACTTGAAATGGACAAGAAACATGGCAACGGGCCTAGTAGTGGTGTCAGGCATGATCTCAGTAGTTCATATGCACGTGGTGGGTGGTTGTCGGGAAGTTCGGGAGCACTCACGTCGGGCCACCAACCAATTCACTTCCTAAACACTTGCGCACTCGGCTGCCGGCACCATCGCAACCAACGAGATAGTCGCTGTTGATGATGTGTTTCGTCTTGTCGACGACGCTGATGCTGGTAGACCGGACTCCGCCTTCAACCTCAACAAAGCCTTCGAATTTGAGCCCAAAATACGCTTGGATCAACGGCTCATTTTCGAGTTGAAGCTTTAACCAGGCCTCGAAAACGCTTTGGCTACATCGCTGATAAGGCTCTCCTGGCATGGAGCCATCGTTTTGGGCCCTAATTCGAGCCCTCCAATCGTTTGGCGAAGGAAGATCCTGAGATGATAGCATAAGCAGGATATTTGTCTTGTAGTTTACAAGGGTTAGCTTACCCATTTGGATATAAGTTCTCCCCCATCTGTTAGTCCAGTGCTGAACAGGACGTCAAAGGAATGATGTTGGCCGACTCCTGCGATGCTCAACTATTAGACACTCCTTGTCGGTTCGAAAAGCTGAAGAGGTGACTTGGCTTACCCTGGTCCCTCAGGCCTTGAGCAATGCCCAGCCTTTTGAAAAGCTCCATGCTCCTGCAGTTGGTAATGTCCATCTTCGGCCACCTGGTTGTGGTGAGGTTGCGCTCAACCAAAATGCTCCGAACGCCATTCTTGGCCAATTGAAGTGCAAGGAGCATTCCAGCCGGGCCAGCGCCGACTACGAGGACAGCAGTCTCATGCACAGTAGCCTACATGGGCAGAAGGTTGCGTCTGTTAGCGAGCCTTGCCCTACAGCGGTGGTTTCAGAGGCCTTACCATGGCGCTGTTGTTGAGGTATAGAATGTCAATAGTAAATGCCCACTGCTGCCGGGGTATGTTGGGGCTGTGCTTCAGACTGCTTTTGACCGTTAACATTTATACAGCTGATCTTTGTCCGGCCCCTCGGCATCCTTGGGGCCAACGGCAGATCCCTTGAGGGTTTCGATGTGGCCGGTGCATCAGGATGGATGCCGTGTTTGACCGTGCCCACACCGGCCAACTCAGCCCCCTCCAAATGCTGTAATGTCAATTACATACTATACACTGGGTCCCCTAGATGAGGGAAGGCCGCGACACCGACAAATACAAAGAGCCAAATTCATGTCGACATTGAATAACCTACAAAACCGGCGTCGCCCCTCAAATTGAAGCTTATCAACAACCCACTGGTTGACAATCGATTCATTGAGAGTGTAGGGTAGGCGGTGAGGTACCTATAAATAGAGGTCACTCATACCTACTTAAGCAGTGCCTGTGATAGAAAGCGCGCTGGAGCTAAGCTCAGAATGCATTTTACTTCCTTACAGTTAGATAGAGAAAATGACGTAACAAAACTCAAAAGAGGCCTTCCCCGCATTCCGCGGACCCTGTCCTTGTAGGGGGACCGAAGACCAAGAGAGGCCAAAGCATGGCCCGGGTAGGTGGGGAGACGGGGAAGTGGGGGAGGATGTTTGGATTCGATTCGATTTCCCTTTCGAGTAGCGAACAAACCCCCATCCCTCCATCTATCCGTCTCTTCATCCATTGGCGCGTCTGTCGAAGTTGACATCAGGGCCTGCCCTCGTATCATCTCGTCCCGTCCCGTCTCGTCCTCAACGCGGGTTCACGACTCGATCTTTTGGCTACAGCCTTCTAGTTCGCAGGCCCTGCGTGGGTTCACCCGCTTCCCATCCTCACCCTGTGCAAGCAGTCCTGGCCGGGAGGAGCTCGGCGATTCCGAAGCCAAATGAGCTGGTCATCCGGTGACCAAGACATGATTTTGGTGCGGCAACATGCAAGACAGCTTGAGCGCGACCACTCGTACGACTCGTTGAAAGGTCACCGTGCCTGTCTCGAGTGCCGACGGTATGTCCCCCTTTGTCCTGTTTGCTGTGATGCTGCCGCTCCTCGTGTGTCCTGCCATCCTGTCATCCTGGCCTCCTCCGCCGCGTCGTATTGCATCGCGCTGACTCGCGTCCTTCAAATCTCGGCAGAAAGAAGACAAAGTGTACGAAAGCAATGCCAACGATGCCAACAATGCCAACAATGCTCCAAGGAACGAATACACTAACTTGTTGTTGGGTTGACCCGTAGGTGACATGCTCCAGCCGATATGTGGGCTATGCCAAAGAACTGGGGGCTCTTGCACGTTTCCCACCAAGAGGAAAACACCCGAATTCAAACATCCCCACACCAGAGATCGTAAGAAACAGAAAATTGATCCAGAGAGGCTTGGTATGTCAACTATGCCCCGTCGTGTTACCGAATCCCCTGCATGCTGACGCCCAGGCCAGAACGCCTTGTCGACCTCCTCGAGTCGAGGCTGGAGTCGAGTCTGACCGACGGCCAGGACTTTGACCACCCGTCGCCCCTGTTCATGTCTTTGGATGCGAGAGAGCCCGACAGTCATTCCGCCCATGCACAACTAGATGTCCTACCCTCGCACGGGTCGACCTCCAGCAGTTCAGACGGACGAGACGCCTACGACCATAGTAGATCCTCCCCGAGGACCCCGACTTGCGTTGCCGAAGACCTCGAGCGCCTGGATCTCCCGGATTGTCCTCGGGCTTCGGACCAAGAAGCTGATTGGCTCAATGTTCCTCAACAGTTAGCGGTGGAGCTCATTCATCTGTACTTTGACAAAATCCAACCCTGGCTCCCTTTGCTTCATCGCCCGAACTTCTTTGCGCGCTACGTCGACAACGACAAGTCAAGTCTGCTCAACCCTGCCGCTTTTTCCGAACAAGATGCCCTCCTAATCTACGGCATACTCGCTCTTGCGGCCCGTCACTCGCCCAATGAACGCTTTCATGGTGTTTCCGCGCCTGATCGGGGCAACCAGTTTGCCAAGAAAGCCACGGAGCTATACAGCCGTTTGCGTGCGACCGAGGAACACTCGAGTCAGAAGTACCTTCAGGGCTGCATCTTGCTAGCGGTATACCTATGTGCTTCTGGGCCCTGCCATCGTGGCTGGATCCTCACGGGTGTTTGTGTTCGCATGGCTTACGATCTCGATCTTTGCAACATGGACGAGGGGGACGACACGTGGCAGGATGCCGCAGAGTGGACGGCGACTGAAGAGCGACGAAGGCTGTTCTGGATTATCTGGGAACTCGACACCTTCGTATCGACCCTTTCGAGGCGCCCGAGTGCCATCAACCGTCAAAGGCTGGCCGTTCGTCTCCCTGCTAGCGATGACGCCTGGTTTGCGCAAGAGCCTGTCGAATCAGCACCGCTGGGTACAAGACCTTCTGAGGTTTGGAAAAGCTTATTAGACTCCCCAAATCAGGACGAACGAGCTTGGTTCCTTCTAGCAAACTATCTCATGGCCATTACATATGAAACGACCTCCAGTGGGCAAGCCCGCCAGGAAGAAAAAGAGGAGCTTGTAGATGCACTCGTTTGCTTCAATCTCGCCATGTCACAACGGTTCAGCCTGGAAACCTATGCCGTTCTTTTCGACATAAAAAGCCTTACCAAACATAACTGGGTCATTGGAATGCACTTAATGGTGATGTCCGCCCGCGCATGTCTGTCAGTGTTTGACGCGGCGCACAGCGCCGGGTCGTTGATGTATACGCGAGAGTTTTCTCGAATTATTCAACACTGGCATCCTGAAACAGTCGCTTTGAGCCACCCATTTCTTGCATGTACCCTTTTCTTGCCCCAGGCAAGTCTTTCGAACGAGATGCTGGGCCCTTTCAGCACCCTTAACTCCAACATAGAGATGAGCCGTCTGATGCTTGCTCAATATGGCTCAGTCTGGAAATTAGGCTCTGTGTTGATAGGTAAGTGTAATCTGTCCCGATTTCGTGTCCTAATCATATTCATCCCAATTTTAGATTTGACTCGCCTTTTAACCCCCCCCGACACACTTTCTGGCGAAGAGAGAGCACTGATGAAGCGACTTGCGGTTTTCTTTCCTCACCAAACAACAGCACCTCGTCCAAAGCTAATTAGCCATGCTCCGCTGCCGGTAAACAAGGAGGATACTATTTTGGGGAACCATGCACCTGTGGATGAGTTGCCGTCCAAGCAACCTCTCGAGCTACTGGAGCTCTTCAACCAGTCTGATGACATTGAGAACCGTGGGATAGTGGTGGACGATCTCAATCAAGCCACAATAGAAGGGACAGCCGAATTCCAATTAGATGTCCAAGATGACTGGAGCTCCCGACTACAGCTGGATTATCTATGCGATGATAACCAGCATTTTAATTACCTGCAACTCTGACAAGTCTTCACTTGCCATATTGAGGAGCCGAGGGCAGTTGCAACATGAGCCTTTGAAGTCTACTGAAGAATAGTCTTGTGGGTTCATCGGCGATGTATGCCAAAGTCAACGACAGGTGTGTATAGCAAGGCAGCGGCGTCAAAGTCAATCACGATGGGGCTAGGTTATAGCTTATGAAGGACATCGGATCTCGCAACAGGTTCTACTCTAGTTTCCGAAACATGATTCATTCTGCGTCATCCATTTCTTATCTAAGCTTCCAGAATCCAACTCTGATTCTTGTCACCCCGCCTATGTCCAATCACTTATTGCCGCGGCTGGGCTCGTTATCGGAGCAGTTACAGCCTTGGAGATGAAGCGAGGCAAGGAAGGTCCGCAAACTTTTCATACTCCCTTAGACACTCGGGGTTCGCCACCGAGCTGAGGTTTCCAACGTTGGATTTGCAGACAATGTGCTTGACCATCATTTCCATCTTCTTACCGTTTAGCGTGTATGGGATATCCTTGATCTCAAAGATATGGGCAGGGACATGCCTAGGACTCAGCTGTTCTCTAATCGCGGCTTTAACTTCTTCTTTCGTTTTCATGAAGTTGGGGACCTTCATCTTGAGAAAGAGAAGAACTTGCTCGTCTTTATCACATGGACGACGTTGCCCGACTGCTATACAATCTTCGACATCTGAGAATTTGTCCACTATTCCATATATCTCGGCAGTTCCAAAGCGAATTCCTGTTTCAGTAGTCAGCGACTAGATAAGAAACCCCAGCTGGAGTGGTGAACAAACCTCCAGGGTTAAGGACACCGTCGCTACGTCCAAGGACGACGTATCCCCCGGTCCGTGGGTTTCGTTTGATGAAGTCTCCATGAGACCAAACACCGGGGAACTTCTCAAAATATGCTTGGCGGTATTTCTCCTGGCCATCCTTCCCGTAAAAGCCTGTTGGCATACTGAAGAACGGCGTTGAAATGATCAAGTCCCCTTCATCGCCGGCACTTTCAACATTGTTGCCCTGGGAGTCCCACACCTCAACTTGCATACCCAGCTGCGCGCAAGCAAGCTCTCCTTCGTATATCGGAGAGATACAATTGCCACTAATGACTAGTCAGAGTGTTAGTTGTGATCGAGCAAGCAGGTGTGTGAGGGGGGAATCATACTCCCGCCAACAAGATCTGTGCCGCCAGAGCCACTGAAAAGCCCAACCTCGGAAGGAAACACGTCGTAAAACCATCTGAAAAGCTCAGGAGACAGTGAGGATCCTGAAGAAAGGACGAGTTGCAGGCTTTCAAGAGCAGATGTTCGATTCCAACCAGACTGCTTCAGGGCTGTTAGCAGCTTGGGGCTTGTACCCCAGTGAGTGACACTTCGTCTCATCGTCAGCGAGTCTTGCTATCACTGTCAAATTGGAAGTAGAGATGTTGTAAATAACTTACCCTTGATCCTCTAGGAGGCGGACTTGATCCGCCGGGCTGGGATACAGCGGGCTTCCATCATACAAGACAATTCTTGCACCGACGCTTAGTGACGCGATCAAGTAATTCCACATCATCCATCCGGTCTTAACGAAATAGATTAGTTTATCTGGGCTTCGTGTAAGAAATGTAGGGTCGAATGTACCGTGGTGTATTGATAATAGACAGAATCGGCACTGATGTTATTGCTGAGTATGAACTCCTTCTTCTGTTGAAGAAGTGCGCCACCTCCTGAATGGCAAATACCTGGCATAGCTTTTAGTTAAGACTGAATCAATCAGAGAGAGTAGTCATGGGTTCCAACACTTTGGCGTTCCTGTGGTCCCGGAACTAAGTCGAAGTTGGACATGTTAGAAAGAAAGCATGATATGCTTGGGTGTTGTCAACATACGAATAGAGAATGTAGATGGGATGATCAAAAGGAAGCTGCGCGAACCGCAGCGGCCGGACGCGAACTTGAAGGAACTGGGTCAAGGAAATGCTGCATCCAATCAAAGCTCTAACGTTAACCCATCGCGCTCACGCCAGGATACATGGGGCTCACTCACCACAATTCATCTGGCCATGTTGCACCTGTGACGACCACAACCTTGGCCAACTCCGGGACACGCTCCTTCAGCTGTGTGACCGCAGCGACGATTTTATCTCCTAAAGCCCGTCGTCTCCCGGCATAGAGGACTTCTGTGTCGACGAAAAGGACTTTTGGCCGAATTTGTGAGTATCTGCTGACTATTCCTTCTGCCCCCATGTCCGGAGCTGTCGAGGAGAAGATGGCACCGATAGATCCTGCGGCGAGAAGAAGAACGACAGCCTCGACCGAATTCGTGAGCACGGCTAGAACAAGCAAGGAATGCTATGTCAGTGTTTCTGTCAAGCGCCTTGAGAAAAGTACATCACCTCTAAGAATGAGATTCACCAACCTGCAATCCGGTCTCCGGCGACAACGCCAGTCGCTTGAAGGGCACTCGCATATAACGTCACCTGGCGGCGGAGTTGCACCCAGGTTAGATGACGCCAGTGTTCTCCGGGTTCTCGGCACGCAGAGATTGCAATGCGGTCTGGGTGTAGCATCAATCCGGCAGACAGGATGTTTTCCGTATAATTAATACGCGCGCCTGGGAACCAGTCGGGGCGTGGCCACATGGCGTTGAGGTTGTTCGCAACCCTTTCGGGGGGAACGCTGTAGACCATACCGCAGAAAACCCAAACCTCCATGCAAAAGGCTTCAAGGTTCTCTACAGACCATTTTTGCAGTTGCTCGTAAGTCCTTAGGTCTACATTGTGTGACCGATTGATGCGTCGTCGGAAGGCGTCCAGGCGGGTTGACTGAGGATGAGGATGTTTCCAGATAGCGCCCGGAGAGGAGGAAGCTTTGATCAGCGTAGCTTTTTCCATGGTGGTCCTTTTGCTCGCAACCAAAGCAAATTGGCCCTGGTCGTTTGGTTCCAAGCTTGAGGTTTTGAACAATTCGCACGGAGAGACACGGATGTATTTTACTGAGTTATGTGGCTGGCTCGCAGGATTTCAATCAACCGCGGTGAACTTGACTGAGTTGCCTCTACGATGGATCGGTCTGTTGTCTAATTCATTGCCTATCCTTGAGCCGCGGATCTTTGTTTTCCGAGGGCCATCGCGTGTGGCGGACCGAGGTCGGCGCGGCCACACTTAAAAACCGTGTTTGACCGTGCCCACTACTATATCAGATGACCGTGATTCCCGGAGCCATTCCGTACAGAGCGTCTTAGATTTGTCCGGCCTATTGACTGGCAAACCTCATTGTGAATAGAGTCAATCGAATACGTCAATCTAACACTCTTTGAGTTGGAACATTTGGATGAATGCTCAAGTCTGACGAACACGGACATGTTCATTCACTATTTCACTAGATGGTGCATGCTGAGTCAGTCAAATAGTCTGTTTTAATTCACACAACTTGGTGATTTATGTGATCGAGATGATCTCAAACTGCCTTGTCGAAAACCATGCGGTTTGCGATCTTGCCTAGCCCCTCCACCTCAATCTCTACAACGTCACCAGCCTTAAGAAAGCAGCCCCGGAAAATGCCTACCCCAGATGGAGTCCCTGTCATAACGACCGTTCCTTTTCGAATAGTAGTGCCTCGGCTTAAATGAGCGATAATCTGGCGCACCGACCAGATCATATCACTGGTCTCTGTTTGCTGCACCACCTCTCCATTCACCAAAGTCTTAAGCTGGAGCTGTTGGGGATCGGGCACCAAAGCAGCAGACCAGATAGCCGGGCCAATTGGTGCGAACCCATCAAATGACTTAGCGTAGCAGAACTGCCCGCCAGAAGCTTCAGGAAGCTGGTAGTTTCTTGCAGAGAGATCGTTTCCCGCTGTGTAGCCTAGCACATACTCTAAGGCATCTTCCTCGGACACGTTTTTGGCGTCTCGGCCCATGATAACGCACAGCTCGCCTTCATAGTCTAGCTTAGGCTGGGCATCTGGATGCACGTGAATGTCGTCACTGGGACCTGCTAGTGCATCGCTGGGTTTGGTGAAAATGACAGGATGTGAGGGAATTTTCAGCTAAACACAAAGAATGTTAAGGTTGGGATCAAGTCAATGACCATGCAAAGGGATCTTAGCTCACATTTGCTTCGGTCGCATGCTTCTGGTAGTTCAGGCCCACACAAATCACAATGGGTGTAGATTCAAGAGGAGAGAGAAGCTATAGAACTTGGATTAATCATCGGACGTGTTTGCACCCGCATTCTCAAGACATACCTTGGGAACTTTAATGATTTTGCCTGTCGAGGTCAAGCCCTCCCATGGGTTTCCCAGCAGCTTCTCAAGCTTGTACCCGTCGTCACCGCATTCCAACAGGTCACCGAACTGCGCAGTGCCATGCTCCTCAAACCGAACAAGTTTCTGGAAAGCCATTTGGATGAAGGATGACTTCGGCGCTTCGTAACGAAAAGATCAATTTCTCGAGGTGCAAAATGTCAAGGGAAGGACATCGAATTTCTGTGATATTTGGAAAACGGAGCAGCAGAGTTGCGAGATAAAAGGCTGGTAGAACGGCATGGGTAATGTGGGGTGCTTCAGCGTTGGTGGCGGACTTTCACGGCTCGACCGCTCGAATGCCGAAGGGCTTTGAGAGAAACCGGAGACTTCTGCGGCATTATATGAAGCTACTAGCCTCCGGGTCATCTGGGGAAGCATGACACGTACCACATAACACGCTGTTTGTAGTAGTTTCATCCTTGCCGTGTCTCAAAATCAGAATTTCCGCCATGTCACCGCCTGAGAAGATCAAGGTTGTTCGTCTTGCCTCAGTGCACTACCAACACCCCGACCTCGACAAAGCAATTCAGTTTCTCAAAGATTTTGGGCTCACTGAGGTCTCCCGTGAAGATGACCGCGTCTTCTTCGGCGGTTTTGGCGTCGATCCATACCTCTATGTTGCCGAGAAGGCCCCCGGTCCCCGCCGTGCTTTCCTCGGAGGCACCTGGGTGGTTGATTCGGCCAAAGACCTCGACATCGCTGCAGCTCATCCTGACGCATCTGGGATCCAAGATGCTGTTGGGCCCGGCGGTGGCAAGAAAGTCAGTATCACTGACCCGAACGGATTCCTCGTCACGTTCATCCACGGTCAGAGCCCAAAGAACACGCCCGACATTGAGAACACAAGCCGAATTTCTGGCACACAGAAGCCATTGGTCAACTTGGCAACGGAAAAGCCTAGGCAAGGCCAGTTCCGCAGGTTTAACCACGGTCCAAGCCCAGTCCACAAACTGGGCCACTACGGATACATCGTCCCGAAACACAGTTTTAAAAAGACGACAGAATGGTACACGAGCCTTATGAACGTAATACCTACCGATGCTGTCTTTGACCCAGAGAGTGGAGATGATACCACCTGTTTTATGCATATTGATTTGGGCGAGACATTCACAGATCACCATGTAAGCTTATCGCGCGACAAAAAGGAACCACGCGTTAACAGGAGATCAGAGCATTTTTTTCGGGGGTAGCCCAGCCGTCAAAAAGGCCTTCGTACATCACTCCAGCTTCGAAGTCAACGACATGGACACAGAGGCACTCGGCCACCAGTGGCTCGTTGAGAAGGGGTACACAAACTGTTGGGGAATCGGTCGACATGTGTTGGGCAGTCAGATCTTCGATTATTGGTGAGTCAAAAGCTTCGTATCTGGCTTATTAGTGAGTCGTAATGAGAGACTGACGAGAGCGTTATAATGCAAGGTTTGACACATCGGGAAATATCCTTGAACACTACTCCGACGGGGATCTTGTCAACGAGCTCACCTCGTTCACGCGCTCACCTGAAGCTCCTGACTCGCTCCACATCTGGGGCCCTAATGTTCCTCTTTCCTTCATCACTGGACAGGCTGGAGACGCGGCTGCTTGATGAATAGTGCTTTGGCAAGACTTAGGTCGAACTTTCGAATGAATTCAACTGCCTGATTATATCACTAGTACACTAGTTGTAATGGCTTAACGTGGCTTTGGTGCTCCAGTGCTTAAGTAAAGACAAAGTGTCGATTCAGGCTCCATGTTGCGCCTGAAAACCACTTTGTCAGTCAGATTTTGAACTGGACACTCGTCAAAACTATCAAATTGAAATGTTCGTAAATACCAATTGAGTGAAGGGTTGTTACAACATTTTCTCAAAACACTTATTACGCTTGTTGCAATTCAAGGTATGCATAGTTGGGTTTGTCACATGTGTGGCACAGGCCGAGTCACTGGGATCGACTGAGAACGGGAACAGAGCCAGGTAAAGCGCTTCGATTTTCATTTTTAGCGTATTTGGGTGTTTACATCAAGGAGATCAAGTGTAGCGTTTTATTGTAAAAATGGGTCTTGACCAACATTTTTGCTTGCCGGTTGTTGAAACGCAGTGCTCTGACTAGTATGCACTGTGACGAGATGGAACCTGTCAAGGTAAGAGTCACGAGGAATAGCGGAGAGAGGGAGCCACTGCAATTTGATAATATCTGAACCAGCGCGTCTCCGTCTAGTGCAAAGACGACAACGGTGTTTGAAAGAATTCCCCGTCTCTCGTAAGCCGGGCCCGGCAAAAGACGGCGAAATATGCACCTCCCAAAGCTTAGATCGCATGATCGCACTAACAAAACGTCAGCCGGGGGAATTCGGACGCCTACTCACTTCCCAGCTATAAGAAAGCTTAGATCCACAGGAGACAGAACAATGCATGAGACATTGAGTCCTTTATCATCAAATCAAACCCGTACAACAGCCTCTAAAACCGCAGAGTAGGGCCAGAGCCCAGTCGTCGAGATATGAAGGTCGTTATCATTGGGGCCGGAATTGGCGGCTTGATGTGCGCTATTGCATGTCGACGCGAGAACCTTGATGTGATCGTACTTGAGCGCACGCCAGCCCTAGGACACGTAAGCAATCCCGCACTCAGAGCCTACCAGCTTTGCCGCCACATCATGTTCGGGTATACAGCTGACAATAGGAATTGGAGGCAAACAGATCGGGGCAGGCATTCAAGTTCCCCCCAACGCCGCAAGAGTCGCCCGCCAGTTGGGTGTCTTGCCTAAGCTAATCGAAAAAGGTGTTGTCGTCGATTCCATTCAGTACGTCAGATACGCCAATGGCAAGCTCCTCTATACGATTGAAGGAGGCAGCGAGGTAGTGAGGAACTTTGGCGACGCTTGGCTGTAAGATATGAACGCCCATCAGCACAAAAGTCCCGTACGAAAGCCTCAAAAGTGCTGACAAATCGAGACAGGGTCATCGCCCGGCCGGAATACCATGGGGTGTTGTGGGACGCAGCCAAAGATGCTGGTGTGGACTTGCGTCTTGGTTGTGAGATGGAGTCTATCGATTTTGAAAATTCGAGTGTCCGTTTAGTGGGAGGAGAAAAAATTACAGGCGATGTCATTGTTGGTGCGGACGGTATGCTGCATCCCCAGCCCGCACCTCCACCATCCCTCATCTCTGGGTTGTGATTTCTAACTCATCTGACTTGCTCTCAGGACTGTGGTCTCGCTCTCGGAACCAGTTACTCGGCCAGGATTCGCAACCAGCAGAAACCGGCGACCTAGCGTATCGGGCCACCATCCCCTTGGAAAAGCTGCAAGCTCTCAATGATCCTTGCATTAACGAACTGATCAACAAAAAAAACGTCATGTGTTGGATGGGGCCGGGGAAACACTCGGTATTTTATCCTCTGGCTGGCGGGAAAGAGTACAACCTGGTGCTCATTCGGCCTGATAACCTTGGGAAGGACATACGCCAGGCACCGGGTGATTTGGGTGAGATGAAGGCGAGCTTTGATGGTTGGGATGAGAGGTTTGTCTCGCAGTCGCATACATTTCCAGAGATTCTGAAGCTGACCGAGATGCCAAGATTGACCAAAATGATATCATGCATCCCGTCGGTGTTGAAATGGAAGTTGTGCCACCACGATGAGCTTGAGTGTTGGACCAAGGTGTGTAGAAGATGAGAATTTTAATCCCTGACTATTGAAATGTATATCCACTGACCTCAAATAGGGCTCCGTCGCGTTGCTGGGAGATGCTTGCCACCCCACCCTACCATATCAAGCTCAGGGTGCTGCTATGGCTGCTGAAGATGGGGCCGTCCTGGGGAAATTACTCGGCTTACTGAACAGGTCTAGTCTTTACACTTCTCGGGATACCGCCCTCATGCCCGAAGTCCTCAAGATTTACGAGGGCTTGCGCAAGGCCCGCACTACACTGAACGTACAGGGCGCCAAGTCGAACCAACAGGCATACCACATCCCGGATGGGCCACTTCAGGAAGCTCGAGATGCTTGGCTATTGTCTTCGAAAGAAGGCCCCGAAGCTTCAGGGCTAACTTTTGCGAACTGGGATTACATGCGTGCTATGCTAGGTTTCGACCCGGTCGCAGAGAGTGTCCAGGCGTTCAAGGAGTGGGAAACTAAGCATTCTTTTAGTACAAGTGGAAAACTTTGACTGGCCATGCTGTGCCTCGCATATCTCTAGAGCTAGACAGTTAGTTTATGCAAGAATCAATAAGAAAGTGCTAGACAGCCAAGTCGTTATCCCTTGACGCGATGAGAACTGGGTAATTTTGAAGGTTGCACTTCTCGTTCACCACGAGGAATTAACAACTACAGTCACGCTACGTTCCAGTTCCATAAGTATGAATGTTGGCTCCATGTTCCGTAACACACGAAGATACAGCAGATATGGAGGACGAAAGTAGTAGACTTGCCTGAAGCAGCGGTTAGAGAATGAGTGTCTCTACACTTTTACTCCCATGCCAAGCCTACCAGGGAACCCGAGCTGCGTGATGAGCTATGTAGCCCGAGCACATGTCGACAACCTAAAGTACAGCACAGTAGCTGGTGTGTGCTATACCTTTCGGATAGAATTTTCCAGTCCATTCAAACTTCCCGAGCCAATCTTCTCCAGTCCTTACATCTAGGTTGGGACTAGTCGACCTCGCTTGAGTTAGGGACCGGATGAGGGCGGCAAAACCGTCAATTGCCGCCTTGAATCCGAATGATGGCCTGCTTTCCGACTCATCGGCCTTCTGTCTCGTGCCGTCCACTGGTTTGCTTCGCAAAGGTTGTTCTAGAGCAAAATTGATAAGCGCGTACTGTCGACCAGATAATGGAGGTAGCTTCGTGTATGAGACTGTCAGATGCGATTTTAGCCTATAAGGTTTTTCTTTAAGACTCATATGGATCTAGGCAATTGATAGTGACATTGGCTGCGCTGAACTTCGCCTTGTACTACTCAAGGCTCATGGTCGTAATGGCTACTACAGGCATGTTTCATACTTGGGCACATGAGTGTGAGGCTCCTGCCCAATTTACCAAGACGGCAAAACCTAGACGTAGGGCTCCTCATGCATGTCTATCATGCAGGGCTCGAAAAGTGAGGTGTGATGTCGCCGAGAGGTGGCCATGTGGCAATTGCAGATGGGGCAGCTGCAACTGCGTGATCATCAACCGAGGCCGTGTTGTTAGGTATTTTAAACCTCTCGATTATCGAGAAAGCTTTACAAAACCGCGAAATCATGCTTACTAGTTTTTCTTCTGACAGGTACTCTCGGATCAAGACCTCGGACTCTGCTCGCCATGACGCGTCTCACGCTCGACTTGGGCAACGACATCAAATCGGTGAAGTGAAAGCCGAGTCAGCGGGTTTCCGTTCCGACTCAACTCGACTAGATAAGTCCAGTGACGGCATTTCATCTGCTCTTCAGCCGTCATTACGTGACAGCGTTCAGCTGAGCCTAAATCGCTCCCGTAAGTGCTTTTGGGGTAGGGTACGCTCAGCTCGGTGGCTGACACGGGACTTCTCAATTCAAGCTCCATCACCTTTGCTTGAATCCAATCAGACCGTTTCATCTTCCCAGAAGATTTTATTAGAAGCACGGCTGCCTAACTCGCCTACGTCGCCTGTACCGACAGACAAATTAAACCCAAGGCTCATGGTTCATCTTCCACTGTTCATCAGACCAATGCCAGGCCGTATAAAGATCGAAGACCTTACATATCTAAGCGTCAAAGGTGCCTTGACCTTACCGAGCGCCCCACTCCAAAAGGCCCTCTCCCGATCATACTTTGAGTATGTTCATCCTTTCATGCCAATACTCGACATTGAGCAATTTCTTGAGTCTGTGGGCTCGAATGGTAACGGCGAACAAGTCAGCCTGCTCCTCTACCAAGCTATCATGTTCGCTGGAGCCGCATATGTAGATGTGGGCGATTTAGAAATGGGAGGTTTTTCCTCGCGGAAACATGCCCGCGAAGAGCTTTTTCATCGTGCAAGAGTTAGTTATGGCCTTCCATTTTCGACGTGAGAAGCTACTAACTCCGAACAATAGTTACTCTATGATTTCAACTACGAGTCACACCGCCTTGTGCTTGTACAGTCTGTCTTGCTAATGAGTCTGTGGCGTGGTTCGCCTGAAGAGCACCGGAACACCTGGCACTGGATAGATGTCGCAGTCTCACAAGCATATGCGGCAGGCCTTCACTTGGACCCAGACAGTACCCTATTCACCAAGCGAATATGTAGGTTACGCCGAAGAGTGTGGTGGTCATGCTATGCCACAGATCGGTTGATTGCGCTTGAAATGAAACGCCTTCCGAGAATCAGAGGCGATGATTTTCAGGTGTCTGCTCTGAAAGACAGTGACTTCCGGATAGAGTCCCTGCCACACGGTAGCGACATTCCGCCGCAGACACTATGTGGTTACGCACTGGATGAAACCTCACGGGCAACACTAGGAAAATTGTGTATTGAGCTAGTCCAGCTGTGTCAATACCTGGACATGTCCCTTCTATCTCATTGCTCCGTTTTCCCAGACGACAATAGTAAGGTGTTTTTCTGGCCCGGTACGCATAGGCCTACCGATGCTGAAACCGGCAACAGCCCGTCTTACTCAATTCTAAGACAAAATTTGAAAGTCTGGAAAAGCACACTGCCACAATGTTGCGAGTACCGAACCCCGTCGAGTGTCGATACGAGCTCCACAATTGCTGTCCATCATACGAGCCTGCACATGCTTTTTCAATCCCTGGTGTTATCAATCCATCGGTCTAAATTAGCCTCAGTTCAACGCGGTGCGAACCTCACACCTATCGAGGAGGAGGCCAGACTCGGCATGCTCGGTGCCGCATGGCAGATATCCCAGATGGCTGGCAACATCCACGACACCAGACTGGACCGTTTCCTTCCAGCCACCGCGTTGCTAGCGGTTATACCAGCTGCATCAGTTCTCTTACGGGAAGTTGAAAACAAGTTTGGAGCGGAGAACTTTGTCATCAAAAATGGATTTCTTCGCTGTCTGGGGGTTATAGATACTATGAAAAGTGTCTACGAACCTGGGAGGATCGTGAGAGATGCCACTGCGTGGACTATTTCCACACCGTTAGATGACCACATCTTGCTAGATAAAGATGGGTCACTGACAGAAGCAGATGCTTTCACAACGAAAAGGGATGAAGCAAGCGTCACAACAGATGAGAGCATCACTGATTACTTGAACGAATCCTACGATGATGGAACAACGATTGGCAGGCTATCGACAATAGGGGCACAGTCACCAGATGCAATGGTTTCTAATGGTACATCCCTAGGTTATCCCGCGATGGATAACTTTTCTCCTGCCCATGACGTACTAAAACCCTCACTCATGCTGCAAGAATCGACAACAATTTCATCAGACGGAAACCATCTGTTTTTGATGGAAGGGCTGGGGGTATTCAATGACCTACTTGCAAGCTGTGAGTCTGGGTCTTCATTCTTTGATTTCTTACCACAATAATGCATGAAATTGAGCATGTTACAGGAGAGCAAATCTTTAATCTCCTAAGCGCTCGAAGATTCTGGAAAACTAAGATCAACCATGTTTATTCATCACCCACCGCCCACTTCCTTGTCCCTCTAGTTGAGAAATGTGCGTCTAGACAAGTTCAGAGCTTCGTCCATGTATGGTGAGGCAGATTGCGTGTATCAGTGTGTTGATGGTTGTTTCGTTCAGATTAAATCATAAACCTCGCAAAATTGATGGGGGGAGATAATTCAATTTTTCGAAAAGTTTTGCGGGTTATGTTGTGATCTGAAGTGCACATGTTGACCGATGAGCAATGAAGTCTCATCCGGGCTTGTCTCAAATGAATGAGTCCTAGTTTCTTCTATCTCATCATCGCACTCTCTCGATAAAAAGAGAATCCCGACAAGAACCAGAATGAAGCCTAATCATGCTAGGGCTTAGTTGGCTGTGTTTCGGTCAAGTTCTTCAACCGGGCTTCGTTCACCCAGTGACAGTGGATAAGAAGAAAAAAAAGACCGCCAAGAAAAGGACACAGATGAAAGCGTTGAAATTGGTCATGTGGCCAGTATGGGGCTCTGGGCTGTCACCAGCGAGATGTGTCCAGCAGAGATTGAGAAAGGATAAGCACTTGGCGACATTTATGAAAGATAGTTCGGGATGCCAAGTGAGAAATATCACGTTAACGCCAGGTCTCCCCACGTTCCAAAAGTAACGGCATATGCGCTGGCAACATTTCAAACTGCAGGACTCTTCGAGTTATTGATAATCCAGCTGATGAATGTGGTTCGCATGGCCTAGCGCCACATCAAGGAGATCCACTGATGCACTTGATGTCTGCCTTGCCATACCAGCGTAAGACTGACGTACTAACTACCGCCACGGTGGACAAAAACATTAGGAGCGGATCGCATCTCTGTATTTTGTTTTAACTGAAATGGGCGGTGAGAATGGTGGAGACTTGGAAATATAATTATTAGTTGTGCTTTCGTAGTCATCTAATCAAGGTCGGCTAAGTCATTGGGCAGGAAATCTGTAAGCTTACGAATAGTAATGTCAGTAGAGAAAATATTAGATTGTAGATATAGTTGTGGATGGACGACATGGTCCACTTCACATCTTGTTAGTTACACGGGGAGAATTCATCCAAACTGAAACCTACTGTTGAGTGGCAAGCTATCACTACTTTGCGGTCAAGATCTTAGTTGTCGGACTGGGCATCTAGGTAGGGACTATGAGCCTATGTAATTAGTGATAAGGTTCTTGAGGAAGACTTTGACCAAGTGTGGACTCTCGTAGACCCTGATAACCATTCACGGATTCGCAAAAATACCGCGGGCCGAATGGCGTCAATCGACTGGGTACCTCAAAGAGAATAGAGGTAGGTTCCAGTGTTGTCTTGATCGTATTGACAAAGATGTTCCCAGTTCCGCACACCTAACGGCCGAAGGCCAAAATAACTAGAGTATCTGTGTTGGGTATATGTTTGTCCTGCGGGCAAGGTGGCCTCCCCACAGATCCATTAATGAAACAGCTCATGCTCTAGTCTAGGCGTGGACTGATCTATTTTTGCCCAAGTGAGCTCTCAGATTCAGCCTAGCCACCATCCGGGGAGACAATGAACGCAATGCTGTGGACCCATAATCACGGTATTCCGCCTTTCACCGAGGCACGCACTTCTCAAATCCATGGGACTGACTACAGTCGAGGTGTAGCTTTCGACGAGCGTCAAACATGGCGGGGGTACAACGACACAGGATATCTTGACTTACGAACACACTAATTTCCGTCTCTACGTACCGCGACCATTGCGCGGCGGCGACTGGGATTAAGGGGTGTGAGAAGACCGTCTCCAGCGCTACCCGGACTTTGAGCAATGCCGATTATGCCGAGAAAGTATAATTCATGTAGTTGAAGTGACGGATCAACAAGCGGTCAAAGAGTCAGCAACAGTGATGTGGCCGTGAGCAAGAGAATAAATTCGCTGTGTTCGAGGTCCGTCTTCTGGCATTCTGCTTTTGCATTCCGCATTGTATTCCACAGTGGATGCCAGCTCTCTCTCATTTTTCTCATTTCCTCAGCCATCCAAACAATTTCAACCGCGAACATGTCGCTCGTTATGAAGAAGATCCCGAAAAGCATCCTGATCTTTGGTGCAGCCGGTCACATCGGTCGGCCACTGGCCGAATTCCTCACTCGAGAGGCCCCTGAGATCCAACTGTCTCTTGTAGCGAGAAACGAGGAGAAACGACAGAATCTTCGGCAGGCATTCCCAAAGGCGAGAGTCATCACGGCTGATTATGAGGACCTTTCCTCTCTTTCAGCCGCAGTGAAAGATGTCGAAGGTGTTTTTGCCATTACGTCAGGCGGCACGAGGGAAGAGGCAACTATGCCAAACCTTGTTACCGCCCTTAAAGAGGAGAATAAAGTCATCCAGGTCATTCGTATGCTCGGTGTCTTCCCAGAATTGCCCCCCAATCGCATCCCATCGACCCTAGGGCCTGGATCTCTTCCTGTGGAACATCCAATTGCGAAGCGTATCCTTGATGAAAGTGGGCTTCCCATCACATACCTCAATTGCGGCGCTTCTTTCATCGACAACCTATGGCTGCAGATACGCTCAGTTTTGGCAAAGAAGACCTTTATCTGGCCAGAGCATCGGGTACCATTCATGGACCCCCGGGATATTGGTGAAGTGGCTGGGCGTCTCTTCCTCTCAGATAACGGCAAACACATCGGCGCATTTCACACAATGAATAACGGGCGCGACTGGTTAAGGTTCAGCGAGATTACTGAAATTCTCAGTGACGTTCTTAAACAGCCAATTCCTTATGACGGGAGCTATGAAGGGTTTATAGGTTTCTACGGCCCGAAGATGGGGCCCAGAGCAAACGTAATGTGGAATTTCTTTAAATTTGAGGAAGCTAATGAGGAGATTTGGGCTCTAAACAACTTCGTCGAAAGGACCTTGGGTAGAAAGCCCACAACTGTGCGAGGCTGGATCGAAGAGCACAAGCACGAACTGCTCAAGGGCCAGAAAAATGTGGCGTGGGCTGCGCCTAGGAACTAGATAGACATCATTATGGATTTAGTGTTAGATCTAGTCGCGGGCCTTGCGAATCTTAGTAATACTTCCAATTCGAATAGATCTTGTGTTCTTGCTCCAAGCAAATACCACATTTCGGCTGGCAAATGAGGCGAGTTGGTCTGCTAGGTACAGCATACCAAGATTAAGAATCTGGCAAGGTATCGCTTGGCACATCCTAGCCCGTCATGGGTGCCATCTGGAAAACTACACGGTAGTGCAACAGTACCACCTAAGGAGCTCCAACAATTTCCAAGCTATGAAGCCTTGTATGGCATCTGTATGACTTACTTACCGTGCATGTTGCTTTTCTTTACTACGGAAATGTCAAGTATCGTTGGTCGGGCATCGGTCTTGGATTTAAAGGACCTAGATTACTAGGTTGAACTTGAGTACTGCTCCTGTTTAAATCGTACTTTCGACTGCTCGGGTTCTTTAAACATTGACTATGGCTCACACGGTTTTCCTTCTACTTCTAGCAACAAGTTTTGCCACATGTTTGCCCACACGAGCACCGGCAAGCCTTTCCCTTTTGATGTCAAATGGGAGAGTAGCTCAAACGCTCTCTGAAACATTGGAAGTGGTATTATCGGATGATGCCGCTGGCCATCTAACGCCTCTAATAGGGCATACCTGCCATTAAGAGTAAGGGAATTATCATCCTCAATGGCACGGCTATTGAAATAGATCCTACAAACTCTCTCACACAATATAATCAACCGATATCGAACGGCTTTCCTAAGAAGTGGACTTGGTTCGAGGTTCGTTCTTACGGATCATCTATCAAAGCTAGTATCTGGGCAATCGACGGTCGGATCACCGTTAGAATTTGTCACTGAAAGAATCAGTGACTAGATGGAAGTCTTGGCGGACGCCTCCCCTAGATGATACAGGAGCTCCTCTTGGTGGTTGGGGAAGCGCAGGTGGAGTTTGCCTTGCTCAAATATTTTCTTCAAACTTTGTCCCCTCACCAACATGCTCAACATAAAGCATGTCTTCAACTCGCCGATCCACTGCCACTGTAAGCCAACCACGACCTGGTTCACTCTTGCTGGCGGCTCGTTGCGGGGACCAAGGCCGATCCACGTGTAACGGACGACGGCATTTGTTCATCGGCCGTGCCCACTTTTTGCGGGGCCCTTTGTGTGGCAAAGTGCCGTGCCACACGGCAACCTAGCAATGTCCTTTGGTGCTCTACTACGTATTACTTACGCACACTCATTACTGGTGGAGCACTTGAGAACTTGAGCCAGTTGGTAAGTCACTTAAGCTATTAGAGGTTAGCGTTGCTTTTGCTGAGTTGCAAACCTGCTCCACCAGAAACAGAGCGCTGAAGGAGACGATGGACTTGAATCCGTAGGACCCTCGTGAAGCTATGAGAGCCGGGGTTTGATTTCGCGGGGCTCGGGCTCTGCGGGAGAGCCGGGGTCGCCTAGTTAAAACGGTTGGACTAATTAAAGAACGGAGAGAGCCGATCTGCTTCATTTATCATGGCCACGGCTTCTGGCGGCCCTTACAGTTGCCATCTGGTCTTAACCTGTCTCATTCTCCTCCTATTCCTCTTCTCCATCCTGCAGCCGCAGTGAGAACACTGCACATTACATCTCGAGTTTAGAGCGGTATGAATGAGCAAGGCAGAATCATGTCAACTACTCCTGGTTCGAGAGACGACGACGCTCATCGGTGTCACCACTGCAATGTCACCTACGAGCGTCGCGACCACCTCCTCCGACACCTGAGAGCCCATGAGAACAAGCGTCCGCATCGCTGTTTGACATGTGGGAAGGGCTTTAACCGAGCGTTTGTGGCCGTCCATGCTCTTGAGCCCCCATCGCTGACGGCAGCGTGCACAGCGACCTTCTACATCGTCATGGTGTTGCCCACACCCAACCTTCCAGTTCCACTCCGTTGCGGCGGCGCACCACACAAGCCTGCGATCCTTGCGTCAAGGCCAAGACGCGCTGCGATGAGGAGCGCCCCTGGTAAGAAAGAAGAGATCGCGAGTCCCCCTCCTGCTTATGCCCTTGAACTAATGTTGGATTGTATAGTAAGCGCTGCAAGACGCGCGGCTGGGACTGCAGTGGGCTCTATCCTCGGAGGTATTCGGCCTCCAAGGCTATCACGCCTCCGCTGACAGACGGCACCCCTGGGCCTTCTACCGACCTTGCTTCCACACCGCAAAACGACAGTTGTCGAGCGTCTGATGAGCTCTGGGATCGGGACGCCCATCGCGACACTCCAATCTTGGACATTGATGCAGACGCTCAGGCCCTTGACCGCAACGTCCATCGAGCCCAAGTCGTCACGCCTAGTCGGTCGGCATGCACAGATAGTGAGGTTGTGACCATATCCAATGTCGACATGGGTCATGACTCGGGAGGCACCGTGGCGCTGCCCATGCTAGAACAGGGCATGCTCGGTTACGATGGCAATGGGGGAGAGGTCCTTGACTTTCCCGATGTCGTGACGCAGTCGAACATGACCGGGCTGGATGACGCCTTGCACTTCGACCCGGAGCTGCTGGGAGATGTGCCGTTTGTCCTAGAAGGCTATGAGTTCGACATGCTGGAAAGCGTCCCCAGCTTCCTCGCTGGCGGCTTAACACGGCCGTCATCTTCGGCAGGGCGCTATGAGGCATCGCCGCAGAACAACAGCAGCGTCAAAAGCGGCACATCATTTTCATCGGAAGCCTTGCTGAGATCCGAAGCATTCAGGGAATCAGTCTTTTCCTGGATCCCCGAGCCTAAGGAGGGCGCGTTTTCGGACCACGACAGCATCCACGTCCACGAAGACACGATCCATGCGGGTCGTCTCCTTATCAGCCAAGCCAGGCCCGGATCTGAGCGGATCAAGTTTGACCAGCAAACCCGATGCGACATACTTCGACTCGTGAGCAAGCTCGCCAGCCGGAGTCTGGTAATCTCGTCGTTCCCATCTACACAGCTACTCGAGGACTTGGCGAACGTGTTCCTCTCGGTAGAGGGCGAAGCATTGGGCTCGTTTATCCATTCAGGCACCTGCGACATCAACACCCTGCGGACTGAGTTGCTGCTGTCGATGGTGGCTGGGGGCGCGAGGCTCATCGCGTTGGAGCCCGTTTGGAAACTGGGCTTGGTCCTGCAGGAAGTCATCCGCATCGCCATTACCGAGAAGATAGAGGAGGACAACAGTTTAAGCCGCCACCCGCAAGCATGGAAGGGCATGCTGATCTGCTTGGAGATCGGTGCGTTCAGTGGTTTCCGACGCAAGACGGAGATTGCCTTGTCTTTCCTGCAACCCCTTGTCACCATGATGACATGGGCGCGCGTTTTCCAGCCAGACGGGTACGACACCATCGCCCCTCAAACGGACGACTCTGATGAGGCGCTACAGGCCAAGTGGTGTCGCTGGGCAGAACAAGAAGCCCTGAAACGACTTCTCGTCCATACGTTTCTGTTTGACAGCCAGCTTGCTATTGCTCACACGAAAAATCCGCTGCTGTCGCCTGCGCAGATGCAATTTCCCCTGCCAGCGGCGCCCGAACTCTGGCATGCCCCAACCGCTCAGGCATGGCGCGATGCATACGTGAGGCTTAACGAATCGTCTTCGCACAAATCGGTCCTGGTGGTGGACATTTTTCGTGACAGTGGCCTCCTTGGCGAGCTCAGTCCTCTGAACGATCGAGCTCTGTGCACGCTGGCAGCTTGCCATCGCGTAGGGCATGAAGTCTGGCACTACAGGCAACAAATGCGGCTGCGAACAAGGAATCGTGGTGCCGATAGACTATCCGTGCTCGGGTCTCTGCGGCGGGACCTTTACGAAGACCTCGCAATGTTGCAATCACTTCGAGAGCTAAATGACGAGTGCACCCCAAGCATCACCATGACGATTGAGCTGCTCTCCATGTTACTTCACGTGGACCTGGAGGACGTGCAAGTATACTGTGGCAAGTCTTCCCCTGATGAGGCACGAAAGGCCATACCCCGGATGGCGGCCTGGGTATCGGATCCTGAGTCGCGAATAGCAGTGTGGCATGCAGGCCAAGTCTTCCGAGTGGCGCGAGCCTTCGACAAGGCCAAGCTTCGAGACTTCTATGCTATGGCGCTATATCAGGCTGCTCTTACACTTTGGGCCTACGGCATGGCATATGGGTCTTTCATCATGACTGGAGAGAAAGTGACAGCCTCACTGTCTCAGGTGAGCGGCGGCAACCTTGTCTTTGGAGCAAGATCAAATCCGACCGTCTTCCTCGATGGAGATGACGAAAGGCTTGCCGTGCCGTTCAAGCGACTCGCGCATGGCACACCTGGCATCTGTAACATGGACTCGGAGTTCGTGCCGCTTTACAATTTGCCGAACCTCATGTCAACCGCTGCGTCGCTACTAAGGTCCAGCTTTTCGCAGGTGGCATGCTCCCCACCATCGCTAGTGGAAAACCTGGCGTGTCTACTGGATAAGCTTGGGAGTCTAAGTAATATGGAGAAAGTAGTAGATTGACATCGGCTTCTCTACGTTTCGTACCTCTCTGTTTGAGTCCGTAGCCCCGCGCACGAGGAGCTGGCATCATGTTTCAGGCAGTAACAGAGCCCAGCCAATGTGATTTAATGTACAAAAACAAGCCCGCACCAGAAACAGCGAATGCTGTGATGAGGACAGCAACATAAATCAGAGACGCTTGCTCAAAGAACCCGATCCGGCCACCCTGCCAACGTTTTTGAACCTGGAGGGGGGAGCTTGCTGCAGCGAGAAGCTGTTGAACAGCGGTTTCCGAGCGTGACAAGAGAACCGCATCGGCCAGACGATCTGACGGCAAACTTGACACGTATGCTGGCCTACCAACAGTAAAGAAATGGCTCGGATATCGTAGAGTGCGGTCAAAGTCGCGGGATGCTGGGAACGCTGGGCCCACGAGCAGCGTCTTGGGGATGGTGTTGACAAAAGTGACTTGAGCATCAACAGCGTGCGAAAGGTACTTGCCAGCGTGTAGACTGGCAAAGTGGTACGCTGCCAAGCACGGTGGACTGCCAAGAAGGTCGACCAAACCTATGGCGTCGTCCAAGCTACGAACAGCGTGGATTGTGAGTACTGGGTCGCAGGTCTTGGTTCCAATAGCCTTGAGGTCTCGGTCGAGAATATCGACGACAGCAAATTCGAGTTCCTGGGTCACCACGTGCAGGCGTAGGTTGTTTCTGTTCAAGGCTTCGAGCTTGCTTCTCACCCGGCTTGGGGACCCGTGCTTGCCAGCCTTCTGTTTCCCCCCGCTAGTCTCTGCCACAACACATTCAGACAGGCTGATGCATTCGCCGACGAGGGCCTGCAGGAATGCTTTCTTGACGAACTCGTTGACGAACACACAGTCTGGCGCGTACGGGCTACGGCCTCCGAGCCCGAAGCGCGCACCCGCTAGATGGCGAGCGGCTGCCTTGACATCAGCGGTGCGGTCGACAATGGCTACCGTCCGGCCCTGCGGAAAAGAGGACAGCTGCATCGGTGAAGGGCTGTGATATTCGCCGCTCTGTTTGACAACCAAGGCCTGGGCAAGTAGGTCGAGGTCCTTGATCGGCGACGAGGCGAGCGCAAAAGTGTTGTTGTCGAGGGCTGCGGGAAGAATGCGTCGCAGCAGGGTAGCGGTCGTGTAGGCATTTTCTTCGAGCTGGATGTGAAAGGGACGGTTGGCTTCCGTCGACAGAGCAAGGGTTCTGGACGAAAAAACGAGCTGACTTACTAGCAATATGACACAGTTGCCCGCCGCCACGGCGGCGGTGAGAGGAGCCAGAGCTGAATTGAGCAGACTATGACTTGCACACGGCTCAATGTAGACTATGCCAGCCGGCTTTCGGAACGAGGGCATGTCCTTGCCGTGTGCGATCAGGTACTCTTCATCATGGACGTGTTCGGGTTCGAGTGCCGCATAGGACTCCTTGATGGCGGCCACCGTTGCGTAGAGCTCGATGGCGACGTCGTCCCTCCTGTACTCGAAGTCTTGTTTCAAAGCTTTACTCAGTTCTCGGGCATTTGATACAACAGCTTTGCATAAGCGTTCCACTTGTGTTTGCCGGAAGTAGACGTTGTGCGCACGACCATCGACAGCTGCCGCGCGAAGCCGGGCGTATTCCTCAGCCATGAGTGATGGTTTTGGTCGAGATGAGTCGATGCTTGGAAAGAAAAGATTTCGCGGCTACATCAAATGTCCGGGTGCGTTTAGTTTGTTTAGTAGAGACTTCCAGCTGTCCACTGGGGTTGATGGATGGTTTTAAAACCTGGCTTGGCTGATGGCGATGAAGCCCGCACCCATCCTCCACACGGAGTGTCCCAGCCGGTAGTAGTGCCTGGATCATGCCATGGCACGGAACCAACGGTCCCCAGTCCCCCGAGTCCCGTGGCATCGACTCTGCCTCCGATTGAACTTTTACCCTGCCGCTTCGCTCATGCAGCTCGAGACTCCATCTACCAAACCTGAAAGCACTCACACTCACTCACTCACCCTTGGACCACAGCCCAGTCTCTCTCGCAGAATGTCGGCAACAAACACCACAACAGTATACTTGACTGGCCAAACAGTGCCGAGCGACTACGCGCTGTACCGCAGCCCGGCTAGAGCAGAGGATGGCGACGCGTCTGTTCCTGAGCCCGAGCCCGACTTACAATCAGCTCTCGGGCCAACCGCCAATCCCCCGGACTGGCAGGATCAATGGCGCAGAGTGCCTAGCTACAGGCCTCGCAGGAACCAAGCTGGACCAGAGCGAGACACAGGCCGCACAGCTATGGAGGCTAGGATCATCCATTTCTTCTTTGGAGGTGCGTACCGGGCAAACACGACAACCGACCCCGAGCAGAGGATAGGCTGAGTACTGACGATGGTGTTTACGCAGGCCTGATAATGGTCTCGGAAGTCAATCGGATTTGGAGAAAAGCAGTCAGCAGCGGACCAGGGGATTTTTTTAGATACAAGATAGGCGGCGAGTGGTGATGAAAGGCTTTCATGAGGCGATTGAGCGGGCATGCTCATCTCAGCCGCTCGTCTCAAGTTTCATTCTCTACCAAGTCAGACCTTGCAGCACGGAATGGACTAACTTCGACTTGGTAATTGCACGGCATTTCCTGTTCGGCCTACCCCCAGGCGCTTGTCCGTGACCAAGTCTAGATACCGTAGCAACGTATAGTGTAGAAACTGTGTATACTGCACTGGGCCGTACTACATTGTGTACGGATACTCCTCAGATGGATTAACTCAGCCGGGCTTATACGCTTCGACCTTCCCTCCTTCCTTCATCTCCAAGAAGCAACGTAACCGTTCCCCCACCCAAAGCCGGTCACTGTGACCTTCCAGCACACCGGATGACCCGACCCCCCCACCTCGTTCCGTCGGTAGGAAGACTCACGCCGACGTCGTGTCATCCATATCCAGCTCGCTAAGCGAAGAATTAAACTCGCTAGGCGCGCGTGATCCGCGGACCGACACCGAGATGATACTGCCCTTCCAGCGTCCAAAGACAGATTCGTTCCAATGCTCGTGGGGTGCCTCATAAGCTCGCAGTGTCCGCGGCCAACTCGGCGCCTCATGATTCCTGGTTACCATTACCCTACCCTACATCAACCGCTGCATTACACTGATTTCGTCCCGCTTCAACGATGCCTTCCGCACTAGCAAACCACGCACGCGTAATCACCACACTTGACGGACATGGCAAATCCGTGTTTTCCACCGCCCTGCCGGAGGAGGCCGAGCGAGTCTCGGTTCAGGGTGGGGCGGCCTATTTCTCGCTGCCCTATGTCACAGGCGAGTGGCCGGTCGATCTAAACAACGATAAAGACCTCGAGCGGTACGAAGCGTTCCTCGCCTATCCTCCCGGGGTGACGCAGCAAGGCGGCACGGTGATGCGAACAGTAGGTCAGTGATCAGTGTCAAGCTTCTTCGGCTTCGGCAAACTCTGCCGGAGAGATCAGTCCTGGGGGCACTCACTCACGCCAGATTCATAGATTTCCCGCCACTTTCATTGTCACCGATGCACCGGACTGTGTCCCTCGACTTCGGCATCGTAACTGCGGGCGAGATCGAGGTGATCCTCGACAGCGGCGAGACGAGGCTGCTCCGGGTTGGAGACATCTGCGTCCAGAGAGCAACCATGCACGCGTGGAAGAACCCAAGCAAGACCGAGTGGGGGCGCATGACTTTCATTCTGGCGCCTGCACAGGACCTGGAGCACAAGGGGCATAAAATCAAGGATGAAGTGGTAGAGTAGTGCCCCCGGCAGCGATTAATGGGCCGGATGGATGACATTCCCGTCCGTCCCGGGCCTTCGTTAACCAACTTAGATGGTAGGCTTACAACCCGCGCCGTATCAAGTTTTGGTGGCCATCCCATGTCCCACCTTTGAATCCATTTTTTGTCTTGGTTTGGTGTTGCACTAGGTTATGAGAGATGGCAGGGAACCGAAAGATGCAGAGCAAGTTCTGTTCACCCAGTGCTTAGTACACTCTGATAGATACATTCGAGCCGCTTTGCATGTTGTATTGTATTTATGTAAAGGTAGAGGTCTTTGCTACTATGGCCAACTTCGACAGGACAATGTGCAATAAGAATCACAACAGTGTAACTCGACCTAGCTAGCAGATCACTCAAAAGTTGTTCAACAAATCTAGTCAAGCAGCAAAGAAGCGATGGGTAATTTCCTAATTCAGTGTGTATTCTAGTTTACCGCCAGGCTATTTAGGAGGGACTATAGGAAGTGTTATGTAGTTTTGATGCTCTTGACTCCAGTTCAAATGATTGAGACCTTGGAACGTTTTCTCGGCTCGATCTTCGGGATGAGTGTGCTGAAAAATGCCACATCCCTGCGTGTCGCCGCTGGAAACCTCAAAAATAAGCTTTCCACCTTTCTCAACAACCACATTCGTCGGCCAGAGCTCAACGTCGACTTCGTAGACTACCTCGGCCTTGACTTCCTGTACATCGGTACTGCAGTATTCCCGATGAGGTAACCACTTTTTGTGGTGAGGATGCTGAGAAGCTACCTTGCGTAGACTGACACGGAGCCAGCCTTTGCATAAGGGGACGGGGTCGCCCGCAGTGCCAGTATAGTAAACCTCTCGGCCACTTGGTGATATATACCGCAGCGTAACAAATAGATCGATGTCGGACGGCTCGGGCGCTTGACTTTGATCCGACTTGGACGCCGATACAGAGAGGTGAGCGACAATGTGCCCAGTAATTTCTGTCTCCTCTTGAAATGGAGGAGTGGTGAATTGAAGCAGCTCTGGGTTGTCAATTGTTCCGAGTGCCTTGTACGAAGATTGTCGTTGGCCATCCAGGGGGGTCGTGGTCTCCAGAAGCAGTGCATCTGGGGTGAGGTAGTATCGAGTGTACTTCGTTCTGGCTATGGGCCATTCGCTTTCGGTCCTTCTCTTGAACTGGCGTTCTGCCTCGGGGTCGTTGAATCCGACATCACCCTTGCGCAAGACTATGTCGACTGGGGGGTTTTTTCCCTTCTGAGACCAACCGTCGCGGTCTTCGCCCTTGAGAAACGCATCCAGAAAGCTCTTCTGGATTTCTACTTCTTGCGAGTAATAGAAGGGTAGATCGTGCCGACCAACGATGAAACGCAAGTACTTGAGCTCGCTTCCTGCTTGAATGAAGCCATTCACATTGCCGCGAAGATGGAGTAGGATGCCACCCCAGTTCGCTACCGAAAGCAGAGGGACCTTAACATCGGCGAGGTCGAAGTCCTTAGTAGCGTAGTAATCCTCGTCCCGGAAACGGAAGTCAGCATTATCGATGGTCTGATCTCGTCGATTCGCTTCGCGTTCTTCCTCCGTTAAATCGCCCTCAATTGTGTCAGGGCCCCAATTTGCCGCCTTCCTGCCCGGCCGACCGTACTGATTAGAGACAACTTGCCGATTCCACCAGAACTCGATGAACTTGTTGCTCAAAATTCCGCCGTGTCGGCAACGGTCACGGTAGTAGTCACTCATACCTTCCCATGGAACAATTGCTGCCAGTCCTGCAAATCCACTATCAGCAACCCAATCAAAACCTCCATTGACGGACCAGTAGAGGAAGACGAGGTCCAAGGGGAACGGCCGGGATGATTGAGAGACTGACCTTTCGGTTGGCGGGCAGCCACACGCCATTGAGTGCCAGCGTAGTACGAGATGCCCAGCAGTCCGACTTTACCAGAAGACCATGGCTGCTCAGCACACCACTCGATGACTTCAACAAATGCCTCGGACGTGCTCCGCGACATGGTGTCGAGCAGTCCAGGGCTCTGACCCGTGCCGCGCTCATCTGCGCGGACCACAGCGTAACCATGACTGGTCCAGAATCGCGGATCCGGCGTCTCCCAAGCCGAGTGGGTCGACTTGTGTTCTGGGTTGACTTCTACCCAAGATCGCAGCGCAAACCTGGGTGATATTTATCAGTTGAGACCATTTACGTGGACAGCAAAACTGGCATGACGCACTCTTCATATGGAATATCTTTTCCATACGGCCCGTAAGTCACAAGGACAGGCACCTTGGCACCCGTCTTAGGGCGGAACACGTTCAGCCGAATCAGGCCGTCAGAAGACTTGAGCGGAACGGTGACGTTCTGTTCAAAGACGTATGGATGCGTCACCGTATCGACGGTGTGTATATCCTGAATTTCGTTTGGCATGATGGCTAATCTTGGATGTGTTGGTGGCAGTGCTGTAGAAGTCTAGGAAATGTAGGGTTGGCTATAGACAGCTTCTTGATCTTCCAAGTTTCCACGACGTAGGCCCTCATCTATGCCGGACACTACAAACAAAGCAGCCGAGAAGTCAACTACGGCAAGACAACTCTGCTCCGGAAATGTGGGCAAGCGATGCCTCGAGACAGGCGTCCCCTGCATCGACAACGGAATGGTTGTTCGGGATCGCTCCTCGGAAGCCACGCTCGTCCACCGGGATCACGGATCACCCGATGGCTCACCCCACCCCCTGCCGGCCGGATGCTTTCCTGTGATACTTCAAGGTAGGTACAGCTTGCAACCAACACGGTCATGTCAGGACGAAAGGGGACCAAAAAAATAAACGAAAAAAAGTCTCAACTTAATTATTGATAACTACAATCTTTGTTTAAACTATGCCACATCAACCAGCAACAATGGCCCATCGGTCGAGTTCCGGTGTCGAGAGCGCCTTGGAAGACAGCGTCAAGCCCCTCAACGTACTCATTGTTGGCGGCGGTATCGGTGGTTTGACGGCTGCCATAGCGCTACGTCGACAGGGCCATCACGTCGAAGTCTTTGAGCAGTCAGAATTGCTACAGGAGACGGGGGCAGCCATTCATGTCGCACCGAACGCCAACGGCGTCTTGCGCCGGCTAGGTCTAGACGTGTCTGAAATTGGCGCAACAGAGTGTGCTAGCAGTACATTCTTTGCGCCAAACGGCAAGGAGCTGTTCTCCTTGGCGATTAAGGGGTCGGGTGCCAACTTATGGGCCTACCCTTGGAATCTTGTTCACCGCCAACATCTCCACACGGCTCTGAGGGAGTTGGCTGTGGGCGAAGAGGGGAAGGGGAAACCCGTGCGACTTCATCTGAGCTCGCGCCTAGCGTCAGTAAATGCTGCGGCTGGCACCATTGAGCTAGAAGATGGCCGAGTCGTGCGTGGTGACGTTATCGTTGGGGCAGACGGCGTTCACGCGAAGTCCCGAAAGTTCATCCCAGGTGGTGATCTGAAGCCGATGGGTTCTGGAAGCAGCGCGTTCAGGTTCCTGATAGCTGTCGAGGACCTCAAAGCGGACCCTCGCACGGCTGAGATTGCTACTCAGCCTGATCGTATGGTCGGGTGGATGGACGCCGATCGCCGAATGGTGATGTATCCTTGTGTCAACAACACGGTCATGAACTTCGTCCTTATACATCCGAGTCAAGAGTCACAATCAGAAGATTCTGCCCAGGGTAAGTCTTGCTGAATACACTTGTCAAAGCGAGTCCCGTAGTAGCTAACGAGGTTGGCAGCCACTTGGCAAGACACTGGTAACAAAAGTCGGATGCTAGAGATTTATAAGACCTGGGCGCCAGATGTGCTTGCAATTATGGAAAAGGCTGATGCCAGCAAGCTCAAGGTCTGGGAGTTACTCGACATGCAACCCATGCCTTGCTACAACTTCGAGAAGCTCGCCATTATAGGCGATGCTGCACATCCGTTTCTTCCCCACCTAGGCCAAGGCGGGGCCCAGGCGATTGAGGATGCTGTAGCCATCGCCGCCGTTCTTCCATTGGGCACTGCGCCAAGTGAAGTGCCAGATCGGCTGAAGCTCTACAATGAGTGCCGCTACGAGCGGGCTCAAGGCATCCAGCTAGACTCGCGAGTGCTGGGCTGGACCAAGGAGGAGAGGGCTGCGAAGGGGATACCCGAGCTGAGTCCTGGCGTCTACAACACCCGTTCGTTTGGCCACGATGCCTGGGATCATGCCACAACCATGCTCCAGAAGCACCTGCAGGCGAGAGATCCAGAGTCGCGGTTCCGATCACCCACTGCATTCGGCTCCGTCCCGGGCCCACGACGGCCGCTTGGCCTTCCGGCATCTCATCCAGCGATCCTGGCGCTTCAGAGCAAGACGCCCGAAAGCATGACGACTTGGACTGTCCGCTGCCTTTCTACTCGGACGCACCTTGAAAGATTCCTTGCCCCGGGCTTTTCTTTTACGAGCCCCGGCTCGAGAGCAAATATTTCCTTTTCAATTGTCAGCTTTGACGGCATGGCCTGGCTCGGCGGTGGCGGTTACAATGCCGTCGCGGTTCTCATCAATGGCATAGAGTACAAGAAGGGAGATGGGTCAAAGGTGTACGGCAGCTTTCTGACAGCACTTTTTGAGGATTTTGCAGACCCCATTATCACCGGACGAGATGAACTGGGCCATCCAAAGATATTTTGCGACATCGACGTTAAACGCCTCAACGACGGATGCACCGCCAAACTGAGCTGGCGCGGTACGGAGTTTGCTACGTTCGAGGTTGCTGACCTCAAAGCCGAACCAAAGTCGAATGGGGAGAATGCCCTGCCGTTGGCAAAAGAACATGCCACAGCGCCTCCGCAGCCATCACTGCCGCCGCCAGAGGAAGGCATCTTCACATATCGATACATCCCAGCTGTGGGCCAGCCGGGCAAGGCTGACGCAGAATACCCGGTCTTGAGTCCATTCCCGACTCCTAAGCCTGGTCAGCGCCACCCCGACGTCCTCGCGACGAAGACTGCACACCTTGAATTCACGAATCCTGGCTGGAAGTCTCTGCCAACTCTGAATCACATCGCCGAGGCGCTGGCTGATATTCCTATCCTGCAGGTGGAAGGGGCAAGAATGACAACGGCTGTAGGCATTGTCGATAACGGAGCGGGCGTGCAGAGGATTGAATAATTATTAAATTTTGTGCGAGCAAGCTTGATGCTCCAATAGATTTTAGACTGGAATAAGACATCGTTGCCCCGGATCGATCTGCCAACACGCTGACAATCTTCAAAGCTGTGGACCTTGTGACTTGTCTTGTAGAATTCCGAAGTACGATAAGTTCGGATTCAAGCAAGGTTGCTTAATTAGCTGATTTCCTATAAGCTAAGATGTTCCGCGACCAGTCGCTATTGTTGCCATCGCGCAGACATAGACCTCTTATTCCTTCTATCCCTAGGAGATAGCAGTTTCCCCCCCGCCCCGGAAGCTATCCGTGATTAACGGAACGCCTTTCCCCCACTTACCCGACGTAGCCGGTAGGCGTTATGTCTTAAAGTTCCTGGGGAGTTTCATAAGAAACTTCCGCCTTAATTGCGCAAGCCAGCATTTGTCAAGTGCTTCCTAGGTGTCCATTGAACTATCTGCAGATGTGTTACGTCTGAACTATCTCCAATGAGTAGACGTCCTCCCTGAGATTGGTAACATAGCGTCCATGGCTGACATCTGAGTAGCACGAGCCCCAGTCCACTTCTTCTCTCATGGGTCGACCATGATGTTAGGCGAAGAGTCTGAATCGGGAACCTACTGGAAGAAATGCGGCGATGAAGCTCTGGCTAATGGCATCAAAGGCGTCGTTATAATGGGCGCCCATTGGGACGTTGTTGGCGAAGATTTGGTGGAAATCGCCGTCAATCCCAAGCCTGAGGTGACGCCTGCGGCATATGTTCATCCTGATAAGTACGCCACCTACAAACTTGCTCCCGACATTGCCACGGGGAACCGTTGCATACGCATGCTACAGGATGCTGGTGTGAAAGCTCGCCCCAACACCACCTACAACTGGATCCATGATGTGTACTTGATTCTCATCCGAATGTTCCCTGAACAATGTCCGCCAACCACCATCATCTCACTCAACGCTCGGTTCGACCCCCACTTCCACATGAATATCGGCAGCGTTCTAGCACCACTACGCAACGAAGGCTACCTGTTCATTGGGACTGGAGGAGCGGTACACAACCTGTATCGCAACAATTGGGTGACCATAATGAGAGACCGTGACAATTTCGCCCAGGAGACGCCACCAGAACCGTGGGCTTTGGAATTTAGGCAGAGCGTGGAAGACTGCCTCCTGCAGTATCGTGGACCGTCATTAAGGCGAGCAATCACCAGGTTGACCAAACACCCCCAATTCCGGGATGCTCATGCGACTGATGATCACTTCCTACCAATGTGTTTCTGCGCTGGTGCCGCTGGGGACTGGGAAGATGAGAAAGATGATTATGGAAAGTTGGGTGCCGAAACTTGGGAGCTCACAAATATGTGCAATTCGCAGTTCACGATAGGGTCGTGGAGGACACTAGCCTAAGAATGAAGAAAAACTAATTTTGCCACCTAACTTGCCCTCAAAACAATACTAGAAAGTCAGCGCACTTTCAGAGCTACGTTTTGGTAGCATCAATGCAATCGTGGCTAGAATACCCGAGAGGGAGGTTGTGAGATCTTCAATGAGGCTTAATGATTCTTTTGTACAAATGCACTCGGGGCTTGTCATGGCTCTCTTGCCCAGAGCTTTTGAGGTGATACGTCGGTGAGGGTAATGCTATTGCTGCTACCTTTTGACTGCCCGATGGAACCCTTCATCCCTTGAAGCCGTGTTACCAAACTAATGACTAGTCTTAATCGACAACTGGTCTTTGATCTATCGCAATCTCCAGGTCAGGACACTTCAACACTGGACGAAACTCGGTACCAGACAACATACCGGTTGGTGTGGGGCCATGAAGAGCCTGGAATTCCCGCTCTGGAGTCTCATGAGTGCAAAGGAGACACGTCGCCCAGGACTTGGAGGACACAGACATCCGGAGTGTGGCAGGCGGCGGTTCCACGGGAACGGGTGGGCATCCTGTTCCGAACCGCGTGAGCCTCGGGCCAGTAGCCCATGACATGGAGAGCCAACCCCACATGCAGCATTGGCAGTCGTACCCTGGCGACAGCATTTAACATCTTCTCGCTCACTTTGGTGTCTCGCTTCAGTTTGTCTCAGTCACGCACAGAAATGACCTGGCTTCTCCCACAATGTCTCAGCTCCCCGCACCAGCGTATATCGAAACCCGCAACTTCATCAATGGCGAGTTTGCCCCATCCTCCAACAACAAGGTCTTTGAAGTCTGGTCGCCTTACCAGCAGGTCAAAGTTGCAGATGTCTTTGAAGCCAGTGTGGACGATGTGAATCGGGCTGTGGCAGCAGCAAAGGCCGCCTTCCCTGCCTGGGCAGCTCTCAGTCCCGCCGAGCGTGGAGTACACCTTGCAAAGTTTGCACAACTGATCAGAGACAATGAAAAAGAACTGGCGTACCTAGATACAGTTTGCATGGGGAGATGCGTGAGCCAATTCGTTGATGCGGCCCGAATCTCCCTGATGTTTGACTACTACGCAACGGCTGGATACGACGCCAAGGGCATCACCAGCCTCAACACTCCAGGCTATGTCAACATGACATTCCGACAACCTTTCGGCCCAGTTGCAGCTATAGCGCCTTGGAACATTCCAACTTCCATGTTCGGCATGAAATGTGCTCCTGCGCTGGGTGCTGGGTGCACCGTTGTTCTCAAGAGCAGTGAAAAGTCGCCCCTTTCGGTATGTATTTGGACGGGCTTGTGTGTCTCAAACTGCCGACCTGCGGGGCTAACTCGGGATATTTAGGCCCTCAAGCTAGCTGCTCTATCTAAAGAAGCAGGCTTCCCCCCAGGCGTCTTGAATGTTGTCAGTGGCTACGGTGAGCCTGTCGGCTCAACTTTGGCGTCACACATGGACATTCGCATGATTTCCTTTACTGGCAGCACTGCTACAGGTCAGAAGATCCAAGTGGCAGCTGCTAACTCCAACCTGAAGAAGGTCGTGCTAGAACTTGGAGGAAAATCTCCGTGCCTCGTTTTTGAAGATGCGGATCTAGGCTTGGCGGTGAACGAGGCCGCCTTCAGCGTTCAGGCTAATATGGGTCAAGCCTGTATGGCAAATAGCCGTATTTACGTCCAAGAGACTATTGCGGATGCGTTCATTAAGGCCTTTGTTGTAAGCCTTGCACATCTACTAACGCTTCCTGAGCTTTGTTAACTCTTTTGGAATGTTTAGGATGTCTTCAATAGCGCGCGGAAAGGCGATCCGCTCCGGACTGATACTGAACACGGCCCCCAGGCTGATAAAATTCAGTTTGAGAGGGTCAAAAGCTACCTCAAGTTAGCTAGCGAGGGCAGAGGAAAACTTGAGCTTGGCGGCAGCGAGATGCTCGTCAACGGTACCGGCTACTTCATCAAGCCCACGGTCTACTCCAACGTGCCCGAAGACGAGCAGACACAGGTGGAAGAGGTCTTTGGTCCATTTTGCAGCATCAACACTTTCAAAACCGAGACCGAAGTCATTCAAAAAGCCAACGCCACGACGTTTGGGCTCTACGCGTCGGTCTACACCCAAGACATGAGTCGAGCTCTTCGAGTGGCGAAAGCGTTTGAATCTGGCTCGGTGGGGATCAATTGCACCAGTCCAATGCATGCAGAAGACCTGCCATTTGGCGGTTACAAGCTTTCCGGTCAGGGTCGGGAAGGTTTCGGATACTCAATGAATGAGTACTTGGAAGAGAAGACGGTTTTGATCAAGCTCAGTGGCACACCTGCACTGACACTGAAGACCTTTTCCCAGCAGCATTGAACGGTTGTGTCGGTTAAGTTAGCTTTTAGCGCATACAATTAACTTAGTGTAACAATGATATTCTCCGCTCAAACTTATGTTGCGCCGCTGAAAGGCTTGATCACCGTCGGACCCACGCTTGTTTGAACAGACGGGCAACGTCAAGTATCGAATGGCTGCTAGCTTTCGTCATTAAGTCCACTATTGCCAGTGTCCCGTCACTCATTTTGCGAATACTACGTTGGCGATATTGAAATTACTGACTACTGGGACATTGTTTCATGCCTAGCTCACTAAGTGGTGCCCCCGGCACTGAATTCGCAAAAGTCTTGCCCAACAACCGCTCCGCGTTTTCTGTCAAGACTTTTGTGCGATCTGCTTCGTCAGGGAACAAATCTTCCAGGTGAATATCGTGCATATCTGAGAGCATGATCACGGCTTTGGCGGGAGTGAAAGGAAAATCACTTCCATACAATAGCCGATCCACCGACACATAGGGTAGCAGTCCCCGTATCTGGTCAGGCAGTGAAAATCCGGCAGTATCAAAGTAAAACTGCGCGTTGATGCGCTCCTTCACCCATGATGGGCTCAACTTAGGTTCCATGCCAGGCAAACCCAGCAGACCCACCGCAGCAGCGAAACGATTGATGAGTGGAGGGAAAGCACCACCAAGATGTGGGATCACGAAAGTGATGTGCGGACACCGCGAGATCGTGCCGGACAAGAAGAGGTTCATGACGGCGCGGGAAGTGTCGAAAAAGAACTCGAATACCGAGCGGGGGATTTCCTGACTCATTGGAACCGCAATGTCGCCAGAAGCAAGGCAAGGTGATGTTGGATGGAGAAACACAACGGCCCTCCTACGATTCAGCTCATCAAATATCCTATTGAAGGCTGGAGCTCCAAGATAGGTACCGTGAACGTTTGTCAGAAGAGCGTATCCGTCTGCGTTGAGCACATCCCCTGCCCAAGAAATTTCTTCCAAGGATCCTTCAACATCTGGGAGTGGCAGGGAGGCCCAGAACCCGAATTCCTCGGGTCTTCTTTTCTTGATAGAGGCCGCGAATTCGTTGCAGTAGCGCGTCAGTTTGCGCGTAGCTTCGCCATCGTTCGGGGCGAGATTTGTCCCCGGTGAACTGATGCTAAGAATGGATTTACTAGTATTGACAGTTTTCATCAGGTCCAAGTGCGCTTCTTCGCTCCAATCCTGTGGTGTTCATTCTCAGCAACCACTGGACTAGCGAGGACAAAAGGGCAACACTCTTACCGGCGCAGGCGCTATATGGCCGTCTGGAAATCCGTGGCCAAACCGATGCAATGCGGTAGTATACTCCCTGTACTGATGTCAACCATCCGATCTGTATGCACACTAGAGATTTTTTTTGGCTCACTCTGGCAGGAAATGTGCGTGCACATCAATCTTCTTGCTGAGCGCCATCTTTTCCTAATTGATGAATTGTTATTGACGTGAAGTCGTAGGTAGTAAAAGCGAGATGAGTTGCATACGTGACTTCTATTCAATCTAAAACCTACTTGGTTGAAACAGAGAGCTTGTAATTCACTCTTGCTTTACTCTCCGTACCTATTCGAGATGGCAGCTAGACTAAACTGGCTTCAACCCACTCCGCATCTCAGGGGGGTGTTCGGCGCCTCCCCCACATTTCCGGACATCTGGCTCTTCGGCCCCCACCCTTTCCGGAGCTCACAAACAAACCCGGAACTTCGGAGTACTGCTTTCAGAGATGCACTTTCCGAACCGAAATCCATCCGTGTGTGAGCAGCCAAATCTATAGCTCAAGATAGCTTTGAAGAGGCAGCACAGAGTACCAATATTGCAGTGCGCAAGGAAAAAACTTGATGCTTTGCAGCCGAAGTTCAGACAAAAGAGATATTTTCCCAACGACCATTTCGTCATCATGGTAGAATCCGTCCCGATGTCCCAGTAGTGACCCAGTTCTAACCATCTAACCATGGTCCCACAGTCGCCGGTCATCGAAACACCCGTGTTAGTCGTGGGCGCAGGTCCGGCTGGGATGGTGGCGTCTCTGCAACTAGCGAGGCTCGGCATCCGGCACATGCTTGTCGAGAGGAACCACGAGACCACCAAGTGGCCGAAAATGAACTTGACCAACTGCCGAACTATGGAACTCTTTAGGAGAATCGGGATTGCGGACAGCTTTCGCGAAATAGGTAACGTCTTGGCATGGAACAAGCTCAGCTTTATGTGTTGGACGATCGAGGAGTACTTTGCTGAGACAGACAACTGATAATTTCCTTTGCAGGCGTCGAAACCAAGTACTCGTGTGATTCAATCTTTCATTCGGGTCTATCTGAAGGTGGTCAGACTATCACAAAATGGGTAAGAGGAGACAGTGCCTCGTCGGTGATCAAATGTTAACGCCAAGCAGGAAATGCCGTCCCCTGATGAGTGGAGAGCCACCATAAAGGAAGAGAATGACGGAACTCAGCCAAGAGAGCCTTACCAGCGATGTTCGCAAGCAATCTTCGAAAAGTGGTTCAGACCACTTGTGGAAGCTGAACCATCGGTCGACTGCCGATGGGGAGTGAAATTTGAGTCTCTGGAGGAGGACGATGATGGCGTTACTTCGCTCTTGATCGAGACAGCTACAAGCAAGGAGTTCACAGTCAAAAGCAAGTATGTCATTGGCTGCGATGGTGCGGGGAGTCGTGTGAGACGAAACATCGCCATCACGCTGCTTGGAGGTCCACTGTAAGTTTGACCGCACGATGCCTATCCTTGATTACTTACAAACGTCGACGCCACAGCGATGGTGCAGCCTACTTGGTGCATTTCAAATCCAAAGATTTGGACCGCCTCCGAAAGCCCGGTCAGTGCTGGCACATTTTCTTCGTAGACGGCGGCACCTTGATCGCTCAGGATGAAAAAGAAACTTGGACAGTCCACAAACCCATTGGCCTGGACGTCGATATCAGCAAGCTGGATCCCTACCAGACTATTTACGATGTCCTCGGGGCAGCAACCAAAGTACCCTATCCAGTCAAAGTGGATGAAATACTCGTTGTCAGCACTTGGCGTCCCAACATTTGCATTGCCGAAAAATACACGTCAGCAAAGAGCCGTGTATTTCTCTCTGGAGATTCTGCGCATCAGAACATCCCGACTGGCGGTTACGGCTATAACACTGCTGTTGGTGACAGTGTCGACATTACCTGGAAGATCGCGGCAATTCTTAAAGGATACGGCGGTCAGGGACTCCTTGACTCGTACGAAATTGAACGGCGTCCAGTGGCTGTGCAAAACCTCGAGTACTCAGGTTATCACATGGAAACTCACCAAATCGCAGTTAAGTGGGTAAAAGCATCTGGTCATGGAGTTGTTTTGTCGGACTCACCAGAAGGCAAAGAGCTACGCCGGCGCATACGGGAGCATTTTCAGAAAAGAGATGGGGAGAACAAGTTTTTCGGCCTCGAGTTAGGCTATCGATACAATGGTTCTCCCGTCGTTGTCCCGGACCTCGAAGTACAAGAGCCGCGATGGACATTGGAAGATTACCACCCTTCCACGTGGCCTGGAGCACGACCGCCACATGTGTACTTGGTCGACAATGAGACGAGCATTTTTGACCTTTTTGGCCAAGAGTTCACTCTGGTCGATTTCTCGGCCGACCGAAGGTTCATCAAAGAATTTGAGCCTGCCGCCTCAAAAGGAGGTATCCCGGTGAAAATGGTTCATTTGCCTGATGAACCGCACGTCAAGGAGATATGGGAACGACAGGCTATTCTTGTGAGACCAGATCAAATGGTCACTTGGCGAGCAAACGTGGCTGGCGAAGTGCCGGATGATGTGGAGTTCGTTCTCCGCATCGCAACTGGCCAACAACTCTTTACTTCAGTCTTGGAGGCTCAAAAAGCGCGAGCCAAGCAGACGGCATTTGTCGCTGAGCGGGGTTTCACTGGAACTGTTGGGAATGAGAACCAGGACACGATCGCTATGACATCCGTCTGGCAGCAGAACGTGTGATGTGTAACTTTCTTCACTGCTAGATTATCCCAATATATCGCACATCTTAAGGCTTTGGTTCCATGTCAATACCCTGTGTCATGGTGCACAACTTTTGGTTTTCCTCAGATCGTATTGACATGAACTCTCTGTACGTGGAACAATGTAGACGCACTGGGTGGCGTTTCACGTGAAACGGCCTAGGCAAAACCGCCTCACTAGGCTGGCAATAGTTGAGCACTAACTCTACCCTCATTTCACTTGTCAGACTTGATTCCTAAACTATTGAAGATTCCACAGTTACCGAGGCCGGGCCAGGTGACAACATGGTAGGAAACTTTTTACGGAACGGAACACATGAATAGGTGAAGGCCGTGATGAAGGCCGCGTTGGCTCTACAGATTCAAGCTGAGGGTTCATGCCCCTAAGCGAGATGATTGGTGCTAGCCGGGTATTCGGAAGCTCGGGTGACTGCGTAATGCAGATAAGTCTGGGGCCAGTGAATGGAGCTGGATTCGTCAAGAACCACCTCGGCCTAGGGGTTGTAGGAGATCCCGGGGTATGGGAACTGGAGCCGTGACCACCCCGCCGGGATCCCCATGGGGAAATGCGGTTTGTCAGGGGAGAGGATGCGATCCGTGTGGGGGCTACTCGGCAGTCGGACAGCGCCAGGAAAGGATCCCATATAGTTAAAAGACTAGCTGAGCCAGCCAAATTCAAGTTCATCACAGGTCTGGCCTTTTCTTACAACCTTACAACTGCAACTCTTGGAGAATACAAGCATCTCGCCCCCTGCGACAGTCTCATTCCTTCAACACGGCAACTCAGCCAATATGGATCCAATTGAGAAGGTCGACACGGCCACTGTTGCGCACAGGGAGCAAGTCTCCGATCCCGACAGGTTACAAGAAGATGTCACCGTTCGCGTCGAAAACTTCGATGGCTTTTCACTACCTCTAGTGGCATCGTATATTGTATTGACGTTTGCCCTAGACCCTGTGTGTATTCCATGACTCTGATCGATTCTAGGCTGTTTGTTTCATGCTCTTCAACCAACTAATCATCGTCATCTCTTCTGGAGTGGTAAGATGGTCCATGAGCCAGAGTCTTCGTCCATGATACTCACAGTTCCAAAGTTTTCCGGCAACATTGCTGAAGCCCTTGACGGCTCCTCTGAACGAACCTGGCTTTCACTCTCGGCCACCATTGTTTCGGCAGCGCTGTGTATACCCATATCCAAAGCGTCAGACTACTGGGGACGCAAGTGGTTGTTAGTCTCTGCGGGTGCCGCTGCCTTCGTCGGGACCATCGTCACCGCTCGTGCCGAGACTTGGGGTGTTGCCCTCGGTGGCAGCATCCTCTGCGGCTATTCCCAGGGTGCCCAGCCTCTGCTCTACGCAGTGGCAGCTGAGACGGTACCGCGACAGTGGAGATCATCTTCGCTTGCGTTCATGAACATTGGAGCTTCCGTTGCAGGTGTCTACTCACTTCTCGTCGGTTCCACGCTGATCAAGAACAGTGCTGATGGGTGGAGGACGTTTTATTACATCAATACTGGCTTGGCCGGAGCCTCTTTGATTGTCATAACAATTTGCTACAACCCTCCGACACGAGAATTGCAGAAATTGCCGCAACTCGAGAAGCTAAAGCAGGTCGGTGATAGTATTCACTCAGTCGCTTCTTGCGCTCTCTAACAAAGTTCTTCCCAGTTGGATTGGATGGGATTCTTCATCTCCACTGTCGCCGTCGTCCTCTTCAGCGTTGGGCTATCCTTGGCGAAAAACCCATGTATGTTCCACAATCTCTGCGTTGGGTCATCCTAGACTCACTTTCCCACAGATTCATGGTCCAGTCCCGAGGTTCTTTGTCCACTGATAATTGGAATCGTTTTTGGATTCATTCTATTCACTCACCAGAGGTGGCTGAACCCTCGAGGCATGTTTCATCACGACCTCTTCAGGTAATTATTTCCTCCTTTACCACGTCTTGAGTTAGAAAGCTGACCCGATCTTGTAGCAAAGACAAGCGAAATGTCATCCTTGCTTGTCTGGGCGTTTTTGTGGAAGGGTTCGGCAAGTAAAATGAAACTAGTCGGTCGAAAAATCTTCTAATTTATTCTCAGCTTTCTTCGCAGCAAACTCATACATAGCGTTTGAGGATTCGGTTCTTTACAACACCGATGTTTTCAAAAGCGACCTCAAGTAAGATTAGCAGAGCCTTGCCTTTTGAGTGAATTTGGGAGGTTGTGTGAGCTAACTCCGACGCGTTTGTAGGGTGTGCACGTCTTATTTTGCCGCTATCGTCGTCACAATCCTTTACGGCATTTTTGCGGCACGATTCTCGTACCTTCGCGAGACGCTCATTGTTGCCTTCATCTTCTACGTTGCCTTCAACGGTAAGATAGCGTGCCGAAGCATCTGTCCGCTCATTATTCTGACGTCGTACACAGTGTGCATGTCGACGCTCACAACAGGATCTGGAAACGCGCTTTGGGCCTACTGCGCCATCCTCGGAATCGGTATTCCATTGAGTATTGCTCCGCTGTTTACGGTTGGGCAGCTTGCGGCACCCATACCGACCATGTAAGGCGAACTGCGCGCGACGGTTTTCCCGAGCACTATCTGACATCAAAATCATCACAGTGCACTCTTGTCTGGAGTAATGCTTACTCTGCGCTCACTTGGGGGCTCAATCGGCATGGCAGCCTGTTAGTACCCTGTCCACTTGTGCGTGTAATGCGTGTCTAACTCTAGCACAGGTACCGCGATTTTCTCAAGTCAGACCACCAAATATCTTGTCCCAGATACTTCGAAGGCGGCACTGGAAGCAGGACTGAGCCCCGATAGCCTGCAGGAGTTTATTCAAGCAATAATGTCTGGCAATGCTGAGGCTGCAGCCGAAGTGCCGAGCGCAAGCATGGAAATCATCATGGCGGCAACCGATGCGTTGAAGGAGGCATATGTCAAGTCATTTCGATACCTCTGGGTTTTCTCAGCTTGCGCATCCGTACTCGGGCTGTTGGGTAAGCTTACAACGCGTTCTTCTCACAATCTGCATCCCGATACTAAATGTTCATCCTCCAGGCGTATACTTCATCAGGAATCCGGTTGAAGAGCTGACCAAACATGTTGACGCCCCGATTCGTGAAACAAGCACAAAGGCTGTGGATCTAGAGTCAAAGTGACGTTTATTCACCCTATTTTAGCGTGGTGGTTTAGTCGATTCCCAGGGTGACAGACTGGTCGAGCGGGTCTATGTTGGCGGGCTGCTCAGTACGTGCAGGGGTAGGTCTGAGGAGCACACAAGCGCGTTTTCACGTCTAATTACGGCCCCATGACAGAACACTTTGTTACCAGGTGCAGTTGAATGCTGAGCCAAAGTGACTAGAAGAGATGCATAAATCTAAAAGACTCCTTCGCCGTAGGCTTTCGTCTAGACATGTTCACTAATGCCCGTATCCCGGTTGCCGTGATTCAGTCTAGTTCGTGTTGATCATTTGCCTTCATCTTTCATCGGGCCATGACTTTGTCCTCTGCAGCAATTTTTGACATCTTTTGAGATCTTAGACAACCAAGCCCGAATTGAGAGGTGGAGAGACATAGCTTTTAGAATTATCACACAGCAGCCGTTCAGGTTAGAAACCCCCCTTACTCAATCCTCTAAGGCTAACCACGCCCAAGCCCTTAATTCTGACAACTGACACAACAGTTCTACTGTTAATTAAGTAAACCAGACCTTGAATATCTGGAGTACAGTAAGCAGTTCATGTAAATAGCTGCCAACTGACGTTGGGAAGAGTATCTCAATATTATACTAAAGGCAGCTTTCTAACCTAGCATCCGTACTTTATGTAGCCTTCCTATAGCTATGTGCTACAAAGGCCATTCTACCTTCAATGTTACCACTGAGGCTTCAATGATTGATTTCCGATTTGATACTTGGTAGTAGCCATCTGAGGAATTAGGCTCAACATGACAAGGTCGAATGGCGGTGAAGCTCAAGTGCAAGCCGTCACCTCCACCCACTCTGATAATCGTTATTACCTAAGCTACGTCACTGTTTGTCAAACGAAAAGGTCCCATAGGAAATGACAGCTCTACATGGGGCAGGATCCGTACCGTTTTTTCTTTTAAACCTAGCGAGACCTCAAACCTAGAACAATCTCTACAATTTAGTTCATCCTCAACAGCCTAGATCTTCGGCTTTTAGCAGCTTGATCGGTTAAAGGGCGTCCGTATCAGTTAGATCCCCAGGGATAAGTAGATAACGACCTTCCCTCCTCGTATGTAGAGAGAAAGGACAAGATCTTCCATCGCCAACAAGCAGTCTCATCTCATCGCCCCTGTTTGACACCATTACCGCGAAAAAGGCTGCCTAACTCTTGACATGCAAGCCTGCTAGGCTGCGACGTCGTTAGACGAAAGTCGACTGTGTTTTTTGACTTTGTGCCAGCAGCAGCTCGCCCTTGATGTAGCGAACAGCAAATGATGTAGTTAGACAAAAGTCATCTCAATACGCCTTCTTGATGCTTGTTTCAACGGCGTAATGCCCGGTGGGGACTACGCGGATGATGGCGTCGGGCCCTCGGGAAGCTAAATTTTGCTAATAACATGGCATTGTTATTGTATTCTTCATCACATGCCAGCTGCCTTGAACATATCTGCGATGATATGATCTGATGGCTTACTCTGCTCATGAAACGTTATTCGGTAACGGGGCTATACATCACGCATGTGATTCAAGCGACATCGTAGCATCATACTCGGAATGAAAACAAAGCCACGCCAGGCTTCGGAATGGTGGTTAGTAATAACTGACACTTCTAAATTTGCGTTGCCCAAGTTTTCGGATCTCTGTTTGCTCCGAAAGAACCCCTGCTGCGCTGGCTGGAAACTACCTGCCAGTTGATTGGTAGCCCCCATGGCGATCGCTTAATGATCCCTGTCGTAGGCCGCATTGCGGGGTGAATCAGGTGGTGACCCTCGCAAAGCCCTCACAAAAAGGGAATGGTAGCTCCGATTCATGACCCAACAAAGATGTGGCTCAATCACCAATCGGCCTGGTTGCCCTTTCTTCCTGTGCAGTTTCGGAAGGACGTCGATGGGAGCTTCATCATCTGATGACGTCTCTCAACATTTTGCTGCATCATTTACTCCACAACTTGCGAGGCTCGGTAAGAGAATGACAGCAAAGGGTTAAGGTTGCGAACTGCTCTTGAAAATGCTGCCTTCATTATGCGTGACGCTGGATTCTTCCAAACTTCTGCCTTCTCCCACATGCCGGCGTGGATGAAATGCCTCGGCTTTGATTACCGAAATCTAGAGTAAGTAAATTACTGTAGAATCAGAAGGCTAAACGCCTGTGGGTTTAAGGTTGCGTATTTATTGCCCGATGCCTCGCTTCATTACATTTGCCTAAGTTCATACATCCCACACTCCCAGAAGCATAACATTCAGCCTAAGAACAAAAGCAATCACATCACTTACAGCCCGCCCTGAGAAGACTCAACCGTTAGCGATTATGTCGAAACCGAACCCAAAAGACTCGATTAAATCTACCTGGCCTCTTGGAGACAGGTCGGAATGGGGTTGGAACCACCGACTCATCGATGCGCTCAACGTATACCCACAAACGCCTGGAAAGACCGTCCCCGTCCATCCAAAGACCGATAAACTGCCCTACTTCGTTCAGTGGCAAGGACACGCTTGGGTTCTTATACACGCGTTTATACCTATAACCATCCACCAGACATGGCTTTGGTACACTGGCAACGAAAGCCTGAACCCCGTCGCCGTATTCTTTCTCTACTTCTCCTCCTTTACCACGGTCGTTCTCCGCCAGGTCCGAGGCGCTAGAAAAGCAGGTCAGGATCTTGGTTATCTCGATGGCGATGTCCACGAGCGCGATGGCATACCTGATGTTGGCGTGGATAAAGTGGCAGCCGCACTCTGGAAGACGACGGGAGGCCGTATCGCCATGGCCACCTACATCACCTACAACAGCTACCAGTCCCCTGCCATGGTTCTTGGAGACTGGCAATGGTGGGCTTGGTTGTGGCTGAAGATTGGTCTGTATGGCATCGTTCTCGACTTCTGGTTCTACGTGTACCATCGCGCCATGCACGACATCGATTGGCTGTGGCAGTACCATCGCACTCATCACCTCACAAAACACCCTAACACACTCCTCGCCGCGTATGCCGACCATGAACAAGAGTTCTTTGACATGATTGGCGTCCCTTTCTTAACTTGTATGTCATTACGCGCTCTTGGTATCCCGTTGGGCTACTATGACTGGTGGATTTGCCATCAGTACATCGCCTTCACTGAGGTCCTCGGCCACAGTGGTCTGCGTGTCTATGCTATTCCCCCCTCGACCTTAACCTGGTTGCTTCGTATGTTGAGTTGCGAGCTTGTCATCGAGGATCACGACCTGCACCACCGCAAGGGTTGGAGGAAGAGTCATAACTATGGGAAACAGACTAGACTGTGGGATCGACTCTTTGGGACTTGCCACGAGCGAATCGAGTCGAAGGTAGAGAATGTTGATTGGGACAACGGAGTGTATTTCCCGATGTTCTAATGGTTGAGGCTGCATAGCACGAAATCATCGGATTGCAGTTTATTACATGCCATACTTTAGCATTTAACTGTGTCGTCAAGAAATAACACCTTGGTGCCTCTGGGTTAGCCTGGTTGCCCCTCTTTCGTTCTCAACACCACTCCCTGACTGGTCACACTCGCCACCAACTATCATCAACCATGATCAAAAAGACAGTGCAAATGGCAAAAAAACATACAACAGCGAGGATTCCCCGGTCGTCACCGACCCGAGTACTAATTCGCCGCTTCTCAGCTTGACTAAGGGAGAGCGGACGGGATCCCGTATTTTCTAAGAGCTATGGTCGTATGTGCTTGGAGTTAGCGACAACTGCACTGAAGTACAGGCCAGTGTCACCAGATTGTAGATGAGGTTTCGCCATTTCTTATCGACTTCATTCTAGAATTGTGTGACTATCTATGTCCACGTGGCTTAAAACATGCAGCGCCGGTGGGCCGTTCCCCGATCTAGAAAAGTGGACAGAGCAGTAGCCCCTGGCGACATTCAGGGATCTCATCACGCATGCAGGGTGTCCTTCAGGCTCCAATATCACGGTTTGACGGGGCATTCTTTGACCTGATAATGTCGTATAACTCCGAACAGATCGGATTGCCCGTCGTTAAAAGCACCCTGTCGTCAAGATTGAACGGGCAGCTACCCAAAATGTGCGCCACAACACAGCCAGAAGCACTACCATGTCGCCTACCCTATAGCTCAAGAACCGCCATTGTCACGAGCATTAGAAAGCTGCACTCTTGGGTTGGTCATGGAACAAGGGACGCAGGAACGCTGCTAATCCGAAGATATCTCTAGGCCTGCGTTGGCTAAACTCCGATATCTTAATTAAGTTGTCAATAGTTGACTTGACTTTAGAGTTGCTGCTCTTGGTACAAGATCTTGGAAGGTTGACGGTGGCACCATCATTCCCATTCCCTGTCGATAGTCCAAAGATTTAGATCGTTATTCCAAGACATAAGAATCTAGGATGTAATGACTATTGTGTCGAGTCTGGCTCCGGTTTCAAGGCATACATCCTCAGAGGTAACAGTTGCTGATTCCTCACCACCGGAAATCCCCGCTGCAGTTCCGTCTTGATCAGCTGCAAGCCAGCTTGGTTGAAGAGGTGGCGAAACTTTTCATCTTCTCTGTTATGCAATCAGCTCTAACGATATTTGCTCAAAATCATCCCTTACAAACTTACCTCGTCACGCTACCGTCGAGTTCATCGAACTTGTCGACCCCCCAGGTGCTCAGATTTTCCTTGACCACGATGATTCCGCCGTCTGGGTTTAAAACAGATTTGCATCTCTTGAGATACTGCACCAAAGCCTCGTCATCCACGTGCCCGACACACCATTGAGTCCAGATCAGATCATATAAGACCCCTGGCGTAGGATGCCACCCCTCAAGGCCAACATTAAAAATTTCCCCTACGCCAGGTTTGCCACGCAGAGAGTCTGTGAACTTGACCACCGGTTCGATGATATCTACTTGGTCCACAACTTTTAGAAGAAGACCTTCAGTAATCCGACCGATCCTGTGGCGTCCGTTATTAGCTATCGCCGAGGTCGACCTCAACCATGATAGTTGGAGGAGCTAAGTATTAAACACGCACCCTGCTCCGCCCTCCAACGCCCTGGGAATCCTTTGCCGGCCACTTTTGATGCCGATGCCCAGCCTCGCTAGGAACGTTCGCGAACCCTGTAGGTCGATACGGGACACGGACGGCATCACAGTCAAGACACCGCCCAGCATCCCGTTCACATTAGAGTCAATAGTTTCCCAGTATTCCTTGCCCTTATCTGACCGTATCAAAGAGTCCGGAGAGCCGGTATGATTGGAGTTTGTCATTGTGAGGTTGACTTCTAATCTGTTGGCAATCGATTTGTGAATTCTGTTCGTGCAGTAAATGTGAAAACTCAAATGTCAGCGTTTTCGCACACAAATCCAGTCTCGTCCATTTGTGGACTAGTGCCAATATGCACAGTGCCCATGTCTTGAGCACTGTGCATCTGAAGAGCGATTGAATGAGGACCAAATGTTAGACAGAAGCGGTCACAATTCACAGCATGGTCAGTATTATGATTCAGTGAGATATATATCTACATAGATATTAGGATGCTCTGTTGATGGACAAGATGGTGTTTAGAGTTCAAAGACGTCACTTATCATCTCTACATACGGCTTCGCCATCCTTGATTCCTTTGAAGGCGTACACGAATTTAGATGTGAACTTTACTAAAACCTCAATTCGTGAAAGAGAAAAATGTTTCTCATGCGTATTTATGTCCCCTGTGGATCATATGCGATTGTTTCGATTTCGACAAGCATCTCTTCAAACGCTAACTTTTCCACACCAACGGCCGTCCAGATAGGTTTATAATTCGGAAACCATTTCTCCAGATTCTCTTTCACATAACCAAGAGCCTCAGAACATAAATTGGGGTGATATGAAGTGATGCGGAAGACCTGCGACATCCTCTTGCCTCCGGCACTCTTCATAGCGTGATCGATGTTGAAGAAAGCCTGGTCAATCTGGGCTTTGAGGTTTCCGGCTCAGACAGCAGGGGCCGAGTCCGGGTCCCACCCGCCTGAAAGACATCAACATTTGCCAGTTATGTTCTGAGGGTCATCAATAGTCTGTACCTTGACCAGATATTTCGATTCTGCCCCCAACGCGAACGGCTTGGTTGTAGCCATAATTATCAAGGGCAAATTTGCCGAATCCATCATAACTGAAATATTTTAGGTCCGACATGACTGATTTTAGTCAAGAGATTATATTGTATTATAGTGGGTACGAGCGAGAACGACCGCGCTGGCATCAATACTACGTATGCTAGTGTCACATCTATCAACTATTTGAAGACTGAAGACCAGTCTCAAAGGCTCGGATCTCTAGCAAACCGGTCTCAAAGACCCGGCTTTCTAGCAAGCCGGTCTCGAAGACCCGGCTTCCTAACAAGCCGGTCTCAAAGACCCGGATCCCTTGGGATCCGGTCTACCGAGAACCTTATCATAGCTATGAGGGCAACCTACAAATAGGTCTGCCGCGAGCCCTCAGTTAGATAGAAATCAAGAGCTTCTATTCACATCACAATGCACCCTTCCTTTCTGATGCAACAGCTAGTCTACTACGACTACCATTTTTCCATTCGCCTTTCCACCTTCCATTACTCGATGAGCCTCATGTATCTCTTCAAAGCTGAATACCTTCCATGGCTTTGTGTCAATCTTTCCATCAGCCATCTTTTGCATAATACTCTTCAGCGGCACATCGGAAACGGGAAACTCGTCCGTCCCAAAGGCAAAGCTCCCAAAAAAGCTGAAGTGAACTCCGCTTGCCATCTGCAGAAGCGGGTTGAAGCCTTGAGACTCTTCCGGCCCAGCTGGTCCCTTGATTGGATCCAGCCCTCCGAGCCAGCCGGCTAGACAGAGACGCCCGTCACGACGGACAAGTTGCAAGGATTCAACAACTGTGCTGTTGCCAACCAACTCTAGAATGCAATCAAACTTGTCGACTTTGTTGTCGATTTTGCTGTTTTGACGGAGCCGCTCGACCAGGTTAGTTCCTTCGAGCACTACTTTAGACACTCCAAGCGCTTTTAGGGCTGCAAACTTGGTCTCGTTGCGTGTTGTAGCCGTAACAATGGCACCCGCTTCAACCGCGAGATTAACTGCCGCCCTGCCGAAGGATGACGTAGCGCCCCTAATGAGAATCTTCTGCCCTCGTTGAAGGCCTAGGTTTCGGAACAGACAAGTCCAAGCCGTCGCGTAGCTTTCAGGCAATGCAGCCGCATCAGCCCACGAGACAGGCAACTTTTCCTCCGGCTTAGCCAGCGCGACGATGTTGCTGACATTTGCAACTGTGTACTGCGCGTAGCTGCCGGGAATGGTCCGGCCAAGTCCACCCATAAGCGTAGCTACGGGCGTGCCTTGGGCGAATTCGCTGCCGGGGCATTCTTCGATGATGCCGACGCATTCGATGCCACTGATGGGTACCGATTCGGCCCATTCGCCGCGACGCATGTGCATTTCGGCATGGTTGACTCCGAATGCCTTGATGCGGATGAGGGCAGTGCCTGGAGCTGTGGCTGATGGTTTGGGGACATGCTTGATGACGAGATTCTCGACGGGACCAAACTCTGAAATAACGATGGCCTTCATGGTAGGAGACATATTAAAAACAGGATCGAGGGTCTCTTTGGCTCAAGTATGGGTTTGCTGGTTGGCTGTCGAGTTGTAAGGGGTGTTGCAGTTGTTTTATGTTTATAACATGACAGTTGAAGTGATACCTTTATATATTCGTGTCCTCTCGGCTTCTCTATTGCTTTGTCTACTTGTCGTATGCTTGCGTTGAAGCGATGATGGCAAACCAATGCAACGCTCTCATAAATTGAGTTTGAGTCTCAACGCGCCCTCCTTGGTCTCGCCCAGCCAATCTGCTTTAGTCTTTGACGTGAATACGTCACAGTGATGTTATTCCCGGACCCATAATTCACTGTTGAAGCAGTATGATTCCAAACGCATGTAAAAATCAGGGCGCGCCTTTTATTGACGCTGAGCCCTATGACAAATCCGCTTTTTTGATATACTTCAGCATCGGGAAATGTTGGTACAAGCTGATAGCTTAACATATTGGACTCGGGAATCTTACGTCGTTATGCCGCCCCTCTACTTCACACACAGAAACCGCTAATGTCTGCCAATCCTGTCGCACTTGAATGATGTAGCCATTGTCGAAATTGTCAAACACAACCATTAGAACTTGTAAGCAATGCCAACTCCAACTTGTTTTCTCCCCTCCCTTCTAATTGTCGACGTCCATCCCGCCTGTAGCCACAACATCTCATAACACCCCGCTGAGGAAAGCCAAGACGGCAATCAAAGCCATAGAGATACCGCATGTGTAGCTTCCCGCAGTCAATGCAATCTCAATGCTTTGAGCCAAGGCTGCAGTGATAGTAATCACACACGCGCTACCAACGAGGCTGGCACCAACCAAGACCAGCAAGTACCGAATATGCCAACCCTCAATTAGCAAGAATGCGGGGATTGTTCTGCCGTAAGGGGTCGCAGCATCGTCATACGTGTCGTATTGCAGACCTCTAGAAATAGTGCGATGCATCAGAGTTATTTCACCCATTAAGCTAGGATGTGCTCACTTACTTATATGAATGCACAAATCCAGCGTTGTTCAAAAAGGCCAGCCCTCTTTCGTCGACGCCAGTTTGCCAGTAATATTTGAGCATTGACGGTAGCCATATATAATCCGATCTCTGTTGAGAGAGCCTTTGGATTTCATGGATTCTGCAAAAAGGATCCCCCTGCTCGTCGTACGTAGCGTTTGGGCATTTAAACTCTCTGCACACTTGATCTGGTTGTCCATTCACATCTATACCACATTCGAACGGGTAAATATCGCTCGATGTCATCTCATTCATTGCCCTATCCAATCGTAAAACCTCCTTGGCGTAGTCGAGATTCAAAATCGAGACTCGGATTTCTGGTAGGCCTGTTGATGGCTGGTGAAGTTCCATCAGTCGCGTCTTGGATGTGAGGGTGTGCGTCAGCTATCTGCGTCAGTCGGTGTCCGAGCTTACTTACGTTGATTTCTTGGACTCCGACGGCAGAATACAAAGAATACCGCTTCCACCATGGTCCAGATTCCTTGCGCAGCCTATCAAGACCAAGTGTTGGATCATCCAATTTGATCGGAATATCCAGGGCGTAGTATCTTCTCCCGCGCTTAAGGCAGAGAAAAACACATTCCTTGTATCCTCGTTCTTCTTCCGATCGTCTTTGGCAGTAGTCGGCTATGATAGTCTTTCGTCCCTTTTGTTCTGCCGGTTGGCCATTTTTCTGTGTGGCAGCTGTCGCCATCTTGGCTAGAGAATAGCCTGAAGAGTCAAACTGCAAAACTCTCTTTCCAAGGAAGAACTCGTCAAGTGTGATGGCAGAAGGTGCCAAGGAATGGTTTATCAAAAATTCTTCTACGAATGTCATTAGGGAGGACATGAGGCTCCGCTGCTGATTATTAGCCTAATCTGGGGCGCGGTCATTATTGCAGTCAGCCCCCAGAGGCAGTGCAGACACTGCATGGCTAACTAGCCAATCCTTTGATGACACACATTGTGCATGCATGTTGGTTGAAAATTGTGACAGACCTGGCTAAGCCACTGTAAGGGGCCCCTCATTTCAAATGCACCAAAAGCACCAAGTATAATGGCTTGGGATGAATGAACCGAAGCAGGATTAGCATCAGCCAAGCATTGTGTTGACAAGTCGCCCTACTTGTCACTTATCGGACCAGAGAGTGTATCTTCTACGGTCGACATTGGTGACAATCAAGGATAAAACACCACTAAACTTGCTGAAATGCATAACAGGGTTCAAGACGACCATTTGCATCCCTGTCTCAAAAAATGCTCTGGCTATTTTGTCTCATAATTTATCAATTCAAATAGAAATGGGTAAACTTATTTTCGCATCATGGTTTACTGTTTTACTGGATGCTTCGATTCATACTTGCGAGTACACGTCTTGCTGGAAGAACAACAAATGTCAACTCACCAATAAGAACGTCGACGTGTTTGGTAATTGTGTCTTCTTGCCAGGGTCTGTGGCGTACCGAAAGGCATGGCGACGGTGGTCCACCCCGTCCTCCCCAAGAATGCCGATGGTGTCTTCGGGAAACAATTGAGGCCAATAGGTCGTGCTAATGTCAATGTGCGGGCGTGTTCTTCTTAACAATGATAAGCAGTTATTAATGTTAGGACAGAAATGACGGGCATTATGTGCCGCAATGACACTCTAGGGGTAGCTATGTTGGGAGCCCGAAAAAGTCCCGATTCGTGTCGGCGACGCCGACAAAACGGAGAACACACGCTTCAGGTCACTTGCATAACTCAGGTAAGTAGATAACCAAGTAACCTATCCTACATCTTACAAAAGCCATCATAGTTAGCTTTATGTATAGGAATAGTGGCTTAATAGATACCATCAGAATGGTAAAAAATGGAATCTTATCGCAGCGTCTTTTTTTTATCTCGAAAAGTTGCAAATGAGGCTGTTAGAAAGACTCTTTATCGTAGCTCTCATTGCAGTGAAGTCTTATCTTATCTGTGAAGGCTGTCAAGCACCAACTTACGGAGAACATGCGGAGTATATGACTCCCATATCTACTAATCTGCGGGGAAATCGATGATCGGATGGACCGACGGCACCTACAGAGCGTCGAATAATACCATAAAATGGTTTCTGCTCTGGCAGTACATGAAAGACTACTAATCTAATAGTCTAATATTCACAAATTCAGCAATTCCTTTTGTTGCTAATAACAAAGAGCATGGTATTATCAAGTATCAACCCCGACTGGCCGTCCAGTCTGTGGCTGACCGTTGGAGCTCTGGCCACGGCTGGCTGGCTCGCCAAATACCTCTATCGCCTTTACATCCATCCACTATCCGGAGTCCCTGGCCCTCGTCTCGCCGCCTGCTCGTCGCTATGGCTCGCCTGGCACACCTTCGTCGGGGATGAATGCACTACCATCTTCAAGTTGCATAAGCAGTACGGACCGGTGTTACGCGTCGGGCCGAACGACGTCGATATTGCCGACGGCGATGCTGTCGACCCCATCTACTTGGAACGCGGAGGATTCCAGAAGACCCAGGCATACTCCAAGTTCGATATTGACGGCCATCCGACCATCTTTTCGACACAGACGTTAGCTGAACGCGCCAACCGCGCCAAAGCAGTTGTGCCGCTCTTCTCAACCGCATCGATCCGGAACTCGCAACATGTGCTCGGACAGGTCGTGGACGAGTTTGTAGCCCGCTTGCAGAGCGAGGCGCGCAAGGGGAAACCGGTCAACGTTTTGAACCTCTCGCGGGCCATGGCCATCGATGCAGTAACTGCGTACTTGTTCCATGAGCAGTATGGAGGTATCGGCGAAGACACATCCCACATGTCCGCATCGCCATTCGTCGATGCCTACGTAGGTGTGGGTGCCTTCTTTAACTTTCTCCCCGGTCGTCTCGGAGACTTGTTTATGCCACTCATCGATATGATAATGGGAGACCCCGAGACAGCCCGTTCTATGAGCCTCGTCGACCAGTATACCGGCCACCTTTCAAAAACAGCATCTCTGGGTAGCGGAAGCTATGCGAGTCGCCTTCTGGAGCGATCAGTGCCCCAGGACCAAGTACAGGTCGAGTTGAAGGATGTGTGCTTCGCGGGCACCGACTCAACTAGTATTAACATGGCGACGATCTTGTGGAACTTGTCCAAATATCCCGAAATGTCCGTCTATTCTTTACTTATCCAATGCGACTCTGACACTAACGTTTTTGTCCTGGTAGATACTCCAAACTGCGAGAAGAAGTACTCGACCGGACGGTCAAAGACGAGGATCCCATGGCTGGTCCATACCTCCGTGGTGTCGTTCGTGAGGGCTTGCGACTCTCCATGGCCAACCCAATCCGCCTCCCGCGCCTCGTCCCCAATAGTGGCTGGCGATACCGTGCCTACTTCTTCCCCGCCGGTACTAGTGTTGGCGTTGCATCCTTCCAGCTACACCAGGATGAGGACGTCTTCCCCGATCCTCAGCAGTTCTTGCCGGAGCGGTGGCTGGAGCCGACGGACCGGATGCTAACCCATTTCTTTGCCTTTGGTAAGGGAAACCGCGCATGTATCGCGCAGAATCTTGGCACCGCTGAGTTGACGCTCGCCACCACCAAAGTGGTACAGGCAGACTTGCTCAGGGGAGCTAGCGCAGTTCAGGATCGAGTTGAGATTCTTGAATGGTTCAATTCGCGGGTCAAGGGAGAGCAGATCCTTGTTCAGTTTGATGCAAAAGCCTAATAAAAAGGCTATAGAGGTAGTTGATAACCATTTTGAAGACATCCCATGATCTGTCCCCTATTCGTGCTTTGAAAGTGACCTGTTAGCCATGGCAGCCGGTAGGAACCGAATATGAAAAGCTCACTTCAACATAAATTAATTAGCTAATATATTGTTAAAGCATACTTGTGGCGATCTTTCTCTAGTGGACGTACTCATAACACCTTTGTGGTAATAATTGCACATGTAAACCTTAAGTCTAGAATTAGAAGCGGTGTTTCGATCACCCTTAGACTAAACGAAGTGCTGTTCATAATACGAGATTTGTGTACTATTTAGTTCAGGCTACATGTATTTAGAATTCATGAACTACATCACGAGTCCATTGTCACCAGGTCGACTTAACTAAGCAGATCAAAGCCCATTGCCCTTCTTCCAGCCTCTCCAATGATACCCTTTTCTCCGGTAAAAAGATTGAACTCGTTTTCCCTTGGACCTGCTCTGAAATCTTCTGGAGGGAGACCGTTGAGAAAATCCTCCAACTGGCCTTTGACGTAGCTGATGTTTTCCGCCGTCCGAGGCGTCGCCGCAATGTAAGCCACGCTGGAATCGTGGTCTCCTATGTGTTCCACTTCAACGGCGTGACACATGTCGGCATGCCACCAGATGGTATCTCCCGCGTTCATGTGCGGGATACTGACGAGGCATTCCCGCATGCGGAGGTGAGGATGCGAAGATGGGCTTAGGAGCTGGCTGTCATCTCGGAACGTCCCCGGAAACCAGGGCGTAGTATCGTCAAACTCCCACTTTGTAGCATCCATGATATCTTCTTCGGTCTCGGGTTGTTTGAAGAAAGGCCGTAGAAGAACGTACGCGATTGTCCACTTCACGTTGGGGTAAAGCATCAGGCTACCTTCCCGGGGGCTTGTTGATGTTAACGCCGTCCATCCCTGGAAGCTCCGGAAGACGCGAGAGTGAGCCGATCCTGGGAAAAGGGCCTGATTCGCGCTCTTGCGATTGGTCAGGTCGTAGTTGTCTAGCAGCTCCGGGTTACCAGAAAATACGGCCTCATAGGCTAACTGATACGTAGGATCTGCCCAGCGGGACAACGATCCGGCGTCAATGTGTGGACCAAGGCCGTAGAATTGAACACCTGGAGGCCGAATTCGAACTCCGTCCGCGTACGAAAGCGGCTCTGGGGAGCTCGCTCCCGCATCGTCGTGCCACCACCTATTGAGCTCTTCGCTGAGCTTCAGTTGGTGTGGGTGCGAGCGAGCAGCAATCTGAGTGGGGGAGTAATACAGATTGAGAATGAAGGGCGTTTCGACGGGCCAGCCTACAACTCATTTAGTTTTTAGTTATTAGGTGCTATACTCGGAAACCTCTACCTCGAATGGACGGTCGGTTTGCCCCAACATAATTCTTCAAGTCCTTGAACCACTCATCAGCCTGTTCACGGCTGTACACGTCTCGGACAATGAAACACCCAACGTCTTTCAGCTTCTGTCTCTTCTCTGGGACCAAGGTAAACACGTCATTGTACTGGACGTCGGGGATGATGCTGTTTCCGGCTGCAGAAATCTTGGCCGTAACCGACTGAAGTTCCTTGCACACTTTCAACCAGCTCTTGACCAGCGAGTCCTTGCTATACTTTTCGATGATAGCATGCTTGTAGCTAACGAGATCGTCCCCGCTTTCGGCAGTGGAGGTATTGAACTCTGGCCAATCGGGCCAAGTTGCTGCTTTTCCGGCCATGTTGAGTCTATCTCTGTTGCAACTATGTTGCTATCTCGACCATGCCGTGCAAGGCGCCAAAACGAACTATTTATTAGCAGTGTCACTTCAAGAATATGCCATTCGTCGGACGGTCCGACGCCTTATCGTGGGCGATAACTAGCGTCGTAGCGCAGCAGCCGCTTATCACGAAGTGATCGCCTATCTACTGTGCAACGAGATAACTTGGAGGTGAGCTACACCAAGGCCATGATAGCCTTGGAGTCAAGGCTGAAGTGCGGCTAAATGCAGGTCAAGGTTGTTATAAGGGTCATGCTGGGCTGTTCTTATTCCTCTTCGACGACCTATGCGAGTCTGCCCAAGTTCCTATTTCGCATCCCTCTCACACTTCAGGAGTAAACGTCTCTGATATCATGGCCCCTCTTCCATGGGATTTCCCCGCCTGGGTCCCCGCTCACTCTTCGTTTGCCTGCGCCTTGATAGTGGCATCATCATGTGTGACTTCTACTGTATATAATTACTCTATCGACATCCGCCAATAGCACCAACTAACGCCAATTTAGACACTCGGTTTCGATGGCTCGATGATGAATGCATTGAACATTCTACCTTCTTACACCGATTACTTTCACCTGACCACTGCCACTCTTGCTCTGAACACGGCGTCGGTCTGGGTGGGGAGTACTCTGGCCGGCATCCTCTTCGCAAAGGTACCGGACCTGATCGGCCGTAAATGGGCGTTGTTTGTCGGCGCCATAATCACGGTCATCGGAGTTGTTCTCCAGGCAGCAGCTCAGGATATTGGGATGTTTATTGCTTCTCGAATCATTATCGGTTTCGGAACTGGAGGCTCGACTGTTGCCGGGCCAGTCTACCTTGCTGAGACGCTCCCCGTTCAGTACCGTTCATGGGGCTTAGGTTTGTTTGTGAGAAAAGCCGAGAATCTCATCCCTTTCCGCAGTACATCTTGCTAATGATGTTTTAGTACGACTTTTGGTACGTTGGTGGTTTAATCGCAGCCGGTGTCACTTACGGAACAGCCAGAATGGAGTCTACCTGGGCATGGCGCCTACCATCTGCCCTGCAGGGCTTGTTCAGCGTGATGTGCATATTGTTGCTTCCATTTACGCCCGAGAGCCCTCGATGGTTGATCTCTCAGGGCCGGGACACAGATGCTCTTCGCGTACTAGCACAGACGTACTCAAACGGCAACATCGATGATGCGAGCATCCAGGAACAATTCCGCCAAATGACAGATGCACTGAGCTTCGAGCGAACTCATGAAGCGCCGCGCTTCGTGAAAAAGCTCATGAGCAGCGCCTCAACCCGAAAGCGAGTCTACCTTGTCAGCTCGGTCGCTGTCTTTTGCATGTTATCCGGCAACAATGTAAGTACGAATACGCACAGGCAGACACGTCAAAATTCTGAAGGGTGCATAATAAAAATCAGAATAAACAAAAAGGAAATTTTTTTGAATAAAAATTCAGACCTACTAACGCTACGCAATCGATAGATCGTTTCATATTATTTCGGATCAATGCTTACTCAAGCTGGTGTCACCGACTCGACCACACAGTTAGAGGTCAACATCATATTGAATGCTTGGTGCTTGGTCATTTCAATCATCGGGACTTCGATGGCCAACAAACTCGGTCGCAAGAAGCTCGCTGCCTTTTCCACCGCCCTCCTGACCCTCTTCATCTTCCTTGTCGGCGCCCTCACAAAGCTCTACGGGAATTCAGACAACCAATCAGGAATCTATGCCACAGTAGCGATGATCTTCCTCTTCCAAGGCTCGTATAGTTTCGGCTGGACACCGCTCACCGTGCTTTATCCGCCCGAAGTGCTCAACTATTCTATCCGAAGTGCGGGCATGGGCCTCTACACATTCCTTGTTAACGGTGTCGGTCTGATGGTCACTTTCGCATTCCCATTCGCCCTGGACAAGATAGGATGGAAAACTTATATGATAAATGGCGCGTGGGATGTTTTGGAGCTGCTGTTTGTGATTCTCTATTGGGTTGAAACTAATGGACGAACGCTCGAGGACATCGATACTAATCTGGGACCAGAAAAGTTTCCGACTATTCTCGGTGTAGGGGACAAAGACGGTAAGGCTACTGAGCGAGAGCTTGATTCTAAAGATAAGCATGACATGTAGATAGATGCTTAAGGAGGGGTGACTAGGATAGGTATGCATCTTAGGGCCATCGAAGACAAATTACCAGGACTTTTATGGTACGTCTATTTACATGACCTTGTCTATTGAAGTTCACAAGGATACGATACGGCCAATCAGGCATATCACCTTTTCTTTCTATTCTCTATTCTTCGAGACATGCTGGCCTTGCATTCGGCATTTGAACTTTAAGCACTAGCCAACACTTGAGGTGGCGTGTCATCTTGAGATACCGAACCGTGAGGGAAGTATCATAACGAGTTGCAAGAGTCGACTAAATCTCCTTATCTTGAGCTCTCTAATGATGACACTCGATACTATATGGAGCATGTTTAAGTTATTTTCGAAGAGTCTCGTTGCCGGTTCATCAGAAACCTGCCGTTTTTCTATCTGTATCCAATATCAAGCCTTCATTTGGATGGTGGAATTGATAGATGATGAATCCAATGTGACGTACCAGTCCAGCAAGCTTAATTATGTACAAGAAACTTTATAGTAAAACATATGTGACATGTCTTGCATAAACGCCAATGTTGCCGCAGAGACAATAGAGATAAGTGGAACGGCCAAACTTTCCGTGTAGATTTCTTAGAGAATCAGGTTTCTCAGGAAATGTTAGTGTCTTGGTAAGGTATTGATCTTGTGGGAGTTTACAATAATCTCACAGAACTAGTCGCAGCTCAAACGTGGTATGTCACGCAGGGGAAAAGAAGAACACCACCCAGAGTGACGGCTAGTTGGGCTCGAGGCTAGGAAGGAAGGACAAAGCCTATGAAAGAAAATAACTAACAATTCCAGTTAAACTATAACGAGATACAATCCGCCCTTATGTCAACGACCAAAGACTCTCGAAATACATTGATGAGAATGTGCTTGACCCGTATTGGGATGTTGGTGGCGTGTGGTGAGTTGACAGTATTCAAATGCCGATTTTTATCACTAACATCGCTTTCAAGCATTGAGAATCATCTCCTCGTCACCCTAGATGGTAGTGTGAACTTTATTGACGTGACAAAAGATCCAGACGAGTTGGAAGAAATTATGTCAGAAGTGAACATGATTCGTAGTGCATTTCCTACCCTACATCATGTTGGCGAATGGCGGGCGAATTGGTAATGCGAAGCATAAATAAACGAAAGAAGAGCCTTGAATTGTATCAAGATTCAAAGTCACAAGTCCTCTAGTCTTGCATTCGGAACTTTAGGCTGATCCTGGTGAGCAGGTGCTGAGAGCGTGGTGGGTTGAGCTCGTAGTCTCACTATCTGCTTGTACATAACATTGCCATTTCACGGCGGCCACAGGGGGTCTGCGAGACGGAAAGAATACAAAACCTGGATTTGAAACTTCAAGGGAATTCAAATCTTATCGTAGTCGTCGACTTTCAGTTTGTCCACCGCCCTCCCGGCGCGGATTGATACAGGGTAGAGAAAGCAATGAACCTTACAGAAACCACGGCTCGTTTGGAGAGTACCTTAGTCTCGAAGTGTTATAGTATCAGACAGTGTTGACGATTGAGTGTGGCTCGGGAATCAGGTGGTGAACGGGCCGCAGCTTCCGAGTCGTTAGCTCACCACTCCGTCCCTCTTGAGAGATCGTCAGAACATAGGCATAGGCTGCCATGTCAAGTATCCTCGTGATGGTTGATGGGAAAGCCGAATTGGACTTTTCTAGGTATTTCTATTGGAAAAAAGCTTCTAGATTAAGATTTCGTGGCAAAGCTCCTATTATCCCCCCTGTGTTTGCGATATCCGATGAAGTCGCGAGGCCACCTGCCTGTTGGCTTTCCCGTAATACCCTCCTCCGTTCTGCTCGCGCTTTACGCTTTGCCTTGGCACCCAACTTTGGGGTATTTTGCTCTCTTGTTGTCTTCCCGTCCGTGTCCTCCACAGGAAGGTTTAATTCTTTAGGCACAAGTGGACGCGGAGCTCTAGCAACTGCCTCAAGAACGCGAAAGAGAGAGTCATCGATGTCTTGGTGCTGCCGTTGGGCGTCCCTGACTACTATCATGAGGATAGCTCTCAGTGTAAAGTGAGCATCGTTTCCAGCAGCATGCAGGTTTGCATAGGGGATGTCTAAGGAATCCAGAAGCTTTTCCAAGCTATATCGATAGTAGAGCTGTGGAGGCAGCAACGACATGGTTGGACCCAGTGCATCCAATCCCTGCGATCCAAGAAAGTGGTCTCTATTCCGGAGATTTGTCGTGGGCAAGAACGGGCTGGCAGGAGTCCAATAGCTGTACAGAAAATGCCGCTAGGATGGAGACACTCGGAAACGAGGAGTCATAAGAAGTAATGATGATGTTCGGGTGGGATAAGATTCGTCGTACACGCTGCGCTGAACAAAATTTCGCACAATCACGTGACGACCATGAGTCACGGCCCGAGCTACAGTGAAATGCTCTCAGACTCATTGTTGACTGTTGCAACAGCCATAGCACAGAATCATGGAAATAACATCTGGGGCTGTAAAAAGGGTCATCTGCTCTTCAATCGAACCTTTGATCTCACCGGCATGCCACAATCGTGTAGTCTTCACCGCTGGACCACTAGACCCCACTTGGTACATTGTTAGCGCGATGGTATCCACCTGGCGCCTCCACGACCAACAGCCAGATATCTGCCATAGTAGAGTCGCGTTTTCCAATTCTTAACTCAGGATTGCAAAAACATGTTCAACTGCCAAAAATTTTTTATATTGGATACCCTTTGAATCGAATCTTGGTGATGCGGTACTCGTTAATGAAACTTTCCCCTTCATCTTACCTTCTGTTAGGCCTATGGCATTGGTCACCCTCCCCCGGGCTTTAATGCTGACTGCTTCCCGTTATGGGATCGCTCGCTACGAACGACACGCCCTTAAAATGAGCAAGCTCCGCAATTGTGAAACCTAACAGGAACGTCCGACAATCGGCGCCCATAAAGTTGCATATAGGACTTCCATGCACTGCACCTGGGGAGCTGGTCACAATGGCTGCTTGGACCAATCGGCGTTGCCTCCTCTCTGCTTCCTTCACTGTCACGCTCCTGACTCTGCGCGCCAGCATGAATCTATTTACAGCAATTTTCAGGCTGTACATATATTAGAATGCCCGGTCCCTACACGCTGAGGTTGACGAGCCCTGCCCTGCTTGGATCGATTCCAGGCGTCCAAAACTCCGTTGGTTCATAGAATCGAAGGGTAGATGGTCTTCTTGTTAAGGCCCAAATGGGTGCTCCCTCGGTACCGTGACCAACAGCGCACTCAAAAGTATCCGGCGATGGGATATACAAGTTATCGCGACAAGTGCCCACGTGTGCAAGCCCAAGTGACTTGAACACTGAATCGTGTTCATGCATGAACAACCAAAACAAAGGTACATGTCTAGTTTCCAACCATTGACTTGTTGCAAACAAAGAGCATCACGTAGATATGAACACCACTACATCGGCGTCAATCGCCAGCGGTATAAAATATCGCAATAGGGCCACCCGATTGATTTCTCATCATCAGCTCCTCTTACCAACTAACACCGTTTCAATCTGAAAAAAGAAAAAGCTACAAGAAAAAACATACATTGACGTATATTAGAAAACATGCGGCCTTCGATGTCGTTCGTCACAGCCAGTGCCCTAGTCGCACAAGCCGCTGCCCACGTCGTCATGGTCGAGCCTCACCCTTACAACCTTGACACTCCACCTTTCGCACAGGTCTGGCCTCTCACAGCCGACTTGTGGCCGTGGCCATGCCAAGGCATGCACGACATCGAAGAGGTGACAACCGTTACCGCAGGATCTACCCAGACAGTCCGGTTCTGGGGCAGCGCAGTTCACGGCGGCGGCTCGTGTCAATTCAGCATCGCCTACGGCGATATTCCTCCGGATGACGTTTCCGAGTGGCACACTATCTACACCATCATCGGAGGATGTCCAGCCGAGGCTGTCGGAAACATTCCCACCACGGAGACGGACATGCACGGCCGAGAGAACGGGCCTCAGTGCGGAAACGACTCCGGCACCGAGTGCACCCGTCAGTTCACCATCCCGATCCCGAAGCAGATGAAGAACGGCCCGGCCATCTTTTCCTGGACCTGGTTCAACAAGATTGGAAACCGAGAGATGTACATGACGTGTGCTCCCATCAACATTGTTGGTGGCACAGGCGACGATGCCTTCATCGACACCTTGCCTCCCATCTTCCGCGCCAACATCCCCGGCGAGTGTGAGAGTGGCGACGGCATCATTGGATTTCCCGATCCTGGTGACTATGGCGTAGTCAACGATGGTATCACTCCCGGAAGCAACGGTGCGTGCGAGATTGGAGTCGAGCCCGTCTTCCAGATTCCTGCTGGTGGTGATGCCTCTCAGCCCGCCTCCGCGTCCGAGATCCCCTCTATCTCCTCGCCGACGTCGGCGGGCTTGGTTGGAACTTCCTTAGCTCCGCCTACGTCCGCAAATACAATGGTGACTTCGATGCCCCACGATACTTTCATGACTGTGCCTACAAACCCTCCAGTCACTACAACACAAGCACCAATCGCGACGTCCATAGCTCCTTCTCAAGTAACACCACCTGATACCACTTCTTATGCCGCGCCATCAAGTAGCGGTAGGCCATGGTGGGCGGTTGATCATGTACCATGCCCTACTTCTGGGGCTCTCATGTGCATTACGCCAAAGAAGTTCGGCATTTGCAATAATGGATGGGCGTTGCCCCAGGATGTACCCTTGGGTACTGTCTGTGTATTGAATAAGATTACCCATGAACAGCAGCAGAGCTAGTCGAAACATCTGCGGCGTTTTCGTTTGTTTATATTTTTTAAATTGGTTGATATTGTCACAAAATAGCGTTAGATGAATCTTATTTGTATATGACGTTTCTCTCTCGAATGTGTGCTGATGACTCAAAGAGAAAAAAATGTATTTGGAACAGCCGTCTATCTCTATCGACCAATTTAGTCCATGCTACACCATGCCGTTCTTCCCGTAACTCCCATGCTCCATCAGGTCTTGTACGCAATCGTATCCCTCAAAATTCAATACAAGTAAGTGTACAATCTAGATGCCATCGAACTATGATGATAGTTTATAATGATTTATTAGAAACGCGTTACCGTCCTATGCCCCTGCCACTGCTGAGACAGCCTCGGCAGCTCCCTCGACGGCTTCCTCAGCGTTCTTCGTTGCCTGCCTGGCCGCCATGCCCGACAGGACCACAATGTCCATGAAAAAGTCATCACACGGAACCATCAGCTCGAGCTTCTTCTCTGAACTGAAAGTGCCTGCCGAGCCTAGCCTTGCGAGCTTCTGCCCTGAGCTGTCAAAGAGCTCAAGGGTTCCGGAGAACATGCTCTGCTTCCACTTGAACGTCCCTAGGTGCGGTACTTCGAGTGTGAACTTGTCGGAAAAGGTAGATTCTTTCATCGGTAAAGGTTGGCCACGAACAGATGCGTCAATTTTAGATGAGAACGAGTGGAGGGTCGCGTATCCAACTATCGTGTCTGGCCTCATAGGGCCTCGAGATACCGTGACATTGGGCTTTTTTGTGCTGGGCTTGATGCAATAGAGGGGGTAGGCATCTTTTGGGTAGCCAGCGGGATGTATGACAAGAAGCTTAGAGTCGTGTGGTGACTTGCGAATTCGGAACTCTTGCGCCATTGTTGTTCGAGGTGGTCGTTGATCTCGTGTGTCTGTGTTGGTATTTGGGACAGGCGGATCGTGGGTTTTTAAAGATGGGACTTCTTGGCTTAAAATCAATCGAAAACTGGCGAACGAGCGAGATTAAATACTATGCTCGACTACAATCTCGTCACTAAGAGGCTCTCGTCTGTCTGCAAAAAAGGGGAGGGCTGAGTGCTAACAATGCGGCGCACGAACTGCACAGATTTTTCCCGTTTGGGTAGCAGTCTCGCGATGAGTGGCTCTACAAGACTCAGCGCAGCCCACACAGCCCCGCTGAGGTGGAGGGGCCCGGGCATATCCGAAGCATGTGCGACACGCATTGTGATGTTATATGAATATCTGCCAATGAGTTTGGCGAACGAGCTAATGGAAAAGCTTAGTGTTTGCTGATCGGACGTGCATCACCGGGCGTATCGCTGAGAAGTATGATTGCTCAGCCAAAGGCAATGAAGAGCGAGGCGTCTTGATATAGATTCTTTGCCATCTCTCCCGCTGATCGCAGCCACCCCAGCCCAAAGCTAACCCGAATAAGGTGCCATTCGCCGCTATGATGATATCCCGCAGTGGGACGGCATGCACAGATGAAGTTGTTGATTGGGCCAAGCGAGCATCCCTGACGACGGCTTGGCGTAAGCAGCGAGGCTTATCGATGTCACCCCAGCTTGAGAGATGTTCTCGCAGTGGGTTTTTAACAAATAAAGCTGCGGGGGGAGCGGGAGAACAACGTGTTTCATCAGATCACCAACCCTCCGTCGTTCAACCAGGCTTCGCTAGAACCCACGCGTTAACTCATTTGGGTAATATACAGCGCTTGCTTCACCTTCACCATGCCGGGCGTCCCTTCAGGCAAAGGTTGTGACGCGTGCCGTAAACAGAAGAAGAAGGTTGGCCTTCCACGATCCATCATTCGCGCCATCGATCCCAAGTCTCCATCTAACGCCACCATAGTGCGACCAGGCGAAACCTGCTTGCTCGCGATGCACGCGCCTGAGTATTCCTTGCATTGGCGGCGGCCAGCAGCGATACAAGTTCAAAGTCCAAGTCTTGGAGCAGGGCGTCTCTCCTGCCACGTCGAGCTCCAAGTCCAAGTCCCCCTCCACGTCTCCGCCCAAGACCCCCCCGAGGGCTGATGCGTTAAGTAAACCCGGTGCAAATCCGCTCGCTCTCATCCCGGCGAGTCGGACCACTGCCATTGCCGGCGTCTTTGTGTCCCGGCTCGAGGTCACCGACGTGCGATATGATCTTACCTGTTACGGAACTTTCTTGCGTCATATCCCCCAGCGTATCGGTAAGAACAAAGCGCTTGATGCATCGGTGGATGCCTTCTCCACTGCATTTTCGCATTTCTACCCGGATAGATCCGTCGTCGCCTATTCCAAGTACGGCCAGGCCTTGAAGGCCGTGAGAGACTGCCTCAATGACCCGTCCCAAGCAAAGACGATAGAGACCATGTGTGCAATCTACCTCATCATGGTTGTTCAGGTCAGCCAATCATCGGTCACTAGGGAGCACAATCACTGACATTATTCAAGGGTTGGATAGGTCCTACCGATGATCAGACCAGCACTCACGCTGAAGGACTTGCCCTCATGCTGGAAGCCGCATCCCATAGAAGTTGGTCTGGTGACTTCGAAACTGAGATGATCATTACCACATGCGTCCCTGTGGTACGGAACCTCACCTTTAAACTGGGTGAAGCTGCTGACTCTCGTGCACAGATCATAGAAGGCATGGTGAACCCTCGGATCAAGCTTCAGCCCTGGCTTTTCAGGTTACTCGACAAATTCATCCCACCCCCAACTTATGGGCCCAAGCACCCAGATCACGACAAAAATCAACGAGAAAACCCTGATTCGTTACCCAGTCTCACCCTGCGTAGTCTCTCCAGAATGGGAGATTACATGCGAGACCCAGTGTCGAATCACCTAGACATTCTATCAGCGTATAACCTGCTACGGCTCGACTGTGGAAAACTATATACAAAGACGAGGCATCCCTTCCCTGTAGACAAGTCGTCTCCCTACGCAACTTACTTCGTACGACTTAATCGTGGCGTTCAGGTGGCTTACACGATGGCTATGTCTCTGGCTTTGGTTATGAACGCAATCCTTCAGTTCTTCGATCCGCTCGATGATTCTCTAATCAAGGAGGCAACGTCATGTATCTCCGAACTCATGAAAATGGGAGAAGCAGGGCTCAGCTCTATGCCGTTAGGAGCCAGCCACATCCCCATCGGCCTCTCCATTGCGTGGGCGTCAACAAGCGACCCAGCGGTGAAGACCTCTTTAGCAGCGATGATTCTTGAATATCAGCTGGATGCTGGTAACACCAACTGGGTCAAGATTGCATCGTGGTGGGAGGCCAAGTTTAGGAACGTGGGTCTCCAGATCCTAGCGCATCAGGACCGTGTGCCGGCAGACTTTGACTGGGACGGCGAAGTGGAAGAGGTCCAAGGTAGCGACTGTTCTATGCAGTGATCAGAGCATATACGATTATGAAATGAATTGAGACATAAACATACATACCTTTCAAAGGACTCTTCCTACCGTTTGATTCGCGCCTCTTTGAGTACCCTGCATCTCATGAGAAGGGGATCAATACCTCTGTAAGCACATTGTTCATTGACACGGTGGCGCAAGGTTCCTCCAGGCACTTTGCTGAGCTATTCGACCTGCCTCGCCTCGAGGTTTTGTCTGTTTTGAGAACTCTAATAGCTAATGAAAGCCTGTCTTCTTTTGAGAAATAGAGTATATTTCTTGTTACAAAGCAAAGCTGTATGTCTGTCCATGGCATGCGTAGGTCGGAAAAGTGCGTCACTTATAGGGCCCCTGTTCACAGTGTTTATCTTGTCTCTTCCTATTCATATAATACAACGTCATTGACAAGCCCGCCATTCTAGAGATAAATAGCTCTACTCGTGTCCCTCATTACCCGCTATCCCTTAGACCGTGGTAAGGCAACACTTACGCTAGTGACAGGGATTCAAACCAAATAAAAAGAGAATATAACAAGGTACATGCAATCCCACCTATTTTATATGATGCTAGAAGTTGCGACTGTTAGGGATCTACATCATAGTACATATCCTATTCTATAGCCACCTAGCTTTTTGAAGTCAACCAGCGTACCGTTGATCTCCCGGGCCTCTATGGGGACTATGGGTCAAGTGTTGCCTTACCACGGTCTAGGGGATAGCCGAAGTGCTTTCCGATTTGTTAGCATTTAGCGATCACGACCGAACCAATCAGATGCCAGGGTGTATCATTCTCCTGGTCGGATCCTGTAATCAGCCACACTATTTCCCCGCATCGCCTCTCTGGCCGTTGGCCAAAAGGTTTTATCGGTGATTTTAACGACCGCACTCTCCATCAAGACTACAAAACCGAGTCCGGTCCCTTGTCGCCGTTGGCTCAATATGGACGATCGACCACTAAAGCGCGTCCGCCAGGCGTGCCAAAACTGCAGGTATATATCCCGTTTCTTCCGCAGACCTCGCACTCACTCCAAATCCCTACATTGCCGGCGTATGAGAGTTAAGGGTTATATAATGCTGAGTCAGCTCCCAGGCGCAAGAAGACGCGATGCTCTGGTGAAAGACCCATCTGCGCGTTCTGTGCCAGGCTCCAACAGGACTGTTACTATGATGAGAGCTGGTTCGTTTCAGTACAAGTCGAGCCAACACCGAGGCGGATACAACCGGTGACAGCTGCAGGTGCCAATGTAGGAGACCCTTGTATAACCTTGTCGCTTGTCGGTTATGCAACCCGGTCTAACTTGTCTCTCAGGACAGTACCTTGGCTACCAGAGTTGCCACAATTGAGTCACAAGTGGGCATGCTGGAATCCTCGGGGTGAAATCCAGTCCTTCTTGGTCTCGCATCTTTAGCGCAAGTACTAACTTCGTGCTTTAAAGTGCTCTTTCATCTCTTGGAAACTTGGATATATCCCAAGCCACGCTGGATGAACCAATTACAGGGTCGTTGAACGAGGCACCACCAAATCAGAATAACTTCAACATCCTCCCGGGACCAGAGATTGTGCAGTCCCTCGTCAAAACATACTTCGAATTCTGCCACTGCCAACCTTATTGCTACTTCCACGAAGCAAGCTTCCATCGCCGGCTTGCCGAGAACACACTACCCACATGGCTGCTTCTGGCTGTCATTGCTGCAGCCGCGGAATTCTCAGACGAGCCTTATTTTCGAGGAGAGCAGGTGCGGGCCGCCGACTGCTATGCCTCAATTGCGTGGAGGGACATTTCTGATAACATGTTTCAAGAGGATGGCTCCGTGGACTTGAGTACGGTGCAGGCAACCAACTTGCTCTCGGTGATTGACTTCAGTGGTAAGCACTGGCACTATTGGTTTCCCTAGCCCACTGTATTCTACTCGCTTGTTATGAAGACTCCTACGATTTACTGACAAGGGGCCCTTAACCTATTAACAGCGGGAAGGTATAAACAGGCATGGGTCAAAATCGGCCTAGCTGTCCGTTTCGCCGAATCCCTGGACTTGCTGTCAGCACCAGATTATAATCTCCCATTTTGGCAGCAGGAGGAACACAGGAGGACATTTTGGTCTGTGTACCTCCTCGACAGGATCGTCTCTTGCAGTCCGGAACGAACGCCGACGATTCAGGATGCAGACTGCGCTTTGGGACTCCCCGTAGACCCCGTCGGCTCCACGGGTAATTCTACCGCTGATGATGACATAACGCTTGCGCGTTTGGTCGGTCAGCTCGATGACATGAGTAGAGTGGGATATTCTGGGTTTCTATGCCTCATCGCCTCGAGCCTCGGGAAGATTCAGAGATACAGCCTACGACGGTCGGTGACTGCGGGCTCACTTCTTCCCTGGAACTCTCAGAGCGACTTTGCGTCAATCTATAGCGCCCTTTTGACTTTTGAGTCGTACTCTCCTGTATCTCTTACAAATTTCGACTTTGTTCTTGAACTGGAGAGTGTGGAGATGGGGCAAAAGTACAGCAGCCAGTCTGAGTTGGGCATACTTGCGTCCTCTCATGCTCTATACTATCTCTGCCAATGCCTCCTCCATCACCCTTTTCTGATCCGCCACCGCCTACAATCTGTAAAAGTGCCGATACCACCAAGCTTTCTGGAAGATATACTGAGGAGGAGCCGCAAGAATGCAACAAGCCTGACACTGATGCTGCATTCTCTTCTGAAGAGACGTCTCTGCCTTGCTAGTTCTATTGGATACTGCGCGGTCGTTGCAGGCGTTATCCACCGCATATTTGAGTTCGACGAGGACCCGTCTATTCAAGAAGCCGCACGAGCTTCCTATAAGCTGTCCTTGGAGTTTTTGCAACGTGCCCCAGTTCGCTGGCGGCACTATCCGCGCATGGTAAGCGCCGTTGCCCTGCATTTTCGTCGCACCCGCTCGTTCAGGATCCTTACTAACCATGTCCTTCATTGGGGCCTTCTTCAGGCGCAAGCTCTTGCAAGCTTCAGCCCAGATCCAGCAGCCACAAGTGCCATGATCAATCCATCATTGTGTACGAGTCTTGCACCTCATCCGGATGCACAAGCAATATGGAGACTACTCGACTACGGTAAGTTATCGCAACACGCGGAGGCGCCGATAGGTTCGCGACAGGAGATTGTACCGTCTGGGAATATCGACTTTAGCGACTGGGCACAGGTTCTAGAAACACCTACCGATTGGATAGAATGAACGAAAGGCTTGGTGCAGATGGGAAACACATAATACTGTCACATATTAAATTAAGGATGTAGTCTAGTTTTGTAACAAATCCTTCAAATTAACCATACGAGTTTTAATCACTCCCTGAGAGTGACCATTAGTCATGATAGCGTGTTACTTGAGTACTCATTCAAGCTGGTACTCCTCGGGGCTCGGATCGGGCACAGATGCAAGTGGGCCCGGGAAATAAGCGGGCCCGGAGAGGAGTGGGGACGGGGACGGACGGGTTGGAGCATCTATACCACCCTCCATCTTTTAAGTAGCGCGGAAATGACAAATGACAAGAACTGGAGCGGTTGGTAGAATATAATTTCGTACCGATGCCGATGAGGAACCACCGGTCGCACGATATAGCCACACTTACAGGTTATTCAGAAAGGCGGCCGAGCACTACAAACACATCCATGTCTGATACAATTATATTTCCATTAGGTAGAAGACGATCTATCTATGCACAAGAGCAGTCTCTCAAAGCTTCGCCGCCTCAAACGCGCCATGCCTTCCTGCCCCGCCACTAAACTTTGCAGCCCCTTTGACGCTCTCCGTAGTAATCACCTTAACGCCTTCATCGAACTCATTCCTCAAGGCGTCCTCAAACGACGAAGCGTTATACACAGAGTAGTAACAGTTCGTGCGGTCGACATTCATGCAGTCCTGCGGGAACGTAATAAGCTGCTTTGCTATCTTGGTCGCCTCTGCCAGGGCCTGGCCTTTGGGAACAACCCGGTTCGCCAGTCCCATCTGCAGGGCCTCCTGGGCTTGCACGCCGCGACCGGTAAGAATCATGTCTAGAGCCCGACCCAGGCCAATAATGGCTTGGAGACGGACCGTACCACCGTCAATAAGCGGGACACCAAATCTGCGGCAAAACACCCCAAAGACGGCGTCTTCCTCGGCGACGCGGATGTCGCCTAGGAGGGAGAGCTCCAGGCCCCCGGCAACCGCATAGCCCGAGACAGCGCTGATGATGGGCTTCTTGATCTGCATTCGAGATGGACCGATTGGCCCAATGTTGCGCCCTTTGACAGAGTGGCTGGGATCAATGATGGGGCCCCGGTATTGCTCGTTTCCATGGTTGGGGTTGTACTTGGCGACTTCGTGAAGGTCAAAGCCAGCGCAGAAGGTACCGTGGTCACCATAGAAAACGCAAACCTTCTGGCTTGGATCGTTCTCAAACGCCAAAAAGGCGTCGGTAAGCTTCTTCCCGGTAGGCCCGTCAACTGCATTCTTGCGATGCGGGCGGGAAATAGTGATGGTAGTGATGCCATCAGGAGTCTGAGAGACTTGCACGGCCTGGGGCTCAGTGTCCGTCATAGTGATTGGGTGAGGGGAAATGGAGTTCTAAATAATTGAAAGATGTAAAAGGGTTGGTGATTTGTGATTCTGCTAGGAAACCAGTATCACCACACATGTCTTAAATATCCCAGAAAGCGGCCCCTAAAAACCATATCCATCGAGTAACCGAGGCAAAGGCATCTTAGCCAGCACCAGTTCTCGGCAATTCACTCCAAGTTTACGTCCTGAAATAAAGGTTGCTTGCTTTGATCGGCCACTCGGTTGGTTGCGGCCTGCATCTGTGTGGGGACGGCCCAGGCCGTCCCAAGCAGAGGGTAAGCCACCGCCAAGTCACGGTTCGGCACATGATAAAGAGAGAATTCAGATACGAGCACTACGTAGTAGAGTGCTCGAAAGAGGCCATGAAGCGAGCATGCTAGCTTGTTGCCTTAGTCTGGGAGAGGCAAGGTCGGCTCAGAGGATCAAGCAGTTCGGACAGACTCAAGGGGGTTAGGGGAGGGGCTCGAGGATAGCGGTTTGTGGTGCCTGTCGCTGCTTTTGTCAATTGAGAGTTAGGGGAAAACTGTTATGATGGCCTTTACCCACCCCAAAGCCTTGGTCTCAAACGCGCCTCATCTTATCCTCCATACTGTCTACGGCAAGGGTAACTGTCGCTGGTGCGCTGGCCAACATTGGCCTTACTCTTCAGATGCTATTGTAGACGCAATATAGCGTTGGGACTGGTGTTGCACTCTATCTATTCAATCACCCCTTGTTTGCTTCGACCTGGCCGTGATTTCGAAGGACCAGATAGCGTTCATCGCTACAAGAACTTCCATCGACAATGTGCCTTTTTTTGTTTTATCCCAACACGAATGGACCAAACGAAGCAACCAAACTTGATTCTGCCCACCCATGGATGAATAGTTTCTAATACCATTAGAGGACTTGCACCAGTCGAGAGGTCACCAATGTTTACTACTTTGTAGCCCTATCTCGTCGAAATTGACGAAATATTCCACGATTAGGTTGTGTTTCCTTCGCTCCTTGGTATAAGAATGCAGAGAGTTGTCTTAGATCATTGTAGCAGCTGAAGTCGAGGTTGAAGATTCCACGTTTGGCTCCGATAATGATAACGTGATGTACCAATATCCTTCTAGAAAGACAAGAATCCTCGATATATAGGCACAGGAACTAGCGTTTAGTCCATTTACGCCGGTGTATATCTCTTCTGTGATAATGCTGTCGACTTGCTGACTTGGCCCTTGTGGGATGAACATCTGGTGGCCAAGGTTATCGACAGTAGCTTTAATCCCGCTTAGCCAACTTTGGTGAATCTATCATCATCAAAGTTCTCTTTAGTCCTCACGGGTGCCATAGGGTTTCCCTTAACTGCACCTTATAAGGAGACAATTCAAATGTCCAGTTTTATCAAAGGTCAAAATGGATGTTAGGTATCAGGAAGCTCGGCCCCGATGTGATCATGAAAGTATCAGTGGTGTTTGTAGATTTAAAATTCGCTAGTGCAAAAAGGGCATATAAGACTGTCCTTCGGATCTCTATCTAAGTGTACCAAGTTGGCTCCGGGAACTCACCCAGCAAGTAGTAGCGGCCCTGCTCGCGGTTCTTGTAGGCCACGGGATCGTGTAGAGTATGAGTCCTGACATCTCTCCAGAAGCGATCCAGGCCAACCTTGTTCGCCGTAGCTCGAGAGCCAGTAGCTTCGAAGACGCCAGCCGTCACCCGCAAGCTGGTGTCGGTGGCAACGACCTTGGTGCTTGCGACCCATTCGGCAAACTCGCCGCGCTCCTCGGCGGTGAATTCTGCCCGATTGTCGGAGTACTTCTCATAGAGTCTCGTCGCTTCTGCGTTGGACTTGTCGGCCAACGCTGTAGCGGCTCGCAAGTGAGCGAAGAGGTTGCCGTATGTCGAAAGGATGTAGAACTCGTCTGTGGCAGCCTCCTTGTTCTACGGAGTAGTTAGCTTGAGCTCTCGGTAGATGATGCACACTACGCTTACATCGCCGCCATATGGCCAGGCTCTGGTGTTCTTGCGGGTGTATTCCGAGGCGTAATGGAGGGCGCCCCAGGCGATTCCAATGTACAAGTTGCTGAAAAGAAGTTGAACGCTGTAAAAGTGTCAGCATATTTGATTCTCCTTTGACAACTGGCCGACGAAATGACTTACGTAGGGAGGAAGATGCTTCCGAATGCGATTCCCAAGATAGCCGGGTCAGGTTTCTTCGTCTTCGTGTCCCATCCTAGAGCATCAGCCCATGGAACCACAACCTTTTCAATCTTGACGCCACCAGACTCAGTCAAGCGCAGGCCAACATTGTCCCAGTTGTGCTTGAACTGGATGCCAGCCTGCTGCGTAGGGACGACGGCGAAGATGTGGTCGCTCGTCTCCTCGTACACACCCTCAAGCACGGTGAGGTCGGAGATGACGCCGCCGGTGCTGAAGTTCTTGAAGCCGTCGAAGACGAGGCTATCGCCATCGGACTTGATGGCGAGGTCGTTGTCGCGGGGGTTGACGGCGCCGCCAACAAAGTAGTTGTTAGAGATGATTTCTTTGCTCACGCGGTCGGCTTGCTCGGGTGAGCCGACGACGTTGGCGATGGTAGACCACACGAGGTGGTATCCTAGCAGCGCTCCAATAGATCTGCAGAGTAGTGTTAGTACGAGGGAAGCCCATGGTCTGCCACCAAGTTGAGGATCATTTACCCATCACCCTTTGCAACCTCTCGAATCAACCTATAGCCAACAGTCCAGGGCTGAGCACCGCCGCCATATTTGGCTGGTCCGAGAGCCTTGAGTAGTCCCGAATGCTTCAGCAGCGCAACTTCTGCCTTAGGGGACTTGTTCTCCCGCTCTCGGACGGCGACGTCTTTTCCAAGCACCTCAGCGACGTCGACTGCGCGCTGGATCCACTCCTTGTCATCCTTTGGCAAAGTTGACCACTTTGCTTCGTACTCTTGGTAGACAGCGGGGTCAGTACTGGGGTGAGCGTCTGTAGCCATGGTAGGTTATATATGACAATATGTTATGCGGTTTAGGGACTGAATTTGGATTAAGGCACGACTCGTGCTGCTTCACTGTCTGCTAACGTTGTGTGATTGATGCGTCCTCTTTGAGCAGGGCTTCTAGCCACTGTTGATGGAGAAGGACGAGCTTTATATCTGAAGTCCCCCTCCATTGCGCCAGCGGATCAACATCCTCATGACATTGCGTTTATCTACGCCCAAATCTCGTTATTGGACTGCAAGACCCTGCAGAATGCCAATGCGTATGCATTGTTTCGAGCTAACGTCGCAATCAGATTGCGCAGCAATGACGAGCTTAACCCCCTCATGTCATTCAGGCACAATGGGACGAGGTCATCGGATGCATTCGGCACCTGAATCTAGACCATGATCCCATGCATCCTCACCTTGTCCTGGTACCAAGCCGTATCTGAGCGTGGCGGTGCTGATTGGTCTCGCAGGGTCCACGACAGAGGTCACGCCTTTTGGCACTAGAATGATGAAGCTGATCAGTGATCGGCAATGTTCGGCTCTCGCCCGTGAACGCCAAGTCGAAATAATGTCGCAAGGACGACCCCCATGAACCTTGTGAGCTTTTGCAGCTCGATTGAGAGGCTCGAGCAAGTCCCGTTGACAGATTAGGAAAAAGTGCGAAACTTGGACGTGGGGATGTCATGAATGGGGTAGACACACTGCGCAGTATGGCATTGCGAATGATCAACAATGGTTTCCCATGTGAGTCTGGGGACAAGAAGCATTGTCTCGGCCTTGCGAAAAGAGGAATAAATATGGATTCTTCCAGCAGTAGTGATGGGTGTGATCACCTCTAATACGGGCGACTTCCTAATAGAATGTAATAGCTGCGTGATAAAGGGATCGAACATGAACTAGTGGGGTTACAAGACGCCCCTGTCCCAACATCACCGAATGCTATATAACGTTCACCTCAAGTGTTCATTCAGCAACCCAGCTTCAGTAAATCACGAAAATTAATTAGACCACCAAATCCCCCGTTTCTACAACTAATGAACAACTGATCATAGCTACGGATCGTGTTCTCGAGGTCTCTAGCGGGGGCACGAAGCTATAGGGTATGACGTCTTGTCCACTATCAAAGTTGTTACCAAACGCTCTTCTCTCACTTTAGCTGCAAGATATAAGACATATCATGCTTAGGAGAGAGACGAGGCTAGGCTTTCATACGCAGTATCTAATCTAGTCAGAGATTTCTTAGGGTTTAACGTACTCTAAAGTTTGAGGAACCTGAGCATTCACCAAACTTCATGGATTCGTCGACTGATACGTCTTTCAACCGACACCGACCATTGGTGGTTCCTCGAAGGGAGAATATCACGGACGGCTGACACCAACACTTTGGCGTGTCCTAATAGGGGCAAAAGTCCTCAAATAATTATTGATTTACAATTCAAGCTTACTAGTGTGATGCGTCAATCCAAGAACGGGTCCCAATGATGAATCATGGGACCATGAACAGTGCAAATAGATTAGTAACATTGCGTTTGTATAAATGGCTCTCATGGGCATACTTGCGGCTGGATGTAGAATGACCTCAGAGGTCAGTCGAGCCCAGTTGATAGAAATGAGACTTTATTTGTTACCTCAGGAATGAAGTTTGTGACTAAGTGGCCTACCTACACCGATTGAAATGTTGAATTAACAATCTCATGTGACTTGGATTTGGTGATTGCCTGGTAGGCAGATGGATTCATACCGTTTGAGGTAGCCTGTAGATATGGGTGCAATATCTAAATCAATGCGTTGTGAGCCGCGCATTGCTTTTCACCATTACTTGAATGAATCTAGTAGAGCAAAAAATGAGTTCGAATGACACGAATATTGTGAGAAAGAATCATTACAGTTTTTCAGTTGGCAAAGACGTGCATACTTGACAGCATCCGTTCTCATACTCATAAAGACTACTGCATCAATTCCTACTCAGCCATCTGCGCATAAAGGCGAATGTCGAACCACCAAGTCACACTCGCACTCAGTGAGCCATTCATTACCTAAGATGCCAACATGACACATGATAATCTAACAGCAGAGGGATTTAAATTTCTTTATGGACTGCTGGTAACTTGATTGGTTTCCCCGGCCAAGCGGCCTGCTGAAATGCTCTGACAAGCCCAAACTCTCATGAACGCGGGGGATGATGGCGACCCCACCTACCTAGCGAGCACGCGATTGTAATGGTTGCAACACCAGTCCTGCAGGCCGTCATGTCGTCAGGGCGCAGAGGATTGCGCAATCTGATATCTCCGCGTAAGATACCACATGCTGCGATACTATTCCTGACCTTGATGGGTTTAGCAAGAGTCGCATCATTTTTGTGTAAAGCCAGCTCGAGTCCCCCCTCGGATTCTAATATTAAACCAAAAGCCAAGACATTGCGAAACTGACACCATCATGGCCTCCTCCGCAGCGGAAAATGGCCAAAAGCCCAAGAAGCAGCTCATCATCAATGCCTTTGTCGAGTCTTGCAGTGGGCATCAGTCACCAGGACTTTGGCGGCACCCGAAAGATCGCTCCTGGGACTTCAACAATGTCAAGCATTGGGTGAACCTTGCCCAGTTGCTGGAGAAGGGCAAGTTTCATGGTATCTTCATCGCTGATGTGCTTGTAAGTTAAAACTGTCTAATTGATTTTCTTCGACGGCCTCATGTTTAACGTATCCAGGGCTCCTATGATGTCTATAAAGGACCCCAAAACCCAGACCCTGCGATAGTGTCCGGCGCGCAATGGCCCGTCAATGAACCCCTCGCAGTTGTTCCCGCAATGGCAGCGGCGACAAAGAACATTGGCTTTGGCGTCACTGTGGCCACGACGTATGAGCAGCCGTATCACCTGGCTCGCCGTCTCAGCACCGTGGACCATCTCACGGGTGGTCGAGTCGGCTGGAACATTGTGACTGGGTATCTTGACTCGGCTGCGAGAAACCTGGGCCATACGGAGCAGCCTAGCCATGATGAGAGATATGCCATTGCAGAAGAATATGTCGATGTCACGTACAAACTCTGGTGAGCAATTCGCTTTCTTATCTTGTGCATTGGCTGACGGTATCACAGGCAATCCTCTTGGAGAGATGACGCGGTGAAGCTGGATCGTGAGAAGGGTGTCTACACAGACCCTTCTCTGGTCCGATTAATCAACCACAAGGGAAAGTACTACTCCGTCCCTGGACCACACATCTGCCAGCCATCCCCTCAACGTACCCCCGTGATCCTGCAAGCCGGCACATCTAGAGCCGGCAAGAACTTTGCCGCCAAGCACGCCGAAGCCATCTTCATCGCCGGCCACAGCCCGTCCGTTGTGGCCAAGAACGTGGCAGAGATTCGCGCGCTGGCCAAAGATCAGTTCAACCGGGACCCGAGCACCATCAAGTTTTTGGCCATGCTGTGCCCCATCATCGGCAAGACACAGGAGGAGGCACAGGCGAAGTACGAGGAGTTTGTGGGCTACGGATCTGAAGACGGAGCGCTGGCGCTGTTTGGTGGATGGACGGGCATTGACCTCGCTCAATATGGTGACGACGAGGAGCTTCGCTACGTCGAATCCAACGCGATTCGATCGGCCGTCGAGGCCTGGTCAAAGTCCCTACCCGGCGTTCCCAAGTGGACGAAGCACACTGTTGCCAACCACATTAAGGTCGGTGGTCTAGGTGCAACAGTGGTGGGAACACCCGACCATATCGCCGACGAGCTGGAGAGGTGGGTTGCCGAAGCCGACGTGGATGGATTCAACCTGGCATATGCGCTCATGCCTGCGTCATTTGAGGAAGTCATCTCAGACTTGCTTCCCGTGCTCAAGCAGCGAGGTCTCTTCTGGGATGACTATGCTGTTGATGGAGGCACGTACCGAGAGAACCTCTACGGGAAGCAGGGTCTGGCCAGACCGCCTGCCGACCACCCTGCGGCAAAGCATCACTGGAAAGCAGAATAGATTGCGAATGAAGCAGTAGAAATTTGAGAAAGTCTTGAGCTGAGAATATCAAATCCATGTTACGCAAATGTTGCTCAACAGTTGTTTTCAGTGCTTGTATTTGAAGCTTTCCCAGGAGGCCATGGCGGATTAACGGTGCCCTTCCACTTGTACCTTGGCTTCGACCGATTCACATGTGAGAAGACGTCGATTTAGTTCTATCGATTAAACTGCATCAGTTGGTCAACCCAAGTTTCATATATAATAGGTTCTGTGCGGAGCGTGTGCTGAGCGTGTTCGTTCATGTCCCCCTCCTGCCCAAGGTAAAAGTATCCATGGCATTAGTACCCCCCTTCAAGCTTTACGAGTGAGTAGTAAATATGGCCTACCTACTTTTTCTCCAACAAGAACTTCATGACTCCTCGCTGTAGCGCAACAGGCGCAGCACTCCCATGATCCTCACCCTCAAACTCCCAAGTGTACACGTTGCGCACGCTGGGGCACTTTTCCAGCCGCGCCGCCATAGCCACGGCATTGTCCTTCATCTTTTTAGGCTCCGCAAACTCTTTCTTCTTCTTGAAGGCCTCATCGGACTCGCCGGGCTGCTGGACCAGTCGCTGCTCGCCGGACCCCCACGTGATGAGCACTCGTGGCGCCGGGTTCGCGGCGTGCTCGCGGTCGCGGAATGCGGCCTCTTGGTTCTTGACGATGGAGCATTTGTTGAACCAGATTGAGGGGCTCGCGGCGATGAAGGTGTTGAAAAGCGTCGGCTTAGTAAAGAGGGCGTTTAGGGTGAAAAGCCCGCCGTACGAGTGCCCGTAGAGCGCTTTGCGGCCAGTCCGCAGCGGAGCATCTGGGAAGAGAGTCCCTTCGACGTACGGCATGATATCTTGTTGGATGACATCGAGGAAGTCGGAAGCTCCTCCGTACTTAATACCAGTCATCGGCTTGCCGTCTCTCCCCACGACGGCTTCATACTTGTCATCTGGAGACGGAGCGGTGAGATCTGAGGCTCGCCGCCGATCAAAGAGGAATTTCGTGACGGGGTAGCCCACACCCACGACGACGGTTCTAGTACCGCTGATGCTCTCTAAGCGCCGAGTGAAATCAACAGCGGTGAAGAAGTAGGCGTTGCCGTCGACGAGGTAGCTGTGCAGTATGTTAGATGACGCAGCTTTGCTCAGCGCTGAATGAGGCCTTTTGCTCACATGGTGGAGATGGGAGCGTCATCGGCGGGCTGGACGCGGTCATCGTTCCAGCACTGAGGCCACGCCACCTGGACGAGATAGTCTCCTCTCCTGGTGCGCGCCGTATACTGGCACGTATTAGGCAGGTGGCCCTGCTCGAGGTCGATGGAGATCTGCGTCATTGTTCTGCGATGCGGAGGAGAAAGGTGAGACGGCTAGCTGACGTGAGCTGGTGAGGTTTATTAATGATGACAACCGATGCATAATCTTCCAGTGGGCTGGCACCCCACCAACCCGCTGGACAGGGAGGCAGGCATCCTGGCCAGCTCCCACTCTTTATTCAACGCAGGATTGGGGATTCTTTTCTGGATGGCTGCGGACCATCTGATAAGATGAGATGGCCCACAGGAACCCACCAGAGTGGATTGCTGACGGGTTCATGCCCCAGCCTTCGCATTCAAACACGTGCTGGTTCATCTAAAAAAGCCGTCATGTTGACGGTGAATCGTTCCACTTGGTCTGGCCGACGCGGTCAACAAGACGAGATGAAGTTTATTAACGTCTGCAATGACAGCACATCCATCTCGTTACCAACTCTCTTGAAACCAATCGCCACTCAGCGGAGCCGAGGAGGGGGGGGCTGGATGACCCGCCGTTGGAAGGGTGACTGTTAAACGAGGCCGAGTGTGTGCTAAGCGCCGAGGCAGCGAGGCGCTGATCTCGGGTTCAGTTTTGATTTATCTTCCAACGCACCCACACGGAGCCTCTCATCATCGCTGAATCGTGTCCGGTCCTGTGATGATCACCGCGGGTACAGTTGCTTATCTGACCATGTCTGTAGCATTCGTCACTCTGGCAATTTCCAGGATCTCATACGTTGCGCCTACTACCACCAATCCAGCACACCTAACCCTTAACTCGAATCTACAACATTACTCTCTAAAAGATTCTCTACTATACTGATACTGTATATCGCAATCGAGTTATGGGGCTTGATTAGATGGAGGAAATCCAACCCGCCCTTTATTTCTTGTGTATAGTCCGTGTCGCTAATGGACGACTCGAGTATGAGTGTAACCACGGCGGCCGAGATATTCACAGCAATAGCCCTTCAAAGTAAGAAATTAGACCTATGAAACAAATGCCACAGAAACGTACGTACCAGGGTCCCATCTTTGAAGGGTCCACATTCCCTGCGCGTGTAGTGTTGATCAGCCCTTGCGCTGATGATATGCAAATAGCCCTCGTTCTAGTACTGCTAATAGTACCATCAAGCCAATGCTCTTGAAGTATTCGGCCTATAGTCATGCGGAAATATAAAAGAGCTATGGCGATGATTTTACGCTGCCAAGGAATCCAGCGGAGCTGACGGTCTCTCTCCATCGACGCCTCTGACTGCTTCTCGTCGAATTGCAGGTGATTTGGCAGATTAGAAATCAACAGAGCCAGCTGTTCGTCGGCAGCAAACACGAACTCGGCGATTTCATTCGCCTGCCACCTGCGAATCCGAAGTCGGAGTCTTCGATTTCAAAAGGAAAGTTGACGATGTTGTCATTGGACAAGCAGTTGGCGAGGATGGGCAAGGTGACCATCAAGGCGAGAAAGTAGCCATAACTAAGACCTGAACAGTCCAAGGTACCTCTCAAGTTCATGTTGGGCATCACAGTCAAGACTCCAAGGATTGTAAATAGTATGCCCATTTCGTTGCCGACACGCATTGTAGCTTCGTCAGCCCCATATCATCTCTGAAATCAGTCCCTGCAGCTCATCGTCGGCCTCAGAAATGCCCATCCCACATATCCGCGCTCCCGTCGCAGATATCCGGATGCTTGTCAAGCTTGCGTAGTCCTTGAAGTTTACAACCTCGACAGGCAAGATTGCAGCCAGATTATCTGCATCGCCACCAGCCTCCATGAGCGCCACCACACGTCCGCTCGTAGCCTCAAACTCAGTTGCGAGCGTCTTGCCATCGTCCCAGCGCTCGCTCAGCGTCCGAAGGATAAATGTCACGTCCTGAATCGCCATCCATAAATCTACTGGGCGGATGGCTGTCGTCTTCGGTTCGCCGTCCACAGACTCCCGAAGTCTCCAATAGCTGTACAACATTGCCAATCCTGTCCAATACACCTTTTCTGAGGCAATTTGAACGTAAAAGATTGAATTTGACTCAACCAACTCTCTGTACAGAGCCACAAACCCAAGTGCCGACTCCCACAGCTCTGCCAACTCGCCGCGTCGTCGCTCCGGGATCCTGCGACATGGTCGAAGCAACAAGATTTTCCCCATAAGCCATTCGCTATCCACCAGCGTTTGGCTATGCAATAGAGAATTATCTTGTCTCCACGCAGTCAACTTGGCCCTCAACTTGACCACAATCTCTTCATTGGAATCATTATCTGCGTTGGACATGTTGCTTAGGCGATCGTATATGAGCGACTGAATCCGAAGGACTCTATACCGCTGCAGATATCCCTCCACCTCCACTTCTGTTGCGTTGGATTCAATCTTGAAGCTCGGCAGGTGGGCAGAGATGACGGCATCGGCAATCTCAGTAGGTCGGCCGCAACCCAGACTCATGGATCGGTCAAATGAGTACATGCTCCACCAGAGTCGACGGCGAGTTTCGAGGAGGCTTGGGCTGATGGGCTTGGACGGATCTTGGTGCAGGCCTAGATCAACGCAATTCCGCATGCCAACGCCGATAAGATACCAAGCATCGAGTATGGATGGGTTCAAGGTGGCGAACTGTATCAGAAACAAGATGGACTGCACACCTCCAATCGTGTTGGGCAATACTGCGGCCTCGCGAAACGTCATGGCGGCGTGGAAAAGACGCTTGGCTGGATCTGCAGTGCTTCGGGACAGGCTCGAGGTGGAGATGGCGAGAACAAGGAGAACCGTGAAGAAGCTGGTGCCCTCGCTGAGCCTGACCCTGTTGATCTCCGGCGCTTCCTGGAGCAATCCGTTGGCCGCCTCGTATGTTGGCGATTGGATCATCGTGCCAGCCAAGGGAATCGACGACACTGCGTACACGTGGTTGAATTGGGCCCAGAACCCTTGGATGGAGAAGAATGGCAATCGGGGATAGATGTGTGTGATGTAGTGTTGAACTAGCTTCAGTGCCGTGTTCTGTTTGGGGAGGAAGTCGCGAGGATTGTTGGGAAGTGTAATGCTAGAGAGCGATGAGAGCGGACTCTTGCTCGCCGCTGCGAGGACGACGGTGGATAGCGATGGCCCGTCAAAGGACGAAGCGTAGGATGATGCCAGGATGGGAAGCGCCCCGATTTCTGCAATCAAGTTGTCAATCATAGACGCCTGGTGGCCTTGATCTTCGGATGCATCACAATCATGAGGAACTGGCGATGAGGAATTGTTCTGGAGACGTTGCAGCTCAGCTTGAAGCCGCTGGATCTTGGTCTGCAGATGGGTGGGATAATCTCGTCCATGAACCGATTTCGACGCCAGTGAGCAAGTTGATCCACGGCCGAACTTGGTGCAGCCTCCACAGATGGGCGCGATGCCGTCGCACTGAGTAGAGAAGAGTAAGTGAGCGAATAGGTGGCCACGAGGAGAGGGAACTACTTTGATCTTGCGGGCCTTGCAAAAGGTGCACGCGGAGAAGACTTGTGATATTCGCAAGGGAACCTCACGGCGACGCCGACCATCCAGAGGAGTAGGCGCTTGGCTCATCTCAGAGTGATGGCTCGTCTTATTTGAACTTACGAGCCAATTATGTTGTCTGGTGCAGAGAAATGCGCTCTGAGTTAGATCATGCACCGGTATCCTGGAGTGCGTGGTGATGAACTTGAACTTGTTCTCAACAGATGTGATGGCGCACAGGGATCAGCGTAGCGCCCTGCTGCAGGGAGTGTTGGTGAATTCAGATCAATATCTACCCGGAGTAGTGGTCCTTCTTTGCAGCATCGTCGTCCTCGTCGCATGGCTTCGTGTATTCCTAGAACGTCTTCTCTGGCCCAGAATTGAGGCAGTCATAAGATGCTGTGCAGAAAGCCTCCCCGCAAGTTACCCTAGCGTTGATGATCACTGTACCAACTAATTATGGACTGACTCGAGCTTCTTCAGCGACCTCGTCTCGCTAATGGCACTGGTCAAGTGGAGTACATCCTCCTGTTGGTGCCACAACGTGCGGGGAGAGACGGAACCGCCGGTTCTACGGAGCTCTGAGCCCGTTTGGTTCCACTCACCCATTCTACCCTAGACTATGTAGTCTCGGCACTATTAGTCCCCTTTCCGGCTCCATCACGGATGGAAAAGTGCCTGCTGTGGTATTAGACTTGATGGGATGGGAGAAACGCGACTGAAGCTTGAGCGACAGGGTCTGGGGAACCCTAGTGGCAGACCGTGACCATCATGGTAGACACTCTTCGTTCTGGTTCCGCTCAACTTGCTACGACTGTCTTGAAAATATACTCCCGGACGGTACTTTAGACATATCCCAACCCACAGCGCAAGATGCTCTTCCTTGTACGGTATCCCAGTACCTAAAACGGGTAGATGCGGTGGTGCAAGGGAAGAAGTTGTGGCATGTAGCAGTGTGGGAATGCGAAGGAAGGGTTGTCGCAGTGAGTTGGCTGGGACCGAGCGATGCGGAACTCCGAGACGTGCTCTGCATCCTGTTTGGTTGTTCTGTTCCTGTTATCCTGAGGCAGAAAGAGAGCGCTTCAGGGCAGTATTATGAGTCCGTGGGCGAGTGCTATGCTCATGGCTACATAGATGGAGAAAGGTTGGCTGGGCTGGACGAAGAGGCCATTTTGCGTGACATGACCGAGTTTGAGCTCCAATGACAGATGACTCGATAGGTTTTCAGCAAAGACGAGTCCTAGAGAACTACTGTAACATATCTTCCTGGCATGGAAATTGGCTACTTTATAAAGCATGAGTACCTTATCCACGTAGTGAGACCCTACGAGTACGTCAGGATGTCACCATCATAACCTAACCCTGGCAGGGTCAAGCCAGAAATGCGCCCCCACTACCAGGGCCGCCTGATCTATAGCTGCAGACGGAACCGCCGATTATACGGAGTTCAGAGTCGCCATCATTCCGTCGGGTGTTCCGTGAGATCGATTACGGTGAGATGCTCGCTGTTGATGCTTGTTATCGCGTTGCTTTGGATCGGGATATCGGGTTCTTTGAACTGATTGTGATGATTTGCCACTGCATCTCCATTCTGGGATGCTGCAGGCGGACAATGGTGCGTCGATGGCACATATATCATACCTGGATGTTCCTGGCCTGGTCATCCCGAGTTGATTGACTCAAGCCCGGTCTCAACTACAGTTCTATCTTTGTTTCTTTCATCATGGCTCCTGCTCGCATTGTCCATGACCCAGTCCTCCGCCGCGAGCCGGCCGCCTCCTCCCGGCAATATGAAGGTCGTCATGTCCAAGCTGACCTCTGCGTCTGCGGCGGCGGCCTATCTGGAACCATTGCCGCCATCGCCGCCGCGCGCAATGGCCTCTCTGTAATCCTGATCCAGGATCGGCCCGTCCTAGGCGGGAATGCCTCCAGCGAGGTACGCCTCTGGATCTTAGGCGCCACGTCCCACATGTTCAACAACAATCGATACGCGAGAGAGGGCGGCTTGCTCGATGAGATTCTACTCGAAAACTTGCACCGCAATCCAGAGGGGAATCCTGTCCTGCTGGACCATGTTCTCCTCGACAAGGTCCGCAGCGAGCCCAACATCAAACTGTATCTTAATACCGCCATGGTTGCGTGCGACAAGGGCGGCGATCGGATCGACACCATCAAGGCGTTCTCGTCTCAAACGTCGTTGATGTTCACAGTCAAGGCACCCCAGTACATCGACTGCACCGGCGACGGCGCCTTATCCTTCCTTGCCGGCGCGCCCTTCCGAGTAGGCGCCGAGCAGCGCGACGAGTTCGGGGAGAAGTTTGCCCCGTCGACCGAGTATGGCCATTTGCTGGGCCACTCCATCTACTTCTACTCCAAGGACGCCGGCCGGCCAACCAAGTTCGTGGCGCCGTCGTATGCCCTCAAGGACGTCGAGTCGCACATCCCGCGGTTCAAGAGCTTCAGCACCAAAGAGATGGGCTGCAAGCTGTGGTGGATCGAGTACGGCGGGCGGTTGGACACTGTGCACGATACTGAGGAGATCAAGTGGGAGTTGTGGAAGGTCGTGTATGGTGTTTGGGACTACTTTAAAAACTCGGGACATTTCCCAGAGGCGGAGAATCTGACTCTTGAATGGGTTGGGACGATCCCAGGCAAGAGAGAGAGCCGACGGTTTAGTAAGTTACTCAATGCATCTGAAATGACGGGATTAACAATCATATAGTCGGGCCAACGATTATGAAGCAACAGGACATTGTCGAGCAACGGTTTCACTCAGATGCAGTGTCGTTTGGAGGCTGGTCGCTTGACTTACATCCCGCCGATGGCGTATTCTCGGAGGTTGACGGCTGCACTCAGCTCCACTCCAAGGGTCTGTATATGCCCTTTCTATAAGCAAACAATCGGTCTAATTCGTATTGCAGGTGTTTACCAGATCCCATTTTCATCAATGGTCTGTTCCGAGATCCCTAATCTCATGTACGGAGGTCGAACCCTCTCCGCCAGCCATGTAGCCTTTGCATCGACTCGAGTCATGGCAACATGCGGCGCCAACTCCAATGCCCTCGGCGTCGCTGCATCCTTGTGCAAGAAGCTAGCCGTCGACCCGATCCAGCTCCTCGCCAAGGACAACATGAAGAACCTGCAGCTCGAGCTCATGAGGTTTGGGCAGTTCATTCCCGGGTTCAAGCTAAACGATCCTGAAGACCTTGTGCGCCGGGCCAGCGCCATCAATGGCTCGTCTTCCTTTGAGCTTTCGTCCTTACCTGCGGATGGCCCTGCTAAGGTCTTGGTTCGGAGCTTGGCGCAGATGCTGCCGCTGCCAGCGGGGCGTGTACCCAAGTTCTCTGTAACCGTGCTTGCTGTGGAAGATACCACGCTCCAAGTACAGCTTCGCGGTTCTGAGAAGCCTTATAATTATACACCAGAAGTGATCTTGGCAGAGAAGCAGTTTGACCTGAAAGCGGGAGCAAATCAGCTCTCTATCGAGCTGGACGTCTCGAACCCGCAGACGCAATACGTCTTTCTCTGCTTTATGCAGAACGACTCAGTTGCCGTCTCGACGACTCTGAAACGTGTTTCTGCACTTATGACGGTCGAGCACGAATGCGATCAGCACACTGATGAAGACGTCGGCGTCGATTTGTTCGAGCGATGGACACCAGTGCGAAGACCCATGGGCCACAACCTCGCCTTGACCATCGACCCTCCTCTACGAGCCTGGTCGCACGAAAACGTTCGAAACGGCGTCCCACGACCTACAAAGAGAACCAACTGCTGGGTGCCGGCGCCGAATCAAGGCGATCGCTCAATACTTACAGTATCCTGGGACGTACCCGTCAAGCTGAGCAAGGTAGTGGTGCATTTCGACACCGACTACGACCACGCCCTGGAATCGGTCCAGCGCGGTCATCCGGAGCGAGATATTCCATTTTGCGTCAAGAAGTGGCGCATTGTGGACCTTTCTTACGAGGGCACAGAGACGGAGTTGTTCCTGGAGGATGACAATTATCTGTCGCGACGTGAGGCGTACTTGGAAGCAGCCACGTCGGTCAGTAAGATCGGGGTGGAAATTTTGGAATTGAACGGGGGTGAGAATGTTTTAGGTGGCATCTTTGAGATTCGTGCGTATGAATGATGGCTAGAGCTAGATCTTTTTATGCGTTACCCAACCCGACCACTATTAGGCCATAGCGATAATGAAGGCGTAGGGAATGTGGTAGGCAAGTAATAACAGCCTACTGAATAAGTAGATCAAATGGTAGTCAGAACATCCTTTAGTTATTGAGCATTACACCTTGTTTGTGGAGTCCAGATTCATTCCCCAACTCAAGGCATTCTGGGCAGGGAATATCATGCCTGCAGGTCACCTCCGCACCAAATCATCCCCCGGAATTCTCGGCACAGGCCAAAGGCCGGTCAGTAGGACTTTGGAATGGCCCAATTGATGCTATCCACTTGTTCTTCGGGCGCAACAAGGCACACTATTCTGCCTATGCCCCGCATACAAGACCTTGTAGGCTGACACGCAGATCTCCACTACGTAGCACACTGGCTCGATATCCTCCCTTCAGATCTTTGTCACATATTTGTTCGCACTTCTTGGTCAACATTTCATCATATGCGTAGTAGACTGTGTGATCATGAGCACCGAGACGCCCAAATCACCTCCAGCCCACGATGAAGCCAACGACAGTGACAGCGACGTGATAGGCTTCGCCGACGCACCGTATCCCCGCGAGGAGCCTGCCCGCAATGTTGCCGTCGCTACTGATCCTCCTCCAGTTACGACGACCACCAACACCACAGCGCCTTACAACACCACAACGACGACCAACACAACTCCACCAGCGCCAGATCCGCCTCCTCGGGTAGTTCTCAAAGCTTGGCGGCAAAACGTATCCGATATATTGGTCGGCATGGTCTTGTTCTTGCCGTGGACCGCTGGCATGATTGTGTCGTATATGCCTCTCACCAGAATCAGCGCAGCCGATGCCACCAGAGAAGTGTCGGTGCAAAAAATCCTCCGTCTTATCACAACCCGGTTACTCACTTGTTTTTTCTTGTTAGCCTACTATGCATCATTACCAGCACTATCGAGGTGGGCAGCATTCTGCTATTTCCCACCAGCAGCCTCGTCTTTAGCTACCTGGCGCCTCACTCTCGACCTCTCACCTGGAGGATCCCCAACAAAGCCTTGACTTGTTGGATTTTCTGGCTTTTTCTTGATCCTGTCGTCACCGGGAGCTATGTTTGGGCCCATATCAACGACCACCCTTGTGAAGCCGGCTCTGGGAGCGCGCAGTGCAGGATTGGAGATGACCTCATTCGAGCGGTGGGAATATTTCGGACGTTTGGAATGTACTGTCTCCTTCTCTGCTCTCTTTATTTCTTTCACAGACTCTCAATGCTAACGAATTTGTAGATTTGGATTGGCGATGATTCTGGTGGCTATCTCTAATATAGTAAAAGATGTCTTAGAGAAACAACAGCGGGCCGTGGATAGCGCAGAGAACTTGACTGAAATTTAGTCAGCAAGACTACCTCCCCCAACACTTCAACGCCCTACCCATGATTATCCACACCATCTCCATTCTCCCAACTTTCACGAAAATTCAGAACGCTATCTGTGACAACCCCATCGGCCCTCGCCTGCATACCTTGCCCGAGCATCTCTACGTCGTCCACCCCCGCCGCGGACATGGGGAAGTACTCAAAGAGTCCAAAGCCACCAAGCACGCCAGAGTTATCATAAGGGCCAAGTGAGGGCCAAACCTCCTCGGCCAGCATTGCGGATACCTCGGCCGCCATGGACGGGTCGACGCTGTCGAAAAGCTGCTGGGGTTGGAGCGGCTCGTTTGAGGGTTGAGGCATGGGCCATGAGAATTGCGGCGCTTCGGGTGCCTGGTTGGGCACGTTGGGAACGCCAAAGGGCTGAAAGGATGGGTTTTGCATCAGGCCACTGTTGCTAGATGTTGGCGAGGCCTCTTGCACCGGGTTACCTATCCCCAACGCATCTTCTGCTCTTGGTCTCTGGGAGAAGTCGAAACTTCTCTTCGCTCCCGAGTCCCCCAACGTGAACCCTGGAGATCCCAATTGTTCCATGATCGATCGTCGGCGGTCTTGATCACGCGCCCGCTTCTGCCTCTGTCCTTCGTCGCTTCTCGACGACGAGTTGACAAAGTCCCGCTCCACGGCTTCCACGGTGGCGTCCGCCAGCTTGACAAGAACCTGCTTGGGCCTCGCCATCCTATCCCAACGCTCTGACAAACGATCCAGAACAAACCCCCACTGTATGAGACAACTCTTGAACGTGATCCACTCGTTCTTGGCCGCCGTCCTGGCGTCCGGGCTGTTCCAGACCAGGAATAACAACGTGATGCCGCTCATGACCTGGTAGTGTAGCTCCAGCCAGGTAAAGTCAGTGAGTCCCCTGTTTACTCGGATGAAGGAGAGCTGGATCAGGCTCTTTGCGGCGCTGTAGCACGTTTGGAGCGTTTGAGGGTCGGGTCGAGATATGCTGGGCGAAGGGCGGTGGAGGATCAGCAGCGCGTTTTGGTACCAGTACCTCCACCAGTCCGTGCCGAAGCTTGTCGAGTCCGATAGTAAAAGCGCTTGATCGTTCCAGGCCGCTAGCTGTGTGTTCATTTCTGTTACCCATTTCGAAATGTCTGCTGGGTTGTGTAAACTTTCATCTCGGTTGATGTAGAGTCGAGATACAATCTCGCTCTGAAGTCTTTGAAGCTTCAACCAGTGGAGTATTTGGCTCCTTTTGTTAGCTGGCAGCGATGCCATGGGAAACATGACATCGATGGCGGAATCTTCCAGGGTAAATGGCCGACCTAGCATGATGCTAAGAGTCCTTTCAAAAGTGTATGTCACCCAGAAGAGCCGTCTCTTCGTGTCGATTTCGTCGTCGGTCGCCTGTCCCTTCCCGGAAACTGCAATGGTTCTCTCGGAATGAAGACCCAGGTCTACGCACATTCGAGAGCATAGCCCAGAGATGTACCACACAGGCGCCGATGACGAGCTGAGGACCGAGTAGAGTAACAAGAGCAGTAGGCATTGCAGAGTCTGCAAGCTTTTAATCTGCATAATGCTGCTGAATTCCGCCATGGCATTGGAGCTAAACTCCTGCGCAAGCGTCAACGCGTCCCTGTTTTCCTGGGAAAGAAAAATGAGAGCGCTAGCAAACGCCATGTTCAACATAAACTTAGTCCAAGGATCCTTGCGGTGCGTACCCATCTCAATCTCGGCATAATACGCTGAAACCAGAGAGGCAAACTCGTCTTCGGCCAAGATGGGATACTGGACTTGGTACTGGTTGAAAAAGACGTCTAGAAGGTTCATTGCAGTTTCTTGGGACGGAAGTGCTGGGTGAGGCGATCGGTGATGAATGTGGCTCTGGGAAGAGTGAGACGGGGATGTGAATGAATCGCCGTGCGGACGAGAGTCGAGGTTAGCATTGTTTCTCTGGGCAGACTCCAAAACCGACCGGGCCAGGTGCATGCCTAGGTTACAATTAGACCAAGAGATAGTTCAAGACGAGCAATGTAACCAACCGCTAGAAACACCGAGAAAGTGCGCATCGCCTCCCGTTTCAAGACGAATCAGGTCAGGGTGAGCCTGGCTCTCCGGGCCGCTGGCTGCGGCCACCACCGGCAACTTGTCGCCATGATCTGAGGAGTCTGCCTTGACGGACTTTTGAACTTTTAATTCTGCAACCTCTCTTTCGAGACTAGCCAGCTGATCCTCGAGGACTTGGATAAACTCGCGCGGATATGTGGTCTTGGAGCGCGGGTCCGTGTATTCGCACGTCGACCCCGAGTGTTGGCATGGACCGCAAGCCGGGATGCCTAGACGAATGTTAGCAATTACTCATGCAAAAGTAGCACAACTATGCGTGAAAGAACCCTTGGTTTATGGAAGGAAGCCTGCTGTAAGGATACCATACCTGTATCACATCGTGCCTTGCGTTTCCTGCACCGATTGCAGGCATTGATCGTCTTGCATCACCGTTAGCTTATCATCACCTAACGCCTATCAATAATAGCAAGATTACTCACAAAAAACGGTGGCTCCATGCCTGCAGTTCGCCATCGGGGGATCCGGCAACATTTTCGGGGGCGCCGTTGCGGAGTTGAAGTTGAGTGGGCATCGGCTGCTTTTAAGCAAATCTAGTGACGAAGACCCCCTGCAGGATGGAAAATGCGGGGTAATTACCGAACATTCGGTTGGGGGGATTAAGACTTGCAATGACATGAGACAAGCGGAGCTAGATAAAATAACTGAAAACTTCGAGGACTGGCTGGAATTGGAAATATACTACACGCATGAATCAACTAGCTCGTTGAGGAATTGTTTATGCTTCTTATTCAGGAAAGCCCCTGACCCTAGGTAAACGACGCATCATGAGACGGAACTTCTTTGGGGCGCAGGTTAATTCCCAAGGCCAGAGTCTTGTCATTAATTTAAGGAAGTCGTTGCCAGACCAGTATTCAAGGTCAAGACAAAAGTCTCCTAAATGGTACGGGATCCATCACATAATGGTAAGAAACAGACATAATCTTTCAAAGCTCAACAGCTGCAACACCCTACTTCAAGCCTCCAGACTCAGCATATACTGCTTATGCCTTGGAACCCCTCTCCTCGACGTGATCATGCGCCTCATCCAGCATCTGCTTCGGCGTAGCCTCGTTCTCGGAGTGGACATTGAGCTTGCCGAAGTGCGAGTCGAGCTCCTCGAGGGTCTTGCGCTTCGTCTCCGGGTAGCATGAGTACACCAAAATCGCAGAAAAGACGTTGAAGGACATGAAGATGAAGTAGACGCGCGGGCCAATGTCAGCCACGGCAACGGGCCACACCTGGCCGACGATGATGGCGCCCAGAGATGCGCCCGAGGCTGATAGGCCCAGGCCCTTGGAGCGGCAGTTTGCGGGGAAGATCTCGGACGAGTAGATCCAGGCGCAGGGGCCGAATCCCATACTGTCTAGGTGGGGGTTAGTAGATGTTGAGTTGGGGCTGGGCGTGAGACTTACAGCCGACGGTGAAGAAGAAGATGAAGAAGATGTTGCAGTAGTTTGCTGAGCTGTTGGTCTGTCCGGGGTACGCAAGCTGCAACGCTCCGTTGATCTAATCATGTTAGAAAGACATGACATTCGGCAATCATCTCAGCAAAATTCTCACTCACCATCAAACAGAAAGCCATGATGATAGCACCAATACCAAGCGAATGCCTCCGTCCAATCTTATCAATAAAGAACATGGCCGCAATTGTACACCCGACCTGCACCGTGCCATCGATTCCCGAGGCCAACAGACTCAAGCTCTCAGACGTGCCAGCGGCGACAAAGTTGGTAGGCAGATAGTAGCGAATGCCCGCGGCGCCGCTCATCTGCTGCAGAAACGACAGAGCCCACGCGCGCCAGAGACGCGACCACAGGGCCTTTTCCTTGATAAAGACCTTAGCCGACGTAATGGAATGCTCCTTGTGCCAGAGGATGTTGGCGTGGATCTCGTCCAGCTCGGCTTGGATGTCGGTGATGTTGGAGGCGCCACGGAGTTTGGACAAGGAGATGGCGGCTTCTTCTGCTTTGTCGTGCTCGAGAAGCCATCGGGGACTAGGATTGTCAGTTGAATGGTTCATGATACAGTGGCAAGAGAAATATCTTACGTTTCTGGCACTAGAGGCACGCCGGCAAGGAACAACACCGCGGGAACGTATTGCATCGCCACGGAAAGGCGCCACTCGAGGTTGATGCCATTGCCATAGTCCCAGAAGGAATAGCCATATCCAACCCAGAAAGCCATAGAGATTCTAAGCTCGTCAGCCAACTTATTCCTCCCAACAACATCAAATGATACATACCCAAACACGATACCGACTTGATTACCGCAACATACAACCCCCGATGCTGCGCCGGCGCCACCTCGCTCAGATACAGCGGCACCGACGTCGACACAATACCCGTGCCCACGCCGGCGATGATGCGGCCGACGACCATCATGGCGAGGTGAGTAGCGGCAGTCTGGAACACGGCACCGACGCACAGAACCACGACGCCGATGAAACCAGCCCAGCGGCGGCCGAAGCGGTTATTCGTAGGGCCGGCGAGGAACGCGAAGCCGACAAACTGCCCAGCGTAGAAGATGGACGTGATGAGACCCTTGTCGCCCGACGACGGGCTGTCTAGGGCGTTCTGGAAGCCTGGGGAGACGTAGATGGTGCTTAGGATGCCAATGTCGTATCTGCAACGGGGTCAGAAAACTGCATTGGATATACTGGGGAAACACACATACCCCCAGAAGATGGCGCCCATCGAGATGACGGAGCAGCTGAAGAGCAACCACGGCGTCATGCCGAACATTGCCTGTTTCGCAGCCATGTCTGCTGTTAATTCCAATTGATCCAAGATTAGGTTCGAATAGGCATCAAGCTTAAGAACTGATGACTGGTTTGACACCTGCAAAAGAATCCGGGGAAGAAGGCGAATATTAATACGAAACGCCGATGCCCTCTCCACAGTCTTGGAGTTGTATTTCCCTGGTTGGAACTTGGAAGTGGAAGCAATTCCGCCCTCTGTGGGGAGCTGCAACTACCGTTCAACTGGGCATGGCGCCAACATGGGGGCGGAGAATCCTGGACGCGGAACCGCCGTAGTTGATGATCTGTATGAGGTATTCTCAGCAACGGAGGTTCCGCGTGCCAGGAAACAGCATCACAAGATGGTACGGACAGTCTAGTTCATGTAGGCTGTCCCGGCATATATTGCGAGTTAAAGTCATGCGGAGAGAAAAGATTCAATAGTGGCGTGACAACGTCCCAAGGATCAAAATCTCCGTTAACCCATGGCCATGGTACCTCCGCCCGAGCAAGAGTGCAGCTGGACGCTACAATCCTCGCACAGCCTAACCCCCCGCATCAGTCTCCACACCCTCACGAGGAGCAGTTACAGCGGCAATGTGAATATTCCCCCGTCTGGAAAAGTCACTCTACAGTTTGCTTCTGACCTCGACCCCATTGCCGGGTCTCACAACCTCAGCGACCAAGACCGCCGCTTGGACTTTACGCCGTGTCACTTTGAACGTGATGCGTCGGGGAATCTGTCTGCGTTTGCGTTTCTGGCGAGCAATGGGCGCGTTGCTGGGTTGATTGGTTTGCCTCGGCCGCAAGGGCAACTGACGGCAAAACTGATTGACGTCGGCGATGGGTTTCCTTCCAGTGTCTTGATTTCAGGCCGTGTTAAGACGTGCATCGCCGGTGGCACTGGCATCGCCTGTTTCCTGTCCCTAGCCTCTGGACAACCTTCAGCTGATACAAACGGGGGCAACAAGTCAAAGCTCATCTGCAGCATCCGTGGAGACGATTTCCCAATCATCGAATTCTTCCTCGAGAAGCAGATGCTCAACTTGCTCGACTGGTCTTTCATCCGAATATTCGTAACGTCGGGTGACGATGTCGACGGGTTGACGGCCGGGAAGCCTGAAAGCTGGTGGACGACGCATTTTGAAAGCTTACGAAAACGGCTCCCGGGGCCGCTTGAGTTTTCTCTTGGTAGAATGACACAAGAACACATGGATCAGTTCCTAGCTGAGGAATCGACCGATGTTCTGTTCTGTGGGAGCAAGTCCTTGGAGTGGCAGGTCAAGATGTGGTCGCTTGGCAAAACAGTCGTGCATTGTACCCAAAGATGAAGAAGAGCCTCTTGAATAAGGGGTGGGCAATTGCGCGCAGAAGATAGACTTTAAGATTACATGTATCTAACCCAAGTGAGCAGATTCCTATAAAATATCCATTCATAGCATAAACTGCTTTTGCTCGCCTTTGCCTCATTCCCTCGTTACAATAACCAGTACCAACTACCCAACTATATCGAACAACTCTATCAGACCAAACGCCCATCCCGGCCTATACCATTCACCTCAAAAAGTCATCCAGATCCGCTATCGTCGTCATCCCAGGCAACCCCTCGCCCCCATCCAACAGCCCAAACACCGACCCCCTCAACACCTCCTGCTCATCCACCGCCGCAAACACCCCCTCTGCTTCTCCATATAACTCCATCTCGGGCAAGAAATCTAGCGCCTCCGTCCCCATAGGAACTAGCGCGTCTAGGCTTCCAAACACGCCCTCGCTCGACTCGAGCCGCTGGTTCTCGACGGCCGCGTTGGCCTTTTCACTCAGCTCGCCGATAACGATACGCAGGGCCCGGAAGGCGTCGTCTTCAACGATGTCAAGAAGTTGGTCGAATAGTGTTAGTGCTTTTAGAGCTATGTGCTGGTCTTGGGCGACGAGGTCGTGGGAGGGGTTGATGGACATGTTGGCGAGGATGATGATGAGACCAGAGAAGTGGGCACAGCTGCATTGCCTGTAAGGTGTTAGTCTTGGGTCTTCTTTAAAAGAAAATCTTGGATCGTACCATATTAGGCATTCTGTCGGCGTTGCTCCTTGAAACAGCTTCATACATCCCCGACTAACCTCGACGCACTTGCTCCAACCATCAGGCAACGGCGCGGATTGCTGCCTGTTGGAGTAGCACGTCTGATTTCCGTGCGCCTGGGGAATCTTCTCGGTGCTGTGCATCGCTGAACGGCTAAACGAGCTGATGCGCTGAACCCAGTCGGCATTATGGCTATAGATCCCATGGATCATGACCTCGGCCAGTAGGTACGCGTGGTGCATCTTGGTCAGTTGGACGAGCTGGCTAGGGCCGACGTTGGACGCCGCGTTCTCTATGTGGAAGACGGATGGGATGCGCTCGTACCATGCGTCGAGCATGGCTTGGAGTCGTGCTACTCGTTGCTGCCGCTCTGCACCCTTGACTTTGGTTGCGCGGTTTGAATACAGCAGGTCGTAGACTTTACCCTCGATGTGGGCGAGCTCGACGCGTCGGCGGTGATAGTTGAAGTGTACTTGGCCGTTTTGCGTCCAGATGAGGCCTGCGCTGTCGGCTGGGGCGAGGACTGGGAGGGGAATGTCGATGTCGTCGTCAAACAGAGTAGAGGGGGTGTAAGCCCTTAGCGATATGTCCTGTCCAGGTCAGTCCGTGGTCTACGGCTTACATCCGCCAAGGATTCTCACTTTATCAAGCGTATATGCTATCCAAAACACCCGCGATCGCTGCTCCACCTCATCGTGATTGAAATACCTTGACGCATCCGCAGCATGTAAGCCCAACCGGTGCGCCAACCTCACAGCTGTGCCAACAATGACACTCGCAGGCTTCGGATCACGACTATTCTGGAACAGCATGACGACGCCCAGCAATATCTGTACGCCCAACAGATCGCTCTCCCTAGTAACGAGCTCCGATATCACAGACTGAGCACACCGCAGGCACTGGTCAGCCTTTTCAATTTGCACCACGGGACTATCCACAGCCGTAAGCCTCGGCGTCCGAAATGCCAGCGCCATGACGATCTGCACAGCGGCCCAGGTGCCTCTATCTCTCGGCATGGGGTCATTATACCAGGAATTAAGCATGTGCATAAAGGCGTCCTGGTGAAACAGCGGAATGACCGAGTTGAAGCAGGCAAAGTAGTGGTCGACAATCGGAAGGACCTCGTCGAGCGGCGGCAGCACAAAGGCGTCGGGCTCAGCGCCGTGGTATAGCTGTGGCTGGATTGGGTCGAATCGCCATGGGTTGAGCTGGCCTGCTTCTTCACTGATGGCTGCGCGCATGGCTGGATCCATCATGACGTCTGCGTGCTCGAAGCCATCACTGCTGCTTCCAGCGTTGCTCTGCGGCGCAGTATCAGGGCGGTGTACTTCCTTCGCTGAAGCGAGCACTTCTTGCAACTGCTTTTCGATCCTCGCCAGACGGGCCTCCAAGGTTTCTCCACCGAGTTGGCTACACCAAAGCATCAGTCATCTTCTTCCCACCAAGAGTGTAGATGCGCACCCTCGCACGGTTTGACTTGGCGGTGCGGCCTTGGCTTTAGGCGGATTTGCCTTGCGCCGAATAATGCTCGTCTTGCAGTCCGCCTTGTAGAGGATGCAATTGGAGCACACGGGCTTGAGCATGTCACACTTGATCTTTTTCGTAAAGCACAAGTCGCAAACTGGAGCCCTGTCAGTTTTGCCATTATTATGCCAAGGGTCACCACTCACCTTTGCGCCTGTTGGATCGAGCCGTCTCTGGCTCGTCGGGGGGCGTAAACATGGTCGCCATGAAGATTCTGAACTGGCAATATCTCCAGTGATTGATGATTGCTTTGTTTAGAGGAATAATGACTTCGAATTGCTTGAAGAAGCCAGATCGAATCGAATTCGTTAGGGGCCAGGATCTCACCCCAAGTGATTACAAATCGCCGCGACCCTGATTAATGAGACGGCTGTGCTGAGGCGCAACTCCACTAGCTAAAACGGTGACCCAGGATCTAGATCCTCCAACATCATTCGCCCATGACGCGTATTAAGAGCAACTAATTGGAGATGGCAACTGCTCACTCTAAAAGGGCATATACAGAAGACTCAGAAAACAAATTTAGGCGTCTATTCCGTTTATGCGATACTCTAACCCTCTATGCTCTATATCTCTATCTTGAATGCCAACCCTCCCCCTTTTCATCCAGATCTATATGTCCTCGATCTACTCTTGCCTCACTTGGTAACATCAACACTCCCATACGCAACCTTGGGCCCCGAATACTCTACAGCGCGGATATACTCCATCTTAGCGCCGTCCTGCACAACCTTTTGATACCACGCGCCCATGTCAGCCCCAAACGTCTCCATAGTTGCCGCGTCGCCAAACCGCAACGGCTCCTCGCCCTTGGCGATCTGCGCGATCTGCGCCAGCGCCACGCCCATGCCCAGCCCAAAGTCGGCCTCGACCGCGTCCGTCGGCTTCAGCGCCCCCGTGACTCGGCCCGAGATGATGTCGCCCGGAAGACGGGGCTCCGCGGCTGCGGGTCGGCCCATGGCGATGCCGTCGACGACGGATAGCGCTTTTACCATGGCGCCGACGGATCGTAGCCCGCCGACAATGTACGTCTTCATCTTGCGATCAGATCCCAGCGAACTGGTGAGAGTCTCGGCCCACTCGAGGAAGAAGCCCTCGCGCTTCCTCGTCGACTCCTTCTCGTGGCTCAATCCCAGCGCCTCGTACGTACCACCGCTCAACTCGACAAAGTCGAAGCCCAGCGCCTCAAGGCGCTCACACAGTTCAGCGGCTTCAGCAGGCGTGACGCCGCCGTCCTGGAACTCGACGCTGTTGAGCTTGGCGGCGACGATGAAGTCGGCGGGGACGCGGGCCTTGATGGCGGCGGCGACTTCGGAGATGAGACGGAGGCGCGACTCGATGGTTTGCGCGCCATATTCGTCGCTGCGCTTGTTGGTGGTGCGCGAGAGGAACTGCGATAGAAGGTACCCGTGGGCTGCGTGCAGCTCGATGCCATCGAAGCCAGCTTTGTGCAGGTACTCGGCCGCGTGCGCGAAGCCCTCGACGATGCGGGCGAGCTCCGTCTTGTTAGCAGCATGAGGTTTGCCAAACGTCATTCCCAGCTTGGGTTCTATAAAGAGTAAGTGTCAACTTCAACCTTGCGAATACCACACTGTAAAGCAAACATACCAAGCTGCACATCACTGGCAGAAATAGCCACAGGATTAACCCGAGCCTGCACCTGTCGTCCCGGGTGCGTGACCTGCGCGACAATGAGGCTGCCGTCTTTCTTAGCCGCCTTTGCGATCTTCTTAAACGCCTCGAAGCGCTCCCCCTCAGGAGGACACTCAGGCGTGATGACCATATCGGCGATACCATCCAGCGCGTCAAACTCAATGTCGACGTTTCCGGTAACGATAACACCCCAGCTATCCTTGCCCTCGCCCCATCTAACCCGACTCTATTAGCTTTTCACTATCATCCAACTGGATAAGTAAACGTACCGCGCGTACAGCTCGGCCAGCTCGTCAGTAGGAATCCCCCTCTCCGACGGCACCGTGGGGCTCCAGCTGGCGAGGGCTTCGGCCATGGGGCTCTTGAGGAAGCGGTTCTTGGCTGTCCGTCCGGAAGGCTGGAAGACGAGCGGCTGGGCCAGCGGTTCGGGGCTGACCGACTCGGAAGTGTATCGTAGAGAAGCCATTGCGAATTTTATTTTGCTGAAAAAGAAGCGTGTGTAAACATGAATTGGTCTTTATTATAGATGCGCTGTGAATGCTGTGAATGCTATGAATGCTGTGAATGCTGTGTCTGTTATTATCTCGCTTCAGCATCACCCTTCACCTATTACTTATACACTCTCCATCTCCGTGACCCCATCGCCGTGGACAAAAGACCCGCTATCCAGATCCCCATCTACGGCACTCACACAATTCCTCCTATCTCCATGGCGCAATCCGACACTTATTAAACAAGGCAACATCCCCCCGTCAGTCCGCCTTAAACCCGCCAGGCGACACTTTACCACATTCAGCGGCCCGCCGTGGAGTCCACGGAATCTGCCAGCGGAGAAAGTAGGCATTAGTAATGTCCCTAGCGGAGAAGCTGAGTAATTCGTCCGTCCGGACGCCGAAGCGGACGAGCTAGCCAGTCAGAAGCCTGGAGTGGTGAAGCATCGCATGAGGCATCTGACATGTTCGTCCGTGTTTCGTCCAGTACGCTCACTGCCCGCAAACCACCCCAGATGCTGAACAGATCAACCCAGATGGCTTGACATTAACCGCCAGCCAGTACATCTCCAGCGGTCCCCTCCCGTCGGGAACCTGTCTCTCCCCGGGCCTCCGACGAGCAAACTCGGCCGAAGCCCCATGCGGCTCCGTATAACACAAAGAAAACGATTACGATGAGCGAGCCCGCGCAAAAGCGACGCAAAGTTCGCAAGGGAACGCGCAGTTGCTGGGAATGTAAGTTTGACTCATTTACGCAGAGATAATTAGAGAAATCTCACTGGTAAAAAGGCCGCCGGCGCAAGATCAAGTGCGAGTTCAACAGCGACGAAGACGCCATCTGCGTGGGCTGCACCGCCCGCGACTCGCCATGCGTCTCGCAGGAAGAAGCCGCCGAGCCCGTCCCTCCTCCGGACCGACGCCTGGCGCAGCGGTTAGGCCGTCTAGAGGAGCTGATGGAGAAGCTCGTGAATAACAACAGTTCGGAAACACCAGCAGCATTGAACAAAGCCCCGATCCCGTCGCCGTCGGAGTCGCCCGCCACGGCGCCGCCGTACGCGGCACTGACAGAGCCGTCCGGGGATATCTTCGATACTTCGGCCGCCGGCAACGCAAGGCAGCTGTCGTCTTTCAGCGCGGGCGAGACGCCGCTCAGTAACGTCAGTCTGCCGAGTCCACCGCCATTTCCATTAAAAACGGGCGACGGGCCTAAGCAGGCACGGCATCGAAGCATCTCCAAGCAGCTGCACGCACTGATCCCGACACAGCAAACGCTGTACGCCCTCTCGCAGCAAAGCCCAGGCGCAAAGTACGTGCTCGCCGCTTTCTACTCGCAGCAGGACCAGATAGATGGCAAACCGCCACCCATATCGTCGCTGGCGCAAGTCCCCGATGTCGCGAGCCACCCAGCCCTGCTAGCCAAGCGGCTGCTACAGCTCGCGATATGCCTCCAACAGCTACCCCCATACTTTGACAGCAGCCGACTAGGCCTGGCCAAGTCACCCAGCGAGACCATGGCCGAGTGGGTAGCCGTGTCGAACCGCCTCGTCACGACCGACGACGACCTAGTAGGCTGCCTCGAGGGCCTAGAATGCCTCATCCTACAGAGCTTCTTCCAAAGCGACGCCGGCCACCTACGCAAAGCGTGGATGACCTCGCGCCGCGCCCTCAACATGGCACAGCTCATGGGCCTAGACCGCAAGACAGCCAAGTCGATCCGGTCCTGCGACGCGAGCTTCGACCCGCAGCGGCATCCGTCGCCGGCGGTGCTCTGGTTCCACATCAACTGCGTCGACCGGTACTTATCCCTGATCCTCGGGCTCTCCGTCGGCTCCCGCGACGACTCCCTGCTGCTCGACACCAGCGCCGGCCCGGAGCCGCCCAGCGACCGCCTCGGAAAGCTGTACTCGGTCATCGCCGGCCGCATCGCCGACCGCAACCACTTGACCGGCAGCGAGGCCTACGTCATGACCCAGTCCATCGACATGGAGCTGGAGAGCGCGTCGACCGTGATGGGTGCCCTGTGGTGGAAGCTGCCTGACATGGCCATCTGCTGCAACTCATCCGATGCCTGCGTCGATGAAATGTCTGCCGTCAAGCTGCAAGTCCGCCACTTCTCGCTGCTCATCCTCCTGCACCTCCCGTATCTCCTCCAAGCCCCTGGCCAGCACCAGCGCCGCTACGAGTACAACCGCGTCACCTGCATGCAGGCCAGCCGCGACGTGCTTACCCGCTTCCTCGAGTACCGCGGCGCCTACACACAGGCTGTCTCAGGGCGTCACGTCGACTATTCAGCCCTCATCGCCGCCATGACACTTCTTCTAGGACATTTATGTCCTCCGTCTTCACCATCGCCAGGCTACGAGGTGCAGCGCGCTCAGGACCGCACCATGGCTGAGACGGTACAGCAGAAGCTGCACGAGATGGGCGTCCTCAACAACGACCGCTTGTGTCTAGAGTCAGCCGAAACCATCCAACTACTACTACCCATCGTGCAGAGACCAGCTGTCGGAGGCGGCACAGATGACAGAACCGTACACTTGAACGTCCCATTCCTCGGCAAAGTCAACATCCACCCAGGCCCAACTCCTCCACCATCCACAACACCAAGTCTGTTGCCATCAACAGACTCGACTCCTGCCGGGCATCCTCCTCCAATCGGCGACATAATCCCGTGCCTGGGCTATGAGACAAACCAATGCTCGTGGATATCCATGGACGGTGACGTCTCCGACTGCCCGGCAAACGCAGCTGCAAACTTCCCAAACTGGCCATATTTCACAGCAGATCTGGAGGACTGGGCGTTGCAAGGGGTGGACACCACATACTGGTCCATGGTAAACAGTAAGATAACAGGAACGGAGAATAATGATATATAACTTCGATATATGTGTATGCAGATTAGAAAAAATATGGGTAGGATGGCCAAGCAGTAGGAAACAAGGAAGCCTCCACTCAACACTGAATAATGAACGCATACGTGCGGACTGTGTCTCGCATAACATAACATGAGCAGGGCCATGTGTGGCCAGGGTATTTCCTTCTCCAAATGTCTGTGGATGATGCAAACCGGCCAACTCCAAGAAAAAATAACAGTGAAACGTGGTCCATGAAACATAAACTCCGGGATTCTAATCAATAACTGTGCCGGGGAGGACGCTGTGGTTGGATGGTCCTTCTCCCAGACATTGCGGGAGTTTCCTACTCTTCCAATACTTCTTGTAGAGCATCTCGGTCGACGGTGTCTGGTAGGACCTTTGCTGGGGCGCCTTTTCTTCGCTGAGCCGCCCAATATTTTTGAAATCCGGGGATGGCGCCGGGTTGGTTAATTCCTGGTGCCCGATTCCACTCTGATTCCGTCTCCACAACGACCTTTGGAGCCGGCTTGACCGCCGTGCTGGGAGTGGAAGATCCCCACGGACGCCAGCCAGCCCATTTACCCAAAGCTCCGCCTCCGGGACTCCCTTGAGGTGTCTCGGGATTTGGAGAGGAAGACCGACTTAAAGGCCCTGACACTGATCTTGGCGCGGGTAGTCCGATGAAGGTATCTCGGAGGGCCATGGCACTTCGTCGGGGTGTTCCACGGGAAAGAGTCGGCTGGGCGGTGATGTCGGTCAGAATGGCTTCGGCACCACCCAGTGGACGCAGGGTTAGCTGACTGGGTCGGGCTTTTAGTGTGTGAATGTCGAGTCCTCCAGCAAGCGACATTATCGACTCGTGAGAGAGGGCGCGGTGGATGCGAGGGCGAGGGCCAAATTCATCCTTGGAGACCTCAGAGTCCCCAATGGTCGAATTCTCATCGATAGACGGTGCGGTTCCAACCAAGTCAGGCGTCTCGAGTCGAAGGATATCGTCGAGTTCGGCTTCGTCCTCGTCCTCTTCATGGATGACGTGGTGCTGGCGATTTGCCTGAGCGGAAGGGGGGGTTCCTGGGTCGATCTGCAGCGGAGGGGGTGCGGTTTGGAAGCTGAGGGTTGAGATTTCTGAAGGACCTTTGCGATGTGAGGCCCTCCAGGTGGGTGACATGGGGTCGAAGCTGGTGACGGGCGACATGGGATAGTCGCTGTCCGTCACGTTCGGATCGAACATGGAGTTGCGCTGGTTGGACTGTGGCGAGCTAGGAACTGACGACGCGAACTCGGAAAACTGGTCGGTGGACCAGCGTTGACGAGCCAGCCCCACGACTGGGTTTTGCTCCTTGGCCGTGAGGGAGAGTAAGGCAGGGGCGGTGGGCGAAGGGGTGAGGCGCCATTGCCCAGAGGTGTTGGGCGTAGAGTGACCGGAGAGGGTCGGTGAGGTAAAGCTGCCGGGGCCAAGGCCGTGACGTTTCCGTCTCAACTTCCGGCCTTCGGGTTTCGGTGTGAGCTTGGGGGTGACGTGGTAGTGATGATGGATGTGCAGTTCCTGGGAGACGCGGGGAGTGGCAGGGCCGTCGATGTCGGGGCCTTCGAGTTCGGCCTTGAGGCTGGAGCGAATATGATCAGACTCGATGGGTTGGTGGTGCAGCATCTGGTCACGTAGCGACTGGATCTCGTCGTTGGAGTTGAGTAGCAATTCACGGAGCTCGGCCATGCCCAGCTGCAGATTCGCGTTGTCCTCGAGCAGGTCACGCACGAAGTGGTTGACAACGGGGTTGCCATTCTTGCCCTGTAACGACTTGGTCGCAGCCGCACCTTTGAGACGGCCAGCGGCTGTGTCGAGATGCTTGTCGAGCTCGCGCTGGCGTTCCATCCTCCCGATAACTTCGGCGTGGCGCTGACGCTCGTGGCGGGCCTCGGCCTCCATCCGCTCCAGCTGGTCCTGCATGTCCAGGATGCCGCGCTGCGCCTCCTTGAAGCGTTGGGCGTGCGAGCGGGCGTCATCTTCGGATGTCTGCAACTGCTGTTGAAGTTCTTCCTGCTCCTGCTCCAGCAAGGCGAGGTATCGCTCGGTGTCGGAGGCACGGAATGCTGTCGTCTCGAGGTGGCGGACGGTCTGCTGTGAGGACAAAAGGCTAGCCTCAAGTGCCTTGATCCTGGTGTCGGATTCGGATACAGTGTTGTTGAGGAATTCGAGCTGGTCGAGCAGGGCCCGGTTCTCCTCGATCTTGATGGCATTCTCGGCCTCGAGTTCCTGCTTGTCCATCTCAAGGCGATCGATGCGGGTGTTTAAGTCAAGGCGATCTCGTTCGGCATCGGCCATATACGCTTCGTGTCTTGCCAGGAGGGCCTGTAAGCGAGGTGAAAAGTCAGCGAGGGGTGCATACCGTGAGTCGCGTACCTAGCCGAAAACAGGACATAACGTCCTCGACTGGCATGCGGCTCAGCTTAGATGGAAAGAAATGAATGGGGGCGGCAGTGAGTCTATGGGAGGAATGGGCGAAAGAATGGCAGCATACCTGACCCAGCTGAGCGGCCGTGTGGACATCCTTCTCGACAGATTCGAGGACAGACGAGTTCCTCTTGAGCAGGGCACAGTCGACGCGGCCGCAACAGCACTGCATCTGGTACAGGTCGTGGTCAGAACGGACGATGTCTGGTATCTCCATGGCGGCAACAGGCCCTGTGACGGCCACTGCGACAGCCGCAGCGACAAGAGGCCGCACGCAGAGATGCTTCTATCGGAGCGGGGCGGAGAGTCGACGAGGGACGGACGCGGCGGCAGGGGGAAACATGATAAGGAAACAAGGGTGGAGGTGTACAAAAGAGAGTGCGACGGATAAGAGAGAGAGTATTACAATATATTCAGAAGAGCGATGCGTCTGCCATGAGTGGCAAGCCGAGATGGAATCGTTGGCGGAAGGAAGTCCAAGTCCAAGCCCAACAATGGCGACGCGCAACGAGTGGCTCGGGCTCGGGATTGGTGTTGAGGCGCCAGGCACACCCGAAGTGCTGTGGCTTGGAATGTGACTGTGTGTGGCGCGGGCTCGCAACTGTAATTGAGTGCAATAGCCGGTGGTGGGGTTACCGAGAGTATTTGTGGTTCCCCAGCGGTCCAGCAGCGAATAACTGCAGCGGTCAGGACGGTGGCCAGAGGGGAAGGGGGGGTTAGTCGAATCCCCTCGACAAAGGAGCGACGAGTTTGGTCTAAATCAAGGCACAAAGGCAAATGGAGGGGGACAAAACAGGATTTTAAATCTCCAAGGGGAAGCAGAGAAGCAAAGAAAAAAGACGCTGCAGGTCTCACGAACAGGGCATCAGGCGGCTAAACAGTTCATCTCAACCCGTCTGTGTCATGTGGACAAGCCCGGTTGGGTTCATGGCGCACCCCCTTGACAGGCAGCGTGGCGTCTGCGTGCATATGTGCATACGTGCACATTTTAGCCCCATAGAAACAGTGAGCACTGAGGGGGACACTGAGCCAGGGAGATGCTGAGTGGTCTTGTTCACTGACTCAACCCATCTAACGAACGTGTCTCCCCTGCGCTGGGCATCCATCTGTCAGACTTGTCACGTCCGCGTTGGGTTTCTTTGCGCGACCGAGAACCGAGAACCACCTTTGCGGTGTGAGCTGGCTCGTTTTGTTATGCTGTCGCGTTGGCTATCCTTCATTGATTGGACCCTGATTGGACCCTGATTGGAGGGCAACACCTCTAGACTTGCTGCTTATCTCATTGGCGTCTGGGCGTGTCTCCCTCCCGGAACACACCGATTGGGAATCTGTGCACCGATTGGGACAGTATGACGACACCGCCTCAGCCAACCTCCCCCATTTCGCCATTTCGTCCACGTTTGCCCAACACCGTCTCGACCTCTCTCTATCTCGCTTCACCAGACACAGTCCATCATCCATCCCTCCGCACCCTGCTCTGATCATGGCCGGCAATCGATCTTCGATAAAAGGGAGGCGCCCCATCGCTAAATAAACTTAGCGGGAATTAAGATGCACGATAAACATTTTTTTTCATCTCATCTTACGACAAGGATCATGGTCAGAACTTGTCTTAATTTAAGCCTTATTTTGACTGGTATAGCTCCGCCTTTATGTAGTTGGACACTTTTAATCTCACTTGTCAACCCACCTGCACGTAATTTTCTGCCAGTTTGAGATTGAGTAAATGCACGCCATTCGAGCCTAGGGTCTATCTATTTTGAGGATCCCAATCTTTCGACCGTCCGAGTACCTAATATGAGAATGTGAAAAAATTATGGCATCCACAAGCTGTAAAAGGGGGCGTGTCCTTGGGCCTTCAAAAAGTGGGGCAGTGCTATAGGGTAACCTCGTCCTCAAGTGAGCCTCAGCAGGCGATCATCAAAAGAGAAGTCAAATACAGCAAAAGAAATGTTCTTCATAGTTGCCGTAATGTCTAACCTCACTAGGGTCATGAACTAGGATACGAAATTTAGTACTGATCGCAGTCATAGAGGATGACGCTTCATATTCATCCGGCTTTTTCATAGATGTCAAGGGCTGATTGCTAAACTTATCACAACCAGCCACACTAAGTCAGGAAAGCTCAAGGCGGTTTCGACAGCCCAGTTTTTCTCATTTCGAACGGAGTTTGGATTTATTTATCCAGATTTTACCTCTCTCAGCGCGATGAGTCCCTCAAGACGGGACTGATCTTTAGCTGGTGCCGGCTGCTGCTAGTTTTCATTAACCATTAATAGTGCCGACTGGCCTGTTGACAGCTGTTGCTAGGCCGCAAATTCCTACATCAATATTGTAGACTGCTTCCCATGTCGTGCAGAGGACACTCCTTAAGCCAATGTCAATCCCATTCTATCTCGCCTTAGCCCTTGTTGCTGAAATGTGTCCATTCATTTCACTGAGACAACCTGGCAGCGTTTGTAACGAAAAGCCAAAGACCTTCGGCATGCGATCCATCAGAAGAGATACGATGTTGTGCCGGCCCCCAAGTCTCAAACTAAACTACTACGTAGAAAACGAAATCCCCACCATACCCTGCTTTGATACGGCGCTGGAGAGCAGTTTGTCTCACCAGGCGACCCGTACAATGGCCATTGTTTGTCAAGCCCGCCCCTACTTAACCTCGCGCCGTCTAACGTACTTGAACAGTTCATATGATGCCGGGATGATAGAGATGTCCAGCCAACGTTGCCGTCCCTTTAACCCGCCCTGCGAGAATTGTCTGCGCTCTGCAATCTTCGGATCCTACGGACACCCTGCGACACCGAGCGTCTAGACATTAGCTCTGCCACGGACTCCAAATGATGCACCGCCATATTTGAATTATATCCACCAAAGTGGGCAGACTGAGTTTTTGCATATTTAATTATATGAAGAAGGATCCTCTCTTCGGGCGGCCAAAACGAATGTACTTGAGTGACATCGTGACAGCATGCTGTTCGGTACTGATGGTTAAGACAGGGTTCAAGATGCATGATTTGTCCTCAATCTGGTGGGTCACCATCGACAATGACGAGACGGACAAGCTCCTAAGAATAGAACACTCGATCTCCTTGTCGCGATGGGATGGTGCAGTAGTACTCGAACTCTGGAGTCGTTGGGCTGTACAGTGCCGCAGTGTCCTCGAGCGTTCGGAGGACATCTGTCTACCTTCCTCTCAGCTGGTGTTGAAATGAGATCGGTGATTTAGACTCTACTTGGGCCACTTGGACAGAAGGTTTAAAGGGAATCCATGTCCGAGAGACCTTCATCGACATGTTCTGTCTTTTTTCCGGCCTGCAGGATATTGAGACCAGAGTTCGCTGCCCAGATGACAAAGCCTGAAACGAAGTGCATAACCAGGAAGTTGATGATTAGCTCGCTAAGAACGACACGAATATATCCTCAAGAAACAAGGCAAGAATTTTTGAAAATTTAAAGGCAAATGTAGAGGAAACGACAAGGATAATCTAGTACAATCAAAATGGCCTCGACAAGTTTCTGGAGCAGACTAAATCTATTGCCTACAAATACCATAAATGCTGTTGTGATCTCAACAAAGAGGATGCAGTCGTACCCAATATAGTTGATCACCACGCTGTACGTTGTCTAGCTAACACGTTACCAATATCAATTGTCAATTCTCTACATTAGGTTTGATCTTGGAGATAGAAGCACAAGAGGACTTGGGTTCAGAGTCATATTCTCGAGATGAGGAGCAAGCCTACAATGGAATCTGCGCTGTAATGCTTCCCACCTGTACCTGTAGTCGGTATCATCGTCTTGAGGGCTGTCATTCGCGAATTCGGGATGCTCCCCCAAGTCAACCCAAGTGGAACTGGGCCCCTTAGGAGGCTGGCCAGCCCACCCAAGCGCGGGTAGCAATTACTCGTACACCTTGGGGCCTCCAAGAAAGTCTCTAAGGCGCTTTGTGGACTCGACTGGATCGGATTCGGACGTTCGAAGGAATTCATTTGTCTCTCGGTGCAGCTTGTCTACCTGTCCGCAGATGGCTGCATTGAGCGAAATGAGTAGCTTGGTGAGTCCGTTGAAGTCGGTGTCTTCTGGGATATGCCTCGGCTGCATGACTCTGGCTATGAACTGCCCGTTTTCGATGTCACCCTTGTAAGGCCGGAACCACTTCCGATAGAGCCAGCGGTTAAGTGTTGCACGCAGCACAGCCTACGGGCTGAGTAGCCTACCGGGTAGTGTTACGAGATATAGCGGCACGGTGATATTGCAAAGCCGATTTGCTGCTTGTAGACTCATTCCCGATACATTGTCCTGGGGCCGGGATCCGTTGTGACACGCGTCGTGCCGAGACTGCGCCTCAGGGTCGAACGGGCGCGTGCAAGGCTGATACATGTGAAACGAGAGGCCCCAATGGTGGTCGAGATGCTCAGATTCCTGTCAGGTACGGATGTAGTGGAGGATCTCGTGGCGGGGGAGGGGCCAGCGGTTGAGGTCTTCTTTTGGGATTAAGTGCGTCATGATGGTGAAGATAGACGGTGAGCGAGAGTGATGTGAGAAGAGTATCAAACTACGATTGTTTCTGAGACATTGGCTGTTATGGGAATTGCAGATGGCTAGACTTTTCCATCTGACTCTACTGGGAAACCTTGTTGGAGTACTGCGACTTTGTTGGGTCGGCGTTGGAACACTAAAGTTTAGAGCGTCAATTCGGGACTTTGCCCTCGCGTCGACCTGGGGATAGCTTCATCCCACCTGTGCCGCTCCCACAACTAAACATCCCGGCATCTGCTTACCAACACAGCCCATGACGCGTTAGACTTTTGTGCGTCTGCTCCCTTGTCAACCCACCATTTAGCTTTGCTATCGTCTGCATGTCGTCACTAGCTCTGGCATCATGCACGGCTCGACCAGTAAGCGTGCGCATATTGTCATCCCCCACTTACACCCGCATCCCGCTGGGCTTCGTTCTCACGCCATGGGTGCGTATTGCTTTCGGCACTTGCTCGCCGACGGGCGCTGTAACGCGCTGGTGCGAGGGCAGCTTCGCGTCATCATTTTTTGTTCCCTTCTCCTCTCGTAGCTGTCTCTCGTATCATTGGGATTCTTCTTCCCTCATCCCCTCAACAATTCCGCTGATATCTCGACTGCAATAATACTCAGAACAACGGCCTTCCCGTATACATGCACTATTTTCGACAAGTGACGCTCAATCTCGCCAGACAATCACCCAAAGCTCTGCTCCAGAAGCTCCCCCGCACTCGCCGCTTCCACCTCACCGCCAGCCCGATGGCCCAAGAGTACAAGCTCAAGGGCGTTTCCTCGCTCGCCCTCAAGCCTGGCGATAAGCACGAGGCCGAAGTTGAGGGCGTCGACGGTGGTAAAGTCTTGCTGGTCAATGCCGGCGGCAAGATCCAGGCCGTCGGCGCCAAGTGCACGCATTACGGCGCGCCTTTGATCAATGGCGTCTTGACTACAAATGGGCGTTTGACTTGCCCGTGGCACGGAGGTTAGCTTCAGGTCGTATTCTCGAGTCGAGACGTATTTACTGATCGGGATCCATTCCAGCGTGCTTCAACGCCAAGACGGGTGACGTCGAAGACGCCCCTGCCCTCGACTCTCTCCCCGTATTCAGCGTGGCTGAGCGAGACGGCGCTGTATACGTCACGGGCGAAGAAGCAGCCATCAAGGCTTCTCGCAGGAAGCCTAACTTCAAGTGCGCGGCTGCTGGAGGTGCCCAGGAGGACAAGGTCGTCGTTGTCGGAGGCGGTTCTGGTGCCATGGGTGTCATCGAAGGCCTGCGCGAGAAGGGCTACACTGGCCCGCTGACCGTCATCTCTAACGAGGGCTATCTCCCCATTGACAGGCCCAAGCTGAGCAAGGCGCTGCTGACAGATGCTGGCAAGCTTGCCTGGCGAGACAAGGCCTGGTTTGACAGCGGATCAGTGGAATGGGTCGAGGATGAGGTCAGCGACATTGACTTTTCCGACCGCACCGTCTCGACCAAGGACGGCAAGAAGATCTCCTACACCAAGCTTGTGCTCTCAACGGGAGGTACTCCCAGACGGCTACCGTTGCAAGGCTTCAAGATCCTCGACAACATCTTCACCCTCCGCAGCGTCCACGACACCAAGAAAATCGTGGCCGCCATCGGCGACAAGGGCAAAAACATTGTCATCATTGGTTCTTCATTTATCGGCATGGAAGTCGCCAACGCTACTGCCAGCGACAACACGGTCACCGTTGTTGGCATGGAGAAGGCGCCGCTGGAGCGAGTCTTGGGCGAGCCTGTCGGCGCGGGCATCCAGAAGTCGCTCGAGGGCAAGGGCATCAAGTTCTACATGGGCGCCGGCGTCGACAAGGCCGAGCCCTCTGCTGAGGATCCCTCCAAGGTCGGCGCTGTTTATCTCAAGGACGGAACCAAGCTACCTGCGGATCTCGTCATCCTTGGCGTTGGCGTGTCGCCTGCGACGGAGTTTTTGAAAGACAACAAGGTTATTCGACTTGAGGGTGACGGATCTATCAAGACGGACGAGAGCTACAACGTCGTCGGCCTAAAGGACGTCTATGCCATTGGGGACATTGCCTCATTTCCCTACCACGGCCCCGGCGGCGAAGGCAAGTTTGTCCGCGTCGAGCACTGGAACGTCGCCCAGCAATCAGGACGCGTCGTTGCCAGCCACATCGTGAACCCTTCGGTGGAAGTCGAGCACTTTATCCCTATCTTCTGGTCGGCCCTCGGAGCCCAGCTGCGATACTGCGGCAACACCTCCAACGGATGGGACGACGTCGTCATCCAAGGTGACCCGGCCGCGAGCAAGTTTATTGCCTACTACTGCAAGGGGGATACGGTGGTTGCGATGGCGAGCATGGGCAAGGATCCTGCCATGTCGCAGAGTGCGGAACTGATGCGCCTCGGGAAGATGCCGTCTAAGGATAAGTTCCAGCAAGGCGCTGATGTCTTGAGCTTGGGAGCACCGGAATGAGTGGATATGCGAGACGATGTAGATTCTTGAAGACTAATGGTGGAAATAACATTGATTTTGTATTAAAGACATATGAACAATATGAGTTGAGTTTGAAGCTTGACTCGGGCCTCTCTATACGTCGAAGCAGGGCCATCAAATAATAATACAAGATTCGACAAGTAGTCGCTTTCGTGACGAACCAGTCTCGTTTTCCTTCTTCCATCTCATCACTAGAGTAACACTCACAGCTTCGTCGTCCCCTTTGGCATTCGAGCAAGGTAGTAAAAAGCCAATGCCGCAACAATGTTGAAGGCAATGTACGCCCATAGAATGCCAAAGTTGCGCCACCTGTGATTGTACTCAGCGCTGATGGATGACAAGAAGACGCTCGTGTCCTTCATCTTGCAATAACTACAGTCATCCGTCGCCTCTGGGTTCAGGAGGTAGCCGCCCGCTCTGGAAATGTAGTCGGCCATGTATTCGCCGCACATCTGGCCGTCTGGTAGACTGATGGTGGTGTATTCGTTGCTTGCGCACGTCACTTGGACGTTGGCTAGGCCTGTGGATAAAACTGCTGAAATCCAGTATGCCAGTGGCGAAACTCGATATAGAAAAATCCAGAACCCAGGCATCGAGTCTGGCGAGGCTAGTACGCCGCAGAAGAAGAATACCAACATGAAGAGCAGATTGGAGAAACTACTTCCCGCTTCGGCTGAACCAGTGAAGGATATGCAGGCATGGGCAAGTGTGCAAGTGAAGAGGAGAAACTGCCAGAAGAGCAGCCATATCAAGAACCCCCTCTCCGCACCATCGCCAAACGGATCAGCGTTTGCATTCTTATAGAACCCGACAGGATAGTAGATGAGCGCCCACATGAACACCGAGGCGAGCGTGCTCCACGGTATCTCGGCAAGGATCTGGCTGAGCATAAAGACCTTCCACGAGTACGTCTTGGCCGGGCGCTCGCGCACCTCGTATAGCGAGCGCTGCGCGACAAAGTGCGGCATTTGCTGCTGCGCCAGCTGGCCGAAGATGGTGCAGAACTCGAAGATGGCGAACATTTGGTTCTGCAGACCTTGGATTGATAGCGGCGCGTCGAGGAATACGAGGCCGATGAAGAGGCTGACGGAGATGCATAACACGAATTTGGAGTAGATGTATGAGGGTGTGCGCCAATGCTGCTGGAATACGCGGCGAGATACGATGAGGAATTGTGACCAGAGAGGTGAGGCGAATTCGCGGTATGAGGCATCACCGTTTGCTTCGTGGGACGGATGGACTGTGGCAAGTGCCTTGAGGCGTGCCAACTCGTCTTGGACGGCTTGAAACTCGGCGCTGGAATGCCATACTTCGTCCCAGTTGACTTCAGAGATGCTTCCAGGGGCATCGCCGATGGCTTCAAACATCCACTCGGCTGGGTTTGCTCCTGGTGGACAAGGATGCGCGCCGTTGCGCTCGAAGTAGTCTGTCATTGTCTTGGAATTATCGCCAATATCACCTAGCATTTATCGTCAGCACTGAGAGGGGATAAATGCAACGGAGGACGTGATTAGAACTCACCGAAATACACCGATCGGCCATCCTTGGAGAGAAACAGCAGCCGATCAAAGCGCTCAAACAAAATCGCAGAAGGCTGATGAATAGTACATAGAACAGACTGACCAGCCTTGGAGAGCCGTTCAAGCAAATCCAAAATGGCCCAGCTCGTCTGCGAATCGAGGCCGGATGTGGGCTCATCAACGAAGAGCAGCAGCGGTGGCTTGGCGGCCAGCTCGACGCCGATGGTCAGGCGCTTGCGCTGCTCGACGTTGAGGCCCTCGCCGAGCACCCCGATGACGGCGTCGGCGTAGTCTTGGAGGTCGAGTAGCTTGATAACTTCGTCGACGTAGGCGAGTTTTTCGGATTTGGGGGTGGTGGATGGTTGGCGGAGGAGGGCTGAGAATTCTAGAGCCTGTCATGGGAAGTTAGTATATGACATTGTCAACTGACTTGGGCGAGTGTAGTGGTAATAAACACTTACCTCTCGGACGGTGCTGGTTTCGAGATGCAAATCTTGCTGCTGGACATACCCAGTATTCCGCTGGAAGCTCTGATGACGAATCTTCCCATCAACCAACATCTCGCCTGTAATGACTCCCATCCCAATCCGATCAGCCAAGCAATCTAGCAGCGTCGTCTTTCCCGCGCCTGAAACGCCCATCAAAGCCGTGAGTGTACCAGGCTTCACCCAGCCGTCGATACCATCAAGTATGCGCCGCGGCTGGCCCTTGATCTTGAGGTCGTAGCATACGCCGCTCCAGTGAAACACACTCGTCGAGCCCGAAATGGCGCCCTCGCTGCTGGACGTGTAGGTGTCGGTGGCAGGCGCGGGTCCAGAGAGTAGCTTCTCGACGTCGTCGCCTTTGTTGGTGGACGATGCCGGGACGAAACCGCGGCGGAAGACGAGGACTTCACCCTTGGATTTCTTGGCTGTAATGTACTCGCTGGCGGCAAAATATACGATGTGGTTAAAGATGATCATGGCGATGAGGATACCGCAGTTTCGCCATTCGTGGCCATGGTAGTAGCTGTAGGCCGAGTTGATGTATTTATCCCCATTGACGTAAGGCTGACCGACCACGGCTCCGACGGCGTCGCAAGCTACGCTGCTGGAACTCGCATCTGCATAGTCTGGCACGTAGGCGGAGCAGGTAAAGTTACGGTTGTGGAACTCGTTGACCATGAGCGATTCGAAGCCGTACGCCACGGGGTTGAGATGGCTGATCCATCGACACCATCCTAGCATGTAGTCGATCGGGATGACGAAGCCGGTAAAGATGAGTAGGGCTAGCATGATGATAGTTGAGGGAATCATCGCTTGGTACAGCGTCCGCGAGAGGGAGGCGCTAGAAAAGGTCAATATTCACTGTGTTGATACAAAGCAGAGACACTCACATGGATCTAAACACGCCGGACATGGCCAATGTGACGAGGAAGACGACAAACAGGTAGAAAAAGAAGGCACCTGGTTCTCGCCTTAGGTTGGTCATGAAGTAGAAGACCAAGTTGTAGATGATGGTATTCAAGACCTTGTAGGGCAGATCAACTAGAACAGATGAGTATGCCTCGGCTGACGGGTGGTAAAACGCATAACGGGATTGCTTTTCCACAATGGGTCGCTGGTCATAGAGTGTGGTGATTTCAAGAGCAGAAGCAAACGCGTTGAACAAGATCGCTACGAACAAAACGCAACCGCGGGTGAAGAACGACGCCGTCGTCATCTGCATGTTGTAGAACAGCGACGCCACGATAAGTCCAAAGACAGCCGACGCTACCAGCATCGACACGCTCAGCCACGGATCTGCGATGAGCTGTCTGATGCCGCGCCAGAGGCAAAGCCGTACTTGCTGGGAGTATGTGAGCGTGTACGGGGACTTGAGCCGCTGGCCCTTGGCCTGTCGTGCTCTTTTGAGCTGCCGGAACGTCTCGACGTCTGGGCCGTTGAGCGGATGCTGCGTTTTGTACTCGGCGATTTCAGCCTGTAAGGCTTTGTATTCAGGACTGTTTCTCCACGCAGCCGCAAACTCATCCGGCGATCGCGGCGGGTTGAAGCCAGCACGGGGGAATCGCTCCGCGGGCGAAGTCATGGACGTTAGGAAGTCGGGCGTCGTCTGCCGAGCCGGACAGTCGAACCCGAGGGCGACAAAGTAGTCCTTGGCTTTCGACGCTGGCCCAAAGTAGATCTGACGGCCCTCGTAGATGACGGTGGCCTTGTCGAACAGGTCGTATGCGGCCTGGGGCGCCTGGTAGATGGACACGGCGCATGTTTGGCCGAAGGCGTGGGATTGCAGTCGTAATGTCTTGCAGAACTCGATAGCGTTGGCAGAGTCGAGGCCGCGGGTTGAGCTGATCTAGGGTTTAGTACCTATGCGATAGACAAGCTGGGGTGGTTGCAAACGTACTTGTCCCAGCATTGAAACGGTGCATCGGCTAGTGTTGCCTCTGCAATGGTGACGCGCTTGCGTTCGCCCCCTGAGACTCCACGAACGAATTCATTTCCTACTTTGGTGTTGACGGTGTGGCTGATGCCATACATGGCCATGACGACGTCTCGGAGATGCTCGCAGTACCTATTTGAAGCCAGTTAGTTAGGATGTAAGAGGTATGAGAGACACGCTGCGTACTGATTGCGGTTGATGCCCTCTGGCAACTCCCTCGGACAGGACGCGTGCGCCGCAAAAGTCAGCGTCTCGCCCACCGTCAGCTGCGGAAAGTGGACGTCAACTTCAGCCGTGTAAATAGTGTCGCCCCTATGCGCGGTGTGCATTTCCTCGGGCGAGATCCCCTGATAGTTGAAGTAAGCGTCCTGCCCCGTATATATGCCGCTGGTCTCGCCCGCGAGTGTCTTGAGCAGCGTCGAGCAGCCGGAGCCCGGCGGACCTAGAACGACGCACATCTCGCCGGGACGGATCAAGCCGTCGAACTTCCGTAAGATGTCGATGCGCGTCCGGCCCGCCGTGCGCGAGAACAGGCGCCTCGCGATGGCTGGAAGCGCGAGCCAGACGTTGCCAACGTCCTTTTGGAAGTCGGTCGGTGTGCCGTAGCCGAAGACATTGAGATTTTCGAAACACACGCCGACTTGGCGTATGCCCTGGCCGCGTTTGGCTGCTGCTTGAGCGGTCGTCTTGGCCCAGGTTGCGGCATTGAACTTGTCGCCGTGTGGGTTCAGCGGCGAGTCTGGGTCGTCGCTGCCGAAGATTGCGACGGGGCTGTCGACTGATAGGTGCGTGTACCGGCGTGCGAGGTCTTGGACGGACGAGTCCCGCGTTTCGAGCTCAATATTGTTTGGATCCTTGGTCGAGTCCATGTTGGCGTCCTAGCAAGGTTGAAGGAGTGGGTGGAAGAACAGAGATGGAACGAAGCGGAGAAGGAGCACTCAAATAGATGGTCGACGAAAAGCAAGGAAGAAAACAGAGCGGGAAGCGTTGGTTCAAGGGGCTGTTAGCGGCATCGTTGTATGCCGGTGTGGTAGTTGTACACCTTGATCCGTGGATGCTTCGCCCGTGTTGCGGCGGAAGCCTTGACGGGCAGTTTAAGGTAATGGCGACACGCCAAATTACTGCAAACCGCCAATAATTATGACATATATGAGGAACCCACAGCAAAGGATGAGCTAGTGAACGATTATGCCTGTTAGTAAAATTACGTCTGCCTAGAATACACGTCGTTTCAATTGTGAAAATAACGTAGAGAGCTGAGTTGCCAGAGTCGTTGGGGAGCGTGGTTGCTCGATTGGGTCTGTGTCAACCAGCTGCTAAGTGTTCCGCCGAGTTTACGGACTTCAGCTCGGGCCACTCTGTGTCAGAAGCCAGGACAGTGGGTTAGCATATGCGCGAGTCTGCGTGTTCAGTTTTTGTTAGTACCTCGGGCGCACCTTTTAGTAGGGAATTGTAATTTGGATAGGAGTTTTCGTCTATTTGCTCTCAGTTGGTCTGAGTCGGAGGAGAGATATGTGTCTCTGTAACTAGAAAAGCGCCGTCCAACCTAAATTCACAAGCACAAATCCTTCATCAGTGTACAAGCTACGGCCGCCTCCGTATGGCCACATCACAAACGCCTTTAAGATGCAAGATATTGCACAGACAAGAACACAAAAGCCCCCATTCCCATCGAGTCTATGGGTCCTCCCAGGTACTCAAGTCGTCGCCCCCGTTTTCTGCACCTGAACCCCTCATAAGGCTGTCAAAAAAGGACATGTCTACTCCCTGGAACGCCCAGTCGTCCACTCCAGCAGTGAGGCCGGGGTATAGGTACTGCTGTTGCAGGGCGTCGGTGATGACACTTGGGAATTGTGGTGCAAACGCTTGATGCGCTTGAGACGTGGGGAGTTGTGCGCCAGCCGATGAAGTGTGAGTGATCTTTTGCGGCTGTTGGGTAGCAGATGATGCACCAGATTCTGCATCGACGAATGAGGACAGCACCGGGGCTACGGTATGAGTACCGCGACTGTCATTGGACAGATCTACCGTATCGGCGCATATGGGAGCACCTAATATCGATGAGGTCGAAGCTATATCGTCTGGAATTTCGCGCTGTGGTCCCGGTGAGGGCGGCGTTGCACATCGAGGAGCTTCCATAGAGATGACCCCTTCACGGCTGATGCTGATAGTGCCAAAATACGGAATATTAATCCGGAGGGACTGCCTGTCGTCCGTCGCCAAGTCCGGATGCATCTCCGTCATAACAGCCGCCGCATTTCCAAGCCTTCCCTCTGCAGCATCAGCCTCGAGAGCCAGCAGACTCCTCAGCAAGCTCGAGCTGCGCTCGCTCAGGGTGTCGGTGCTCTGCTCAGCGACACTATCCATGTTGTCCAGAACCTGGTCCATCATCGCGCGGTCGCTATTGCGCTGGTGCGCCAACACGTTGGCCCCCTTGCGTCGATGCCCGTCCAGGTGCGCAATCACCAGCGTCATGGCAGATATGAGCGCGAAGAAGTCGGTCGAGCGGCAGCAAAAGGCCACTCTGTTGAAGGACCGAAACATGATGAAGCGCGTCAGCAGCTCGCGCGAGGCGCTGACACTGGCGAGCTTGCTGTACTCGAAGTTGTAGTCAGTATCTGGAGCATTCGACCGTAACATGTACGGCAGATGGAGCATGTTGAGCAAGTTAAAGTAAATCATCTGCTCGAGCAGCCGCAGTGTCTCCCAGAAGGCTACCTCGGGGTCGTGGACGAGATTGGCGAGAGTTGGAGGCAGCCACCACTTGCTGCCCATTTCGTTGGCCGCCTTCTGTAGCTCGGCGTCAAGCTTTTGCAAGGCATCGAAGTCGTCCATGACGCTGGGATCCGAAGATTCGTTGCGCTCGAGGATGTGCGACGCAATGACTGACTGCTTGCGCTCGAACATGTCCGAAGGCGTATCCCCCGCGAGGGCGGCTTCGGACGCGATGGATTCGTCTAGCGAGCCTTGGGGCAAGCCGAGCATCAAGCATAGTTGGCGGTCAGCCCAAACAATGCGGAACCAGATGTAGCTGGGATACAGAGGCTTCGGGGGCCCGAGAACCTTGAGCGGCTGCCGGCTACCGCTCCGATGGAGGCCCATCATCTGAGCGACGACCATGCCGCGCCTACAAGCAAACCAGGCGCGCCGAAGATTGCCGCTGTTGGCCTGGTAAAAGGCCTCGAGCATGACACACTCCAGGAACTCGACCGATCCCAGGAACTCGTCGTTGTTAACGACCAAGCTGTACGCCACGCGGGCAAGCCGGTGCATGAGCCGATCCGGCGGTTCGGATAAACGCCTTATCTCGGCGACGTGCAGCTCCGGGTTGACATACTGCAGGCTTGTGGCGAGCACGAGCAGATACTTGGCAAGCAGCACGGGATGGGCCGTCTTGGGGGGAATGTCGTTGAGGTTGGCGCGGCCGCCGCCCGGGCTCTGGGCCAACACGGCATGCGGTTGCACCATGAGCTTGTCGAAGGAGATGTCGAGGCCGGCCTTGATCATCAGGTGGATGTCTTCGCGCGGCGGGAGAGCTGCGTAGAGCGTGGCTGATATGCTTCCATATCGGGATTCTTTGGATGGAGTGGTTGCTGTGAGAGGTGTGAGGGACTGGGGTGTTGGGAGGACAGACGATGTGTATGGCTCTTGTGCACCACTGCCTTCTTGAGCTAGGTTGAGCTGCAGTATGTCAAACATTTGTTGGTGAAGTCCAAACAGGGTACTACTTACTGTGGGATGTCCAGCTGCAGCCAAGAAGTCAGTGGGTTCGGCTGCGTCAGTTGATGCTGGGATAGACACGGCCATGTTGGATCCATCATCGTCATTCGGAGCATGTTCGCTTGCCGCATTCTCACTCATGGTTTGCACACTCGGAGCCGAGGACCGATCTCCTTCCGCTGACCGATCTCCTCCCGCTGACCGATCTCCGGCCTGCCGAACCAACTGCTCGATCAAGGCCTCGACACGGACGATGCGGTCACCCATCTGCCGGCCCCGTCGCCCCGGCGCCGCCGAAACCTCCGGAACGGCCTGGCTAAGACACCGGGAGCCGCGCCGGTCGCACCCGACGCAGACGTCGTCGCCCGGCGAAGCGTACGAGCATCGGATCTTGCGACGCTTGCATTCCCAGCAGCTGCGCGTGCCCTTACGGATCCGGCGTCGCTTGTTGGCCTCTGTCGAGCCGAGCCCCGAAGACGGAGATGCGGGCACCGCATTCGGAGCGGAGGCCATTCTCGGGCGAGTTTGTCTGGGAAGACTGGGATGGTGATTGCCGAGCCTTGGGTGATGTTGACCCGCCTGGACACGGAGCCAATGCTGCGTCTAGCTGCGGGTAAACCAGAATAGGACAATGCTCCAGCTCTGCGAGATAGTGTATCACGGTGTGTAACACAAGGGAAATAGTTATCTCCTTGAGATCATGGTCAAAATTTCCTCGTTGATGGTATCCCAGGCAGACGTGCGATGGACCTGTTAGCACATCCTCCTTCCGCCGCTTCGGCGGAAGAAAGTGAAGCAGCTGGGTCTTCGCGCAGCCAATCACATCGCGTCCATTCTCGTCTCCATCCATCTCATGCCTCCCGCCGAGATTGCATACCACCCGGGATAGTTCTTCAGCCTGCAGGGTATTTTTTGAATAGGAGATTTCCCATCGAATCGTCTGTTTATTTCCTAGCTCAATAATATAGCAGCTGCAAATGGAACCACTTCTGGGACCCGAGTCTTTGGGATGGCTCAACCTGCTGTAGTGTTGAAGTAGGTGGATAACAGTACTCCGTAGCAACTGTACGCTATCAGTACGTAGGTAGAAAGACCATTTTCAGAATGTACGGCCGAATGTCACCATTAAGGTTAATATGCAGGTCGCCATGTCGAACTAGCTGGTTCGTTATCCCAACAATGTGATCAAGTAGCCCGTTCGCCACGGCTTCACCCAGAGATTTGAGCTCGACGAAGACCCCAAGAAACAGGACAAGCTCAGGACATGGATCGAATACCTCAACTACGAGTGCCGGTGGCTTGATAAGTACACTAGCGATACCGAACGCCTGGAACTAGAGCACGACAAGGCGTGGCAGGAGCTTGTCGACATGGACATACTGAGACCTCACGGGACGAACCGCGGCATCTGCGTAATCCCAAGGCAAAGCGAATATAAATGTTGAAAGGAGGCTGAGATGTCCCAGTCCAAAGCAAACAGGCCTGTATCTGCGATATCTAGGTGTATCCCGACATAGGTAGTTACCAATAACCGCACCCTTGAGTTCCCGCAGCCCCGCTAATCGAGAAATCCCAGCGCGCTGTTAGCATTCTTATGATTCACATGTTAAAATTAGAACTGAACGATCGGAAGGACTTATCCTGTAATCTGGTTGGATAGGGCGCTTGGGCTGGTTAGCATCTGAGCTGGTAGGCTTGCTCTGAAGCTTGGCAACCTTGTCTTCGAGCTTGAAGATCTCTTCTTGAACCTCGGCCTTGTTCTAGAGCTGGATAATCTCAAAGCCATGTTGGTGGCGATATGTCTTCTTCTAATAATAATCACAAACTTCTTCGGCGTAAAAGGCTACGGCGAAGCAGAATTCATCTTCTCAATGATTAAAATTACTGGTGTCATTGGTTTTATGTGCGTCACTTGTCTAAATATAACATCCAACCCGCTAACTTATCTCAGCTTGCTCGGAGCCGTCATCAATACCGGTGGCCATCCAGACAGCGGCTACATGGGCTGGCAATACTGGCGCTACCCCGGTGCCTTCCACAACGGTTTCGAGGGCTTCTGTACCGTTATCGTCAACTCGGCTGCCGCTTTTGCTGGTACCGAACTAATCGGTCTCGCTGCAGCCGAGGCAGCGAATCCGAGAAAGTCGCTGCCTTCGGCTATCAAACAGGTCTTTTGGCGTGTTCTCCTCTTCTACTGCATTGCGCTACTGTTCATTGGAGTTTTGGTCCCACATACTGAACCTCGTCTTCTGGGGTCAAAGAGCAGCGCAGATGCGATGGCAAGCCCCTTTGTCCTTGCTATTGAGACGGCCGGGTGTGAAATCCTACCCAGTATCATGAACTGCATCATCTTAATAGCCGTCATCAGTGTCGGAAACTCTGCGGTCTACGGCTCCTCTCGAACCCTGCTCGCCCTCGCGGAACAATCACATGCCCCTCAGATATTCTGTTACATCGATCGACAAGGCCAGCCTCTAGCTGCCATCATACTCGCGTGCATGATCGGTCTTCTCGCCTTTCTGGAAGACCTGCAGCAAGACGCCGTCATTTTCACTTGGTTGCTCTCAATCAGCAGCCTTTGCATGCTTTTCACCTGGGGCAGCATTTTCCTCTGCCACATCCGTTTTCGAAAGGCTTGGGCATACGCGGCTTACCCATTAGAACAGTTGCCTTTCCGGTCGGCCGTCGGCACCACCGGGTCATGGGTTGGGCTCGCTGGGTTTGCGGTGATCCTGCTGGCGCAGATTTGGATCAGAATATGGCCGCTCCATGTATCAACTATGTCGCCAAGCGATAGGGCTTGGCACTTTTTTCTTCGGGTCATGGCCCTCCCGTTTATCCTTACTTTTTATCGCGCTCATAAATGGTGGTTCCGGACGTAATTTGTCAGGGCGGCAACGGTGGACATTACTATAGGTCGGCGGTATGTTAGAGCCCATATTCTTGCCGAACAGGAACGGGAGGAGGAGCTTTCTTGGCCATTGTGGAAAAGAGTGTATCGAATTTTATGTTGAGCTAGTTTGTGATATGAAGCGTGTCTAGACTAAAAGAGAAGACAACTTTTTACGGACACTGCATCTAGATACAGAAATTGTATTGCTGTAGTTGTGAAACTTGTCTAGAAATTTCCCCTTGTCTCGATTCGTACGACAGAGTTTACCCGTGCAAAAATGCCAACTCAAACTTTCTAAATTGTGAAAATGCATCTCGTGGTGGTAGCCCATGGGTCATGGGAGGCTGAGCAACCAGTCCGGTGCGATGATGCCTCAGGCCAATATGCACAATGTCGCCTGAAACGATACAGCCTCAGTCACGGCGCTTAACTCTTCACCTTTCTCATATCAGCCTTTTTCTTGAAACCATCAGCGATATTCATCCGTACTTCAAGACAGTGAATTACATGAATTGAGGTATTGTTAGAAGTCGAAAATGAAAACCCGCACCAAGACCCAGCGTCGGTCATCCACGTCACACAAAAAGACACCACGCAAAGCCTTAGCGTTCCAATATCAACCTCTCGACCCAGCAAAGCGACAGATCAGACTACTGGAACTATCCCCTGGGAAACCAGGTAGCCGCGTATCAGCCCGGCTCATTCATGTCTCCCTCAACGGTAACCCTCGGTACGATGCTTTGAGCTACATGTGGGGACCCCCGCGACCCAGCTACACCGTCTCCATCGAAGGTTGCCCATTCACCGTTGGTCGGAACTTGAGAAAGGCCCTCGATGACCTCCGCTGGCCAGACAAGCCCCGAATCGTGTGGACAGATGCCATTTGCATCAACCAGACGGATACTAAAGAAAAGGAGACTCAGATTCAGCTCATGCGAGCGATTTACGCCGGGGCAAACACAGTTTGTGCGTGGATTGACCACAGCGTTCGCCCCATCAGCTCTGTGTTTGAGGATCTCGAAAACCTCGGTAAAGGCGTTACAATAGGAGACTTCGTTGAGCCATCCCATTGGTACCCTGTTGCGGACATCTTTCGAAACCCATATTGGCGGCGACTCTGGGTGCAACAGGAGCTGGTCCTCGCTACCCAAATCACCGTGTACTGTCGGCGCGATAGCTTTGATGCGCAGCAACTGTTGGAATTTCAGCGCCAGGTCAACGTTGTCAAACACCAAGTAGTCAACTTGTTAAGCCCTGCGTCCCACCTTTCTCGATATATGTCCAATGCTCCAACGGACAAAGCCGCTTCCCAACCGGACTTTTTGTCCGGCGACATCCTCAGAGCTAGAGAGAATTTGGCGCTGGGGCGGGAGGCGCAGAAGGAACAAACCGACAAGCTATCGATCACCAGAAGGGTCCTTGGATCGTCTCTTCTTCAGCTATTTATCAAAACCGCAGGTCTCAACTACACAGACCCAAAAGACCGAGTGTACGGGATTCTTGGGCTTGCCGTGGATGTTGATGAAACCGTCTTCAATGTCGATTACAGCTTGAGTGTTGTTGGCGTGTACACCAAAGTGTTTCAGCAGTTTGTGGACAAGTACAAAAACCTCGGCTTCATATGCTTCGGAAAGTACTATCAATCGGTCACTCCTTCCACGGCCGGATTGCCGACATGGATGCCTCATGAAAATATCGACTGGGGCCCTCTCAATGCCAGTCGAGCTTGCGGCGCTCTCGAAGCCAATCGCGTTTCAATCCAACCCGACACACTGGTCCTCACCGCTGAAGGCCTACTGTTGGACAAGATTTCATTCGTTGCCGACGAGGGGCAACTGACAGAGCTACCTGTTGTGGATTTACTAGCAAAGGTTGAAGAGTACTGCAAAAAAGTCGGGATCAGCCACACTAAATGTCCCTTGTATGAGAGAGAAGAAATCACGTCTCTCTTATTCCCCTCTGTGGCAAAGAGTCGATACAAGCAGTTATATCAGCTGGAAAAGCCAACCGCAGATGAAAGGGTGGAGTTGGTTCGCAGCCTCCGCACCGCAGCATCCAATGCCGACGACCCTACGTTCAGTCTTCGGAGACTCATCCAGGGAGGATATACCCCTATCGATTTGATGCCAGCCCAGGCAAGGGAAGCACTTATGCCTATGTTTGTAGAGACCGGCAGCTTGTCGTTAGTCGGCACAGAAGGAGGGCGACTTGGCAGCGTAAAACGAAAATGCCCAGCAAAGGCCGGGGATCAGATTTGGATCTTGTTCGGTTGTCGCCTTCCCATGATTTTGAGACCAGAGGCTGGGAACCCGGGGAGATGCACTGTTGTTGGATACATGATTTTGCCTGGGGTGATGCGTGGGGAAGCAGTTGAGGGACTCTTGTCATCAGAGGACGCAGCTACAATCCGGGGTACGAAAGTTGAACTTATATAGACGGACATTGATAGCATGCATCTGGCTAGCAAGCAAGGAAATGAAAAAACTAATGTGTGACCATGACATGTTATCATAAACGTCTATCATGTAACTATACGGATGGGAAAGAGTAGCTTTCAACCCACCGCTACCGTAAGTATCCCTTCTATTTAATTCCAAGTCGCTTAAAAATACAGTACATGCCAGCGCCTGCTATAATTCCTAAACATTTGATTAGATCTGCTCTACGCTTCCGGCGGCGTGGCTGGCTTCTCGTTCTCGGCTGGTATTGATGTTGTTGAGTTTCCAGATCTTCGTCCGTACACGACGTAACTAGGGTCACAATCAGTTCTGCAAGAGCCCGAAGAAAACGGGCACACTTACAATGGCACCCAGCTGTGCATATTCGGGTTGGACACTTCCTTTCGAGCCTTGGCCAGCAAGACCTGAAAGTATACGGGGTCTCCGCCCAGAATCTGCTCGTAGCCCCTCGCAAAGACATTGGCAATACTCTCGCGAAAGTGATGCAGCTCAAACGCGCCAATCTTCTTCAGGTGCGGATCGCGGGGCCATGGATTTGTCGGAATCTTGAGCACGCGCTCGACGACGTCCTCGAAGCCGGCCTCCTCGAGGTAGCTTTTCCAGTTGGTCGGCTCCCAGCCCGACAGGCGCACGCGCTCTGACATTTCAAAGTATATGCGGCCCATTTCGACGTACGCCGAGTCTGGCGGTAGCGTGCCGTCGTCGGAGCGAAAGTCTGGCATCGAGCCGCTGAGCTGGAGGTATGCGCCTGGTTTGAGGTGGTCGTGGGCCTGTCGGATGAGGCGCGGCCAGTCTTGGATGGCCATGATGAGCTCGCGGCCGTGGATGAAGTCGAAGCTGGATTCGCCCCAGAGCCAGTCGTCTTCGATGTCGTCGAGCTGGGCGGGACATTAGTGTATGGAGATGTATGGGAGGGAGGGTGGCAGCCGCCTACTTCAAAAGTCAGGTTATTGGGAATCATGTTTGGTTGCACCGCAATCTTGTCGACCCCAATAACTCTCGCAGACGGATACTGGTCGGCAATATCCATAGCCCAAATGCCAGAGCCAGTGCCCAGATCCAGGATTTTCTGCGGAAACTCGGGCATGGGGGCCAGGTGCAGCTCGTCGTCCATCAACATCGTAAACTTGCAATGCTGCAGGTCATTTCTGTCCATCTGGCGGATGCGAGTATCAAGTCAGCTCCAGTAAAGGCAGTGACTAGAAATTTTCTTCATCTCTTTGATAGAGACTCGAGAGTATACCTACTTCTAGGTCGTCGCTCGGGATCCAAGACTTGGTGATACCGTAGACGCCGTACGTGCGCCCATTTTCGACGATGCCGCGACGCACGTCGGACGCAATCGAGGATAGGTAGCTCGTGTTTGTAGATTCGCCGTATGCTTCGTCATCGTCGGTCCAGAGGTCAGGCTCAATATGGCTCGAAGGTGCTGTCGAGGAAGCATCTGCGGATAGGGCGACGGGAGCTTCTGGGTCGGTGGTTTTCAGTTCGTGCGTGTCTCGATGGGACGTGGCGCCACCTGAAGAGGTTTCGACAGGCTCTGTGGCGCGGCTCGCAGGCTCTGGGTCGCTGCGTTCTGTAGGCGATGAGGGAGCCTGTAGCTCTGACATGGCGAGGTTGGCAGAATAGATCAAGTACAACAGTTCGATTTACAGGATTGAAGTCCCAGATTGTCGGTAACGCAATGTCACGATTAGAGTTCAGTTGGGCATTCCACTTGCACAAGGGAGGCGTCACTGGCTGCTGATCAGTCCGACAGTCAGGGCTCGGGACAGCGGCAGCCCCTTGATCGCTCCCAAGGTCTCCATAACAGAGTCGAGACTACGCCAGCCATAGAATGGACCTTCAGCGGGGGGCAGCAGCGCTAGGAGGGAATCATTAGCGGGGCGATGAAGACCCCTTCACACTATCAAGAACAGTTAGGCCTCATCAAGCATAGCCCTAATGTGGGAGTGGCGTGTTCTGTGGGCACTGAGCAGGGGTGTCCACTGCGAGAGCATTCTCCAAGGACCAGAGCATCTGCTCCCAAATCCCCGTGCCACTGTGACGGACCTCTTGCGCTCTTCGTGGCTGTCCATACCGCTCTTTTGGGTCTCACTTTGAATCAATGGTAGCGGCGGCATAACCACAACTTCACACGCACTTACATACAAATCCATACACGTACAGACACTTCACACTTGAATCATGGCCCTCCCCACAAAGCAAGAGGTCCAGGACCTTGTCAGCAGCCTCACCCAAGCCGCAGAGGCATACTCCGATACACCGGACCTGAATGGCTACGTTTCGCGGGTCCAAATATTGGCCAAGGCCAGGGAACTAACCCAAGCGCTTATTACACCCGACCAAAAGCCAAATTATCATGGCCTCAATGTGAGTTAGCAAGCTCCGTCATCATGCCGTTGCTCGACCCACGAGTAGCTTTGGCGTCCTGAGATGTGAGCGCTTGCTAACATGATGTCTTGCGACAGATGGCAGAGCTCATTGCTGTTAGGACATTTATGAAACTCAAAGTTCTTGATGCTATTCCGACCACGGGATCCATATCTCTGGAGGACCTCTCTAAGGCCACGGGGGTTCAAGACTCATTATTGGGTATGCACACGATTCCAACGGCCAGAATAAGACGGTTGCATGCAAATAATGCTAACAAAGGTGTTTAAGAACGGATGGGACGTGTTTTAGGTGAGTCAACCAGTCTTCGTCTTAATCGCGCCGTTCTCATCGTCGCATCATGCAGTTGCCTCCGGCTTTCTCGATCAGACCGAACCAGACGGCGGAGAGTACAAGCACACCAAATTCTCTCTTGCCTACATCCTGGACAAACCCGCTCCTGGACATTTGTTCTTAGCCATGTAAGCGTGTCTCCTTGTTCTGTGTGAACCCAGCCGCGTTGTCCACAGTCTCAGACTCGACTCTTACCTCCCGCCTAGGTACGATGAGTGGTTCAAGAATATGCACAACTTTGACGACTATCTCGTTTCCAGCGGCAACTTCTCCGAGCCAGACGACCCGCTGAGGAACCCTTATACGGCCTACCACAAGCAGGAGGGCACACCCGTGTGGAGCATCATGATGCAGAACCCAGAGAAACTGCAGACGTTCCAGACTGGCATGGCCGGTATCGACGTCGCGATTCCCGTGACTGGCCATTTTGATTTCAGCACTTTGAAGAACACCCCGGAAGACGATGAGAAGGGTGTTCTAGAGCTGGTAGATGTTGGCGGTGGCGAGGGCGTTGTCCTCAACAAAATTCTAGCTGCCCACCCGGAGCTCACTCCTAAGAAATGCATGCTGCAGGAGAGGCCCGAGATGATCCAGCTTGCCAAATCACAGGGGCCAGAGTTTCAGCTGCTCGACCATGATTTCATGACTGAGCAACCCGTCAAAGGTATGGTACCCGTAACATGACGACCTACCCCAGACTTGCACTGACATTATAATCCAGGAGCTAAGGCCTACTTCATGCGTATGATCCTCCATGACTACGCCGACCACGTCGGCATCCAGATCCTGACGCGCCTGGCCGAAGCCATGTCAGCCGATTCGCGCGTCCTCGTCTGCGAGATGGTCTTGGCCCCGCGTGTGGGCGAAGCCGACTTTGCGTCTGCCGTACTCGATCAAGCGGTCATGACCATGGGCGGCAAGGAACGCACCGAAGCGGGCTTCGAGAAGATGTTTGCGGCAGCGGGCCTTGAGCTCGTGCAGACGTGGCGGGCGGTGGGTGTGCCGGGGGGATGTGTGGAGGCGAGGCTGAAGAGGACGTCCTAGAAGCAGGGTTCTGGTTGTTGATGCGTCAGCGAGAGAAGGCATTGTAGACGAAGCCGCTGGTGTTAGTTAATTATGTATGCGGCGGATATTGTCGATCGGGGCCAGCAATGCATGTTTCAGTCTACGGTCTCTATGGATGTCTCACGCTGATTCTTTCCGTCCAATCTTAGGCCCTCCAGCAACTACTAGCCTCTGATAATTCAAGGTATTGAACTGAAGACAGGCAAACAGCTTTAGGGTATCAAATAAGCATGATGGGATTAGAATAAAAGTATGCCCGATGAGGTTGGACGTTAGACTAGTAAAATGTGAGGCAATGCAGTTGTGGGATGTAACATGCTGACCAAAAGCTCTCACACAATGGCAAAAAAAATCGAACCCTTCGCGTCACGCTCAGAAACGCATCTCCGGAGACCCAGCAGTTGGAACAGAAAATGACAAAAAAATATTTGATGAGACTGGGATTCGAACCCAGGAGGATTGCTCCACCAGGAAGTAGGTGTTAAGGTAACCTTAACCTGACGCCATAACCAACTCGGCCATCTCACCCAATAAGATTGAGTTTAGAGCTTGAATTTTCCATTTATGAACCTTACAGCTTCCACGCTCGCTTGGAAGTTTCTGAACTGACGCTATTGCTTCGATCCCTCCGGCTTCGGTATGTGTGAGCAATTTTCTAGGGCGTGAACAAGTCTTGGGAAATCGCATTCAACACGTAGCGGTAGATCTTAGCTCTTCAACAAGCCGGAAATCGCGCTTCATTGCATCACGACCGAAATGATGGGACGAGTTGCGAGCATGGTCAGATTCGCTCGCAATCATCTAGATCTCGGTGTGAGTCTCTCGTCTTGATCAAACGCACCAAAGCTTGCACTGACTCGGAGTTTGAATTTGTCTCCGCTTGATCATAAGAGAAAGTTTGCTGATTGCACCCGATAATCCATCTGAAACACGCATCCTTGAACCCTAGTTTAGAGAGCGAAAGTGGATAAAAGTCCCTCGGGGCATTATCCAGATATCTTGACAACTTGGTTGAACACCTCCACAAATTAATGCGTAGTGGTACTGGGAAGGAATTACTATCGAGGTTGACAGAGAGTCGGTTTCAATTTTTTTTCGATACCGATGCCAAATGCGGCGACAGGTTCATAGCGGTTTCCAGGGGAGAAAATGAGCGGAGAGCGACATCATGGGCAATACACTTAGTTACTGCGAGGACTTGCGCTGTGGAAGAGAACCAACGGACTTCCGATATAATGGTAGAAAATTTCGGGGTGATATGCGCCATTTACAGGCCAAACGTCTCTTAATACGCTGTCTAGGGTAGGTTTGATAGGGGCATGCATTCTCAAGCCAGAATCAGTGCAAACCATCTTTATATTAACGTACTTCACTTGCATCGTACTTCAATTACATGAGAAATAGCTTCATCGACACTGTATTTTTATTCTGTGGGGTGGCCACATATAAGGTTCCATGACAAATGTGTCATTCTCGCGTTAGACGCTTGACGGTGAAAACCCAAGTTGTAAGACTAGAATTCCATTACACACTAGGTGCTAAAGGCGTTTGACGACTTGGTAGTAGAAGGCAAAATATGCTGCTCCATCGCAGCTTTCTAGATTGACATGTTGTAGTTCGCTGAGGCGTGTCTAGGATACCCCGGGGGCTCCTTGCTCCCATGGGTTCAGGGGTTCTTGAAAGCGTCTTTGAAACACGAAAGCTAACATTGATGACGTCTTCCATTGTCGAACACCACCAGCCCTCTCAAGTCTCTCGTCAACGAGTACTTGCCCTTATAATTTTAAGATGCCCTTTAGCTCAACAAAGTATGAGAATATTACCCTAGGAAATTCGTTGCGAAGCACAGTTATATTATGTGTCTGTTGTCCGTCACAGTTTGGCACTGCCATCAGTCGCTGGTCCTCTGACATTGTCCTTCTTCTCATCTCAACAGACCCGCTGAATTTCACCTGAAGCTTATCTCGAAGGAAGAAAATGAGTCAATTTGACACAGCTCATCGGCGCTAGAAGGAGGGGAAATGCGGGAAATCCGGATCGCAACGCTTTTAGGCTCCAATGTTCCCTAGCTTGACCCAATGACGAGATCATGATTCACGTGATAGTGAGCATATGACGTGGCTATTGTTCGAATGAAGTCAGGATACTCAAGCTGATACGGGTCTTAGATTTGATCCTTTGCTAATGAATGGGCCGGTGAAAGATTGTCCGACTACGGACCGTTGAGACCGTTGAAGGATATCGGTGGGTCGGAAGATAATTAGCCTTTACCTCTTTTGAGGGTAGTTCTCCTCGTGACAGGTGCCAGGTCCCGAATGTAGTGGGGAGCACGGCAAGTCCAGGGAGACAGGTGAGCAAGGTATTTATTTAGTACAACTATGATTCAGCCAAAAGTTCGGCAATGGATGATGTTGATGGGATGAGTCAATGGTGACACTTGTCGGTTGGTGTGACGAATCTACGTGGTACGACCTCGAGTAGGTGAGAGCATTTTGTACTGCAGGCGATAGAGACGTAGTATTGAACTTTGGTAGCGAGCGATGTGAATAAAGAGGGCCTCGTATCATGACGCATGGCAGCTGAAACTGTGACGTGTCTTGTCGAGAGTTGACAGTGAACAACAACTCCAAAACAGCACACATTCACAGCAAATTTACAGGACCTTTACCGCACATGTTTACCACGTACAGCACGCATTTCTAGCACTGCCACCCGACGTGTCAGGGATTGCTTGGACTGATGTACTGGAAGCTTGCCGGCACGCTTCCCTCAGAACCCCTGTTGCCGCGGCTACACAAAGGCAGTACCGGATGTTTTAGCGGCCCCCGCTCCGTCCAGCGCGCTCTCAGGCACAGCCTACAGGGCCTACAGCACCTAGTTCAGCATTTTTTGTCCCCTGATTTCCTCTCTCCCCCTTTTCTCTCTCCTACAAACACGAGCCCCTCACCTGCTGACGAGAGATTTGTTGGCGCCTTTCTCACCGTCACCAGTTGCTTCATCTCCCGCTCTCTCTCGCTCGCTCGTCCATCAATAGCGAATTTACTCCAGAATCAATCTCTCTTTTGGCCACGCATCAGACTGCGATGCGGGGCCGGCTTTAGACCAAACGAAGCACGTGCTGGGATTCGGGAAATGGTGACTCTGGGCGACGACCAGCTCGATCGGGCGGCCGAGAGGCTCGCCGAGTATCGCAGGCAGGACAACCTCGCCGAAATCCTGGAGCAGTATGCGACCCTCATTGAGAGCTACAAGCGTCTCAAGAGCGACTACGAGGAAGAGCGCGAGGGACGAGAGCGCTATAAGCAGCTGGCTCGCGGGCACGAGCGAAACCCCTTCGCTCTCGTCATCGTCGACGGCGACGGCTATGTCTTTGACGAGTCCCTGATCCTAGAGGGCGAAGAGGGCGGTATCCGAGCGGCCAAACAGCTCAATGATACCATCAAGGCGAGCCTGCGTCGCAAGGGCATCGAAGGCTGCGAGGTCATGGTTCGCGTATACGCAAACCTGGTGGGTTTGTCCAAGCACCTTAACAAGAACGGCCTCTGCGGCGCCGAGAAGCGCTCGCTTGCCCCCTTTACCGCTGGCTTTAACCGGTTTCACGGCCTGACCGACTTTGTCGACGCCGGCGAGCTCAAGGAGAATGCCGACCACAAAATGAAGGCCATGTTGCGGCTGTATGCCGACAACGCCCAGTGCAAGCACATCTATTTCGCTGCCTGCCACGACGTGGGCTACGTTGCCGACCTTACTCCCTATAGGGGTAACACTGAACTATTCACCTTGATCCGGACCCCCAGCCTGCGATTCCACAACGAGTTCAACAAGCTCGGCATGAATAGTGAGGAGCTGCCCGGCGTCTTCCGAACCGTTAGCCTGATGCCATACACCGTCGCCGGTCAAGCTCATAGCCAAAAGAACACGCCTCTGGCAACAAGAAACCTCTCGGCAGATTTACATACAAGTTCTGCTATGCAATCTATCTCGACAAACAACAATAATAATAACAGCAACAGCATGCAGTGCACCTTCTATGCAGCTGGCAAATGCAAGTATGGAAACGGCTGCAAGTTCCTGCATCTCGATACCAAACAACACTCCAAGTCCGGCTATAATGGCCAGTCACCCTCTCATATGACTGACAGCTGGAGGTCGGGTAATAAGTCCAATGACCAAATTAACTACGAACCATACTCGCAAACCGCAATCAAAGACATATCGGTTCTCCCAAAGCACATCGACATTCCCACCGGCTTCGTCGCCATCAACATCAACGGGGACCGTCTAGACCCTTACGTCCCCCCGCCCTCGAGCAACACCCTTAAGCGCTTCAAGGCCATCTCGGGCCCTACCAAGCTTTGCAACAAAAAGCACCTCAGTGACTCGTGCTATGATGAAAACTGCGAGTACGACCACACGCCGATCCCGGGCTACCTGAAGCCCGTCCTCGAGCTCATGGCGCGCACTATGCCGTGCCCCCAGCGTGGAGCCTGCAGGAAGCTCAACTGCATCTACGGACACGTCTGCCAAAAGGCCGACTGCAGACGTCGCGGCGGAAAGGCCCCCTGCCGTTTCTCTTTCAACATGTGTACTGGTGATTTCGAATTGAACAGTCTTGTTCCCGCCGTCACCGCCGCCGGTACAAATGGCGAGGACACGCATAGCACTGGCAGCATCGGGTTCCCTGTCGAGGAGTCTGAGGATGGTGTGAGCATACTCGATGCTGTATTTTGAGTATCTCGGGGCTGTCCCAAAAGATTGAAAAAAAAAGACTGCCCTTTGCGATGCCGTTGAGACTACAAACGCTGTAGTAGCAGTTAAGCTATTGGTCTATTTCAGTTACTGAGTAAAGACTTGAAACTACGTCGCAGCACAGAAATATATTTCAACAACTTTCATCCCTTCGCGTCGTATCAGTAGCTCTTTGTGATGTCCGTAGCCGGTTGTGTTGTGTTCCCCATACCTTTGTTGAACAAGAATTGCTACCCAGGACAAACGTCTTTCCTTCGTGCGGAATGTCTTGGATTGCTTGCAATCAAGGCAGCCCATGACTTAAATCCGCAAAAATTCCTATCCGAGTGGACACATCGCCCGCTGTCCGCCTGCCGCACAAGAGTTCCTAACTTGATATCCCTCCCCCCAGCGATCAATCGCTCTAGGGCACCTCGGCCACCCACCGCCGAGCGCGGCGAGCAATCCACTGACCCATCAGTGTTTGACAGGGATTGGCAGCGCAAGACAGGGCTCTTTGAGCGGGGCTTGTGCTGGGGGCATTGACCGGGCCACACATTGCTTCATCTACCTCAATCCACGCCCCTAAGCAGCTGCTCCGTCTCCGACTTTGCAACTTCCTAGGTCCCAGCTCTCTGGGCTCACCTCGTTCACACCACAGGTTTCAGTTTTGGTGGCATGGCACACATTTCGCTGCTCCCTCGTACTCGAGACAACAATCCCGAGCTTGGCCTCGCTTCGACCCGCAAGAGCCCAAGTGACAGTCTCTGAGAGAGCCTTGGCCATGTATGCAGCGCACAGCCGGCCGGTATACCCCGTTGCGCCGAGGAGAACAATATCTGTCTGGCATGCCATGATACTGACATATATATATACAACTGAAATAATAGGCAATTGTTGCCGCAGGGAACTGGATTTCGATGCTAGATGAGTCGATATATGAAGCTGGGAGTTCGGTCGAATGACGGACGAGTTGGTATCGGAATGTGCCCACTTCTCGGGATAACGCACGGCTTGTCCGGCGTCGATGTCAAGCCGTCAGCCGGGCCCAGTGCAAATTGGGTCCGACGACATGCAGACCATTCATGAAGTTTGATGAGGAAGCTGTACATTACATGTTATAGTAGGCACCGCCGTACACGGATGCACACCACTTGTCATAGTTAAACAAACTAACGTCTATCCCTGCGTGGGCTCGGCTCCTAGGGCGGGCTAACAGGTGATATATTCATCAAGATTTAAGCTTCCTGGCTCGAACGAGCTGGAAATGCTTGAACTTAGACAACTGCGAAAGCATTAGGTTTGAACAATACTTAAAATGTGAAGAAAACTGTGTTTTGACTTCGTGATAGTAGCAACTCGCCTTTGATGCAGCGGACAGCCTCTTATACTAGCCCATCCCTGCGTGCGGAAAAACTGATAGGTACCTTGACCTTAAGTACTTCAAAATATGTATACACCTCAATACCTTCTATAATTTCCCCTGAGTTATATTCTGTGGCTACTTCCAGACACCCTGAACCTTCGTTACTAGAAAATTAGGTTTGTATCGTCGCCCTTATAAGCGGTTTTCAAAGAGTCTCTTTCTATAACATAGTAGAGTTCTTGACGACAGCTCTGCCACCGAGCTTATATCACCTTTAATATTTATAAAGGGGTCTTGTCTGAGATTTACAGCCTCATACCTCTGCAGGAAATCGTCTATCAACCTTGCGGCGATTGAGGCGCGCAAATTTATACATAATCGCCACGCGGGTCTATACCTCAGATTAAAGCAAGAAAGTTAGAGGTGCAATTGCGTCGAAGTATAAAAGGAAACAGCCTGGCGGGACAACTTGCTGAGAGCGAGAAGTGGGAGCACTTGTATTTATTGTTGTACGCCATGTAGCTGCCACTGGGGCGGCTAGGACAACATATGAATAAATCCAATCCAATTCAATCCAGCCCCTTACGATTCTAGGAGTTATATGTTCCTAGGAAGTATTATAACAGGTGGCTATTAGAAACATTTAAATGACCTAATTTTATCATTCCAAGGAGTTAAAGTTATACCGCATATCGTTCTACCCAAACTAGGCTGGTTGCGAGTAGTTGAGCAAACCCAATAAGGGCACCCCGAGCAATTACTCCAGCTATAACTAGTTAACAACATTATGATCATTTAAATTAATTATAAAACTTGCGTCGAAAAGACACGTTTCAATGCCCTGAAGACCACCGACTTTAAGGGAAGAGACCTTGCCTGCTCGATTCCCAAGGCGGTCTTAATAAAGAATATTAGCAAGTGTCACCTTTAAAGTCAATATAAATGTTTATACTTACGGCAACCGTCGTGAAGATTGAGCTGGTGATACTCAGATGCACCACCATAATTTATGTCATCAAAGACCCAAACCTCAATAGCTGAACTAAATGAGGCAAGGGAGAGGGCAGTAGTAACGGCGACGGCAGTAAAGCGCATTGTTTTTTTAGGATGGTTGTTGGATATCGGTAGTGTTATTCTGGTGAGAAGGTATGTGTTGTGAGAGTTCTGAGAACAAAATAGGAGAATAGGCTTTATATAGACGTTTTTCTAGCTACAATACCTTAGTAAAGATGAGGTTTAATAAGTTCACGAGTACTCACGAACTTGTTAGGCTTGGAAATACCAGTTTGGGGAAATGCATCGTTACGATTGTAGCGAAGTATTCGTTCTCAAAAGGAAAAGCCGAAATGACAAAGCTGATGCAAGTAAGCGGATGTAAGAAAGCGGATGTGAGAAGATGGGATTATTGCGATTATCACTGCCTGTAGCTCGACCCCCTGGTATTCAACTATCTGCCCATCCAAAGACTACCGACTATGGTGCTTTGCAATCGCAGCCTTTCCGACCTTGAACAAGTACAGCCTCCACTGTAGATTATGGCTAAATGGCGTCTCAGCCAGCTAACAGAAGAATCTCTTGCAGAGCTTGGCGAGAAAGACTGGGATTTAGTCTTCATCTTCCTACTCTTGAAAAAGCATAGTCAAAGAGTAGAAACTGAACTGTCTCAGTCACCGCTGACAGGTGGCCGTTGAAAATCCCTGGCTCCTCCCACAAGCCCCGCCCTTTCGCACGCACTTTCCTGCTCAACATGGCACAGAAACTTAAGACAGGTGATTTGAATGGAACGCTGGCAACCGTATAGCAAATCAAAGCCAAGTAGAGTCGCCGAATTGCGTTTTTGAGAGCTAGTGTAACGTCTTCATATCATCAAGAGCTAAAGCTTGCGGCCTGCGTAAAATGGCCATCTTTACAATATACTATGCGCATTACGACCACCAGTTGCGCTACAATGTCTAATTCGGGACCTTGCATTGAGGATTTCTGCAAGGCGATGACAAAGCGTATCCTAACATGCCAACCTTGCCGCGATACCGCTTGCCGAATTTGAAGGAGATTAATTGGGTCACACATGTGGTTGCATGAAAGAGCGGTGTGCCAACAATGACAACCTCTTGTTGGTGTGTCAACCGTTGCCGCACTGAGTACCTTGGGAGAAAGGGCACCCTCGAACACATGAGGCACTTGTGCTAGCCATTTCGTGTGCATGTCGATGTGGGAGGCCTTCCACTACCTCTTGTTTCTTTCCGAGCCACGGTCTTGCATTAGCATTCGTATCCTCGAACGTTACATTGCCTAGATGCTTCCATTGTTGTTGCCAATGAAAGCCCAGTTGCTATGCGGGAGGCCATCCGCTGAATTTCCTCCTCGATTTTCATTATCAAGATTGGGAAAGAGGCTACGGGAGTAGGCCTGTGTATCTCGAATTATAGACAGATACTTTCATAACGCAGGTAGTTCACACGGGGCTCGTTTTCATGACGCGACCTGAAACTACTTTCGAGCCAGACCTATCACTCGGCGCCTTCCGAACCCGTCTGCGCCGCCCACGTGGGCCCCCGAGACGCTGCAACAATGTTGCCAGATATCCCCCATCTTTCTTAGCCTCTGCCATGTTAATTCTGTGTTCGTCTTCGAGCGTGTAGGCGCGGAATGCGTCGAAATCAAGCCACACCTTGACCTCCTTATGCGTCCGTCGCGCATCAATCAGGTCTACAATGTTGACAAGCGTGTTCTTCAACTCCTTCTTGCACTTCTCGATAGAGTCGCTTGGGGGTATGCGGACCTCGCGGCACAGGCTTTGATAGCCCTCGAGTTTCTCCTCTTCGGTAAGCTCTTCGTCGATTCTGTCTGGCTGCGATTGAGAAAAATAGTGCAGCTTGATTTCCTGGCTCATGGCAATGGTGCGCTCCCGAGTGTATTGCTGAGAGCCGGGGACCCATTGCTGTGATGACGCGAGGCGGGCGAATTCATGGTCGAAAGACGCGTCATTGTCGGGCTCGAAGTTCTCAAACTTGGCAAAGTGGGATTGAGAAGATGGTGGCGGGATATCAATATCCTCCTCTTGTTTGATTGCAGCATGCTCTTGTTTGATTGACATATTATGGACGACAATTAGGGACGACAAGTTGATTGAAAGATTGCATGTCATGACAGAGGTCGCCGCGTCGCGTTGGGGGTCCGCGTTTGGACCAACAAGCCTGCTTGCTCGCTATGCTGTCTTACTACAAATCTCCCAATTCCATATCCCGCATACATCAATACCTCCAATAACACACCTGCTTGAGTGGCACCGGCTGTATTAATAGCAGCGCATGCCCTCAGCACTCTACAATCAGGTCTCTTGCATCACACTTCATCACCAAAATGGCCGACACTCGAATCTCTACATGGACTAAATTCCATTCTCCCGCCTCAAAGCCCCTCGACCTGTCCATTTTCAAGCCACTCCAGGCAGTCGAGACTCAATTTGATGATCCCGCATTCTATGGTCCGGTTTTAGAATCCCCAGGAGAATATATGCTCATTATAGACTGGGAATCGGCCAAGGCATACGAGGAATTTAAAGCGTCGCCTCACTATCAACAACTAGTCACCAACTTCAAGGCCCAGTCTGCCGCCGAGCCGAAAACGCAACTAGTCAATTTTGGCAAACTTGCCTTTTCGTGGCATTTCGGTCTCGGCACCGAAATTCGGACCGTCTACTTTCCAACATCGATGTCGGTTCAGCAACGCGAGGCGGTGGGTAATCTAAATGGTCTCGTCCTTTCCATGACACCTGGCATCGGCGCGAGTTCGTCAGATCGTCCTTACAACGGGGTCCCAGTCGCCGGGTGGGTGGAAGGCACGCAGAAGTGGAATGGTGATGATGTGTGGGCGTGTGTGTGGTGTCACTATTGGACCGACAAAGAAGCAGAGCAGCGCTTCAAGAATGATGAGCGAAGACCGCCTCGAGGGGCGGATCCGGCTCGACGGCTTGCGGTAGAGGCCTTTGATCTAGACTTGAAAGAAATGGGAGCGGTGGGGTGGACAGACTACCATGTGGAATTGAAGGAACTTGACTTTGAAGGGGTATCTGAAGTATGATGTTGAAGGCAGGCCAGAGACTACGCAGATACAATCATAGTACTTATCGATACAAGTAAAATATATTCCCAGATCTAGCCACGCGACAATTTCGGTGACTGAATCCATGAAACATTTGTCCGCGTTTGCAAGGTACAAGGACATTTTCCACAGTGTCTGACAGAGAGCTCGACGTGGCGTCCTATTTGGTAACAGACGAACCATCCGCAAAGGTGAACCCAGTGTACGTTTGCCCCAGATAATATGCCAGCGCGTACATGGCGAAGGATTCGGGATTCTGCGTCCCGACTCGAATTCCGAACTTGAGGATATCGGATAGTTTATCTGCAAATGGCAAGTTAGCGCTCATTCTAGGCCGCACGTTTTCTTCGTCATCTTACAGCTATGGTCCGGCGTGGTGGCGAGCCCCAATGCCAGATGAAACATTTCGTGGAAAAGGGTCAGAGAATGGGCTTGAAGATCGTGGATAGATGTTCCCGCTGCTGTTACGGCGGGGATATCTGCTAGAGTGACGCCCTGGTTGGCTTTAAAGTTCTTGATGCAGAGCGTGACTGTGCTGGGCTTGGTGCCATCTTGAGTGGCTCCCATGTTGTCTGGGTTCGAGCAGTAATCGCCCGGAGGAGAGAACACGTAGCCAATTTTTGCGTTCCAAAATGGACTGAGTTCCCGTTCTATATGGAAGCATGAATGTCAGGGTTATAGAAATGACCTGTGGGAAAGCCATACATACTTTGCTTGTCCGTCGGCCCATATATGTCTTCTATTTTATCGTTGGCAGGGAAAGGTTTGCCCGTGGCTACGTCTAGCGCCACGGCGTCCCAAGCTTGTTCTAAAATGCCCCCGTCAATGGAGAGCGTCTTCAGTGGGGATCATGGAGGGCAAGACACTTACCGATGACCCAGTCACTGTCGCAGAAGAGCCATGGTTTACCGCCAGGGGGTGCTTTTGTGTTGTCAAGAACTTCTTGAACTCGCGTCACACGACCTAGGCAAATATTAAGCACCTGGGAGAGATATTCAGGACAGTATCTGCGGCAAACGTACGAGTGACCTCCTTCTTGCTTCCCGCCGGCTTGATGCTAAAGAAGCCGTTCAAGTAGCTCAGGCTGTCTGCGTCAGTGGCTGCTACGCCGACAGCAGCGGCATTGATCAATGTCTGTGAGTCCGCAAACCACTTGTCGAGGCTGTCTTTATGGTCATCGCAGCCGCCTTCGGTCGTTCCGGGTTGGATATTGAAGACATCATTAATGGCACCTAGCGCGACTTGGCCAAGGAACCCAAGAACGACAAGAAGACGAGCTAAAGATAGTGAGGAGGATATTGAAGACATGTTGGTGTACTGGACGGTGACCATTCGCGAGGTCTAGAATGATACAACGATAGCGAGTGTGGAAAAGAGAGGGATAAAGAAGTGCAAATATGGCCGAAAGAATGTCATGTCTTGATATGTCTATATAATTAGTGTCAATTTCTATGTTGTTTGCGGCCCATGGCCTCGTTATCGATACTGTGTCGGTTGCTCGCTGTTCCGGAGTTGACTACATTTGGAGACCAGGGTCTGCTACCAGGCTGAGGCTGTGCCTCGAATCCCTCGTATCCATTCCAAGATCCTTCTGCTTACCCGCTGCACATAACGCTCGGCACATTTCCTCCGGATCAAGATTCAGCGGATGCGCTCACGGAATCCTGAACGAATTAGCGAGTGCAGCCCTGAACTTTACTTTCCGCGGCCAATCGACAGGCTGTATTAGGCGCGGGGTGGCTTCAGCCCTGTGCTGTGTGCTGTTGGACCTAATGCATGGGAGTGTTTCAGAAGGGGAATGGGCCATTGTTTAGGAGCCATGTTCGATAATATAGCGAATATCCCGTTGGAGGATTACTACCGAACCAGGAACGGAGGATGGAGACAACCCAAAGAGGGCTTTTTGATGCGATTCTCTGCTCTTTTCAGAAGCTGGGGGCCTGGTTGAGGTTGCATAGAAGATCCTTTTGCTCTGATTATTCAGTCACAATGCGATGCTATATCGGGCTTCACAATATGCACACTGCGGGATCCCGTTTGCCGCCACTGTTTCATGGGGATAAGCCGGCAGATGTCAGCCCCCAACGATCATCGCTCGAATATCTTGCGTCTTATTTGTCGCCGAGTTGCCCTTGTATCTGATTAGTGATAAAATAGATCAGTGTCACACTGCGTCCATGCTAGGATTTGAAGCCTTTCCGTCTCCGCATGATCACCACAGCCAAACGAAACGCTGAGGCTCTGAAGGATGCACGTACTGGTGGGTGAGAATCGGCGCTTCGGCAGATTGTACCTTTCCACCCCTTGCTCAACCTTCATACTTGGCATTTTCGGAGACTTTGGAAAATGCATGGCCAGCCCCGTAGGATTTTCAGCTGGCCTTCCTTGCATGTTTCAGAGCCGCTTGGTCTGTGGGATGGACACGAAATTATTATTACACACATGCTGGCCTTCAATTGTGGTCTAAATGCACTTATCGGGGCGGTGCCTAAGGATTCGTCGGCGCTGGCGGCTCGGATGTGAGAATTGCCGGAGCCTCACTCGTCATCTACGTACCGCCTTGAGTTATGTTTCTGCGTTTGTTTATTTTTACCATCATGGCTTGCCGGGGATGAATATAGGCACATATACTTCCGGATTCATCCTGCAAAAGCTAGCAGCTCAAGCCGAGTGAGCCTCCTCGATTATATCCTACACTCGCTTCATTGTATCTTTCATCTGTATTTCAGCACGATCACGACACTCCATTGTTTCCTTCTTTCACAGGCTCTGTCGAGATGCGATTCTTCGGAGCTACCCCATTGCTGCTGCTGCTCGGTACGCAGTTGACAGATGCATTCCGCCCGCAACGGCCTCTTGCGTGTGATGTTGGGTCTTGCCTCCATGGACAGTCGTGTAAGACGCTTGAGCAGCGTGAAACATGCTGTCGGCGCACCCAGGGTCATGCTGAACATATCTGCGCCCGCGGTACGTTTCCATCCTTTATAGTAAAGCGATAAGTGAATATAATACTAACATCACGATTGAAGGAGAGGAGTGCTGTGGCCACGGCTGCTGTGCGAAAGGCTGGCAGTGTGGCTCAAATGAAATGTGCCATCCTCCAGATGCTGGTTCATCCAAAGACACGAATAGCTTGACAACTATCTTTACTGTTGTCAGACGTGCGCCAGTATTTCCGAGAATTGATGTGGCAGAAGTGACCACACCCGGATCCCAAGGTCCCGTCTCTAGTACTCCATCCTCTGAAGTCATTTCAACTAGTGATCATACGCCGACAAGCCTCATTGACGACTCAACCACCTTATCCCAATCTACTGAGACTATGGAGTCAGTTTCGACAACTGAAGTTGTGAACACTCCTACTTCCACCACGGAGCAACCGACAACGAGTGCTATCTCTGAGACAGAGACGTCCACCTCAAGCTTGACTCTCGGTCCGGGAACTCCCAGTGCATCTGAAACCTCGACGAACTCCGACACTCAAGATTCGACCACCACTTCTGAGATGGACTCGCAGACAACTACCACTGCAGATCAAACCTCTACTACAGCCGGGGAACCAACTGCGACTGTGATTACAAAACCAGACGGCCAGGTCACGACGATCCCTCCCTCAACAGATGGCGAAGCTACGACAACAGCCACTTCAACAGACGAGGGCGGTGTTCTTGTTCCAATCACAACCTCCATCAGCGACCCCCAACCTACCGATGATGGATTTGAGATCCCCTGCAACATGTGGTTTTTTGGAGGATGTTTCGGTATTATCTTTGGTTGGCACATCATTATTCCTCCTGGAATTTATCCACCGTACGTAGCAGCAATATGTTCATCAATTTTGATGAGAAAAACGACTAACATGGGCTAGGGGACCACCTCCGGGTTTCAAAATCGACCCAGAGTTTCCTATCAAGGTCGACATTACAGGAAATCTACCGAAATGGCCAGAATTCACGTATGAGCCCAAATAACACAAACTAACTTAATGACTTCGAAATCTGACATTTCATGCAGCGTTGGACCCGATCATGTCCCGACATTTTCCTCCGAGCCCACAGAATGTGAGACCGAATCTGCAGAGATGTGCATCACAAGCACTTCCTACGGTGTCTCCATCGGCGACTCAGTGACTTCAACAACGGCCACCCAAGTCATCTCAACTTGTGGAACGGTCTTTGGCTGCAATGTCGAAGACTCCGACACCACTGCGACAGTCACAAGCGTCACCACAGGCGCTCCCTCAGCTACCATGATCATCATTGAGTGGGAGCAGTGGACGGATACGGAAGAGAGCGAAGAAGTGCTCGAAGAAGCATCAGAGGAAGCGCGGTCAAGGATCGAAGCCGATCAAGGTGATACGACTCCTTCAGCCACTCCTTCGAACGGCCCAACGAGTCTCACCAGCTCGTTCTCAACTGAAATTATCTCGTCAACTACAGCAAGCACTACACTGATTACAGAGATCACTTCGGTCACGACGGAAATTACCACCACAGCCATAGTTGAGCCTCCAACTACCACAACAGAGGAGCAGCCCATTACGACCACGGCTGGGCCAGTCCCCAATGCATCTTTAGCGAGAGGACCAATCGAGTGTCACAATGAGGCAGACTTCCCCGGCCACGCAGATATCAACGGCGGCTCTCAGGACGAGTTTTCCACAGACTTTAGCGGCTTGACGGGTGCTGATGGCTCCGATTTTCTTTCCCAAGGCTCACAGCCCATCGAGCTGAACATCGAGGACGGCCACGGTATCAAGTACCAGTACTCAGCTGCTTGGGTGAATGGATGTATCACCACAGTGCCTTCACAGAACTTCCGCTTCCCTCTGGGCCAAAGTGGCATAATAACGGCTTACTTGATGGTGAGGGAGGACTATACGAAATGTAAGTGGAACCTCAATTTTTGATAAGGCGACGACTAATGCTTTATTCAGGTGATAACGGCGGCGTGGGAGGGAAACAACAAGTTGGTTGTATATTGTACACATTTACAGGCGGAAAGTAGCGTTGGACTATGCAACCAGTATTGAGTACTCGCTTTTTCTTTTTGAGACTTTGCTCCACTCCGTTATGTGACGACAATGTGGTTTTGAGGCAACCTAGTTCAAAAGCCTCGTGGAATAAGAGATCATATGAACAACCAGCCCGCCCGGGACATTATTTGGAATCACTTGAGTTCCACAAGCCGATACACATGTAGCAACGGTGCTTCTCAAGTGTGTCTGTCCCAGTGGCTGATACGGCGATGTGTGAAGCGATGAGTTGCGCAACAAGAAGCAGTATGCAACACTGCATGGTGATGGCCGTAGTCATGAAACAGCACAGCCTCTTAACCTTCTAATACTAGCATGTTAGCCACATGCTTGATCTGGGTTGTCTTCTCATACTAATTCACGCGATCTGACTAATTTTAGCACTTCTCGGGTACGGTTACCCCGAATTATGGTAAGTTTGGTTCATCCTTGAACGAATGCAGGAGAGTGCGGGATGACTGAGTGATGCTAGGTGTCTCCACGGAGCGGAGCACATCTTTACGATGTAGTTGTGTTTCAAGGCAAGGCCATTTTCCAAGATTGGTATCTCGTTACTAGCACCTAGGATGGAAATAACGCGGGATATCTGGTCAGCCGATGCTGATTCATTGAGGAGTGGAAGAAGATTGACAATAGAGCAGATTTGGGAGAAGTACTGCAAGCCGTTCATTGGATCCGAACCCTGTTGCAATCATGGACGTCTGTAGTTTGACATGCATGGCCATTGTCATCGGTCTAGACCAGGCCCAAAACCTCACTCATATCGCGAATGTATACCGAGATAGTTTAGCGGCCAACTAAAATCGGTTCAAAGGAGCACTATTAGTGACCATTGGATGAGGCGATGTTCTTGTGAATTCCCTGCGGCTTGGTCCCTTCTTACACCGCCTAGCAACATCGACTTTGACGTGTGGCTAATCCTGGCATCTCAGCTAGACCTTTTCCGGAATCGAGGGGAGCCCAAAAGCTTTGGTACCATGTGGGTGGAGAAACAACCGCACACGAGATCTGTGGGTCGACTCTATCCCTATCAACCAATCAAAGTGCAACCTCGCATATCGAACCTGAAATGGTTAAGAGGCTACGGAAGCATTCATTTCACCCCAAATGCAGGGACGCTGACGGAGAGTAGAAAAATTAGCTATATAAGATATGACAAGTGTTCCTTATGAATATGCGTTTCCTTGACCCTCGTCTCACTTTTTTCCTCATTAACTTCTCCTTTCTTGAGCCCTACGCCCCAGACCAATTTTGCTCCCGCTTTTCTCCGTCGTTCTACACGTCACCATGAGTGGAAGTTGTCTTTGCGGTAGCATTAAGTTTACTGTCTCCGGTGAGCCTGTAGCACAGGTACTGGTTTGGTAATCCCAGAAATCACCGAGAAGCAATTCACTGAACGGTTTATAGGCACTCTGTCATTGTCTTGATTGCCGACGCATCTCCGGCTCTATCTGCAGCCTGAATTGGGTCGTTCCGGCTCAGCAACTCACTGTAAATGGAACTCCTAAAGAGTATACGAACACAGCCAATACCGGAAATCCAGTCACCAGCCACTTCTGTGGTAACTGCGGTACAACGCTGTGGCGGGATGGGCCTGCCACTCAAGGCTTGGTCTATCTTAAAGCCGGCACCATTGATAACGCGGAAACCATCAATGTCAGAAAGCCCGTGGCCGAGATTTTTACTAAAAGAAGAATTCAATGGGTTCAGCCGATCGAGGGGGCTACGCAGAAGCGGGATCTGGAATAGAAAATGCATCTAGACTTGCTCATTCGGTGATGGGTAAATAACAGGAGAAGCCAATGAATAACTACGCCAATGCCGCCATTTTTTCCTCCGCCGTACTACTGTGACTTTTCTAGTGACCATTTCGGCTTTGTGGGGCAAACCAATCACTCCGTCCAAGCGTTTTCAACGGACGTTGCGCCTCCAGCTTCAATTCTTCGTTGGCGACGTTTGATGGCAGAAGGCACTCAAAGGCTATTACAGACAGAATGTTCGAAAAGCAATCCCTGGTTGAGCTCTATCTGCGTCCGAATAGTTCCTGCCCCCCTTCAGTGCAACGGTTATTCGTTTCCAGAACTTATGGAGGCTGGCTGCTCCCTCGCCTATGACCTAATGGTGAGCTATGACTGCTGCATCGTGAACACCATCTAGAGCTAGACCCTGAGTGTCAAAATAACGCCAAACAATTTCTGAAGGTGTTTTCTAACGGTGAGATATTACCAAGTTCTCCAATCCAGCATCCCTTGCAGCCCATAAAAATCTTATCACCCGCTAACCTCATCCCATTTTCCCATACAACCAGGCCCATTCCATAGTCAACATCTTGGGGTGTCAAACATGCCCCTTCAACCCCATGAGCTATTGTCGTTAATTTTTGCTTGCATAGTTGACGTTGCCTTTGACTTTAGAGCCATGAGAACAGTCCATTTTGGTTCATTAGTCACGCATGCGTCTGTCTTCCGTGCCTTTTCCAAGTGACACTCAATTGCTTGCTAGGCTCGGCCTGCACTTAAGCCTTGGGAACATGCGTAAAGATATCATAAGTGTAGAGCATCATACGTAAATGCGGGTAAGCGCATTTCATTTCGCGGAAGGGTGTAAGGAGGTCATCTGTCCATATAGTATCTACTTCTTCGAGAATATTCACAGCTGCTGAAACAAGGCTTGGGCAGGAACTGGAGTAAATGACGACGAGTCTAGCCGAGATCCCAGGTACTCACCACCTGAGTAGAATACCAGAAGTTTTGGGAGGAGAGAAACACGATTCGGGCTCTCACCAAACATCACCTGGGGGTCGGTGACCGAGATACTTGCATTGTCGCTCTATGGATTTGAGGCGGCTTCAACATGCGTATACCTATCGAGGTACAATCTCTCGGTTCGTGCCGTAAACTCGTCCTGCGTTGCGCTATGCCTCATAAGCTCGCCGAAGCCGAAAAGCCCGAGAACATTGATGAGAAGATGGGTTGTGAGTGAGGAACATATGCGTGCATGGATGTAGGAGAGATACCCTGAGTTTTGCATTCCATATCCGTACGACTTTGGTTTCTCTGATCACCGTCATGTACGTACAGTTCACATTTCTTTCCCCACGGTTCCATGTACTGACAACGGAGTCTGCAGTTCACACACGAGATACACCGCGGCAGTCAACGCCCTCGGTATGTGCGCGTTGCGCGCTGCGCGTTTTTTGAGGCGCAATAAAACTTAAAAATATACTAATAATAGAAAATTTGTGTCATTGCGGATAACACTAATATTCAAATAGCCATGGGCATCGGGTTGCGTGGGGAACTGGAGATTGATAATTTCTAATGAACTTAGTTGAATGGCTGAAAAGTTGCCGTTCCAATGCATGTTAATGAGTCAGTCCTGCTGTATGAAGGTACTTCGTATTGAGGCTTTGGGAGAACCAGTTCCTTGTTCTTTCTCCATGTTCCATTTCTCATACCTTCTGTCTTGTTAATACCATCCGGGCTGAGCAAATGCTTTTCTAGGATAATTTCGGCATTTCCTGGTTCTCGGACTTCGGTTTTGAGTTTTCTTGGTTTGTGGGAATGTTCTAATTCTACCAAAAAGAAACGTTGCTGACAAAGAAGCAAATTGATGTCTCCTCTAAACAAGCTACGCACTGGCTTCCGAACGCCCTATGGAGCACTCGTCGCAATTGGGGCCTGAAATGGTTTAGTGCGACAAGGATCCATCTTGTTGCAGGCAAGTGTCAACTGTGGTTCCTTCAATCTCGCCTTGCTTGAGCCGTCCAGGCGTTTTGGAGAGCAAAAGGGCGGCCTATTCGTCGTTAAGGGACCTTTCTTTGCGATCCTAATGGCGACCAGGACCCATTCGACCTTGACACAGCTATAATGCTGCTGGTAGGAAGGGTAGGATGTTCGATTTTCACGCGAAACGGCATAATGCAAACTTCAAGAGTCCTAGTGGCCTGTGAGAGAGAGAACGGCAAAATAGGGTCGAATTTGAGTCCGACGATCTTTTGTTCTTATGTCAACCCCACGTCTCTGTCTGGCAAACATGGTTCAACACCGACGTACGATCATTGCTCAGCGTTCCTCGGAGAGAGCATAAGCCCTGATATCGTCTTAGGTAAAACGAATAATAACCATTAAGCATCATGTTAGACGGCATGCCTAGTAGCTAGATCAAATAAGGGATAGTTCCTTTTGATGTCATATTCGGTTACTGATATTAGGGATCAAGAAAACCTTAACGGTACACCTTCCGTAGGCAACCTCGTCTAGCGCCCGATGTCATGCCGGCCGGGGTACATCCCGTGTTAATGCAGTTGAGAGCCTTTCGTTTACTCCTAAGATGGCCTTGTCACAACTATTCACCCATACGACCAGCCCCTTAGGTATTGTCCTCACGGTCTCGGGTTCCATCATAGTGCTGTATCTAATCGAGTACTACATCCTCGGCGTCCCATATCCTCCTAGAATCCCCCTTGTTCGCGAGCCAGCTGGAACAAGACGCTTCAGCATTCGTATGAGATTGGCCTTTTACACCGACTGCCAGAACCTCTTCCGCGACGCGTATGATAATGTGCGTTCATTTAATGCAATATGCATCTTGAACGGAAAAGGCTAACGAGAAGCTAGTATTTGAAGAAGGGCAAGCTCGTCGTCATACCTGGCATTGGTTTTCGCCATGAAGTTCTCGTGCCTCCTAAAACCATGAGCTAGGTGATGGCCCAGCCAGAGAAGGAACTTGATCCGGCGCGGCATTCGTTGAAATCGACCAAGTAAAATGGGCACTAGGGCACGACCGTTACGTCTCAGATGCCTGGCACGGCATCCTCGTTAAGACAGATCTAAACCGCGTGCTGGAGAACATCTGTGCGGCACTAAACTACGAGCTCCGGGTCGCCTTCGATAGTTTTTTTTGGAACGGATACGGAGAACTGGAGGGAGATCGACCTCCTCGAGACTGTGAGAATGGTTGTTGCTCAGGCAGCAAGCCGTTTTACGCTTGACCTCCCGCTCTGTAGGATCTCCTTGCCCCTCGGACATGATGCAGGCTAGAAGCTGATACAAGACAGGCCGAAATGAAGAATATCTTCGACTGTCCTTGGAAATTATTGACCGTCTGATTATAAATGCTGGTGCTACTGGCGGCGCTCCGAGACTCCTCCAACCTCTCGTTGGCACGGCCGTCAACTGGACCCTGCATAGCAAAGTCCACAGGCTGAAGACACCCTTTGCGCCAATCTGGAAAGAGCCTCTAGCCTCATTGAAGTGCGCCCGAAACGACCTCAGCCACATCGAGCCGCAGGATCACGTTCAGATGATGATCTGCTATGCCAAGGAGAACCGTCCCGAAGAATTTAACGACCTTGACTCTATGACGCGGCGCCTCATTGCCGCCAACTTTGGCTCTATGCACCAGACAAGCATCCAGGTAACTAACATGGAACATCATTGGCTCCGACGCCGAATTCAACACAATCGCCATTCTTCGAGATGAGACTCGCCGGGTCCTCAAAAACGGCAGCGACAACCAGTGGACCAAAGCCAAGGTTGCCCAGATGGTCAAATCGGACAGTGCCGCTCGTGAAACCCTCATACTTCATTAGTTTGGTGGTCGCGCCGTCCTCCGCAAGACTATGGTTCAGGGTTATAAGATGCCTAGCGGATACAGCTTTCCGAAAGGCACTATAATCTCATTCCTCGGCCAAGGGGCTCAGACGGACCCCGATTCTATTGAGGATCCCCTGAAATTCGATCCCTTCCGCTTCTCGCGTCTCAGAGAAGAGGCGGCGAGCAAAGATGAACGAGCACCGCTAGTTTCCTTCGTGGCCACGGGGCTGGAGTATTTGCCCTTTGGGCATGGGAAGCACGCATGCCTGGGTCGCTTTCTGATCAACTTTGAGTTGAAGATGATCATTGCGTATGTTTTGGGTCACTACGACATCGAATTCCCTTCGGACTACAACAGCCAACGGCCGGCGAATTACTGGATTGCCGAGGCCGTGTTCCCACCCAAGGGAGCTAGGACTATGATCAAGAGAAGGCCGGCTGAGGCTTGAAACTGGAGGGAAACAAGAATTGGATTTCACCTAGAAAGGTCTCCAGAAAGAGTCAGGGTGGTCAACTTTCAACGCCACTATCGGCATCAACATTCGCAACACTTTCCTCCATTACGTGTACCCGGATTCGCATCGGATTTGTTTCTTTTCCCTTTAGCCGTGCCACTAGGGCAAAGGATTCACGAGAGAGTGACCTGCCAAAACACAACCTAGACCTGGAAAACTTTAGCGTAGGAAACTGTGTCTTGCCCCTATTAGAATATTCACCGGGACCCAAGTCTCCTCACCATAACTAACATGCGAGTGCGTGGAGAAGAATCCCAGGTTAATGTGACTGCTGTTACAGAGAGAAGCGGGCTTACCTTTCCAGGAAGTCATGAGTAGGCCGGCACCGCTTGGACATACGTTGTCGTCCCGGCGTCAAGACTTCAAGGAGTTAGTTCCCAGCGTACTAAAGGAGCGGTATCAAGAACAGCGGAAGACCAGTAATTTGTCAGCATCATCAAAGCTACTCGCATCGCCGACTCCATTTAGTCTAGCCACTCTCTAGTCCTATCATGGGAGAAAAGCCTCAGGGCGTGCATTTACCAACGGCTTAAGTGTGCCGCCGGGATGGAACATTGCTCTTCAGCAGCCTTCGGCTCGTCTTGAACCCGCACAGAATCATCTCTCGTGGCTAGCTCCAGCGTAGTACTAAGCCATTCCATGTGGGGGTGTGGACTTCACGGAGCCATTGAAGGTCCCCTGCGTAGTAGCATGAGGGTGAGAGCGAAAGACCGCCCGTCAGGATTCAGCCTAGCCCTAGGGAACAGTAATCAAGGTGCTACAAGCATCATTCGTCAGCGTCTCGCCAGCAACTCGTAACATCTCGTCATGCAATTCTTATGCCTCTCTTTGCTATTTGCTTCATTTCATCCTTAGCTCTTCAAGCAGCAAACCTTACTGTGTGACAAGAATTTGCCCTCGCGCATGGTTGCAGGCATGGCTACTGCCGTCTTCTTAGGTAATTCTGTCCGCTCCCTCGAGGGCGAGTTGGCTGCCGTCTTCTTCGCCTGGCTATGCAGGCTGACAGCAAACTCATTAGGATTAACCTCAACTTCGACTTCTATGCTACCGTGAACGATTGCACTTCTTCACCCCCCGGAGATCTGTCCAAGCTACAACCTATGGACCCTACACTCCTTAAAGTTGAGCCCGGTTTGACGGTCTACCGGTTCCAGTACACTCCACGGGACTTCAAAGGCACACCGGTTCCTGTAACAGCTTCTATGCGGACGGGCCGCGCCGGAACTTGAGATTGGATTCAATTGGCCGTCGTTCACTAGTGAATTAAATCTTTTGCTTGCCTGTAGTCAGCGAGAGACGGCTCAGAACTGTAGAGGCACAAGAGTAATCGGCGGTGATGAGACTCTGGGATGTTGCAGTGGTTGAGTCCTCGAGGATAGCATCCAATTACCACTCCCTGTGTGAAACCGCCGCGTTTTTGGCTAGTATCGTCTTCACTGACGAAGTGCCGAGAGTGATGCCGGGGAATAATTCGCTCGGTAGCCGCCAGATTGGGCATGAGATACCGCATAGATTCCATTAACGGAGGCGGCTTAGGCCGTAATAGGGACACCTAAGGCGAAGGACTTTGGCAGAGAGGGCACAGTCGAAGGGGTGTCAGAATCAGGAGATGATGATGGTAGAGTGAAGACGTTGAGTGATTAGTGAGAATATGTAGTCAGGAATCGCAGGTCTAATCCTCTTCAAATAGCGGGGAGATGTAAAATTTTAGAAACAAAGACAACTGCTTCGCCGAGTCTACCCACACGAGGGCTAAAGTTTAACCCAAAACGCGCTTAAAAACTGCCTGCGTCGCTTCCCACACCTTCTCCTGTGTGCCATCCTGCTCATACTCACAAAGAACATCACTAGAAGGACACGGCTCGCCATTCGGAGTCAGTCTGAAAAACGATCTGCTGCTACTGACAGGGGCATGGCCAGGTGTATACGCCTCAGAGGTCGCGGCATACAAGTGCCGCTTGCCAGACTCGCTCAAACTCACACTCCAGGGCCTTACCACGGTGGCCATGGCGATACGACCAATTCGATGAATCCATGGGCCCATGCCTTGGGTAATACCTGTACCACGAACCGACCCAGGATACACGTGAAGGAAGGAAATCTCAGGATTCGAGCAGGAGAGGTGGTTCATGGCGAGGGAAGTCATGGTGATGGCTTGGCGAGTTGCGTTGTTCAGCGTGTAGTTGTCCTTGACCTCCATGTCGGATAGGGAGATTTCGCCTTCATTCCCGGCACCAAGAACATTGACGATGCGCGCCAGATCTCCACTATCTGTAGCATTTCGCAAGAGAGGCGTGAAGTTGACGATCAGCCTCAGTCTCGAGTAGTACTGCAGTGTGATCATCTTGTCCAAGCCTTCCGTGGTTTCTGCTGTAGAGTCAGCGGCACAGCACACTAATCTCGGAACACTTATGCGAACCTTGGCGTCCTTGGAGACTTAGAAAGCCGTGGGACATGAAGAGCAAATTCACTTTTTTCTCCTTCTCGCTGACAAGTTGGTGCACACGGTCGACATTGCTAAGCAGAGTCAAGTCGGCCTCGATGAAGGTGAGAGTTGCCGACGAGTTGAGTGCCCGCAGTTCGTCGACGATAACCGACGCCTTGGATTTATTGCGGCCAACCAGGTAGACCGTAGGACTTGGGACACTCCGCACAAATTCCTTACAGGTTTCTTCGCCAATGCCATTTGTCGCACCAGCTGATCGGTGTCAGGGGCTGTCCCTAAAATGCAGTACTGGGTGTTGCCAGGGAGAACATACCGAAAACTGCCACGAGACCAGGCTTGGCGCTCTTGAGAAGGGAGTTTGACTGTCGAACTTCAGCCAAGGAGGGCATGATGGAGGGCTCAGAAAGAAGTATTGATGACGGTATGTGACAAGCAGGAGTCTCGAAAAGTGGGATTTTGAATGGACAGAGAAGATGCCAAGAGGAAGAAGGGACAGGTTCTCACGAATCACAAGCACTTTGCTGCAGTCAATTCAGGCATTTTATGTGGGATGGGACTCAAGTGTTAGATTGTTGGATTGAGGCATGCAGACACTTAGTAAGCCCTGCAAAGTGGCTTTGACTAACCCAAGTCGATGATGCTGAGCTGAAGCCAATGGCGATGTGCCATCGCAAAAGGGTTTCGAAATGGTTTAGCGCTGGTTGAGCCGCCAGTCTGCATTTCGCCAACTAAGACCGGTCTATGTCTGGCGTTCTGCATACGATGGCCACATTGTCGGCGAGTCTTACTCCGTATTCGAGCGCTAAATCCCGACCTGTCGGATGTAGGCAAAGCCATGACTCTCCTTCCGCCGGTCCCGTCAAGTATCACGCTGAGGCGGGGTTGGGACTTAGGAGGCGTATTTCTCATGATTGGTGACTTCGTGATCGGGAGTTCCATTCATACCGTCATAACCCATGGCCCATGCTTGCATGCACCATGGTTCAACAAGAGTAAACTACTGATCTGACCCTCCCATGAGGGCCATCTATATCCGTACTCGGTAATGAGCCTACAGATCTATAGCCAGTCTCGGCCGGCTCCACTCCATACGTAGTAGGGAGTCAGGTGCCCGGCACGTACTATGCACCGAGTGACCGAGCCTGATAAAAAGGTCCAACGGACTGTGGGTCACGCCGAGAAGAGCTTGATATTTTCTTTTTTGTGTGTGTGTGTGTGTGTGTGTGTGTGTGTGTGTGTGTGTGTTTGTTCCGGCGGCCCTGCTATATCGGCCGCCAAAGAGCAAGAAATGAGATACATCATAATACCACTAGCCTGGAGACCGCTACTGTCAGCCCCGAATTTACGAGGACGGGCGATCTATTGTTGATGCCCCTACCATGCCTATCACGCTATGATTCGAATCTCCTTTACCGCGTCTATATGTAGGATTAGTACTTAACTCCCGGCATTCTCGTTTTCTGACGCCCATGTCAACACACAACTGTCCCACCATTATTTCACCTCGACTCTAGTATCGCATTTCCAATCTTTCCTTTTTCAAAACGACTTACAAGTGTTTCTTCTCCAGTTCTCAGTTTGTGAGTTAGTCAAAAAGGTTCCTTGTTTTCTGTCCCCAAGCCGATTCCCCGTCGGTGTCTCGGCAGCGGCTCGTGGCCGAGAAGCCACCGCGGTTATCGCACCAAAACGACCACAATTCCTTGGACGATTCCTTTCCACCAATGCAACAGGATGCGGAAGCAGCAGGGAAGCCTGCACAACTTGGGAGTGACGCCCCTGGTGGAGATCTGAGGGCATGGCTTGTCGTTCTCGGCGCCTGGTGTACTTCGTTCTGCAGTTTTGGCTGGTTGAATTGTCTGTTTTCTCGTTCAAGAGTTAGGAGTATCCTGTTCGGAAGTGCTAACTGGCTCTCAGGCATCGGAGTCTTCCAAGAGTATTACCAGAACAAGCTTCTAAACAGCTACTCACCGAGCACCATCGCGTGGATCCCGTCTCTCCAAGTCTTCTTCATGTTAGGCATGGTGCGTCTCCTATTTTGCCTAACGTCCACTCTTTCTTTTTCATCGTCCAATATCTCCTCCAGGGCCCCATTTTGGACACACTTTATGATAACATTGGTCCAAGATGGCTCGTTCTTATTGGCAGTTTTCTCCACGCCTTCGGCTTAATCATAGCAAGCCTCAGTACCGAGTACTACCAGATCCTCCTCGCCCAGGGCGTCTGTTCTGCTATTGGCGTCTCTTGCATCTTCCAGCCATGTGAGTACTGGAGCATAACCAAACCGACGCCGCCACCCAGCGCGCAATACTGAATACTGATTGGCGACCTACAGCGCTCAACTGCATTCACGGCTAGTTTAACGTGAGACGTGGCGCGGGTTCCAACCTCGGTGGCGTCGTCTTCCCTATTATGGTGAGCCGACTTATTCGTGACGTTAGCTATGGCTGGGCTATGCGTATTTGCGCGTTTGTCATCCTCTTCCTCCTCTGTATTGCCAACCTCACCGTCCGCATGTATCACCCGCCTTAAACCCGGAAGATCACTCTCGCTCTGATCCGGACGCCTTTTACGGAGACTGAATTCCTCCTCCTTACGGTCGGATTCCTCTACTTCATCTACAGCATCTTCATCCCAATCAACTACCTACCCGAACCTTGTGCAGCCCATCCTTAATGCTGCCTCGCTCTTTGGCCGTTTATTCTCGGGTGTTATGGGGGATAAAATTGGTCACTATAATATCTTTATCGCGGTATGCTAGCTGGCGGCCGTCTGGATCTTAGCTCTCTGGATCCCTGATTCTAGCGATCCAGCTCTTATCGCTTCGCTATCATTTTTGGCTTCTGTTCGGGCTTGTACGTCTCTTATTGGGCCCCTCATTATGCAGATCTCGCATATGTCAGAGATTGGCTTCCGTATAGGGATGATCTTCTTTATTGCATCGATCAGTGGCCTTACCACAAATCCCACCAAAGGTGCGATCCTAGACAGCTCTGGAGTCAAGGTCTTCACTTGGCACTGTCTTTGTGTTAGCCGCAAGGATACGCCGGGCTGGCTGGAAGTTCTTCGTTGTATTCTAGAATTCTGCGTCTTAGCTATCTCGTCCTGTAAGATATTAGACGTTTGATTCATTTGCAAAAATGGACGAGCTGGTAGATACTACTCTGCTAAAAGACAGTTGCTGGATCTAGGTTTCGCTGCGTGAGAACTGTTATTTGCTCCGCAGTGAGGATTTACATGTTCAATCGAGAAGAACCCGAAGTCATGATGTGCGATGGTGTACATGAAATATTAAGGATTGGTTAAATCTGTGAAGAAGATGTGCCCTGAATCGAAGAGTTAAAGGTTTGATGAGGAATGAAAACCGGAGGCTCCCAGCAACATCCTGATGTCACAGACACATCTCCCCTCTCAAGGCGTCAACACGCGGACTTGCACGGAGTCGCTCAAAACCATTTTGGGTTGGGTATGCGATGGACATAGTGGATTGGCGCTCAACGCCCATTGCAAAGTTCGTAACTAATGCTATTAAAACTGCGTTCACCACGACCAGCGCCGATCACAGATCAGTTCACGCCGTCTAAGTCTCGGGACCGTTCCCAAGCCAAACGCGGCACAAACACACACACCTAAGTTATTTTTTTTCTCCTCCCGCATTTCCGGTTCCTAACTCATTTCCGAAATATCCGTCATTCCTCTCCCGCCGTGACGGCGAGGCCGAACCCGCCGGCGGTGCCGATCTCAAGGAGCTTCTCGCGCACCCAGGCCTGGCTAACGTCGTTGGCCAACTTCGATCGAAGCACAGCCATCATCGGCCAGAAGAGGGAATATGCTCGAAATCCCATTCCCGGCCCTCCACCGCCTTGTCCCTCCGTGCGAGGCGGTGCTACATTGAGTGCCGATGTTATCTCCCTCAGCAACGGCTCTATGCACACGGCAGCACGTGGTTGCTTAATGCTTGGGTCGAAATGAAGCACACTAGCCACTTCAGAAAGCATCTCCAAAACATGGAGTCGCACGGTTAAGTAGAGGCACCTCGCGATGGCAGCGTTGGTCGCACTCGATATAGCGATGAACCCATTGAAAGAGGCAGACGGTATGCCAACTCCGTCGACGTAGACAATCTCTCCAGCCGCTTCGTCCAGGTCCTGAGCCAGTGATAATCCGGACCAAATGAGTTCAGGGACTCGGATGCCTTGGATTCGTCCAATCTCAGGTACCGACAGTCCCAGATCAAGGGACAAGAATAGGACTTTAAAATCTACAGCTCGTCGAATCAGAGGCTCTAGATTAGGGCTGTCCTCGAGGGAATCGACGAAAGCATCAAGCTCGAACCACAGGGGTGGGATCTCGCGAGGGGTCGTGAAGAAATCCATCAGCTGCATGAGAACATGAGGGTGTCAGCCATGCACAGGGTGGAGTTTTGGGTTCACCGTACTCTAATTTGCCGAAATAGTGCCAACAGTTCTCGATCCAGTGAATTTGACAACTGATGCTCTGCTCGATGTCGAAGCAGTGCTAGAGCACCACGAGCATGGGGGTGACATCCTGGCTCGGTTTTCGGGCTCTGTTGAGGTGCGAACTCTGCCACAACCGTCTACCACAAGTGAGCACGGTGAAAAAATGCAGGCATGAGTGAACGGCCTGTACCTGAAAAAGTCCAAGCACAAACATTGATATGAGTACCGAATCTTGATCTATCAAGGGCTCATCCCGGATGGCAAGTCGTATCTCGCTCACGGCCTTACCATAGGCCTCCCTCGCACGTGTCATAAGGCCCGACTGACGCAGCTGACGCGACGAGCTCGCCATGGCCGTAGCATCTAAGGCGGCGGAGAGGCATGGCGTGGACCGCGAGGCGTGCTCGTTCCCTATGAGCTCCAGGAACGCGACCCCCGATTGACTGGTGTAGTCAGCATAGAACTTAAGGACGCTTGAAGTCTCGGCGCTGATATCCAACGTCCGGACGAGGGGGATGTCCATTGTACCCCCCTGCTCAGCTCTCCGCCTCCGACTCTTTTCGACCCTAGTGCAGACGAGCTCGGCCGCGCGGGCATCCTGGCGACGAAGAGCGAGGAGCCATGGGTCCGGATAGCCGGGACAGTGGCCGACGAGGCGCATGCACCGCCTGCAGGATGGCATCTGCTGATCGCACTGCATCGAGGTGAGGATGTGTGAGCTCAAGGTCAGAGATAGGCGCGTACCTTGACCTTCCGTTCTTTGCAAGTAAAACAGGCTCTAGATGGCCTCCCCGTATTCACCATGGCTAAGAACACGTGTGTGAATCAAATCCGGATGGAACTGGAGGTTAATCAGGACGGCAATAGAGGGCATCTCCCGGTTCAAGGCTCAAGTGGCAGGTCACGGGATGGGTGATGCGGCGTCAATGATGAAGGACTCGGTCATATGTGACGTGCCGTTTGATTTTTGCAGCCTGCCTCGAAAGAGCCTGAAGTTGGTGAGGTGAGGCGGATCCTCGCCAGGGTCGACGGGGAGAAAAGAGGTGAGCGCAGGGACCCGCTTGATAGCCTTCCGACGGGATGCCCGCCCACGCTGACTAAGATCTCTCTTGAGTTTCGTCTTTAGGATACTAGTGCTATGAACACCTGAATTGATAGGGCCATATAGAAAGGTACTTAGATGGGCTCTGAGTTCCAAATCTCTAACTAATTGGTGACTGGCTCGTCCCAAAAGCTCCGTCTGGGGAGATGAGTGATACACGAACTCACGCTACTTTGGCAGCTGATGCTTATTTTGTTCATGTGGCAATAATTTGGTAAGAATATGTATTGTGTTTGATCTCGAGGCACAGGCTCAATTGTACAGCACTGACGTAACGAAGCTCAATGCAACCTTCCAGCTCAAATGTGTTGTCCCATCAGAATTGTTTGTGGGTGACACGCAAACATGTAATCGTCTTCGCAATTCATCATCCCCTATGGCAGTCAGAAAGATCTAGAAAGTGTAACAAAGAGATTGGTACACCTCGTCAAGAAATCCAGATTTGGCATTGCACCGTCTTTGCAGGTATTTTGCAGGTGCCCCTATCATCACACATGCGGTTCCAGCGATGGGAAATCAGCAATCAGCGCACGAAATCTCTCAGGAGAAAGGCACCCGAATTGAAATAGTGTAAATGGTATTTGGGAGCGCCAGGATACGATACTGCCTAGCTCAATCAATCCAGGAGAAATGACAAGCTTCAACCACTAAATTGGCTGGAGGTGGAGGGGATATCAGAGCTAATGAGCTAGGATGGGAGAAACTCCAGCCCAGCTACTTCCAGGAGGGACGATTCGGAGTCTCAGGGTAGCATGTGAGAGTCCGCAAGGGACGATAGAGTGCGAGTGGTTCTTGAAGAATAAGTCGAGGCGCGATCTGCTTGAGATAGACCTGATTGTTCCATTCAACACTTGTGTGTTTGTAACGCTGCAGGAGGAGAGTAGAGAAATCGACGTGGCAGAATCTGGCAAGCGCAAGTTCTCTTGCCTCCAGGAGCCGGGAAAATCGTAGACAGATGCTGTGCCACGTTCACTGGGGAGGTGAGTAAATGAAAAATTGTTCGAGAGGTTAAAGTGGCTTTACGTCGGCGCATCTCTTGCCGACGCAGCTAACAATATTCAAACTACACAAACGCACAGGTTCATCGAGTCCGACAATCATGTCACCCACAACTCCAACATGCCAATTACATATTCGTGATTAATCAGCCCAACACCATAGACAGATTTGAGCAGGGGCGGAGCGGAGATGACTCATGTACCCCTCAGTTTACACAAAGAGTGTCCGCGTTGGAGACAGCCAGGAAATAACTTGAAATTGCCCTTCCAGTTTGCGGCCACGTCGGAGCGAGAGACCGAGATTCGAGTAGAGGCTGGTTGCAATGTGGGTACGCCTACCATCTCCTTTAAAAACCCTCCGCGGCCCCACGACATTAGCGTCACTATATGAGGACACTCACATGATGCAGCTGTGGAATTGCTCCGCGGAATTCAGAGCCAATCGGATGAACACTTAGCTCGTGTTGATCTCCACGGGGCATGTGCTACAGCAGCTATTTTGACCAGAACTCAAACGTTGGGGTACCATCTCATGATTTCTCCAACTTCTCGAGCCGTGAGATGGCATGTTGGGGTTCTATACACCGAGGGAGAGTTATTCGGGATAGTCACCACCGATTTTGACGAGACTGAACCGAGAGCAAGTCATGTCGGCATAATCACTACCGATTCTGACGAGATTGAACGGAAGGCTTATCCTGGGTGGTGAGGCCCTTTAAGATCCGTCGCCAACAAGAGTTCTCTGTCCTACAAGTTCGACTTTCATACTCGTCATCTTCCTGTCAGCAACGCCAGGCATTGTCTAACCACGCCAGCAATATGTCTCTTAAGTTCAACCGAAGCTAGATGTGGCATCCAAACTTCGTCGAGACACAAGGTGATACACCAGGCCTCTTTGTGCACTTCAGAAGGCTCCTCTTCATCAGAGACGACCCTCCAAAATCACTTGTGATTAGAATCACTGCCGACACACGATATAAACTCTTCGCCAACAACCGTCAAGTCGCCTTTGGCCCAGTCAAAGGCGATCAGAGTCTCTGGTTCTTCGACGAAGTGGATATCGCGCCATATTTGAACCGAGGCCACAATTACATTGTAGTGCATGTGTTGCGCTTTTCCCATGCCACCACATATGCTCCGTCTTTTCCAAGGCTGCCTTCAGGAGGCTTGTACATCTCTGTACCAGAAGTCGAAGAGTCTTGGGCCCGTCAACTGGAGAGCAGCACATTATGGGAAACAGCCATTAACCCATTCACTGCTCTCCGGATTGATGAGCCGGAGGATCACTTTCTTCATATATATGAAAGGACTTCAAGATCAGGCTCTAGAGAACTGAAGTGGGCCCCAGCAAAACTGCTGGAGTACAAGAATTCAACGGGGAATTCCACTCCATGGCATCTTTCGCCTGGTTTGTTGCCGCCATTACGCATACAGAAAGCTCATGTCTCTACGATTCACAACGTCACCAGCTCATTGCCCTCGGAGCTATGGAGAAAATACCTCGTTGGAAATACAGGGCCGGATGCAGAACTACAGGGTCTATTGCTTCCCGCCACAACTCACCACTGTATTGAACTTGAGACGTCCTGTCACTTGACGGCGTTTCTCAGCATCCGTTTTCAACGGCCTAGTGCAAGCGGTGGGATGCTCAAAATCACGTACTCTGAAAGCTACGAGGACGACCCTGTATCAACCCCGTGGGTGAGGCAGAAGGGTGATCGATGTGATTATCGGAAGCGCCTTATTGGCCCTCAAGATATCTACGAGTTTCAAGGAATATCAGGCGATGGCCAGACTCTGGGCTATTGTGAAAATGAAAGTTCCGATACCATTGTAGCGCCATTTCACTTTCGGACCTTTCGCTTTATCAAGCTGGAGATAGACACCGGATCATCCGACTTGGCCTTCAAGGATCTCGACATTGAGACCGTCAACTATCCACTAGAAGTCACAGCAAGATTCGAGGTTCCCGAGGCGTTCGACAAAACTCTTCAAGCAAACCAACTATGGGCAACTAGCATCCGCACGCTTGTAAACTGCATGCATGATTGTTACGAAGATTGTCCTTTCTACGAGCAGCTTCAGTATGCCATGGATACAAGAAGCTCATCGCTTTTTACATATCTGATCTCTGGCGACGATCGGCTTGCACGGCAGTCGATTGTCCAACTTCATAATTCTTTCCAGGCTCGCATTGGCTTGACCGCAAGTCGTGCTCCGTCACACCGACCGCAATTCATTCCGCACTTCTCGTTGTACTGGGTTTCCATGGTTTGCGATCATCTGGCCTACTTTGGGGATAAGAAGTTTGCATCTCGCTTCGTACCGGTCATTGATGCCATCTTGGCTTATTTTGATTCCCGAATTGGATATTATGGCTTAGTTGCTTGTGAAAACCGACCTGGGATATGGAACTTCGTGGATTGGACGCATGCTTGGAAGCCCCATGGAATCCCACCGGCGATAGAACGATCAGGCATCTCTACCTTTACAAACCAGCTCTACGCCTACACTTTGTCAAATGCAGCGGGATTGCTTGGTATTCTCGGCAGAAAAGGCGTTGCAGAAGAATACCGAGACCGGGCAAGTAATATTAGTGCCTCCGTAAAGCGGCGTTGCTTTGATGGTCAGTTATTCCTTGATACGGTCGCAGCTAGAGCAACTGCAACAGATTACGGTCAACATTGCCAAATATGGGCAGTTCTCAGTGGTGCCGTGACGGGTGTCCCGGCTCAACAGCTGCTTACCAAGAGCTTGCAGCGGGTTGACCAGCGAGAATTTGTCAAAGAATCGATATCAATGTCCTTCTACACGCTGCGAGCTCTGAGTGTAGCCAGCGGGGATGTTTATGACAAGACGTTTAACAGTCTTTGGAGACCTTGGCATGAACAACTCTCACAAAACGTGACAACCTGGGTGGAGGATGATGTTTCACAGAGGTCCGATTGCCACGCGTGGGGTAGCGTGCCTCTATATGAGCTTACTGTTGAGGTCGCTGGAATTCGCCTTGCGGAACCCGGTTGGTCCGCCATTGCGTTCCAGCCACGACTCGGCCTCTTTCGACAACTGAAGGTGACGGTACCTTTGGGGATGGTTGACGGAAAACCCCAAGGTCATATTTCCGTTTCTTGGTCCGCCAATAGTACTGGTGACACCGAGGTTTCATTGAGCCTGGACTTAATAAAGCCGGGTTTCATACCAGTACAGGTCACGCTCCCAGGGGTCAAGACTTTGGTAAATCTCGGCTCTCAAGAATGGAGTATTACCATAAAGAGCGAAGACATCGATGCGTATTTCGAATAGGATACAAGTCAATTGAAATGGCTCTACTCCTTTGGCACTCAAATTAACAACTTAAGTGTGCCTATCGCACCATGGTATGACCCACACGGCGAATTGTACGGTGAATTGTTGTGCCACAGTAAGCAGTAAGCAGTATGCAACACTGCATCTGCCGGGCCAGCTCATCCTCTAAGTTTGCAGCTCTTATCGGATTCTGTAAAATTGTCGACATAACACCGAGAGAACGCCATATTGGCATGGGGTCTCGGCGTGGATTATGGCACCGTAGCAGAGCCTAGGCTGCGTTTGCATTGTAGCTAACCCGAAGGCGACCCGCGAATTGATTACCTACATAATAATAAGTTACTGTGACTCTGTGAACCTATGCTCGACTACGTTGGGCCTATGTGAAATCCCGCACGGGGCACTTCGCCCCTAGACCAAACAGCCGCTGGACGCGATGGGCTTGATGACCAGCGGCCGTAAAAGCACAAAGGATGAAAAGCTCCGCAGTGTCACTGCATGTCCGTATGATCAGGTCATGTAACAACACAGATCAAAACCAGTCTTTGGTCTCAAGCCCGCAATCTGAGCTGAAGCCGTCGATCCCCCATTTGTCACCATGAAACATAAGCTACGGGTTGTATCAAGCGAGTTCAAACAACTTTGTGCCATTGTTAGGTAGACTTCCATGCCTAATGACTCAACTACGAGGTGACCGTAGATAGGGCTGTGCTGCTGGTCATTCACAAGCACAGCATCGGGAATCCCGAATGGCCGACTACCTTATTATCATCTTGTTGCTGTTCAACCCTTGTCCCGTAGGTGCAAAGCGAATGTTACAAGCTCATCACGAGCATACGTAAGCTGTGTATCAACGGAGTACATAAGGTAGGCGAGTACCCATGTTTGTGCCAAAACTATGAGCTTGAAGCTTAAACATGACTTTGTAACAAATGTCAAACTACTACCCAGTGTTCCCCGACCTCCACTGCCTCCTTTCGACAGAGATGTAACAGCTTGAATGAAAAAAATGTCATTAACATTAAATCAGATGTTGAACACATTACCTGTCAATCTAATAGGCCACCTATGATTACTGCCCACAAGCAGCCGTACGGCAGACGTGAGTGGAACAAGTCGTGAGTTTTCTCTCATTATTGGCGCAGTTGAAAAGGGAGCGGCAGAGATTGTTGATGGTGGTGATGCAGATGAGAACATGTTAGTTCGGATTGCGAGAAATTGTAGTTGAGAAATTAGAAACAGATTCTTTGGCGAGATTCACTGCCTGTGATGTGGTGGATCCCAAGATCTTTGCTCAGATTTTGATGCCCTGGATCTCAACAGCTTAGATGTTTCCACTTCGCATTTCTGTCGATGAGCGCGTACACGTCACTCAAGTCACGAGAAAAATATCTACGAGACATGTTGGAAATTGTCTCAATAGTCGTTTCGTAGCGGAAGATGGCCGACATCCGTCATGTGCAGGGTGGTTCTTGGTAACGACAATGACGACGACCAGTGACCAACAACTGTCTACATGCGGGTTCGCTCGGAACAGCTCGGTGCTATTCTTAACAGACTTGGTGGCGATGCTATTCTCATGACCTACATTCGAAAACAACACAGCTGAACGCCGGTTCTCTTACCAACTGCATATAAAAATCTGCGTATGGTGCATCTGAACTGACCCTGACCCTACCCACTAAGTGGCGGAGGCAGAATCCTTCGTTGGTTCGAGCCCCATTTCCAACCACCCGGATTCTTAGAGAGCGTGCGTCACAACTCCACCCGACTGCCGATGGCTTTACCGAAGTCCCGATTACCCGTCGCCCGATTATCGAAGCTTCAAGTGCGGCAGATGGAAATAGAAACAGAAGGGAACAGAGGTGTTGGTCGTTGTGTTGAATACGATGAAGGCCGAGATGCAATCCCCGCTATAGAGGCGTGGTGTCTCGGAGCAGCAGTATGTGTTGTCGCGGCTTATGCGCCCGGCTTGCCATAGCGACCAACAAGTCTTGATATCGAGATGGAGGCATTGTCGGTCTTTGGATAGCACTGAGAGTGTCGTGTTGAAGTCGTCGCCTTCATCCTGGGAGTGGGGTGTTTGTCTGTGCTCTGTGCAGCTGAAAGAATCCCCGGCATGATGATGTCAAGAAGAACACGGAGGGGTATTACAGCGCAAGTATGACTCTTCGACCACTAAAAAGCGGCTCGTCTAGCGCTCATCGGTAGCCGATCAGCATCACAACACGCCATAATAACCCCTCTCTCACTCTGTCTCTTCTGGGCCTTGGCAACAAACCATCCTATGGCTCGTCGTTCTGAATACGATCATCGATGTCAACGGCGACTTTCTTTTGCATGACTTCTTCCCAGAAGACGAGCCAACCTGCATATTCTACCGGTACTAACGTGGTGAAATCCCCCGCTCAGCCTCTTCCCCTCTGCGCTGGCAGCTTTCTCTTCCCCTCACTTAGCCCCCCCCATCCCGGTCCAATTCCGCGTCCGCGTGATGCTATTTTCAGTGTCTTGCGACTGGTGCAAACGGTGGCCGAATCAACGGCTTCCATTACTGCTCCACCGACGGGGGACCAGCCTGGCGCAAACTCGGAGACATACGACCTTTTGGTGGTGTTTGCTCAAGTAGGCATATCGTTAGCTGTAAGTTAAGGTCTTACTGTGTGCTACGTCACTCGGGCGCATTCATGCTTCCATGCATGGCCTTTTGGAAGGATGCTACTGCTCAAACCAACCTCGCCTTGTACGTTGTTGTGCGTTGGGGAACTTGATGCGGGGGCTAGGACTGCAAGGCTCATGATGAGGGAGGCGAAGGCTTTTGGTGGAGGATCGATTGACTAAAGATGTAATATTTAAAGAGCCGTAAGACTGCTGCTTCAATTCGATTCCCAGACAAGACAAGACGGTCACAAACACTACACACCTCAACATCACAAGCACCACACATCATCATCAACATCCTCGCCACCCTCAGCCCCAACAACTCACTCTTCTCTCTTCTCACGCAATCCAACCCAAACCACCAATCACACCCCCACCGCCAAGATGCAGTTCTCTCTCGTCGCCCTCCTCCTAGCCGCCTCCTCGGCCCTCGCAGCCCCCACCTACTCGCTTGTGTCGCGCAGCGAGTCGTGCATGGCCAAGGGCGCCAAGGTTAGCAGCTGGACGGTCCACGACTTCGACCTAAACTACAGCCTCACCAAGGCCGGCGCCGCCAAGGACAAGGGCACCGTCAGCTTCACGCTCGAGAACAAGGCCCTCGCCTACCGGGCCAAGTGCAAGGCCACGTCCACCGGCAAGAACCTGTTCGTCGGCGGCGTCACGTACCAGTGCACCGGAGAGGCTGACGGCGACTCGGCTTCGTTCCGCTTCTCCCGCAAGAATGGCGGCACGCTGGCCATCAACCAGGCTTGGAGGTGCGCTTCTGAGGGCGGTCGCTACGAGGCTTCGGGCAAGGTCAAGGTCAACCTGTCTTGCGAGGGGTCGAATGGCGAGATTAGCTGCGACAAGAAGACATTCAAGGCTCCCGTCACTCAGATGAGCGCTGTCCTTTAAAGCCGTCATCAATGCGACGACCCATCTTCTCTTCTCTTCTCATCACTCGGCCTACGGCCATTTATCCCCTTTTTTATCTCATCATTCACATCAGCATCATTAGCGGCGTTTATCACGACACATTTCACGACTACCCCGTGACAACGGACGGATCATGACATTCATTACGACAGATACCAGGGCAATTGGGACAGCGGATATGGACATAGACAGGCAGACTCGACACACTGAGCATCACCTAGAGGCGAACCACGATTTAGACTTGAAAGCAAGAAAGTGCAATTTTCTCCAAAAATCGCTTCCTCGTGTCCTTTTTGTGCCGTGCTAGTGGATGAACTGTGAAGACGGGCCAATCCTCCTCATAACAGAGCAGAATCGCCCAAGGGTGAGCTTTTTCGTCTCCGCTGTGCCGCTAAGCTGCTGGGCTACATCGTACGTACCGCTATATCGCTTCACGGGTGGTATTAATAGCCTCCTCGCTTCCCCATCTCCCGCTCTCCCCACCACCCCCTTTGCCAGGGCCTCTCAACCCTACCGAGCACATACAGCCTTCAAACCTCCGTCTAGCATACAACCGCGGAGCTTTCTTTGCCAACCACGGTGAGTGGCAGCCCACGCTAGAACGGAATGGCCTGTTGATCAGGAATTCCCAACCCTAGGACCACCCATTAGTGCTGTATCAATGCAAGTCTCCTAGCGAGAGGACACTGGACGGTATTCGCGCTGAGAGCCACGCCGAGAACCAGGGGCAGCCTGTCGTTGATCATAGCCAAGGACCTAAAGCTCCATAGCCAGACGACGATGCAGAGCCAAGCCAAAGCAAACCTCGTATCGCCCAGTGGAGCCGCCGCCTGCCAAGCGTGGAACAACTGTCTGAGCGAACAATAGAAAGAAAAGAAAAAAAACAACTCGCCATGGCACGGCCTGAAACTCTTGGCCCCCGGCCACACCGCAGCCAAGAAACGACGTGATATTGCGCCTGTCGCCGCATCCGGACTGGCGCCAATGCCCTCGCTCTCTCTATTAAGCTTAATAATAAGGAGGCCCCAATGGAGATCGCGCCAAGCCGTTCATGGCTCAGCGGACAGGCCGGGGAGAACAAAGGCTACTGAAGAAGCGCCATCGGATGCCGTGTGTCTTGCCCGTCGTGACGCAAGAATGAGGCGCCACGCGCACATGGCCAAGACGCCATGGCCGTCCTAAATCTCGGCCCCTGAGTGGCCTGGATTTCCTCCGATGCGGCTTACCAGACAAAGATACTGGCAAGCTGAACCGGTGAAACCTGCATCGTTGTCGATAGTTGCAAAAAGTAGCCCTGCTGCCAAGATGCCTCCTCGTCAGCCGTCCAATCTCTCGTCGCGATCACCCCCCCTCTGATGCAACGGCCTTGTGGGGTAAGAAGCATCACCACTCACCAAGAAGCACCCGCTACGTCCGACCACGACACGTATCCCTGCGGGTAAGAGAGTTTTCCAGGTACGGTTGTGATCAATAGGGGCGGGACGGGCGAGGGGTCCTTGCTCAACGAGGCGTGAATAAAAGTCTCCTTTGTGAATTGTCATGAAGCCCGCAGCAGACAACAATAAGGACCACGCTGGGGCGCCAAGGGCTTGGCCAACGCCAAAAGGATGGGTAGTGACATTTCGTAAACCTGGTGAGGTGAACGGGCCTGGTCTAAGGAGGTTTAAAGAGATCGACCATGTCGATGAATTCTCCGTTCTTCTATTCTTCACCTCCACACCGTTGCCTTCAGTTCCTACTTTGAAGTTGTCGTTGAGACATCTGGAGGCTCTTCTCGAGCCACCACCACCTTCGTTTTTTATCCTTTTCCACGACTCCGTTCGTCCATTCTTCCGTGATGCGCTATCTCAGCATCGCCGTCGCCGCCCTCGGCTTGCTGCGGGTTGGCCAGGCCAATCTCTGCAAGTCCGACGGCTTAGATGGCCCCCCTTCCGTGCCGGCCGTGATCAACGCCGTCGATCACCCCATCGATGTGGACCGCAGGGACGCATCCCACTCGACCGTCTGGATCGACGAGGACAACTACGAAGACATCGAGATCCCCGAGGAAGCTTCCTGTCAAATCGAGGCCGAGGGTAGCAACGCCGTGCAGAAGCGTCGATTGTGGAGAAGAAGAAAGACAGCTGCCTCCGTCAACACCACCATCCGACGCCTCACGCCTCGCATTGTTCACACTGTCAAGTTCTCCTACTCGGTCTACTCTGCCGCCCCGGCCAACACCTGCCGGCTCCAAGCCGCCTTTAACGGAAACGTCTTTGCCAGAACGTCTCGATTCTCTCGCATCAACCGTGGCCGCACCTGGGTCGACATCTCCGGCACAGTCACTCCCTATTCTCGCACTGGAAAGCTCAAGATCTCTGTCATTTGCCAGGCCAGGGGAAGTGCTCGCGTCTTTGTTGACGACATCTCCGTCTTCGCCAATGAAGATGTCTCCACCTCGACCAACTTGGTCCTGACTACCTCTTCACTTATTGTGGCAACTGAAACTGCCGGTGTCACATCGACCCAGCCCAACATCGAGTCTTCCACTACAAGTGTTAGTGTTTCGAGTGCTTCAACGGCTGCTGTGTCTAGCTCTGTCGTCTCCGGCTCCGATGTTGCTTCTAACTCTGATGCCGCCTTGAGTTCCGTCGTTGTTTCAAGCTCTGATGTCGCCTCAAGCTCCACTGCTGCTTCCAGCTCTGCCGATGATTCTAGTTCTGCTTCAGCTTCCAACTCGGCTTCTGTCTCTGTCTCAGCCGCGGCATCTAGCTCTGCTGCTGGCTCAAGCACAGATACTGCTTCGAGCTCTTCTGCCGTCTCTACTTCTGATGATGCCTCTAGCTCTATCTCTGTTTCTAGCTCCGCCACTGAATCCGTGTCTGCCGCCGGCTCCAGCTCTGCCTCAAGCTCGGGTGAGGCTTCAAGCTCTGTTGTGTCCAGCTCTGACGCTGTCTCCAGCACCGCTGCTGCTTCCAGCACCGCTGCTGCTTCCAGCTCTGCCACTGATTCTGCTTCTGCCTCAGTCTCTGCTGCTGGTTCTATCTCTGCCGATGTCTCTAGCTCTGCCACTGATTCTGTCCCTGCTTCTGCTTCTGCCTCTGTTTCTGCTTCCGTCTCTGTCTCTGCCTCCAACTCCGCAGCCGCTTCCACCTCCGCCACTGATTCTGTATCGGCTGCTGGCTCTAGCTCTACTGCCGCTGCTTCCAGCTCTGATGTTGCTTCCAGCTCAGCTGCAGTCTCCAGCTCGGCCACTGATTCAGCCTCCGCCTCTGCCTCCGTCTCTGCTGCCGCCTCCAGCTCAGCCACCTCATCCAGCACCTCGGCCTCCCCCAACAGCCTCCCCTCCGGCTCCGTCGACAGCACCATCCTTATTATCGCGCGCGATGAAACCACCGCCGCCATTGGAAGCAGCGGCCTACTAGGCTACGGCATCCCCTACACGTACCTCATCGTCCCCCAGGATGGCACCACCCTGCCCAAGCTCAACTCAACTGTCAACACGGGCAACTTTGGCGGCATCATCGTGCTCGACTCCGTCTCGTACGACTACGGCGCGACCGGCTGGCGAAGTGCCCTCACTGATGCCCAGTGGGCTGAGATTCATGCCTATCAGACTGCCTTTAGCGTTCGCATGGTTCGCATCAATGATTACCCTGGTATCAGCTCCGGCACTCTTCCTGTTGCCGGTGGATGTTGCGAGGCTGGCGTCAGCCAGAGCGTCTTCTTCTCCGACACCAGCGCCTTCTCCACTGCCAACATCAAGGCGTAAGTCAACCACCCTCCATTGCTTTACCATTTCCATAATTAACACTCCAATAGGGACGCCGAAGTGCCCACCACTGGTCTCTACCACGTGCCCGCCTCCATCACCGACTCATCCACCACCAAGGCCGTTGCCAAGTTCGGTACCGCCACGGGCTTCTCATCCGAGAGCGTAGCAGCCGTCATCAACAACTTCAACGGCCGCGAGCAATTCGTCTGGTTCATGAGCTGGGCGCCGTCGTGGTCGCTAACGTCGGCGTACCTCGAGCATGGCCACATCCACTGGATGACCCGCGGCCTGTTCCTCGGCAAGAGAAAGATCCACCTCGGCGCGCAGATCGACGACGTCCAGCTCTCCACGGAGCCGTACTACCCCCCCGGACTCGGAGAAATGCGAATCAACATTGCGGATCTCCAGGCGCACATCGACTGGCAGAATCAGCTCGCCGAGCGTCTCCCCGCTGGCTCTGAGTTCTGGCTTGAGCTTGCTCACAACGGCAACGGAGACATTATGGTCGCCACCATCTCCCAGGAAGACGAAGACGAAGGCATCTGCATCCCCGAAGAGGCCGTCTACTACGAAACCCCCGTCGAGGCTCCTCACCAGTGGGTCAAGCCTATCGGCTCCGGCGTCGACGTCTGGCCTGAAGACTTTGAAGAGTACTCCTGGGAACTTCAATGTGCTGCCCTTGATGAGTTCGCTGATTGGTTCACTGTCCCTGCGAACCGAGACAACTTTGGACACATTTCTCACACCTTTACGCATCTCAACCTGAACAACGCCACCTACAAGGATACTGCCCGCGAGATCCAGTTCAACCAGGCGTGGATGGCCCAGATCGGCATTGACCAAGGCCGCTGGTACTCGCCCAACGGCATCGTCCCTCCCCAGATCACCGGTCTCTTCAACGGCGATGCCATCCGGGCTTGGATGGACAACAACATCACCTACGTTGTTGGTGATAACACTCGCCCGGCGACTCGACACGCTAGCAACCCCTATCACGCTCTCATCACCACGAGCAGCGCCAACGGCCATGACGGCCTTGTCGTGATTCCTCGGTTCTCTACGCGCATCTACTACAACTGCCACTCGCCCGAGTGCGATCTTGAAGAGTGGATCGTCACCTCTGCCGGCACGGGTGATTTCTACAACCTCTTGAGCGTGGAGCGGGAGTCAGTCGTTCGCAACTTGCTGACTCTCATGTCCGATCCCTACATGTTCCATCAGCTCAACATGTACACGCGACACGACGAACCCCTAACCATCGGAGATCAGTCGGGTCAGCTCTCTCTCGTGATGGCTTGGACCGAAACTGTTGTGCAGGAGTTCGTTCGCCTGACCAACTGGCCCATCAGGAGTATCACCCAAGATGACCTCGCGCACTACTTCCTCGACCGCGAGACCGTGGACAAGTGCAACCCCCAGCTGTCGTATGCCTTTTCCGATGACGGCCAGTCCATCAAGTCTGTCACCGTCACCGCTGACGGAAACACTTGCGGCAAGCCCATCCCCGTCACTATTCCCTCTGGCTCTGCGTCTGCATCGGGAGGATCGAGTACTTCTGATGTCGTTGGATCCGAGCCACCCATTCAGTGGGTAACGTTGAACGGTTCGCCCGTCACGTTGACTCTCAGTGAGGCTATTGCTATTTAATTCCCTTAATGTAATCGAAAATTCTTGTATGTTCAGTTGCGCAGTTGTTCTTTGAACTTAGATCATAGGCAAATACTCAATTGTGTTACATCAACCCTAGGCAACTGTTATGTTGTGTGTATATCGTTAACCACGTTCTGGACTGGGACAGGAATACAGAACAATACCAGCCCTTTACATTCTACCATCTCCGTCACAGTCCATACCTTAGCCTCTCATCTCATATCTATCGCGGATTCCGAATCATACAAGCCTCTACTTCCGTGACGCCGGCATACTTGTGTGCCAAATCCTCATTCTGTTTGATGCCCGATTTCGCATTTGCCTCCACAACCTCCTTCGCCCATGCCTCGCAATCGACCGTCCATACCCCGAGGTCCTCAAACCCTAATTTCAAATAGAGCCCATGGGCTACCTTCGAGGAAGTCAGAATCGTCCGCACGCCTTCAGCATCGGCCCTGTCTATCACAGTCTGAAGCAATTTCCCACCGATACCTCTTCGCTGGTAGTCCGGATGGATCATGAGATGCAACACATCTTGATAAGTGCGTAAGTACTAAAGGCGAAGTTTTGAGAGGGCGATACAACTCGGACTTACAATAATGTCGCTGTCCTTTCGCCGCCTCTTGTTTGCACGCATCCATCTCATCGTCTCTCGCGTTGAACCGAACCCAAATCTCCTTAAGTTGCTCCTTTGGCTGTATAAGCAACAAGTGGGGAGGCTTTTCCTCTGGTTCCTTCTTTGCTGTCGAGTCCTGCTCCACCTTCTCGTCTGCCACGTCGGCAGGCTTCTGTGCTGGAACGATCGTATAGCGTGTGAAGCCGACGACAGATCCTTCAACCTCCGCAACCAGGAACACAAACTTGGGGTTTCTCAACGCCTTGTCCGTCAATATAGGTATCACCTCGCTCGGGCTCTTTGTCCACAGAGCATTGTAGAACTCAAGGAATGGCGTCATAGCCTTATCGTGAACGTCGGCCATGGCGTCCTTATCGGCGACAGTCGCCGGTCGAATTGTCACGGAACTCATGTTTCGCGAATTTCGAATATGCTTTCTGTCATGAATTGTTTCGTCGATTAAAACCACCTAAATGTATTTACAGGGCATGCTCAGTCTATATAGATAAATGTGTCCTGATGTAAGAACCCAAAAAGGAAGGTGGCCGGCTCGGATTGAGTCATGCCGAACAAATCTGTCAGCCAGGCCAACCAATCAGTTTTACCCTTCCTGTAATATTTTATAGTGCCATAGATCCGATTTGATCCAGGCAATTTCCCATTGGGAAAAGAAGACATGGGAACCAGCTTCGAAGCTTTGAGAACAGCCCTGGCTGTCTCCGTCCCCGTCTTCGGGAGCCTCTTGTCCCGGTCACGCAAAGTGGAGTCGAATTAGAGGGCTAGAACCCCGACGTGTGCCTGTCAGATGCACCCAAGTGATAGCAGTCGGGGACGATAGTGAAAAATACGTTCATGACACATCGTCTACTCAGCCTTGGGCTTCTTGATGGGTTGATCGTTCTCATCGATCAGGCCCTTCGCTCGCATAACCTTCAAGGCGTCGTGAATGGGATCCAAGGCTGGCTGGGGAGCCTTGTGCGAATCCCAGTAGTTGTCGGCCCAGGTAAAGTACTGTCCGTAGTTGCATGTAAAGTACATGTGATGGAGAGTATGGTGAGCTGGGCTGTTGACAAACTTTTCGAGCCAATGTCCAGTGATCATGTCACCATCGTGAATGAGGATGGTCCAGATCTGAACCATGGCAAAAAGAACCATGTACAGATACTTTTGCATCGGGCAGATGAAGACAAAGATACTGCAGTCTGGTTAGAGAATAACACGGGATTGGTCAGATGAGTACTCACTGGTAAGGCAAGGATTGCAAGTATCCGTCAAGGGGATGGAAGGCAATGGCTGCCCAGGGGGTTGGGACTAGGAACTTGTCAGCTTGACTGGTCATACGATGATGAATGGAAAACGTATGACGGACCAATCCATTTGTGATGGGGTTTATGGATAAACTTGTAGACGCTGGGGTGATGTTCCAGGCGATGAATCCAGTAGATGCCAATGTCGTTGAATAGCATGTAGAGCAGAGTCGAGAATGCCATCCAGGGCAAGCCATACTCGTCGACTTTGGTGTAGAGCAAGCTGTAGCCTCGAACCTCGGCGAGGAAGAAGGGGAGTGTCAAGACGGAGATAATTGGAATGGCGAAGAGAGAGGATTCGACCTCTAGACGTTTCTGGTCCTTCAGGAAGCGCGGATGATACTCCAACCGCTTGTCAAAAATGAAGTGATATGAAAGGGCGGCGGAGATAAAGTAGATTGTGGCAGCGCCGAAGCTGGCGATGAGGAAGAGGGACAGGCATTGGCGATAGATGTCATCGCGGGGGATCGCAGATGCTACCAATGCGGGGAAGAGAGAATCGGGTGATGATGCTGGCACCGATGACGATGATACGGTGGCGTTGTCAGCGAAGACGGGCGCTGGAAAGGCGCTGGCGTAAGCCTTGTCAAAGACAAAGTAGTCCGCGATCTCAAGAATGGCGTCCATTGCGACGCGTCAGACCCGGGAATGGGAATCCGGATGGGATAGAAAAAAGAAGGTTCGACGCGGCTCAATTGGCTTCAATCTTCACTTTACTAGCGACTCATGAGGTCGACAATCGAGAATCGGCGAGAGAGACGTCAGGTTGAAGAGACTGCACAGCCCGTCGTTCTGCGTGACATGAGGGAATCTACAAGCTAAAGCTAGGGGTGTTTGATTGATAACTACGTCGCAATCTCAATAAAATGCCGAAAAATTGGATCCGAGTACGACATATGCTGCACCCCACACCCTGTAGCCAATCAGACCCAATTATCGCCTCCCGGCCATGCCCGATACAGCGCATCGAGGGAAAACTACAGCTTTCATTGGTCCGATGCACCCCCTTAAGTGGAGAATCGATCCGAGCACGAACCAGAACGAATACGACGGCCTGCTGCCTCAGGCCACGGCAGTGCAATCACCGAGGAAACTCGTCTGCGGAAGTCTCGGAGCGTGTTTGTACAGCGGAAGGGAGACTCCCGGCCCACAATAAATCGTTCCACATTGTGGGCAATCTTGCGGTGAGGGGTCCCAACAAATTGGCCCTACCCTATACCCAAACATGGCGTGATTCATTCGCCACACTGAGCTGCCTTCCAAGGTTCGAGAGATGCGCATAGTAATACTGCGGCTTCCAGGTCATGATAATGCCATCTCGGCCTAGGTGTCGGAACTCCTTTCCTTATCGCTATGGGGCTTTCGCAGGTGGGTGAGAAGGGATTAGCCTAACATGTCTGACTTGAGGAGCGCAACATTTAGAACTGACACCACGAACTATTCGTTAACATAAGCAGCTCATCAGAAGTTCTTATTAGCGAAGCTCATCCAGACTGTAAGGTACCCAAAAATACACAAGAAATCTAGGATGGCTAGGCGTCGTCGGCTTGTCTTCGCCAGTTCCTTACTAAAACATTGTATTTTGTGAGGGTTTGACTCGAATATGAAATTCCAACAATATCATGTGGCAGCTGAATCGCATGCCTGGCTGAAAAAAAAAAGGCAATCAAAGGCGCCTTCTACGAGCATTGCCTGTGAAAAAAAATGTGCAAGCAGTTTACTCTACCTGTGTCAATGTTCTCTGTAACTACACTTATCTACGCAAACCGCTGGCATGGGTTCAAGAATCTTTAGTGAGTTATAGTCACAACCCACCATTTGAGAAGTAACAATCAAACCAGAAGTGAGCTATCGACCGAGGAAATTTTCGATGAACTATATATCGAACACTTATTATGCAGATCCTTTTGTTGACACTCAAAGCCAGACGGGTGACGATTTTGATGTCGGTTGTCATGTTCTGTCTATGCCTGAATTCTGGCAATGCTGACTTGCATTATCGGCGTTATCGGAACTTCACTTCAAAGCTTGATCTCACAATCGTGTCTCGGAGCGGACTCTCTACGTTAGCCACCGACATGGCCCACATACTCAACGAGAGCTGATAGGCCCGTAGATCAAGGATAAATGAGTCCGAAATCGCTCCAAGCACATATTACATCATCCTAAAGGCGTTTATCGCCTACCCCGCCGTAGACAACAGATAGACTGAGCCACATTGAATTATCCGCTGCAATTACGCTTGACCACTCGAACAACCCTTCTCTTCTCGCCATGGGCTCCTCTGATTCACTGACGCCTTTCTTCGTAGTCCTTGGGGCTGGAGTCATTGGACTTTCAACTGCATTAACGATCCGTGACAAATTCCCATCCTCCAAAATCGTCATTATCGCGAAGCATTTCCCTGGAGACTACGACGTGGAGTATTGCTCACCTTGGGCAGGAGGAAACTGGTGTTCATCAGCCAACGACAATGGACTTCTCGAGTCGTGTGACCGGGTGACCTTTGGAAGATTCAGAACCATCGCACAAGATCATCTAGAGGCGGGAATCCAGGCATCAGCCCTGAGAATGATTTTTGATCACAGGATTGAAGATGCAGGTATTCTGAGTCAAGGCACTGGAAGAGTTTGGTATGATGAGCTCGTCGGAGGATTGGTTCCTATTGATAGCGATGAGTTGCCGAAAGGTGCGGTATTTGGATTGGACGTTCCGTCTACGTTTGTGATCAACACGCAGGTGTATCTTCAGTGGTCAGTTACTTTTCCAACCTTTTGGTATTAGATTCCTCTACCTCTAACTTCTTACAGGTTATTGGCGAAATGCCGGAACGCTGATGTGCAGCTTGTGCGCCAAACAGTTGAGTCTGTGGACCAAGCGTTTATCTCACCCGGTGTCACTGCCGTGTTCAACTGCACCGGCCTCGGTTCCTACAGTTTGGGGGGAGTCAATGACAAAGACATGTATCCCACGCGGGGACAGACGGTCCTAGTCGAACAACCTATCCAGCCCTTGAAGAGAATGTACTTCCGATCACCTCGCCGGGTTGACAACGACACTACGTACATCTTTCAGCGGCCACTTGCGGGAGGAATTGTGCTCGGTGGCTGTCGAGAGGACGGGAACTGGGACGGCAAAGTCAATCAAGATTTCGCCTTGGAAATCATGAAAAGATGCTGTGCCCTTGCCCCAGAGTTGGGACGTCCAGAAGACCTGAAGGTGATAAAGCATGGCGTTGGCTTGCGGCCAAACAGAAAGGGCGGCCCGAGGATTGAAGTTGAGAAAAGAAGGGTGGGGTTGATCGTGCATAATTACGGCGCTTCAGGCGCTGGCTATCAAGCCTCATGGTAAGTCGTTACAGGTGAAAGGTTAAAAAAAAGCCAGCTAACATTTTTATTTAGGGGAATGGCAGAGCACGGCGTTAAGCTGTTGATGGAATCTCTCGAGAATGGTTCTTCGGTTGTTTCAAAGCTCTGAGCTCGATTGGTAATCCCTGGTTGTAAGTTGGATCTACTAGATATAGATGCCGAGCTGATATCACATTCACTATGTTTGGCTGACCCGGCACGTGTGTTTATTTCCCGCTCGAACTCAATATACTACAGACTGATTTCTAGGCGATGTGGATCATTGTTTTTGGTAGACCGTGTTTAGTTTCAAGTTGATAGTGCTCGCTGCCCTCCTGGCGACGGAGAAATCCACATACCCCAGTCTCTGCCCACTCCGTGAAGGCATCTGAAACGGACTTATTTAATTGAGCCTCTCCTGACCAGCACCACTTGACGCGTTCTGGAAAGACTTCAAATCGTCTAGAATTTCTTTCCGTCGCATATCTTCGCTTCATTCACATTCGTTTCTATTCTTCCCTTCGTTAGACAAACGCCGCCATTATGCGTGTTCTCTCGTTTTTTGCCTTGCTGGCCCTGGAGGCTTCGGCTGCGCCATCCCCTGTGTCATGGCACTCAACTGGATTGAAGAGGGACACTCTCGCTTCGACGTACTGCGGTGCTCCTAACCAATATGAGGTCCTCTCTGGGACCCCTTGGATTATCTTCTCGATGAACTACAACTACCAGTCCATCGAGGGATCATGCTGCACTGGCCTCTACGAAACATCGGGATCCGGGGATGCACAGCGGATTCACTGGAGCAGCATCTGGGACATTGATGCCACCGTGAATCCGGATTTGGTTAAGGGATATTCCTTCATTGGCCTGACCCAGAACTTGCAGACGAGATTGGATGCGATCGCAAGTATCCCTTCTACCTACACGTGGACTGTCTCCAATTCCACAGCGTACAAAGGTTAGATCTGTCGGGTCCCTGATCTCTATTCCGCTAACTTATACTTCGTGACTAGGCAACGTCGTTTACGATTTCATGACTTCTGACACCAAGGGAGATGAAACTTCCAGCGCCGCCCAGGAGCTCATGCTTTGGATTCGGTATGAGGGAGGCCAAATTCCTCTCGGCTACGACAAGGGCGCGGTCGCCACCATCGATGGCCTCTACGGAAAAGACGGTTGGAAGCTGTACCAGGGCCTCAACACTGATACGGGCATCACTGTTTCGTCGCTCCTGGTCCCCGAGGCTGACCAGTTTGGAGATGGTGTCGGAGGAACCTTCGAGGGCGACATCAAGGATTGGCTTGTCGCCCTTGCTGCACAAGGGCTCTTTGAGACGAGCACGTATGTCAACGTTGGAAATGCGGGCATGGAGCCCTTCTGGGGGACTGTCACCTTTGATAGCACCCTCGGCCTGAGGATCGACCTCTAAAACCAAGAATTTTCCACCTAGAAAGGGAAGTGGAATACTTTATCCTGTACATCTTTATCTATATACGACAACAAACATGGATGCGCCCAATCGTTCGCAATAAGTACTTACGATTCATTGATGAAAAACATGGTCCCGTTCTATACTTGGTCGAGATACCGCTTTCACCAAGCCCGCTGTCGCCTTCTCGCCATTACCCCTTGACGATGCTCCGAGAGAGCAAGCCGAGGGGGAGATATCACGCATGTAACAAATGATGGCATTGGAATATGCCAATGTATAAAGTGAAAGAAGGCTATTTCAACGAGAGAACGAATATCAGAAAAAGCAATACATTTCCAGGCTTAGTCGGCCATCCAGTGTCAACCATCTACTTTCGGCTTACGCCCATAGATGTATCGAACTTTCATGTAGCTATGGACCTTGCGGTTTCGGATTGCCCTACGCATTCCCATGAGGAACATCTGATAGTCCTCTTCAGGCCACTTGAGCACATTGCGCCACATCATGAGGGTGTAACCTTGAGCCGCGTATTAGCCCACACATCTTTGTCCATGAATGAGAGATTACTTACCCTCCATGTCGTTGTCCAACGTAAGCTGGACGAACTGGCCGACTTTGGCGAGTTTTGGATCCTTGGGCCAACCTCCTATGGGAAACTAAAGTATATCAAGTCAGAGGATGCGCAAAGTTGCCAGTCTTCCTTAAAACACTCACCTTGTAGTCGACCGAGTGAACATCTTCAAAGCCGGCCTCGTCAAATCCCTTCTTCTGCTCCTCGTGCACGAAAAATGAATAGCCCAAGGCCTTGCCGCCATCTTCATACAGCTTCTGATACGTCTTCAGCACAGGCTCAAGATCGGTTGTTCCATCATCGCTGCAGAATTCGATGTCAGCCTCGGCAGACTGCACCCAGCCTCCAGGCGCACAGCAGCGGTAAGCTTCTTTGAAGAGCGCTCCCCAGTCCTTGATGGCACCGAACAGATACCGGATGTGGATGAAATCAAACGTGTCCGGGCCCCAGGTCCAAGACAGCGTGGCGTCGTCGATCTGGAAGCGCACGTTTGGAGGAACCCATTCGGGTTGACAGGGTGAAAGATCGGTACCAGTCACTTCAGCGCTGGGGTACTGGTCGGCGAATTCACTAGAATGTGTAAGATCACGTGTCATGCTTGCTTGAAGGAGCAGTCTCACATTGCCCAAATACCTGATGAGACCGTCAGTAAAGATTTACAAATAGTGCGTTTCAAAACCTACCAGTTCCTGTACCAACATCAAGTACTTTCTGTAGGAAGCATCAGATACATTGCTGAAAAGAGAGAATGGATTTATCTGCTGCCTGAGAGAAGAAGAAGCCGTACCTGTACGGTGTCGCTGATGGGAGCGAGGAAGAGTTTATCATCCAACAGCACTGTCAAATAGTGGTGGCTGAATGCTGGTAAGTGTTGCTCTGCCAAGCGCCGAGTTTCAAAGACCCACGTAATGTCCACAGAGTGCAATTGCTGCTCATCGTTGGGTAGGAAATAATCCGTCGCGAATTTGTCACTGTGGTATGTGCGGCCTTTGATACGGCGGTACTCAAGGATGCTCGCACTCACAGAAGCAGTAGAGCTCTGGCTAAGCAAAGTGTGTTAATCATAAGGATGATGTACTGCTCAGAAGCCTACTCACGCATCTTCGCTCAGGAATGAATCCGCATCGTCCCAAGTGCCATCCTGTGGAGAAGTTAGACACACAGCGAATAGCAAAGGATCATTCACGGCTTACGTCCAAATCATCAGCCGGTACAAGGTCATTCTGAGCCGTTAGCGTATCTGCTGGTGGAGATGGCGACTTGGAAGGCGACTTGGAGGGCGACTTAGTTGCGCTACGTCTACCAGACATGTCGATGATGTATGCGGTCTCACGGAAATGGAAATGGTTACAGAAGCAAGAATCGTTTGAAAAGAGGATTTCAGAGCGGTCGATTGAAGTGAGGGGAACGTCCTTAATCCCTGCATGGGTTGCATGACTGTGGACTGAGCGTTGGCAGTTCCCTAGGGTCGGTCCGTATCGGCCCGTGTCGATGCGAACCAACAGACGCATAATTAGTAAGACGCAGTGATAAATACCCCTGTATTTGTGCTGTTCCCGAACTTGAGGGGTTGCATCTATGTCAGAATCTGGAGATGGAATAATAGACGCAGCTGATGGGGCTCAGGTAGTTGTCTGTCAGAGCCTGAACTGATCTGTATTCGGCAGCCTTATACTTTGACACTCGGAGATGTTAAGAACAAGCTGGACGTACTGGAGCTGAAGGCTGAGTTTTACGTCTGGCCTCTCTCTTTATCATGATACGCGGCTTTTTCAGTGCGATATCGGCACCAAAGTACAAAGCAAATCCAGAGGGCTGGTGGCCCGAATTCAGCCACGAAACCGCATCTCCTCATAGCTGATAACCTTGAGATCAGTTTCTGCGCAGTAACAGCGTAAGAGGGGCCGAGATAAAGATGGTAAGTAAAGATATGATGCGCTCAAATAGTGTTCATATCCCGTTGAGATACGAGTTCACTCACCAGCCTGCCTCTGACGGAGAAGAGACAGTTGCGTCCACATTTGGAGTCCAAGATGGATCAGAGAGCGAAGGAACGGGGGGGGAAATTGACCTAATTTGCTTGGCTATTTGTATGATATAAGCTTTGGGCAGCCCCATACATGTCTAGTTATCTTGCAATAAACAGAGCGCGTTTTATTCCTGATAAAACGCTGCTTCATTAAAAAGCAGCTTAATAAATTGTGTATTAAGCATGTGCTGATTCTTATCCAGAAGGTGGTCACGCGTGGCAATGCTTCATCGGCCTCTTAGAAGATGCGCATGGCGATTACGCTCGGCTACTGAAGCCTATGTAACGTTCATTTAACTTAGACCTAGGCCATCAGTTACCTAAGCTGGCATCAGGCATGGTCTAATAGGTCAGAGCCTAGCTTGGAATATCGATCCATTTTTATGATTTATTCGTTCCCTCACAACCCAAGAGGATACACCGAGGCCACCTGGTGATTTTACAACTGCTTCAGGGAACCGTTAAACTCAAGAGTAAACTATGGAAAGGGTCGGGATAGTAATGCTGGGGCAGGGACGGTACCTGGATAGCAGGGCAAAGGAACGTGAAGAAAGCCAGTGGATGCTTGATATACGAGTCCTCAGTGAACTTGGCAACTAAATACAAAGAGCCCTCTCCATAAATGAAACCAACTTCGGTCCACTCTCCGTCACATCCTGATACAAATCCACATGTCCCTTCCCCTCTACGACAACAAGTTCCTTGGGCTCCAACGCAAGACCAAGAATCTGCTCGCTATATGGAAACGTCGCCGCCTCCCTCCCAGCAAACAAAAGAATAGGTCTCGGTGCGACCCACTCGACGTGCTCAAACGAGTCAAAACTCACAAGGAGCTCTGCACTCCTCCTCACCATCTCGCTGGTGCATCTCGGGTGCTTCCACCTAGCCTAGTAACCTTTGATATCCTCCTTGGGATCAGAAAAGCTATCTAGGATGTTATGGACTGCCAGGGGATTGCCGCTTGCTTCTTCTGACCGGTCCTTTGCCGCCTCTGTCAAAAGCTTGTTCAGCTTCTCAGGGTTGGTATCGCCTATGCACTGACTGATGCTGCCCGACCCCAGACGCCATCTATCTTTCACCTTCGTGGTATTTCCCTTCTATTGGCGCGTCCAGCTGACGGTATCCCTTTTGTCACGTTCGCCCTTTCGCACTTCTTTTGGCTATCTATCGAAGAACAAACCACTACTGTGGACCTTGACCGCCTTTCTAACTAATTTGAGAGTAAGATGGACCTTTTACGTCGGAGGTGGCCGTTCCGAGTTCTAATCTAGCAACTGGTCATACGCTGACTGACTAATAGTAGGCCTTAGTCACTTACTGCCATCGCCTACCGCTCGTTAAGCTACTCCTTGGGCCTGGGCTGAAACAGTCTGATTGGATTAGAACTGGCTCATTTCACTCAGCAGTATAGCTTACAAGTCGAACTTGAACAATAATGTAGAGGTCAGGCCACTATCATGAGGCAGCAGCCGGTACCGCAGACGGCCCGAAGCCTTGACGCCAATTTAGCTACAAGCACATATCAGGCAATAAGTATGACAATCACTCAAGTTTCCACGATCTTTTCGGCCGCTACCTTCCCCGCACCCCACACTTCATTTTCCTGTACCCCGGATTTGCCCATCACGATGATGGGTGGGTGTCGTCTGACAAATTTCCGCGCCAACCGGAGGTGTCTTATGCGAAACGATTAGTGTCACGAGGAAAATGACAGTGGAGACGAGAATTTTGTCCGGGCAAGTATCGGAGCGAGGGCCGTTATAGATGCTCTCTTACCTAGGGTTGGTGGCATCTAAATGAGTGGTGCCATTAAAGGGGGCAGATGGTTTTGTGAAGTGACTCAGGATTAGTTGGAAGAGCAACGCCGATACAAGTATAAATAACAGATGCCCCTTTAATCAAGTCTATCATTTACGCCAGGCTTCTCAAAGAACAATTGTGAAATAAAATGAGAGTTGTCAACCTTTTCACTCTCACCCTTGCTGGTGCCTTAATGGGCATCGGTATCGCAGAAGCAAAAGCTATTAAGCCACGAGCCATCGTTCACCCAGGCCTCTTGCACACCAATGCTGACTTCACCCGGATGAAGAAATACGTGACGGCCAAGACCAGTCCTCAATATGACGGCTGGCTGAAGCTCAGTGCTGCTGCCAATGCTGACTATACCCCGAGCCCGAAGGCGAGCGTATGCAGGGGCGCTTCGGACTGCACGCAAAACTACCCTAGCCTGTACAGAGATATCGCGGCAGCCTACGCAAACGCACTTGTATGGAAGATCAGCGGCACGACTGCAAACGCTGATGCTGCTGCTCGTATACTGGACGCCTGGAGTTCGACACTCACCGAAATTATCGGAAGCGCCGACCGCTGGTTGGCGGCAGGCCTGTATGGATACCAGCTCGCTAATGTTGCAGAGATCTTGCGAGGCTATTCTGGCTGGACGGGGTTGGACGCTACTGTTGACATGCTTGTGAATATCTTCTACCCTATGAATCACGACTTTCTCGTTAGACATAATGGGGCGGCGATTGACAATTATTGGGCAAACGTGAGTTCTTGCTACCGTCCCACCAAGATTGCATTGCCTTTTCCCCTCCCTAGTTGGAAGTAATGGTTGACGATGTACCACACAGTGGGATCTCTGCACCCTGTGTGCCATTCACAGTATTGGCGTACTATCCGACAACCAGACAATGGTTAACGAGGCAATCACATACTTCAAGACTGGGTCTGGTATGGGTGCCTTTGCCAACGCCATCTGGTACATTTGGTCCGAGACAGGTTCCGGCAAAGCCCTGGGCCAAGGCCAAGAAGCTGGTAGAGACCAAGGACACGCTACGTTAGACTTTGCCCTGCTTGGAGTCCTCGCGCAGCAGAGTTACAACCAGGGAAATGATCTGTTTGCGTTAAGTTCGAACAGAATTCTAGCGGGGTAAGCTTTATTCTCCTTCTTAATGCCCTACATTTGCGAGGCCTTATCTTACCGACTGAAGCTCCGAGTACGCCTTCAAGTACAACGTTGGCCAAGACGTGCCCTTCAAGACATATACCAACGTTCACGGAACCGCAACGGCCATTAGCAACTCAAGCCGCGGCACCATTCGCCCGATCGGCGAGCTTTTGTATGCTCATTACAACGGCGTTAAGAACCTCAATGCCTCATGGACTAAGCAGTATCGTGACCTTGTACTCGAATCTAGCGGTGGCGTTGAGGGCGGTGGCGGAAATTATGGCTCTACTAGTGGTGGCTACGACCAGCTCGGCTGGGGCACTATTCTTTACCGCCTGGACTAGTATGAGAGAGAAGCGTCTGTTTCTTGTTTGTGCATTTGAAGATTGTTACGCCAGAGGCTTCAGTCATTTTTTCCCATGAGACAGTAACATCGGGCAATTGTTTGACTAGGTTCCTCTTCCCAATATTTATGGAACGAACCTTGCCATTAACGCGTTCCATGTCCTCTCACCGCTAGCCGTCTTGAACCACCCATGGCATCTGACATCAGAGCAATGCAAAATCGCGGCGAAGGATTCTAGTCCTGTCACCCGGATTGGCCATGGTCGCCAATGTGGGTTCTAGGCTCCTAGTTGTAATTATTTTAGACGCCCATTCTTGTTTGATGTTAATTACTAAGAATGACGTCCGAAACATTTCACAGCCCCTCGCTTACTTTTCAATCCTTCCCCCAAGTAGAAGCCTTTAAGAATAGTTGTTTCCAGCCTTGGCTCAGTTTCCTCATCTCATCAATCTTCTAGCTCCTATTGATGGCTATTCGTTCTTTGCTATGAATCTCCAAAATCTTGCCTCCACGGCCGTGTTGGCCTTTTGGGGGCTGCAGGTCAACGCCGAGTCAACTTTCAGCCCCGCTCGACCTCCGGCTGCTCCGTTGGCAGTGCGGTCACCATATCTCAATGTCTGGCTCAACGGCAACACAGACGGTTCGCCCAGCGGTTATCTACCAGGCGCATGGCCGAAGTCCTGGAGGTAGGTCAAACTCATTTCTGTCGGCTCTTTTTAGGCTGGTTAATTGCGATCGGCGTGAATGCTGTGCTTGATGAAACCGTGCTGACTTGTGGCGCAGCGAGGTGGTGCAAGGGTGGCAAGGGATCATCACTGTCGACGATGAAGCATACAATTGGATGGGGAACGAGACGGATGCGCCCAGGGTGGATCAAGTGTCACTGGAGTATACATCGACGAAGACCATATTCACCATGAATGTCGACGACAAGATCGAAATGACGGTTACGTTTCTGTCTCCAGTCTACTACGATGATTTGCGACGACAATCCGTCACCTCCTCGTACCTCAATGTTTCTGTCAAGTCTCTCGATGACAACACACATACCGTGGGGGTTTACTGCGATGTTTCAGGAGGTGCGATAGTCCAGCCCCAACCGCCTGTTCGTACCATTGAATACTGATCCGTACCCAGAGTGGGCTTCTGGCGATAACAGCGCAGTCATCGACTGGGAGACTGATTCCAAAGACGGCGTCCGCTATCACAAATTTTACCGCGAGGAGCAGGAGACTTTCAAAGAAGTCAATGAATTGGCTTCTTGGGGCAACTGGTACTGGGCTACAGGCGACTCGGTAAGATAGCTGCAGGAATCATGAGTGTTTAGTGGAGATTAACTCGCAACAGAACAGCATCACCTACCAGATTGGCGAGGACAGTATAGTGCGCAGTCAATTTACCGACAAAGGGACGCTCACTGGGGATGTCGATAATGAATTTCGAGCCGTTAATGACAGATGGTAACAGATACACACTAATAGACGACTAGACTAGAACGCTGACCATCTCTAGGCCTGTCTTTGCTCTCGCCCACGACCTCGGCAGTGTTGGCAGCACTTCAAAGAGCGCTCTTTTCACCATTGGCTACACACAAGAAGAGGCCATCCAATTCCAAGGTCAAGAGGAAGACATTCAATCTGTTCAATCACTCTGGAAGGAATACTTCTCGGAAGATGAACTTGTCACCTTCTTCTACAAGGACTACGACTATGCAATCACCTACTGCGATGCCCTCGACAGTCGTGTTTCGAAAGATTCAAAGGCTGCTGCCGGACAGGATTACCTTACCATCACCAGCTTGGCCGTTCGCCAGGTCTGGGGTGCCTTGCAGTACACCAACACAAAGGATCAGCCTTTCGTCTTCCTCAAGGAGATCAGCTCCAACAGCGACATCCAAACTGTCGATGTCATCTTCCCAGCCATTCCCATATTTCTATACTTGAACCCCAACATCATCAAGTACACCCTTGATCCTCTTCTCGAGAACGATCGGTACCACTACCCCAACAAGTATGCACAGGTGAGTCTTGACTACTGCGTCTCCGGTCATAGATCATTTAGGGACTGACCAATTCCCAGCATGACCTTGGTACCTTCCCTGTTGCCAAGGGACACCCAGAGGGAGATGACGAAGCTATGCCTCTGGAAGAATGCGGCAACATGATCATCATGATGCTAGCCTACGCGCAGTGGAAGAGCGACAACGATTATCTGTCCGATAATTGGGATTTGCTATCTCAGTGGGCTGAGTTCTTGATTGAAGAGGCAAAGATTCCTGCCGAGCAGCTCTCTACCGACGACTTTGCGGGCCACCTTGCGTAAGTTCTAGTATTCTGTCTGTGGTTGAGATTCAGAAGCTGAATTTGTCCCTTCAGTAACCAAACAAACCTCGCTATCAAGGGCATCATTGGTCTTGAGGCCATGTCCAGGATTGCTACTCTGAGCGGCCACGAGGATCAAGCCTCTAACTATAGCAAAACTGCTAAGAGCTACTATGAGTTTTGGTATGAGCACGGCGTCGACTCTAAAGCGGATCCTAAGTATAGTTTGCTTCAATACGGAAATACTAGCTCGCACGGTAGGTTTATCGAGTGGATGAAATGCATCAAGTTATCCACCCTGTCTGCAGTCGCATCCTTGATAACTGACTATGCCCGCCTATAGGTATCTTGTACAACATCTACTCGGACAAATTGCTCGGCCTCGACTTCATCCCACAGTCCGTCTACGACATGCAAAGTGACTTCTACCTCACAGCGCAAAACAAGTACGGTGTCGTTCTCGACACGCGAGGCACCCTGACCAAGCTCGACTGGGAGCTCTTCGCCGCGGCCGTGGCCAAGACCGAGACACAAACCATGTTCATCAGCAAGATCGCCACATGGATCAACGAGACCACCACTTGGCGCGCATTCACCGACCTCTACGACACCATCGACGGAGGGTATCCGCGCGGCATCCAGTTCGTCGCGCGACCGGTGCAGGGAGGCGTGTTTTCTCTACTCGCACTTGATAGTCGACCTAGCTCTGCCAGTCAGGAGCTAGCGGCTAGGTTGGGTGTCGGGATGGCGATGGATATGAGACTCGCGAGAAACGATCTAAAATGAGAAGAACATCTCGTTTTGAGGGAAATGTTGTCAGTAATGTGTCGTGTTTCTTGTTTTCGTGTTATAGTCATCGAATATCCAATTCTTTTACATTCCATCGGTGTTGGTGTTAGACCTGACGGTAGCATGACGTGACAGAAGGTAGACTATGCCATCGCCGTCCTCATTCGGTGCACCTAACTCATCCTACGATAAAATCCATATCTTCGCATGTACCCAAAATCATACTAATTACAAGCGAAATTTGATACCTAGCAGCTCAGCTTCACATTAACTAAGTGGAGCCTCACGAGCCTACAGCGATGTATGGAGATCGCTCCTCAATTGTTATGCTTTTCTAGATTATTTCAAAGAGGTCTATGTAGTCGTTATTCTCAATCGCGTATCTGTCAGGTGCTTCTTCAGGAGGTTGAGAACTATGGTCTACTCACGGGGCCTTGCTTAGTTCTCGAAGGTATGGGTGCTGTCGGGTGGTGTAAAGTTACGGCTGCAGACGCTTGATCGCAGTAGCCTGAAACGATTTTTTCTTAATTTCCGGGAGCATTATTTAGCATTATCGCTACCTCCTTTGTATTTACGGAATCTCAGCTATTGTTCATTATTCAGTAGGGCCACGTCCTCCTCCAACCTCGCTACAACTTCCATATAGAAGTTCTGACAGAAAGTGTCATTATCTAAGCCAGCTGTCCCAAAAAGGCTCTTCAAGCACCATTTCACTGCATCTGCGTAATTGATCCCGCCACTTTCTAGTATTTGGTCACCCAGCCGATTACCGGCCTGGCTCTTGGAGAGGATTGACGGCATGTCAGTGGCCGTTATCTCAAGCTCGTGGTCGGGCTTCCCTATGATCACTTGGATCAGCAAGGCGCCTAGGGCTAGCATGGCGAGGTTCATCGGCCTAGGCGTGTTCAATGCTTTGCACTTTTGGAAAGCTGGAGTCGAACTATCTGATTCACGGAGAATTTTGATCAGGTACGGTCGGTATAGAGAATCGGCGTGCGGCGGTAAGGGACCGTCCTCACGAAGGAACACGACATCGTCTAGTGTGAGAATCCTCGCCAACCATGGGGTACTATGGAGATGAAGAATACTCGCACAAAGTGTCAGCGCAACCCTGAGCTTTTCTGGGTAGTCAAATCGCGGGAGATCTGGCTCCTCCCCTGAGAGGACTTGGCGAAGTGTGACCGCCTTGCAGTAGTCTAATTCGTCCTGGCCGGGATATAGACCGAATTTCCGCTCAATATCCGTGATGTATCCATAGTAGTCCACTGCTGGTTCTTTTTGTCGCTTAAAAACAGCTTGGCAAAGATTGGAGAGCGCTAGTGGCTCGTTGGTTGAAGTTTGTGAAGGGGGGATGATGAGGCTCTGGGACACCTCGACGAGTGTTTGTGTTGCAGATATTGATGTTTCTCTCGCGGGTCTGAAGCTCAAAGAAGTGAGCCATTTGGAGGTTCGCGATACTCCTTGCGCTGCGCATGCGACTTGAACGGTTGAGCATGGCGTTGGCGAAGGTGCTGGCGCTGGGACGTTGTCAGACACTGCCAATCGAACCAAGAGACTCTTCCAGTAGCTTGACGCGACTTTTTGCATTTTTGCAACGCTCGACGTTGTTTCAGCTGCACTTCCATCAGTGGACGGTCCCTTGGGCCCCATGATCACGTGGAAGTTGAAGTCCCTGGCAACTTGATCATCCTGGTCGCTCGGCACTATTACCACGTTCCTGGGGACTAACTCTAAGCAGACGGTGTGTGAATCGGGACAACAGCAGGTTGTGGCCCTACACAGAGCGTTGAAAATACTCCGAGTCAACGTCCTAATCAGATTGTTGAGGCGCGCCTGGGAACGGCGCCGTCTATTCGGCTCGAGGCCGCAGGTCTTGCCGGTAAGCTCATGAAGCACGGAGTTGGCGGTCTTGATCCTGGCCATGACCTCGTCGTAGTCTTTCTTCTTCAACGTAAAGGATGTACGTCGTCTAAGCTCCCGGACGATGGCGATGCGGTCCGTCAGTTTCGTCTACGTGGCGAGTGGTCAGTCTGACGGCCTCGACGTGCTACCGCCTTCGGTGTCGCTGCGCATACCTTGCCATTTTCATCGATGGCTAATTTGGCTTTCAAGTCTTCAGCGGCCTTTTGCATTTCTGCAACTTGCTCTTCAAATTGACCAGACTCGGTCCAGAGCCGGAGCCGTAGTTTCTCATTGTATGGTTTCCAATCAGGCCCAAACGGAGTTTCAATCAGCTTGTCGATGATAGACAGAGGCGCGACTCCATCAAAAAGCACCTCGCAGGTTGTCCGAAGGCGGACATGCTCGGTTTCTAGATCACGAATGAGAGCGTTGAGGTCGCGATCGACGTTTGCCACTCCCGAGAGTGTGTTGCGGTAGCCCTTGACGGCTTGTACTGCAAGAGGTAAAATACCGACGACCAGACCGATGACCTCCAGGCCAGACATGATGCATCGGATAGTTGGCCGGGATCTGCCGAGAGTTGATGTTTATTGCGGTCGCTAATGAGAGTGGTGAGTGGAATGCGAGCCTGGTGCAATTGAGGCTGAGGCTGAGAATCCGAATCTCACTCACCCCGCCATGTTTGGACGAGCCAGGCATCCATGCAGGCAGGGTAGGATGGTTGCCTCTGCTGACGCAGGTATGCAAGAGTGGCTGCTTTCACTGCGTTTTTTTGGTTGGCTGCTGGACGTACAGGCGCAACTGCGAATCGAAAGACCTGGTTTTGCCTACCTCCAGTACTTAAGTATATACCTAGCGGACTAATAATTGCTGTAAGACGCAGTTGAGACTGCTAGACCCATGCATATAGTGAGAGGGGTCAGGGGAGCACTTAACCCGACCGACAGTGATAACGAACGGACTGGGTCTCGTTATCATCCTGCTACTTACTAATCATGGATGCCCCCCCCATAGTCCGTGCCAATGTCATGAGAATGACCCCAGAAAGGCCTCAAAATATGGAACCATGTCTCAGAAAGCGATCACAATTTTGACATCGAATATCCATTTCACTGTCGCCAACGGAAGAGATCGGAGCGGCTGAAAGTCGGAGTCGTTACCCCAACAGAACAGCGCAGCTCCGGTTGCGGCGTAGGCAGAGGCGATATAATTTTCCGATCCGACATCTACTTGCCCAGCCACCTCTCGTACGACGGGTTGCATCGCCTTAAACCTTCCTGTCCTCACCGCTACCTCCAAAACACCAGACTCATATGCTCGACAATTGAGCCAATTCCTCTCGACAATGGCTAATACAGGCCTCTATATTGCCGTAGGGGTCGCCGTCGCCATCGTTGGCTTGACCTTTGGCATCCCCCTGTTCCTCGCCGAGTACTTCCCTTGGCGAAGCCTGTACAACCAGCGCCATGGCAGACCCGTCGTCAGAACCGAATCATACAAAGGCAGGACCGTACTAATCACTGGCGCAAACGGCGCATTCGGTTCCAGGGCTGCCAAGCTCTTTGCCAATCGCGATGCCGAGACCCTTGTTCTGGTCGACGTCAAGGATTGTGGAGGCGTCAAGCAGGAAATCGAGACGGAGCTCAAGGACGCGGGCAAGGCCGTGCCCAAGATTCTCGTTTGGCAAGCTGACCTCATGTCTTTTGCCGGCTGCCAGGAGCTTGGAAAGAAGGCACAAGAGCTGGAGAATCTCGACCATGTCTTGATGACAGCTGGCATTCTCGCCTTTCATCGTCGCGAGTCGCCTGAGGGCTGGGAAACGTGTAAGTCTCCCCCAATGGCGCACCAAACCACATGCTGCGAAGAATCTAATCATTTTCTGCAACCCAACAGCGATCCAGGTCAATTTCCTGTCTGGCGCACTTATTTCGCTACTTTTGTTGCCATTGCTCAAGTCCTCGCCAACAAACCCCAACCCCCCTGTTCTCACCTTCGTCACCACCTTTGGTATTTACCCCTCTTCCTTCACCATGGGCGTACCCAAGACTGGCTCCTATCTCAAGAAGCTCAGCAACAACAAAGACGGCATGGAGCAAGCCCACCAGTATGGTCGTTCTAAAGGTCTCCTTCTCTACTTCGCTCGTGAGCTTGCCGCCCGCGTTTCGGCTGTGGGCCAGGAGAAGGGATTGCGCAAGGCGACGATCAACAGCGCTGATCCTGGTTCTGCATGGACGCCCCTCACAAATCCTAACCAGGCGAAGCTGATTCCACGATTGATCATGAACTTTGGAGCGAGAGACCCACAGATCTGTGCTACAGCCCTTGTCAATGGTGTGTCAGTTTCCGAGAAAGATCACGGAAATATTATGCAAGATTTTGATACCGCACCGTAAGTTAATTATGTCCTAAATTCCAGGGGAGGGATTGAGTGTACCATACTGACAACTGGGTGATAGGTATCCGCCATTCATGGTGAGGAAGAGTGGCCAGGTAGCCCAGCAGCGTGTCTGGGATGAGACCAGAAGCGAGCTTGAGGGCAAGGTCCCGGAGGTGAAGGCCATATATGAGCTGTTGGATCGACAGTAATATCCGCACGCTCAATCCAGTGGCCGGGGTGGCGGTGGAAAAATGCGACGCATGCCAGCAAGACATCTCGAGGTAGGATCACCAGCATCTCCAGGTCGGAATAATCCTGTCCGAAAACCGCCATACAGGTCAAAAGGACAGGCAGGTGTAGTTTGGGCGACCTTAGCTGCGGCCAAAAGGCGCCAAAGCTTAGTTCTTGGGCCGGCGAGGACTAAATAATTCTTACTGCTGAATGTTTTGTCCTTTGTCAGAATCTGTTCCTTTCCCTTTGAGTCAAAAGACTCCGACGAAGCTGTGTTTGCATTTGTGTGACGTACCCTGAAAGAGGTTTAGAATCAGAAACTTGGAACCTAGCCTAATACTCCTAGACGGACGTAGCTTGGGGTGAACAGATTGATCTCTTTTCTGATTCATTTTCACAAGGGGGCCCTTTTTGCATATACTACAGAAGAGCCTGTCTGCTCCATGAAGGGTGAACAGGTTGCAGGCACAAGGGCGAAAAAAAAAGTACGGTTTTAAATAATAAAATATATATATAAAATATAAAAAATACACTACTTCAACTACCATAGTGACCAATTTCCAACATTTCACTTCCTCAGATCCAAACTGGTGGGCTTTCTCACTGGGTTAAGTACATCACATATTTTCAAGTGTTGTGTCAGGCACCTGAGGTTGCACAAGTGCCGTTGGTAGGCAGCAACCCATCGACATGCATGACTCTAAGACCGTTTAGGTAATATCTGCACTACAGAGAGAGAAGCTGACATTATCGACGATTATTGCGCCGGGCGGGGTTTTTCGGCGCTTCATCGTCAGCCGTCTTTTAACTTGTAATGTGTAAAAAACACTCACGTTGCTACCATCTCAGAAATGCCACAGCCTCTTGTGACAGGTGCTGCGGAGCCTCAGATCGCTCCGCTGGTTGTGCGCAATGTGTCGGCGTTCAGGGCTCTAATATCGGCCCTAGAAGATGACCAGGCCTTAGCTGGAGAGGACGACCAAGTCTCTGCGCAAAAGAATGACCAAGCTATAGCCAGCTCCCACTTGGCACGGTTCAAGTTATGGGCTATGAGCTTGGGAGCACATCGTCCTTCTGGAGGCCGCTCTCTCGAGTATCGCCTTCGCGATGCATCACTCATTCGAAATCACGTCATCTCTCTTCTGCGGGACCTTGACCACGCCATCGAAGAAGGCATGGCAGCAGCCGCGGGAGCAAATCTCAAGGATGAAGAGACGACAGAGTCCATCGAGGACGAACTTGCCGATTATTTCCAGGAAAGCGGATCCGAGATGGACCAGATTCTCAATGAGATTGGGCATGTGGTGGACTGCCTCCTCAGACTCTCCATCACCATCAGCAACCCGACTCCTCACGATCAGTTCAAATCGAGAGTCGGGGTGGGAACGGTCGACATATTCAAAGATTGGTACACAAAGCACGTCTTGGAAAAGTTTGGCCAGGTAGACAAAAAGACGGCAGACAGACTCGGGAACGCCATGGCGAGACGCCGTCAGTACTTTCAGTACAGAGAGGATCACTCCAACCGACTTGCTGAAGGCTTGGACGGGGACGAGCTTGATCATGATCTTCAAGCAACAACCATCGCATCCTCGATCCCAAAACATCTCAAGGAGTCCCGCGAGTCGGCGATGAAAGAATTCGCTGGTTTGGACGATAACCGGTCTGAAATCTCAACAACTTCATACGCCCCTTCGATTGCAAATACGGACCAGATACGAGTCCCTCCTTTGCCGAAGGAGCATGCCGACGGACCATTCAAGTGTCCATTCTGCCACATGATTGTGTCCATTGAGACGAGACATGACTGGAAGTAAGTGCGACCATTCAGCTTTATGGTTAGAGAATTTGGGATCATTAACCTAGTTTCAGGAAACACGTTTTTAGGGATCTGCGGCCCTATGTCTGCCTCTCAAAGACTTGCCAAACACCAGACCAGCAGTTTTCACGCCGTGGGGACTGGTCAAGGCACATGATAAAAGAACATTGGATAACCTGGCAATGTTCTTTCGGATGTTCAGGAGACTTCCACAATGTGGAGGATTTTCGAAAGCACACCAAAACAAGTCACGCACAGGACGTCCCCCACGATAAGATTGACATTCTGGAAAGTCTAAGTATCAGCTCTGACCCATCAAAAGCGCAAATGACTTGTCCCATTTGTCTTACTTTCCCAGTCACCTCAGCCCAGCAGTATAGCTCCCACGTGGGGGAACATCTCGAACAACTTGCTCTCTTCACACTACCTCGTCAAGAATATGAGGAAGTAGGCGATGATGACAGTAAGAATGTGCAGAATCACAGCGAAAAAAGTGTGAGAAGCGGCGAGACTGGGAATGTAGAGGCTGTGGAAACGGCGAGCGAGGGAACCGACACCGAGACTCATCCCATTTCTAGCCACCCTAACCCTGTTGAAGGACTAATGGTTGATCACCAAACCCAGGAGGACAATCCACCAGACTTAGAAGCTGCTACCGACGTAGCGCCAGACGGCAAATATCCGTTGATCTCCGCAGAGGGCCATTCCGAAAGCTTCGATAAGAACAAGATGAGAGAAGGTATGTCCAAAGCAGTCCTTTCCCGTCCCGTACTACATCCGGCTTGTTTCACCTGTTATATATTTCGCTCATTTGATCATCTATTTCTTATCTTTATCTCGTCCTGTTCTTTTAAACCCACCGCGGAGAAAGGGAGCGGACGTCGCTGACCCATTAACCTTGATCATATTGGCTGACAGGTCACGTCCATCGGGACTACATCAGCTCTAGGAAAACACTTTCGGTCATATATGGCGACTCGTCACAATGAGAATAGGAAGGCTCCCGAATCTGATCTCATGAGACGCCCAGTATTCGGCCATGTTCAATCGGGCCGATTAGACGACGGCAACGAGAGCGAAGTACCTGCTCTCCAAACCTACAACTTTCGCGACTCTGGCCCTTTTACCATCCCGAGTCTTGACAGTCTTGAATCCGCTCCTATCGGCTATGGCGACGATGGGTACGAATACACCACAGCCGCAGATCTAACTCTCTATGATCTTGATCAAGCTAGTTCTCTCCGCTCCCCCAGACGTGGGAGCTTCGACGGTGGGCACCTCCGTCCTAATTTTGACCAGAATCCTGGTCAGGAATATTCGCCAGCAAGCATCAGCCACACCTCCCTTTATGCCGGTGACATTCATGTGATGCCCTCATCCGCCCAGTGGCCGTCGACTCCAGGAACAGCTGCCGACCCCTCCCCATATATGTCAAGCAGGATAACCACTGGTGATCCAGAAATCAACCGAGACAGCTTCACGGCTCAGGATGCTCACTCTCAACATTCAATGCGTCGAGATGCCATCTCCTCGCACGCTTCCCCGGAAGGCACGTTGCCGGCGGCTGGCCCATCGACAGCGGCTACCTCCTCACCACCGCCGATCTCAGGTTTGTCAGCGAGAAAGACAAAGGATAACAGCTGCTGCGACATATGCGGCTATACGCCAAAGGGAGATCCTAGATGGCTTGTCGCAAGCATAGCAAAGCACAAGAAGCTTCAGCATGGCACGACCACACCCAAGATCTACCAGTGCCCATACCCTGGATGTACGAGTCAGTACAAGAACCGGCCGGACAACCTACGGCAACATCAGATCGAGAAAGGACATTTCGTGGACGATCAAAAGGGCAGCTCAACTCTCAGCTCTAGCAAACCCATTCGAGACACCTACCAGGCCAATAAGGGGCCACCACCTACTACTCGGGGTTTCGATAAGATTGCCAGAGCAAATGACGATTCTCACAGTATTATTCCGAGCGGGGACCCTGGCAATGACCCGGAAGGGAGCAAGCAGGACTTCCAGTTCAATTTCCAAAGTCGGCATATTTGGCCAGGTGAAACGAGTGCATCGAGCCTAGACACTGCTGAAAGAGCCGCCGAGGTTATAACAGTGTCGGATACACCTTATGGTCACTCAAAAGATGACTCAGAGAGCCGGCGTCCTATCATAATCCACCGGACAAGGGAACACTTGGACACAGAGTACAATGAGGTCGATGTGGGTTCTTCAGTGAACAAGAGGTACATAGGGGTTGTGCCTACTCACCCCGAGGAGGAAGATAAACGGTTTCCCAAGAGCATTCTCAAGGCACCAAAAGCCAGCTTCCCCGAGGATCCCAATCCCATCCGCGAGGGTGTTGCGCCTCACAAGAACGACGACGAAAAGATCAAGGGGGCTCCTCCAGGCGCTAGGTGGACCAGGATCAGCCGGAAGATTGTCAACCCCGACGCTTTGACTATAGGGAAGGAGCGGTTCGAAGTCCGCGACGACTTTGTGATTGTCCTTCGAGTCTTGAGCAAGGAGGAGATCCAAGCGTACGCCGATGCAACGCAAGTTCTACGAGGTAAACCAAACTCATTCATTCACAATTTTGAGACGATAGTCCTCTGACCGATTATTAGAGCAGCGACGACGGGAAGAAGACGATGAAGCGGCTAAAGGCGAGGATCGCAACAAGGACTTTGATCGCAACAAGGACTTTGAGGGCGACTACGACGAGAAGACAAGAGATCGTCGCCGCCATCATCGGGAGAACAACGAGAATGAATCTGAGAATGAATGACATCGATCGAAAACCTAAGGTTGATTCATGTAAAAGCTAAGGGTCGGTACTACAATATCTACTACAAGATAGCCAATAGCTTATAGAGGTTATAAAAACATATGAAACGAGGCTCCTATTACTCAACCTAGATATGACATTTAAGTTAGTAACTTATTTTACTATATTAAGAATTAATCAAAAATAATTCTAAAATAATTATCACTAGTGTAACGGTTAGTCCAAGTGCACCGACATGTAACCGTCTTGAGGTTTCTGCCTGCCCTGGCCACATGGTTGGACGCTGGTCGCGACATGGGTCGCCACAGCTCTAAGCTAGCGGATTAGTTGCCAAATCAATCGTCTACGTATGAGGACTCGGAGACAGCTCTACCGCCGTACGGTACATAGCCAATGCCTAGAAACTGAACGGTAAATAATTCGAACAGCATCCTACAGCCCATCTCTTTATTTTACCACTATAAGCTAAAGGATTCATCTCAATGGTGACTGCCTGTTATGTGGTACATGCGCGTAAAATGAGATTGAAGAAGTTAGAGCCTGGTTCTTCCACACGGGAAACGCTACTTTTACACGCCTTTGAACATTTCGAGCACAAACACACCCCTGCCCGACCCCGTTTCTGACCACGAATACCATCACCCCTTGACGTGATATAACAGATGCCGTGTGGCTTTGTCTGCCGTATTGTTAGTCCAATGCCTGTTGAGTCAGTTGCAGGAAGGATGCCTTGCGCTCTCATAGCCAAGACAAAAGCCGGCGTGATTGGGTATGATAACGCCACGGCTGAACTGGGCGCCATAGAGCTGAAACTGTGGTGTTCTGGGCAGTTAGTGCTTATTCCAGCCGTGTCCATCCTGCCCGCGAGAAGACAGAGTCGGTTTTCTTGCATCCGAAATCCTTCCTGTATTGATTCAGGCAGAGACTCTAAGTCGGCCGCCACCTTCGCTCACCTATAGTGGATGACAGGCAGAAATACTCCCCTAAGCCCGTCTCTAAACCTAGAGACCCTCCATCGAAGAAACGACGATGTCGAGATCGCTAGTCCCCTTCCTCAAAAGATCGAAGCAAAGCCATCGGAATTCCCCAGCGTCATTCCTAACAGTCGACTGACACTCAAGAATCGATTTTCTGTTCCATCTCCACCACCACATGGGTTCTTCCTGGAAACTAGTCAAATAGTACCTTCTTTCCCCTTAGGAAGCGGCTCAGGACATGCGACCAAGCACACAATGGCGCCGGCAACGTGCCAGATTGTCGACCATTTCGCGCGACCGGCCCAGGGACTCCTATGTTCCTGATCGGCATCGAAAACCGCTGCCTCACCCTGTTTCACGATGGCTTGTAGTACATGGCGCTGAGTTATTGCTGGGGAGGCGTCGAGAGTGCCCGGGCAGAGAGGGCAAACATCAACCATCTGTTTGAGGCTGGATGTCTGCTCGGCGACGCTGCGATACTCGATATGCCCAAGCAGGTGCGGGGCGCCATGTTCCTCACTGGCTGGCTCGGTATCGGGTACCTCTGGTGTGGTAGGCTCTGTATTGTCCAGAACGATGGGGATGCGAAAATGGATCAGGTAACGCAGATGGGCGAGATTTACGCTCGGTCGTACTGCACCATCATCGCCTACGACAGCCCCTCTGCCGACGCTAGTCTCCACGGCCCCTCTATGCTCTCTGGCGTTTCTGGCGGCAGCGATCCTACGACAAGCACGATGTGGCGAAGTAGGGGTGGACGTTCCAGAAGAGCTATTCTCTCTGCGCAAGATCAAGGTGAGCTCGTCCTCCATCAAGTCGCCATCAGGGGAATGGAGAAGTAAGACTGATTGACAGAATATAATTACGACGACCTTGATTCTAACAATGCAATTTTTTATCCGTCGAAAAGTCTGCTTCGTACCGGTGGACTTCGTCATCCCCGCTATCCACATTTCGAATTCTACGCCGAGCTTGTGACCAACTACTCGCGCCGAGAGTTTAGTGCCTCCCAGGATGCAATCGAGACACTATTCGGCCTGGAGAGCGTCATCGGGCCTGCATACCCAGGGGGCTTCATTGGATTGCTCCCTCTGGCCACACTACTAGTGACGTATAATCCTTACTAAACGGATAGCGGTTCAGGGTGGTCCTCCCGGGAGCCGTGATCCTTCACCTATTGGAAGGAAAGGTAGGTCTTTAGATGACATCGAGCGTAATAAGACCCCGTAATGTAGCCCACGGCCACCGCCTTTGATAACTAGGTCTGAAACGCTGGAACATGTCTTTTGAACGCACGCTATTGAATCGACAGGCTCATCACTAGGGTCTCACAAGGTTGACGACGCATGCGAAAGTAGAGAACTGGTAGCACAATACTCGCTCCAGGGTAGCCAAAACCTCGAGAATATTGTGAATATCTATTGGAAGCGGCTTCTACTGCTGAACCTAGATGAAACAATTAATGACATTCGAGTTAATAATCTGTCTACTATATCACTCATCAATTGACAACAATCACAAAAATAATGAATCTGTGTTCATAGGGATCAGGTTCCTTTCACAAGCTCTCAGTAGATCAATGTGAATATTCGCGTGAACCACTAGTTCGATGCTGCGCAACTGGAACCTTGACCACGAATAGGAACAGCGCTGAGAACCATCGAATCATGGTCCTTGATCTAGCGGAGAGAGGACTAGAGCAGATCGAGTATTGTGGAGACGCTCTGTGCTTTGACCATTGAACACGAACAGTAGACTGCATATCAGCGACGGGCGCTCAATTATGCTGCGCAAAGATTTAAAAAAAGACAAGGTGGCACGTTCACCTGGCGCAGTGTTTTGCTTTGGTAACTAGCCTGCACTCATAGACAGAAGATAACCCCTTGGTCAAACACGTGCAGGTATGACGCAGGTTTTAGCACGCCTTACATGTTAACCACGACACTGGGTATTCCGTCTACCCCTGGAGCCAGTTTGCTAGTTGATAAGCGCCTTTAGCAAATACGCGCATTGACACGCTTGTTTCACTCTAGAACTTCCCTTGCCCCAAAACGTAACAAAGTTACACCAGGCGTCATTATGAAATCGGGGTTGTTTGCCAATCGCTATTAGGATGTGGGCATCTCACAATCCCCCATCCTTGCGAATGACTTATCTCCTCTGCTGCAGATCCAACACGGTTGCCTAAATTCTTGGGTATCATCGTCTATAGGATTCCGTGAGGGTTGTCGTCACTGCCTATCGTAGCCATCTGCGAGAACACGGTGTAAGCATCCTATGGTGCAGATCAACGGGCGGAGTATTTTCGTATATCCGTCATGATGGCCTTGGCCGTTTGGAACTGAAGTCGCTATCGAATTTGTTGCAGATGGCGTGAACAAATACGAGCAGGGGCCGTGTCAACAGGGTTTCATCCGCCACGCTCTGGCCTGTAGCATTCGAGTCAGCGACCAACAACTCAGCGCCCAGCGAGGCTGTGTTGAACGTGCAGGTACCAAACTAGAAATGCCCGAACTTTTACTCTGTAAATAACCCTGTTATTAAGAAATTCGGCAAGCACGGCACCCATGGCTCACCACCCTGTCAAGCAGAGATGGGTATGTCGCCCTTGACCTCAATGCGAGCTTTAGAATGCGGGTTAGGCTTGCGCGATGGAAGCCCACAAAGTCTCGTATTTCGGCCTGCCTGTTTTTGGTTGATCTGCCACTAACCTGGCCCGTCCGCTTAACTAGCCGATTGGCTGCTCTAGGAATTGTTGGTGATAGCACCGGGTTTGGCGCCACTTATTCTGTAATTTACCTCGGATCACTCCGCCACGCTTGCTTCGGATCCTTCTCGACCAATCCCTGCCGTTTGGAGGTGACAACCAAAATTGATTGACGTTTACTACTCACAGTTGGCGAGACATTCGGATCTCGTGTGAGGAGGTCGGCTTCTCACGCTAATTCGGCTTCTCGAAATGCTACTGCAAGTATTGCCGTCTTCCAGGGGGTGGCTGTCAGATGGTGTCGAGGTTGGCTGAAACGTCGTTGCGCTTCGTTGCAAGTCTTCAACCCAACATCCCCCGTCTGCAGAATGTCTGCCAAACGATATCCCGAGTCGCCATGTGGAAACAACGACTTGCTGACGTCGATCCAGCCACCGGATCGGCTGGAGCAGCTCTGCTGTGCACAATCTTGACACAGTGTCTGTCTTCTAGGCCTTCGGAGTTGACCTCCGAAGTGCTGAGCTGGTCATTACTGCCGATTTTGTTCAAGTCTACCAGGCCTTCGGACCTTCACACAATCCCGAAAACGGCCTCTCCAATCAATCTAACATCGAGCTCTACGTCTACAAGATCACTGTGGATAATAGCTGCTGGTATAACTGCTTCCTCTGTGTGCAATACAGAGAGCAATGTAGTCGCATATCTGGTATTATACCATCAGTTTTGAAAGACCAAGACGAAACTGCCAGCTAACAATCCTCAGCCAGCATTAACTCCCTTACTTCTAGTAACTCACAAACACCTCGGGTCCAAGCTATACACCTCGACAGCCTCCGATTCCTGGATATTCTTGCCGCTCGTGGACTCGGCGTGGGGCACCGGCGTTGTCGCATGCTTTGCCAGCCTCACACTGCTGAACTGGGATGTCTGGGGATCAGCTCTTGCGATCATTCCGTTCATTTCTCTGCTGATAATCTATACCATTCTACTCCCGAGGAATAGCAAGAGCTCCGCCGTCCTCCCGCTCGTCGACATTCAGGATGCTATTGTCCCCCTTTCCCTCCGAGTCGTCGTTACCCTGACGCTTGCGCTAGGCGCACACACTTTCTTTCTCGGCTTCCCAACCAGCAGTATAATGCCAACCATCTCACTGGGACTTGCCAAAGCCCTTTCTTGGTATTTCGCGACCCGAGTAGTATGTGTATTCCTGCTTAAGCCGGTCCGAAGATACTCACCGATCACCTAGGCTCAGAACAGCTCATGGTCTACTGTCACGGCGATAGGGACATTCAGCATCACGTCCACCCGGAATCCGTTTACGTATTCGTCCGATACCCATGCCCTATCACACGTTGTCGCTTCGGTCCTCGCCCTCGGTCAGGCTATATACATGCTTCCAAAGCAAGCAACCACCCGACCGATCCTTTGGGGCTTTTTACTCATCTCTCTCGTCCCGTACTTTCTCAACCTATACGCGATTAGCTATGAACAATCATCCGCACCGAACTATGACTGGCTAAACCCGCATCCCGTTGAGGCTCTGGCTCAGAAGGCCAAGAAAGACTTCGAGCAACTATCGAACGGGCAGTCCCGAACATACCTCGAAGCCTATAACGAATACGAGCGAAGATATAAAAATGAGCCGCCGCCTGGCTTCGAGGCTTGGTACACGTTTGCGGCGTCCAACCAGTCTCCAATCATCGACGACTTCGATTTAATATATGATGCGGTCTCGCCATTCTGGAAACTGAGCGGTAGAGAGGTGCTTGAAGTAATGCGCGACGCCCAAAACGCAAAGGGCGGCGAGCTGTGGCTTTGTTCCTTGTCTGGAGACAGCGCCAAGACAAGTTGTAGCCATCCTACGCGCAAAATCGACAGACATGTCCAAATATTGTTTGACACGCTGACAGAGGAGCTACGAGGAACACTACCAAATGTCGGCTTTCTCGTCAACCATCTCGACGAACCAAGAGTGCTGATTCCACGAGCCCTGCCGGGAGAAAGCGAACCCACTAGGGATGGACAGTTCAATCTGACGAATATGTCACACCAACCCGTTTGGAACGCAATTACGAAATATTGCCCAGCTCAACCGAGCGCTGGCGCTTCAGGGATGAAACATAGAGTGGAAACATACGGTCTACCATTCATTACCAATCGCACCTTGGCCCTAGATCTATGCCGGAATCCTCAGTACCGCGGTATGCATGGCATGTTCATGAGTCCAACATCATTCCGCTTGATTGAAGGGCTAGTACCAGTGCTTTCAGTTGGCGCACCGTCGACAATGGGCGACGTATTATACCCAAGCCCCGCTTACCTAGAAGAGGGCTTTAAATACGACGAAAGTCATGACGTCGATTGGGAGAAGAAGCGAAACAATCTCTATTGGGCCGGGTCTACGACCGGAGCATATGTCTCAGATTGTCAGTGGCGGAACTACCATCGACAGCGATTTGTGCAGCTGGGACAAAACTTGGGAGGACAGAAGCACTCTTATCTTCGGCAAAGAAGCCAAACAGTCACTCGTGCGGAATCGTCATTTCTCAACGGCAGGGTATTTGACGTTGTGTTTTCCAGAATATTCGGCTGCGAAACGAAATACTGCCGAGAACAAAAGGCATACTTTGACACCAAGGCTTGGGCGGACAAAGACCTGGCGCTTCGTTCACGATTGGTGTTTGACCTAGACGGTAATGGCATCAGTGGCCGCTACTACAAGCTGTTGGCTTCCAAGTCAACACCGCTAAAACAGACCGTTCTCCGAGAATGGCACGATGAGCGTCTCGTCCCGTGGGTTCACTACGTACCCGTCAGCCAAAGCTTAAAAGAGGTTCCCGAACTCGTGTCTTATCTTACTTCGACGGCAGCTGGACAACAAAGGGCCAAAGAGATTGCGGAGCAGGGTCGGGTGTGGTTCTCTAAGGCTTTTCGGGAGGTTGACATGACTATTTACGTCTATCGTTTATTGCTAGAATTGGCGAGGCTGCAAGATGTACGAAGGGAAGCGAGTTGAGAGTGGAATGCTCCTAGCTTCGTATGACTGTAACACGATTTAGATCCTGGGCTGCTTTACAGATATACCAACAATAGACAAAGTGAAAAATTAGAACAACTTGATGTCGCGTACACGAAGCGGAGGACTCTTTCACGATGCGGACCGACAGACGTGACGACCCCCGAGTGGATCGCAACCGTCCGGCGTACTTAGTCCTCGGTTCACTTTGTCAAGGTTAAATGACAAATATTTTAGAGTTTCCGAAACCTAGTTATCTTCGAGCGCAATAATGGCAAACTCATGGCCCCCAACCGTGACCTTGTCGCCAATCGACCACTTCGCCTTCACATTGAGCTCCCTCAAGACGTCACTGACTCTCGGGATAGTGGCGGCATTGCCAGCATCAAACGACAGATTCCACTCTTTGGTCTCCTTGGAAAAGTCCTCTCTTCTTGCCGAAAACCCATCAGCACTCAGACTATTGGCTTGGTAAATGTTTCCAACCCTTCCGATGAAGGTACTGCCTTCGCTGCTGCGCATGATCCACGACGGCTCCTCCGGCTTGTCGTGAGCGGTCACGTCACGCCACACCTCTTCGTATGCAGTCATCTCGTCGTTCTTGTGAGGGCATTTGGTCTCGCCGACTTCTAGCTCATCGCCGTTAGGTAGCTTCGTGAACGAGGCCTCATCTGGATCAGTGAAGCCGAGCGAATCAATGATATGTGACCATCGACAGGTAACTGGGTATTGAGTTAGCGGTGGTCTTCCATTTTGAAGGCAAATACTTACATGGCTCCTCTTTAAGAATTGTAAGTTCGCCAGCGTGGCTCCATTGGATGGAAGGGTCTTCCTTGGTTACCCGCAAGTCGATGAAGTAGCCGCCAACGTTGAGGGCAATTGTTCGTGTATCCTCAAAGGCCTCATCCGGCAGCCAGCGGATGCTGATTCGCTCGACAGTCTGGCCCTTCATTTCTGCTTTGTCTTGTACAAAATATGAGTGATTGAGAAAGTTGGCAATGCAAAGACGATGCGATACGGTGCAAAATGAATCTTTTTAAACTATGCAAATGATCTTGCCCGGCGGCGAGCGGGGCCGATGTCCTGTGACACTATTACGTACGAATGGTGGGCCGTGGACTTGACATTTAGAGGTTATCTTCATCTTAGTGTGAGGTGGTCTGGGATGGGGCATTGCCGAAATAGGCAATTTTCCCGCATCGACAACCAAGAGTTATTGTCACCATTTCCGCTCCCATTGCACTATACAGCTGACGGCGAGACACTACACACACTGGGAAAAAGGCTTTTGTTGCTGAAATATGTGATAATGAAGATTGGACTATGTAGGTCTTCTAAGACATGTACAAGATAGGGAAGACATTCCCGCGTTATCGTTTAACTGGTGACGTCGAAAGTATGAGACTTGATGTTGATGGTAGACACCTTCCACGTCTTACCGCCGTCTGTTGTACTCAGCCCAGATGAGGTAGCATCAGTAAGGACCAAAGTATCTCCAAATGTCGCGTCGGCTGCGTTCAAGATGATGGTGGTAGAAAGGTATTCTGCGGTTATGTCAGCTTGATTCTAGGTCACAAGTTGTCAACTAGAATAGAAAGCAAACGTACGGTGGGCGGCTGTTGTTCCAACGCAAGCATCGTCTTGGCATTCAACCGCAGTTCCCCATCCTTCGGCATGTCCGGAAGCTGTAGGGTCAGTCAGTATAGGAACGGAGTATTGTTTCACTTAGGTGCTCACTGGTTGATAGAGATGACACGACTTTGCTGTTGATTGCTATAGTCTGATCATATTTTCCGGTGGAGTCGTTGAATTTATCTAAGCCGGTGCGTTAGAGCCAGAGGATCATGAGTTGTGGGTTTATCCTAAGCCTACAGTGCATGGTCAACTTATCGCCAGCTGACGCAGGAACTTGCGTTCCTCCAAGCTGGGTACCTGTCTTGGTCAGCATGAATTCAGATTCAAGCATCTGGAATGATGAGTAATACCTTGCAGAGTACTCGCCCAAGTGCACCATTGGCCATCACTTGCGCCGCAATTACTACTCATCAGTCAGTAACATGACAGTCTCAAATCGCTCCTTGACTATCGCGTACGCATTGGGGTCCGAAAATGCAACGGCCAGTGCCTGAATGAGGTCCCCGCCACTGGTGCCCATGCCCGGCCAGAGAGCTAACCGATCTTTCTGAGGGCTGGGGACCTTAGGGAGTACAAGTGTGGTGGTAGCCTCACGAATCCATGATTTCGTCGGGCCGAGAGAGAACGCAGGACCGAATCCAACGATGTCTTGGCAGCTGACTGCTTCCAACAGAGCAAGAAGACTCAAGGCAGCGAATTGACGCATGTTGTTCGGCTTGGCGATGGAGTTTTCTAGGATGTGGATCTATGCACTGTTGGATAGAATTTCTTTTCGCTATCTATCTCGACTAATGTTGAGGTTTTGTAGTCTATGGTACTCACCAGCTCATATGTCTCTACTATACTTGGCGTGGCTCTTACCACCTTCCGGTTTGGAGTTTAAAGTGCCAATGATTTTTTCCGCCTATGATTTCCCTGTCGTGGATCATGGATCGGAAAAGCGGCGTTGAGAGAAGGGCTTCAGGTTACAGCAGCGGGGGTGTGACCCATAAACAATTATCCAAGTGCCGTAATTCCCGTGCTTTCACGTCATAGCGGCTAAAAAATCCAACTCCTTTTCCTATGTTCCGTTGTCCCAAAACGAGTTTGAAACACTGAAAACGAACCACGATCCACTATTACGGATTCGATCTCGGAGCCTCCGTCTCCTTACCTGTGAAAAACAAAAGATCCTGGGATGAGATGACATTGAAGTCACAAGCGACCTTGCTACTCGAGCTCACTAGCCATAATCATAGTACTGAGAAGTAAATACGTAGAACTTTCTTGGTGCTCGTATCATGAAACCAAACCTCCTGGTTTTTCTGAGTTGACACCTAGACGCAACTTACTTGCTCGATGTAGCGAAAACTCAACCTGTTGCTTTATTTGGGGGGGAGGGAGGGGCGTATGTCCACCAGTGAGAAGCGGAAGCGAAAGAGGTCACCAACGGCGTCTTATAGCGACTCTGAAAGATGGGGGTTGAGACATGTCAAGATCAGCTAACGTTGGTAGGAATGCTTTATAAATATACTCAGGTTTACTATGAGGGCTGTCATGACGATTGCATTTATTTAGAAGCATTACTCATACTCCGCCACCTCGCCTAACATTCTACCAAGCCGGCCGATGGGCGTATAGTAGCGGCAGTAAGGTCGTGAGGACAACGTCAGAAACTCATAATATGAGCGAGCTAACTATTGACCAAACCGTATGGCACTGAATGCCATGCAGGCATCTACGAAAATCTCAACACATGCTAAAACTGAGGCCATGCTTTTTCATGGTATAGGTTACCCCGCGAGGTCCAAAAGCCCGAGGATCCGGATCATCCCATAGAAGCTGGATCACTCGTGCCCCTGCTTTTACTCCACCGCCCGCACGTGTATCTTTGTTCAGGGCCAGACGAAACCCTTCCATGTGGTCCTTGCGCCTGCAGCAAGAGGCGATCTGGACGGCCGGCCATAACATGGCTCTTCGGAAAGGTGAACTATTGAAGTAGAGGGATAGAGATAGGGGTATCGTAGAGTTTATGCGCATCTCAAGCTCGTTGGCCAACTCTGGATCCGCAAGCATGTCCACATGGAAGGCTGAGTGGAGATACATGATTAGAGCATTCTGATAAATGCCAGTCGCCGCAGCCCGCTCTTGTTGTGGACGGAGACCTTCTACCTCATCCGAGTATGGGTCTATCGCTTGTAGCCTAGCCAAAAGGCGTTTGTACGAAGGTACTAGCGACGTAGAGTTGACGCCGTCGCGGTCTTCTTCCAACCGACGAGCTTCGACAAGTTGGGCGATGTCAGGGATGATTTCGAAGATGCGCTGCCCGAAGCCCAGCAAGAACCCGCGGGATTTGTATCCATCAAGAAATGCCAGTGAACGGAGAAACGGATCCAAGACTATGGGCTGGTCCTGAAGCAGCCCACGAGGAGTAATCGCCAACTTCAAGGCAAGAGATGTGTACAGCTCAAGCAAGAAGCCCCGTACATGCTCAGGCTCGCTTGTTTCAGGGATTGCTGAAGAAACTAACATCAACGCAATGTATTGACGGCTGGCCTTGAGATGATGGTACACGGCACCGTGTGTATCCCCTTGAATGCCCTAATTCTAGTGAGTCAATGCATGTAAGAGTGTGTAGCAAGTCATGGACGCACCTCAAAGACGCAAAGAAGCAGTAGAGTCAGCAAGACTTGCCATGTTTTCCTTGGCATCCCCTGATCATTGACACGTTCAGCCATTTGATTGGAAAGGGCAGTCTTTAGGCCCGCTAAGATGCATGCGTAGTGATTTCGGGTTGCCACCTCTAGGCGACGGGCTGTGGGGTCATTGACCGACAGGTGGGCACCTCCAATAGCCAGGACACAGTCCATAACAAGACTGTCAGACATAGCCAACGGAAGGATGTAAGTGATGAAAGGGTTGCCATCCTTGCTAGGCCCACGTGATAGCATGTCTGCGGTAAAGTCGAGGTACTGTTGGTAGAAAGGTCGTGAGACAGCACTCAGGTGAGAAACATGGCCATACGCTAGAGACGGCTGTGGAGAAAACGGTTTCGGGGTTGAGAAGGACATGCCAAGTTCAATAGAGCGAAAGACTGTCTCCCATGACTCTCGTTTAGCTGCAGGTTGATCGCTTGAAGGCTCATCCTGAAGACTGCCTTTCGACTCCGTGTCAGGCCGCACTATTCGTTGTCGGCTGTTTTCTGCGCTGGGCCATATGCAAACCTGGTTGATGCGACTACATGTTGCGCAGTTAGGCTTGGTTGCATCGCACTTCTTACGCCGTGCTCGACAACCTAGACAGCCGCTTTTGGACCGTGAGTAGCCGCGACGATACTTGGTCGGAAAGGGTGCCCCGCGTCGTGATTGAATCTGATCTTGCTCCATCATCAAGACGTTGGTGGTGCCAGATTCCATGTCCAAGGCTAGTGGTGTCTATTGCCGATGTTGCGAATGAGAATGAAGCACGTATTGCCAAGTGGGATTTTTCAAATTGTTTTTCTAATAACAGCAAGAACGCGGTGAGGGCTAAAGATTGAGAACTCAACTCTTGCGTGGCTGAGTGTAATGACATGATGACGAATTTGACAAGGGTATCCTTATCTAAACGCTTATCGAAGAGACGATGGAACGCTTTTTGGTCCAGGCTTGAACCATCTCCACTCAACATAGGAACACCGAGGAACCCCTGTGCTGCGAGTTTTGTGTGCTTATTAGTTAGTCAAACCCAAATAATCTTACGTGAGATGCACGAAGTTTTCAGCTGTTGGCGTACAGCGTTCTAGTCGCAGCTACACTTGTCCGTAATTTGCTGGTGTTTTCGACTACGGATCCTCGTCATAGTTGTATGACTACAAACTGGAGGAAATACTATTTTTGCAAACGGTCTGAAACCGGCCTAATACTGAGCACGGGACTTTATGTACATATACGAATCGTTCACTATGATCACTTCTCTCTTGATGTTGATGGCAGAGACAAACTGGGACTTTGATGGGAAGCTATTGTAGATTCTATGGCCGGCATCCAAATCCGACTCCCCGTTTGTAAAAACGAAACAACGAAGTAGCACAATTCAGCTGGCAACGTGGCACTATTTTAATGTAGCTACAACTATCTGATGAACATCTATTCTGGCGCAAATCGTTTGATGCAATTCGTGGGTGGCGCCTTGGAGGTTTAGGGTAGTTATTCAGCGATACCTATGTTTGCGGAAGCGTTCAAGACGCCAATTTGCAAAGTGGGCCGTCGGTACCATCCCCTTCTCATAAGCCCCGTCCATTCATCAGTTTGGGAATCGGGTAGGAAGAGGGCCACAGTCGGAAGAAGTTGTTTTAGGTTCCCTGGACACCGTTCCTAGTTTCTTTTTGCCCCCCCACAGCTGTTCGTTCCGCTCACACCTCGTGTCATTCCGTCAGCGACTTTTGGGGGTTCAGCTGGCAGCCATACCAGCTGTGAGTTCAATCACCTAATGCTCATTTCGGGGTAAGTATCAACCCGAGCGCAACTTAATGCACGCTTTCCCCGTAGCTGTGGTCAACACAACCTGTGGTAGCTACTAAGACAAGGATAGTCAGCGATGCGGGGTAACAGGGGTTTGTTTGTTCGAGAACCTAAAGCGAGGAGACCAGTCTTATTCTGGTGCGGTTTTGCGCCCCCCATTCAACCAAGGCGATCACGGCTCGGTCGCTGTTATCCCGAAGGACTCCAGGCTGTGCGCTCGCTTCCTGTGGCCAGTTGCAGAGAGAATTCGTGAGCGAATTGATCTGAGAATTTGAAATGTCAGCAACTCAGCGCTACTATTGAGATACTTGCAAATCAAGCCACATATTATAGACATGAGTTCTATGATAAAAAGAACCGCATCTACTCTAGTCGTCCTGAAAGGCACAAGATGCTAGATCTTGTAGGTATTGTGGAAACAAAAACTCCCCAACCCCCAAAGTGACAATGGCATGAAGTGTGCCTCCCCACCCACCCGACTGCCTGTTCTTGCCTGTCATTGGCTGATGTTGGCTTCGGTCTCGGTTTATCGACCTACATAAGTCGTTGGTATAGGAGTGTGGGGTTTGGGTGTATGATAGTTTGCACCTTTCAACAAATCCTCCACGAGTGACGCGGATGTCTGATAATCACTGCCTAGGCCGCTACCTGCATCTGGGATGCTGCAGGAGTAGTCTAGCAGCTCGGTTCAAACTGAGTTAGTGGGGTGGCAAAACACGCAATTTTGCTTTCGATGCGACCAAAGCCACGCCTTGTCCATGCCTTAGCTGATCTAGTGGGTTGATAGTCATCCCCCTTATCACCATGTAGGAGAGGGTGCATCTAGCTGAGTCACCCGAGTAGTGTCGAAAGTAAAGATCGCCGTGACACATTCCATGCCCGAGGGTTAATTTCTCACCCTGTCTCTCAGGCCACATGGATTGTTCTTTTTTCGTTGAGGCTAGTTACGAAGGGATTTGAAGGAACTTCTTTCAACAAGGGTACGATAGCCCCTAGGATCAAGTAACGCTCTGAGCTGATATCGGGGGCACAGCAGATTAGTCTCAGGCAGTCGCTTCGTTTTCCCCCGTCAACTATCCCAAGCTACCATCCAAACATGTTTGCAGCCTCCTGCATAATCGAATCAACACCATGCAGATTGAGGGAACAAGCATCGCAGCCACGTTGCAACGACACATCGCCGGGGATCATAACGTGGCAAGTCCACGCGACGATCCTTATTTCACTTGCCCCCCTGGCTCCTCCTCCGGCCTTCCCCGCAAGAAGCTAACCAAACACGTAGCGAGGTGCATTCTTCTTCCCCAAGATGATCCTAGCTGTTTAGAGTTGATGCCTAGTTTTATCGAGTCTGGACTTTTGCCCCACGCGACAGAGTCGTGTTCTCGCCCAAATGCGGTGAGAAAATGCCACATGGGTTGACGCGATGTGACGCTTAGACGTAACTTCGACAGCTACTAGACTGCAGCTCGTCAAGATCCAACTGATGATGACGATTGGAAGAAATAGACGACGCAACTAAACCAGCCACTCAGAACAGAACCGAAGCTCCGTACGACCGTAGCCGAATCCCCATGGGGTAGCGGACGACGGGAAGACGCCACGGTTCATCCGTTTGGTTCTTTATTCCGTAGTTCAAGATCAGATGAAACATGACGGGTAGGCTAACATAATCCCTGCCGTTCCCCGCCCCCAATTCGGCGATCTGTATAGTTTCTGGGGTAGCCTACCTCCACGGTTCGGTCAATGAAGTCCGATGTCCGAGCCGAAATAGTGGCATATAACTTCTAGTCGTTGACTGGTTGTCATTGCCAATATTCTCGGCATCATACTTGGCATTTTGTAACGCCACAAAGAGCAATTTCCTTCTCCTTGGCAGCCGTCAAGCATGTAAAGCTATGCCGGAATGGCAAATCCCACAATGGCAGCAACAGTGAACACCGACACTCAACCCAAGAGGTCAAGACGAACCACGGGTTCAGATCACAAGGAAAAAACCCGACTTGAATGTACACGAGCCGCCACCAAGTGTCATGATTGTCAAGTGTTTCATGCAAACGGTAAGGCTTTTGTCTTGGTCATGCAACTCGAAAGGAAGCCAGGGCGCCAATAACAATCCGTCATACGCTAGACACAAGTGCATCCTGCCGACACAGCAGGAGATGGAAGTCTAGTAAGAAGGGAAAGTTATTGTCTGCGATAGAGAAAAGAATAGGTATTCATATCCCTGTACAACTGATTGTGTCGTTGGCTAAACAATTGTCAATTCTAGCAAATCTAGAATCAGCAGTCAGCTCCCCGATCGATATTTCAACGCAAGACAACCAGCGCACCCCGACATCAAATCCCAGGATCATCTGCATTGCGTTAGATCCTCAAGTTATTGAAACGGTCCTCCGCATATATTTCTTATTTATTCATCCATGGATTCCGGTTGTAAACGAGCCCAGGATTCGACAGGAGTTGGCTGACGAGAGTCGCCATTCGCAACTGGCGCCTCTCATTTTATCCATGGCCTTGGTGACGAAGAACCACCTAGACCACCAAAGTGTCATGATGCTAGACGAACTCATCCAACACCAAGAAACCTTTTGCGATGAGATGTTGAACAACGCATTCGGCAATCCGTCTGTAGATAGCGCGACATGTTTGGTCATCTTATCTTTCTACCACGTAAGTGATACTTTAGCAATACTGGGGATTTCAGCGCTAACGGGCATTATAGGTTGGGAATGGCCATTTGAGTCAGGTCTTGCCACTCCTGGCGCCTCTTTCTTCAATAGCGGAGCAATCTCTGGCCTCGAAGTTGCAGGATGGACGTAACATCAACCTACAAGATGAATCACAAGGCAAAGAATACCAACGTATCTTTGCGGGCATTGAACGTTTGCACCTACTATACAGCCTGTTCACTACACCCTTCGCCGATTTCCTCCACGACTCGCCTCAGTCTCGAGTCGAACGATACGCCACAACTGGCAACTTTCAAGCTCAGAAACAGTTTGACAGTTTTGATGTTGATACTTTCCCATTGGATACCGACCTTCAACTGGACATCGACTCCTTTGGCCTGAACTTCACAGACGACGTTCTTCTTCAGACGCTTGAAACTTCTCATTGCCAGTGGGTGGACCTGCAGTCACTGAAACAGGATTCACCAAATATTTCTGACGGGGTGTTACCTGTTGATGGACTTGCGGAATACACTGCGTCACTGGACTTACTCGGCCGAGTACTTACCTATCTCTACAGCCAGCAAAGTCAGTTCAATGGTGAATTCGACGACATCGCATTCGACCTGGCCCAAAAAGAGTTCTTTCTAAATCAGCAGAGGAACTCCTATATGACGGAAGCGTATTGTGTTTCGAATCCTCATTGGATGATGGCGTTTGTTACTCTGAGCTGCTCCAGCATCCTGCTCCACCAGCAGAGAGCAGTTCCACCCGAAAATGTGGATGTTTCTTCTCATCTTGAGAGAAAGTTACCAGGGGATTCAACATATGGCTCACATCTATTACGAAAGGAAAGTTGCGAAAGATGCGCAACGCTACCTGTCCAGATGGTCATTGCGGTCCAGGCCCACATGAACAACCTCCCCCCAGACGCACCTGTGGTAGGGCTCGTTGGATTCTGCCTCTACATCGCAGCGAGAGTTTTACTGGTGCAATGGGGGCTCGGATTGATGCAGGAGCTTGCACCAGAATTCTGGTCCATAGTTTGGACTTTGGAGGAGATGGCACGGAGGTGGTCAGGCAATGCTACGTATGTGTCTACCAACCACAGTCTGGCAGGGAAATGTGCCGAGAAGCTCAAAGAGCTACACGTGCGGGTACTGCAGGACCCGTCGTCGACTTCAGCCATCTATCAAAACCTGGAGAGTCTTCTTTCTTAATGCACGCCTGATTTATGTAGGAGTATAGAGATGCAACTTTTGTCTAGGATTGGGGTCGAAGAGGCGTCATTGGAAGTAACCGAGAAAATAATACGAGTTAGACTAGAGTGAATATGAATAGGGTAAACTTGGACTTCAAAGATACAACTCAGCGAGCATTTTCACTGTGCCATTCTACAAACTGTCTGAATGCATGCATCAGCCCTGACGTGATTGTCGCCAGCCATCCCGTAATTCCGCATTTCCGCACTTCCGAGCGGGGTTGCCGGAAGCGTCTCGATTACCAATCCGCGTCGTTCTCGTCTATCTTGATTGATCATCTGCCAAGAAACAACCGGTCGAGAATCCAAACATTTCACTTATATACATCCAAGAACATTTCTTGTCCTTGATCGACAAGCTATTATGTCTGTTCACTCCGGCCCTAACGATTCCTGGCACGGTGTCATTGCCGATGGAGGGCAGTTCCCCCCGGAGGCCGGTCGGTATCATCTCTACATCGGCCTGTTCTGCCCATTCGCTCATCGAGCCAACTTGGTTCGCCATCTAAAGGGACTGGAATCCCTTATTGAACTCTCTGTCGTCAAGCCGTACCCAAAAGGAGATGACAAGGGCTGGCCCGGATGGCGATTTCCTAATCTTCCCGACGAACCATACGAGGGAGCAACAGAAGATCACCTCTTCGGGTCAAAGTTTCTGCACGAGGTCTATTTCAAAGATGATCCCGACTACAAAGGAAGATATAGCGTTCCACTGCTCTGGGACAAGAAGGAAGGGAAGATTGTGAACAACGAGAGTGCCGAGCTGCTGCGATGGCTGCCGACGGCCTTCGACTCAATTCTCCCTAGCGACAGCCCTAGCCGTGACCTGGATCTCTACCCCAAGCACCTAAGAAGTGCCATCGATGAAATCAGTGTGTGGATGCAACGAGATCTCAACTCGGGCGTCTACAAGGCTGGCTTTGCGACGACTCAAGAGGGATACGACGAGAATGTTCCGACCGTTTTTGCGGCTCTGAACAAGTTGGAGGCGCTTATCCATCAGAACGGTGGACCATACATTCTTGGAAAAGATCTTACCGAAGTGGACATTCGAGCTTACGCTACTGTTGTCCGATTTGATGCTGTCTACGTCCAGCATTTCAAGTGCAATCTTGCCACCATTCGTGCCGACTATCCTGTTATCCACGAGTGGCTGAAGAATCTCTACTGGAACGTGAAAGGATTCCGAGAGACAACCGACTTCAGACATATCAAGGAGAACGTGAGTTCATGTGTTCAATTTTACTCCTCTTAGATACTAACACAGGAGATAGTACACCAAGAGTCACGACAAGATCAACCCTCTTGCCATCACCCCCATAGGTCCGTTCCCTGATATCGTAGAAGGAGTGGACCTGGACTTCAGCAAGCTCAAGCCTGGTTCTGTTGTGCACCCTGCTGTGGTTGAGCGCCAGAAGAAATTGTATGGGCCGGTTTCAAGCAAATTTTAAGTTCACAGGGAATAGTACCCTTGTCACGGAGCGATGATGCGGAAAGTCAAATTCAATCAGATGTAACATAATTCTCATTCATAACGCTCCGCCTCAAGTCTAAATCTGCAAATTTCTACACTCCAATGGCAGTCAAATCAACGACGCTGATGCTGACTTTGTTTGTACTGCTTGGGGGCAGATATCCTGCACCAATAATGGCCAACAGGTTATCATCTTCACGGAAGAGCATGAGAGACCTAGAGTACGCGTTTGGCTGAGGGACGCTGTACTCAACCCATGAATTGGCGGCACCCAGGTTCTTGTTGACGAAGATGTTGGACTGGCTTCCAGAGCTCACGATGATGCTGCCCGACGCTCCGCCCACAGACGACCAGACAACGGAGGGTGAGCTGACAGGTCGTGTACCAGAGGTCGATACCAGCGAGTATGCCGGGGCGCTGAGGATGTTGAGGGGGTTTGAGGTAAGGCGGTAATGCAGTCTGCACCCATCGGTGCCGCAGACCTCGTACACGTAGATATAGTTGCCGTTGGGCAGGAGAGTAATGACTGGCATGCCAGGACGAGCAACGTAGTTGTTGGTGTCATGGACATCGTCGACGATGGAAGACCAAGTTAGGAGGTCTGAAGTAACTTGGTGAGAGAGCTTCTGGCCATAGCTAGGATCACGCTGATCGGCGTAGTAGCAGATCAGTTGGTCGTTGTACACCCTAATTCCGGTCAGTTATTTCCTACATCATGGTAAGATCGGAACGAGTTGCTCACATCAAGAAGGGTTCCCAGACTGGGGTGAGTCCGTTATTCGGCCGTGCCTCGCCTCCACTGGCGACCGAGCTCACAAACTCCCAGTTTTCACCACCGTCCGTGCTGGCATAAATATCAATCTTGGTCTGGCTGAGATCCGTTGGGATGCTGTTGCCCGCGAGCAAAATGGTTCCCGCCGCATAATCTCCAATAGCTTGGGGAAGCTCGTAAAGAGTTGGCTGGTAACGCAGCCCCCAGCCGTTCACCTGGTCCTCAACCTGTCCCACCTCGGTCCAAGTGACACCACCGTCGAGCGACTTGTAGATGGGGAAGTGCACCAACGGAGGTTCGGGCGAGTAGTTTTCCCAAGTGGCGATGAGAGATCCATCTGATAGCTCAATCACACGCGAGTAGAGCACTCTTGGGTCCGTCCAGCCAGCATTGGAGGGAGGTGAAAAGATGACATTGTTGGAAACAGTCGACGTAGGAGTAGTCCTCTCCTCCACCCGGTTGGGCGGCTGTGAACCAGATTTGGGTGTCGGAGAGCATGAGGCGATCTGGAGAAGGCCGAGGAAACCCCCAGCAAGGAGCGACTGGACGCGCATTGTGAGAATCCGGAGACTATAACGAATTTGGATGCAAAGCAAAAGAAGTGGCTATCCGAAGAAGGCCTGTCTAGGGCAGGCAGCCCATTTGCTTTATACATTACGAAATCACTACATCCCCGGCTCTCGGAGCCGAGTTACAACGAAGAAGTATTACCTCATGATTAAACTCAGGCCAACGTTCCACCCCGCATTGCCCTAACTCCACGTACACGGGGGGATCGTCGGCGCCGTCCGCTCTTAGCTCACCCGAGCAGGTCTAATGGAGCATGTGATGGGCAAAGGTAGAAGCGCTCTGTTTTCTGTGGTCCGGTTGCCATGATTTAAGCTTCTTTTTAACCTGTACCCTTGGCGTTGTCTAGGTTTTTCCGAAGTCATCTGGGGAGGTCTCTGTGGGGATAGTGTTGTGATTCGAGCGCCTAGTAATAGTGAGCTTGGCTTGCGGGGACCTCGGTAAGAATCACAGTCAATGCCACCTTTGTAGTGCCGGGGAAAGCACCCATTTGGGAAATTACGATGCTATACCCCTCAAATGTTTCCAGAAAAGGCGAATTGAGGACTTCGGAGCCCGTCGCACTGCTTGACTTGGCTGATAGACCGTGTCACCGAATTGCGTGAGAAGAAATCCCAGGCTATAATGTTCGCGAACTCTCTCACATATAACCGGATCTAGTCAACCTCGTCGGCTGATGCTTATGGTGATTGGCTAGGGGTACCAGGAACAAACGCGTAAGTCTTCCTGTGGTAGGTATTAATTCATGGACTTCTGCCCGTATTTTTGTGGTTGGTTCAATATGGCGGAGATATGGAGATGGGTATAGGGAATAATCGGATATTATTTCTGGATTCAAGGCGTGCATGGTCGTTGCAAACTGTCAATCAACTACACCATCATCGCGGGGTGTCTCACGACACACTGCCACCATCCGGCCCGCACAGCTCCGTCAGAATCGCCTTCTGGTGCTTCACAACCGACGCTGTATGGGTTTCTCCTTCAAACTCGGTAAACACAGCACCGGGGATCTTGTCAGCCATCGCTTTACCCACTGCTGGAGGGGCGAGTTCATCCTTCCCTCCATACCACAGTCGAACCGGTAGGTCCTTGATGTCCTCAAGGTTGAAACCCCACGGTTTCACCACCAGACTTGCTTCATCCACGTAGCCATGGTTTCCTTGAGCGAACGCACCCCGCAACGAGTCTGTCAGTGCCTGCAGAATTTTCTCGTCCTTGACAATTTCAGCATCCGGGCCTTTCGCCTCCATCTTCAAGCCTTTTCTTACTGCCTTCTCCAATACGGTGGGATCAGGATCCCTAGCTGACTTGCCGATCATGGCATCCCACAACCATCCCACAGCACCATGAGGAACCCAATCCATGGCATAGTAGCTCAGCCTTTGGATCAAGCCCATGCCCTTCTGCGTTAGGTTCCGTGGCCCAAGTCCGCCCACGATGCCTACGCCTTGAAGCCCAGGCAGCTTATCTTTGTGCGCCGCGCAGGCCAATGCATAGCCGCTGCCTCCAGAAACAGCAAGAATGAAGTATTTGTCAAGCTTCAAATGCTGGGCCACTGCTGCAACATCTGCTGGATACGTGGGCATCGTTCTTGTGGAGTCGCGAGTTGAAAGACCCATGCCAGGTCTGTCAAGTGCAATGAGGCGCACGTCGAGAGCTGTGGCATTTGCCTCCCAGAATAAAGCTTCGAAACGCGATCCCGGGAGGCCGTGGAAGTAGAAGATGGAAGTTCCGAATTGAGATCCATACTCTGCGAAGCCGATATCACGCTTGAAATCGGGCGTCTTGATTACTTGGGAGGTGCGATCTTGATTCTGTTCTTCGAGATTGTGGACTGGAGGGGAGCGAGGAGATGGCGCCTCGACGACGGCCTCAGCTTCTCGATTGACAGTGCTCATAATAAAGTTCAAAGGACACACACGGTATTATGTGAAAATAGGAGAAATCAATGCGAGTAAGATGTAAGTGATTGAGGTCGCAATGCCTTTATTGCAGCCGCTTTAATAAAGTCGTGACCCAAGGCAATCGCGAAACAACTTGCTAGATGCGGCCTTAACCGGGATGCTTTCGTGGCGGAGCAACCACAAAGCAGCACCCTTCATCTTGCCATCTTGGTGGTGTTTTGATCAGGCAACTGAATAAATAAAACAAGTAGCCGTAGGATCATACCAAGTGGGTAGTGGTAAGACACTACGGCTAGCTAGCTGGGAGGAGCTGAAAACCCAATCTACCATACGCGTGAGAGCAAATAAGCTGAGTCTATTTGTTGCTGCCTAAGTAACATCTCGACTGGCCCGATTTTGCTGGCTTATCTCTAAACCCTCCTCATCTCCGGCGCTTTATTGCTTTGTGCTTTCCATGATGTCATCTGTATTTGGTAATGTTTTTGGAGGGATCAGAATCGTATTTCCACCAGATACCGTCAACAAAACGCTCAAACGCGAACGCACAGTGTAGAATATGAAGATGTTATGGAAGCCATCCATATATACCCGCAAAATGCGTGTTTTTCCTTCCTCCGATATATCCATTTCGTCCAACGCGCAAGTGGAGGAATTCAAAGGTAGGTAAAGCAAAATCACCTGCGTAGGGAGTATGATACTGAGAATCATCCAAAAGACCCATCACCAAGTGGAGGATTCGACTACCGCTCCCCCAAGAAAAGTACCTACGCCATTGGCAAGGGCATGGTGGCGCCGAGAATACCTGATGACGAATTAATATGAAGCGTGATGGAATGAACGGCTGGGTGACTCGCCTTGGTATTTCCCGCGATTTTGCAAGGTCGCGATGTCGCTAACAATGTTCATGATCAAAATGTGACTGCCACCTTCACCAATGCCAGCAACCGACCGAATCGCAAGCAACTACTCTGCACTCCATGCAAACCCACACGTCAAATGACCTAGCCCCATCAGCGCCACACATATCAGCAGCAGCGTCTTGCGCCGAATATGTCCCACAAGCGGCTGTTGATGAGCTGGAACGGGATGGACGCGACGGTTGTTGCCGGCTTGGCGTTTAGACCCAAGGGTTAATGACATGGGTCAATGAGCAGGGACCTGATACCACTTGTGCTTGAGTTGGGCCCCAAAGATGCGATTAAAAGGTATTGATGGCATGTCGTAGCAATAGACAATCTGTTTCCCTCACTTATGATGCCACAAAACAAAAGATGCAGCAACGTCAAGTATGCATTTGCAAGCCATGATGGCATCACCAACAATCAGATTCGGCAACCGGCTAGACGATGCGGCACTCTGCTGCACCTATGCGGGGTACACCCTGGCCACTTATTCAGATAGCGCTGTTACCGCATAATCGCAAATCGCCAGTCCCCACGCCGCATTCAGGAGAAGTCAGACTGAGGATGTCCTTCTCCCAAAAGCCCAGCTCCAGCTTCGCTGCTTCAAACCCGATCCCATGGATCCTACGCCTACCAACAACCTCCCTCCCCCGACACGCTCCCGCAAACGAAAGACGACGAGCGGTCCTCCAGCAGCCGAAGACGACAAGAAGCGCGCGCAAAACCGCGTCGCCCAGAAGAGCTTCCGCGACAAGCAGCAGAGCCGCCTGCAGTACCTCGAATCGTTTGTCGACGCTATCAAGACTGGCCAGGCGGGGCGCGATGATGATTCTCGCTACGAGACGCTGTTGCGCAGCCACTTGGAGCTGCTCGAGGAGAATCGCCAGCTCAAGGATAGCTTGATTGGGCTGCGCCAGAAGCTCGCGTACATCGGCCAGAGTGCCTCTGCTGCTGCAGGTATGCCGGCGTTGTCCACGTGGCCATGGTGTGTATTATACGGTTGATTGACTCAGTCTAGAGGACAGCGCATTCGATTCTCTGTTAAAAGACCACGGCAGCGAACGAGGCAACGCCGTGACACCACCCGCGAACCAAGTCGAACCGCAACAACCCACTTACGCTACCATACCTACCCCTACAAGCCAACAACCGATCGTCGCAGCCAATTCCGCAGGATTGGTCACATACGAAGCCGTACGGGCCTCCATGTTTGAACAGGGCGCTGCCGAATACCGAAGCAAACAACCTTTCGTGATGCCACCCGGATCTAATGCGCAGGCCGTACTCCCAACTTCCAACTTCTACAACCACGTAACAAAACCTCCTCCCAATGTCCTCCCACCAACAGGAGTGTTTGAGTCCATCCATTCCTTCTCTGACCCATTCTTTCTATCTGTCAACTATGCGCCGGTATCCTCCAAGACATCGTTCGCCAGCAAAGTCGAGGCGGCTTGCAAGCGGTACGTTACCGAGGCCGCGCATGCCAACATCCAGACCTCCACGGACTTATTGGCGCCTCGGAGTAGTTACAACCAGGAGCAGATTATTCAAGAGATTGCTTCGGCGGGCGTGAATGTCATTGCATCGTTATCTGGCCTCACCACGTACATATATGGCTCGGTTAGTCTTAAATCTGGCGTTTTGCGCCCGCGTGCTCGTGCTCTGATGGTAACCGACTCTTTCTTGCAGAAATTCTTCCGGTGCCTAGAACGTATCCTGCAGTGGAGGTTGTGGAACACGCCCGAGTCCCGCATGGCCATCCCGGAGCCCTTTCGGCCCACGCCGCTCCAGGTCGCCTCCAAGTCCCATCCCATCATCATCGACTTTATCACCTGGCCCTCGATCCGCGATCAGATGCTGGTCCACCACGACCGCGTCGACCTGGATCTGCTGTGCCAGGAGCTCACCCTGCACGCCGTCATCGAGGTGCCCGAGAAGAAGATCGCCATCGGCGTCTACGACTACGTGCAGAATGTCATGATCGTGCAGGAGAAAGAAGCCGCATCTGAATCAACGTCGACTTGTCTCGAGGACCTGAATTGGACGTATCTAAACGTGCCGATGGACCTGGGCCTTGCTATGGGCCTCGATCCGGCGGAGGAACTGATTATGCAAGAGCTAGCAAGCCGCATGCAGAATGTCAGCTTGTCGGAACCCCAAGCCGAGACATCTAAACAGTCCGGTCGGCCGTCGAAGAACGGGGAAGAGAAACATAAGCAAATAAAGCAGCGTGGTATGTCATATCCAGGCATCGACCACATGTGTACGTGGAAGGTGAGCAAAGAGTTTGCATGGAAGTGGCCCATCCTGGACTGTTCAACCGGTAGGTCTTCTCAGTTTTCTTTTTGGCAAGAGACAGTGAAATCTAACGACCTATCAGTAATCTCGGCATACGACCGAGTGTCATACGCGACGGCGTCTCAGTTGCTTGGCTGACCTATGAGGGGACGGGGATTGTTTGTATATGTCGAGGACAGGCGTTAGGCGACCATGAGCGGCTCAAATTAGGGCGTGGGAAAACTGTTCTTAAACCAACTTGATTTGATAGTTATTCGTCATTATATACCCGGGGCAAGCGAAATATGACCTCGATCGTTTTCTCATAGGTACCGAAGAGAGGGGAGGATTCCGGGAGAAGGTCATCCGCTAGGTTGCTGCTGGAGGATGTAAGTGGCCACATCGGCAAAGTACTCGTGAGAGACGGCTGAAATGTCCGAAAGACCTCCCTGCTGGACCTTTTCCCCAAGCAACATCTTGGCAGCTGTGTGTCGTTGTTGCGAAGACGAGCTCCATAGACTGACGACCTTCAGCTGCAGGGTCATCATGATGGACCCGCGATCAGGCGCAGGCCCAGATGCCACGGTAATGAATTCGTTGGCTGACAAAATGGACTCGGCATGCTGCTGAATACGGAAGTCGTGGGAAGCGGCCGAGGGGGATACGAGTTGAGATAGACGGAGGATGATCAGGTTGGCCGCATCGAATAGAGAAGACAAGGCCGCTGCTGGAACACTCGCATAGGGCAGCAGCCGCTCCTTGGAACAGCACGACGAGCCTGAGTCTTGCTGTAATTCAGATGCCAATGTCGTTGTTTCTTTGGAGCTCCCGCTTGATATGCATCCCGACCACCACTGGTCAATCTGAACCGTTGCGTCACGGATAAGCTTGTCGAGCTCCCTGGTCAAGCCACCAGCCTGAGAACCTGTAGATGCGATCAACCGATTTGCGACGACGAGACATTTTTGGACGGCGAAAAGAACATCGATGAGTTGGTCAAACACCAGTTTCGGGTGGACCTCGAAAGGAACAGCCATCCATTCGGGCGAAGCGAAGATTGATAGCTCGTTCTCGGCCATGGCGGCAACAAACTACTCGGCTAGTCAATGCAAGGCCCAAAGAATTTGCTAAACAAACATACCGTCTGAAAGCGCAGATGACTGAATAACTGGTGCACGAATCCGCTGCGGCACCTTTCCGGCCCGCCCGCCTCGAGCAGCATCGCGGCCCCCCTGACGTGCTGAACCCACGCCCTCTGGCTTGTCCCAGCCCAGGTCTCGAAGTGGATTAGCATGACAGTCGCGCAGACTGCACCCTCGGAAAAAGAGACAGTCCCAGATGACAAGAGATGTCGGAGATCTTGCAGCGCTTGGGCATACCACGTGCGCGCTGCTGTCTTGACAGAGATGTCTTTGGCGAGGCTACCGTAGCTAAACATTGATGCCGCACGGATAGCATGCTGAGCTAGCGATGGCTCTGGAGAGGCGAGAAACACAGGGAGTTCATGTAGCCACACCTTAGATGGCGTGCCTGGCACTGGTGGTGGCTTCGCCGGCCCGAAGAAAGACTCGATGAAGTGGGAGACAAACAGCTGGTCAAAGGCGCTTGCACGAGACGGCTGGGGTCCTGGCAGCCGCACGAGAGCGGCAGTTGAAATATCTGGTCGACGAGAGCCCTCCACGGCGTGCACAAAGAATGCCTCAGTCCGCGCGCCAGGGCAGCGCAGGCCCATGTTGAGGCAAACGTGGCAATCAGGAAGGGTCAGATCGCACTACGGAGAAGGCGGTTACCTTAACGACTGGGATGACAGCCTAGGTTGTTACATAGTCTCGTACCTTGACCTTGCGTCTTCGACATGTCGCGCAGCCTCTGCTCCTGCCGGGGACGTTGACCATAGTGAGGGGGATAAGCAGTCCCGATTAGGGAAATGTTGCATCTTCACCTGGTTCTAAAATAGGTTTGCCTGAGAATGTAGGTTGACCGTAAACTGTGCTGACGCATTTGCGCTTTGTCATCCTTATCATCCCTCAGCTTATTATTAAGAGATGCGGGGAACAAAGCCCTATAACCTAGACTCACTAAGAACACTTTTGTAAACGGGGGCATCTGTCTTCAAAAGCCATGGACAGCGAGACAGTTCCGGCTGTCATCAAGCGCCCACTCCCAAACGCCGTTACCTACGACCTCTCCACAGCGGGATGCGTAAAGATCACTCTGTCAGAGTCCTCAACATGGTCGAGCGGCCTGCACTGGCATGAGAGTCACACCGAATATCTGAAGCTTATTAGAGGGACCATCCGAGTCCGTCTGGGAAACACCACGCGATGCATCACAGCGACTGGTGATGACCAGCCCGAGATCAGGGTCGCCCGCTACGAATGGCACGAGTGGCAGCGTGCTACTCCAGATGGCCCCGAGGTTGTTGTCATTGAGCGGACAGAGCCGAGTGACAACGACAAGGCCGTCTTTTTCTGGAACCTCAACGGAGTCATCTTGAATGCGCCAAAGTTGTCAAGTGATCCCTCTTCGTTCGTCGCGCGATGTCCATCGAGCATGCAAGGGGTGCTGATTGACTGTTGGGTCACTCTCAACCTGTTTGTCATTTTTCGAAATCTCGACAACGTGCCCGTTTTCTTGAACGCACCCAACTTTCTAAAGAGCTTTGGTGGGGTAGCCCAAGGCCTCCTTGAATACGTGGACCGGGTGGTGTCTCATGTCATTCTCTTTGCGGCGTCTTTGGTGGGATGGATCCTTGGAGTACAGCCTGTTCAGCGTCGATATACCCCTGCTGATGCATACGTCACATGGTGGTCCGGGAGAAATGGCTCTAGCAAGAAGATTTCTTGAGTCGAATTTGAGAAAGAAGGAAACTGAAAGGGCAAATGTGGCTTTAGATCTCATCATGTATTACTTGTAGCCAAAAGTTTGTACACTGTTCAAGGCTCCCGACTAGACACAAATGTGTAACTGCTTCGGATCTATGTCATATGAGCCATTGATAAGAGGTTATGAATGTACATATCAACTCGGTTACTAATCAATCCTTAATTTACTGAAGATATCAAACCGTAGACACTGGAGAGGATATCGGAAGAGAGGAGAGCATATCAACCCAGATTACCACCTCAAGACCCCTAGTCCCCCAGATGCTAATGGCTTGCATTAAAGCTTAACATCATATGGCAACGCCCACTTCTCACTATTCTTTCGAAAGGTCTTCATCAAGGCTCTTGGCTATAGCGAGGATTCCCTCTGACGCCCATCATTGGCATTGTCAACACATACTCTAGCTTCAACCCATGTCACGCCAATATTCCCCAGCTGTTCGATGCCGTCAGGCGTGGTGTTCAGCTGTACGGTGGGCTGGTCATTGACTTTCCAAACATCAGTATCCATAAGCCGTTCTCGTCACCTACGAGTATACACCCGAGGAACTTGATGAGCATGGACACTGAGGAAATTGATGCTATTGTGCTTATAGGAGGTTTGTCTACCCTTACCCCCACCCTGCAGCCGCGTTTCTTGGTCATTGAATTGAGTCTTGAGCTGATACTCTTGAAGGTTGCGATAAACCCACTCCGGCCCAACTCATGGGTGGTCTTTCAGCAACCAAACCCATTTTTCATCTTTTCACCAGACCAATGACGCTGGGAAGCCACAAGGGCGGAGAATCGAAGCATGCACCGACTGTCGGAATAACTGGGCAAGCTATAGAGCCGGAACCATCGACATTGAAGATATCTCAGAAATCAACGAGCTGGCCCCAACTGTACGTCCCGTTCTTCCTTGCTTGATCTAGATACCCTCTGACGGATGCCACATTAACAGGCTGGCACTCGTGGCGTGATGGGAACAGCCAGTACGATGGCTTGCATCCTCGTCGGCCTCGGCCTAATGCCTTTCGGCGGTTTCACTGCCCCGGCGGTTTCCTACTCTCGACTACGCATTGCAGAAGAGACCGGTGCGAATGCCGTAGCTGCATTCAAGAAGGACCTTCGGCCCCAGTCTTTACTCACACGAGAATCTTTACTGAACGCCATCACCGTGCTACAAGCCATCGGGGGGTCCACAAATGCTGTGGTTCACCTTATGGCTATTATCGGCCAGCATACGGATATCAAGCTAGTCGAAAGCATCAACTTAGACACAATCAACGAGATAGGCCGGAAGATGCCGCTGCTTTTGCACTTGAAGCCCAGCGGCGATAACTACATGACCGACTTTCACAACTCTGAAGGTGACTGAGAATAGTATCCTAGTTCTTCAGAACATCGGGCCTATAGGAAACCCTGAGGTGCCCGAGGCTGGCATGATTCCCATCCCCCATAAGCTCGCGGAAAATGGCGTCTAAGACTTGCTGCGAATCTCAGACGGAAGAATGAGCGGCACGGCAGGAGGTTCAATCGTCCTACACGTATCACCAGACGCGGCCGACCCCGGCTCCATTCTCGGCACCGTACGGAATGGAGACATCATTACCTGCGACGCAGAACAGCATATACTGCATTTGGAGATCTCAGATACGGAGATGCAACGGCGGCTTGAGGAGAGACAAGCCGGATTTGAAAGCAGTGGACAACCAAGGACCACCCGGAAACAACCAGTATGGGTATCACGAGAGAAGACAAGAGGATATCGTGGATTGTTCACGCGCTCGGTGTTGCAGGCGGAGAAGGGAGCCGACTTTGGCTTTTTAACTGCTGCTGGACCTTAACTGTTATATAGCATATATATCGCCGATCGATGAAGTGTTGCGTGTGGGTAAAGGCGATGGTAGTTATAACCACCTGTAACAATATAAACATTTTGACGACATGTTCCTTTGAGATAGTGATATGGTGAGCTAAATTACGGCTATTAGGGAACCAGGCATTCATAATCCAACTACTTGGGCTCAGCTTCAAGCAGTAAACCCTTTTGAACCATGGTGATACATCGAAGGATTGACAAACTGCAAGTCCTGAGGTGGCTGCGACGAGTAGTCTTGCAATAGCGGTTCCAATTGATGCCAAAACGCATTCTACTAGTGTTAGCCTCCGGTTCAATTGATCTTTTCTTCACAAAATTAGGCACCTCGCATCTGGGAAATCTTTTTAACGTACGTAATACATGCCCACTCGGTGTCGTAGGTTGTGGTATTGCCAGAGCTAACCTATACCTGCAACCAAAACAAGTCCACAGTTTGCGATGTTCGTCAACATTCTGCACACTCACCGGCCGTCAACCATTTTAGAGTATACCATGTTTGCTTTTGGTACCGTTTATGCCCGCTATCCAAGTATTCAAGAGCGAACGACGTCGACATCTATCACATGAGCACTCACTACATCCATATCTAGCGCAGTCATCAAAGGAGGTGTGTTAGTTCCATCCCGCTTTGCCACTTTCCGTCAAGCCTTCTCGTGCTGACACTGACGTTTCTTTTTTTTTTTTTGGTGGCATCTGGGTTCAGGAGATGTAGCCCACGGACAGCCTTATTGATTCATTATGATGTTTCAAATGGGTAATCGCACAATATCCCGTGAAGATCACTACATCTAGACGCCACCTCAGGTACTCTCAGACGCGGTTATCGCCACTGTATGCCCGAGCAAGATTCGTCCTGAGCGCGGGCAGCGTCAGTGGGAAGCTGAAAGGTGGCAAGGGCGGAAAAGATGGACAGTTCTTGCGGCCAAACGCCTCGTTTCAAGGTCCGGTACGTCGTGCCAGCCTAGCCCTCTACCATCTGCGGTGACGGCGGGTTGGCGCAACAAATCCTGAGGAGTGAATTCGCAAAGGAGGCGTCCATCAAGGTCGAAGGGTTAGCGCAGAAGCCGGAAACGGTTTGAGTTCATGCTAGCATTTCATTCCTCGCCCTTGCTTCGACGCTTGTGACAAGGGACAGCAGATGGTGGAGGATGTGATCGGATGTAACGGGGCTAGGGGCGAACCTAGTTGTGCCGCGGGGCGATCAGTTGGCCAGTGTGCTTTATTGATGCCCCATTCGCAAACGGGTGAAATTGGTGAATGAGACAGCTCCCCAGTGAGAAATCATCCCATGACAGGGAGCTAGATTGTTATCGTCTGGCACCTTGGTGGTTTGGCCAGATTCCGAAATGAGAAAATGCAGTCTCTGCTCAGCATCATAGGAAGGACCCTTGACAATATGCTCTGCGCTCGCAGGACAAGGGCTATGGGCCGGACTACCAGCTGTGGCTTGTCTGCTCCAGGGTCAGCTTCTTGGCTAGCCATCGGACCGTTTCCCCGGCGCGCGGAATGGCGACATTTGCATCCCTAACAGTCGCTCTCGCTTGTCCCTCTCGAGTTTGCAAAAGGCTTGTCACTTGTGAAGGCATTTAAAACCCATGATCAATCCAGGACCCATCCAGGACCCATCCAGGACCCATCCAGGACCCATCCTTACCAGCGTCCGGGACCATCCGAGGATCGCCTCCCCTACCCCTGCCTTCGCCGACCAAGGAATTCATCGAACGTGCACGTGAACTATCATCCGTGAGGTCCTCCGAAACATTGTCCCCATGTGTGAGACAAGAGGGCTATTGTTGGCGCCTCTCAAACTGCAGCCCCCCTGCAAGAGAATGGGGGGTTGAGCTGCGCCGAGAAAAGCCACTGCAAGGGTGCGATGCGGTGCGATGCCACCAACTGCCCAAGGCTCGGTATTTCTCTTAGACCTCTCTCACACGGAAAAAAGATCAACACCTGTTTGCTCCAGCCTTGCATTGATTCTCCTCGTTCCAGCCTCGCCAATCAAGTGTTCTCCATCCGCGTTCCTCGATTTGTTTGTACGACCATGCCCTTCACGCTGCTCGAAGTCGACTTCGCGACCGACTTCAGCGACGTCATCGAATGCCAATGGGTCTCCTACGAGCACCCCCTCCAGCCCTTCTTCCGCATGTTCTGCCCCCTCAGCGGCGACGGACCAGCTGCCCGTGCCGAGTCCCTCGAGGCGTCCGCGGCCGTCCAGCTGGACTGGCACAGGACGGATCCCGCAAGCTACTGGCGCAAGGCGGTTGATGAGAATGGCAAGATTGTAGGGGCTTGTCTGTGGAAGATTTACAAGACGAACCCGTTTGACAAGCCTGATGATCATGCTGGAGCCGAATGGTATCCGGAGGGAGAGAAACGAGAGTATGTGAGCAAGTGTCTTGAGCAGTTTGACGCCCCGAGACGAAGCATGGCAGCGAGACCACACGTTTGTAAGTCAGCAGCCGAGACCGCAGCCAGTCATTCCTTGCATCCCACCATTCTGTTGTCTGTCTCGAGTCTCGAACAAACAACCCCCAAACACACCTCAGAAGCCCTCGCTAATCCTGTAAGATCTCAATATCCTCTTTACTCACCCCGACTACCGGCGTCGAGGTGTGGCAGACCTGATGCTGGCCTGGGGCAAAGAAAGGGCCGACGAGATGGGCGTCGAGATGTGGCTGGACGCGACGGCTTACGGTGTGCCAGTCTACCTCAAGCACGGCTTCTTAGTCGTCAACGAGAACCGGCCGCGGCCAACAAAGCGCGAGCCCGGCGAAGCTTGGCGCACCATCGACCAGGAGCTCCAGCCCATGGCGTTTTGGCAAATGTGGCGTCCAGTCGGTGGAATTTATGACGAGGGCAAGACGGTCAAGCCGTGGGTGTGAGCGGTGCATTAGCGTTTGTTTACTTCAATCCCATTTAAAGTGTCTTACATGTGTCACCTTGAATTATGGATCGTGTGTTAATTTTACCATCCAACACGGCCGTACCGTAGCAAATTCAACCGTATCATGGATAGCCGTATAAACCTCACGTAGATAGATGACCATGGCGGTTTAATTCCGCCTCGACGCATACTTTCGGACTTACAGCACACACTCCCTGCGATTCCACCAAAGTCTTTCCGATAAGTGCCTTTCTACCCGCATGATTCCCTGCAGGAACAAGGTTAATACCCGAGGGCCACACCCCAGGATGCGCCAGGATGGCTTGTTGGCTGGGCAGTCTCAGGTCTGCGCCTCAATCAAGCAAACATAAAATCCTTCGACGGAGGGGTAACCCAAAAAACAAATATGCCCAGGGTGGGGCCGACTCTTATGCGTCATGGAAGTGATATCGCACAAGGGTGCGGTAAATCACATGTAATCACTTGTGACGGATTTCAGCTGTCTGGTTGGTAAAGATGCTTCACAAAAAGCACACATAAGCTAAAAGACGGCGCGTTTGAGCTTCCTGTCGACATCTAGATCGCCAAGCACAAAGATGATACGTTGCGGGCGATTAGCTTCAGTGACCAAATGCAGAGGGTAACAGTGTGTCTGCAATGATCAAGCCTGCATCTTCAATGTAGAAAAATTTGCAAGCCACAATCCCACCAAATCACATCATTCTTCCTCTTTTCCAGTCGACAAAACCGCCCGCCAGAGGCACACGAGGTTGCATTGCGTCTGCAGACTGCAGGGATATGCAGGGCGGCGCACACAGAAAAAGAGGTGGCTTTCCGCATTCCTCACCAGGGGGGTCTTCATTGGGCGCGGAGGTTGGGAATTCGTCGAGTCCTTCACCTGGTAATGTGACACTTTTTCTCTTCGGAAAGCATAACCATCTAAGACATGGATGAGAGGGATGTGACGGGGGTCCTACGTCAATCCTGGGATCATGTCTAGCTCCAACGTTGAAAGCCATGAGGCGGTTTCCTATGGCCGAAAGCCGAGTGTGACAAGCAAGACCGAAAGAAAATGGCTTTCATAATGCCACGGCCCGTTCGTGTCTCAAACGAGCAGCTGCGTCGGATCCGACAAGGGCAAGGAGAAGGGGGATCCAACCAAGCCCAGACTGCTGCTGCTCTTAAGTTTAATAGGCGATTCAGATGTGGCCTGGGGGGATGGATCGGGCCTTAATACCGCAGCGGCAGCGCCATCACCACAGACAAAGCAATTTCCTACGTATCAAGCACACACTGCGAGCAGAGGAATACCAGTACGGTATACTACGTACTGTTGCCCCAGGGGACCGACCACTGCCTCCTGAACGGTTTGAAAACGGCAAGTGAATAACCCGTCAGCGTGGGTGGCCTTCAACTTTGGGACCGACACCACCCACTCCGATCCAGGCGATCTGAGCCCAGCTTCCACTTCTCTTTCTGTCGCCCAAGACTCTAGCATATATTATCACTTTCATCCCCCCCCCGGGATCGCCCATTTCCATCCCGTCATGTCACAATAGGAACCCCGCGCTCGAACCCTTTTGCTTTTCAGTCCAAAAACATGGGTTCCGGTCAGAGGATCATCACCGATACCAACAAAGGCCCACTCGTGCAGGTCCTGACGCTCATGTTCCTGGTCATCGCGGTTCTTGCCTGTTCAGTCCGGTGCGGAACAAAGATTTATATGGTCAAGAGGCTCAAGGTCGATGATATCTTTGCTGTTGTTGCCGTGGTAAGTACGCAGCAGCGCCACCGAACCTCCCCCCTCTCAAAAAACGCCCCCCCGCGGAGGTTGCTCGGCCGGATTGATGTACCATCCTTCTTACTCATGTCGACGATGTAGGTATTTGCAATCGGCCAGTCCATTGCTGTATTTATTGGGAGTGAGGATGGGCTTGGACATCCATTTGAGACGCTGAGTACTAGCGATGTTGAGACATTCTACAAGGTACGTCGTGTCCATCAGCCCTGAAGCTTTATATGGCTTGAAGCTTCCGTCCACAGATGAAGCTGACCCATCACTTCAGAGTCAGTATGCCGCCAACGGCATGTTCGTCGCCTCTCTGCTATGCTCAAAGCTGTCTGGCACCATGGGCCTGCGCATGATGAGTCGCCGCGGCCAGGAAAATATCATCTTAGTATGTGAGGTCGTCGTCGGCCTGTGGGGTCTCAGCGCAATCTTCGTCAACTTCTTCCAGTGCCAGCTGCCGTCGCCGTGGGACTTTTCAGACAGCGCTCGATGCATTAACCGAAAGTCTTTCTGGACGTACTACTCCATCACAAACATCATCACCGATGTGGTCATTGTCGCCATCATGACGGACAATGCTCGAAAGATCCAGACATCGTGGAGCAAGAGAATCTTGGTCATATCTGTGTTTGGCAGCCGCATCTTGTACGTCACTCTCTTGCGGCATGATCCAGATCCAACATGCATGTTTATACGCAAGGTGTCGACTTTTAACTAACGGTGAGCAGTGTCACACCCGCAATCGCTGTCCAAATTTACTACTCCAATAAGGCGTTTGCGTCCTCCGACACATCCTTTTCCCTCTGGGAAGCGGCTATCACGATACAGCTGGTGCAGTGTCTGGCCATCTTCACTGTGTGCGTGCCCAACCTCAAGCCCTTCCTCGACAGCCTCGAGTCTGGCCAGATCCGCATCGACGACCTGCGGCGACAGGGCAAGACGAGCAGCAACGGCTACCCGACGTACAAGGCCGGCCATTCGGGGTACCGATCTGGTCAAAACAGCGGACTTGGGGGCTCCAGGTCGGGCCAGAACAGCGGCTCCAGGTCGCGATCGCGGCAGCCCGACGACTCCATCATTTCGCATTCGCAGCGCAGTCAACACAGCGACGTGCACGAAATGGTCAACTTGTCCGGTTCTAGGTCAAAAACAAGGGCCGTCGCCGAGACGAAGCATGGGAAAAAGACGTCTTGGGATGGACAAAGCCACGGAAGCCACTCGAGTCAAACTATACTGGTCCACCAGTCGTGGCAGGTAGATGTGCAAAACATGGCCGGAAGAGCCCCTCAATAAGGAGGTGTTATGTCTTTGTTCAGCAGGTTTCACTTTTCAGTACATGAAGTATTATAGCGTTGATGATTTAGATATGTAGCAACACTGCAATTTGTTGTATGCCCCAGGATGGGAATCATTCACTGTGTCGTCCGTCCCCTCAACTGAACAGGTACAAAGTACCATGCACTCCACACCCCGGAGCAAAAATGTGACAAGCCGCGCTTCACGGCTGAACTTTCGTGTTCCGCGTAAAGGGGAAGAAACAGAAAAGAAAAAGAAGACAAGACAAAGTGGGGGGACTTAGATGTGTGTGTGTGTGTGTTATCGGCCTCCGCCGGCCGGATGCGACCCTGTCAGAACTCACATTTGACGCAGCTCAATCCCGAATGGTCTGACGGCCGCAGGGTCCCTTTGCTTAGGTGCAGCAAAAGAAGTTTATGATATGCTACTACACGAATACAGCAACATGAATGGCCGAGCAAACAGTCAAGGATCTATCATCTGGGGCCAGCATCCGAGACATGGCTGGTCTTTTTCGTCGACCACAAGCAGGCATGCGGAATCTTGCTCCCCGGGACCTTAGTCTTTTTTTCCCAGGCTCGGCGGAGCTTACAACGTGCAGGGGACGCTAGGCCTCATCTTTCGTTTCTGTAACGGAGACTCGATGCTTTTTTTTTTTGGCGAGAAGCCACCCCCTGTAGTGGCAATTCGGCCCTGCAGTGGTGTGTCGTGCTGCTAGACGTTGTCTTCGCACGCACACGTTGATTATCGTACATCTCGACCTTCTCCGCGTTTAAACACAGACGTGTGGAGTGGGTGGGGGAGCTTGGAGCTCTGATCAGTGGGTGCTTCTTCCGCAATCCTCACGGAGAATTCATGGACGTCTTGGTTGCTATCCACTATCCCTGTTTGACCAGAATAGGCAACTTAAAACAACCAAGAAAAAATAAATAAAAAAAACGGTGGCGAGGAGGATTGCCGGCATTCGTCGCACCACACACACCCCTCCCTTCCTGCTCGGTGGCTGACATCCGGCACCTCGCGCTTTTCCCAAAAACCAGGCCAAGCCAACGGGATTTCAGCTTGTGTGTGTGAACCAACTGCCCCCGTGAGTGTGTGATAATGTACCTACTCACCCCCCTGCGCCCTTACGGGAGGGAAGAGGGGGTGGGCAAGGGTCAGGGGCGTTAGACTGCCCGGTTCACCATTCCGGCCAACAAAGAAGACAAGGGTTGGCAGACACGGCTGGCCGCCTCTATCCGAATGCACTGCTACATCAAGTTGGTCGACCGCGTACAGTACGGTAATTATTACACAGTACTCCTCCCCGGGTGCTGCTATTGTCTCAAAAGGACTGCCTGCCAAACGTGGTCCCCTTTTCCCTTCTGTGCAGCTGCTCTTCTGGGCCTAATTATGCGACATCTGTCAAATCCGTCGTCCCTTTTCTTGTAAACCTACACTACTTTACTTCTTATCATTATCCCACACCCCCACATCCTCTCTGCGATCTTCTCGATATTGCTCCTCCTCCATCACTGACACGCTTCACTGAGGTTGCACAGCATGAGTAGCTACACTAGCAGCCACGAGATAGGCAATCCGCCTGCGGGCAAGGCCGAAGAGGCTCGCGTCTCCTCTAAGGCCGAGCCGCATTCTGAGCTTCGCTCGTCGAGTGAATATGGTGACAAAGATCAGTTGGCGCGATTGGGAAAGAAGCAGGTCCTCAGGGTACGACGGCATGCCATATTGAAGCCCCCTCATTGCGCACCTCAGCTAACACGGGTTTCTCGCAGCGCAACTTTGGCTTCATGTCCATTCTCGGCTTCAGCTGCACCATCCTCATCACCTGGGAAGCCGTGACAGTGCTCTTCGCGCAAGGCCTCAACAACGGCGGCACGGCCGGCGTACTGTACAGCTTCATACTCATCTGGGTCGGCAACTTCAGCGTCTTTACCACCATGTGCGAGCTGGTCTCCATGGCCCCGACCTCGGGCGGGCAGTATCACTGGGTCGCCATGATGGCCCCGCGATCCTGCGCAAAGTTCCTGAGCTACCTCACCGGATGGCTGACCGTCGGCGGCTGGCAGGGCTCTGTGTCGTCCAGTGCGCTGCTCACGGGTAACATGATTCTGGGCATGGTCACGTTGAATGACCCTACCTTTGTGCCGCAGCTGTGGCATGGCACCCTCCTCTTCTGGGCTGTTCTTCTCTTCGCTGTCTTCATCAATACTCTCATCAGTTCAGCGCTGCCAAAATTTGAAGGCCTCATCTTGATCCTGCATATCCTCGGCTTCTTCGCCATCCTAATTCCTCTTGTCACTCTCGGACCCCACGGCGATGCGAAGGAGATCTTTACTACCTGGGTCAACAATGGCGGCTGGTCTTCCCAAGGAATATCCTTTATGGTTGGCATGATGGGCAATGCTTTCGCTTTTGTCGGCACTGATGCAGCTTTCCATGTAAGTCTCCCAAACTCCAGGTCAATTCCTTCTCCAATCATGAAACACTCACACATAATGTCAGATGTCCGAAGAGACCGTGAACCCCAGCGTCGTAGTCCCCCGATCCATCCTGCTGAGCCTCATCATCAACGGCTCCTGTGGCTTCGCCATGCTCGTCGCCATGGTATTCTGCATGGGCAACTTTGACGAAGCGGCCGCCTCTGCTCCCGGCATGCTCGGGTTTCCGTACATGTACATCTTCCAGCAAGCAACCAACTCGACGGCTGGCGCTCTCGTCATGGCCTCCATCATCATGATCCTCGGCGCTTGTGCGACTGTTGGCATGCTCGCTTCCACGTCCAGAGTCTTTTGGTCTTTTGCCCGCGATCGAGGCCTTCCGCTTTGGGGCATCATGTCGAGGGTCGACGAGCGCACCACTGTCCCTATTTGGGCTGTTGCTGCTACGTCCATCATCGCTGTTCTTCTGTCGCTCATCAACATCGGATCGCCCGTCGCTTTCATGAACGTCACTTCCCTATCTATATCCTGCCTCTACGCGTCTTACCTCATCGCCGCTGTTCTGCTCCTTTACCGCCGATGTACCAAGGGCTTTACCCTGCCCGACACAGAACTGCCAGCCCTCGGCAACACGACTGGTGCTGAGCTTATCTGGGGCCCGTTCCGCCTCCCCGGAATCTTTGGTATTGCCAACAACGTTTTTACTATCTGCTACCTGGTTGTGGTCGGCTTCTTCAGCTTCTGGCCTCCAGTAGTGAACCCAACACCTGACATGGTCAACTACAGTGTTCTGGTAACGGGTGTTTTAGTTATCTTTAGCGTCATCTACTACTTGGTGTGGGCTAATAAGGAATACAACGGCCCCATCATTGAGAGGTAGAATCGTTCACAGGACTGAAGGGTTGTCGTGTACATAAAAGTAGTGTCTCAGAAACAGGCATTCACTACAAACTGTCATTAAGCCAGCAAGCACAGCTAAATGGAATTAGATGATTTAATAAAGCAAATGGCCATATTGGACTTGTGAAAACGTGTAGATGCCCCGTCCCTACGGCATCTGAATATGCTCCATGGAATTCTTTTTCGTCATCATTCAAAGTCAAGGTTCAGACAAGTACAACTCCACTCTATTCATTATACTTTTATTGACAGGTCATTGAACAGGCCCCTTCATATTGAAGGTTGTCGACATTAAAACCAACCACCTTTAGCTAGCACTGACAGCAACGTCAAGAACCGCCGACGTTCCTGACTGAACCGATCGAATAGCCTCTTCGAGTTTTGGTTGCAACTGATCTGCAAGTCTGATTCTGGCCCCATAGATTTGTCCATCTGCCGCTGCCTTTGCAATCCCCGAGTAGTCCGGGGACGGATCGAAGGAGATGTTGAGTTCCGAATTTGACACCTTTGACCCTTCGCCCTCGGGATGAACCAGCAGCATTGACCTTCGCGGAGCATTCCATCCTAGCAGTATATCGTTAGTCTCGGGATACGTAGACGTCCGAGGGCGGTGTTCCAATTACCTGAGTTGTTCAAGACCACAGTCAGCACGGGGATTTTGTACCGTCCTGAAATCCAGTACACGCTAGCTGGGACGCTGAACAGGAAGCTGCCATCGCCCACAATCTGTACCACCATTCTCTTCTCCTCTTGAGGAAGTTCTGCATCCTCTGCGTCAATCGCAAGCTTGATCCCGAGAGCACCACCTCCGCTCCAGCCAAGACCGCCGCCGCCGCAGTTGATCCATTGTCCGGGCTGTGTTGGACGCAGCTGCTCGGAAACAACGATGAAGTTCGTGACGGCTTCTACGGCAAAGACGGTGTTTTGAGGCAACATCTTGCGTAGTGTCGAACATACATATGCGGTGTTCATCAAGCCAGTATCAGTCGCCTGCGGCTTGGCGTCCAGGGACTTGATCAACTTGGAGTGAGATTGTTGAAGTGAGCCCCATCGAGATTCAAACTCCGCATCGGCTAGGCGTGTCGTCAATTCTGAAGAGGATTTGAGATAGGTAACAAGCTGGCTCAGCGCCGTGTTGGCATCGGCGCGATATCTTCTCTCGGCGCTGATATATGAAACGAGCATCGTTTGCTTGAGAGGATCCACGTCGATGTGGAAGATCCTCGCGGACGACTTGGGCAAGCAGCGCGTGTTGATCCAAGGGACGTCACAGTCGATGACGAGCAGTACATCTGCCGTTTTGACACTATCGTCCACACCGTACTGCAACCCCAACCAACCTGGGTGGTCTGCTGGGAAGCACATATCAGAGCCTCCCGTGTCCAGCACGCGCAGGCCCTTAACTGTGTTTGCGAGATCAACGAGCGCTGACACGGCAGCATAATTTCTACCGCTGTAGCCCGTCACTACAAGAGGCTCGCGTGCTTCGACCAGCGCCAGCGCAATCTCAGCGACGGCGTCTGGGGGGAGAGCTGAAGGACCGATGGCGTGCCAGTGTGCAGAGTTGATGGTGTACGGCTCGATAATTTCCTCCATGACTTCTCGCGCACCCATCAGATACACCGGGCCTTTCGGGTCGCTGCAGGCAAATTGCAGAGCTCTTCGAACCATTTGCTTGACGTTCTTGCCCGTTTTGATCTCGCCCACGTACCGACAGTATTGGGCGACAATCTGCTTCTGGTCTGGCACATCTTGCATCCAGTGACTGACAATCGAGTTAGCAACGAATGTCTCTCCTCTGAAAGAACTTCTTACATGAACTCTGTTCGAGAACCCGTCATCTCCCCTTCGATAGTAAACGGTGACAGGCCAGCAAAGATGAGCACTGGCGCCCTTCCCGTACACGCATTGTGAATCGCAGCGGCCATTCCTGACGTACCAACATCTACATGCACGATAACGCACTGGGCCTCGTTACTCTTTCGCGCATATCCATCAGCCATAGAGAGCGCAACCATTTCGTTGGGACATGTGATGATGCGGGGGAACTTTGGATTGTTTCGGCCTCTGACCATGGCCTCCAGAATGCTAGGGTGGTCGGAGCCAAGGTTGACGAAGCAGTTCTTGACGCCCGCCTACGAAATGTCAGTATATGATGCTCAAGAGCAAGAGGGACAGTCAACTAGCCTCAATTAAGGCCTCGAAGAAGGCGAAGGAGGTAGTATACCTATCACGGTTAGTAAACGCATATTCTTAAAGTATGTTAGGTATCAACTCACATGGCTGCAAATCCAACGAGTACAGTTTTGACGAGTTGATTGGTAGCTCACTTGAGATAATGTAGTGTTTTTTCAGCATATCATCTTATAGATAGAGCTTCGGCACGATACCAGGAACGACTAGAAAAGAGGGGAAACACCTGCTGCCATTAAAACTGCCATACTCAATATGCGGTCGTCGTGCCCATTGGCAGTTCGGGAATTATCCGAAGTGGGGTTGATGCTATTGCGGATATCTGGGAACTTCCCGAGGTGGTCGGCAAGCTCTTCGGTATCTCAAGAACTAAACATAAGTGACGCGTGACTCAACATATGTGGTTCTTTTACTGCCTCTCCGCTTGTGAGCTTTATTTCAGCTTATCAGCCTGGCAGCCGCATGAAGGAACCTCTCAGAATCATGAGACTTTCGCACACATCAAACTTACCTAACTTGAGCAGGCATGTTCCCCATGGTTGGTTGGGTTCTTAGTATCGGTTTCTTCCATACTTCGATGTATCTGATGCAAAGATTCATAGAAGTGGCCTCCTATCCCTGATTTATCTGGTCTGTCACTGAGTGGGGACAGGTGTACTGTCGATGCGTCTTTGTCTGCCTTGACTATTAGTACTGTTTATTCCTCGATGCTTTTAGGCAGGTACATCAATTAGTTAGAATGTCTGCAATCGGTGAAACTCCATTACTACTTCATGTAGGCTACGCATGCAATGATCAGTCAGGTGGTCGTCATGATTACTCTCTGCTATGACTGACGATGCCACTTCGAGGTTGTCCTTGGCGGAAAAAAAAACTTGTTTTTTCTCGGAAACCTTGGTTAGGTTTTTGATGGGCATTTCCCTTTCAGACAGGGCAGATCAGAGTGGCCTTAATCTGCCAAAACAAACAATTCGACGTACTGCTTATAGCCTCTACTCCGATGCGTTACTGGCGATTTGGAGCAACTTAATCTATGGAGGCTGATCCCGAGGGGTAATAGTCCGCCAGCAATTCCACATTACCCGCTTTACAGTAGTGTATCTAACTGTGCTCTATGTTTAAATCATTTTTGTCTCTTTCTCAGACTCCAAGGGAGCAGTTGTGTCGGCGTAGAGAGACTATCTCGAATTAATGGATGAATACAGCTCTAGGTATGCCCTAATACAGAGATAAAGCGATGAGCGATATCAGAGGAGAGTACCACTTGCTATAAGAGCGGCAAATTTGTCTCCTCCAAGCCTATTTCGCTTAAGTGACTACGTCGCTCTCGAGGTCGCCTTGGAGAGCGATGAGGCCGTCGTAATTCATTTCAGGACGATGCGGCTTGATACCACGATCTTTACCACCGCTAGAAAATCTTAGAAAACTGCGTTTCATTATTCAAGACTTTCAAGCATGGGCGACTGTCGGCCAAGAATTCTCCCTGAGTCTCAATGGTCAAGATGCTAGTGGATCATGGACGAAAATCGAGAGCCACAAGAGCTTGGCCAATTTTCTCAGCGCAACGAAATCACCAAAGCAGAAGTTGATACCGGGCTATCTCATGCTTGAAGAGATCGAATCCATCGACATAGTTGTACTTGCTTGACTGAAGGGGATCTTGGCCGTCAAATAACAAGTAACCCTCGTAGAACCAAGGCAAAAACATGGCGGTGCACCTTCAATCCCTGAAGTCCAGTCTCCACAGTAAGACTCAGTCAGGTCTAATGCTGATTTGATTTCTAGACTACCTCCAGGTAGATAGAAATGGGGCGATGAGCTAAATGCCAGCTTGTTCCTGGTCCATGATTTGATTGTCAGTACTGCGCCACGACTGATGGTCAGCAACTCCGCCACAAATGGGTCGTCAGTGCGTTTCGCTTTTCGTTTCGCTGCCAAGCTGGCCAGTCTTTGCCTAGGGCGAGGGCGCGAAAGCGCGAGAGCGAGCAGCGAGAACCAATCAGACTGCGGAGCGGATGGTGTAAATGTGGAGACTGGGCAACAACACAATATTGGCCTGTAGATATGTCGATGTGAATCTACAGAGGATCTGATAGACTAATTAGTATATAAAGAAGACATGCCAGGCCCAGATATTCGTTCCTTTGATTCAATCACTCACAGCTCATCTCCAACTTAGACAGATACCCTAACCCTAGAGATCTAGTTATCTACTTCTACACCAACTTACCCAACAACCTCACTCTACCAGCCAACATTTATTTCTCTTTTTTAATCGTTTCTCCTTGAGAACACTTACCCATCAAACCACCAAAATGACTACTCATACCATCCGCAAAGTCGTCATCTCCGCCTTTGGCGACCCCTCCAACGTCCACGTCGTCACCGCCGAGATCCCTCCCCCCGCTAAAAACGAGGTCCAATGCGACGTCATCTACTCTGGCTTCTCCGGTGGTGATATCAACATGCGTCTCGGCTCATACCCCATGCAGAAAGCCGCCCCGCTCACCCCCGGATACTGCTTCGTCGGCCGTGTAAGCGCCAACGGCAACAAGGCCACCAAGTACAAGCCCGGGGAGCTAGTCGGCGCTCTGACCGTCTATGACTCTGAGGCTCAGAAGATCAACATTGATGAAAAGTACCTGATCACTGTGCCTGAGAGTGTCGACATGCGAGAGGCCCTCGGCATTATCCTCGACTGGAACACCGCTTATGGTCTGGTTCACCGCGGTACTGATCTGGTCGGCAAGGGCCAACGCGTCTTCGTCCACAGCATGAGCGGCGCTGTTGGATATGCTGTCACGACTCTCTGCCTACTGCAGGGCGCAATTGTCTATGGCACCGCCTCGGAGCGAAACCATGCCGCTCTACGTGCCCTCGGAGCCCACCCTTTCATCTACACCAACAAGGACTGGATGACTGAGATGAAGAACCTGGGCGGCGCTCACGTCGTCTTTGACCCCATCGGCTTCGAGAGCTGGGACGAATCGTGGGAAATTCTCATCCGAGACGAGCCCAGCCGCCTCGTTGGCTTTGGAGGCAACATGAACATTATCCAGGGAGACGCCGCCAAGACGCGATCGCAGTTCCCTGCCCAAGTCAAGCTCCTGGCCAAGAATGGCTGCCTTTTCACCAAGAGGAGCACCAGCTTCTGGTACATTGACCGCGATCGATCTACTTTCATGGAGGACCTGCACGCCATCATGCAGCTGCTAGTTGACGGCAAGATTGAGGTACCTATCAAGAAGATCTGGGATATGGAGAACATCCGGGAGCCTCATGAGAACTGGAACAAAATCCCTGGAATGGGTTGCTGCTTGATCCGCGTCGACCCATCTGCTTAGGAGAGACACATGATCAGGAATGCTTCGGGAAATTGTGGGTTTTAGACTTGGAACGAAGTAAGCACATTGAGAGTTGTTTTATATAGAACATGATCGAATTATACTTGGCAATTTCATAAATCTCTGCGTCCAATCATATTACGTGTCTGTTGGCGTCTAACAGCCTCAAGCTCTCGTTGCGTGTCAAACGATAGAGTGAGCGACAATGCTCACAACCTCTCAACTACTTTACCTGCGGGTCGAAGATTTTCCCGGGATTCATCAGCCAGTTTGGGTCAAGACTCTTCTTGATGGCCCTCATAACTTGGATAGGCGCGTCCCCCAGTTCCTTCTGCAGAGAGTCTTTCTTCCCAAGACCAATGCCATGTTCGCCCTGAAAGCATTTTCAGTTAATTGTCGTTATTCTAACCAGGGATATGGATCGTAGCTTACCGTGCAAGTTCCTTCCATTTCAAGAGCTCGATCCACCATTTTGTGGACACAGTTTTCAACACTGGCACGTTCTTTCGCGCCATCGAATAAGATAGTTTCGTGAAAGTTGCCGTCGCCAACGTGCCCAAGGACACTCCCAAATAATCCCAGTGCATCCAAGTCCTTTTTCGACAACTCTGAATAAGATCCATTCTCAGCATAAAACAGCATCACGTCCCAAATTAATGACTTACCAATCAGTTCAGCAACCCTAGACAACGGGACAGCGACGTCTGTCGACCACACTTCGCTACCCGACTCTCTCAAGGATAGCATGCTCCACAATGCCTCTTTTCTTGCAGACCAGAGTCGCTTCTGTTTCTCAGGATCATTCTCAAACTGGAACTCCAACGTGTTGTATCTCTTGGCGATGTTCTGCACTTGCTTGATGTCGTCTGCGACGCCGGCTTTTGTGCCACTGAACTTGAAGAACAGCGTTGGCTTCTCCATCCAATGCCTTCCTGTGGCACCTGACCTGTTAATGACGTTCATTTGCACATCATCCAGGATTTCAACGGCGCCAACCAGGATGCCCTTGTGGATCACGTCAACGGCCATGCTCGCAGCATCCTTGATAGTTGGGAATGCGAGGACAGCTACCCCAGTTTCTTCTGGAATAGTCGCCAGCTTCAAGGTCGCTTCCGTCACGAACCCCAAAGTTCCTTCGGAGCCTACGAAGAGGGAGTTTAAGTTGTAACCGGCAGATGACTTTCTGTGTCGTGTCAATACCAGTAGTCCGCATTCTCCTACCAGTTTCTCAACCTACCGAGGCCTTCTGCGTGTTTTTAGAATTGTTCCATCACTCAGCACAACTGTCAAATTGACAACCCAGTCTTTCATGGTGCCGTACCGCACAGCATTTGTTCCACTGTAAAATCAGCTTACTACCTTCTCAGTAATGCAATGAACATACCTGCAGTTTGTGCCTATCATGCCTCCAATTTGCGCCTGCCCCAGATTAGCAGAAGGATTTGCAGGGCTGCTGAGGGTTTACTATACCGATGGCCCAGGGTCCATGGGAAAGAAGAGGCCACTGTCTTTTATCCTTTCGTTCAAATCAGCCCACGACAAAGAGGGCTGAACCTGAACGTTCATACTAAACCTTGTCAGCTATTAGAAGCCCAACAAAGATGGCTGGTCCTTGCTCACTCGTCGCGGTGGAACTTCAATATCTTATTCATCTCCACAAAGTCAATGCTTATCCCTCCAAAAGGCGTTGAGAAATGGCCCTCAACACTCGATCCACCAGAATATGGTACTAGTTGTTACGATCAATCAGATAAGGCAGGCAAGGTTTTTTGGGAAGAATTAACAACACTGACTCATTGGTACACGGTATTTGGTGCATATCTTGGCAATTTCTGATACTTGCTCTGTTGAACTGGGAAACGCCACTGCTACTGGCAGCCTGTCAATGTTGATTGATGACCATTCTGAGTACCCGTGCGCTTTTAAAATTTCGTCTTCAATGCTGACGCCATCCTCTCCGAGAAGTGCTCGAAGTTCGTCAACAGCCTATCACGCACAATTAGCCGTTTCTCGTTGAAGTCAGAAGAAAAACCACAGTAAGATTTTGGTTCAATCTCTGCTGTTCACAGACTCACATGTTCCATTTCAACCCTTGTAGCGTACACTGGCTGAGAGCCAGGCTTGTGTGCGCCCTCATTCTTAGGGTGTTGTGTATTTTGTCCTATCAACCATCCCCCAATGCCAGTAGCGGTTGCTGAGAATAGGAGAAGCAGTGCACGGAAGCTATTACCATTTGAAGGGTGGTTGCCTCGTGATAATTTATCATCTTGAGAAGTCGCAAAACTGCGCTTAGTCCCCTCTCCAAGACAGACACTTACACGTGGGATCCAAATCTGTCGTGGAGTAGCCGCATGTCCGCGCCTCGGAGCAGTCAAGTTGATTAATCGTCCAGCCTTCAGTAACATGTTGCGGCAAAGTGATATGTTCTGATGGCGGTGCAAAGTGACAATTGTAAACAGGTTCAGCTACAAACAGTAGCTTCTAGGCCGGACGTGATATCGTGACGGACCCGGGCCATTTCCGGAACCCTATCTGATCTCTAGCTTGAGCATTCCGATACCTCGGATAATTCCCGGTGGCCATCAGCTGAGCTGTCCTACAGAGGACTAGTTCGTCACGTGGGTCCCTAGCATATCAATTCCTCGGAAAGTATCCGGCCGAGCAAGTCGAAGGCTGAATCTGCTCCATCCTGACGTGATATCGATGCCCAGCCCAATGCCGTCCGACGCAGAAGCGCCCTACCTAGAAGAGGTTTCGAGGTCTGCAAAGCGCAAGAGAGTCGCTTTGGCCTGCGACAATTGCCGTGAGCGCAAGGTCCGCTGCAATGGAACCAAGCCGCTCTGTGGGCCCTGCGGGAAGCGCGGCGAAGATCCAGCGAACTGCAAGTACACGGTTATAGCGAATAGCGCAAAGCGGGTCAGCGAGCAAGAGTAAGTGCATTGGACGACCTCTTTCAAGCTGTACTCTGTACTGATTGGTCTTTGAGATACATCGCGTCGCTGCAGTCCCAGGTTCTACAGCTTCAGCAGACAGTTAGTGACCTCAAAGAACGTCCAGGGACATCTGGCGGGAGTTATGGAGGCGGTGATGTTAGTAACAGTCCAGGTGCTGGTAGCAGCATTGTAGTATCTGCAAGTCAAGCAGATGACGGTCCAATGTCAACCAATACTACACCTTCCAGGAACACCATCCCACACCGGACAACTCCATTGACCAGCCAAGACGAACAAACTCTTACAATTGAGCATCAGCCTTTCCCTCCACCGCTGGGTACCAGTGGTCAGCCTAACGGTCCGAGTCCCATCAGCGCCATGGGGGCCACCAACTCTATCCAGGCTGAGCCGGTCATGTCAAGAGGCAATGAGTTTTATGGGCAGTCTTCTGTCTTGTCTCTACTGCGCGAAGTTCCTCGTTCTGATAGACAACCCGATGGTCCAAGCACTCCAGCGAGGTTGAATAGAAAGCAGCCAAATACCCCAGGACGAAACAGCTCGAACAGCCGTCCAGGAATCAACTCAATGTTGCAATCACAATACGCACTGCCCCCTCGAGAAGTAGCGGATGAGCTCTTACGCTGCTACTTTTCACACATGCACATCTTGTACCCATTGATCCATTCGGTCGGCTTTCGGAGTCGATACGAATCCCTCTGGACTGGTACCGGATATCAAGACCTGCCAACTGATGATGGACTCGACATTGGTCTGGGCGGCGCAAGATGTCCTCGCCCTGTCTTCTTCTGCGCACTCAACGCCGTGTTTGCTCTTGGGTGCGAGTTCTCTGACTTTGACCCCGATGAAAAAGAAGCAGCGTGTGCTGTCTTCTACGGGAGGATGAAGGATCTTCTTCACATCGAGCTCCTCGATAACGGCAGCATCGCTCACGTCCAGGCCCTGTTACTAGCAGTTCACTACTTGCTTTGCACACAGTACCCAACTCGTTGCTATAACATCATGGGGCTTGCATGCCGTATGGCTGTTGGTCTTGGCCTTCACTCGAACAAATTCTCGGAGCGTAGCTCTTTCACAGAGACAGAACTAAGGCGCCGAGTGTGGTACGGCTGCCTACAGATGGAAATGCAAGTATATATCTCTCAATTTGAGTATGTTCACTAACTCTCATACAAGGACTGTAAGCATGACACTGGGTCGTCCACCCTCAATGCGCATTGTCAACGATGTGCCATTGCCCAGTCCAATAGACGATGCACACCTTCCACTTCATGGAGATCAAATGCACCAACAGGAACAGCCAAGCATCGTGTATCTATTCACCGTCGAGAACATCAAGTTGGCCAAAATCCTCGCCGTCATTCTGGACCAAATCTATCACCCAGTGTCTACGGAGATCTCATTCAGAAATCAACCGACTTCTCCTTCAAATCATCAAGACTTGAATGCAGTGATGCAGCTTGATGCCTTGCTCGAAGATTTCAAGAACTCACTGCCTGATGTACTACGCTGGGATCGTATCATAGAAACACCCCCCGAAATCTCAGCGGTCCTCAAACGCCAATCATATATTCTTCATGCACGGTACGACTAAAGTTGAGCTATCCTTGTCTATCGTTATACTAAATATCCTATTTATAGATATCTTCATTTGAAGATTCTCCTTTTTCGACCTAGCTTCAGTTGGTTCTGTGCATCCACGCGTTCAGAGCTGCAACGACGAGAGAACATCGATCCTTCAAATGGAGCCCCGAGCCGGCCAATGGAAACTGGCTTAACCATGGCATTATTGGTTCCATGTGCTGCCGCGTGCGTAAACGCAACGTGTGAGCTGGTCGCATCCATTGAAAGATCGACCAACGAACGTGTTACGGGCGCATGGTGGTTTCGCTTATTCTGTAACTATCACGTTCCATCATTAGGAATTCATTGACTGACAATTTCAATAGATCTCATGACATCCGGAACGATACTTATCCTCGCTGAGTGCATGCAATTAAGTAAGCAGCATTTCAACCAAGCAACACTAGATGCAGCGTGGGAAAGCTGTCTCCATAACCTGGACCAAATGGGCAATTATCATTCCCAAGCTCGGGGGTACACACAATCACTAAAACTTTTGCGAGAACGAGCCTTATCAACATATAGCAGTAAGTATCAGGCCCTTGCGCAAGAGATGCCTATTGACCTCTTCTTCCCACTCTAGCAGCGGGCGACCAATCCAGGCAGTCCAGGGCGACATCCCAGCGCCGAGAGGCCGAAGACGCCGGCGACTCTCATCCTCTCTCACATGCTCAATCAAGAACTCACGTCGGCGAGGTGGATGAGAGGTTCCCTGAAACAGGATTTGACGTTGGCTGGATGGAGGACTATGTTGATGAGTTCGGAGTCACGCCATTGCTTGAAAACTGGGAGACTGGTATCGAGACTATCATGATGCCGTCCAATGTCGCAGGCGATTTTGGAAACGGATATCCTATGCCTAGTTTCATGTGAAATTAACCCAAATGCGCTAATAGCTCCAGGCTAGTTTTTCCATAATGTGCAGAGCGAATAATATCACACTAGCTCGTTTATTTTGCGAAGCGCGTTTTCATCCCAGTGGCGTCTTCTGGCAACTTTCGTGTCATGTAGAAGGTTCCGCGATGAAACAGGGCGCATTATCTGTTGTCGAAGGCCTCGGTATAACAAGATTAGGGGCTATGTTCAGACGCAGGTAGATGCATCGGAACCGCAAGGCCAAGTGGCTTCATTCCATCGATTGTATAGAAGGAATCACTAATTACACATTCAAACTCCCACAGCACAGCCCCAGAATCTAGATTGGTCTTTCTAATGCATCCCCACCCTAATACTGACATAAATACAGGTGGCTATTTCTCTAGTCACCCCACAACACGTAGCTCAAGCAACTCGAATGGGTGAGACTGCAAGCGGCCTTGGGTCACTGGGAACGCGCCTCAGCTCAGTTGCAGGAACATTGTACATGAGCAGAGGCGGGGGCCTTCGTGCTTGCATGAACGACGTGTTACCCGTGTTAGCTTGGCCAGCTTGGGTACTTCCGAGGCTCCTCAGCCTCTGCTGGGCTCTATCCCGAGCCGTGAGGCCAGGCCCTGTTGTTCGGAACGGGAAGTTAAACTCTATTGTGGCTTAGTATACGTTTTCCTATTGGGTTGATAGGTAACTTACGTCTTCTTCCAAGGTCTGTACGGTATTCAACCAATTCAAGAATGGCAGCCGGGTGAATTCGCCACGCAACGTCCCGCGAGTCAATAATGTACGGGATACCAACCTGATAAGTCCAGTTAGTGCATTTTGAATGGCCAAAACTCTCTTTAAAACTTACTTGTCCGTTGTCATCCGTCGGGTCGCGATAAAACTCGAGTGTACCGCCGAAGAGGGCATTTTCAAACCATCGACCTGACTCGCCTCTCCCTCTTCGAGTTCCGCCTCGACTGTTCTGGCCAAACCCAATGGCGGTAACTCCATCCGGGGTAACAGAGCGATCTGGGTCACCCCCTTGACTAAGATAGGCAACGAAAGCATGGCAAAGCTCGTGGGCCGTAGCAACAGCAAGCATAAACTGGAAGTGCTTATGGCGAAGTAACTGCTTCCTGTACTCTGGTGAATTGTTCTGACCACTTCGCCACAAAGGGGCTGTAGCTGCGACCATATCGGCGACTCGCTAATGAGTTGTAAGTCAATGTGCAGCGTCAGAATAAAGAAGACTCACATTCTGATTGAAAGTGACTGCCACTGCCAACTTGGGCCGAAAGTTCGCCAAGTCACCATTCCAGCCCCCCAGACGTTCCGTGGACGCTAATACGTGGGGCCCTCCTAGCTGCTCTGAGATGATGTTCGGAAAGTCGGCTCGTAAGGTGGAGAGAAAACGATCAACATAGATATCCATGGACCTGGCATCTCCACCAAATCGGTGAAGTCTCCCAGCATTCCATTGCTCAACAACGGCAGTGCCAAGTCTTTGAAGCGTCGATCTTCCTCGCTGTGTCTCGAGGATCTCCATGCCAATATTGATACCCGATGCCAGCTGGAGAATATTGTTAGATCGTCTCAAGGGATGTACTTGACGAAGCACCCATGCTCACCAGCGTGTATTCGAGTCTGTTAGCTGCGATCGGCTCATGCATGCTCGGTCTTTGTGGAGTTGGGTGGAGGTTTCGCTCAAGCATCGACAAACGGTTAATACCGTTGAGGGTATTATAGAGAGGAATGTTCTGTGCCATGATTATGTTAGTCTTGTAGGTAGGCTAAACGGCGGAAAACTGGTAAGAATAAAATGAGAAGCTAGAGAAGTTCAACCGGTCGGGTCTAGTACGGCTAGCCGTGTAAGATGAAGGCTGAAATCGCGAATGTGTTTGTCTGGTACCGTTCTCCAATCTCTTGAGAGCTTAGAGTAAGCTTATATGAAGAATAGAAACAACCCTGTGTTCTTCTGAGACCCATTGATGCCGCCATTCCGGCGGTTGAACTCCAACGATCATTTTCGCCACAAATTGTGTTGGCCCACGAGGCCGCATGCAACTTGGTGCTCTGCGGCTGCAGCCTTGCACAGATTCGTCGGAGTTCATTTTTAGGACGATTTAGCGCATGTGGAAAAAACTGTTGGTGATACCCACGTTACAATTCAAGGATGACGGGTGATTTTCTCCAAAATTAGTAATAACTGTTGGGCGTGATAGTTAGGGTCAGAACTCGGCCTTGGATGCCCGCGAAACCATCCAGTAACATGACTGCGTTCATGCGCTTTTTTGCGGCACTGGCCCCTGTTGAAATTTGTCGTCGCAACGCCCGCTCAGGTTAACCGCTGAGTTTCAGTTGAGCCCCTGTGTCCTAGGTAATGGGACACAGCCTCCCTCCGCGCGCGATTAGAACATTCGTTTGATTTGAAGGATCTCCAAAACCCAACCGGCCTCCTCCTCGGAACCGGGGGCAAGTTGGGGTGTTGGTGCTTGCATAGATGTGTGAGTTGTGTGTTGTGTTTGAGTGGGGCGGTTAACAATCGCTGATTGGACATGCAGCCGCTGCACAGCCACTACGTGCTAGTCCTCATTGAGGCTCGCACTCGAAGTGTTCTGATCTCAAGTTTGGCAGCGCTTCGCTTTCGCTGCTGACAAACATCAAGCAACTCATCGTCGTCGATACAATTCCCAACTTTACTCAGTCTTCTCCATCATCGTCATTGCCATTTCCTCTTCATATCAATGTCTTCTGCTGAAGCGTCGGAGGTCCATGTGAAGGATCTCGATGTGCTCGACGACGAGCACATGGTGGCCTTCCGCCGGGCACTGAGGCGTATCTTGGCCACTCCTCTTGCTGAATTCGCCTACGCCCAGATCCTTGACGGCTTGCCCACAGAAGAATCACTGGAAGACTCGTATGTGTATATGGAAAGCCACCCTGTCTACAAACTGGAACACAAGGATCTTTGCGAGGGTTTTCTCCAAAAGGCGCGAGACTTCAGGGCGAAGTTTGATCCATCAGACTTACGCTTTAAACAATCCGTGAGCCAGCCAGCCCTTCTGATATTTCATGCATTCCTTAGTTCTCTCTCTCAACAAAAAACTGATCAAAATCATAGCTTCTTTTTGCATTTCAACATACGACACCAAATTCCAAGTCTTTCTACTTAAGGCTGATTGAGCTTGTTGTCGTTGCATGCCATCAGATCGCTGCTCATCTCTTTGAGTTGGATAGCGGAGCCCACAAACACCAACTCCATCAGGATTGGCTAGATATTGAGAATCAGGCCACTGGCGATGACCTGAACCTCCGATCTTACGATCCCCCTGTGGCAGCTTTTTTCCATAAAGCATATCAGAGTGTTGAGCAGTATCCCAGAGGCTTGGCAGACGTTGCTGGATACTGGGCGGAGGGGAAAATCTTTGGTGGTGTTGTGGTCTTTGACCGTGGCGAAACAGAGCAAGAAGTAAGGGACGCAGGAATCCTGTCCGACACTTCATGTGACTGACCAGCTCGACAGTGCAATTCCATGTGGATTTACGGAAGTGACATGTTCGACCCAAAGACCATCTATCCACCAACAGAAGAGCAATTCGACGCTCTAGTCGACTTCCTCCTTGGTGGTCCTGATAAAGCCGCATGCCCTCTCCCCATACACGGCACACGCCTAAACCGACCACGCTGGGATCCCGATGATGCCATCGCCCGCTTCCACATCTTCCGCGATAAATGGGAACGCAAGATCCCTGCGGCGCCCCTGCAGCGTGAGTGTGTACGGAACAGCAAAGACTGGCCTGAGCTTGACGACAGAAACTTGGTTCAAATACAACTCACGAATAGGCAATGGGGCGCTCCTGTCGACGAGGAGGCGCTTGCTGCTGCTGAGGAACGGTTGAAGCTGGTCACTCCTTCGTCACCATGCTGGAACCCGTATGTCATGGGTACAGAACAGAACGAAACTAGTTAATTAGCCTATCTATTACGCGAAATTATATCACTAGATTGGAAACACATTTGACTAGTGTGTCTCAACCAAAGACATGTAGAGATTGAGTACTCAAACTCCGCCCCAGACGTAGCACAATCCCTTTTCTCATCGCTTAATTACTTGAAAGAGTCACTCAAGCCCCGTAAGACTCATTATTCTTCTTTGGCGTCGTCTCGTTCGCTTTGGTCGATAGGCAAGCCTTGTTGGGTGGTGCTGACAACTGCAGCATCGCCAGTCTTTCGGTAATAGTTGGAGGGCTTCGGAGATACAGATCTAGCATGACTGTGCCGGCTTGCTTCTTTGGTCTTAATATCATGCGCGAACATTAGTCTTCATGCACAATTGCATCTCGTGTTGTGTTTCGTTGCATCGTTCACTTACGTGTACGTAGTACTACTGTCACGGGAAGGGTTGGAACTAGTAGACATGATGTCTGATCAGTGTGAACTGGTATGTGGTGTTGACTTTGTGGTTTATCTTGGCTTCTAGTTATCCAACACCAAGTGAAACCTAGTCGTTGAATTATTTGCTTGATCGTCTAGAATCTAAACCGGCCTTCAATAGTCACCATCAGACTTTTATACTCTAGATCACGTCCCCCAATGCAATAATATGCATTCGTGGACACAAAGAGCTCAAAGCCTAGAACTCTCAGCACAAGAGTCGCAGCACAATGGCAGTGGGCCACAATTCTTTATTAAAAGGCTTCAGTACTTCCTCATGCGAGCGTAATCTTCTGACACGACAGTGTCTTTGCATATCATTGGCTAGTCTAACGCCTTATAGCAGTGGATATGCTGTTGCGATTGCGGCCAATGGCATGCAAAGGCACCGTTGTGTCAGCAGACAGGACGCCACACGTGCTATCTAAGCCCGATGTGCTGTTCGACGACAAAATTGACGCTCTAGAACCAGCTTAGACTTGTTTTCCCCTCGCCTAAAGCTTACGTAGAAGTCTCAAACCTTCCTTGATGGCCTTCTTGTCATCTTATCAGGTCCATCCCAGAAGTACCACTCCAAAGAGTCTTCGTCATGAGTTCGGATTCCACTGGCCCTAAAAAGCTTCCGCGACATGGCAGTAGTACATCCTCCCCTGGATTTCGAATGGCTCCTGAGCCAGGAACAAATTTGTCTGTTCACGACGCCCGTGAGCTTGATCGCCGGCCTCCCTATCTCACCAGGGCGAGGGTAAGGAGCATGCTGGACGACGGAATTGCAGCACTTTCAAGCGGCTCGGATCAAAAGTAAGTTACTTTAGTCTTCATTCTATATTCAACTATTTCCTGAGACATTGGAACATATCGCACGAGCCCTTTTTTTCCTCACGTGTCCTTTCGCAGCCGCAAGGAGGGTTTTGTCACTAAAACTAGGACTAGTGAACTAGAACAAGTCTTGAAATTCCAGAACGAAATTCCAACTAGCACAAGTACTGAGAGCGACCCATGTATGGATGAGCTTCGAGCCCTGGAAGACAACAGATTACACCTAGCTCGGCGCCACCGAAGACGCACCAATTCTCGGGCTAGACGTCGTGATCATCCAGTCTCGACGTGGATGTCCATGAAAAGAATCGCTCGCGATTTCTCATCAACACTGCCTATCTCCTGTGAGGAGGGCAATAGGGGCAGGTTAGTATGTCAATCATTTCAATTTTTTCCTATAGCTCCGTCTAAATTTGGCACAGTATGACTTTCAGTGAACCTCGGCCTCTTGCACCCATCACTCAATATGGTATCCCTACCAGCAGCGATATCCCAGCTCAGTTGAATTTTGGTCAAGATTTACCGAATAACAGACAGGAATCTGAAGAGGAGCAAAACTCGAAGCGACTGGTTCAATTGATACAAGCAAAGAGTCGAAGCGACAGCCCTTCTTCGTGTGTCTTTGGCAAGACCCAAACAACCACAGAGAATCGTGCTCTGGCTATCAGTGGTGGTCCCCCACGCCTGGCCGACCAATATAGAACGCCTTTGACTAGTAGTGAAGACTACTCCAAGCTCCTTGACTTAGATGCCATGGAATTGTGCGAGGCACCGTTCACAGACTCAGGCTATGCAACTCTTCCGAGTCATGAGATGATTGCAAAGAGCCAAAAAACTCACAGCGCACAAGAGCAATTCAATGTGCTGGCATCCGGCTCCAGTGAAGACGGCCAGAGTGCCATATTCTCAGAAGCGACCTCCATTGTACCCAGCGTCGCTCAACAACTTATATCAGAAGTGTGCAAAGACATATATTACAAGATCGGGGACGAAATCGCCAAGAACATCTGCGTAGTTACAGATGGCAGGCTTTCCGTTCTGATCAAGGCATTCGCGATCAAACTAGGTACTAGCCCTTCCGGTGAAGTGAACCGGCGCGTAATGCATTTTGTGTACAAGCATCATGGGTAAGTATGAAATCATCGACGGCCTTGCGGAGTGGCTGACGACCTGTACAGACGTATATGTCAAGAACTCGAAAACATGTTTCACCACGCTCCTAGGGATGAGTTTGACGAATGCTCTCAGTTTTCGGAATCTATCTCTCTAAATGATAAAATCCATCTCTGGAACACAAGATCTACCGATGAGCCCTCAAAAGTTAACCCGTCCGAACTGTTTGAAGGAGTCGACGACGAGAACGAAGATGTGAACAGCCCTGAGATATCAGCCTATAGCAGATTTATGTTCTCCCATTCAGCCTATACGTGGCTCATTCAGAACCTCTTAAAACAGTTGACACAATATTGGGGTGAAGCAGAGTCTCGGGCTATGATTGACATTGTTCAGCGGTCAATTCTGGGTGCGCTTCCTGCTGAAAGGATCAGCAGAAGAAGAGACCCTTCCTCATATGGCGGCACTTTCTGGTTGTCATGGCGGCCTATTTTGGAACGTCTCAAGGAAGAACCAGCCAGCCAAGGCACAACGCCAATTGCTGAAATTGTTGTTCTAACCGCTTCATCCGTGGACCAAGTTCAAGCCATCACCATCACAGAATACCTTGACCAAACATGGACCCTAGATGGGAAAGATCTTCTACGTGCGTTGCAAAAGGCAGTTGACACTAAGCCTGGGGATGTCATATCTGGTGAGATCTTCATCCCATCTGCCATCTCGCATCTCCAAGTCTAACATACCGTTCAGTTGTAAGGCAGGACAAATCGAATATCAAAGTCACAATCAATGAATCAACACTGATTGTTCATGTCGTTGGATCTGCTTATTTCCTCACGCAGTGTGGGGAGCAATTGGCATGGCTAGGAGCTGCTCTTCAGCCCTGGCGCCCTGGTTTTGTTATTCACAGCACGCCCTACCTTACTGAAGCTACCATACCACCGTCAGGAACTATATCAGCTCCCCTATCGATCTTGCCTTCTGATGACCATGTCAGTGCTTTGGCAATGTCAGAGACACAACTTTCTCGTCGAGGCTTTTGGGAAGGTCTACCACGGCATCAAAATTGGGTCATCGGACTCGAGAACAGCACAAAGCATAAGCCAATGACACTTCGACAGCAACTAGAGAATCATCTAGCCCGGCCAGTAATCGTGCGAGGATTTCCCACCCGTCGCCGCCCACAACTCGATCTAGGACTCGAAGTGCCCGCAACATTACTCTTCAGTCTGGCCAATATATTCAGTCAAGCTGTAGATGGCAAATGTCCTTCCCTTCAAGGACTATCATACACACTCAGCATGGTTAAGAAAGCAAATGGCATGATCACTTGGCACATCACTCGCAGCCCTGGACATAGCTGTGTTTGCAAACTTTGTCCTTCACTGGGACAAGACATTACAACTGATGTCACTGGTGACCCTTCCAAGCTTCATCAGTATCGCCACATTATCGAAGAGTGCTCAAGTAGCGAAATGACTGATGGTGTGGCAGCAATTGAAGCTTGCGCAAGCTCACCAGGAGAGTTTTACGCTGATCCGTGGGAAGCTGCGCCATTAGTACACAGCACAGACCTAGAATTCTCGGCGCCTTCTGCCGACTCCATGGATTCTGACATGCTTTCAATATCGGATAACTCAAACGACACACCCGCGACATCATGGACGCCCCGCGACCAGCTAGCATCAATTATCAATTTCGCCTCACAGCAACTCATTTTAGAATTCCGACGAGTAGAAGCAATCGCGTCAACAAATGGCCCAGGCTTCAACGTCTCGGAGTCAACGACTCCCTTGGATGGCAGTGGCTCCCCTCGCGATATTAGTGGGAATTCAAAGCCAACAAACGACAATCCTAACCTCGACCCCAGCCGTGGCAGCGCACAATCACGAAAGAGAAATCGCGATTATGGCGATGGTGACGAATCAAATAGCAATGGAAACGACCCAAATCAGCCGCCATCAAAGAAGTCCGGAATGGAAGCTTGCGAGGCCGGTCCTAAAATGCTAGCATGCCCATTCTGGAAGAGTGATCCCGAAAAGTTCAAGCGGTGTTTCCAACTGAAGCTTTCTGAGATCAAGCGTGTCAAGCAGCATCTAATCAGAAAACGCACACCAGAGCACTATTGCAACCGCTGCCTTGTCGTGTTCCTGAGTGAAGAGAGCCTTGAGGATCATCTGAAACACGAAACCTGCGCCAGAAGCGAATCCGCGAAGTTGGAAGGCATAAGCTACGAGCAGCGCAAGAAGCTTCACTCTAAATCCAAACTTACCTGTTCTGAGTCAGAGAGGTGGTTTGTTATTTGGACAATTATCTTTCCCAATGAGCCGCGGCCATCCTCCCCTTATATCCCTACAGGTGCGTCAGAGGACCTGGCCAGGTTTTTAGAGTTTGCCCAGAGGCGTGCGGCGTCCATTTTGTTCCAGAGACTCAGGGCCAATGGCATCATCTCCGCGTCAGATGAAGAAATGTCTTTAACTGAGCAGGAAATCCTTCGGCAGGGATTCAACGACGTGTACGAACAATGGCTACCCACCTTTCCCTCCCTACCTGGGTCAGCCACTTCAACGTCGGCGTTGAGAGGATATCGGCCAATGCATCACGAAACGCCTGGTTCCTTACCAGACAGTGCAGTGGCGCTGGGTAGTCAAACGCAGCCTGGTGAGTCGCAATTTGCTTCCTCGTCGACGCAGGGAGAGTGGCTCGCTCTGCAGCAGTCTGACTCTGGGACTGGCTCCCTTGAGAATGCTACTACACCGTATAGAATGCTCTCCTTTGCCGAGCCGATAGTTAACAATATTTTTTCTGAGCCCGGGGATGGCCTTTCCACACCTGCAATCGGACTTGGGATCGATGACACGAGTGGATTCAGGGACTTATATATGCACACCTGGGATGAGATGGATTCAGATTGGGACTCGGTTCCCTTAGGGAATGCGGGTTAGACTGTTTTAGATGTCATTCCACAGTTGGCGATGTCTATTGTGGGCAGGCGTCAAAAGTTGCAGGGGTTCACGGCATCCTTTGGACTAGATTCGAGAATCACAGAAGAACCGACGTTTAGGACTAGGACCATCCAAGGTGAGTTCTTAATATAAAGATGATAATTTTGAGTTTTTGAGACCCTGTATTTGGGTATTGAGCCCATGATTGCGATCTCCCCACCGCATTTTTCTTTTCAAGACTAGGCTACTTTGATCCTCTTTCTGGTTGTGTACAAGGGTTTCCACATGACATAGATGGCAATAGACCTTCAACTCATTTGGAGCTGTGATCAAAGTAAACGGATAAGCTTGACCTAAAGTACTTCACCCTTGGTGTTTTTTTTTTTTTTTTTTTTTGCACAATCGATTGTATTTTCACACCTAAAGTGGGTTTGCCAATATCGTTCCAGTCGTTTCCAACGAGTTCGCCTTGTCTTAAACTATTATTATTGCTCAGGAATGCAACGATCGGCCCACTAATATCCGTCAAATTACATGGCATTCACATTAACGAAGGGTCTTCCATAGCTAAGAACTTGGAGCGGGTGCTGGAATTGATGCAGCGGTAACTGCATGTACTCTTGAATATTGGCTACAGGGTAGATGCCAAGACGAGGAGGGGAAGTAAACAGTCACCACAACAAACCAAAAAAATGAAAGGAAAATGCGACGATTTTGACACAAAACAAAGAGAAGGACAAGGAAAAGCGCATGAATATCAGTGGCCAAAGGCGTTGATTCTGGATTTGCCTGTGGGATTTCTTATCCACGGATTGGTCTTCTGTGGTGATATCCATGATCCGCTGTTGTGTGAGGGTGACGCGAACTGTGAATTTTCGCGTCAGGAAATAATACGGAGAATATGTGGAGTCTAGCGGAAGATCGGCACGCTACAGTACACATATGCACGGACCGTAAACAGTTCACCTGATGGATGGTGAATCGCGATCTTGGGTGGCAAATACGAGAATCAGATACGAAATGATCACCTTCAAGGAACATCTACACGGGATGGGTCTGTTGGTTGCACGTTGGCTATTATTACTAAGAGCTATTGGTACGGTGGATTTTTAAAAATAGATTGGTCTGAGGATTACTCTGTCAACGGCATGCTGGCGCTGACGATGGATTCATCATCACGCAAGCATAGGTATCGTTACTGAGGCCCGAGGGTTATCCCCATTCCATGATCCCATCAACCATCAACCCATGTTTCCCATGTCCCGCATTACATCCCGAGTCTCCACAGACGCCAGGTCCAATGACAGGGGGCGCTGAGCAGGGGCCTGTGCCTGGTAGAGACTCCGCATACCTCTCTCGTGTATTTTTCACTCGAACCGGGGGTTACGTCGTCCTGTGGGGTATAGGGACGCGCGGTGTCCTCATTATGTGGCGACGGATCGACATAGTTGCACCGTTTGACGAAAGCTGGCAATAATGACGTTTAGAAGTTGGCGAGGATGGCAGCACCGCCCATGAGGACACCCATGGCGACAGCAGCGGTGGGCATAGCACCAGCATCGTCGCTGGTGGAGCTCTGGGCCTCGCCGGTAGCAGTGCCGGTGGAAGATCCGGTGGCAGTGCCAGTGGCCTCGGACTCGGTGGCAGCAGAGCCGGAGGCGGAAGCGGAGGCAGCGCTCTCAGAAGCAGAGCTCGCGGCGGCAGAGGCAGAGCCGGAGGCAGAAGCAGCGTTGGAGGAGGCGGCAGCGGCCTTGGTGCTGAGGGTGGTCTCGCCGGCAGCAGCGGAGGTCTTCTTGGTGGCAGCGGCAGCAGAGGTCTCGGCGGAGACAACAGCGTCGGTGGCAGTGGCAGCGTAGGCAGCGGACGAGGCGATGGCGGCGAAGCTGGCGGCAGCAGCAGAGTTGGCAGCGGCGGCGCTGCTCCAGGCCGCGTTGGCGATGGAGTCGAGCGACGCGGCGTAGGCGGCCTGGGAGGAGGCGATCTCGAGGGCCGTGGTGTCGTAGACGTAGGTAACGGTGTTGGTGGCAGCCTTTTATTATTAGTTAGTAAGTGATGAGGGGATTCCCAGAGTAATGGGTATCTGTAGATGCTAGGATCCCAAAAAACATACCTGAGCAGACACAGCCATAGCGGCAATGGTGACAGCGGAGAACTTCATTTTGGCGGTTGAGTGTTGTCTTTGTTTCAGTGTTTTAAAAAAACGAGTGATTAGAAGCTAGACGCTTGTAATTAATTAACGATAGTACGATATAAAGAACAACACAAAAGCGATTGGGATGCAGATGAAGATGAGAGGAGAAAGCAGGAAAGGGGGAACCGCCAGAATTCCTGCAGCCCATCAGCTGCTTTTATGTGACCCAAATTCCAGCAGTGGCTGCTTTCGTTCCCGTCCTCGTCATCTTGTTACGCACGCTCGCCATGGTACGTATCCCAGCAAGTGCCCAGTTAAAGCGCCGTATCCCAGCTTGGCCAGCTTGGCCAGCTTGCCATGGCCCCGTTTTGCCAATGCCCTAGTCCCGTATGGCCCCTGTTTTCCTCTGTTGATGGCCCCGGTTCTCTGTTTATAGCTGTCTCTTGATTGGTTCTCTCGTCGCCCGGGGGACGATCACGGCTTGTCCGTGTTGGCACTGGCGTTGGGCCTTGGTGGAACAGCCTTGGCAAAATGGTGTGGAGCAGTTTGCATCAATTTCAGTTCAGAATGCTTCATCAGGCGAACCTTGGCAAACAAGATCACGGCATGGCCATCCGTCACACCGACTGTTGATGATGGATCTGGGACGAGTTTCCATGTTTGCTACGATTTTTTTTTGCCTCAAGGATGTACAGCAAAGGCGATATATGTGTCTCTCCCAAAACTAGCCACCACTCTACACAGCAATCACCACCTTTTCCTCCACCTAATTACCCCAGATTTGCCCATCTCCTATTCCCTCTAGTTTCTCTAGCCTCCAATCACCCCATCACTCCAGCGGCTTACGCGCCCACACAACCTTTTGCCGGAAAAAGCCGCTGATGGACTTGGATCGGATCTCATGCCGGTAGTGAGCCCCAAACAGTCCAATTTCCTCCTTTGTCCATCCCAGCACATTGGCAATGAACAGCAGCGTGCCCTCAATGTCCTGCAGGATAGCCGCCTGGAAGTATTGCCCGGCTTCCTTGAGGGTTGGGTCCTTGGCCCAGGTGCCGATGGGGACCTGATAGCGTGGGATCGTGGTCAGTAACCGAATCGACCCACTGATGACGCTATGCGATGTCGTATTTTTCGGAAAGGGGAGAGTCGGGGAAGCTCACCTTGAAATCTTTTTCCTCAATGTCCACAAATCCAGCTGCTTCTATTCCCTTCCTCTGCTCTTCGTCTTCTACGAGGAGAATGACCGGCCGATTCTACGTCCCCCTTCGCAAAAGATTTCGCCCCACTGGCCCATAGCGCTCGTCTTAGTGACTGACCCGTCGTCGCTCCCGATGTTCGGCCCGCCTTCGTAGCTCTCGATATATCCACCGGGCTTCAAACACCTGTAGGCCTGCTGGAAGAGGGCAGGCCAGTCAATAACGCTGCCGACTAGGAAGCGGATGTGGACGTAGTCGAGCGAGTTTTCCTCAAAGGTCCATTCCTGGGTGCAATCGTCGATTTGGCTGCAGGTCCAAGTCGTTAGTGCTGACATCTGACATGATGGTTCTCGATTCTCACAATTCGAGATTGGGTGGAACCCAGCTTGGCTGAATGGGTGAGATGTCTGTACCAATTACACTAGCATTGGGATATTCGTCTGCAAAATCGCTGGTGGGATTGATCAGCATGCCAAGATTCCAATTTTGGATGAGTTGTGGAGAGCTCCATACATGGCCCAAATGCCTTTTGAAGGTTCGAAGCGGTTAGTTCTCGATGCTTTTTAATGGAGCTACGCTGTTGAATGAATGGTACCTGTTCCTGTTCCGATATCGACGGCTTTCTGTGTCCCCAAACGAACTTAGCATACCAGCTCATCTCGCCAACGCGCTCAAGTTTTCGCATACGCACCTGTATGTCCTTACTCAATGGAGCCTGGTGGAGTTTCCCATCCGACATGATCGTAATGACGTGATGGCTGCACAGAAGTTCGTGAGTCAGTGGCTCCCCCCCCAGCGTGCCCTGTTCGTTTCAAAACTCACTTGATGTCCAGCGCCTCATTCGACTGATCATCGTTGGAAACCCTGGATAGCGAGTGGGGTCAGCGACCGGTTCATTTCCATTGCGGAGCAGCAACCGGAGGAGAGTGTCCACGAACCAGTACTGGGCATTGCCCTGCTCGCTGTGGAATCGCCGCCCGTTGATGGTTCTGTAGTGCAGGATCGACGAGGACAGCGACGCGGTGGAGCTGATGTTGTCGCCCAAGGCGGAGTCATTTTCCCCAACGTCGTTTTCGGGCTGTTGAATCCCCAGGTTTTTAGTTTGATGGCCGTTCCTAGTTGCTATACCTTATCGGACTAGGAAAATATACCTCGTCTATCTGGGCCCAATGCTGGGGTGGAAGAAGGCCACTAGTCGCCTCTGCTGGTGCTGGTGTCGAGGTTGAGTCGGTCGCTGGCACTGTGGGCTGCTCCACGGTTACATTGGCTGGAGGTGAACTCTCAGTGGGTGGACTCTCAACAGGCGGACTGGCTACAGCCTCAACCTCCCCAACGACTTTCTCTGGAGATTTAGGATCGGCCATTTTCAACATGGAACACGAGGGGTACAGGACGAACGCTGATATTGACACATGAAAGAAGTTGAGCACATTTATTGACATTTATAGGATAAGGGAGCGGGGTAAGGGATCATGTCATCTGTTTTCATTTGTGAGATGCATGTTCGCAGGGGTTGTGTTGCATGTTCAGGCTGTTGGTTCGCCCCTGTACAACACTGCGGGAATAATTGGACACCAACTGGTCTTGCCCTAATTAACCAACTGAGATCTGTCTTCAATCTGGGTTGTGCTAATTATGGTATGCGACTAGTTTCGCACTTATCTCTAGAACATCTGCGAGGGTTGGGGAATGGTTCGCTATTCAACTTGGGCGCTGTTGGATTATTTACCCTACAGGCAAGAGGTGGGATGTGTCACATGCAAGAGATTTCATAGATAAGAATAAGGATTTTAACATCGAAACTACTCTTGATAACCTTGACTTAGAAAAAGGGATAGCCAGAATTGGCAATAACTCCGAGACCAGCTATCTAAACATACTCCTCTCCTCTGCCAGTGCCAACCGCTCTTCGCGGGATCGTTGGTTGATGGCGACGCGAGTCGACACCGTTGTTGTGATGATGATGATGATGCTTATCGTTAACAATGCTTCCACCATAACCGCCCCAGCCTGCCTTTCGTGTAAAGACGGCATTGGCCAACTCGGCATTTTCGATGGCGTACATGAAGGGAGAGCCGCGGTTGAGGGGGATGTGGTTGAATCGCCAGTCCCAGATGGCAGCGTACGTCATTCTGTATGACGAGAACGCCATCATGGTGCCGATGATGGCTCCGGCAACCACGTCGTACCAGTTGTGGAACTTGTCAATGGTAAGCGCGCCTCCGATCAGGACGGCGCCCAGGACGGGAGCGTAGATGGCGATGAGCTTCCACATGGACGGGTGGTAGTTGGAGAAGACCTTGAGCTTCGCGTTGAGATACAAGTACAGGAAGATGAAGCCCGCAAACGCAGCGGTGGTGTGCCCGCTGGGGAACGCCTCGAGGCTGTCGTCGATCTGGTCAGGGTCACCGGTGCAAATCTCCTTGGTGTAGTACAGCTGCAAGTAGCCCTTCTTGTTGTAGCCCTGGTCGTTGGCCAGGCTGACGTCGGGCTTGCAGACGTCGAGGAAGTGCGGGCGCAGGCCGCCGATGAGCCACTTGACGAAGACCTGGAAGACGGCGGCCGAGATGAGCGAATACAGTAGGCCGATGACGGCGTTGTTGACGTCCCAGAAGGACCGCACGCGGATCTGCATCATAAGGATGACGAAGATGGGCACTAGACTGGCCAGAAGGGCAGCGGCCCAGATGGGGACGATTTCTTTGCGGAGCGGATACGCAAACTCTGGGTAGACGATTTCGCCGTCCGAGAAGGTGACGGCAAAGGACCGCGAAGGAGCTGGATGGGCCATGTAAACCTGTGAAGCTAGTATCAGTGTATGTTCATGAACCTATCCCGTAACTGCTGTGGCTTACTCCGAGTCCAATGGCGCCCATAGCCGCCATGGTGAGGATATCCAGCCACGTCTGCTTCAGCCACTGCCCGAAGCTGGGCCTGGTCGACATGCTGTACGGCTCATGACGTCGAGTCCGCGACCGCGACCGAGACGACAGCCTGTGGTCTCGCGTCGCCGTCGGCTCACGAGGCTTGCGGTTGAAGAAACCCATCCTTGCTGGTGGTGGTTTTGCGTGTGCGAGGCGAGCACGGCTTTGTCTCGAAGGGCTGCTGAGGTGTTCAGCCGCGGCGAGATGAAGAAGCTAGTGCGTTGGATGATTAAGAGAACAGAATAAACAGCTCCATTGCCGGTTCTTTAAGGAAGCCTCTTGCCATGCCATCGCGATTCAAAACAAGTCCATGGTCTTGAAACTACTCGTCCTTGACGTCACTCGTCCAACCAGCGTCATAGAAGCCCCATCAATTCTGCTACGATTAACCATACAAACAACTGTGTTACCTTTTTCTCTTTTTTTCCTGTTGCGTACCTGAAATCATGTCTAAGAGACGTCGTTTGGCCGCGACGTCATAGACTTGGGAGCTTCCCTGGCAAAAGAAGTGAAGTTCGGCAAAAACGTGCCGTGCTCGCAAATGGGCGTTCTTGGTTGCGTTTTGACCCCCCGCCACGTTATTGGTGCGCTGGAGATCCCCTGTAGCTAATTCGGTAATGCTGGCGCGGATCGCTCCGCATTTTGCTCCATCTTCTCGATTGCGCTTGAGTAAGAATGTTCAAGCTTGACACATGACATGAATCTTTACGGTATCGAGGAATGGATTGTCCCTTGCTAGCTCCAGGATTGCGATTGAGGACGAAAAAACCGTTCTGGACCGCAGAGTGGAGAGCTCCCTGGGGAACCGTTGAGGGTGCGGTGACGGCGTAACATTCAAGTCTACCACATGTCTCATAAGAAACTCATGGGCTGATTAAAAAGTCGTCACCGCTCTCCCTTGAAAGCCTACCAGTAATATTAGCAGCTGACTTCCAGGCGCTCTGTCACCCGGCGTTCGTAGTGCTTATCGAAGGCGCATGGAATTTTCTCTGTTCGACTCCCTGTTGCTGGTGGCTCCAACCACCTTGGCTTATCGGATTTGCCAATTGCGCCAAGTCGGATCAAGCGCCGAGATGACGCATATATCATAGACCTGGATAGACAGCCGATCCGTTGCTACGGTCAGGTAACATTGATTGTAAAGAGTCAAGGGTATAAGACAAAGACTCCGCGCAACGCAACGCGGAGCTACTTGATTCAGAAGCTCTGCGTGATCTGGTGGGTAATCCATGGCGCGAGGCCATGGTCTGTTTCTCACACGATCTCAAATGTTGTGGACGAAAGTTATCAGTTGCTCGTCGAGGAGATGGAGGTACGCACGCCAATAGCTGTACATTGATAGGTAGGGTCATCCCTTTGACTGTGCTTAGGCAACACTCAGGTCACTTTCCAGGATCTGTAATAACCAATAAGAGAGGAAGACGACATGCATCGCGGCCGACCAGGGGCCACTACAGGGCTGGGTGAGGTGCCAAATGGGTTGGACCTGGATATGATTTTGAAAATTGATGAGAAACGCTCGGCCAAGTGGCTGGGTGATAGCGGAGGCACCCAGCCCGTAGCTGTCTTTACGTGGTACGAACCAGTCACATATCTTTGCCCGTTGTACTGTACGAGGTGATGTGTACCTTTGCCACACTCGCTCACACCGTGAATGTCTAGTTTATTATGGTGCTAGAAGTCTTACTGCACTGAGTTCTAGATTGGGTAACACGGGTACTCCTGTACCGTCCTATTCTGATTTAGTTTCCAGACGATCGACCCTAGCTCGAATTGTAGACGCATTTGCACCTAGAATTTCCCAGGCATGACTCCATCCGTATTACGATTAACGACGGGCGGCAACTGAGAGGATAAGGACGGGAGAGAAGACCTCTTTCGTCCACCTTCTTCCCAGATCCGCTATCTATGCGCTTGGACGGAAATAGAAACTGTCAGGCGAGCCTTCTTTTCATGAGCCGTTGGCTAATTGCGGTTGCCCGAGGGGACGAGAGTAGGTTATCATACATCACCAAAGGGTAAGAGCTCATGTGCTCCCTAGCACCGCGATATCCGGTCAACCTGCATCAATCTAGCCTTCAGGATATAAAGGCATGCACCCTCCTCCTCCTTCTCCTCCCAGACACTCTTCCCAGTCGATTGTCTAAACTTATCTTCTAAATATCTTGTTGAACTCAATCTCAGTCTCAGTCTCAACATAATTATCTCTATCGGGCTCATCATTCTGTTCCTGGCGTCGACAGCTTAGGCTCAGACAGGCATAGGCTCAACTTCTCCAGTGACGTTGACCGCGCCATCGACAGTGCCAAAGTGTGACGTGGTCTTCTCGATCCAGCCGTCGGCTTGCTCGCTCACGCAAACGTCTAGGAGTGGTGTGATGATCCGGTCCGAGTCGCCTTTCCCGTCCGCAATTGCCGACAACGCGTTTTGAAGTAGCTCTTCTTTGATATCAGTGACTAAGATGCGTGCTCCTTGTTCATAGAGGTATTTCGCTGTCGCAAATCCAATGCCGGAGCCTGCTCTAGAAATAGCGATGACTATATTATGATGTGTGCTCAATTTTGTTTTCCGTCATCTTATTCTTCTTTTCCCTCTCAGTTACTCGATTGCAGTGATGATCAAGGAGACTTTTTTGTCTTGGTGAATATAATGCTGAGACGGTACTGCCTTTTCGTCGAAGTACAAATCCTGCCATGGCTCAACGGATCGGATGAATGGAAGGCAGAACCGAATTTCGATTATGTTAATGTACATTTCCCCTCTCATTGATTTTTTGCAATGGTTTTCGGATGTGAGACACGGCAACTATCAATGAAATTAATAGCGTTATCACTACTGCGAGAGGCTTCCGAGGTCCAGTGAAAATATGGCGGAGAGCTTAGTATAAGCCATGCTCCTTGGACGACGTCGTCCAGTGCATTAGCGCTTTCGCCTGGACGACTACCGTAGTCTCGACGTCGACGAAATGCATTAGCGCCACCCTAAAGACGAACTAATATCGTTTTCGATACGGTATTTTGGAGGCGAAGACATTAACTATCATCACATCTCTCACCTGGGGAAGGCTATTCTAGTCATGAACCTGGAGACTCCAGAACCCCATCCCCAGATTCTGGGGTATGTGGAGATTCTCGGACAGATGGACCCAAGGGGATTGGACCTCAACTGCTGTTAGGGTCATTTCAAACACTTTCGGATTACTCGATGTTGGCCAGAAGCCTGTGTCGTTGCTCAGCTGTCAGCTTTCGACCCGTGATCGTTGCGCTAAATGCATATGGCAGCCCTTGCAATCGAAACTGGCTAGGTCGACTATAATAGAGTGTCAAACTGCAAGAGAAGTTGATTCATGTTCCACCATTGCTTCTCCTTGAAGACACTTCCACGGTCACAAATTCATCTTTCAAAAGCCATTATCTTTTCCTGGTGTAAGCTATCATACTGTTTGTCAAATCCGTCGACTAGACTGCCACCTTCTCTCTGCTCAAGGACTAGACTCTGGTCCTTCGTCTAGCGAATTCTTTCTATTTTGGGGAGAGATCTCAACGCGCGCCGATCATGACGAATAATTTGGATGAGAAGATGTTGGGTTCAACTCTCGAACACTGTGAAAATGAGAGCCCCGTCCAAACCTTTCAGCGGGAAACATCGGATATCGAAAACCTGCACTCTAATGACTTTTCATGGAGCTTCAACGTGCTGGCCAATCTTTTCGCCCTTTACATGATTATCTTCATCGGATCGTGGGCAACAAGCGTCCCTGCGACTGCCATTGCATTCATTGCTGCCCGATTCCCTGAGGATGCTGGCAAAGCAAACTGGATCGCCACGTCATCTTCGTTGAGCAGTGCAGTGGCTGCTACATTTATTGGCAATTTGTCAGACATCCTCGACCGCCGATCATTTCTTCTTTTCGGTTGTATGGTCGGCGGCACTGGTATGCTCATCGGTGGACGTGCGAATAACCTCAGCATGGTTATTGGTGGTCAGGTTCTCAATGGGCTGGGTGTTGGCTGTGGCTTCCTTTCCAATCCCCTCCTTCAAGAAATCGTCCCCAAAAACCATCGGCCTGTTGCTACTGCATTCGCCACTCTCTTCTCCGCAGGGTCGTTTATTGGAGCTCCCATTCTAGAAGGCCTCTTCATCCAGAAGGCTGTTGGTGGTGCCTTGGATGGATGGCGTGTCGGTTTCTATATTGGAGCTGGGCTTTACCTTTTGGCATTCATCTCGATTATGCTATTCTACCATCCCATGCCTCGTCCGAATTTAGAAGGCCGCAGTATCAAGCAGCGCTTATCACGAGAGGTGGACTGGCTGGGTATCTCTCTGGTATGCACTGGCCTGACGCTGTTTCTCGTTGGTATCAATTTTGGCGGCAATCCATACGAGTGGACATCCGGAACTGTCCTAGGAACTTTGGTATTTGGAGTCTTTTTGCTCGTTATCTTTGGGTTGTGGGAATGGAAAGGAACGTCAACAGGAATCCTGCCCCACGCTGTCTTTCAGGACCGAAACTTCAACACTGCTTTACTTATCCGCGTTTCTGGCGGCTTTGCACTTTATGGGTGCCAGGCATTTCTACCCCAAGTTGTGGTATATGTTTTTGGTACTGGGGGACTCATCACAGCAGTATGGCAGTTACCATTGAACGTCTCGACTGTCGTGGGTGCACTTATTGCCGCCATTATCCTACGCTATTTCAAGGAGTTTCGCTGGATTACCATGGGTCTTCTGACCGTTTTACTTCTTGGCGCTGGCTTGATGATGTTGACAAAACCCGGAATGCATTTCGCGGCTTGGTTCTTCCCGTCGGCGCTCATGGGCATTGCTATTGGGTCTGAAGCTTCTTCACTCACAATCCTCTCTGGTTTGGCAGCACCGAACGAGTCAATCGCTACCGCTATCTGCATCGGCGTTGCTGCAGGGTTCGTCGGCGGCGCCATCGCAACGACGATGTATGGTCAGATCTTTAACTCTAAAGTCAAGGAGTTTCTTCCTCCTGCTATCTCGAAGGCAGCACTGGCCGCCGGACTCCCAGAATCTAGTCTCACTGGGATGCTTTCGGCGTTCGCTTCTGGAGGCCTAGGATCACTTCCAACAGTGCCAGGGGCCACCCCAGCGGTGGTTCAAGCTGTCACTGAAGCATCGAGATCTGCGTATGCAAAGTCTTTCCAATACATTTGGTACACTTTGATAGCATTCTGCGTCGTATCCATGATGGGCTGCTGGTTCTTCACCTCCACAACGAAGTACTTTACTGATGAGGTTACGGCACCGGTGGTGGAGCGCCACCATAAGAAGGTTGAACACGAGAATACGAAGGGAACGGAGTAGCTAAGAGGGCGGAAGGACCGATTCTACTGGCATAGGGATGGACTTGCTGTCAGGATTGGTTGAGTAGTATGTCTCTGGACTTATCCGGCCCTCTGTTGTTGGATTCGACTGTCCGATTCGTGTGAAAACAACTCTATTTTTGTTCTTTCCCCAGACCCGAAAGAATCGGTGTCATCCTTTCGAGCGACCAGTATACACACAGTTAGTTATGTTTCATTTCATTTATGCATTGCTAGCACTCTCTTTGCGTTCCAATACCATCCTCAATCAAGTTTGCCTCAGTCAATTCTGCTCGCTATATTTCAACTTGCCGTTGAGGAGTTTCCTGTTGTCGACACTGAAGGCAGTCGCAAGATCCATTGCCTCGACCGGTTCTACGTACTATTGAAACTGAAATGGATATGACTTTGAGGGTAGAGACTCACGGGTTAAACCAGGCCCGGGCCCTCCGGGAGTATGGCAGAGAGGAAAGACTGTTGGCTTTGTCGCGGGCAGGCGGGTGTAATCGATTGCGTTGATCAACATACCGGCCGGGAGGATATCGCTTCTCGCAACTACGGTTGGATGTTACTGAACCAATTAAAAGCTTGAAATTATAAAGTTTTGTCCATGTCGAACTCCTCGGCACGACCGGCAGTTCAAACAAACCCAGCCTAGCAATCGTCAAGCAAGATGCCACCACGCTAAAGGTGACGAGGCGCCTCGGCAACCTGGGATACCCCTCCCTCTCCTCCCAATCGGAGCCAACTATTCCCCGCGACTCCGGCGGGATTAAATATCTGTGCCCCCCTACCTGGTCGACGTCAGGCTGTTGCAGCAACCGTAACCCGCTTCAAGTGCCCGGAGACCTTCGTACTATACTCCGCAAGACTTCGCTGATCATCCCTTGCAAGCGAAATGACTTCCCAGCCCAATGCGACCAAATTGACGCGGATGAGGACCCCAAGACAGCTCCAGAGAAAAAGGATGCTAGACCAAGAATCGCAGAGGCGGAAACGTGAGCGACAGAAGGCTTATGTGCAGGGGATCGAACAGGATTTACGCCATGCGCTGAAAGAAATTGACCGTCTTCATAGCGTAATCCAAACTACGCGGTACGGATCTGGAGCAGGGGATCACGGCATCAGCTCAGTTCAAACAGGAGTTCGCTATCCTAATACTAGTCAACTCAAAAGCTCGGCGTCGACGGAACGAGAACCCAAGGCTATCCCACGCGCACACCACTTTCTCTCACCGCCCACAGAACACGAGAAACGCACCATAGAGTGCTTCTGCAACCCTAAAACACATCATTCATACTCAGATTGCTTCGAGAAGACTGTCTCCGCCAGTTTAATTAAATCGAACAATCACCCCACATGCACACTTGCAATCCCTGCCACCCCGCACCTTGCCGACCTTTTGTTCATCAGAGCCCCCGAAAATCCCATCTCGAAGCTTTTATACAAGTTGGTGAGAAGGCCAAACACGGATTTGGTTATCATATGTGCTGTCTACATTCTCGCCCATCGCATTCTTCGGGTAAGTGTCCTGAATATGAGCCATCTTCCAAAAAAAAAAAAAAAAAAAAAAAGCCAATCCGTTAATGTGGAATCATAGTATCGACTCTTTCCCTCGCTAGAGACATACAACGACATCCCAGAATGGCTCCGTTCCACAGACATCCAGGACAACATACCACACCCTCTCTACATTGACTTTGTACAGTTCCCTCAACTGAGGAATGCAATGGTCCTAAATGTTGTCAACATCGATTCCATTCGAGAAGAATTTGATACTGACTATGAACGTTGCATGTCCGTAAATTGGCCTGTGTCGGAAGGTTTATTGATCGTGGATGACTCACGCGACACAGTTCTTAACCCAAAGTTCGAGCGTCACGTCCTTACACAAGAAAATTGGTCGCTAAGTTCGGAGTTTGCGAGAAAGTATCCAGACATGGCTCCGTTGGTTACAATAAGATAGTTTTCCCAATTCTGACAACCATTGAATCTTCAAGTCTTGTCAAGGCGTGCTGGGATCTGTTCCACAGCTGCCGAACTAGTTATTGACTTGCCTGCAACCTCCCGCCCCCCCGGTTCTAGGTTGTTTCATGACACGCTTAAGGATCACGGCCCATTAGTAGATACCGTTCAGATAGTAGTGTCGTTGTCACCGCTTATGGATGACAAGCTCACACTTTCATGACTGCAAAGCAGCGCAGACTATGACTTAGGAACGTTAGCACTTGGTGCGGACTCTTTAAGTTGAGGCTATTTATAGTAGAATAGAAAAGAACTTGAATTTTGGCCTTACGCTCTCGATTTTCAAGGAGCTTCTTCACCGATCACACTCCTTTGATCTCTATTCTATGGCGGCCTTTTCGCCTTCCTTACACACATTTGAAGGCTGATGGATTCGCCATATCACCACCTATATAATGCTGAACACGTGGATACATGCAAATGTTCCTCTCCAAGTGAATGCCGTGCCTATTATCACCGATGGCAGGCAAAGTTTCGGGGGCGACGTCTTTCTCAACCCAATTGACCATGATGTCCATCATCTTCATGATAGGGGGCACTACCCCACAGAAGTAGCAGTGCTCGCCGCCAGGAGCAAGAAAGAAGCGGTAGTAGTCTTGGGCATTGGGATCGTGGGCCAAGACACGCTCGTAGTAGTCGATGCTGCCGTTGACCGGGATGGCCTGATCAGCCATGCCATGCCAGTTGATCATCTTGTTGCCGGCTTTGCGGAGGCCGGACAGGTCCGGGTCGTCGGTGCCCATGATGGAACTGTATTGGCTCACGGAGGCATGGAAGAGCTCATCCCACATTTCATGGGAGATATTCCTCATGTCGAATTTGGGATCCTTCAAGAGCCAGTATTTAGCCCAGACATGCGAGATGGCGAAGGGCACAGCGTCGCAGTCTTCCCCGTCTTCGTCGCATTTCGTCACAGCGGGTCCAACACCAATCTGCGAGATGTTTGTTTCATACGTGAATCCGTGCCACTGGAACTGACCGGTTGAGCTGCGCGGGCCATCCCAGGCAGCTTTCGCAATGGTAGCAGCCCCGGAGGTAAAGGTGGACGTGACGCCATCGCACTCGAACTCGTCCCCGACGACCTCGTGGGGGTCGAAACTGCAAAGATCCGACCTTGAAATGATGCCGTCCTCCACGCCGTCAAGGGGGTCGCAGAATGCGATGGCGGCCTTGGTCATGGCGTTGAGCTCGCACGGCCGGGGGTAGATACCCAGCTTGTCCATGAGAAAGGTCGGCCAGATGTTGGCCCACAGAAACCGGGTCCAGTTGATTGCCGGCATCACTGCGACCAAGCCGTTAAAGTCCTTGGGGTACCTCTGGGCGAGCATGTGGCCCTGCCTCCCACCGGTCGAGCCGCCGTAGAAATACGAATACTCAGCCTCTTTATCGTAAAATGCCTTGATGACCGCCTTACTGACGGTGGACATGTCATGCAGAGCCACTGAGGCAAAGTCGATGAGAAGCGGCCAGTTAATGTTGCCGGGGCTGGATAAAGCCCACGAACTGCTCGTGGAATAGGCGTCGGTGACATCGCTGACATGGCCACCGTCGGTGGTGGTAACCGCGTAGCCCTCAACCAGGCCTGGAATCATGGTGAGCTGGACGATAGCGGCGCCGCCAGTGACGAAGCCGCCTCCGCCATTCGCCATGAGGCGTCCGTTCCATTTATCCCTGGAAGGGAGGTATGTTGTGACAACGATATTGTCGTCCCAGCCGGGATGTGTGTATGAGACTGTGATATTGCAAAAGTTGAGGCCAGTGATGGGGTCCTGCGGACCGCCCAGCCCTGGTTCGGATATGAAGGTATAGTTCTCACGGGGAGTCGCTTCGAGCGAAAGGACCTTTAAGTCGGGGAACGCCGGCAGTGGAATCGCGGCTGGGCTACACAGGTTGACTGAACCGCCAGCCAGATTTGCTATCCACTGGCCGGGATTGGCGGTTTCCTGCAGTAGCCAGCCCAAAGACATGGTTCGTGAAAGAGGTTTTTGAATGCGATAAATTTTGGGGGAAAGTCACGTCTTCGCTTTGTTCTTTTCTGGAGTGGCTTGAGACAAGGACAACCCTGTGGCCAACTATCCGTCGTAGGTCTAGAGTAATTATACACATGTCCGCCTGGTTATTTTCGTGAACCAATCTCGAATTATCTGCAATCCGGGTAAAACTAGAAGCCAGAAAAGCCTGATTCGTTATTTCTTCAACTTGGAATCACACTTAAGCGGCAACGTACTTCATACACCCCAGCCATCCATCATTGATGTTCCCCACATATGCATTGGACGACGTCGTCCAATACATGCATTAGCGCTCCTGTATAGACCACAACGGTCCTCAACGTCGTCCAATGCATTAGTAGAAACGAATAGCGAGTCTTTGATGCCTTTTATTTGTCAGAGAGTTACTATCGCTTGCCGGGAAATGGCTCCCATGTCCAAGACTGGACCTTCCATTCCGCCATCATCCGGGCCAGCGGGTCAAGTGAGATAGTCTAGGTAGCAAGATAGATAGCTTTAGCGGTAGTTGCGTGGATTCTGGATACGGCCGATTCCCTCAGACCGAGGTGTAGGACTGCTTCCAACTTCCGCTTGTAATGGAGGCGTGTTGGAGTGCGCAGTCCCGCCCCGGGTATCAAGAAGAACCCGCGACCCCGACTCTCGTACCTGCCCAGGCCCACTTTGTATTATACAGCGGCGGAGAGAGTCGATCACGTAGTTTAATCCCATTTCGGGGGTTCTACTGTGGACTTGTTGCTTGGTGGCTAAGCAGACATTGTAAGATGTCTGGCGTTCTCGTCCGGGTTGAAAACACTATAAAACGAAACATATCCAGCTTATGCGCAATGAAACTTCCTCTACATAACGAACTCTCAACTCATTCAAGACTTCACATTCTAAAGTTGATCTTCTACTGCCCACTCTACTCGACTTGCTTCTACGCCTTGTCATCATGTCTCAACCTTCCCAATCCTGCCCGCCGTCATCGGCAACACCGCTTCGCCCACCCTACGACCCATTGCTTCTACCTGGGATCGAGGCTTTTAAAACCACGATGCCGGCAGTTCTTGATCTCACAGGACTCCGTTCCATCTCTGATGCCTTTAACCTGGACAGAGTTCTCGAATCTAAACCGCAATTTGACCATGAGGATATTTCTGTCCCGGGCCTAGAGCCTGGCGACGACAACATCATTCTCGGCATTTTTTCTCCAAAGAACTCAACCAGGACCGACCGGGTAGCTTTATACGTCGTCCATGGCGGGGGGCAAGTTTCGGGACACCGATTTATAGCTTTAGAGACGATAATGGGATACCTCGACGATCTCGAGGCTGTTGTCATTTCCGTCGAATACCGCCTTGCCCCTGAACACCGCGCCCCAGCCGCTCTACACGATGCATATGCCGGCTTAGTGTGGATTGCCGAGAACGCCTCTCATCTCGGGATTGACGTTTCAAAGATCATCGTCAGTGGAGGCTCAGGTGGAGGACCTATCGCTATGGGATCAGCCATGTTATGTCGCAATAACCAGAAGGAATACCCTTGTGCACTTATGCTCCAGACGCCGATGCTTGACGACCGTGATTGCACTACATCGTCTAAGCAGTTTGCGCTTGACGGACCTTGGTGCGGCATAACGAATCGCATGGCATGGGACCACGTACTGGGAACAGAGCGCGGGGGGGATGCTGTTAGCGAGCTGGTGGCTCCAGCTCGCGCAACAGACCTGAAGGGTCTTCCGCCTACCTTCATTGATGCCGGCGCCTGTGAGGTATTCCGTGATGAGGCCGTTGCAGTTGCCTCAGTGCTGTGGAAATGCGGTGTCTCAGCAGAACTTCATATATGGCCGGGAGCATACCACGGCTTCGATATGTTTAGCCAAGAAGCGCCTGTGTCTAGGGCTTCTACCAATATGAAGACCTCTTGGCTGAAAAGGATCATTGCAGCCAGGGAAAGCGAACTGGCTGCTGCTACCTTGGCGGCAACTCTTGGACAGAAAGGTAACTGATATAATTAAATAATCTGGGGAACCGATGCTGCAGTTTCTATTATCCTATGACTAGACTCCAGCGACCCCTTTGGTACTACTGTCAGCTTTTCTTATAGGCTCTTAGCTACCTAAGTCAATATTACAGTTCCGTTCCCCTTATGTATCTATACGGATCTATTGCTTTAGTTTACTAACCCAGATCGCTATATTATTTCTAATAGAAATAATAAAAAACTATAAAATAAAACGGCGGTACCACTACTATGGTCTAACCTGGTGGTAAAGGGTAGGTCCAAGATATAGTAATAACTGATTGAGTTATAAGGTAATGAAAAAAAAGGTGCTTTTTTGACCTTGTAGTAGCAGCAGGTCGCCCTTGATAGAGCGAACAGATAGATAGACGTAATAGCCAAAAGTAGGTATATTATAGTTCTGGCAGTTATGGCCCACCTGGTCCTAATCTGGGCTGGGATAGCAAGCTTATGTGGAATTCTTATAGAAAACCCTATGAATAGTACCTTGGTATCTAGACTTAACGCCCCAAGAACCCGTCAGCCCCAAGCTCCAATCCTCTATTATGAATTGCGGGTGCTGACAGAAGGAACCCGTCCCAGTTAGTCGGATGTCGCTCGTGGTGTCATCTGTGGCGTTCAGCCACACTTACTGGCCCAGTCTTTTCAAGTCAGCTTGCCTTCCGCTGATCTCGCGGCCCTGTGAGAGGTTGGGCACAGAAGCGTTGCTTTAGGACAGTGCACCGGATTCAATATTAATCTCCGAGCACTGGTTTTCCAGACACTGCTTGTGGCATGTGCTCCCACCCGTGCCACGCCAGTGACGAGCCGCTCTCTCGCCCGTGTTCCCTGGAAGAAGTGTCCTCAGGTTCTAGGGCTCCATGACAGAAGCTTGCGCACTCCTGGTCTAGTCAAATTTGGAGTGGTGGTGTGGCGGAGTGATGAGGTAAAACAGGGCCTGGCGTCGAACATCCCGCCAGGCTAGTACGGATGATTGCGATTCGTGATCCACAGAGCGCGGTTCCTTCAACTCGTTTCTTCGTCCCATCCTTGAGACTGGAAGTGAGTTCCGAACCAAAGTGGAGAGAACTGCCCACGGTTCATGTGAAGATGGCTATATCGTCATCCCAACTGGTGAAACATCTGCTGACGCGCCGGAAGCCCCGGATGTGCGCCAATTCGGGGGTCAAAGAGCAAAGGGCTGTCGCCAACAAACTTTTGAGCCTAACGTAAACTTCGGCATGTTCCGGGGACGCTACGGGACGATCATTGGTTGCTGATTGTAAATAGTCTAACGCATCGGGAATAGCAAAGGGTGAAGATGCCCCTACACAGGGCTTTGTGGCGTGCGACCAGATTGAGTTGAGGTTAGTGTGATCCAGTTGGCTGGAAAGCCACCCAATCCATCATCTCCTCGGCCTCCTGGCCAACATCCGCGAGTCAAGCAAGGGGTTAAGTTGGTCTGATCTGCTCCCGCTCTCCCCACACGATCGTCCTCCACGACTACTCATCTTTCGCAGCGGCAGCTGCAGCTTGGAATCGAAGACGATCGACCCGCACGACTCCACTCAGACTTGATGTCCTGACCTAACTTAATAATGAAACCACCTCAGGCGACCCTGGCTCAGCATGGCCCGAAACCGGCGACGATATTGGTTCGGCCCCTGGTGGCAGCTGTCACACCTTTGTTCATCACATACTAACTCGGAAAGGGTGTGTCGTTTGGCTTGCTCGGCATCGCCGCGGGACTCATCGCCGCCCGGCTGTATCTCCGCCTTAGAATCCAAAAGCGAAAATTGTTGGTCAGCGATCTGCTCATGGTCGCAACACTACTCATGGGCATTCCTCCGACCGTCCTCCTGATCTCCCTGAACAGACTAGGCGCGCTTGATCCAGCTGTCACAGTAACTTTGCAAAATTTCCGTGGAAATCCTGCAAACATACCACAGATCATCAAGGTATGAGCTTCCAACAGCCTCAAGGCTGGGTAGAGGACGATGTGACTGACTGACTCGAAACAAGTTGTTCTGGATCGGAGCTATACCATTCCTAACAACACTGTTCCTATGCAAGGCAACGCTTCTCTCCATGTACTTGCAAATATTCCCCAAATTTATGCGCAAACGGAGGATATTTTTATGGGCGGTAATAGGGTATACCTTCATGGCATACGTGGTAGCCATGGGGTTGATGTTTGGCCGGTGTACGCCAATTGAGGAAAATTGGTATGCATGAGACGATTGTCTCCGATTTACTAATTATTGCTGATTAATGACATAGGAACCCAGCATCAAGATGTCCCATTGAACAAGGCAGAGTTAGCTTCAACATCAATTGGAGTCTCCACTTCCTTGGCGACGTTCTAGGTGAGATGGGCAAACACCTACGCAGCGATGGAGTACTGGAAAATGTGAACGTGCTAATTTCTGTAGTCTTCGCTCTCCCTTGGCTCATCGTAACCCAAATACAAGTCAGGAAAACACTCAAGATCGGCATCTACTGCACGTTCCTCCTGGGCCTCGTTGACATTTGTTTTACGGTGCTCCGCTTTGCTAGTCTACACAGGGCATCAGTTGAGAGCTCACTTCCTATCGGGTTGACAGGTGAGCTCAACGATGATACAGCGGGAACTTGCAATTATTTAGTCTAGAGTGTGCTAACGAGAGTAGTGATGTGGAGTTCTCTCGATGCCGACATAGGGATTATCGTTGCGTGCCTACCCGCATTGAGGCCATATTTCAACAAGAACTACGGTGGCTATGGTGAACAGTCGTCGAGCTCTTACCCTGCGACCGTAGGTCAATCAGAACCAAGGCTGGGGAAGCGTTCAGTCCCGGGGAACACAAGAAACGGATCTAATGCGATAGATGAAGTGGATTTGTACATGTCGGATGTTGAAAGGAGGAGCCCAACGAATGGAAGTGAATTGGAGTTAGTACCGACGAAAAAGTGAGTGGAAGAGTTTCGCAGAATGGAAAGTGACATGCTTACATACCCTTGACAGACCGGTGTCTCATCCCGACTTGGCTTGATCCCAACGACTCGGAGATTTGTCACTAAGGACGGCATTTAATAGACATACAAGTCCACGCCACCCGTCCGCTATGGTAGATCAGTCTCGTACCGACGTTTTTCAACTCAAGGTTCAGAAGAAGCCAGAGACTTATCCGGGGTTGCGTAGCGTGAAAGTTGCCCTTCCCTTCAGAAGAGATATTTACTACGCTGTCGGATCTTGGGGTGGTGCGATTTCCTGACCTCTGCAGGCCTAAGCTGTATGCCTAGCCCACTAACTTTCAGGTCCACTGTAGTAACCGCATGATATAGAACGGTGAGAAATAATCTTACCTCTGCGGTTGGTGGAGTCGAATCTTGTACTAAGAGAGCAGCTTAGGACAACCTGTTCTGCTCTGCCCGGATGCGGTTGCAAAGTTAGGTCCGACTGTTGTCATAAAAATCATACAATTTTGATGCCTGTTAATTAAGAAGCGCTTAGGCTTGTCCTAGAAATTGCACGGGTGCTTGCGGAAAGGAGATAAAGTAAAGGGCATGCGAGGGCAGCCCAGGAAGCTCCAAGACTCTTGGTAGATCTGGAGAATTACTGCCCATCCATGCTTAACTAGCTTGGGGCAGCAGAACTCAGGCGAAAAATCAGTGAGACGGCGAGTCTGTAAGATTTTCTGCGGAGAGCGTAGAGCGTAAGGGTCGTAAGCGGCCTCTGACGCGGAAAGGCTAATGCTTTTCACTGCGATAAGAGACGCAATTATACGCCACAGTGTCCATGGAGAGTTGGCATCAGCCTCCTAGGCACTCTATCTTGGCTTCGGTGTAACACATGAGGTGCGGCCTTGCGGTCCCTCACGAATCGCTTTTTATTTTAAGTGGGTATTGTCAGGGTTTGTATTGTTGTTATGGTTTAAGCATATGCAAGCTGCTGCGACTGTGCGAGCGCTCTAATGTTCCCTCTCCGTTTCAGGTCGCCGATGTATGACTGCTCATGCATGTGAACAGGGAAATACAGACCGCAACTCGGTATGATTTGGTTCTTCTTTTGAAGAGCTTAGTAGCTATTACAGATTACGTTGAGACTTTGGGCTTTTTGTTTCATGTAGTGCTTCTTTTGGCCTCATTTAACAACATCAATCCCTGGCCACTGGGGTTCACCTGGGTTTAACGCAAGATATGGGCGTAGCAATAAAATCTTCTGCACTGGACCTGTCTGGATCAGATGCCAAGAGTTGGAGCACTGAGATAACTGGGGCACTGAGATACCTTGATGGGCTTCAAGGGTCTTGTTCCCGCATGTCGACAGACTCGGGACATCGGTTGCTCATCGGATGTCGGTCTCGGTCTCGGTGTTAGAACGGGCCAAAAGAGAGACTGAATAGAGAACATAGGCCTGAGTATGGCAAGTGGAACATCGTTAAGGCCAAGCTGTTGGATTATTGCCTGACAAGAGTCATAATGCCCAGCAACGCCTGATGATATAGTCATTCTGTGTTAGCAAGAAAAAATCTTCTGCATCTCGTGCATCTCATTATCGGTCTGAGAAGGGCTAGCATGAGCCCTGGCATACACAATCTCCGAGACTTAAACTTTCCACCTTGACTCTTTAGGTATCCTGGTCTATGCTTTTCACGATTTGCCTGTTACGCTTGCTTGAGTACATCGTGCCATGAGTGGACACTTGACTGGCCCCCCACGAACTCCATGGCCGTTTTTCAGGTCTTTCTAGAACGCTTTGGTCGCGTTTATTTACTGCCCACGGCTTATGATTGAGCTAATTATGTGGAGCGGGAAGACCCATAAACGGTTGACTTTGTTTCTCCAGCCATTCAAGACCCCTGCGGTACGAGGTCCCTGAGTTATATTACGCGATGTTGCATCACGCCCTAGATTGATAAGATAATCCGCGCATCTTGGCTCAGCGGCGGTGCGTGTCACAAGTCTTCGTCTGATCAACGGAAGCTTTCCGCACATCCACTATGCTAGCCGCTTGGGGAAGCAAATGAGCGAGTGCTTTCGCATTACGATATAGCAATTGTGCTGTGCCCACCCGATGTCGGCAAAGGGCGTCATGCTTGCTAGGACTGGGATTGTAGGATGGATACGAAAGAATTTTGAGCTGTGGGGAGCTTTTGCTTGTATTGCCCGCCGTGATTGTGTCTTAAAGAGATGAGTTCTGGCTCGCCTTGTCCTCTTCCTAACCATTCGCCAGCATAACCGCAAATCAACCTCCTCGCTATGGCGTCGACAGACAAGGAAGCCGAGGGCAACGACCTCGGGTCGAAAGAAGTAGCCGCTGAGCCTCAGATGGCATCCTCCGACACTTCCGACACTGCTCCGGCTGAGCAGAAGCTACCAGGCGTCCTGCGCATGGAAGCCCTCAACAGCGAGCTGACGTTTCCAGAACGATGCTGTCTGTTCCTGAGCATCTTCCTCATCGCTTACGCCTTCGTCATGGACGCCGTGACCCGGAGCACCTACCAGAGCTACGCGACTTCGAGCTACGCCCAGCACTCGCTGCTCTCGACGATAAACGTCATCAAGGGTGTCATCGCGGCCGCCGTTCAGCCGCTGGTTGCCAAGCTGTCCGACTTGATCGGCCGCATGGAGCTGTTCCTCGTCCTCACGGCCTTCTACGTCCTCGGCAGCATCATCGAAGCGAGCAGCACCAACGTCCAAGGCTTCGCGGTCGGCGCTCTCTTCTACCAGATCGGATACATCTCGACCATCTCGATTTTCGAAATCATCATCGCCGACCTCACCTCCCTCCGAAGCCGAGTCTTCTTCATCTTCATCCCCAACATGCCCTACATTATCAACACCTGGGTTGGCGGCGACGTGGCCTCAGCTGTTCTAGGCGCAACGACCTGGCAATGGGGAATCGGTATGTGGTGTATCATATACCCAATTTGCAGTATTCCCTTCATCGCCATCATGGTGTTTGTTGGGCGTCGCGCTGCCAAGAAGCAGCCGGCAGCAGCAAAGGTGCCACTGGGCTCTATCACGGATCTCTTCTGGACGCTCGATATCGTTGGAATTTTCCTTCTCACCGCGGTCTTGTCCATGATCCTGATCCCTCTCACACTGGCGGGTGGTGCAAGCCAAAAATGGAAAACTGCTGGAATCTTGACCCCGTTGATTCTCGGCGTCCTCTTGATGCCCGTGTTCGTGTTATGGGAGATGAAGGCGAGCCACCCAATGATACCAGCCTATCTCATGCGAGAACGCGGTATCTGGGCAGCACTTGGCCTGGGTACTTTTGTGTCCTTCTCATACTACACCCAGGCTGACTTTCTGTACACGGTCCTCTACGTCAGCTACAACTTTAGCGTCGCCACCGCCACGCGCGTAGCATCTGTATACAGCTTCTGTTCTGTCGTTGGTGGTGCCGCCCTGGGTCTCGTTATCTTCAAGGTTCGCAGACTGAAACCTTTTATTCTTGGTGGCCTTGGCCTTTGGTTGGTTGCCTATGGAATCCTCATTCACTTCAGAGGAGGCACCGGCGGTTCATCGCAAGCTGGAGTGATTGCTGGACAAGCTCTTTTGGGCATCGCCGGCGGATCATTCCCATTCCCCAACTTGGCAGGTGCCCAGGCCTTGGCCAAGCACGAGGACATGGCAGTTGTTACGAGTCTTCTTTTGACCATGAACAACGTCGGCGTGGCCCTCGGAAGTTGCGTCTCGGGAGCCATATGGACGCAGACCCTTTACCACAGGCTCCAAAAGGACCTCTCACCCAATGCTGAATTAGCTGCCGCAGTCTATGCTTCTCCTCTGTACGTGGTCCCGGAATACCCAGTCGGAACAGAGGAGCGCGCGGCTATCATTGAGAGTTATCAGTATATCCAGAGACTGTTGACGATTACTGGCATCTGCCTGACGGTTCCCATGGTGGCGTTTGCCTTGTGTCTGCGGAATACGAAGCTTCCTAAGCACAAGCAAACGATGGTTTAGTAGGTCGTGACTTGGGGTGGAGCGTGTATTGTATTTCTTCCAGCAGCTTGAATCAACCTATTTAATGGTGTCAACTTTTAGTCTTAATAGAGAGACTCAAATTCTTGGCTCGTCAATTTGCTGAGGGGGGAATAAATGGAAAGAACCCAGAGCCAAGTCAGCAACAAGGGCGAGGACAAGGCTACGCTGCGCCGCCAGATGGTATTCAGCCATCATCCGGCGACAGGCAAGAGGTTCGGTGAAGGCTATCACCCAATTTTTGTCAGCCTCAAACCCTGGGCTCTGAATGGCGGGTCGTCAGACCTGAAGGACGAGTGTACGTGAGCTTGGGGCCCACGTGTCTGGTGACGCCAGAATTGTCAGACTGATCCTCCTTCTCCATAGCCACAAGAAACAGTAAGCAGCCAGTTGGCTCTCATCTATAAATAGGGAGCATATTGGAAAATCGCTGAGTTGATGCTGCTTTCTCCCGAAATCGCTATCCACATAATTACTGACTCACTTGGCTGCCTCCTTCCATCATTTCTTTTTACAATCAACTCAATTATTGACAGTATCTAGCCCCAATGGGAGATCTTGAAAAGAAATGTGAGATGATTCTCACCTCATGCTCCAATGGCAATGTGCCGAAACTAGATATTGTTTCAGGAGCTCGACATTGGCCCTGACCAGCCCAAAAATGAGTGGGATATTGACAAAATATTGCACCGGAACGTCACACGCCTTCAGTTCGCAATATGCTATTCGCTGCTGTGCAAGGCGAGCAGTTCGACTCCCTCGCGTTTCTATTTTCCAACTTTCCCAACTCTAGTCTGAACGGCAGCCCCATACGCGCAGCTATCGACAAGGGCAACATCGAACTTTTCGGGGCGATCTGCAAGCTCGATCCGGAAGCAGCCAACGGCGAGATTGAACAGGTACAGCCGCTCTGATGTTCTGGAGGTCCTGTTTGAGAGGGCAAAGACCTTCCCACAGCATGGTACCCATCACTGGAGGAATTGGTCCATCGCGCAGAGGAAAGTAATAATGAGGATATGGTGGCTCTCATCAAGCGTATCCATTCCGGAATCAAGAAGTACCCTCGCAGCTCTAGTTGAGAGATTACATTCCAAATTTAGTCCACATACAGCGAAGAAGAATTAGTGGTGTACCTCAGGGAGCATTTGCTAAATGATGTGGGAAGTTAGGATTTTATCTCTTGATCATCTGTCCGCAAATGCCGCTATCGTCTGGGTTCTCAAATTCGAGTGCTATATGACATTTAGAGTTCTATCTTCTAATCCATGTAGTCTCGTCACTACGTGTGTCATAGCTTTATCTTTAGCTAGCGCTGAACAGGCGGGTTGCTCTGATAAGGAAAAGTGGGTGACTCGGCTCGTACCCGATTCCGATATCTACGATTCCGTTCGTGGTGTCACCCCAAGCCATCAATCTTCACCTTCCAATCGAAGCGGATGCAAGGATTGCTGTTCCACAGCCATGCCTAATGATACATGTCGAAAACGGACCTCGATTGCATGTGAGCAATGTCGCAAGGGGAAGCGGAAGTGTGATTGGGCCAGACCCGTTTGTTCCGAGTGTAGGGCCCACGGACGAGAATGCGTCTTCCGCACTGAGCGGACAAAGCCAAGGTCAGTAATGCTGAGCTGCAGCCCCCAGCTCCACAGCAACTCTAAACCCTCGGACAGGCAGAAGGTTTGGGATAAGGAGTATGTCAAGTCTCTCGAAGAACAGGTCGCTGCATTGACCATGGTGGTGCAAGAACTACGATCAAGCAGCTCAGGCACACTACCACCAGTATCAGCACCTGTGACAGATACTCCCGGTCAAATTCCCACTTCTATACCTCGAAAGCCAATAGGTGCAGAACCCACAGAGGACCTGGCTGCCATGAGCTGGAAAGTGGCACTTGACTCTAGTGGCAGCCCATCTATCATTGGCCCTAGCGGCTTTTTCGCATTCTTCGCGAATTCGCCAGAGTTTCGCATGGAAGACACCAGTTCAAGGAGCCGACTCGACTCGAAGCTGTTGAAATTTGGGAAGCATGCGCGTAATCAAGAGCTTCTGGACGAACTTGCGGCCAACTTCCTGGAGTTTGTGAATCCGTACTACCAATTCATAAACCGAAGTGCTTTTCACAGCCTACTGCCGAACGCTGGTGGCACTATTGATCTGCAAATTTTCTACAGCGCTGCATACGCCCTGGGAGCTTGCTACTCCAAGAGAAGCGATGCTCGGGAGATCGGTGCTGCATTCAGCCAACATGCGGAGCAGCTTGTTTTCGACTGCTATCGGGCACGTCCTGATTATAACTTGGTCCGGAGTTTGGCCATGCTGGCTCTAAGGGAGCTGTCGATAGGGAACAACAGCGTCGGGTGGATGCATCTAAGTGAGTGTAGATATCCATCTTTTTTCCAATCGCCGCTAATGAAGCAGGTCTTGGTGCCGGACTCATCGTGCAGCTCGGCATACCAGCAATCGGTTCAAGAGCGATTATTGTGGCTGGATCGGATGATCAAGCTGTGCAAGCTGGAATCGAGACGTTTTGGGCATTCTACTTCGTTGACCGGTGAGGCAATGCAGTCAAGATGCCTCCTGCAATGATACGGCGTCATATGACACCAGTTGAAGTGAACTAACTCTACCACAGGTTAGCGGTTGCCATCCTTGGAAGGAGCTCTATTGATGCAAGTCATCGAGTTCAAATTCCGGTATTCGAAAAGGCCTTCCCTTCCCACGACTTGACCGAAGAGCAGAGAATATTTGATAAAATTAGTCAGCTTTGGAAGATCCATGATCACCATATGGACAAAATGTGAGTATATTCCCCTAGCGCTGAACTCATTGCTAACATTTACAAAGGATCTCCGTTACATTTCGGAACTTGACAACGCAAGAACAGGACTGGATCTTGATGGAGGCACGAGGCGCGCTCCTCGGTTTCTACAACGCTAACTGCCATCTGTTGAAATATGTGAATGGTGCCATTGTCTCACCAGGGACCCTCGTTTTGCAGATGTGCTATCACGTCTCTATCGTTGCAATTCACCGGCCATTTCTATCCAACACATCAGGTTCATCATCAAGCTTGGCGCTTCAGACGATGACTTCATCCGCAGCTAGCATTTCCAGGGTCATACGGCTCTATCGCAAAACGTCCGACTTCGCCAAGGCACCTCCATTCATCGTGTATCATCTTCTACGTGCCGCCCTCGCTCATCTCCTAGCTGCGTCAGCTGCGGAGATTACATCTGGTAGAAAGCCCTTACCGGATCTTGCAAATTGCCTGGATGCACTCGACGAGATGTCCAAGTGCTGGCCAACGCGTGTAACCCAAGTCACAAACCTGATCCGCGAACTAGCTTGTCGATGGAAGGTGACCTGGGCTTTGCCCATGCATCTCAGCAACACACCAGCACATTTGATCGACGGCGAAGGACAAATTACGGCGGCAAATGAACAGCTGTGTCGATCTCATCTAATGGATGCCTTTGCACATGAAGAACAGTCCGACACGTGGATCACATATGAGTGGGGTGATGGTGCTGCAGGGTTCTTGAGTGAACTGGAATTCTATGATGCGGCTCATTTTGGACACGAGGCGTAGCGAGAATGAGTTGACTGCAATATTGATTTCCATATTATGTACCGTGTAAGGAAGTAAATGACCATTAAACGTCCTCTTTCTCTTTCTGTACGGGGCTGTCCAGATGCTTGCGCGCTCTGACATCTGCCCCAAGCCAAAGCAAATCAGGCCGACTGTAGTGACCACAAGCGTCCACAAACATCCTCACGGCGAGTATCTTCGTCAAATCAAGGTCGGCGTACACGATGCCTTCCTCAGTGTCTTCAAGTGGCTCGGTCAATCGCCTCCCGTCAGGCCCAAAGATGGCAGAGCAGCCTCCGCCCGGCTTGTTGAAGATAGGAGCTCCTGTAGTTTCCATCAACTGGACTCCCCTTTCTGAAATGACAGCAGTGGAGTGAATCACAAATGCACCGCCTTCGACGGCATACTGCTGCGACTGGCCGAGGCAGCCTTCGCGGCTCATCCCCCAGAGCCCGGGGCTTCCTTCGATGAATTTGTCCAGAGACGGCCATGCGCTGACGTGGATTTCTTCTTTTTGGAGGTAGGTGTGGTATTTGAGAAGTGGTTGAATATGCTCCCAGCAGGCCAATGCGCCGACCTTGCCAACATTGGGAATATCCACGACGTTGAGCAAGCTATCGCCGGATGCATCTCCAAAGACGGTGCGCTCCATGTGTGTAGGCTTCAACTTCCTGCGCTTCATCAAGATTGTTCCATCTTCGCCAGAGATTGTGCACTGCGAAATGTACAACGAGTTGCCGTCCTTCTCAGAGTAGCCCAAGACGACGTTGATGGAATGCTCTGCGGCAGCAGCGCGAATAGTCTCCATCTCGGGCGAGTCGACACGCAACGAATTTTGAATGTAGCGGACGCCTAAAGCCGGGTCGACAGGGCGGGCCCAGATCCAGCAGGGGTAGCCGGGGATCCAGCATTCTGGGAACGCAATGAGCTTCGCTCCGTTACTGGCTGCTTCGGAAATGAGCTGGCATGTTTTCTTGACGGTGGCGGGGAGATCAAGCCACACTGGTTCGGCTTGTACGGCTGCCACTCGGACCGAAGAGTTTGCTGAGTCGGACGACATGATAAGAAGACTGGATGTTGCTAATGAATATAGCTTGGTATCAAGATAATGGTCATGACTGGGAACAGGCGGGGCGGGAAAAGGTAGATATAACCTTACAGAAACAAGGTCTAGACCGAGTGGTGATCTACTGACCGAGATCATCTAGGCTAAGCATGGTTAAGTTTTGGTCGATTGAGGATTAGCCTAATCTGGTATCAGGTGCGGCTATGGGATATCCGCAAATTCGGGTAACAGGTATCCGCAAATCGCCCATTATCTGTATCTTTCCGACCTAGAGCTAACTTCCACCTCAGGCTTGGGCGAAGATAGATAGGAAACGGAATTAAGTAGGAGCTCAAAGATAGGAAACAGATTATTATTCATTCGATTTGCAATCTCTGATTTAGTTTGGTATAATCAATCATTTTGGTGCCGCTATCATCAAGCTCCTCTCTCGGATCATAACTTGATTGACATATCAACGGCGGATATACTGCATCCGCTTCTTCATTGATGCTATCAATTTCGTTACTTGGGCGAGTTGGCGTGCATGTGGACATGCTGGCATATATATGAACAGGGCAGAGAGCTCCAGTGTTAGGTATTCTCTCAAATCAATCTCACATTCCACCAGAATCGGAAACGCATCGCCTTGAAAATGTTTAAATCCGCTTTGATCTTATTGGCGTCAAGCCTTCAACTTTCTCAAGGGTTGGCAGTGCGGAGCACGTCGGCAACATCACTAACCGCTGCCCTCATCCGCGCACCTCCAGCTCTTTGGACTCAGCCAATCACGAGCAGAGTGTATGAGGGGGTTGACATCGATGCGACCACTAATCTCGGAATCAAATACATTGACCAAGCGGCAAGCGAAGGCGCCGATCTCGTGGCATTTCCAGAGTTATGGTTTCCGGGGTGAGTTTGTGCCTCGGCTCAATCCCGACTTGGACCGTGAACTACAGCGACTAATTTCGCGCCAACTCTAGCTACCCTCGAGGCAACGATCCTGCTTGGATCGAAAAATGGGTTGCGAACTACATTGACAACTCCATTAGAGTGGGAGACCGGAACTGGAAAAAGTTGGTTGCTGCTGCTAAGCGGAACTCCATCTACCTCGCCTTGGGCTACTCTGAGCGTGTCGATGAAGATGATGCCATCTACATGGCTCAGGCCCTGATCGATCCCCGTGGAAAGGTTGCCATTCATCGACACAAACTTCGACCTTCGGGCGGAGAGCGAAGCATTTGGAGTGATGGCAAGGCCGACGGGTTCAAGGTGGTCAAGACCCCATTTGGACGAATTGGAATGCTAGAGTGTTGGGAGTATGACATTTCCTCTTTCTCGCTGCTGTAATAAATATGCTAATATTTCAACGGCAGGCATTTCCACCCAGCCATGACATACCCTATGCAGGCCCAGGCCGAAGCTATCCACATTGCCTCGTGGCCCTACATGCCCGACCCGAAGGACACGACCGCTCAGTACTGGGAGACCGCAGAAGTCAACATGGCTGCTGCTTCCATGTACGCCGTGAATAGTGGTGCATATACACTAGCCGCTGCCGTTGGCCGCGCTACAGCATTTGGACCCGACGGCCTCGAGATCAACTCGATTCCGGCGTATATCCCCGGAGAGCTAAATCCCTTTTTGATGGTGTCTATCAACACGACCGGCTTTTCTTCTTTACCTGCCTATAATGTTAACGGCGAACAATCCTGGGGCATACTCAAGGAAATCGAAGCCTCTTGGCCAGCAGGTGTCCCGAAGAAGAATGGAACCTTCAGAGACCCCGTTGTTAATACTATCTCTGAGCTAACCAATTAGTCTAACCGAGGGCAAAACCTGAGTGGTTGCGGGGGCTCAGTGGTAGCTAAGTCTATCTACTCATCCTCCTCTATCAGAAAAAATCTTGTCACGCTCTGTAATACTAGGCTCCGACTTTTCAGCAGTTACATGAACAAGAACTTTATTATACCTATTCGAACCTCACATAGATATTGAAATCTTATCAGTTGACTACTTTCTTGCTATTATCATGTTCCTATGCTGTCAAATCTTGATTTATAGTCCTTGGCTTCTTGTATGGGCACAAAATACAATGCATCATTTGATAATTAACCGAGGCAGTTCTCACGATCGTTTATTACCTAACGAGAGATTCTCCTAATATGACTGGCAAGATTGTGAATACGACTTCATTAAAAAGTCAAGTATTATAGCTTAAACCGAACCAATTTAAAAACGAATAAATAAATAATCTGCTAGAGAGTAGAGTGCAATACTTGGAGTATTACAATGAGGTATTACAACCATCGCTTTTTACTCTTCATCTATCCATCAACTGAGATACCGGGTAGCAAGTGACCCGGCAGCTTTCAGCCCTGTCAAGCGGTGGCGGCATGGCATATTGCTAGAGCTGGAATTATCAACCAGGCACAGCAGAGCCAGCCTCAGCAATCTCCCGAAGTCTCGCTTTTTTTCTGCTCACACTTTCTGCAAAAGTGACAGCCCCCTTCAATGTCGGGCTTCCTTATTGACAACAATCTGATTTTGTGCGAGAAGCTATTCACATTACGAACCGAGGAAGCCGACGAACTGATCGCCATCGCCGCCTCGCAGAAACCTCTACTTACTGTCTTCCATAGTTTGTCCACAGGGCTGTGGGTGGAGTAATCTAAAAACCAAGTCGTCGTTTACTAGCAGAACAAGCAGCTGGCATATCAAGCAGAAAACTGGAAGCATCAGGTCAAGATTGATCTGAAGATTGTGCTTAGCGCCGAAGGCGCTCCCGACTTCACTGCAACGCTGTGAAGCCCTGGCAGAGGTCACTGAATCACAACTCGAACTGCTCCCGATCCACGTATCTCGACTCCTAACCTCGCGCTGGGCATCCTGTTTAGCAAGCTTCGGCACCCTCGGTACCGCAGATTCACGAAGCTGGAAAGAACACCAGCCGTGGCGACGTACCCGGAGTGGGTGGATTCATTATCCGGTCTCAATGTAAATTGTAAAATATCTTGTGTAAGATTCTCAAACTTCATTGACACCCTTCCCACTAGCATCCTCACGCTCAGATACCAATTTCATCTCCCTTGCCCTCGTTTTGCTTGGTACCATATCTTTGACGCAACCCTTGATGATGTCGCCCTCGAACAATAAATGTATACTTTCGAGCGGTATATTCTTCGTCTCCGGGACAAAGAAGATTGTGAATAGTAGCATTATAATGCCAGAGCTTCCAAAGACGAGGAATGTTCCGTACCCAATTCCAGACAGCATTAGGGGCGTAATTTTGGCAATAGTGAAATTGCACCTAGATGATCTATTGTCAGTTCTGGCTGTTGTAGAACAGAAGTAAATGTAGTGTAAAGGATACTTACAACCATTGCATCATCAATGCTAATGCCATTGTAAATGAGCGCAAGTGATTTGGGCAGCACTCAGCAGAAAGGACGTAAGGAATTGGTCCCCATCCAAACGAGAAGAAGACGACAAAGAGGTAGACGCATATGATGGAGAAAATGCCACCTCCAGTAATAGCTGCGCCTGGAACAGGTGGTGCAACTCCTGTATATATGCCAATATAATACATGGCAAAAGCCTGCCCAACTGAGCCAATGATGAGGCAATACTTTCGTCCTAGTTGTTCAGTGGCAAAACAAAGTCCGAGAGCTGTGATAATGATTTTGACGACACCATAGATGCCTGTGGCGAAGAGGCCAGCGGAATTTCCTTGGAGTCCAATTGATTTGAAGACTGGATGTTCTCAGTGTCAGCTTTACTCGCCGTTGGTTTTGACAGATTAGAGAGGAGGCAAATTTTTGTGAAAGGAAATTGGTGGAAAGGAAACAGGAGAGCATTTTGACATACTTTGAGGCGAGTAGTAGTTAATTCCGTTGGAACCCGTCCATTGCTGGAAGAAGTTGAGTATCACTGCAAGAGATACCGGGTATAGCATCTGCTTATTAGCTACTGAAGCCTTCATCTGTTGCCAAAGCGAGAGGCCTTCATGTCCGGAAAAATCGTTGACAATTTCATCGAGTTCTTTGATCACTACAGGATCATCTGTTGGCTTGGACCGGACTCGAGCGAGGGCTTTGCGGGCTTCTCCAATCCGGTCTTTCTCAACCAGCCATCGGGGGGTCTCATTCTGAAAGATAATTCCCAGGAGAAGAAAAAATCCTGGAAGCATTTGAAGTGCGAATGGGATGCGCCACCTGAGGGCACTATAGGGCGCTAGCACCTTATTCACAGCAATGCCGTAATTGACCTGCACTGAAGTTAGCATTACAGTGGTGGACTGGAAGAGAGTGGTTGAGAGCGGCATGTAGTTCCAGAAAAATTATCTGGTCGTCTGAATTTAAAAGGGCACTCACAAAATAGGAGAGGCAGATACCAGTACTATAAGGCGTCAGCTTAAGTTTCTCAACCGGAACATATTACCCCCAACTCACACATTAAAAAGCTGCATACAACCAATGCAGCGACCTCTGATCTCCTTGTTCGCATTTTCTCCGATGTAAGTTGGGACAGTGGCACTGATAAGTCCAACGCCAAATCCTCCAACGAATCGACCAATGTACAGAGGTACGAGGCTGGTATTGCCTAGGGCGCAACAAGTCTGAATTACACTTCCAATAAGGAAGATGATGTCGGCAAAAATGAGAGAATATTTACGTCCGAAGGTGTCCGAGACATAAAACGAGGACGCTGCACCGAAGAAACAGCCACCTTGCAAGACAGATACAATGTTGCCCTGAAGATTCGCAAAATGATCACTCGTGGGGTCGATCTTGAAAGATTCCTGGAAGGCTGGCATCGTCAACACACCTCCGATGAGTCTGTGCTTGCGTTAGTCTTGTTGCAAACCGGTTCTTGTTCGACATGCTCACCCTGTGTCCCATCCGTATAGCATGCCGCCGAAGGAGGCAATGAACGTCACGAGATATGTTGTACGATACTCTTTGATATCGTCAAGAACGCCGCGAATCCCACGGCGTTTGACGCTGATGGTCGGGATAGTCTCGTCTACGTTACCAACATGGCTGACGGAGGCGCCTCCATTCCCAACTATATTAGTGGCAGCCATGATGGAGGTGTTGAGACAGCGTCGAAGACAAGAAATGAGATGGTGGGAACGTGTTGCGATGGTTTTTCGGATAGGGAAGGACGGGCTATTCATATAATCTACATCCCCGTCGTACGACCGGTGCAAGTGCGGGGGTTGGTCATTGCTTGCGGGGGATTCTGGGGATAGAGAGCGGGAGAGCGGGAACGTAGCGTAACCGTTCTACGCTTGCGGCTCCACAGATGATGGCATGTTTGCTAGTGATAGCCGTCGGCATATGACATCTCCTCCCTGGGCGCTCCACGCAGAACGGCAATGCATGATTGCTATACGATGACGGCTATTGAGAGGGTTACATAGGTAGACATCCATGGAAACAAACGGCGGTGATAGGCACGCTTGCGGCTCCACAAGCAGCAGGTTTGCAATAGCCGTCGGCATATGAGATAAGATACGGCTATTGAGGGGAATATCTATGGGAGACATACGGAGGGCCCTTTCAAAACTCTTGTCCAAGCGCTAAATGCGCCACATCTCTCAATCCTTGTCAGTTACCTAAGATACAAGGCGTAGAATCCAGCCACAATGAGTTAGCTGCTACATCCACTATAGTTTTAGGGGTGCTAGGGGGATTAGAACCTAACACAGTGAGGACAGGCTGCTGTAAAATTAGCAGCCTTTAGCGAATAAGGCACCGTAGAAAGTACTCGATGTACTTAACCCAGCCACAGCTGTCGGATTTCCTTTTTCGAACTAGCGCTTGGACAAGACTTTTGAAAGGGCCCTCCGTAAGGGCACGACAAATAGATGATAGAATACTACGAATACAAACACTGAGTTGACATTAGCCGACGGCACTCTACAAGAAACGAAGGGCAGTAAGTTATAAATGTCCATAACCGGTAGTACTCTACACAAAGGTACGGCAATAGGCCCTAAATGTGTTAAACTCCGAATTTTCAATAGCCGACACCTGTTGAATGAGACCTTGTTAGAGTGCCTGTGCGCAAGGTAGTCACGTGATAATAGGGAGTCCTTGCTAGACTAGGCTGTATTAGGAGGCTTGGAGAAGCTAGATTTCCCTGACCTTAAGGGGCGGGAGTCGTAGAATGAAGCTACACGATATACACACATATGATCGGTTATCGAAGTGATCACTTGAGCTATCCAACAACTTGTCTCAGCTAAAGCTGGTTCAAGATGTCCAAGGCGTAGCTCAAGGTAAATCATACATACCAAAGTGTACTGCATACGAGAATAGGATGAAAACAAGTCACTGCGCCAAATTATGTACTCAAAGATTAGATTTGACATTGCATTAAATGTCACCGGCCTCCCTGTTTTGCCGCTTAAGCATGAATGTCTGCTGGCTTGACGATGACCCAGTTCTTGTTTGCAGTGACTGGAATACCTTCCCTCTTTTGATCCTTTGCAAACTCCTTCTGCATGTTCTTGATATCGGTCAAGTAGGCGTCCTTGCGGTTGATCCACAGATGAATTCCTCCTCTGGCAACGTCTACTCCATGGAACAGCATCGGGCCATCACTCAGAGGAGTGTCGCCGCCAACCAGAATAGGCTTCTTCCACTCATCGATGTAGGTGAGGATAGCAGCCCATTTGCCAGCTTTCCAAGTAGCGGGGGCCCACAGGTAGGGCGTCATGACTGAATCCAAGTTGGTCTCCTCCTTGTACGTGCCATCCTCGATCTCCTTTCTGGCGGTGGTGATCCCCCCAGTCGAATTCTTGAGGACGAGCGTCACGCCGATGACATTCTCAGGCTTGACGTTGTAGCCATACTTGGGGTCCGAGGCCACCATGCGAACAATTTCTTCCGATGAAGCACTAACAACGTAGACCTCGATTCCGTTGGCCATGAGCCTGTTGTAGAGCTCAATTTGACCTTCGAAGATCTTGGGCGGGTTGATCTCGGTGGTCGTGACGACGTCACCTTCGTAGTACGTTGTCGAAATGGTTCCATCGAGAGCCATGAGCTCGTCAACGTAGACCTTGAGGTCGCTCAGAGTAATGCCACTGAAGATTTGCGCCGCCCAGGGGTAGCACAACGCCAAATCGATATCACACAGGCGGTTGTAGTAGCTGTATAGACTCTCTGTGTGGGTGGAGGTGTCTTTGAAAGGGATCAACTTGAGGGTTTGATCCATCGTGTCTCGCGTTAAAACACCCTTGTTCTCGAGGAAAGGGAGCAGAGACTCCTCCACGTCGTACTGGTAGCTAGTGTTGTCCATGTCGAACACTGCATACCGGCCCTTGTGAGCATTGCGGGCGATCATAGTGTTGAGCGCCTTGGCAGCCTTCTTGGGCCAATGCTTCAGCTGGGGACCAGCAAGGCCGTAACTGGGCTTAGCATATACAGGCTCGTAGGATGCGAACAGGCATAGCGCCGCCGTGATCGTCTTGGTGCTCAGCTTCATTTTGCCGGAGGGTTGAGTTGTCGATCAAGGGACTAAGTGGGTGAACTACTAGGAGAGAGTCCACAATTACAACCAGGGAATCGGGAGGGAATGTCGGATTATAAAGAGCGGCAACACCGAGTGAATCGAACTTTACATCCACAGCCCGCCATGCCATAGATACCCGCGATGAGATTAAGCGTCAAAGCTTTCTCATGGAACCCCTGCTAAGTGAGTGTGTACACCACGTTTTTACACCAGTCGTTTGTCTAACAGAAGCTCGTTAATTAAGACGATAAGGTCCTAGTGGCGGCCGCGAGGGCCGCTATCTCTTGAACACAGTGGAGCCATCCGTATGACGTCGATGCTAGCAATTGCTAGACTTGATTAGGCAAACTCTCACGCGACAGTCCGAACGGCGGTCAAAGGTCAAAGGCCATGTGGTTTCCAAGACCAGACATTCAGTGCATGGTCACTGACGAAAGTAGCTTAGACTAACAGAGCGTGACTACACAAAATTTTGCTGCGACTATGTTGATTGGGTTCAAACAATCTGCAACGTTTATCACCGTTTAGATAGAATTGAAGGGCCATCCTGCGATGGAAATGCCGCAAACACGAGGGATCACGCCCGACCAACCCCATAGCCCTAGTTTCACATACATAGTAGCTAGCAAATCAGCACTGGGCACCAAATGGTTCATGGTTCGTTCTCAACACCCAGCAAACCCCACTATGTCCCCGCAAACTAACCCCCAAGTTGGTGTAGATGTAACATTATACAGTTTGCCAAGAAAAATATCGCCAGTCATTGCTGATTAGGGATTCTGAGTTTGGTTCATGACGTTGAGGTCCTGCCATTTCAAGATAAGATATTCGAGACCCTTCATGCATTATCCTTGTGTGGAAAGGCACCGCTTAGTAGCGCCGCGGAAGTTGACTGCATGGGGAAAATCTGGAGTAGCTGATAGGGTACCCGTTGAGAGCGCGGTCCGAGCAGGCGCGGTCCGCGAGAGCGCGCTCTGATAGGGTTGTAGGTGAGGGGGGATGACATTAATACCCCTTGTTGGCAAGATAACGGGCGAACCGGTTCCTCGGCGCTCCCGAAAGAACTTCTGAGGGCCGACTTCCTTGGAAGCACACGCCCTAAAGATCTTTTCGATTGAGCTATGGAGAAGCGGCAAGGCATTTCCCCGCCAAACTACTCATCTAGCCCCCGTCAGTCACCTCGCACTACCATTGATAGCTACCAATGATAGTTTGGTCAATACGTATTTAGTATCAAGAGTTCTCAGGCGACCCATCAAGGCTCCCCGGCAACTTGCGCCCGATAAGCTAATATGTAAAGCTTCGTGAGATGACCATACCCGGTTGCGATAAATCCGCCGAAACGAGACAAATCTGCGTGAACGCACGGGCTCAGTTCGACACCTGGTAGCAAGGGCGCGGCCAGCATGACTAAAAGCAATATAGTGCTATTGGAGTGGACGTGGTCTAGATCCGTGACTACTTTTGGCACAGCCATCGTCTACTTAGACCGAGCGTTAGGGAGTTATACTAGGTGATAGTCTATCCCCAACGGAAAATCGTGGCCTGAACCTTTCTTTTGTGACAAAATAAAACATCTATTGACCCCGTCATCAAGAAGGATTCCCAAGGTGACAGTTATCGGCATCGATTTATCTCAACATTACAAGACGGATTGTGCCGGGAGTTGGTACAGTCGACGGGGGCGCATCTGTTGCCAGGATAACTGCGGTTACCCTACAACGTCAAGAAGCATGTGTAGCACTTCTAGTGTTAGTCAAACTTGAATAGGGCATTAGGAAGGGACAGAAGGAGATTAGTATACGTTAATCTGGTTTGCAAATACGGCTAGTCTGATGCTACTATGCGCGTTCTCGTGAATATTAAAATTTGGAGGACGGTCGCGACAACTACTGGACGAAATTGTTGCATGTGGCGACAAACTGGCTGGCTTATTTCTGGGCTGTAGAGAACTGACAGATGCTTCACCCATCGTGGCTAAGCTCTAAAATGATCACATGGCCTTAAACAATACCCTCTGTGGTGACACAGGCGGATTCAAGCGTGTAGGGCTACAATGGGTCGAGCCGGCCTTCAAACCAAGTAGACTGGCGATCTTCTTCTTCTACTTCTAAGTTGGCTGTCCGCTCCATCAAGGGCGAGTTGCTGCTATCACGAAGTCAAAAAAACACAGTTTTCTTCACATTTTAAGCATTTCTTAAACCCAATACTTTCACAGTTGCCTAAGATTAAGCATTTCCAGCTCATGCGAGCTAGGAAGTTGAGTAGATATGCGTCGGGACCAATGGTGAACCCAAAAACCCGAAAGGTGGATCACAGCATGATCAATCCACTAACACCATATAGCATTCTCAACGTCTGCTCCCATTGTGACTCAGTGATGCAGGATTACTAGGAAACAGTTCATGCCTTGCAATACCTTTACGACGCTCCAAATTGTTAGGTGATAGGAGCTTGGTTGCTTGTCAGGAGTGGCTGGTTCGAGTGACTAGAGACTACGCGCCGCTGCTCGAACAAAGGCGCCCTGAAGCCGTCGTCATCATCGCGCATTATGGAGTACTCTCGCATTGAGCGAGGAATCACTGGGCTATTGGCAGCGCTAGAAAGTTCTTGATACAGTCGATCTTCAGCCAGTCAGGGTCATACTGGGCAGACTGGCTCACGTGGCCAAACAAAGTTCTTAATGCAACTCACTCGACCCAAGTTCTACATGATCCATTGCACCTACACGAATTAAATTGGAGGTAATTCTATAAATATCTATTGTGCAATGATATGATGACTTAGTGCTAGACAGCAATGCCTCGTATCCGTTGCGCCCTGATTATCATTGTTCTCGCCGTCGAGAAGCCGTTTTCTCAATCGCTGCCAACCACCATAAACAGGCTTGCGGGATCATGTCTCACTCGCTTGCTATGAGTTAACCGCTGCTCTTGAACTTCCGCGCGTTCTAGCGAAGGTTGCCGAATTCACTTATGGTAGTAGTTTTCTGACAAAGGCTCTAGGCACGGGGCCGGTCCGCTAATATGCACCTAACAGGTTCTCGATCCTCCTGACTGAGGCCGGGCGGATCCGGTCCGGAGGCCTAACATGGTAGCGGTTAGTGGCCACCTTAATATTTTCTTGCCAGCCGCCCTTAACAAGGATCTAAAATGGATGGCCCGTTTCACTCGCCACTGATCTTTCCTCTCAGTGTTTATCATCCCTCCCTCAGTCACTGGGCTTTATCTCTGGTGCGGGAACTTTTGTTTTTTTTTGGTTTCAATCTAATGAGTCTATTGCGGGACCGGTCTCCACACCAACTGGTTGTGTTAATTTGACGTACTCTCCAAGTGACTGAAAAGAGTGCCATCCCTTTACACACCGTGGCTAAAACAAACTACCACCAACCGACATCCTCCTAACGAAACGACATTTAACCATCTCAACTCGGACGGCGACACGATGGAGTTGCCTTCATATGCGAATATACTTGTTCAGCTCATAAAAAGCAATCACATCGCCTGGGTGAAGCTTAATAGGCCACAATCGGGGAACTCTTTACACCCACAACTCCTATCCGAGTTGGTCTCTGCCTTGAAGTGGGTCAACAATCACCCAGTAGTTCGCGTCATTATTCTCTCGGGTGAAGGGCGGTTCTTTTGCACAGGCATGGATCTAGTGCACGGCGATGGCATGTCCTTCGCGAGGGGCTCTGACTTCCACGAGCTGAATAAGACCCTCATCTTGTCGGAAAAAGTAATGATTGCCGCAATCAATGGTCCTGCTGTTGGATATGGCGTCAGTACTCTGGCATTATATGATTTGGTTTACTCCGTACCCGACGCCTATCTGTTCACGCCATTTGTTAAATGGGGCATGGCTGCAGAAGGAGCATCGAGTTTCTCGTTTCCCCTACTCATGGGCCATCAGAGGGCTGCTGCTCTCTTTCTCGCCGGGGAACAAATCACGGCCCAAGAAGCACAGAATCTCGGGCTGATCAATAAGATTTTCCCCAACGATACCTTCTTTCAAAAGGTGCTGGGGATTGCTGAGGGGATGTCACAGTCGCCGCCAGGATCACTCAAAGCGACTAAAAGGCTCATGAAGGAACCGGTAGTGCAATATTTACTTGATGCCAACGACCGCGAATGCGATATTATCCACGCCGAGAGATATGGTTTTGGAGAGTACAAGGAAGCCATCAAGAAGTTTGAATTAGAACAGCAACATAAGGCTAGGTCAAGAAGTAAAATCTAGCCAACCAAGCCATTAGCTTCCGCAGAGATTTAGAATCTGACATCGCAGAAAGAATCTCTGACACAGGCTGCAATTTAACACAACGCCGATATAGGAACGCCTCTCATTTCTAGAAAATACATTAGGGTAGCTACATTCATTGACCACTGGTACCGCGTGTTTTAAGGTTGTTGCCAGTGACTGATAGCGAGAAGCTGTGTGCCACTTGCCCGTATTCGCCGTGTTGTCTATGTGCAACACCCTTCTCCGCCCGTGTCTCGGCTCGGGTAATGCGTGAATCTCATCCAGATACCTCCCGGGGCATACTCCGTAGTTACGGAGAAGTGCAGGCTGGGTCACGCTGAGAAGCCCGCCTGATAGTGAATTCACAACACCCGGTCCGGACCGGTCCGAGTCCGAGCTATTCCGGTGGAGGTCCTTTATAATACAAACTATGCTCGTATTGCTCACTTACCTGCGTATTTAACCATTTTTACTAGTAGGGGTCACCATCAAAATATTTTATCCTGTAACGGAAGAGGCACGACCCATCAACAGTTCAAACCGTCATCGGAATCGAGCCTGGTCCGACAACTTCCGGGAAAAAGTTGCATTGAATTGCTTTTTTCGTATTCGATCCTTCGCTCGGGAACCTACTCTGGAAGTCAACGAGTACGTTGATTAACGTTAACCTCTAGTAATGGACCAAATTTTAGGGGAACCCAGCCACAAGGCACCTCGGAAGAGAGCAGCAGTGGCATGCTTAGCTTGCCGTACTCGTAAGGTGCGCTGCGATGTGGCTCTAAGGGGCTCTCCATGCACACACTGCTTTTTGGACAGCGTCTCGTGTGGGGTAAAAACGAGGGCAAAAAGGCAAATGTACGTTTCAGGCGACAGATTGTCAACAGTGCCAGACTAATTGTGTATGTGTGTGTAGCAATAAGTCAGCGCGAACGCGGGTCCTTACGTTACCTGGAAAAAGGGACCCTGCTCTGCAGAGCCACAGCCCTCCTCTCGGCATTTCAGTTTTGCCACAAGTAAATGAGTCTGGAAGCAGTCCCTCGATTGATATTGAAACCGCAGAGAAGGCGCTCGCCGCGGAGTCCTTGAGCAGCATTGTATCAGCAGGCGAAGATCTGGATTCAGTAAGTATTGATCATCCTCCACATGAGGTTGCTGAAACTCTGCTCTCGGTACGTAAGTCCCAAGGACAAGGAAAGATTGTGTCGTTAAGCACAATCAACTCTCGATTATCGTCCAGGGATGCCAGATTTCAGACCCCAAATATGAGTGCGAAAGCCACTGCTGCAGCCGTGCACTATACCCATTATCGCTTTCTTGAACTTGGCAACCTCTCGAAACTCTCACTCAAGGACATAGAGTATCTCGAGTCACAATCTTGCTTATGCGTCCCAACACGTGGGGTTTTAGACTCATTCATGCAGCAATACTTTCGCTATGTACATCCGTTTCTGCCCATCATCCATGAAGGCGACTTTTGGGAGTTGTACGCCGGACCTGGCAAAAGTGATTCGGCCGATCCGAACGAGACAACCGTGTCTCTGTTACTTCTTCAAGCTATGTTGTTTGTCTCAAGTAATGTGTGTGGTCAACGCATGGTAGCTATCGCAAGTCACTGACGAGGTATAGTTGGTTTCACTTGCGACACTGCAGTCTTTCGGGTTCAGTTCCGTTCGTGCAGCCAGGAGAGACCTATACACTAAAGCCAAGGTACTTTGAGATAAATTACAACCAAATAAGAACTATCTTTACTTACACGGTGTCAGATTCTTTACGATCTAAATGCGGAAGTGTCCTCATACCAAATCAGCCAAGCAGCGCTTCTCTTATCATACTGGTGTCCTCCTGCAGATGCGATGGGTTACAGGCCAAACTATACTTGGCTTACCATTGCCATACAGCGCGCAAAGGATGAGGGAGCGCATGATTACGGAGAACCGAAAGAGTGTCAACAAATGGGCCTAGTTGAGGCCAAACGGCAGAATTCAATCAAAAGGCTCTGGTGGTGCTGCGTTGTTCGGGATCGAATCCTGTCACTGGGTCTTCGGCGGAATATCTACATCACGCATTCAGATTTTGACTTCACGTCAAAGTCTCCTTTGAGCTACACTGACTTGGTGGACGAGGTTCCAAAGTCTCGTGTCTATGATACGAAGAGCAAAAGCAGCTTGATGAGGCTCATGGATAGGGTTGTTCAATTATGTATTGCACTAACGGATCTGCTCAGTGCCAAAGCTCGCCTCGAACATATCAACAGTTTACCAGAGCGCCTATTTTCTGAAGATTTGCAAAACACAACCAAGTGGGAGGCAAAGCTCAGCGCCTGGAAAAATGAAACAGGGCAGCAATTCCCCTTGGCTGACTTATGCGCGTCGGGAGGCCAACATAGGCATATTCCACGCCATGTGATTCTGTTCGGCAATACCTTGTACATGTACTATTTGTATGTGTAACCCTTCCGCTCTTTGGCGTGGACGCTGATTCTCAAGCTGGCCCTAGCTCTGCCGTTATGTGTCTCCGTCACTACCAAATACTCTGCACCGAGATAGCTGTTCCGTTGGGGCTTGCATACTCATACCTCAAAACGTCATATACGGCTCAGCGCTTTCAGGAGCTCCAAGAAGCTACGTCTGGTTTTACAGACTGTATAATCAGCTTGATGGAACTACAACTGACTCGCTGGCTTCCCATCAGCAGGTATGGCGGGCATGGTTCTCCATGATTTCGAGACGCTAACCAGACATCTAAGTGCTGCTTTCACAGCCCTGCCACTCATCCTCCAGGCTATCAAATGTCACATGTACGATGATGACTCCAACGAATTTGTCGAGGCGTATCGGGAAGGAACTACCAAGAGAAATCGGCTCGATGCTCTTCTGGATGCCATGCAAATCTTCACAGTCCAATATGACGAAGCCGAGTGGATCAGTGCCATTACTCGACAGGCAATCCAACATGCACGAGGATTGCATAACGGAATCAAGTACGGCAAAGGCGAATGCGTCAAGACTCTAGTAACATCACCGACCATGTATTTACAATCAGCTGTGGCCGTGGACTGGAGCCTGAGTAGAGGTATGTATGCTTTCCATGCAGAGCTTTCAGCCAATTCGAGGGAGTGGTTCCACAAGGACGCCGATTCATCGCTGAGCCAGAGCGGCTTCAACACATATAAAGCCAATCCCGACTGTACAAATTTCATGGAAGGGAATGACGAAGTTTATTCGCAAACTCAGTTCGCCGATAGTGCGTTTTTCAGTGCTAGCTATGGCGCCTCTCACGTCGAAGGCGACGAAAATGGGAATCTAGACAGCATCGAGGCAGACAGTTTGTTTGATGTAATGGATCTGTTGGAAGCGCCTCTGTATGAGGGTAATGCAGGCCACACGATCCAACCACGGGGAACAGTATCTGCCTCGATTATGGAATTGGTCAACATACCGATGGCAGATATTGTAACCTGGGAATCAGGAACGGATAATACGCAGCCTTGTAACCTGGGATTCAGGGATGGATAGATATAGCCTGAGAATGCTATTAGGCCTAGCGGTCTGTCAATGGGAACCTGACCTCATAGCTAAAAAATGCCTTTAAAGGACCGCGCTGACTGTAACATAAATATCTCATGTCAATGATTGAAGATATTCGATCGCAACTAGGTCGGGGCCTCAGAGATGCTGATGTTGAAGGTACGACTTCCTCCTAAATAGAAAGATTGGTTTGACAACACAGAAACCTGGCATCTTGTGCTTGCGCTATCATGAATGTAAGTAATGTTTTCTTCGCAACTAGGACACCCTAGCATGCATAAAATGATCTAACTTGGGAGGGTTGCGTGTTGGGGCAGGATTAATTACATCGATTGATCTTGTTGGGGCATTGACGCTCCAACATTCCTTTATGATCAGAGGGGTTAGTGCCGATATAGATGTGACTTGTTTCATAAGTATAATTCAAGGACCAGGTTGTAATAATTAGAGCTAATCGGTATAGAAACAACCACCGGCACAGCGCAGCCCCTTGGACAATGCAATGGTTTTGACGTCTTGACCTCTAGTTTATTCTGCCATCCCAAAGACTGCCTATACAGATACCGTTTGTGGAGTCTGAAAAGTGATACAAAGAATTTCTACAGCAACGATTCTGAATTACTACCAATGAAACCTGCCTTGTAACAGTCATCCGATATTGAAATGTCTGGCTAAACCTATCGTTCTCCCTCTGCGCAAATCGACAAATTGAGCGACCGGAGATAACTAGGTCTATTGTAACCAATAAGTCTTCGATGTCGTCCAAGTCATCGCGTTCTTGTACGGGCATTCTGAGCCACATTCGGCTCATCATATCGTGTAGCGAAAATATGTCGCATTGTCACCCCTTTCCTTCTCTAGGTTCCGCTGCTCATCTGTGTACTGGTCTGGTGACGCAAACTCTCGGTCACGACGGGCATTTTCCCGGCGCAAGTACAACGTCATAATTGCACACAGAGTGAAGGCCAGTGTGTACAGGCCAACCAGCGTACCTATGCCAGGGTAGTACTTGGGGCTATCCTTCTTCAGGAATAGATATGACGAGATCAGGCCGCTGAAGTTACCAAACCCGACATGCATGGCAATGCCAACGCCGCGCTTGAGGCCGCCGCCGATGTTGTTGCTGTTCCAAGCAACACCCTGAGGTACGCTAGGATAGATGCCCGCAGCGGCAAAGAAGCACCCAACGTACTTGACTGCTGTGTTTTGCGTTGCCAATAGCATAATGAAGCCGATCATTCTAATATCAACGTCAGTACGTCATGGGAAAGAAGCGTCTGGTCCTAGTCACTAACGCAGTAAAGAGGAAACCGAGCATGAATATTCCGCGTTGCCTCAGCTTATCAGCATACCATCCAGCTGTGACACACAAGATACACGCGAGAACGAATGGCGGGACGCTCATAAGCTGAGCGGTGGCATTAGCATAGCCGAGGTCGCGGATGATTGTGGGCAGGAATAGGGAATAAGAGTAAACGCCAGTATACACACAAACTGTGATGACGACGTGCACCCAGATCTTCCAGTCTGTAAGCGCGTGGACAACATATTTGAGGTCGAAGTCGTTGGAAAGGGAAGATCGGTCGTGCTCGAGACGAGTGAGGATCACGGAGCGTTCCTGATCAGACAAGAACTTGGCCTTTTCTGGATAGTCGTGCATAGCCTTGACTGCAATGAGAGCTGCGGATCGGTAGGGCTTTAGAATGTTTCACTTGAATGATGCCGGAGCTCTTACCAATCACAACAGTGAGGATCCCTTCAATAATAAAGAGCCATCGCCAACCAGCCAAACCGGCAATACCGCGCATCTCAAGAACGCCACGAGCAAGGAGACCCCCAAACGCACCGGCCAGGGTTGCTGCGGAGAAGAAAATCGCCAAACGGAGACCACATTCATGTCGACGATACCACATAGTTATGCTGATGCGTGTGGTTAGCAGACAAGATATGACCTTGGCATAGGAGGGGATAACATACTAGTAGGCAATTCCGGGGAAGAGACCTCCCTCCGCAAGGCCGAGTACGGCTCGAGTAGCAAGAAGGCCCTCGTAGGTTTGAACGATACCCATCAAAGTGCAGCAGACGCCCCAGACAAGCATAATGAAAGGAATCCATAGCCAAGGAGGAAATCGCTTCATGGCAATATTAGAGGGGATTTCGGCCAGGACGTAAAAGGGAAAGAATATAGCCAGGGCATTGTTATACATGAGGCCTGACATGCCAAGATCAGCCTCAAGAGTGTCAAGTCGGGCATTGCCAATGTTGGTTCGGTCCAAAAATGAGAGGAGGTAGAGCGTCGTGAGCAACGGGAGTAGCTTTATGTCGATTTTGCGAATAAGCCTCTTTACTGCGACTTCGTCAAGCCCAGCGCTCTCGGAACCGGTCGCATCGCTAGACGTGGGAGCCTGAGTTACATCTTCGGTAAGCCTCACACTCGCCTTCTCTGTACCAGTCGAGGATTGGTCCATCGTCAGAAACGGCGGAGCAAGGAGCGAGAAAATTTGAAACTATCGTGAAAGGTTGATGTCGATGGGCGACTACATGCAATGTATTTGGATTGCAAATAATTATCTCTTGCAGCGAGCCTGGGGTCATTTTGTAAATCTTCGTCAAGCAAGCTGCCCATGCCGGCTGAGCGAGCTCACCGGACCGGGGCCGTGATGTCGGGTTCAACGTGAGCATGGGAGTTGCCAAGCATCATGGGAAACCACACTAAAGGGTAGTAGTGACAAAACTGCGCACAGCAACCGTTCATCCTTGAGGCCACTGCTGAATTGGCTGTCCCATCCATCAAAGCCGAGTTGCTGATCCTTGAGGCTACTCAATGGCGCTATGCCCGCTTCACAGAAGGTATGGCCCACACCGCACTGGGACGCCTACGTACTTTGCAATGAAAAGATTTGTTGATTTTGCCGTGCTGAGACGATGCTCCTAGTTAGGCAATCAAAGCGTAATAGCGAATCCGAACCGATCTAGCCCCTCAAGCCAAGGACAGCTAGTTCCCCGTAGAGTCAGTGGTTGCGGGGGTGGTGTGTGCATTGCAGAATAGCTCGTTGTCCATTCGCCACTAATTTCGATCGCTCATCCTCTTAGCGACTTAACCATCACCGGACCGTGTCAGGTCCGGCGAGGGTGGTGGTGAGGTGGATGGCAATCTGCATGGGGAAAAGCGGGGACTCAACATAACAACGGCGTACCATATCATAGCCGGGGCTTCCATTAGCTTGAGCTAGGCGGGAACCTGTTAACCTTAATCCTTTTGTCGGTGTTAACATTTGAGTTAGCAGCTGGATCACCGACTTTTTTATCTACTATTACCATGTGGCCATGAAAGAGCTTGACATTCATCAAACCAACTGGCATTTCATCTTACTATGTCGTGAATTCTGTCCATTCAGAATGCTTATATCGAAGTTAAGCGTTTTCCAAATCAAGCCTCGGCCATAACTGTCCAGTTGGCTTAGCTAAAACAAAGATACTCCATACAGCTCTCGCGGGTCAAAAACAGCGAACCTCGGTAGCTGGGGCCGCTGCAGAGATCGCGATGTCATATGACCCGTATCTTTAAACCGTATGGCCTCGGTTTTCCCCTGGAGGTGATGGACCCGTGGCAGTTATGTCATGATACAGCCGGCAGCAACGTGATGGGGCTTCAGACTGTGGACCTGTATGGATATCCGGACCGGATCCGCCTCCAGAACCAAGTCACTACGAAAGGTGCAAGGCGCTTAAATATTATTCAATTATTTTCGCATGAAATTTAGAATCGCAAAACAACCTTAAACCTTCAATTTTCAGGTGTCATTCTTACCGTGTCTCTTTTAGGCACCGTTTTGCAGTACCGTGGCATCAACTTGTTCCACAAGCATGGCTTCCTCAGAGGTCAGCCGTGGTTTGAAAGGTCATGATCCCTTCAACTTTGCTGTCGACGTCGTGGATAAACAAGCAAACACCCCAGGCACATTACGCGCGATGCTGTGGACCGACAACGCGGACTCTCATGTGCGGGACTTGAGCTATAAGTATTTTTCCAGGAGGTCGCACCTCTCAGCAGGTCTTCTGAACGACTTGGGAATTCGAAGCGGTGATAGGATGATCATAATGCTATCACGAGTGCCTGCATGGTGAGAATGCCCTATTTCATCAAGGCTCAATTTGAATCCATCTTTTAGTCTGCCTTAACCGCCTCGGTAGCATTCCACCTTAATAGACATGGCAAAGCTGACAAACTGATAAAAAGGTGGGAGATTGCAACGGGCGCTCTTCGAGCTGGGATTATCTTATCTCCTTGTAGTACTCTTGCTACTCCAAAGGACATCAAGTTCCGCGCTTTGGCTGCCCAAGCCAGTATCTTCGTTGGCGATCAAGCCGCCGTTAAGGCCTTCCTTGGAGTTCGAAGGGAATGCCCCCAAGTCAAGGTCATTATACAAGCTGACGGGGAGCCAATTCCCTGTATCCAACAGTATGAAGAGTTGATGGGCGTACTACCAGAGAATAAAAGATATGCGGGTCCCGTGACCTTCGCCTCCGATCCAGCTTTTATTTTATTCACATCTGGAACCACCGGTCCACCGAAGATGGTCGTCCATAACCATTCGTATCCATTGTGTGAGTTTGCAACTTGTTCCGAACGGATGACAGGCCACCGAACACGGCGAAGCAACAAGCACCCACTGACTAAAATCACGGCTTAGCACATAGAATCACTGGAGAAGACTGGCTCCTCCTAGAGCCTGGCAAGCTTTATTGGAACTTAGCTGAATTGGGTAAGAAGAACCCATTGGCCAACCTATTCAATATTACTATGTGTTAAACACTGACACATATGGCTAGGCTGGGCAAAATCGGCGTGGCAAGTATACAGTTCGGAAAAGGGAGAGGTCCTTTACTGTACTAACTGTCGCATAGGGGATGGTTCGCAGCCTGGATCACCGGTGCTGCCTTGTACGTGCGAAAACTCCAAGGTACATTCTCCGCTCGTGAGATCGTACGTACGCTGCACCTGTACCCGATCACCACTTTCTGCGCTGGATCCACAGCCTACCGTCAAATGGTTCTACGAGACGCCCTCGAGGAGATTTCCCAAGCACCACTATTTTGCCTTCAGCATTGTGCAGCGGCTGGGGAGGCTCTTGAGAAAGCCGTCATTAAATCATGGAAGGGCGCAACTGGAATTGAGATTAAGGATGGTACGTTCTGCGGGAGCACAGCACTCCCAGTCCCAACACATATAATGTTCTCTCTAATGCTCGTTCCATAATAAGGTTATGGGCAGACCGAAACGACCATTCTGTGCGGAAACTTCAAGGGAAACGTTGTAAAACTTGGGTCCATGGGAACAGCTGCCCGTGGGATACCGCTCTCCGTCGTCAATGATAATGGAGAAGAGTGTAACCCTGGGGAGGAAGGCAGCATTGCTGTGAAAATACGAGAAAATATGATGGGCATTACTGAAGGCTACCTACAGCCAGATGGCTCTAAACGCCTCGATCTCCTGAAAGGAAAGCCTGGAACTGATGGGTCGGCATGCCCCCAGTGGTATCTAACTGGGGATAGAGGTTACCGCGATATAGACGGGTATTTCTGGTACCTCGGCCGAGGAGATGATGTGATTAACTCATCTGGATACCGGATAGGTATGTGCTTCCAGAGGTGAGCATGAAATACTCTCCTGTCCTACTGACACTCCAAACTACATCAGGGCCTACTGAGGTTGAATCTGTTCTACTGGCGCATTCAGCAGTGAAGAATGTTGCCGTCGTTGCATCTCCGAGCGCCGAACGTGGCGAGGTAGTCAAGGCCTTCGTGGTCTTGGCCGATGACGCGAAGAATCAAGATCCGGCTCAGTTGGTCAGGCTACTTCAAGCCCATTGCAAAAAAGAATCGGCACCATACAAATATCCAAGACGAGTAGAGTTTGTAGACGAAACGTTCTTTCCGAAGACGACAAGTGGGAAGATTCAGAGGGCTATATTGCGCCAGATGGAGGAAAAGCGTTATTTAGCTCAGGCCAAACTATAAGACTGCATTTCTCTACACCACGAGTTTAGTCCGTTGGATGGCGGCGCAAGTGGCCCCGAAGGAGGTTCAGCCAGCCAATAACACATGCAACAACTGTCTATTCATTACAGAGTTTCCATCTCATCACGGTATTAATTGGTAGATTTCATTTTGTACTTCACTGCGGGTAGATACTCTGGGGTGAATCATATGACTTTAGAAAGTAACGTGAACCGGATGAAAGAGTTGATTTATTATACCAGAACTGCCACATAGTGACAGCGTGACACAACTGCCTCAGAAGGCGGAGGGCCGTATGTATCAGCAATATTCTGAAGGGAGCGAAAGACGCAAACATAGAGTTACGTGTTATCGTGTATTCAGTTGGGAGTGGCAGCGAGACACTTTTCTTATGCCATTTCCATCCAGTCCAGAATGGCCAAACTGATGGGTTTCTTGCATCTTGATGGATACTCAAAGTTGAACCAAAGGATCGCATAATATGAATGAGGCGAAATGAGTGTTACTGTAAGTTTGGCCGTCAACGGCAATGGAGCAATCTAGGAGGCCTTGTCCAGAAGCTGTGGGCACAACATCAAGCTGATTGCCAATTGACATGTCGCTGGCAGTCGGAGACGTTGCGTAGCTCTCCGTCTCCCAGAAGCCATCTGGGGCACTGGCAAGAGTACTGTAATCCAGTAGAGACCACATCAGATCACTGTCAGCGCCGCCCAAGGGTTGGGCGTGGCTGGCAGGACTGATGAGGCTTCCAAATCGATCAGCGCAGCTGGCAAACTTATCCATTGCGTCGCTCTGTTGAAGTATTAGGGTCCCCAGCGCTCTAGAAGATCGTAGATGACAAACAGAAGTCGAAGAAGACTTACCATCGAGACACAGCTTGGCCAATACTCCGATAGGTCGTTCAGAATCTGACGACAGACGGACAAACAGTTGGAAGACTCTTGCTTAATGATGGGATCGTCCGAACAGGTATACATGGCGTGAACACCACCAGCAACAACGGTGCAATAACCGAGAAATGAACCGCGGAGTATGTAGCCCGCCAACTTCGCATCTCTAAGCTCATTGACCAATCTTCGAGAGTACTCGAGGCCGGTGCCCAAAGCTCGAGACAGAAACGTGTTCGGGGCCCTGGCTTGACTTGGATCGGTCCTTCGGCGCAGAAGAAACGGCTGGTTCAACAAGCAGTGAGACAAACAGAAAAGGACCCGAGCAAAGACCACTGGGCTGGCCAGGCCGGGGTCGATCTCAATGCCGTCTATGAAACAACTGAGAAGAGCTTCCCCGATTGGTTGTTCGAAGAAGCCTTCTAAAGAAAGCAAGTCGGAACATATCGCGGCATAGTCCGAAGACTGGTCCCATGGAGGCTTTCGCTGCCGATCGTTGTGGTCTTGCATCATGCACTGGGCGCAACGACCCAGAATAGATGTCAGGGCCATTACCAGGGCTGGGAAGCCGGGATGCTCGCCAGTGTTTGCATTTTGGCTGACAATGTCGTCGAGCTTGTGGCTTTTCGACTCACACTCCATTCTCCACAGCTGCTCGTCGCATGGTAGGGAGAGGTGGCAGCTCGCTTCAAGAACCGCAGGCGGCCTAGCCCTTGCACAGGATGCTAGCCTGTCAAGCATATACACGGACCAGAAGACTCGGCGCCGCTCCTCTTTCTCGGCAACTCCGATCGATGTCGGACAATCTAGCATCAAGCGGAGGTCTTGGGATATGCGAACAGCGAGCCCTATTTTAACCCACGCCGAGCTGTGTCTATCGTGTCCAGCTCGAAGGTGAAATGTTAGCTACTGTATTGCGGGGTTTCCAGAGTAGCCATACCAGTAAAGTCGAAGATAGACAAGAGCATCATTGTTTTTACGATTGTAATATCGGCCTCTACTCGCTCCTGGAAGTAGAGCACGACGATGGATCTCCAAGCCATGTTTGCGAAAAGTACAGACAGCGAATCCTTGCGGCCCTCAAAGAAGGCATCCGTCGAGAAGCGGACTGCGTGGGACATTATTGCTAGCAGTAAGTGGTCAGGCAGTTGTTTTTGGTCGAGTTGCCTCCAAAAAGTCGCCTCATGGAACAAGGCGTATGGTTGTCCATGAGCACATCTGAAATAGTCCTTGAAGACGCCACGAGCAACTTGTTGAGAAATGAGATCATCAAGTTTCCTGTCACGATAGCATTGCATTGGTCAGCCCCCGCGGTCTCACACATGAGGCACGCGTTACGTACGGTGCATGGTCTTGCCTTCGAAAAGGGCCTTCGACCAGGTCGAGGTCGGTTCTGCGCTCGACAGGCCCATGGCGAACGGGCCATGACGGCCCATAGCTGGGGCTCTGGGCGCCTGTTGTGCTTCCATCTAGAGAGTAGGCAGGCGCAGCGTTTGCTGAGGATTCGGAGGAACGAGGAGTTTGTCGATCATGCGGGACCAGCTGGTCGAGGCGCTGGAAAATCAGGTCCAGCTTGGATTCGACACGGCTGAGTCTCTGCGAAGTTGACTGCGCACATTCAGCGATCGTCAGCGGGCGGCATAGGTTGAGCAGGCGGTGGTGTTCTTTGGCATCATCCATACCTCAGTTGGGCCAGCATCGGACAGCAATGTATTGGCCAGTGCGCCTACGTCGCGATGCTGTTCACGGGTGTAGATGCAATGGTGAGATGAGCGTACGCAGCTGCGACACGGACGCTCGCCACTGCAGCGAGCCTTCTTTCTTCTACGTGTGGGAGCGCTGTGTCAGATCTCAAGAACATGTGGCAGGATCCGACTCTATCCTAGGTAAGCGACTCAAGGCTCACCTGCAAGGGATGCATGCTTGGCCAATGCGTCGAATGGGTTTGTAGATGCCGTGTTTGGGCGGTGAAGGACTCCCACTGCCACCGGGGCTGATCTGGTCTGCTGCGTCAGACATTTTGAGTCTCGTAAATGTAGAGAAACTGGCTCTGTGGATGAGGCGAGGGCATTGAGCAAAGAGTTTAGAAAGGTGGGTGGGTTTGTTTTGCTCGGCTGGTGTCGATCTAGCAGCCCCCAGATTCTGGGAAACGCGGGGATCACGCGGGGTACGAGCTGGGTAGACTATTAGACAACAGCCATTTAGACGTTGTGCGGCCATGAACCTACTAGCAACCCGATTGGCATCTCCTCTATTCCCTGAGGCAAATGACTGGGCAGACTGGTGGGCACCCCTTGCAGATGGCACCTCCCCGGTCCCCGATGTTGGGTGCATATCGTAGAGGAGCCCACCAAGTCAAGTCAGCATGCTGCGAATTTCCTTCCTTCATTGTTCTGTATGCTGGTGGCGAGCTATGGTTGGCCGGGAATGCTGGCAAGAGACACCACACCATACCTACGAGAATGACACCAGACACAAGCTAACCAACGAGTCATACACTCTCACGGATACTTGGTATCCGCTGGGGCGCTACGGAACAGACTAATGATAAGGGGCTTGCCCACTTAGTTGGCCTAGACGGTCCGGCCGGTCCGGATTCTTTCGCCTCAGCCACCATAATGGATCCCTGATACGCATACTCGTATCGGCGATCTATTGGTTGGACCATGGGATTGTGCAACCTATTGCTGTGTACCCTGGTGACAAATTTATGCATAGGTGATGTAGGGTAAGTAGGGCGAGAAAGCAAATGCAATGACAAAGGCTACTGTGACAGCTGTGGCCATGGAAATGATGACGATTCAATCAATAGTAAGTACAAATATACAACTAATAAGCAATATATATAGAGATCTAAGAAAATAAAAGCCATCTTCCATTGTTGTTGAAAGGTAAGCTATATATCTTTAGGATGTCTCGCGGTGACCCCGGTCTGGCCTCGTCGAATTAACACCCGTCTCTTAATCTCCACCACAAAATCTTGACATAACTCTCGAATACCCAACAGGCTTCAAGGGCGATATATAAATTGCGGGGGGTCCGCTTGCGTGCTTCCCTATCGGCTACCTGAGCGCTCGTCCAAAATATGCCTCTAGATGGTACCGTTTTTGCACTCCCCATCTTCAGCATCGGGTATCTGTTTGCCACTTCTTTCCTCCGTCATAGTCGGTCGCTTGAGATAAGGTCAAACGATGGGCGGCGAATCTGGGGCAGTGCCATTCTCTACCCAAGCGAGCAAAGCATTTCAGATCACTGTAGGCTGGCCGCCGCCGCCCCTAGCGCAGTGAGCGAGGCCTGGGACGTGGAAGAATCTGTAGAAATCCTGGGCTTGGGGATCCAAATCGAGGATTCGACCATAGTAGTCAACCGTGCCTTTGAAGGGAATCAAGCCGTCCGCCTAAATCACCACAGGGGCTGTTGTTAGCGAACTCCAAGCTTCGCAATTCTTGTATCGATGTTCCACCTACTGTTCCACGATATGTGATGAGCTTCCCGCCCGCAGCGCGGAACTCGCTTAGATCGGCATCACTGGTCCCGATGATAGAATTGTACTGCTGTACAGAGGGATGGAAGTACTGAGCGAAGGACTCCGGGGTAAGATCTTCCCAGGACGAAGAAGAATTCTTGGCCGCATAATATTTGAACCATTCGTCTCCAAGGCTGACTGGTGCCCCATCACAAGTTCTGTTCACGCAGAGCGTCTGAGCGAAGCCTCGACTTGCAGTCGCGGCGCCACCAGAGGCATTGCCTGTAATGCTGGCGTCGATGTTGGGTCCATACCATAGAGAGCGACTATCCGGCGACCAAGACTCATTCCACGTCGCATTGGCTACAAAGGCTGCCGTCTCACTCAGGGTGATATCCTTGCCCGTATCAGGAAAGTTGATGGTTTCACCTACGAGGTCGAATGGGTTGAAATGGCATGCCAACTCGTCCGAGAGGAGCCCATCAGTAATGCCATCCAACGGATCGTAGGTGGTAATAGCAGCCTCGGTGATGTACTCGAACTCGCAAGGCGGGGGAAACTCGCCCCCGTCCTGCATCAGCACCTGTGCCCAGATCGAAGCCGGGAAGAATTGCGTCCAGTAAATTGCAGGAGTAGCAGCGACAATACCGTCATAGGCGTATGGGTATTGTTGAGCGAGCATGAGGCCTTGTCTTCCACCTTAGGAACAGCCGCTTCAATATGGGGAGTCGGCTTTCTGGCCGTTGAAGGCCTCGGTTAACGCCTTGATGAGGATTGACTGGCAAGGTCGACAAGTTAGAGCCGTCATGCGTGTCTTGTACCCGTCAGTCCCGGACTTGTACATACCTGGTCGTTCAATGACACTGATGCAAGATTCTGCACGTTGTACATATTCACGTTCCCTTCGTTGACAAGGGCCCAGCTGTCTGGTACATATGCCGGCTGATCGTAGTCGTCGAGAAGACCAGCATCTGTGCTCGAAGTAATATAGCCCTCTTGTAGACCTAGACTAGACTCCTTAGCTACTGCACCTGACGCTGATGCCAAGAGATGTCATGGGTCAAAAGGGTCATCGTCACCTCTCGTGCGAGATAATTTTAAGTTGAGGGCGGTTCCTTCACGCCAAATTATGCTTCTGCCCGACCCTCTAACTCAAGATTTCCCATCGGTAGCCCTCATTTATTGCGAAAGGCAAGTGGGGGATAATTAGAAGCGACAGCTGCGCATCGATGTGTCTATCAATCCGCCTCATGCGAGAGGCTGTACTCGTACATTGCAATTTATAATAGGGCCAGCTAATTTCGCCTGTGTGAACACTGCGATTTCGTTTTGCCAACGAAGTAAGCGAAAGTGCATCTCGTTCGTTGGCAATAAAAACTCCCCAGCTCGTATCTAGTGAGTAAAGTGAGTAAGGTGCATTGCAATGTGGCACAATAGCCTGGACTGCTTTAGTAATAAGGCTAGATGCGTTTAGTAGGCAGAAGGAAGAAGGACAATTGAAAAAGGCTAGTAAGGCGTACAAATACCTAGCAGCGTCAAGGCCGCTTCTGAGACTGAGTTTCCCCGTGCTGACCTGCAGGCTTGTTTCACCCTCTTAGTTAGCTGCAGTGCACATTGGCTGGCCTGAATCGCCCTCAGAGGCTGAGCAACCCATCTGATCACGTTTTCAGCCACAAGATCTTGTCCTACAAAAAGGAGTCTTGCCCCCAATGGATTTCAGTGCATTAAATCTCCCACTCACCTTATCTTTGCCGCAATCGACGGATGCTACAACCATGCATTGAGGCCCGCAACCCAGATCGCTGGCCCTTTCTACAAATAAGCAGCAGTTGGAGCTTGATCCTATGGACCGCGCCAAGCTGCAAGGTCCTTCAAACGGGGTGTTTAGCCCCAAAACTCATTAGGTTGAACCACTAAAGCTCCGAGTCCGTCCCTGAGATTGCTGAGGAGATCCTACGCTCTATTATGATGCGCTACGAGTCATCGACGGATGCGATTTCCAGGACCTCTTCCCATGATATCACGGAAGAGATGCCATCTCCACCCAAGGATCGCTACGAGCGGCGAGCGGATTCAACACCCAGAACGTCTCGCTATGAAATTGCAGAGGAAATGCCAACTGAATGCAGAGAATGCAGAGAATGCAGAGAATGCAGCGCGTTGTCCGTGAATCCAATGCCATATTCATTCAGGGAACATTACTTCCCTGATTCTGATACAGTGGTCCACAACTGCTCATGGAGAAATTCGACAATTCCTGGCGAGTGGTCCTACAGGTCGAGAATGAGCCAGGGTGCTGTAATGTCCATTGATGTTTCCGTCCCCAGCGCAATCAGAAATGCTGTGGAAGAAAAGTACCGCAACGAAAGCTGGGATGAGCATGAGTTCCACAAACTAAGATGTGAGTCTTCTGGCGGCTTGCTTGCGTTGAAATTTCTTCTAACTGGAACTTCATAGACACGGCTATCAATGTCAAGCCGGATGACTTTGCGCTCGAAGATGGCTACGAGCTTCGACCACGGTCTTACGGTCGGTCCATCGAGCATTTGATCTGCGTCACATACTATAACGAAGACAAGGCGCTTCTATCACGGACACTTGCCAGCCTATTTAAGAACATGAGACAGGTACATAACTCGAAAAAGAAGTTTTGGAAGGCAGGCGGCCCTGCGTGGCAGAAAATTGTGGTTTGCATAGTCATGGACGGCATAGAATACTGCGATGGGGATGTCCTCGATATTCTTGCTACGATGGGTGTTTATCAGCACAATCTTTGCGAAGGGGAAACGGTCTTCAACATTCCAACTAGTATTCCAACTACTGCTCACTTGGTACGCGATCCTGCCCCAGAAAAATGTCAACTCCAGCTGATCTGACATCGTCAAGTTCGAGATCACAACACAATTAGTAGTGACAGGAAATCAGCAGCTGATTCGACCGAGTACGGACAGTGATAATAATATGCCGCCAGTACAGCTGATGCTTTGCATAAAAGCGAAGAATGCTGGCAAGATCAATTCACACCGCTGGATCTTCAACGCCTTCAGCAAGCAACTGAACCCAGACATAGTCGTTACCATTGACACGGGGACATATCTCAAGTCCAATGCACTCCCGAATCTCTGGGAGGCGTTCTACAACGACCAGTCACTCGCAGGTGCTTGTGGAGCACTGCATGTCGACCTTGGAAACCCCTCTTTTGAAGAGTTATCTAGTAGTCTGCTGAACCCTATTGTCGCGACACAGCACTTTGAGTATGAGGTGGCTTCGCAGCTCGAGAGAACCATGGAGTCTTCTACTGGATATCTCTCGGTGCTCCCCGGAGCTTTCTCTGGCTATAGGTATGCATATCCCATTCAAATTGGAATTTGGGTTCCCTCTAAAGAACCTTTGCTAGATATCGAGCTCTGGCAGGAAAGCCACTCTCCGAGTACTTTTGCGGAGATTCAGCTATGAGAGATGAACCGGATTCCAAAGCCACGAAGGATATTTACACGCTTAACAGATTCCTTGGCGACGATAGGATCCTAGCGTTTGAGGTCGTCGTCAAGCCGGGTGGACGCTGGCATACAGGCCTAGTCAGCAACGCCGAGGCGTACACGGATGTGCCATCAAACACGACGGATTTCATCAACCAACGACGAAGATGGCTCAACGGAGCCTTCGCTGCAACAATATACAGCTGCCGCATGTTTTTAAGACTCCCAAACTCAAAACACAACGTCGTCCGTCAAGCGTTGCTTCTGGTGCAATTGTTTCACAACATCTTGGCCTTTGTTCTCGCATGGTTTTCTCTCTCAGGATTCTTATTGACAATTTTCGTTGTTAATGATATATCCGGAAACCCACCCGAGGGCTCGCAAGCGAAAGGATTCCCATTTGGGTCCGCAACACCCATCGTCAACGCTGTCATCCATGTGATATACATCGCCACCATTGTGCTTCAATTTATCTTGGCGCTCGGTAGTCGACCCAAGAATGAAGTCTTCAGTTATGCGACATCCTTCATAATCTTTGCTGTCATTCAGGCATACATGATGATGAATCTCATCTATCTCACGGTGCGGCTGCTAGATTTCAAGCTCAGAGATGACGGAGGAAACAATTATGCTTTCATCAACGAGTACTTCTCGGACGTGGGCTGGTTGACAGTTCTGGTAACGTCAATATCTATCTTTGGTGTCTACATTGCTGCAGGTATTCTCGCCTTGAGGCCCTGGCACCTATTCACTAGTTGGGCACAGTACCTGTTCATTTCAAGCTCATACACCAACATCCTCAACATTTACGCCTTCAGTAACGTAAATGACGTCTCCTGGGGCCACAAGACGGGAAAGACTGAGTTGGCACAGATGCCAGTGTCTACTGAGGAGACATCTCAGGTCCCAGCCCGCGGAAGTAGCATTGGTGGCTCGGCTCAGGAGGAGCAGGGGGCATTTGACATTGATGAGGAGTTTGAGAGAGTGGTAATCCGGGCTCTGCGGCCATGCAAACGAGAAACAATCCCCGAGGCTGAGGATGTCGAGGCCAAGTTCATGAAGTTCCGCAACAGACTTGTGGCAGCGTATATCTTTTCCAATTTCTTGGTATGTATCATCGTGTTGGACCAGACATTCCAAGGCTTTTACACACTTGGCGACCCGTACTGGCATAAGATCTGGTTTTTCCGAGTCTGGATGTGGGGAAACTCGAGCCTCTTTCTGTTGAAGTGCGCAGGGATGATTTGGTATCGAGCTCGGGTATTTTGCTATTGGTGTTTATATCTGGTGCGTGGCAGCAAGCGGGACAGAAGCTTCCAGCCTCATCCTACACAGTGCTGAGGTTTTGGATCGAAGGATTATTTAGAGCAGCGGAAAATTTTTTCCTATTACAAACCTCTCTCATTTGGATCGAGTAATTGATCCTGCTTGGTGTCTGCGATGTTATGTGGGAAGTACGCTTCTAAGAGTAGCAAATGGCAAGCTACCGCCTCGAAATGTGCTGCGCTTGACGTACGGAAGTGCCACGAGGACGGATGCCCTCAAGATATGCATGCACATCATAGCAGATAAGAACATACGGTAATGACGAAGGGGTTTTTCATTATCTGTCAGGTGACACGGAAATTTGCCAGATACGCTGGCTCTTGTCACATCGGGAATACTCCGAAATTCGGACAACCCAGTCTAGTTTCCGGCAAGATGCCGCGTCTTCCGGCAACTCGGCCATTAGAAAGGCGGCGACGATCCGGACGACCACAAGGCAGCGGTCATTTTCCGAACCAGTCTGCGAAGACGGAATTGAGATGAGTCATAGTAGAAAGGCCTTGTAATTATATTACGGCTTGTTTCCGTCGTGTGGAATGAGGCCATTTTGTCTCTGCAACCACAACCATGACTCGCCAAGAAGTCCGACGGGCTGAGTTTGCCCTGCATGATCAGGCCAATTTGCTGCCACGACGGCAGCTTATCTTTGCCTTCGCTACGCTCTCTATCAATATGCTCATCGTCGCCATTGACCAAAATGGTATCTCCGTCACCCTCCCCACCATAGCCGCAGATCTCAACGCAGAGGCAACCATCTCGTGGGCTGGTACCGCAAGCCTTCTGGCCAACACAACGTTTCAGATGCTATACGGCCGGTTGTCTGACATCTTTGGCCGCAAGACTATCTTCATCGCTGCTATTCTGATGCTATCAATTGGCGATTTGCTCTGTGGGCTATCGCAGACGGCAGTCATGTTCTACATCTGCCGCGCTATTGCCGGTATCGGCGGTGGAGGCATTGTTAACCTCACACTCATCATCGTGTCGGACATTGTCACGCTAGAGCAAAGAGGCAAGTATCAGGGCATTAACGGTGCCATGGCCGGACTGGGCAACGCTATCGGACCCTTCCTAGCTGCGGCTTTGATTCAGAGAACGTCTTGGAGGACCTTCTTCTACATGCTCTCTCCACTTGGAGCCATAACGGCTTGCTTGACATACTTCTACCTACCCAGCAAGCCTCCAACTGCAAGTTTCAAAGATAGTGTGAGGCAGGTGGATTGGATGGGCTCGCTGGTGTCATCTACAGGAGTTATCCTTCTACTCATCCCAATCACTGGAGGTCTGTCGCATTCCTTCCCTCTCGCAACGGCATGTGTGAGACTAAATGAGCAGGTGGTGCGTACTTTTCCTGGGATTCGCCCATGGTGGTAAGTATGCTCGCTGTCGGCTTTGTCGCTTTCCTGTCCTTTATTGCCTGGGAGTGGAAGCTAGCAAAGCTTCCTATGATGCCAGGTAGGCGGATAACCCCCCTTTGCTCGCTTCGTTGTCGCTAAGAGCATTGCAGTGGAAATTTTCAGCAACTCTGTGGTCGTGGTAATGTTCCTACAGAGCTTCCTCTTTGGATCCGTCTATCAAGCGTACTTGTATTACATCCCACTATATCTCCAGAATGCTCACCAGCTCTCCGTAATGACGTCAGCTATTGTTTATATACCCCTGGTCATCGCGCAGAGCTTGGTTTCTATTCTATCTGGTCAGTACATCTCACGCCGAAAACGATACGGTGAGGTCATTGTGTTTGGCTTTGGTATCTGGACTTTGTAAGTCAATGTCAAAAGACCTTTGGGTTCTTACTTTAACCTAGAATACAGAGGAGCTGGCCTAGCCTTGGTTTTCAACCGAGTTACCAACCCAGGGGTAATTATCATCGTCCTGCTTCTCATTGGAACGGGAGTAGGTTGTACCATGCAACCCACTCTTGTGGCATTGCAGGCCCACTCTCCCAAGTATCGCCGAGCTGTCATCATTTCGAATCGAAACTTCTTTCGTAGTGCTGGCGGTGCGTGCGGCCTTGCGGTCTCGGCAGCAGTCCTCCAGGCTCGGCTGAGAACTTCGCTGCCCCAGGAATACAAGTACATATCCGACTCTACATATGCGCTACCAGAGTCGGTCAAAAATGTTCCTGCAGTGCTGGATGCATACATGCAAGCGAGCCGCGGCGTCTTCATCCTCCAGGTGCCATTGATGGCAATATGTCTCCTCGGCACAATTTTCATACGGGACCGAGGCTTGGAGTCGCCAGAGGACCACGATAACTGAGTGGGGTTTGGCTATCTCATTCTAGGTACACATAGATTTTGTGAAAGACGCATAGAGACAAAACAGGCCCACTCTTTCTGCCATCATAGCGAGCTTTGTCGCGGCTTCGTTTTAAAGGCGTTATCCAAGCTCGAGGCCCGTGCCTATATCACTAGCTACTTGGCAGAGAGAGAGGCCTGTTTATGAAGAGGCCTCCTTCTGTCGGTAGGCCAGTCGCTTCAGATAACAAACACACCGCTTAATACCTTTTTTGAGAAAGCCAGGGGCCATGGTCGCTCCTCACATACATTGTCTCTGCCGTGGATGAAGAAAGTACGCAGCAACAAGAGATATCGAAGTTGATTTTCAAACAGATATATATATTAGATACGTGTTAAAACGCCTTGATCTGTTCTAAATTAACGCTAAAGTCTCTCATTTGAACCGAAAGGACGTTGACATGGCCTGCTTCTGCGCCTTAGCTTCCAGCAACTGCGCTGACGCAGTCAACTCATACCCGAACAGCGCACCTCCAAAGCTATAAGTTACTCTGTGCATCAGCCAATGCGATCCATTATACCTCACTGAACGGGTTTCTCCACTCTACACCACCGCCCTGATGTTGCTTCGACACTAGTAAGGTGAACACAATTACGATACCTATACGACAAATTGGTGAAAGATGTTGTTGCATCTAGGAGATAGAAGTGATCATGTGTGTGAGAAGCTCTTGCTATTCTTCCTATCTAATGAGGGTCTTTGGGTCAGTCTTATAGATGAAGAGACTGATGATGACCTCGTACAGCCAAGAGGGTCCGGATGCTACGGACTATTTGACTTTATCTAGCTATCCTCCTGACCATAGCTTGTGACGAAGCTGATGACGAGGCCTGTGACGAGGAAAGTGGCTGTGGAACCTTATGATGAAGGGCAGAAAGCTTGACTGTTGTCATAGCTGCAAAATCCGATATCCCGAAATGTGACAGATGTGCGACCTAATAATGCATAGGAAATAGAATTCTCAAGGCGAAATTCCTATAGTGCCTACACACCTATGCATGCTTGACTTGCACTCATGCTCACGGACGCCTGACACAGGACTAGCAACCTGCAAACGCTGGATTTCCGCAAGTCGAGTTGAGATGGGCCTCCTCTGGGTAAGGGCATAAAATGCGGTCATGTGTCTTGTTACCCAGCACTTTCAACTGAATCAACGTTTGCTCAGGCGCTACACCTCTCTCAATCCAGCCTTGAAGCTTGCGAAATATATCTGGTCTAGCTGCCCACTAGGCCCACTGCCGCAATGTCCGAGGCCTGGGCCTCAAAGTAACAATAGAAATCACGGATATCAGGAATGAGTTTTGTCGCGGCGTTATAATATTGTTCCCTTCCTTTATGCGATATAACTGCGTCAGCCTATTATAGAGTTGTCAAGTTAGCGTCGATCGAATATTGGCCGCGATAAGTAGCAACCAGAATGAGTCTGGCGTTTTACGTACCAATCCGTGGAACGTGATCATCTTACCCCCGGCGTCTCGAAAGTCTGTCAAGTCCGGGTCTGCATGCGGTTTTAATCAGAGTCTAGATCCTCGCGCTGTACGACCCCTCTTTTCCTTTTCCTTGAGAAGACGCCTGAGAATTTTCCCGCTAGGGCTCTTAGGAATCGTGTCTACAAATTCAACACCTCCTTTCAGCTTTTTGTATGGAGCCATTCCTTGTTCCACAAATTGGCAGATCTCGTTGGCCAGCTGGGTCCTGTCTTGAGTCTTTGCAGCTGTGGAGAGAACGACAAAGGCCTTTGGGACCTCGCCTGCACTTTCATCTGGAATCGCAATCACAGCACAATCATCGACGAGCTGGTGGGAGAGCATGTAAGATTCAAGCTCAGCAGGTGCCACCTGGTACCCCTGGATTAAAGTGGTCAGTTTGATGCAACTGGGGGTTCGATAAATGGACTGCCATGCCTTGGTTTTAATGAGTTCCTTTATACGGTCCACGATAAAAAGATGCTCGTGACCAGCAGCGGACTTTCGAATGAGCACTTCATCGCCAGTTCTAATCCATCGCCCCTCTTTGTCAGCAAAAAAGGTTTCCTCGTTGGCCTGTTTATTATCAAGATATCCGGATATGACTGAGGGACTTTGTATCAAAAGCTCTCCAGGCGTTCCATATTCGTTGATTTCTTTCCCATCATAGCTTACTAGCTTGGCGCGGATTCCTGGTATCAGGGAGCCGGAAGATCCGACCAAGATGTCGTGTTCGCTGGTTGTACTAATAAGCGTGGCAGTCTCTGTCATGCCTAAACTCAATCCAAAAGCTCAGGTCAGCTTCAGTAATCTTTGGAAAGACAAGAATTTCCCAATTATATACGCACCGTACCCCTGCCCAATGTGCCAGTGAGACCAATGTTTGAGAACTTGTTGCACGGTTTCAGGGCCCAGTGGAGCTGCTCCGGTATGCAAATTGCGGACAGAGCTGAGATCGTGCGCTTTTGCCAGCTCGTGATGTCTCAGAAGCTGAATTACAATAGGAGGTACCTGGATGGCACTCATAATGATTAGTTTCCTATGCCGTTTTATGTGGCTGTAGATGCCAGTCTCACCGCGAACAATCTTTCGATTTTAAATCTTTGGATAGCGCTCAGAAGGACTGTGATGTCGAACTTGTTAAGTACAACCAACTCATCACCCTGGTATGCGGCGCAGTAGGCAATTGTCACAAGACCAAAAATGTGACTCAGTGGTAGCAACCCCAACGTCACCTGAGTCTGGAACTTGAGTACTGAGCGAGTTGTCTTCTCGAATATGGCAGTTGCCCGAATGTTTGACATGATGTTGTAGTGAGTGATGATGCAAGCTTTCTATTATGCAAAATCAGACCAAAGGCGTCTCGAAGGGGATTTTTGAGAGAGCAGCTCTGGACTTACGGGCAATCCTGATGTACCACTTGACATGGATATAAAGGCAGGCTGCCAAGTACTTTGCCCCGCGGCCCATCTCAGAGCTTCTAGCTTGGGTAGAGCTTTACCCTCTGCAACCAATTGGTCGATCGTTTCATATCCAGCTGGATTGTCAAAGCCAGGAATGCTCAGGATGAATATCCTAGCCTTTTCAATTCCACAGCGCTCAGCCGCTTTCTCTGCGACTTCCAAGAGTGGAGCACAAGTAAAAATGGCCTTTGGCTTGGTGATTTGAAGCTGATGCTGAAGGTCAGGGACGGTGCATGCTGCGCTTGCTGGTGTGGCAACACCCGAGAGCCTATGTATCGCATGAACGAGGAGCATATAGTCAATCTAATGGTATAACAGATTCATGTCAGCTGCGGAAGATCTGTCTTTCAAGCAATATAGCCACTACGCACCGTATTTACAGAGTGTATTGCAATGACTTTGTCCAAAGGCACTCCTTTGTTTGGCTTCAGACCAAGCTTTTGCGCAAGGGCGCTGGCTAGAGGCGATGTCCGATCGTGAACGTCTTCAGCCGACAAACTTTGGCCCGTAAGCCCACAAGTGTAGGCATTACGAGAGTCTGCTCTGGGGAGGCGACCATACTCATCACTATTGATGAATTCCTCAATTGTGATCGAGTCGGGGGTATCTTCAGGTGTCAAGTCAACTTTTGCACATGACTGATGGTGTAGGGTAGGAATGGCAAAAGGCAAAACAACAATCCAAGTACTTACCCAGGGCGGATTCTGATATCCAAGAAGGCGCAAAGAACATTTTTCCTAGGTTAAAATGTTGCAACAGGATAGTTGTTTCCGTTTTTAGCTTGTGTTGAGTTACGTCTGCAGAGTGTGGTGACGGATTGAGCAAGGACAAATGGATAGGGGACTCGAAGACGTCAAATGTAGCACACGATTATGTGTTATCAATCACTACGCTGGCCGGTCTTAAGGGGACGGCTAACATATACATATATGCGGTAGTATATGGGGCTAGGGATATTCCTGAGGACCGGGTTAGACTTAGTTCGAGGGATCAACAAGCATCAACATTCCATGCAACTAGTTACCTTCCACCGGCAAATTGCATGACGGCTGTGGTTTGAATTTAAGGTTGAGGCGCAGTTGAATGTAACCCTCGCACCTCGATATTTTCCTCCACTCTTGCGCTGGGCCTGATAAGCCGAGTCCGAGGCAGTCAGAGCCGTTCCGGGTGCAAATGCCGAACGGTGCCTTGACTACTCCGCGGAGGTCGGCTTCGGTAGTTACACAACACCACCAACTCGCTTTCCCGGCCGGCAAAGGGTCAACTTGACGGTTTGCATGGGTTTATTGCTTGAGATTCAGTATTTTGTTGATTCTCGATCACCGCTGGACGGCGTTTTCTTGCCGGTGGCCCATTCTATGTCTTGGCTCTCAAGCTTAAGAGGTATCCTTGTCCCAAGAGCAGTGTAATCTACGCATGAATGATTCCCTGCCCAGGTAACAGGACTCTTTACCTTCCAGAAAGTCACCAGCCTCATTTTGACATGGCGAACTCGCGCATCCTATTTTTCGGTGATCTCACCGAGACAGATTTTGGCATTGAACAACTCCTCAGTCAGTCTGAACAGTCAGAGCACCTCAATACTTACTTTAACGATGCACTGGCGGTCTCTCGGGAGACTCTGAACACACTAACTCTAAAAGACGCTGAGAAGTACCGGCTCGACAGCATGCCCAGCCTTGTGAGCCGTGTCCAAGGAGAGGAGTCATCTTCTGTCATTTTACGCGTCCTAGCTCTGTGTTTTGCTCAGATAGGGCATCTCATAGTGTATGTGGAATACCGCCTGTCAAACCCCCATGAGAGACCGGTTGAATTACTAACATGACAATCTCAGCCGCCTAGAGAAGGACCCAGATCTACGAGAGCTCTGGATGAACCAGAAACTGCTCATGGTGGCTTCCTGTGCCGGACAACTTGCAGCATCACTTGCAGCTACCACCCGGTCAATCAATAGCCTCGTCGAAGCTGCTCCTTCAATGCTAGCCGTCAGCATACGAGCTGCCTTCGATGCTGACCGTAAGACGGACGCGGCCGCGGACGACAGAAGCCAGAGCTGGGCTTACGCTGTCTTCGAGATCTCTATGCAGCAGGCTGCAGATGCTGCTAACTCTTTTAATAAGTCCAAGGTAATATTCTCTTCTACAATGTCGCTAAGACATGGCGACTCTAACAATTGCTAGAATATTCCAATAACGAGACATCTTTACGTTGGTGCAGCCTCTGCTTGGGCGACCACAGTCATCGGTCCCCCTTCATTGCTGACTGGGTTCTTTGCTACCGATCCATTCCCTGGCAAACGAAATTTAGCGCTCCCTATCAGCACTCTTTTTCACGCAGAGCACCTAGAAGCCCCCGATCTCTCTACAATAGTTGGATCGGCACTTATCTTCGACACGTTGAAACTGGAAGTGACACCGTTCATCTCCAGCGACACCGGTCTCCTTCATGCGCCTCAAAACCTACGAGGCTTGGCTGGCGAAGCGGTACTGAATGTTAATGCAAGGCTGACAGACAACGGGAAGGTGTTTGCAAAGGTGAAGGAAATTATTGGTGAGAACAGTGCTACAGTTTTCCCTATCGTGGCTAAGAAAGGGGCTCTGCGATTGAGCAAAGCGCTGGGAGAAGACCGTGTCTCAATAGAGACTTCGGATTGAGATATACTACTCTGTGGACCAGATTGGCACTTATTACCCTATGTATGTTGACATTGAGAGGATTTGTGAGCACAGCAGAACAGTGACGTATGATAATGGCTGAACAGTTAAGTAACAGTTGACAATTGCTAAGCTTAGACCATGCCCATTTGAGGTTATATACAACATCACATTGTAATTCTCCATACCGCAGACACACTGTATTATCTATCAAGGCTGACCCTCCACAAGAGAGGCGGCTACAATAATAAAGTAACATCATTTTCAATCTGTGCTCCGATTTCGAATTGAACCCATATACTTCAAGGCCAGTGTGTTTAGAGCTTAGTAGAATGTACATCTTCCACCGTCTCCACAAGTAAGTCCCTCGGCCACCGTGGTGCATCCACAGCATTCCCTCGAGTTCCGACTTGAAAACCTGGCCGCACAAGTCCCCCAGGAAACTGCAACACGGGCTTGACGGTTCTGATAGAACAGCCAAGATGTGCGGCCTGCCGCGTATCAAAGAATGACGGGCCGAACAGGCTAGGCGAGGCTTTCTTCAGCATGGCCATGTATGTGAGGAGCAGAAAGAGCATATGGTCGTCGTGTGAGAAGACTGGGGAATCGAATCTTCCCCAGAGGGACTTCCACACCTCGTGAGGATATGTTCCCACAGACCTTACCAACCAATTGTTGTAGTAGTCAAGAGCCAGCTAAGGATTGATTGCCTGTCAGTTCACTGCAAGCTACCAAAAGTGGGACAATGGCTGGGCACGTACATCGACTTGATATGATCCACCCTCCAGGCCACGTCGCAGCAAAGCGTCCATGACACCACAAATTCCAGAGATTCCAGTACTATATTTAGAGATATCAATCAGCTTATACACTTTCTCAAAATATGACGAGGTTTGTGGTTTCATACCAGAAGTCACTATTCGGGAAGACAGGAGTGACTGGCTCATCTTTCCCCATGGCACGTCCAAACTCCCAAGAAACACCACAGTGCTAACAGAAACCATATCATCAGTTAGAAAACAGCTGGAGGAAAGGGAATGGACTCACGGCGTCGGAAATTTGCTGCCACCCTGATCTCATCTTCAATGGCCCGTGCCACCCGTACGAGTTCAGTCTGACGACTACGATACCACGATTGCGCGTTTTGCACAAGCTAAAGATATCGTCAACGCTGAAGCCGAATTTATCCAGGGCACCGGGTCTATAGCTCGTCACGAATACATCGCAGTCCATGATTAGTTCATTGAGAATTCGCCTATCGTGCCTCTTGGTAAGATCGAGCGAGGTGTTCCATTTACCCCAGTTGAGCTCTGGGTGATAGACAGTTGCGTCAGGAACGGACGATGATGTGACTCTCATAACGCTGGCGCCCAGTTCTGCTAAGCCCCGGGTCAAGACAGGCCCTGCTATAATACGAGTGAAGTCCAAGACTTTGACGCCTGCCAATGGCCGTGAAGGATCCGCAGGTTTGTCACTGGTTGATCCAAGCCACCAAGCAGCCGGTTGATGGTGGTTTCTCTTCGAGGTCTCCCACAGACCTATATTGGCGTTGGCTTGGCCTTGTTTCGTTTCTCGATAGCTATCAATGGTGTGACAAATCGTCCCAGCCGTTTTGACGACATCGTTGCTCAGTGTATCGATGTCGTGGCTGTTCCATTGAGCAATTGCAGCGCGGAAGATGGGAAGTACGTCGGTGAATGTGTCATTAACCGGCGGGTCTCGTGGCAGCCTGAGCATATCAAGAGCCGCATCTGGGTTGAGTGACCCGTGTAGATGGTAGTATTTACCATCCCGTGTCTGATAAATATTGGACGTGCAGCATCTCCATGGGCCATCAAGCGACCTGTGAATGTCGTAGTCTTTGAAAAGGCTTAGGTATCGTTCTCGAGCTATGGGGTTGACGCGGGTGTCTTCGAATGTCGCATTCAGGCCGTCTGGGTCAATTGACCAGAGCATGATGGACATGATGAAAAGAAGTGCATGGTCACTAACGCACTAGTATTAATTTCAGGACATTTTCTGGGTGCTAGACTAGTAGCAAAGTGAAGGAAGAAATCCAAAGACGTACGTATTGATAACCACTTCCTGAGGCGCCAGTCCATAGACCTTGTCCAAGATGGCGTTGACATACGTTGCCTCGAGCGCCTTCAACGCCCCAAGGCTCTCGGAGAATCGCCAGTTGACCGGGAGTTGGGGACTCCGGGATCCCTCGAAACGAATCCTCTCTGCGTACTTTTCCAAACCTGGGAGGAGATGCTGATTTGTCAGTGTGTTCTTCAGAATTCCTTCTCGCAGCACTTTTGAAGTCTCTTCCAAGACAGAGTATGAGTGAGGCGGTGAAGAAGTCATGTTTAGGGAGCAATATCGTCAAGCTTCAATCTTTCCAAAGAGAAGATGCAATCGGCCAATAATGAGAGTACAGTGATAATACGGATTGGAAGAGTGAGCAAGCCTTACTGCTGCGTGCCAAGAGACAAATGCCTGAAATCTCATCCCGCAAAATCCCCAATCTTGAGCATTTCTCTTGACATGTGTAAATGCCGGACTTAAGGGTGAGCAAGCTCAGTGCCGCGCCCGCCCTCCCGTTCCCAGTCTCTCGCGGCACAGCACATGCATCATGGTTTACGACATCACTGACGACCGGTAACAGCGCACCGTTATCACCACCGCGGTCAGGAGACGCTGTTCAGCCAAGGATGATTGTGCCTTTACTGCGCTTCAACTTAGAAGGAGGCGGAGTCAAACTCAGTCCAGTAGATTAACCGTTTCTAGTATTATGTTAGAAAGGGTTTCCACCAGTGAGAGAACGAACCCCCACAGCCGCTAAAAACCCTAAATTCGAGGCCCTTGTTCAGAGGTCGTTCGGCTAACAGGAGTCCGGGGATAGTCCTAAATCTTCCCATGGATATGTCACACGATGTAACCCTACTTTATCCTCGAGAATAGACTTATGCGAAGGTTCTCGCCAGATAGGCTCGGTTTGATAATACTCATGGGTACACGTACCCCATGGCCGTCCCAAGAACCTACCAAAGATATGCCGAATAACCTATCAAAGAACATGCCGAAAAATCTACCGCAATACCTGGCTGCATCACTCGCCGAGGAGCACTCGCCGAGGAGCAGGTCAAGGTATTTGCCGAAGTCGATGTGTAACTTGTAAGACTCGGACTTATTCAGGGGAATTAGCCACGGAGGTATCCGGCCTCGAAGACACACAAGTCCCGAGAGTGTCGACCAGTAAAGGAAATCCTAGCTGCAAACTTGCGAAATTGAAATCTTGCAATTTGTTTCTCCCGCCATCGAATTGCACCATGGCGCCCTCCAATACTGTTCAAGCAAACAGCGGATCAAAGAATGTAAGATGTCTCCCCAAGTTTCGACATACGGCCACCATACTCTGCAAGACGCTGACTCGGCAGGTCCCCTTCTTCACGCCAATCCAAGACCCTCCTGCGGGAACGGCAAAAAATGAAAAACACCCGTCTTTGTTCTCTCCCATCAAAATTGGGACAATGACACTGCACAATCGGATTGTGGTGTCTCCAATGTGCCAGTGAGAACCCGCGTTGAATACAACGAAGTCTACGGCGAGTAAAATGACTGATGAAGCAATTGAATCAGATACTCGTCTGTAGATGGCAAACTTACCCAGTGGCACGAGTCGCTGCTTGGCAGCTTTGCTACTAGAGGCCCCGGCCTCGTCATGGTGGAGGCTCACGCTGTATCTCCGGAAGGCCGCATCTCGCCTGAAGATGCCGGTCTTTGGAGCGACGACCACATCAAACCCCTTCAGAGGGTCGTGGATTTCTCTCACAGTCAGGGGGTCAAGATAGGGATCCAGTTGCAGCATGCGGGCAGAAAGGCGAGTCGCCTTGCGCCGTGGCTGGACAAGCATGCAATCGCGTCAGAAGAGGTAAGATGTCGAACGCTACTCTCGCTTTGATACAGCCTTGGGCGGCTAACCTGAAAGTTATTAGGCTCATGGGTGGCCGGACAAAGTCATCAGCTGTGGCCCAGATCCCATGAGTGATTACAGATGTGTTCCTCGAGAGATGACGAAACAAGACATTAACGACCTCAAAGAAAGCTGGGTTGCAGCGGCAAAGAGAGCTGTACAGGCCGGTTTTGATGTAAGTCAACACAGCTCATCGTGTCCAACATCTACTTTCTTCGGGATCGCCTTGCTAATATTTGTACCAGACAATTATGTTCCAAGCATCTTTCGGCTATCTTCTTCATTGCTTCCTCTCTCCCGCCGTAAACCGTCGTGATGACGAATATGGCGGCTCCTTTGACAATCGAATCCGTCTCTTGGTAGAGTTGGTTGAGCTGGTCCGGGACAACGTTCCGGCCGGGTTCCCTATCTGCGTGCGAATCCCTGCTACTGACCATCTCGAGCATTTGGGCGATGTGCCGCAATGGGGACTCAAAGACGCAGCCAAGTTGGCAAGGGTTCTTGCCAAAGCCGGCGTATGCTTCCTGGATGTCATGAGCGGAGGACTTGATCTCCGCCAGAAGATGAAGTTCGGCCAGGGCTATCAAGTGCATCTGGCGCGCGAGATCAAGGCGGCAGTTGTAGACTTGGATATCGTAGTGGGAGTCAGCGGCGAGATCACGGAGGGTGAACAGGCTCAGGGCATCTTAGACGTGGGATCTTCAGATGTAGTCGTCGTGGGAAGGGGTTTTCTGAAAGATCCCAACCTGGTTTGGCACTGGGCCGATCAGCTCAAAGTGCGGGTGCACGTCGCAAGCCAATGTGAGTTTTCCCTTTTGATAGCACGGTCAACTAGGCGTTTGTTTAGTTGGCCGATGACCGCCATTTTGCTAATGAAGCTTTAGTTGGGTGGGGTTTTGGTATCATCAGAAAGCAAAAGCTGTGACGGTGAAAACTAGATCTAGACTTTTTCGGCAATTTATTTTGTAGTTTTGAATAAACCTCGTTTGGTACTCCTCTAAACTACCATTCTACTACATTAACGAGTGAATGGGCCGAGGGAATGCATCGCTCCACAGAGTATCAGACTTCAGAATATACATAAATACCGATGCCCTCCTCTTTTGCTCTGTCTTCCTTCCTCTTCTCTTCTCTTAAAAACCTCGGTCGAGTCCTGAGCATCTCCATCTGTCAGGTTTTGCACGAGCATTCCATCACAGAATTCTTTTATTTTTTATTCACCTTTGTATTTCACGTTTAACCGAAAACATGTCGTCCCCCGTTGAAAAGCTCCAAGTCGCAAGACTCTTTGCTGTCAACGACATAGTGGCTGTTGTCACAGGCGGTGGCTCAGGTGAGACGACTCTTAACACCCATGCTTTGACTTTAATACTTTCTCTTGCCTCTTTCCTTCTCTCACGGCCCCAGTCTCGTACCAAGCTGACATTTCTCGGCCAACAGGCATTGGACGCATGATGACCGAGGCATTGGCGGTCAACGGAGCTCGCAAAATCTACATCCTCGGCCGTAGACTGGAAGTCCTGATGGAATGTGCTTCCCGGTTTCCTGAAATCATTGTTCCGCTGGAATGCGATGTTTCCTCCAAAGAATCGCTGCAGAGCTGTGCCGATGTTGTTGCTGCTGAGGTTGGCTTCGTCAACCTTTTGGTGTGCAACGCAGGGGCGGGGGGCCCAGAGACAACCCGCCTGAACGCATCTAGCACTCTCGATGAATTTGTCGAATCGCAATGGGAGCACTCGGTGTCCTCGTTTACAGACACTTTCAAGACAAATACGGTCGGCTATTGGTACACAACGCTCGCCTTTCTCAAACTCCTGGATCAGGGCAACCAGGAAGGCAACGTCTCGCAGAGAAGCCAAGTCGTTGCTACCTGTAGCACCCTTGGGTTTAGCCGTTTAGCCCCGACGGGTAGGTTTGCATACGGACAGAGCAAGGCAGCAAGCACCCACCTGATGAGACAACTATCCACGTCGCTGGTGCCGTATGGGATTCGGACCAACATGATTGCCCCTGGCTGTGAGTGATGTTTTCCCCTTTCCCCTGGTCGTGTCGCTTGATTCAAGGGGTTGATCCTTGGCTTGTTTTTAGTGTTTCCAACCGACATGACATCGGTCATGATGTCGTCTGTCGGCGCGTACAAGGCGGCGCAGGGTATTCCGGAAGGTCGACCTGGTCGAAAGGAGGATATGGCCGGCGTGATCCTTTTTTTGGCTAGCAAAGCCGGGGCATATCTGAACGGCAATATCCTGTTGTGCGATGGCGGACGCCTGGCGGTTGTCCCAGGAAGTTACTGAAACCATGCCCAAGTCAAAGATGCCAAGCCGTAGCAGCCGTGGCAACATCCATTACGAATCTAGGGTTGCGTCGGTAGTCCAGATGAAATTGAAGCACTGCCATCGCTTAAAATTACGCTTAGCTTGATTGGTTTCCACTGTGAGTTGAGCATTTCTTCTTTTGGTAATATCCATGTAAGTCTCCTGAAGCTTAATTGCTTAATGTACCGTGTTAGCTTTAGTCTGACAACTCTTCAAGCGGATGACATGGGTCTTCGGACTCGGCCTCGGGACAGGGTTGGTCGGGAACTAGCCCACAATACCTACGGGTACTACGTAGTAGTCTGTGTGGGGGTTGGGTCACAAGCCCCTATCCAGACAAAGGTTATTTATCCAGATCTATTGAGGCTTAATACATTGTTGCCGGTTCCTTGATTATACTTCGGCACCTGAATTGCCCCAGGCCGTGACACAGCCGGTGGCTTTAGCAGGGCGGCAGTGGCTCCTCGGCGGACATGGTCATGTTTCCCCGCGAACAACAGTGGATTATCAAGCACTGGATTTTGCGACATATTGGACCGAATACTCCGAAGCCAGACGACATGACGTATAACAAAGCAGAGTTATCGTCATCAGCATTGGACTTTGTCTCATCTCCCCGAGAGCAACCCTTTCAGTCAGCTTGTGGTTTCACGTCCATCTCCCCTTTGCATTCTAAACATTTTGACAATCATACATTATCTCCCACCTCGGCATTTATCAGGTGGCGCAAAATCCCTCTCGTCGCCCTAATTCACTTGCGGTTACTTCTCACCGCTAGTCGACGTATACACTCGGTGACGAAAGGAGAATAACGCAGAATAAGAATAAAACTGGACATGGTATATTTTCAAATCTTCCCAATGCATCCAAACCAAAGTGTGAGGCTTCGTTAATCCAAGGCAGGAAATGCAACAGAGCGGCAGCGATTCCATTCAGTCCCTTCAAAGGGAAAAACGCGAGGAGTGCCCACAACAGCACTGTCCGAAGACAGCATTGAGCGTAGAAGTTGATCGAGACGCTAGCAAGGCCGTTGAAACTCAAGATGGTAGCAGAACCATTCGGCAAAGCGATAAGCTTGCGTGGCTCCAAGTGCTAGGGAGCTTCTGCCTTTACTTCAACACCTATGGTTCGTTGCATCTGTGTTCCCAAGGTCGAAACTGCACCCCAGTCTTAGCCCCTCATAAACCCCCTCATAACCTACCCCTCTTTGGAACCCTAGTCCTCCGCGGAGGCACCACGTGGGCCCGGCATATCTGACATACTAGGGCTAAAATTTAGACGTGCAGGCATCATCAGCAGCTTCGGTATCTACCAGGTGTATTATAAGACTGAGCTGGGATACAGGCCCACTCAGGCATCCCTCATTGGGTCCCTCCAGTCCTTCCTTATCTTTCTCACGACTGGAGCGGCTGGCCCGTTGTACGACGCCGGATACTATCGCCACATCCTCGTCATTGGTTCTGGTGCCCTTGTCCTGGGCACCTTTCTGCAGAGCATCTCAACACGCTACTGGCATTTCATTCTGACACAATCCATATGCGTCGGCCTGGGTGGTGGCCTGATATCATTTCTCGGGCCGACGATCCTTGCTACATATTTCAGTCGCCATTTGGCCCTGGCAAGTGGCATTGGGGCATCGGGTGGTGGAGTTGCAGGGTAAGCCACCAAGATATGCGCAAAGCTAGCTGACGACTGACCCTCCCTCTTCCAAGAATTGTGTTTCCCTTCATCTTCCGTGAGCTTCAGCCGAAAATTGGCTTCGGCTGGACCGTACGCATCATGGGATTCATATCCCTGGTGACTCTGGCGGTTCCTGTTTTCGCCATGAAAGTTCACATGTTTCCTGCCAGAATTCGCCACATGGTCGATTCTACGGCATTACGAGATATCCCTTTCATCATTTTCTTGTTTGGTAACTTCTTGCTGCTTCTTGGCGTTTTCATTCCTTACTTCTACGTTCAGGTGTTTGCCGTCGACACATCACTCGCGGGGAGAGACCTCAGCTTCTATGTCTTGGCCGCGATGAATCTAGCCTCAGTATTCGGACGCATCCTTCCAAACTTCTTTTCCGCCGCAATTGGCCCTTTTAACATGCTCCTTTGCATGGCACTGGTTGCCACGACGGCTGCATTTGCATACATTGCTTCCACAAGCCTCGCGGGTCTGATTGTGACCAATGCCTTTTATGGCTTTACTTCCGGTGGCTTTTTTGCCCTGCAGCCGGTTGTCGTCATTGGGCTTTGCCCCGATCCGCGCCTCATAGGTACACGAGTCGGAATGGCCTTTTGCTTCCTTGCCTTCGCTGTTCTGGCCAGCAACCCAGTGGCAGGGGTCATCCTCGACTCGGGTGGTTATACCGGGGTCTGGATTTGGACAGGGATAGCGTTGGGGCTAGGGGGACTAGTCATGGCCGCGGCACGGGGGTTAAAGTATGGGTGGGCCTTTGCTCACAGGGTGTGATGAACATGTAGATGAACAAGCTGGCCGGATTACCAGCAATGAGGGGGCCGGATAGCTGAATAAACCATGTCTCGCTTGTTCTCCGAGGCTCATTTTCCGCAAGTAACGTAGTAAGTGCTTCCGAGACTAATAGACGTTCTAACTTTATGCAACGCGCCATATCAGAAGGCTGAGGTAGGTCAGAATAGATCAGTGGAATAAAAGTGGTGGTAAGATTGTAAGACTTTCAGAATACGAGTACCCACAGTAAGCACAGAGTTCGGCTATTCCACCAAGTATGTTGGTAATCTCATCGAGGTGTAATAGTCCTAATTCAGGTATAAGGCTAGGTCTACCTAGTCGGCCCCTATGCGAATGCTTCAAAGGCTGTAGCACACAATTTTGCTCGCAATGATTGGTGATACTATCATCTAAATGCCTAACATAGTCTCCAGGTACTCTTTCCAGCCGTTATCCAGACTGACATACCCGACATACATGTCAGGTCGGATGACGATGACATAATTGTCCTCGGTACTAACGAACCCTGCACGGGCTACTCTTTCATCCCCACCAGCAAGCAGTCGACGCGATGCCGACTCTGCTTGAACATGGAACCATGATATCGAGTCTTGATGTTTGATTTCGAGAGTATGGTTGGTGCCGATAGCAAGCACGAGGTACTTCCCATACTCCGCTAGCGAATACAGGCGCCTCGGGATATCTTGGCCGTCAAGAGTGAGATACACGTCTGGACAAGGCTGGCCCGCAGTAAACATGCCGTGCTGGGAATCTTGAATGGCCGGCGAATGTAGGCCTTGGTATGAAATTCCCATTCCTAAATCATCATGTCAGATACTTGGTCAATCCTTCAATGGATGCCACTTACCAGTTATATGGGATGCATGCTTCTCAATGCTCCCGACATATTGGGATCCTTCATGCACCGTGTCTCGGACCAGTGTGGCGGCAACATTCACAACCTCTTGAGCGACGGACCTCCTCTCAACGTCATAGCTGCTGAGGACTGCGTCTTTCACACTTGCCTTGATTTCTGGATGGCTCAGAACATGGCTCAATCTCCAGCTCAAGGCAAAAGCGTCAGCAATTCCAGTATTCAAACCCTGGCCACCATTCACCGAGTGAACATGCGCGGCGTCTCCTGCGAGGAAGACCTTGCCAGTTCCTTGTTGGGAAATAAAGGTTGACGCAACCCGTTCCTTGACTAGAGACAAGTTAGACACCATCAAGCAAAGCACGAATTTGAAATGGGGTTACTGACCTTCAAAAGCGCTAAACCACTCTGTAGCGGGAAAGTCGACTCGATAGGGCATCATGTGCTGCTTTATAGAGGCCTTGCACTTTTCCTCGGTAATCTCACCGTCGAGCAAGATGTAAAAGCGTGCCATGTTACGCTCCCTGGGGATCCAGGAGACTCGAGATTGGCCATGGAGCTCAAAGGTGACAATCTCATCACACCTAGGAAAGTCGGTGTCAAGGAAGACATCCATGACCGCCCAAGTCATCCCAGGCTTTGTACCAGTGAAGCCAATATTCAGACTTTGACGGATCGTGGACCTTGCCCCGTCAGCAGCGACGCAGAACTTTCCACGGAAGGTGTTGCCGTGGTCCGTATGTACTATGACGTCGTCTGTGTTTTCAGATATTTCAGTAACAGATTCGTTGTAGTATAAACCAGTGCCAATTTGCGAAGATAACGCTCGTTCGACCGCCGGCTGGCCAATCATGAGGAAGTTTTTCTGCCAGACGTGCTTCAAGCTCGTCCACCAGTGACTCTGGCGTGACTTGAAGACTCCATTGGCAAAAACAGAACTGGCTATAGTTGTGTTAGCATATAACAGCATGGCTTGATGCTTCCTAGATGCTCTTAGGCCTACTATTACATGTGATGCCTTGGGCCTGTAGCTGACCAAGGACACCTACAACCTCGAGGTACTGCTGTGTTCTGGCATTTAGAGCATCAGCCCTCCCGAGAGGTAAGGGGCCTGGCTTTGCATCTATGGAACACGTTAACACATGTCTAGAAAAGCACAACACATCACCATTCCTTGATCACTTACCTATGACAGCGACTGATGCGCCAAGCCGCTGGCATAGCAGGGCAGTCAGAAGCCCGGTGGGACCGCCTGTAAATGGATGAGAACGAAAAGATGATAAAAATACATGTAGTGGGAATCTTACCCCCTACGACGATCAAATCTACCGACGTTGCCTGAGGGTTGAGAGAGCCCATCTTTCTGAGTGATACAGTTGTAGAAATAGAATCAAAATAGTCTCGACGAAATTATCTACTATATTCAATGGCGAAAGAGAATACCAAAACAGTTATGGGTGGCTTGATGATGAGCTTTATCTTTATGCAAGGGTGAAACCCAAAATAGAAGCGAGGTTTTAGACCGGTCAAGTGCGGCAGACCCATACTATTGCCTAGACTAGGCTATGTAAGGAAGGAACGAGGGGGTTACGTTCCTAAGCTGCAGCTTGAGTCGAAACTAGGACAGAGTTCTGCTACGCCATGCGTACCCAAATCTTAAAATCTTCGAGCCCTATACGGGAATAGACTCCGTAACGTTGTCGAAGAGCTGTCTACGAGGCTAGAGCAGGGCCAAGAAACCCCTCGAACCCCCTCTCCTCGAGACACTCGGAGCCGAGGGCCGGTAAGTGGATATCAGGATGTAACTCGGTCAGCGGGTAGGAGCTTATGACACATGTGCATGTAACAACAGCCCAGGAACCTAGGGTTGTCGATCAGTCCCTATCTCGTAAGATTTCTCACAATCGTGTGTTCATGAACTGATCACTTTTTCCACAGCGGATAGATTCGAAATTAACCGGGACGAATCAAGGAAACTACTCCATGTCTCACGTAGAATAGCCTAACGGAGTGCCTATCAATGCGACGGTCCCTTTGCTGGCCGTTGTTTCCTCCAATCAACTTCCGACAACCGTTCAAATCAATGATCAGGAGATCTTTGAACCTCCTCGGAGGTCGCGCCGAGGACCGTAACAACCCGGCCTTGAGCATTGACTACCTCTTAGGTTGAGGTTTCCCCGCTCTTGGCAATAGGTGTCACGACTCAATAGCAGCACCCAGGCAAATGAGTCGGCAGATCTATTCTATCCGTCTTGAAGCTCCTCCTCGGATGAGAACAATCCGGCATTGATCGTCTCCTAGAGTGAAGTTTCTCCTCTCATGACAATAGGTACCGCTTCTTACTACTAACATGTAGGCAATTGCTTCGGCAAATCTATTCCATGAACCTCATAGTTTAGGAAAGCACACGAAGGAGGTAAGTTTGTTACAGAACTAGGCCACCTGACCATTTTTGTGTTCATTGCATGACCAGGGTGATGGTGCTAGCACAGGATGTAATCGACTGAGTGCAAACTCATTGATGAAATAGACATAGATCTGCCACGATATATAAAGAGAGGTCAAGCCCGGTGTTTACGGAAAGGCTCCACAAACACCCAAAGTTCCCCTACCATTTCTTTCGGTTTCACTCCCCTCACATCAATCAGACATCGTCGTTCTTGCATCAAAAGGCCATCTGAATTCTCCATCATGCTTCTGGAAAACATGCCAGTCCCCAGCGTCGCGCAAACCACTCGTGACTTTTTTACCGTTTCTTTGCCCAATAAAGCCATTGGAGAATCCCATTTCAGAAAGTCCGTTGAAATCATCGAGCGCATTTATCGATACCAGATGCAGGGGAGGGATGGGAGATCTCAGCAGAAGAACTCAGATGAAGGTCTACTTCGTAACCTGGCTCTGATTTACGGCCATGTGAAAGATGATAAACCCATCAAGCTGTGCATTCCTGCCTTCCCCTTCAAATCTCCCAACACAGAGGTCAAAGTGTTGGGAAAGTTGCCAGACAAAGCAGAGGAGTTTGCTTTGGCTCATCTCAATGGCTTGTGTGCTGGCATACAAGACATTTATCCTCCAGGTGCCAAACTCATCATCATATCAGATGGCATTGTTTACAACGGTATGGTTCCCGCAAGACGCTATGTTCAATGTACTTTTGGCTGATAGGAATCTCTTCCTCTGGCTAGACCTACTTGGCGTCCCAGACCTGGATGTTTGGGCATACGGAGAGGCTCTGAGAGAGATTGCCAAGAGCAAGGCATTGAATCACATCAGCTTTTCGCGACTCAACGATCTAGTATCGCTTGACCTACCACACACCCTCAACCTCGTCTCATACACTGCCAACGCCACTAACTTTCGACGAGCATTGATGAATGACTTTAGCTCGCCAGATTACTCAGTCTCTAGCAAGATAGCTGAAGACGAGGATACTCGCTTGACGTACTGCGGATACCTCAAGTTTCTCCAAACAGACTTGGAAAGTGTGTATCCGGTGGGCCCTTCGTATAGCAAGTCACAGTTCAAGAAGGGCATCGAGGTGATTGCCAAGCAGATGCTCATCCGCGGCCAAGTAAGGGCGACCTCCAACATCTATTGCACTCAGTATCACTGATATTTTCGGATCAATAGGCATTTGCTCGAGCTGTCAAGGACAGGTTCTCTGACCACGTTCGGCTTTCAATTCATCCGTCTACAGGGCAATCCAAGGTGTCCATCAGTCTATTGCCGACAAACAGCTGCTTCACTACTCCCTGGCATTGCGTCGTTGCATTCAATCTCGATGGCACCATCACGAGCCATCACGCAGAGACTTTCAGAAACGATCCTCGATTTGAGCTGGTATATGATGAGCATAATCGCCCTTCTTATTTCCGGGAGAAGAGCGATTTCCTACACTGTGCGACTGGTCCAGTGAGCTGCGAACCCACCTATCCATCTGGTCTCATCATCCGCCCGGCGGCTGGCGCAAAGGCACTGTCCATTCATGATATTGACAGTTCAAAAGTCCGGGCTCTGTCGGAAATCAACAGTCCCGTTGTTCTCCGAGGCTTCTCTCAAACTGAAAACCGTGATGATTTCGTCAACAAGTCCAAGGAGCTCGGGGAGCCACTAAGCTGGAAATTCGGTTTAGTTCTAGAAGTGAAAGACAGGGGCGTTGATACTCGCGGTCTCAACAATGTTCTTAGTGCTGAATGGATGCCGTTTCATTACGATGGTCTCTTCAAGACGAAGGAAACCATCACAGAGGACGGGCACATCGAGACAACATCTGTCCCGCCTAGGTAAGATACATATTTCCTGCAGTGGCTTTGCTTCAAATCATTGTCAGAAGCACGAGCGGACAACTGATGAACAGCGCACCAGATTCCAATTCTTCACAGCGGTGACACCTTCTCCAAAGGACACCGGATTTACCCTATTCGCTTCATCAACATCTGTTTTCAAATACCTTCCAAGGGATCTGCCCTTGGAGTTTCTTACGCAGCAAACATGGAGCGTTTCCACGTCATCCTTTGAGAACACAAAACTCCACAACATGCCTTTGGTGGTCAAACACCCGACAACGGGGACTCCTTGCCTACGCTACCACGAAGACTGGCCAGAGTCAAAGACAAAGTTTGAGGCCACTCACGTCAGCATCGAGAATCAGCCTCCCGAGATCGGAGAAGCCATTGTTCGTGAGCTGGAGCTATTGTTGCACGACCGACGAGTTGCGTACTATCATTCGTGGGAAAAGGGCGATCTTCTCATCAATGATAACATCCTTACCATGCACACACGCAGCGATTTCACAGCAGGTTGTGACAGAGAGCTCTGGAGGATTCACTTCGACTGAGAATGAGGATTGCCCGTTTTTCTTTATTCTAGAACTAGCTGTGGGCCTACTGCTCCAGAATGTGATGCCGAAATTATGTGCAGTGTAAACATTGCTCCTAGGTCTGAGTGTGGTCCTTGACTTCCTAGGTTATAGGGTTTAACGCGATTGTATGCCTCCTACTATACCCTAGAATTCATAAAAATGAAGGGCGCTGAAGCTAAAATGGTCCTATTTGTTAACATACATACCCGAAGTGAACCTTGATCTACCAAAACCCGTAATATTTCCCCTAGTAGCTGGTAGCTCCTTAAATGTCGTCTCTCTATTTGTCTTCCGGTTCCCATGGATATCAGTACACTTAAATGTAACAGGAAAGAAGAAAGGAAGACGGTGTCAATTCCATACTGTTTGCTACAGGTTGTGCCTTTGCAGAAGTGCAGTGAAACGACGTAAGACGTAACAGGAACCTTGTCGCAAGACCGTAACAATGCGTGCTGCCTTCTATATGGAACCAGTGTAGATTAGTAGGTTCGCAAGCTGATGCAATGGCAATAGAAGACTTATCATGATAGATGGACAAGCAATCTCCCGGTTTCAGATACCGAGGTAACCCCCACACCTCCGCACCCTACTATCCTGCCGAGGAGCTGCTACAACCTTAAACCTACAGCATCATAAGAACAGATGTTCCCATAAGCCGACTGCCGATAGATCCTTTGATACTAATAAATCCAACGTCGAATACTCACTCAAACTATCTCGAAGCTTTGTTGGAGATACAATCTCATCACCATGTCCTCAGTATTCGACATTAAGGAACATGTAATTGAAGCCTCGTACATACGAGAATACGCCCGCGCAACGTCTCATTCTCAAGATGAGAAGCTTTGGCTACACGTCAAGCAATACACGCCCAAGGATAACCCTCGCCCGGAAAAGGGTGATGTCACCATCATCGGTGGACATGCTAATGCGTTTCCCAAGGTGAGACCATATCCTCATGTGATTACGGTGTTATGCTGAGAATGGTGTGAGTAGGAACTGTATGAGCCTATGTGGGAAGATCTTCATCGCGAAGCTAAGAGCCGCAATGTGCGCATCCGCAGCATCTGGATAGCCGACGCGGTTGGGCAGGGCCAAAGCGGTATCATCAACAAAGACGCCTTGGGCAATGACCGTAAGGCTGTCTCTGTGTCTCCCCGTCACCTCATCTCGATGTTGACTCTTCCACAGCAAGTTGGCTCGACTATGCCCGTGACATACTCCAGATGATAAACCACTTCCGCCCTCCCCCTCCCATCATGGCCATGGGCCACTCCTTTGGCGCGAACGCCCTGACAAACGTGGCCCTCCTCCATCCTCGTCTCCTCACGTCTCTGATTCTTCTTGACCCCTTCATCTCTCACTTCGCTACCACCCCGGAGACAACAACGCGCGGGCCAGTCGGTATCAGCATGCGTCGCCGGGAAGTTTACCCCTCGCGTGCCGAGGCCGCTGCATCCTTTAGTCGCAGTGCCTCCTATCGGGCTTGGGATCCTCGCGTGCTAGAGCGCTGGATAGTCTATGGGTTTAGGAACGTTCCAGGCAAGGATGAAGTAAGGTTGACTACAACGAAGCATCAGGAAGTCTTCAACCTCCTTCGTCCAAGCTGGCAAGCCTACGACCCGCAAGGCCAAGAACTCATCCATCCAGAACTCGTGCCAGATCTCGATCCCAGTCTTAACCCCCACTTTCCAACACACCCTTTCTACTGTCCTCAAGGTACCAGTACTCTCACACGCCTCCCCAACGTCCGACCCAGCGTCTTCTACATCTTTGGAGGCAAGAGCAACATTTCCTCGCAAGAGCTCCAGGACGAGAAGATGGCTCTCACGGGTTCTGGAGTCGATGGAAACGGCGGTCATACAAAGGGCCGTGTCAAGAGGGCCGTCGGCAAGGATAATAGCCACTTGATCCCTATGGAGGATCCTGCATTTTGTGCCCTGGTGGCTGCGGATTGGATAAAGGCCGAAATTGAGAGGTGGTGGGTGGATGAGCGTAGCTATGAAGACTGGACGCGGAGGCCTATGGAAGAAAAAACAATGCTTTTGAGTGATTGGGAGAGGCATATCAAGAGAGTAGGAAAGTATAAGAGAGGGGATAAGATAAGAGAAAAGATTTAGAGTAATTGTACTATACATGTACTTGTAGGATGCGAATACGTCCATGACATAGCTATGTTCTGGTTGTTTGCTCCACCGAGGAGCGGGCTGCTGCCACAAGGTCAAAAAAACTTCCAATCGTTACTATGATAGAAAGCATTCATTTTTAATAACGCACTCTTCCAGCGGATAGCTTGGCCGAACAACATCAACAACGTCTGCTATATACAGTTCTTACCAATATCGCGAACTACAAGTCTGACACACCAAACCCTAAATTCGAAGAGACTGTCCAGCAGTTTAGTTAAGCCTAGCATTGTGTATGACTGGTAGATAAATAATCGATTATGTTGTCATTGTTTGGGAGGTCACATAAGCTAGGAAGATGTGTAGAGTAGGGACGAATAGAAAAGAAGAGAAGAGAAAAGTCTCGCATAAGACACCTTTATATGAGATGATTATTTACTATAGATACAAATGGAGAAGAGACACGTCATAGATTAACGTACAGTAAGATATGGGTTACGTCGAGCCGCATTTCACGTTGGAAGTTAGTGAAATGCACGATGAGGAATTTATCACCCCAATCTCAAAGAGAGAAGAGTCATGAAGAGTCATTACGTGCTCTAGGTGATCGTAATCCAGAGATGGTCTGGGTATTTCAGACCACGGAGCTTCCAAATAAACAAATTGAACTGGTCAGGAATGGTGACACATGGGACCTGGCCTGTCGTCGCCTGCTTACCCTGGCGTATCAGCTCCTTGTCTTGCGTCTTTGAAGTGCCCGCTATTTCTTGCCATGAAAATTGCTCGTTCATAAAGGAAAACCCCGAAGTCAATGAGGCAAATCTTTGTTTGGGACTGCCACGTATACCTAACTAGGTAATGAGTTCTCTAGCCTCATGTCGCGGTGCACAAGTCCCGCAGCGTGCAGCAATTTCAGTACGGGTATCTAGGAGCATCAAAAGGCAATACAAGGCACCATGGGGCGAATAGCGAATTATTAGCCGAATCCCCGATCTGAGCAGCTCAACAGCATACAGTCTTCCACATCATCCGCGTTACCGGCATAACTCTAACACCAACCTTGAACCCCCGGATCTGCGGGATCAGGAAACGGTAGGCGCATGGGTAGCTCCTCGGCGCCCCCACCAGTGTTACATTATACGCAGCCCGTGAGATTGGGATGGCAACTGCCGTGTGACCTTGCCGGCGGAGCTTCATAGACTTAGCTTCTCCTTTGACGAATAGCATGAGCCCTAAATCCGAGCATGCCTTAGTGGCTTTCCACACCCCGCAAACCCCGCTCAACTGAGTCTCCCCGCTCCGAGGCCGAATCTGCCGAAGGCATCCTGCTGTAGTAAACGTCCCTGACTCGATCTTAGAGTTTAGCGTAAGTAGAGTGTGGGCCTGGAGCCTCTCTTGGTAATGATCCGCTACCCCCCTGGAAACCACATGCACCCGTCACGTCCCCTTTACCTAACCGTTGTTTTTTATTGAGCTATGTATTTATATTCGCCAGTGCCGCCGATCAATTTCTTTAACGCATGCGGCCCTCAACCTATACCATTATCTGTAGTCGCTCAACCGCACTTCATACACCTTCAGGACCGCCTCCTTAGCCATGGATCCAGCTGCCCAGGCCTCGGCCGATAACTCCAAAAAGGAGGACCTCAGTGTGATGCACGACGAGAACAAAGTGGCTGGAACCACACACCAAGTCGCAGAAAAGGGCGAGCTCGCGACTAATCAGTTTGTGATAATGCAACTATCTTGACGACTCCCGGCTTACATTAGTACAGATATGGCGAGTCACTCATCGTTTTTGACAAAGCGGCAGAAGCGAGGCTCCGGCTGAAGATTGATCTTTACATCGTGCCGACAGTATCGCTCCTCTATCTTTTCTGCTTTATTGACCGAGCAAACATCGGTATGGACGCCGCTTAACACGATTTGCTGGTCACAGACTTACTCTAAATAGGCAATGCGCGAATTGCGGGCATGGAGAAGGACCTTAACTTCACCGGATATGACTACAACCAGATCATCTCAGTCTTCTATATTTCATACATTTTGTTTGAAATTCCTTGTACTGTGCTCTGCAAGTACATTGGTCCCGGATGGTTCATCCCCATAACTTCCCTCCTCTTCGGCGTCGCCTCTATCGGCACGGCTTTTGTAAATAGCACACCCGCTGCTTGTGGTGTGCGATTCTTACTAGGCATTTTCGAAGCTGGGATGTTACCTGGTATCGCATATTACCTCTCCAGATGGTACCGTCAAAGCGAGTTGGCATTCCGGCTCTCCCTATACATTGTCATGGCTCCGCTTGCCGGCGCCTTTGGAGGGCTTCTTGCGTCTGGTATCCTAAAGCTTCCTGGCTTCGGCAGTCTTCATACGTGGCGTATGATCTTCGGCATTGAGGGCATCATCACGATTGGCCTCGCGATCATTTCCTTCTTTACCTTAACCGACAACCCGGGAACCGCACGATGGCTATCTCAAGAAGAGAAAGATCTCGCTATTGCACGCGTTAAATCGGAGCGAATTGGCACGACCGAAGTCCTAGATAAGATCGACAAGCCAAAACTTCTCACAGGCATCTTTAGTCCGGTAACTCTCGGCACTTCATTCATCTTCCTCCTGGATAACATCACTGTTCAAGGCCTTGCCTTCTTCGCCCCCACTATTGTCAGGACGATATACCCAAATAACTCAATAATTTCTCAACAGCTCTATACCGTACCTCCATATGTGGTAGGAGCATTTATCACCCTTTTAGTACCATACCTCAGCTGGGTCACGGATCGTCGCACTATCTACTTCATCGCCTCGGCACCCCTCATGATGGTTGGATATATCATGTTTCTAGCTAGCAGCGGACCCCACGTTAGGTACGGCGCCAGTTTTCTGATTGCGATGGGTGCATTCTCTTTTGGTGCCCTATGCAACGCGCATGTTTCCGCCAACGTCATTTCGGATACTGCGCGTTCTGCCGCCATTGGAACGAACGTCATGTTTGGCAATATTGGCGGCCTGATCGCCACATGGTCGTTTCTGCCATTCGATGGACCAAACTACCACATTGGTAACGGCCTCAACCTTGCCACATCTTCTGTTGTCTTCTTAAGCTCTATTTGCCTCTTAGCTTGGATGAAGTTTGACAACAGGCGGCGTGAGAAGAAGAATATTGAGGAAGAACTAGGTGGCTTCACACAGACTGCGATTCAAGACCTTGATTGGCGGCATCCCGCTTTCCGATGGAGGCCATAATTGGTTAAATTGAATCTGAGAGAGGCTCCGTCTGGTGGGCTACTTCAGATATCAGACACAAACAGCTTAACTTAGACAGAGACCTCAACCCAAGATAGTAGTCAGCAGGCCGGATCAGACGGATCCGTTGACATAGTTAGATTCCTCAGCCTCATTAATACAAGAGCATCTAGATTAGCCGAGTCTCTCAGATCTATAAGGATAAAAGGCTAGCTTTCCCCCTACCCAAATTCGGAGGAAGAGACTAGACAATTGTTACTAGACTATTTTAATTAATTTATTACAGCCTACGTCAAAACCAAGCAAGTATTATCACAAAGCTAGCGACTTAATGACAGCTGAGAGATGTCTTATTACAACGTAAGTAAGTGGAAGAACAACTCGCGTGGCTACTAGGATAAATTTGGAGGCAGTAAAAGCATCTCTTACTCAGTAGAGCTGCATCTGACTCCATACGAAATTTAATCCTTGTCATGTTTTTGAACGCGAGCACTTTCACCTACCCTACAGGCCAACGTCCATGCAATGGGAAGACCAGAAAAAGCGGGTTCATGGAACTGGTATGCTTGAAATAAGAAAAAGGCTGAATCAGCTATTGAATTGATTAGATTATTCGAATGTCAAGGCCTATTCGATATGGAAGAATTTCCAGTATGCACTTCTTAGCGCGATATTTGGCGCTTCGTTGTCCTTCTCGATTCCCTACGACCACGTTTTGTATGAGCTTGGAGCCAAGACTAGGCACTCGCTGGAGGTTCGGAACCAAAGCGACAAAAGCAAAGCCCGTTACTCTGTATCCTTACATCCGTGCGATGAAAGCACCGAGTCTACATCAGCGTTCCCCACGTCAAGCCCCGACAATCTCCAACTTCACACCCTGCCATTTCTCCATCTGCGATATCTTCCCATCCAGACTACCATGGCACATGTGATGAATCCGGGGTCTAGAATGCGCCCGAGAGTAGCATGAGGCCACCAATTATCCGGACCGACTGATAAACTTGACTTTGCCGCCCCGTAATCAGCGTAGACCGGATGGCTAGTGCTGTGCTTTTACCACGTCTCGATCAGTTCATTGCAGACTCGGAATCAGGGCTGTTTGTGGCCAACTAATGTAGCGCGTAATAGTTCGTGATTTATCCGGGCTAAGACACTGAACATTTAACATCCGCATGGCACGCACAGTTAGCAGGACGGAGACTATCCCTTCCCCACAACAATGTTCCGAGATTCGTGGCTTCCGATTGGACACGTCTCCAAACTCATCCGAGGTTGTGAAGAGACCCGTTCGTCACTTCTCCATCATCCCCACAGCAGACGGGCTCTCCGAAGCACCCCGAGACGCCACTTTCTTCCGCTCCGGCGCACCGGAAGAGCTTAAGCCTGAGTTCGAGTCCCGTAGCATCGCTAATGCAATCTGCACCCGGAAACTCCACTGCGCGTGGACGACAAAAACTTGTTCCCCGTGGGGTCAGCGAGCGTGTGGGGTTTTGTGAGTTGAACCAATCTTGATCCTGGCATTCTCGGTCACAACAGGTTGAGCGATGATAAAGGGCCAGCCTCCCCTGATCCTTACCTCGTTACTGGATTTCATATCGACCAAGATTCCCTTCACACCATCTCTCCTCTTTGTCGCGTGAAACACATCATCTCGTGGTTCCGTCGCAATGGGTCTTCGCAACAGGAACGCAAACAAAGGGGCCGCGGCCATCGTTGGCCCCGAGCTCGCAGCAGTACGTCGATGGAGCGGCGAGGCATTGGGGAAATCTCTCCAAAGCCCGTGGTTGCGATGATAGCTGACCAGCTCCATAGGTTCTCCCCGATGATCCCCGTCCGTGGTATACCGTATCGCATCTGCTCAAGCTGAACCTCTTGCTGCTCATTCCCCTGGTGTCCTCTGGCGCCATCGGCTACGACGGTTAGTCTCCATAGTTGCTAGAATCAATGACTTGCTGCAAAACGCTGACAAGCAATAGGATCCATGATGAACGGCCTTCAGACTCTCCCACAGTGGCAGACATACTTTGGCCACCCCACAGGCGCTCTTCTCGGCGCCATGAACTCCGTCTACCCTGCTGGCAAAGTCGTTGCGCTGTTCCCCGTCACCTACATCTGCGATCGATTCGGACGAAAGACGACCATTATGATTGGCGCCGTTGCCTGCGTTGCCTTTGCCATCATGCAGGGCCTGTCGAAGAATATCAATATGTTTATCGCGTCGAGAGCCGTCCTCGGATTCTTCACCAGCTTTCTGGCCCAGCCTAGCCCTATTCTCATCACAGAGCTTGCGTATCCTACGCACCGCGGCAAGCTGACGGCCTTGTACAACACGTCCTTTGTGAGTTTGCAGCCTTTGAGAACTGAGGAAACAACGAGACTAACGGACATCGTACAGTACTTGGGCTCGATTATTGCCGCCTGGTGCACCTTTGGCACCTTTAAACTTGAATCCAACTGGAGCTGGCGTATCCCCTCGATCCTTCAAGGCCTGCTCCCCGTGCTGCAGCTCCTTGGTATCTACTTCCTCCCCGAGTCGCCACGATGGCTCGTCGCAAACGGCCGCCGCGCGGAAGCCCGTAAGATCTTGGGCGACTACCATGCGGGAGGAGATCAGGACTCAGCGCTCGTTAACTTCGAAATGGCTGAGATCGAGGGCGCCCTCACCGCTGAGGCCGACAACATGTCGCAGAACTCGTGGCTCGAGCTCTTCCGCACACCTGCGAACCGAAAGCGTACACTTATTGCCGTTCTCGTGGGATGGTTTGCGCAGTGGAACGGAATCGCGATTGTGTAAGTTTCTATGATCCTCGTTTGACATGAAAGAAGGACGCTCACAGTTCCTTAGCTCTTACTACCTCTTTCTTGTTCTCAACACCGTCGGCATCACCGAAGCCAAAGACCAAACGCTCATCAATGGCCTCCTACAAGTCTCCAACTGGCTCGCGGCCGTCTTTGTCGGCGCCATGCTGGTGGACAAACTTGGCCGCCGCACGCTGTTCCTTGTGTCGACAGGCGGCATGCTGGTTAGCTACGTCATCTGGACGGCCCTCACCTCGCACTTCATCCAGACGCACGACGAGACGACCGGGAGAGTCGTTGTGGCCTTCATCTTCATCACCTTCTTCTTCTACGCCATCGCCTGGGCCCCGCTGCTGCAGGCGTACACGGTCGAGATCTTCCCTTACACGCTGCGCAGCCGCGGCGTGTCCATCATGTACGTGACGACGTTTACCGGGCTGGTCGTCGGAAACCAGGTCAACCCTATTGCCATGGGAAAGATTGGATGGAAGTACTACATTCTGTTTTGCTGCATCTTGGCCTGTCTTCTTTTCGTCATCTGGTTCCTCTTCCCCGAGACAAAAGGCCACACTCTGGAGGAGATTCAGGAGATTTTTGAGGGCAAGTCTACTGCGTTTGGAACTAGCAAGCTTCAAGATATTGAGGGAGGAGACGTGGATGAGAAGAACAGGAACAAGAGCGGCAATGTCGATCAGGTGGAGGTTGCGTAGATAGGTATCATGGTTCATGGATACCACCAACATCACATCGGCACACCTCGACATTGCGGGCATCATGACTGGTAGATCTCAACCAGAATCAAAATCTAGCTAAAGAAATATTCAATGCCATTAGACGCACCCGCAAGTTTAAAGCCCACTGCAAATTTTGTGAAAGTTCGACAAGTCATGACAACACAACAGCTGGTAGATAGGAGCAGTACATTTAAACTCTAGATATTTCCAAGATGTGTACACTAGATCAATATATGGCGATATCATCATTTCATTCTTGAAAGACCCATGCGTGTAGTCCTTAATGTGGTTCAAGGCGAAGAATAACATTCGTGACTTCGTGCGTAGCAGATCAAGACGCCCTAAAGCGACCCCCGAAACAAGACCCGACCACACGATTCAACCCATCTGCATTTGACTCTAACACGCGCTATTCGGGCTGACCGTGCGTGGTTACGCATGATGGGAACTCATCATGGCGTTGACTCCTCCACCACTCCACCATCTGACGATCCCCGCACGTCAGTCCCTCCTTTAGCCTGAAGAGAAGATCTCGGGGTTGCTCAAGATGCGCTAATCCTCCCTGTGGGGTTCGAGCCATTAGTCTTCTGACATCCGAGATGGTGTTTCCCGAGAAAGCTCCGATGGCTCGGAGCCGTTCCGAGAGCGTCCCGGAAAGAACGGTGATTGGCCAGACCCACTGAAGTCAATATTGGGGTCAAGTAAAAGGGATTGCATGTCCGGGGAGGAGAGGTTGTTTCTGGGACAGCTTTTGCGACGAGGTTATCATCATTGGAAGTCGCTGCGATGGAGTTTAATGCCGAAGTTGACGCTATTCTCAGCACGCTGACGCTGGAGGAAAAGGTGAGACACATGGATGAAGTAGGAATGAGCGGCATTGACAGTGGTCTCAGATAACCCTCCTCGTCGGCAAGAACTTCTCAGAGACTGTTGACATCCCAGAAAAGGGCGTCCCATCCATTAAGGTAAGCCTTCATCGAGGTATTTCTCAAGTAACACGCTGAAACATTTGCCAGACCGCAGACGGCCCCAATGGAGTGCGCTCAGCAGCCACCGATGTGAGCATCAAATCGGCTTGCTTCCCCGCAGCATGCAACCTGGCCGCGAGCTTCGACACGGAGCTCGCGAATAGCTTCGGCCGCGCCCTCGCCAAAGAAGCTCGCGGCAAGAACGTCCACTGCATGCTCGGCCCAACCGTCTGCATCCACCGTCACCCGCTGGGCGGCCGCAACTTTGAGAGCTTCAGCGAGGACCCGTTCCTCGCGGGCAAGATGTGCTCGCAGGTGATTCAGGGGCTGCAGAGCTCCGGCGTGTCGGCGACCATCAAGCATTTCGTCGCCAACGAGCAGGAGACGGCGCGGACGACGGTTGACGAGACCATTAGCGAGCGAGCCCTGCGGGAAATCTATCTGCGGCCGTTTGAGATTGCCGTCAAGGAGGCCAAGCCGTGGGCGCTCATGACGGCGTATAACCACCTCAACGGCGAGCACTGCGACCAGCATGGCTGGCTGCTAAAGGACGTCCTGAGGGGAGAATGGGGATGGGAGGGTTTGGTCATGAGCGATTGGGGCGGCACTAACTCGGTGGCTGCGGCGCTCAACGCAGGCTTAGATCTCGAGATGCCCGGGCCGCCGCGACTTCGCAAAACGGAGGACGTGGTTGACGCCGTGAAGAGAGGTGAGGTATCTGAGAGTACCATCGATGAGCGCGCTCGTGCCGTGATTCGCTTTGCTCGCAAGTTGAAGGCTCTGGAAGACCCTGATGCCACCGGTCAAACGACGGATAGCCCCGAGTTGCGGAAGATGATCCGAGAAGCTGGTGCCCGCGGCATGGTGCTGCTGAAGAACAAGAACAGTACCCTGCCACTAGTCAAGGAGCAAATCAAGGGCAAAAAGATTGCCCTGATCGGCTTCTCCAAAGATGCCATGGCGCACGGCGGTGGCAGCGCATCCGTTAACGCGTACCGCAAAGTCTCGCCCTGGGACGGTCTCCACGAAGCCCTCGGCGATGCCGTCGAGTTTACATACGCCAAAGGTGCCCACAAGGAGCGTCTTCTACCTGCCATCAGCCGCGACGGCAGCTGCGCCAAGGTCGTTGCGCTTGATGGCCAGCCGGGCTTCACGCGTCTGCTGTTCGAGGGCGACAAGGCGGAGCCGGTCTCGGTGCTTCACGGACAGCTGACGTCTGCGTACTCGCCGCTGGGATCCCAGGAATCTCTTTGGAGAAGGCTCGAGATTGTCGGAGACTTGACGCCGGCCGAGTCTGGCAGCCACTACATCGCCTGCTCAGGTCTCGGCCCCACGCGCGTCTTCGTTGACGACGAGCTGGTCTTTGAGCAGACGACCAACTGCAGCGACCCCATGGGCTCTCTGTTTCTGGCCGCCCCAGAGGAAGAGTTCCGGCATAGCTTCGTCGCGGGTAAGACGTACCGCCTGCGCATCTGCAGCGACCCGCCAGCCAAAATCGGACTTAAGATCCTCGAGGGCCGCAGCGGCGTGCGCGTTGGATTCTCGCTTGAGTCGGACCACGATGCGGATCTGCAGGGCGAGGCGGTGCGGGTGGCGCAGGATGCGGATCTGGCGATTGTGTTTACGGGCCATGATCCGCAATGGGAGACGGAGGGCCGGGATCAGGACTCGTTCCATCTGCCTCGCAAGGGAACTCAGGACGCTCTTGTGTCTGCTGTTGCTGCTGCGAATGCCAATACTGTGGTTGTCAACTCGACTGGCGTGGCCATTGCCATGCCCTGGCTCGACCAGGTCGCCGCTGTTGTGCAGGCTTGGTTCCCGGGCCAGGAGTGCGGCCATTCCATCGCGGATATCCTCACTGGTGCCGTAAACCCTGAAGGCCGCCTGCCAGTGAGCTTCCCAAAGCGCATAGAAGATGCCCCAGCGCATGGAAACTTCCCCGGAGAGTATGTCAACGGCCAGCTCAAGGTCACCTATGCCGAGGGCGTCTTTGTTGGATATCGCCACTACGATCGTATTGATCTGGCCAAGATTAACTTCCCATTCGGCCACGGCCTCTCGTATACGTCATTCGAGTACGGATCCCTGAGCGTAACCAAGCAGGAAGCCGACTGGACTGTCACGGTCGACGTGACAAACACCGGCTCCGTATCAGGCGGTGCGCTGGTGCAGATTTATGCCGGCAGGTCAACGCCCTCTGTGGACCACCCCGTCAAGGCTCTCGTTGCCTTCCAAAAGGTCCGGCTTCAGTCTAGCGAGAAGAAGACTGTTCAACTGTCCGTCAAAACTAGGGATGTGGCGTATTACGACGAGGAGCAGAAGCAATGGGTCGTTAACGAGGGACACTACCGTTTCTCGCTGGGATTGTCCGCGGCAGAAATCATCCAGACTGCCGAGGTCAAGATTGAGAAGACTGTCTTTCGGCGGTAGTTTTATACATAGAGCTAGAATAGATGAGTATTTTCAGGCTACCAAAGTCAAACGTCACAGATTTCGAAACACTGAGAGTTCTGAATGGTACAGATGTATCTTAAAGTAACTCACTCCGTGTTCTTCATCATTTTAACTCAGTTTCTGTTTCATCTACTTGACGTCTCGTTCACCGCCGCTGGAAGGTGATCTCGCTGTGGTGCATTCCAGATCTGCATAGCCATCACGGACTGCATATGAGTGCAGATCGACATTGATAGAATATGCGATTATATCGCCCCGTATGCGACGGCATCTTCCCGCACTTGCTTGACCAATATCTCATTATACTCATCCGCATCCTCATTGAATCTCTCTTGAAGACTCCTAACGTGCTCCGGGATTTCATCCAACCGATTGTATGCGCTCGGGACAGGCTCAAGCATGTGTTCCACCATCGGGATATACCCCGACCATACATTTGCCGTGACCTCAGCATTCTCAACATCCTCCTTGTCATCCGCCGGCGGCCCCGCGCGGAGCTTTGCACTGCCACTGGTGACTCGCACCCGCAGGATCTGTGTCTGCACGAGCTCGATCTTGTTCGGCGGCTGGCGGACCTGGTCCCATCTGCCGGGGATGATCTTGTTGGTGAGCAGCTCCAACGCCCACAACTTCTCCGCGTCATCGGTGACGAGGCTGGCGTGGCCGAACAGAATTGCTGAGCGGTAGTTACACGAGTGCGTGAATGCGCTCAGGGACAGCACGAGCCCATCTACCTTTGCGACGGAGACGCAGACAGGTAAGCCGGGAAGGCCGTCGTCCATTGTCTTTCTCGCCAAGTTGGTCATGCGGGCCGAGATGTAACCGTGGATATAGCAGTCCTGCGGTTCATCCAGGCTGGCGCTAGGGTAGTCAAAGTTGCCCATGGCGCCAAGCATGGGGATGGTGGTTGGGAATGGATCGTCGGTGTCAGGCTGGAACGAGACGTGGAAGACGAGCGATCGATTCATGATACCATGGACTGTTTCAAGGTCGTAAGCCGCTCGTTTTTCGGCTAGTCGATGCACTTTGTTGTGCTGGCCGGTTGGGTATCTCAGTGGATTTCTCATGGTTGTATGTAGGCGTGGCGGTGAAAGAAGGAGAGAGAAGAAGCAATAAAGGACTTGATTTAGGAATGCGAGAATGAGGAATCCATTCTTAATCATTGGTACAAGGCCTTTTTATATCGTTGAAAATGTCGTTGTTGACAGGGCATATGTCGGCTTTTCGGAGCTCGTCACGTCCAATAATGAGTGAAGAAGCATTTGATGGTTGTCGGGTCAAAAAGCCGACGACGCCCAAGTGACGCCAGAGCGAAGCCGACAGTCTCCGAAATGAGGGGGGCGCGTCGGAGTCGTAGGACCAAAGGTCCCAACCTTCGCGTCAACCTTCCTAGCATCGTCACAATTGATCGGACGAAACAGTCCTTCACACCAACGCGCGCTATGCAGCCAGATCAGAATCCAGCAGGTGGTTCTGCACAGCCCAAAAAGCCGAAGCTCCGGCGGAAGAAAGCAACGGCATGTCAACGATGCAGAGCAAGAAAGCAGCGTTGCGAGGGCCAGGGCCGGGGCGTTTGTCAAAATTGCAGGTCCGCAAAAGCCGGTAAAGTCTCATCATCGGCTTTCCGTCCTATCACAGCTGAGGTCTGACAGTGCGCAGAATGTATACCTGCTAGCCATGAGCCTACGGACACCTACTGCGTCTCGTATGTGAAGAACCTTGAACAGCAAGTTGCAGATCTTCAAGGACGCATCTCCGAATTGGATAGCTCCTTGGTCCGAAACGCACGGGTGGATGTCTGTCCGGATTTACAGAGCTTCACTGATCCTGCAAACATGCTCTACCTGCCTCCGATGACTTCGGAGAACTTGGCCTTCAACTTTCAATCATATCAAGACGAAAACTTGTTCTCCATCACCCAGCCGCCACCAACACGGGCGACCAACCCGGTAGACCCAGAAAGCTACTCAGCAGATACTACACACCCTCTAGATACCTCAGCAGACGCTAGCATGACCGACATCTCAGTCCACGAAGGCGCCTCCTTCTTCCAGACGTACTTTGAGATCATTCACCCTCGGTATCCATTCCTCGATGTTGAAGAGTGCAGCACCGCATATCTTAAGTGGAAGACAGGCGAGATAAACTCTTGCAATGGAAAAAGCTGGTCCCTGTGTCTTCTGAAGCTGGTATGCATCAAATGTATAACTCTCAAATTTCTCATTAACTTGTACAGATCTTTGCCAATGGCGCAATCTTGCAGCATGCGTGGCAGGATCACACAACCCGCCGTCAGCGCCAAGAATTTACCCTCCAAGAACAAAGCATCATCGCTGACTCCACCATTAAACCACTTTCTCAAGTCCAAGCAATGCTTCTCCACGCCTTCCACGCGCTCCATGGGGAGAACACAGGCCGAGTTGTGCACACCATTGGAGTTGCAACGCGCTTTGCAATCTTGCATGGATTTCACAGTTTGGCTGATGATGGTACTGCTGAAACGGACATGAAGATCAGAGCTTGGTGGTGTATTTATTGGTAAGCTTAAACCTGTAGCCTTTCCAAAGAATATACCTCACACTAGGCAGCCTAGACAAAGTCGTTGCGATAACGCTGCGCATCCCTCCCTCCCCGCCGGATGAGTGGATTGAAACACCTGCATTTCAACCTAAACCTGAACCTCAGTTCTTCATGCCCTGGGCGGCCGACATCCCCGGTTCTTCAGAGGGCGTGTTGTACAGTTTTGACCTACGATATTTTGCACACATGTGCAAGGTGAGGCAGCTTCACGCGGAGATACTAACCACAACGCGAAGGCTGCACCCTGACTCGATAGATCAACATCTTCGAGAGCTGCGGGCAGAGATCGAGAGATGGGCGAAGCCTGAGGAGGTGTTTGCTAATGGGTAAGCCTAGTCTTATTACTTGGACGTGATTTGCTTGGCTGATGAGTGAATTAGCCCTCGAAATAGTGAGGGTCACGCAAGCCCTCTTGGCATGATCTACGCCGCACATGTGACTCGCGTCGTGCTATATAGCTCCGTTCCTTTTGAAACGACCTCAGAAACCACGGACGAACTCCTCCAAGCATGTTGTGATTCCTGCGCAACATTTCGAGCTCTCCAAAAGAGAAAGCATCTACCGAAGCATTGGTTTGACGTAAGTACCCAAAGCGCAGGCGGTGCTACATGCTAACCACCTAAAGATGCTATTCATATTCCAAGTAGGCGTGACGATGATATACATAGTTTGGCGGCGGGCCATCCCGATATTGAAAGCCGTCGATCGCGCTATCAGAGATTGCACGGCGATACTCTCCATCTTTGCGGACCGGTCACAGAATGCGGACGTGTACCGCGATTGTATGGATATCCTAGCAAGCAGCATATCTAGAGCATCTCCATCTGGGAACATCGACACAGAATCCAAGCAAGAACTTGCGTCCTTAGTTAGTCAGATGGAGGAAAATAGCCTTTCCTCGCATGCCCGCGCCAAGTTATTGGAAATGTGCAGGGACGATGTGGCGGAGAGGAAATAATATCACCATGAATCGATATTTTCAGCATTCAGGCTTCACTGAAATCTCCCTCACGCATCCTCCACTCCAACGACGTCGTACTGCGTCATAATAATCCCGCTCTCAAGAGCCTTGCTTCCCATCAACCTCAGCCGAGCGGCCCCCTTTCCAAACTCACCAATTATCTTGATGCCACCACCGAGAACAACGGGCATAACAGCAGCCTCGACAGAATCAAGCAACCCAGCTTCTAGACACTGCGTTGCCAGGTCGCCGCCTCCCATAAGCCAAATGTCCTTTCCTCCGCCAGCTTTCAAGTCTCGGATATACTCAATAATATTCTTGGGTACGATGGTGATGTGCGGGTGATCTTGTTGATGCATTGTTCGGCTAGCCACGATTATCGCTTCTTTGGGTCGCTTCAAGAGAGGGTTGTCGTCGCTCGGACCTCCCAGAGCTAGCATCACCTCGTATGTCTTGCGTCCCATAACGAAGTAGTCGAACTCGGCGTACAGGGCACCGAAGTTGATGGTTGAATCTTCGACGATCCAGTCAGATGAGCCATCGGGTGAGGCTATATATCCGTCAAGGCTTGTGGCCATATTATAGCGAAGTCGCGGCATTGTAAAAGGAGTTTCTGCCGTTGAAGGAATGAGGAAGTAGGAGCGGGGTTGCCAAGGTCGCAGTACCATGCGAAGATGTTGCACAAAATATTCGGCCGAACATCTATCCGGTCTTATGCGTTCAGTAGCAACTTGATTTCATAGATTTGGAATGGGCTATCTGGCTGATTTCCAAGGAATTTATTTCCAGCCTCAGAGACGATGAAGGCTGTGTTATCTGAGCTGCCCAATCTTCAGCATTGGAGTTGAATACAAATCCGACCATTACAGATATGGGGATGTCCATTTTTTGTCCGCAGGGCTGCAAGGTCCGTCAAAGTCCCATCTTAGATCACACGACATGCCGACTAAGATGTCTACAATCCCTACTACATTGAACCTTGCTCAGACCACCTGCAAGGCGTCTCGGGTCAGAGTTGGAGGAACATTCAATCGCTCCAAAAGGTGCTTGTACTCGTAGCCTACCCTGGAGTAGTTTCCATTCAAGCACGTACACAGTGTCAACAAAAAGGGATAGCTCCTAGAAGACTACCGGGACCTGTATTTCAACATACAGGACATCAATAAAGTCGATCCTATCCGTGCAGCAGGGGCTCCATCTAGCTCATCCAGCATAGCGTAGGCTCAAAGGCGCCACGTTTCAAAAGGGCATCCCATCACAGGTAAATGTCCCCCAACTAATGGGGAATTCTCTTCCACAGGTAGATCAAGTAGGCATCGACATCCTGCGGCCGGAGAGTCATGCATTTTCGCCATGAGCTGCAGCGAAAGCTGGCGTTGGGAGTAAGTTCAGCTAGCCCCGCCACCTAACTCAACCTGCTGCGAGGCGCGAGGGATTCCGCTGGTTTGGTAACTATCCAAACTCTGCAGGGTGTGACACAGACCTGGTCCCAGGATACCGGGTCGATAACAAGAGTTAGTGGTCTTCCCTCTTTCGTCTGAACGTGATTTTGTCGAACGTGATGCTCTGTGTTAGCACCTCTATAATGAAATGGCGGATAAGATACTGCGCCTCTCATCTCCACGTCTTGAACAAAGTAGGTACTCAAGAATGTGGCATTGAGTGACCTGTCACTTCCTGCCTCAATATTCAGGTAACAATTAGTGATGGCTTTGATGGGCGCATTCCACCGCCTACGGAACTCGCCGTTCGACACCCAAACACAAGACAAGGAAGGTTGAAGCTTCTCGATTGCCTGCTCAGTTTCTCGAGAGGCTTGGAGAGGATACACTCCCGGTGTAACCGAGCCAATTGACACTGATCTGGATTGACACGATGCTCAAGTATGACGATTTGGCGGACAGCTCAGGGGCCCGGGGATGTCTACCCTCCTCCCCGACACGCCAGGCCAGGCCGGATTCAAGCATCCGGCCCGTCTCGCTCCACCTCCCCTGAGGAGGGAAGAGTGTAGCGGCCCACGTGCGGGTACAGTATCCCCATTTGCCATCCAGGAACTCTCATTAGCGTGGTTGAGTGGTATGGGGTGGAAGTCCAAGCGCTCGGGCACGCTAGTTAGTGATGACACTCCGCAAATTACCATGAGCAAAGGAGCAAGATGGATTGAAATACTGTAGAATGGTGAGTCTATAGCTTTACTCTTTGTTCTTGAAGATCAAGATGTTCCCCCAACAGGACCTCGCATTCGGACCTCATTATTTTGGCGGTGGGGATAGGGAATCTGACTGCTTGGACGCGACACAAGACTGCGGGCGTACGAGTCAGCTGCGTCCACCATCGACAACGGGGGCTGAGACACAGTGCCATCCTACCAGGCGCCACTTCTACAGTTTGGGCAGTATGCATTAGCTGAAGTGCATGCATCTGACGCAAGGCTGCAAATAGAACGCCACAGCCAACTCCTCTCTTGCCGTCTCCAAGGTTTGATCTGCACGCCAAGATTGGTGTGATAACGCCAACTACGCCACACAAACTCACCCACGTTACACAGGTTACCCCATTAAGTTCCTGGTATCCTGTCGGAATCGCTGTGTGGAATTTCCACCTTTCTTCAGTACAAACGGCCCAAGGTTATAACGTCATTCAAACCCTTATTACAGAACGTTGTTCCCATTGCCACACATGACCAAGAAACAGTTTGGATCATGCCCATCGGCCTGGAAATGATTCGAATCATTTCAATATCGTATTCGAAGCTCCCGCGATGACTTCAACGGACAATACCACTGTGGGTGCCTACCCGCCACCAGCGGGCGTGGAACCAAACTTCACGAACCCTGAATCCATCGCTTCTCGTGTTGTCCTCGCAGCTGCCCTCTCCCCGGCAATTACGATTCCCATTGTTCTGTTGCGGCTATATACTAGTCGTTTTATCGTCAAATGTTGGCATCTGGATGATCGTAGGTCCCCCGTCTCCCATCTAGCACAGTCATCGAGGGCTTGCTAACGCTGTAGTCTAGTCTATGTCGTAATCTCATTGGTAATGAACCCGTTCTCGATGTTGCCATCCGGAGCGCTAATGTGTCGATCTCTAGATATTTGCTATTGGATACTCCATCGTAAACATCTTGCGTGGGTCTATCCTTCGAATCGGGAGACATTTGGGTTAGTACTGACAACGCCTACAGAGACGAGGAACGGGGTCGGGATTCACCTCTGGAACGTGCCTCTTTCTAGCTTCATCAGATTCATGATGGTATTGCCTCAAATTCTCCTCATTTGCGCAAATCCCTTCTAATGGAGCTTGGTATCTAGATGGGAGCGATTCCAGGCGCAATAACGTACAACATCTCCACACTTTTCACGAAAGTGTCCATTCTTCATTTCTATTTGCGTTTCTCCCAAGACATGGCATTTCGATTGGTCACATACTTTGTCATGTTCATGGCCCTGGGGAACACTGTACCGGCAGCATTCGCATTCTTGTACATGTGCCGCCCCATCCCACGGTATTGGGATTGGAGCAAGCCAGGCTCATGCCTGAATATTGGCGGTGCATTCATCGCTTGTGCTGTCTTGAATTCTGTCATAGATCTCATCATCTTATGTCTACCAATCTGGTTGTTGCGGCCACTTCGAATGCGACGGCTTCAGAAGATAGGTGTGACACTGGTCCTCATGGCTGGCGGCTTGTAGGTTCTCAATCCCCCGGCGCTTCCGTCTCACATTCCCGATGGGATCGCCTTTTGATTTGAGCAATCCAGTTGATATGTGGCAGTGTGTGCGCCGTGAGCCTCGTCAGATTGGCGGCTATCCCATCTGGAATTCACGACCCCGACCTTACGTGGCGATATGTCACCAATTTAATCTGGTGGTAAGTTGACACTCAAAGCCACTTGCTCAGCAGTGTTTCTAACCGGGAGGAAACAGTATCGTCGAAATGTACTCTGGCATAATCTGCGCCTGTCTACCCTGCTTGAGAGCATTTTTCAAGCATCACTTCCCGAACCTGTTCGCCGTTCGACACCACACCGAGGCACGGCTCTCAGCTATGCCAAGCTTCGTACACCATTCGCAACAACCAATAGAGCTCCATGCAAGCACAGATGCGAGGCTATGGTGGGAAAGAGGTCCACTCTCGTCGAAGCCAAGTGACACGTCGAGCGTGGAAGCTTTCAATCAGAACAGCGTGCCGCTGGTGGGTAGAGAGCCTCATTGCCCCGAGAAGGCTCTTACGCGAGACCGAGTTGACAGAGTAGGATCTGCCTAAGCTAGGTCACAAAAAGACGTACTTTATGTCGGGGTATTCTGCTTTCACGGTCTTCTGCCTGATTCCATCTCCGACCTGCTGGCCAATCTTCCGGGGTGTATTTATAGCTAGATAGTAATATGACGACACTAACGTTTCTCCCATTGCACTCTTCGCTTCATATCTAATCCAAGCGCCTCATCCACCGCCGACGAGTATAATTCCCATTAGAGACACTCAGGGTCCCCGTCAGTGGCAAGTCCCTACTACTTCCACCAACATAAATCTGATAACTGCCGCTCTGCAACCCCCACTTCTGTGCAACAACATCCCACACGCTCAGATCCCGTCGTGTTAGATCGAACGTCACCGTCGTGGTCTCACCTGCCGAGAGTCGAGGCTTCTCAAACCCGCGGAGCTGGCGTGCTGGGGCCCCGGGGATTCCGACGAACACCTGCGCTACCTCGGCGCCGTCTACGCTCCCCGTGTTGGTCACGTCGGCTCTCACACGCGCCACGATATCCCAGAGATCAGTCTGCCCGCCCTCGACGATATCGCCCGTCGGATACGTAGCTGTGTTGGCCGTCGCGATGTTGCTGACCTGCAAGTTGCTGTACTCAAAGGTCGTGTAGCTCAATCCGAAACCGAACTCGAAGCGGGGCTCAATACCCTCTCGATCGAAATACCGGTAGTCGATGTATCTGCCCTCGGAGAAGTTGCTCTGCGGGAACTTGAGGAATTGGCCTTCTGGTTGATCTGGGTGCAGTACGGATCCGTAGTCGGACTCGTTCCGGGCGACTGTGTACGGCAGCTTGCCAGAGAAGTTTTCATCTCCGTAGAGCAGCGAGACAAGCGCCTTTCCAGTTTCCTGACCCGGCAGGTGCGCGAAGATGACGGCAGTGACATTATCATGCTCGATCCATTGGTCGACGAGCCTGATACCAGCGTTGTGCAGGATTACGATGGTGTTTGCACAGAGGCTAGCAACGTGGAGGACCAGGCCGTCGGTGTAGTCGTCGCGAAGGCCGGGACGATCTACGCCTTCAGTTGCGAAAGCATTCCCGAAGACCAGACAAGCATCACTTGCGCCCATGACGTTAGGAATCGGCGAGTTAAAGTCCCAATAGAGCTGCGTGTTATCCTCGTCGGCTCGAGAAACGAGGGCATCGAAAGGTGAGATGAAATTCGACTGCGACGTTGCGCCTGATCCGCCACCTGAAAGAATCGTGCCGTTCGCGGCGATGGCTGACAATGGCTCTTTGGATTCTCCCGTGAAAGCTGCGGTGAGTTCGGCAGCCATGCCATCATCGCCGGCCTCGAGACCCAGGGTCCAGGCCGAGAAGCCAGCGCCGTCATAGTTGTTCTTGTCGGGGGCTTTGGCGGAGTAGCCGAACAAGGAGAGCAGCCTCGGCTTCTTGAAGGGTAGTGCGCTGTTGGTGTTCTTGACCAGGACGTGGCCCTCTACAGCGCCCGCGTACAGAATCGGCTTGTCTAGCGGATCTCTTGCGTCGACGATATCATGTGGAAGAGACAGGTTGGCGGGCATACCAATGCCTGGGTCAGGGAAAGATTTGTCTTGGCCCATCTGATACCAAGATGCGATGACGCTAATATCTGTTAGTGGGTAGTTTGTTCTCATTTACGAATGAAAACTTACCGAGTGGCCATATCGTCGACTCTCGATTCAGAGACAGAGCCATTAGAAACACTCAATGTGAGGTTGTCGCCCCAGTAGATCCCGCCGTTGGGCATCGCCACGTCCAGCCCAGCTAGGGCCGAATCGACACCGCTGTGTTGCGCATACCAGTCCGAAACCACAAAACCCTGTTCTTGGTTAGACTGCATAGAGAAAACCGGAGGATTGAATCTTGAATCACCTGGAAGCCAAGCTCTCCCTTCAATATGCCGTTGAGTGTCTTACTGTTCTGGCAGCCATATGAGTTGTTGATCCTCTGGTAGGAGCACATAATATTTCCAGTTCCAGCATGCACAGCATCTTGGAAAGGCCTGCTATGAAGTTAGATGGAAGGTTCTTCCGTTGGGGATGAGTTCATACCAAAGATATAGCTCGTGCAGGGTGACGTCGTCTATGTTGGTGGAGATGGCAGAGTTGTTCGTAGTTGGATTGCGGTCCGTCTCTTGTTCGTTTGCAATGTAATGCTAAAAGAAGCGTCAGTCGCATGTGCTTCGATTCCTCGTCGACTATGCGAGAGATGACAAACCTTGGTGCTCGTTATGACGCCGACGCCCTGAACTCCAACGACGGTCTCATGGACCAGAGCGCCGCCAAGGTACGGATCGACCGAGTAGCCTGTATGACATTAGCTATCCAGCCCATTCCAGAAGAGATCTTTCAGGATCAAACCTACCTTCCCAGTTCCGGCCACCTTCGACAACTCGACCAAGAGGACCAACCACGGGACCCAGCAGCATGTTGACTCCCTTCCTCTTAAACTCCCCACCCATGCCCATGCCTCTCTTATAAGTCAACTCCTTGTTCCAGCTACAACGACGAATGCGTCAGATCATCCATAACTCAAAAATTCTTCAGGGATAAACTGGGATAACATACGACGCGCCAACGTGAAGGCCGCTCGGCCACGAGCTCACAAAGTCGGTACCTCGGAGGCCTTGGCCGGCGTCACTGACACACATTCCGGGAAACCCTAGACGATCAATGGCAGGGATAGTCCCAGAACAACCGTTTGGGGCGGAAGTTCCTGCCGTGAGATTGACCTGAACGCGGAAATGTTAGATATCATGGGAGAGGATGAAGAAATCAGGCTTGCCTTTTCTTCTATTGTCATCTGCGCCACTAGCGCCTTTGCTCGGGCGTAGGCAGTTGACCAGGGTCCAACGCTTGACATCTCAGCTGTAGGGAGATGCAAGTTAGCAAGGAGTAGGTTTCGATCATGGAGAGTCTGAATGATTACTGACGCGAAGGGAACACGGCAGGCGACTCGCCGAAGAAGTAGGAGTCTTCGGTGATGACATCTTGGGCTTGGACAGCTGTCAGAGCCGTCAACACGGCGATGCCCGCGCTGATGAACGAGGAGGCCATCTCGAGAGTATAGTTTGTAAGTGGCACGTCTTGAGAGCCTGGAGTTGACAGTCAAGACATTACAGCACGGCATCAAACGTTCTTCTTATATCGTTTCCATGCTCTTTTCATTCGCGGTATCCTAATGTCCCTTTCGGATAATGTACGGCTCATCTGAGTGCTAATAGCATGTCCCTACACTGAATAGGCATGTTCTCGGCGATACTCCTCGGCCGCTTCACATCATTTACATCGTCATACCGAGCCTCCCGAGTCAATTCGGTCCGGTTGTTGGTCAGGAGGTCTAGGATGGGTTTTTAAGATGGGTTCCTCTGGATGTCAATCCCTCACTTACGAATCAACAACGGCCTTTGTGGCTAGGCCTAGGCTAATAACAGCCAGCAACGTGTGGAACTAGCGGGGGAGGGGCCACGGAATGCGGGGGAAAGGTCAACACAGAGCGGGGGATCATTCATTCTTCGGAGTGGGTATCTCGGATCCGGGGGGGTTGCCCGGCTCTCTGGTCCCATGCCCTTTAAACATTTTAGAACTGTGGGGGAGAAAGAAGATGCGTGTGATGAAGTGGCCAGACTGTTGCTGAGGCGGTGAGCTAATGTGATGAGTCCGTGAATCGTTGTGTGACTCCATCAGGTGAAAGAGGCGGGGGAACTGGTGATAGTTGATACATCACTAAGTCGAGCAATACTCATAGTATAGTATTCACATTCTCACGGCGTGATGAAAGACCTGCTGCCAGTTCCCACTTCTCGGAGTGACGCACTCCACATACCCTCGTTGAGCCATAGCGCCGCACATCTTATGATAACCTAGTAACAATGAGCGACCACACCACGCCAAGCAAGGGTGTTCGTCCGAAGTTTTTACGAAGAACCAATCTTTTTTTTTCGGAGCTATTGACGACTCCGAAGCAGACAAGACCCCACAAGCAATGGTAGCCACACCACCACGCGGCATCGCGGGTTTTTTAAGCACCTTGACCATCGATTGACCCATTATGCCTGTTTATGAGAAAAGAACGGCCGAGATATTGCCGCTTGTTGGCCTTCTTACCTGGAATAGTACTAGCGACGCATCCGGACTTAGAGAGCCGCGGTTATTGAGGTCGGCACTTGCAAAGCGCTTCTCTTGGCTCTTTTGAGCGTGTGTAACGCACCGCAAACTTGGGTGAAGATGGTGGTGAAGATGGTGGTGAAGATGGTGGTGAAGATGGTGGTGAAGATGGTTGAGTGGGATAACCCCGCTCCGGCCGATTTCCTTCGGATCAGAACAGCCCGACTTTGGACCGAGCACGGCTCCCTCTCCCTCAAAATCTATCTTTACGAATCCTGTCTCATTACAGTGACTTGCAGGGAATGTGTTGCAGTTATCCAATGTTAAAAGAGTTTCCGTACGGACTACATTAAGGGCATGTGGCTTATTATAGTGCGAATTCAGTTACTTACGATGTATTCTTACCGGTTGGCACTAACATTTCTGCCCCTTCCAGTTTTGGCTTACAGTAGGATCTAAGTTCAGCGTCAATTTTACCATTCATTCAATCTCTCTGTGTACAGACAATTTCGTCCGCCCGGTAGAGCACCTCAAATCCAATCTATAGTCCACTTCTGGCTCCAATTTACGAATTACTATAATCCGTGCCGTGTCATAATCAAGATCCTAGTCATCATATATGCCTTTATTAAGTGTGGGAATCACCTTAGTTGATCGTTACATAGTCCCGAAACTGGCTGCCTAATACATCACGCTAAGGGGATATAAGTAGCTCCATCATATCCAAAAGTCTTGCACTAGATCATCATGGTCAATAACTGGCTTGCAGAGCCTGACTTATACGTTCAGGAAGGCTGAGGACGGTGTTCTATATATAGATCGCAAAAAGGGTTAGCCGAGCTTCCAGCATAATGGATTGGCTGGAAGTGGTCTCACAGTAGTTTGCGCAAGTAACATTGCCATTGTTGGCGGAGGTGCCACTGTCTTAAAGACATGTGTTTAATGTATTAAGCTATGTACATGCACAGGCACTACGGTGAATGCAATACGCGCTCCAGCAAGGGTGGCGCTGCCTGCGAGACGGCAGCCCATGCTTCGTGCGTCGAAGTTGGCTGCAGCGATGCCAATAGAGTGCAGGGACAGCACTCAGTAGACGGTGTTGCTCAATGTGTGACAGAATTGATCGGATATTCGTGTTTGCCCTTCCCAGAGTGTCCTCGACGGCGTTTCTGACGACGAAGCGCCCGGGGTGCTGCTTCCCGTAGTCGTATTGGATGATCGATTTACTGATGTCCCCCAAGAACGCATTTTGCTGCGAGATTTTGGGGACGCCGCCACAGATTCCCACCAGAAAGGTGAGCTTGAGACCGCCGTAGCTCGATCGCAAGTTGGCCGACGCGGCCGCGGCGCTCGTGGTACCCATGTTTGGAATGTTGTGAGGACAACATCGTGGCGTCCAATGCGGCCTGTGGTGTGTAAACGTTGTTGTCTCCGTGGGCTCTGCCCTAGGGATCAGCGTCCTCGTCCCAAAAGTGGTCGAGGAGCGTCACAGCATTTGCCTCGCGGGGCAAGGCACAGATGAAAGCGACGCGAAACTGATCTCGTCGGACGGGTCGCGGGGGATGAGCCATGGCGATTGTAGGAACTACGCTTCAAGCGGTGTTTAGGGAGTTGTAAGCAGATGAAAATTGCGCCTTCGTGCATAAGACGACAGAGATACTAATAGCGTTAGGCTCGTGACGTGAAGTTGATTGGATGACAAGGTCGGCAAGATGCGGGGCTGCAGGCACTAAAAACGACATCAGGATTAGGCTGTGAGGCTGGCAAAAGGGTCCAGACCAGGCTGTAGGGTCATTTCGTTATATCTAGAATAATACAGCAAAGCAGAATAAGCATGATGGCCGCTTCACTACAGCACAGCCGCGACATAACTGGAAACGAGTTCGGCCACAGGACGACGATCAACCAAGGAGACATACACTACCATTTGCCCCACTGGCCGGCCAGCGCGCGATCCACGGCCCGGGTCATCCCGTATCCCCGCAACACCGACCTTGTCCGCCGGCCGGATCTAGTCGACAAGCTCGAGGAACTACTGCTGCTCAACGAGGACCACAGATGCGCGGCGCTGTGGGGCCTCGGAGGGTCAGGGTATGGTTTCACCTTACAATCATCGTGACATCGCGACATCGCGTCGGCGTCCGCTAACCTTTGCAGCAAAACGCAGATTGCACTCGAGTACGCGTACGGACGATTCACGCCTAACACTTGCGGCGTGTTCTGGGTCCACGCCGACAGCGAGGCCACGGTTACGCACGACTACAAGACGATCGCGGCCAAGTTGGGCGTCGACAAAAGGCTCGAGGGCGAAGACCTGTTCGAGGCAGTGCGCGATGCGATCGAATCCCAGCCATCGTGGGTCCTCATCCTCGACAACGCCGATGACCTGACGCTGTTCGGCGTGGGCGAGTCGACGGACGAGACGAAGAGCCTGCAAGAGTACCTGCCGCAAGGAGACAATGGAACAGTTTTATGGACGAGCCGCGACGGGCGGGTCGCTGACATTGTGGGCCCACGACGGGCTATCGAGGTCGCCAGCATGACGACCGCGGAGGCCATGAAGCTCCTGGCAGCGGCTAGGAACGATGCAACGATGGAAGAGGCAGAGAGCGAAGACAGGAAGCGCCTCCTGGAGGAGCTCCAGTGGCTACCACTCGCCATCTCCCAGGCTGGGGCGTACATGCGGCGCACGTCGACGCCGATCAAGGAGTACCTGTCATTGCTGCGGCAGGGACGGCGGCGCTGGGACGTGTTGGCAGCAAGCCAGTTCGACCGCCATCGACGGCGTGGCCTCTCACACAGCGTCTTAAAGACGTGGAACATCTCGGTCGACCGGATCCGGCAGGAGAACTGGCCGGCACACAGGATTCTTCATGTCATCGCGTTTGTCGACAACCAGAACATCACATTCGAGATGATGGCAGCCGCCAGCGGGTGTAAAGAGGACAGGGTGGTTGAGGTGAAAGAAGCTGTCGCGCGACTGATGGAGTTCTCCTTCCTCAGTCTACGGCAGGCGGAAGAGGGTGAGATGAGCTACGATATGCATAAGCTGGTGCAGGAGGCGACTCGGCATGGCCTCGGCGCACCCAATAATAGGCCGGCAGGAGACGACAATAGTGGTGAAGGCAAGGAGCCGGGGCCAGAGTCTGAAGCACACTTCGCGAGCGTGGCCTTGGACATTGTGATGGAGCTGTTTCCGCAGTCAAGTCGGGAGACATGGGGGAAGTCTGAGAAGTATCTGGCACATGCAATACGGGTTTGCGAGTGGGCGCAGGTCAATGGAAAGAAGACTGAGACGGCTGATTTATTAAGCTGGGTGTCTTACTTCCTATACGAGAGGGGGCGGTGGCGAGAGAAGGAGCCGGTGGATGTCGAGACCCGGGCTCTGCGGCGAGACGTTCTAGGCGAGAGGCACCCAGATACGATCAGGAGCATGGCAGACCTCGCGGTGACGTATCATGAACAGGGCCGGTATGACGAGGCCGAGAAGATCAAGGTCGAGGTTCTGGCTCTTCGACGCGACGCTCTAGGCGAGAGGCACCCAGATACGATCAAGAGCATAGCGTCCCTCGCGGTGACGTATCATGAACAGGGCCGGTATGACGAGGCCGAGAAGATCAAGGTCGAGGTTCTGGCTCTTCGACGCGACATTCTAGGCGAGATGCACCCAGATACGATCAGGAGCATGGCGGACCTCGCAACGACGTATCATGAACAGGGCCGGTACGACGAGGCCGAGAAGATTAAGGCTAAGGTTCTGGCTCTTCAACGCAACGTTCTGGGCAAGAGGCACCCAGATACGATCTTTAGTATGGCAGACCTCGCAGCGGCGTATCTTGTGCAGGGCCGGTACGATGAGGCCGAAAAGATCTCTGTCGAGGTTCTGGCTCTTCGACGCGACATTCTAGGCGAGAGGCACCCAGATACGATCAAGAGCATGGCGGACCTCGCGGTGACGTATTATGCACAGGGCCTGTATAGCAAGGCCGAGAAGATCAACGTCGAGGTTCTGGCTCTTCGACGCGACGCTCTAGGCGAGATGCACCCAGGTACGATTAAGAGCATGGCGGACCTCGCGGCGACGTATTATGCACATGGCCGGTATGACGAGGCCGAGAAAATTGAGGTCGAGGTTCTGGCTCTTCGACGCGACGTTCTGGGCGAGATGCACCCAGATACGATCAGGAGCATGGCGGACCTCGCGGTGATGTATTATGCACAGGGCCTGTATAGCAAGGCCGAGAAGATCAACATCGAGGTTCTAGCTCTTCGGCGTCACATTATTGGTAAGAGCCACCCTGATACTCTACACACTATGCATTGCCTTGCTATGACCTGGTATGCTTTGGACAGGCTTGATCAGGCACTTCATCTCATGCAACAATGCTTTGTCCTGCAGCGTCGTGTTCTGGGAGCAGCGCATCCCACTACTGTGCGAACTGCTAATTGTCTAGAGGAGTGGGAACTTGGACAACGATCTTCGGAGAAGGACAACGGAGATGAATAATGAGCGGCGACTCGGTCAGCAACTAGTAAATGCCTTGCAGTAGAACCTGGTCTTATGATGTAATGACAGTGCCCTATTGGCCGTATGACCAATTTTATGGTCCCTACTCCTGTCCCAAGGCTCTAGCATGCCTCGGCTTCCACTCAGTCATCATAGTTATTATACCCTGTAGATCCAGTAGGCCCCGCTGACTCGGCCACGCCTCTAGAACGTCTCATCCCATATCACACTGTATGACCCCACTTTTCAGAGCTCCAAATGTTTCTTGACTTACAGTATGTCAAACCGGACACTCATTTCGGCCACTGCTGTACACGACGAAAAGTTTGGGAAACGGAAATGTACAATAGCAACTAGTGCCCTATTGGTTATAAGCCACCGGGCGAAATAAATTGTGTGTGTGCACACGACGACAAGTTTTCCTCGACCATCCCATGGCGGCCAGGGTCCGACTAATAGTGGAGGGCGTCACATCAACACCGGTCTTGTCATAGAGGAAAGTGGCCATTTCACATTGGAACATATCCGGCTGCTGTAGCAGCTCCTCACGTAGCTCTTTTGCTGTATGGTGTAATGTAACTAGTTCGGCCGACACGGATCAAGGGGTTCGACGGGGTCACTGGTGCTTTCCTCGGGATGCCTCGTCGTTCCCATCGTCGCCGTTGAACGGTGCAGTCGCAGCAGCGGATAGACTTGGCTATCTTGCCAGTCGACAGGCCGCTTTCAATCATAGTATCGACCTGATTATATTGGGAGAGACTGAGCCGTGATACTATGGTTGCTGCGAGAATGAGCCTGTTCTGGCTTTAGTGGATATGAAGGAAAGTTTGTTATGAGGGGGGCGCTGGGGGACTGGGTTTGGCGTTACACTTTTAGCCTTGCTACCTGGCGTGCGCCCTTGAGCCGTTTCTTGCTTTATGCCCCCTCCTTCACAGGCACGGGCCGTGGTCCGACGGGTACCTTCTTGACCCGGTGGCGGATGTTTACGAAGCCTGCCTCTCTCAGCCTGTCCGCATTCTTCTCGGAGGCGTTCATTTCGATGCTGAACGTAGCCAGACCATCTTTGATCTTGGCTACCATCTGCGGCGACGTGTAGTCAGGGCGTAGGGTTCCGTCATCACAATCGTATACCCAGCGGAACTCGGGAAGTTCAATCCAGCCACCGGGCTTTAGTCCACTGCCAAATGATGCGTTGGTTAGGTAGGATACAAGGCAGCATTCAAGCGTAGGTCGGAGTGTACCTGTATGCCTGCTCAAACAGAGCAGGCCAGTCTTTGATGGCGGTGCTCATGCTCCGCAGATGAACAAGGTTAATTGAGTCTTGACCATATAGCCATGGCGCCTCAGCGTCGTCGACAAGAAACTTGACATTGGGAGGCACCCAAGGCGTCTGGATAGGACTCAGGTCGATGCCGGTGACCTCGGCTGCGGGATACTCGTCGCCCACTGAATAAAACGAGTCAGCATGGCTGAGCAAGAAAAAATTCATGGCCATCAGGTTGACAGGCTGTCAATAGCCTAGCTCCCCGTGCCAATATCTACAATCTTCTGCGGCTTGTCCAGCGGCGCGTTGTGCAGCTTCCCACCCAAGAGGTGGACCGCGACTGTGTGCTTCATATCCTCCCTCTCCTGCTCGGTCACATCGTTGGGGAACTGGTACAGGCCCTCCTTGAACTTGTGATACCTGCGGCTGTTCTCAAAGTTGTAGTTGCGGACGCTAGACGATAACGAAGTCGACGTGACTGATGCTTCGTCAGATGCATACCCGTCGTCTGTGTCGATGGCCTGCTCTCGGTCTCACGGCTCTGGCTCGATTACTGGGTCCTGGCGAGGCGATCCCGCCGCAGGAGTTGCTTCTCGACCGGCATCCGTTATTGGCGCATGGTATCTATGGGGGTTCTTGATTGGTGCTTGGCAAGGTAATGAGAGAAAAGGGATTTGGGACGATCGATCCAGGTTGTGTCCGATGGGGCCGCACAAATGGGCCCATTGTCTACCCCGCTTGCGAGATAATACTTGGGGGCATGCTTAGTCAAGCCCCCTAGTATCCATCGTTTCCCTCGTGGCGCAAGTTTCACTCAACTCAAACCGAATCTTATTAACTGAGAGATAACTTGTGGGACAAGCGTACATCCATTTCATTGGAACCATCATGCAGACGGTCAAACTCACTCTTACCGACAACACCGTCTTGTCAGGGATCCTCAACATCCCCACCCAACAGCCATCCAGACCAAAGTACTGTCCGCTAGTTGTTGGCCTTCACGGCGGTACCTACACCAGCCAGTACTTTGACGCCACTCCGAATTACACGGCCAGTCAGACAAGCAACTCCCTCTTGATACCATTCGTCGCTATCGATCGTCCGGGATACAATGACTCAACTCCAGTTACGCCAATCCCCGAAGGCTCCAGCTTTCCCGAGGAATGGGGAACCAGGCTGCATGAATCCATCCTCCCAGCGCTGTGGGCAGAATTCGGACTACCAAACGAGTGCAGTTGCATCGTCTTGCATTGCCATAGCCTCGGTGCCAACGGCGCCATCGTGGCAGCATCTCTGCATGCCGCCGCGTCCAAGACTTCAACCTATCCACTAGGGGGCGTCGTTGTGTCTGGTTTTGGTTCTCTACTAAAGGAAACCGGCGGCCACACCGCACAGGCTGATCCTCCCCCGTTACACATCAACATCCCCATCCACGTCAAAGATAGCACTCTACTGCTACCAGGAACAGCTGACGGGCAAGTGTACGCCCAGTCCCAGCGTCTAGACCACGCCATGCCGTTTGACGAGATTGCCTCGTTAAGAATAGCATGGCTCTCGACATGGAAGCAGAAATGGGGTGCCAATATCACGGTGCCCATCATGATTGCTCTGGCAGAGAGAGACCATTATTGGGATGCGACAGATGAGCATCTACAGGACTTTGCTGCGAGTTTCCCCAGGAGTGCCAGGATCGATACAGCCATCATCAGGGCGGCACCGCATAATCTTGAGCTGAGCTACTGGGCCGCTGGTTGGTATGCTCGAAGTTTCGGGTTTGCCATTGAGTGTGCGACGTCACTTGCATTGGCGGAATGATGTTATAATGTCAAAGCATATGCGACAGATATTAGTGGCCATATGCAAACTACTATCTTGTTTAAATATGTCGGGGTTCGATCTTGGCACCCATTGGCAAGCTATTTTCTTTCATTTCGACTCGATCTTGTGAGGCTGGCATAACATCTTTGGCCTCCCACTACGAAAGTAAACCGAAGGGTCTTTTTGAGAATATGACACTGCCTAACCTACAGATTCAATCCCGGCTTTCACTTGAACCAGCTATAGCGTACGAGGCGACTGTCAAAAGATGCCGAGCTCCTAATACGGAGTGCAAAGCATCGATAGCTTCTCTTTAAGCGTGGAAGAGGGGTCGCAGTGCACCAATGAAGAGATTTGCTGGCCAAAAGCGCCGTTTTACTATATCGTCTATTGAAATTAGCGCCATGTAGAAGACGTTAGTGGCGTAGCAACGCTTTTACTAATGATCGAGCTAGTTGAGTTGCACTTTGTTGGCGGCGATGCCGCCTCTGATCCTTCATAGGGTACAGCTTCTTCCCTCGGTGGGCTAGAGGAGCCATCTCCAGCTTAATATTTTTTCGCCTTGATTACTACGCTTGTTAATTAATTATTTCTTTCAAATAGGTTTCAAAACTTTTCCTAGGCTCATTGTATTTTGGTGGATTCGAGAGCAAGCCCCTGCAAGTCTGTGTCAGCCTATATTACGCCAATCCCCAAAAAGCTCTCTACAGTCTCCAAGACACTCTCTGTAGTCTCAACAGACACAACCTTGACGGCTTCAACTGAAGACTCAGAATCATCACTTCCCACTATTGATTCCACCGCGATCGCTAGGACCCACCATTGCGATCAGCAGCTCTACAGACTCCAACGCCGCTACGACTACAGAAATGACAACCGCGGACAAGACTGAGAGGACACCTCCTCCTTGTCACGGCCTGGCCACGGCCGGTAAAAGGTCCGTGATAGGGACCGACTTTTATCAGCCCTCCGGAACGAAAGATAGTTTGTCCGAAGTGATCACTACGCAACCTCTTCCGATTACTAGTAATCGCGATCACCGTTTGAGATGTATATATATATCTCCTCCGACCACTAGAGTATATTAATATAAGGACCTGGCTAACTCTAGGATACCAGCTCCTCAGCTATTAATATAACATAGTTACCTTAATCTACTGTGACTGCTATATATCATCGTATATTATCTACTATCTAATGTAATACTCTGACCGCTTAGTAACGTACCTAACAGTCTGCTAATAAAAACCCTCGGTTTATCCCTTAGGTATCTGCTCTTGACCTACCCTATACCCCGCATAGGCTAGTTTGAGTCCACGACTGTTACAGACACCGATACCGATACCGAAACCGAAACCGATACCAATACCGATACTTATACTAATACTAATACTGGTGCTAATACTAAGATTGAATTCAAAGGATTAATAATACCCAGGACTTAACAAGCTTAACTCCGAGCGAGCAGCGAAATATATCAAGCACTATTCTCACCTATGACTCTAGTATCCGAGCATGACAATAATCTCTCACAACTCTAATTCTATAACTAACTGAATAACCTATTGATAAGCCCGCCTTAGTGTCTCATCATGACTGATATACTGAAGGTGGCAATTGCTGGTGGATCCGGAGAGACCGGCACATCAATCGTGAATGGACTTCTCGAGTCCTCCACGCCGAAATTTGTTTGTTGCCACCCCTCTCCATCTTCGGATCAAGACTGACGCTTAGAACTAGGAAATTGTGGCTTTAACGCGCCCGTCGTCCCTCCAAAAACCACGAAACCTTGCATTTCAAGAGCGTGGCGTAAAAATAGTAGCCGCAGATCTCAGCGGACCCGAGGAAGAGCTTGTGAAACTTCTATCCGGAATTGACGTCGTCATCTCAGCTCTCGACCCTTCTGCATTTGCAGCCCAGATCCCTCTTGCAAACGCGGCGAAGTCGGCAGGTGTTTCTCGGTTCGTTCCCTGTTCATTTGCGACAGTTGCCCCCCCGAAGGGTGTGATGCAATTACGAGAAATGGTACGACGATCCCTCAAAATTTTCAATCGCTATATTACCCGATTGGTGCTGACATAGATATAAAGAAAGAAGACATAATGAATTACATCAAGAAGATATACCTTCCGTATACAATGATTGATGTGGGCTGGTGGTTTCAGTTATCTATCCCCACTATACCATCAGGTCGAACCAGTTACGCAACTATAATGCCGGCAAACATGGTTGCGGGAGATGGGACTACGCCATCTGGCTTGACGGATGTTAGAGATGTTGGTCGGTGGGTTGCGCGAATCATTGCCGACCCAAGGACCTTGAACAAGTTGGTCTTCGCCTTTGACGAAGTGCTTTCTCAAAATCAAGTCCATGAACTGCTTGAGAAGCTCAGTGGAGAAGAGGTTGAACGTCAATATGCAAGTTCCTGCCTTTTAAATTTCCGGGACTAACTAACTAACTCATTGGTATGTAGATATCTGAGGAGGCTATTCTGGCTACTATTGAGGAAGTCAAAGCATCGGATAATCCCCGCGATCGTTATAAGTTGTGGAACATGCAGTACTTGCATTCTCGCGGAATTCGTGGCGATAACACGCCAGAGTATGCTAAGTACCTAGGCTACCTCAGTGCTAGAGAACTGTATCCTGATATGAAAGGCAACACCTTGAAACAATGGTTTCAGGAAGTTTTAAGTAATAAGGCAACCCGTGTATATATGCAAAAGTCTACGGAAGCATAAGAGAGCAGTTTAGCTAGCATCTAACTATAAAAATTTAAGCAGTTTATGAAAAGACTGTATAATAAACTTAAAAACTAGTCAAGAATTACGCTTTGTAAATATCAAGTTACTTGAAAAGTAATATAAGAAAAGAAACCTCGGTTTTTAAGTAGCCATGGCTACAATTTTACGTCGGTGATGCTTGGAAAGGATGTCCCGCCTGTAAAAAGCCATCCTCAAAAATTGCGATGTTCAGGCTGAAGCTCAATGTCAAGGTGTTTCCATGTATTAGGGGCGGGCCGTAGGGATCATAGGAAACTACAAGTGTCTACGGAAAGCCGATACGATGCGCAACTTTCCATTCTCACTGTTCGGATGTGCAGCGTAAGAGATACCGCAAACTTCAACAAACGTCAAGCGAATTTGCATAGCGGCGAAATGCGTGCCCAGCTGTTTCCAAGCTGCAGCAATGATGCTACGAGAACTGGTGCCAATCATTCAGACATGATACTCGGGTCGGACGGCTATTCTATTCGACAAAAGACCTTGGCGAGCTCCATAGTGTCTTTCAATCCGAGATGGTGTCTAGTATCCAGAATCATGGGCAATGAGTTGCCTAGCAAGCTAGAGGTTTCAAACCCTGTTTTTCATCCTAGACGTCTTTAATCAACTCAGCTAACGGCCATGCACACATACCCCAGGCCAAAACCTCTCTGTTTGATTGGCAAGATCCTAACCTCCTTTTTGCGTGGAAGATTGACCTAGCATAGTTGGATTTGCCAGTGCGTCCCCGCCTCCCGCCATCTCCGCCTGAAGACGTCGTTTGCACAGTTTTACCCTGGCGACACTGAAGCGTCTGTGATAGGGTTTGGAATCGCCATCGAAGTACGCTGTGTTCAAGAGCGCTATCGTTGTGATTTATCAAAGCAAGGCCCAGAAACCGCTTCTTCTTGAACGTGGCTGACAAGGGTAGGACAAAATGTGTGATGGGTCGGGAAGGGGCGTGAAGAGAGTCATACATCGGAGGAGTAGCGACTTGGCTTAGGAGCCATGTGGCCCACGAGCGAGAGTAGTTAGCCTGAGGAAATAGGGTGTGAGAGAACCTAGACCGGACACCTAGGCGGTGTATCCCTACACCTGATCCCACTTCGGGGTCCATTGAACGCCCGTTCCGGCTCCCCCTTCGGAAAGCTTCGACGCATTCCGGCTGCGTACACCCCATCGGGTCATTGGTGTCGAGATGGTGAAGAGTCCCGAGTCCACGACGTATATAATAGAACGTCCAAGTGATGAGGCATGTTTTACAGCAAAAACCGAGGCAAAGGGGATCAATTTCCAAATCAACACAAAAATGCCTGCCCGATACACAGGACAGTGTCTCTGTGGTGCCGTCACACTGAGCATTTCATCAGAGCCAGTGGCGGTGTTTTCGTGCCTCTGCGAGCACTGCAGCAAAGGAGCAGGCGGAACTCATCAGGTGGTAAGTCTCAAGACACAATGAAGATCAGAACGAAGAAGAGAGTCTCATGAGTCTACTAGATTGCGAAGTTTGCAACCAAGGACGTACAAATAACAGACGAAAGCACTGCAATTCGTCAATACAACCTTACCGACACAGCGAGCGGCAACGTCAAGGAGAAATCATTCTGTGGAACTTGTGGATGCACGCTGTGGACGATTCCGGGCGCAGCTAAGGGAGTGTACCATCTCGTCCGAACGTCCATCTTGGACGGAGGGTAGGTTGAGACTTGAAGTTGGAGTCACGGATGCCCCGCTAACGTACCGCTACTAGTCTCAACCTCCAACCTGGCAGCGAGATTTTCGTCAAGAACAGACCGGCTTGGGCTAAAGCGGTGGAGGGAGTCCCGCAGTTTGATGGGATGCGGAAGTAATGGAAACGAATGACATGACGTGTAATTAGGTACGTGTAAAACATTATGAGAGGTGGGTTGGGGCAGGCGAAAAGACCGAGTTGGAGAGGCGGAGAGGCGGAGAAGCGAGAAGCGAGATGCGGGGATTGTGGGGGAATCAATCCATTCCATTGAGTAATCCGTAGCCGAGACGCCTTCCGATTGGTCCGGAACAGCCAGAGTCTGATTGGAAATAGCCGGACCAAGAGGTCATCCGAGTCAGTGCAATATCAACTGGCTCCCATCCCCCTCCGAGAGTTTTATGCTCCCGAATAACACTCTCCCGAACATCCCTCTCCGAAGTTCTCTCCCGAGCATCACCACTCCGAGAGGGTTCATTCCGAGATCACTATCGCGCTCTGAGCACAACTCCACCCTGCCTTCGGCTATCTTGGCAACCCCTGTTGGCTATTCACGAATCCCTACGGCCCGGTTTATGCCATCCGAAGCACCGGTGCCACTCTATCTGGTGCTCGTGGCATCACAGCAACTGGACCGCGTCTAAGTGGATGTGACGCAATCCAATGGACCCCCCTCAGCGGACGGCGGCAGATGCAAGAGTGCAAGGCCCTAGACCGAAGCGACTCAAAATCGACGTTGCTTGCGAGAACTGCCGGGCGAAAAAGATTAAGTGCGATGGTGTGCGTCCCAGTAAGTAGCTGTATTCTCGTAGTGATGCTGTCGTTTTAAATTATCCCTGCTTCACCTGTTATCCCGTCGTATGTCATCATTGATCACATGTATTCTAGTAATGTGAAATATATGCTGATCCCATCCTAGCATGCGGCTCTTGTTCAAGGAAGCTCAGCTTGCGAGACAACTGTCGATATAGCGGCAGCAGCGCCGTGCGCGCCCAGACCATGGAGGAGCCAAGCAACCATGGCGTTCGCGACGAAAACTACTCGTCTCCTCCAGTAGCAAACGCCCAATATAGGCCGCTGCTGGCTGATATGAGCAACCGATCAAGTCTCGCTTATTCCACTATCCCGGCGTCACAGTCACCGCTGGAGGTGAGGCCGAGGCCATACTCAGTTTCAAACCAATCTCCAGCCGGGACGACGCCTGGGAGTAGGAACACGGATGAGATTCATAGTCAACACCAGGTTGGAGCTTCAGTGCGCTCAGCTACGCCATCGGGTATCGATTCGATGACGGCTGTTGTCGATGAAGAGGCTGGGACGAGGGAGTTCTTTGGCATCAGTAGCGCCGGCTCCTTCACAGCCCAGATCAAGAAGGCCATCGATGCTCGACTAGGCAAGTCAACCCACAGCACTCGCCAAGTATCCGCGTCTTCGCAATCTGTCTTGGGGGCTCTAAGAACCGGCGACCCAATGGCTTCCGACGTCTCCTACGTCCTCCCACCGCGCCGACAAGCTGACCACCTCATGGAGCTGTACTGGTATTACGTCGATCCGCTGTACCCGTTCCTAGACCGGCAACGCTGGACGCGCGCCTACAATGCCATCTTCGCCGGCACGGCCATCGACTTTGACGAACGCATCTTTGTCGCGACGCTCAACATCGTGCTGGCGCTGTCGACGCAGCTGCTCGAGTCGCAGACGCTGGAGCAGCGCGAGCAGTCGAGCAACGACTACTTCCGCCGCGCGCAAGACCTGCTTCCCATGAGTCCCTGGGATTCCGGATCTCTTGAGTTGGTACAGTGCCTCTTGGTTACCACGCAGTACCTGCAGAGCACGTATCACCCGCACCAGACGTGGATGCTGGTTGGGTCGGCGATACGGACCGCGCAAAGCTTGGGGCTTCATCTGCCCGAGACGTCGGCGGACAGACCGGATGTAGGGGAGCGCGAGTTGCTGCGGAGGATATGGTATGGCTGCGTGCTCATGGATCGGTAAGTCTCGCTTTCTGCAACACGATTAACCCTATCACTAACAACAGCAGCATGGTTTCTGTCACCCATGGACGGCCTGCAATGATCTCGGGATGTCTCGCTACCGCAGTACCACTCCCCCTTTCCTCTCCTCCTGGTGCTGGCACCGAAGCATTATCAACACGAAAAGATGCAGGCTACACGTCCTTCTTCGTCGAGTCCGTCAGGTTGTATGAAATCATTCATAAGACAATGATAGCGTTCTATGGAGTCTCGGGTTCTCGCCACAAGGCAAAGGAGTCTCACTCAACTGACTACGACAACTCGGATAGCGAGGATGAGGCCCTTGACAAGGTGGTTCAGCTCGACAGGTCTCTCAGCAAATGGGAAAATAGGCTGCCTAATCATTTGCGGTGGAACATGCTGGACACAACGTCGGATGAGATTTCTCAACGCCAGGCCGTCATTCTTCGCATGCGGTATGTCTCCTGACCATGCCGTTACTGCCCATGTCTAATATGTGTGGCAGCTTTCTTCACGCCCGTATCCTCTTGCTACGGCCGCTTCTATGCCGCTTCTGCCTTGCACAATCGCCTACGGAAAACACCAAAGTCGACGACACTCTACAAGCCCGGTTCGTCGAGCAAGGCGCTCTGTTCTGTGTGTCGACGGCCCAAAGCATGATCACAACTCTGCTGCAGCACCAGACCCTCAACAACACCGTTGGACTGTTACCCGCGTGGTGGTACCGCGTGTACTACGTCTACTCTGCCGCCACTGTCCTCATCGCGGCTACGCTGCGGCCAGAAGTATTCCTCGCTACAGATATCGGTCGCTCCTGGGGCCAGGCGCTTTCCGTGCTCAAGGCGCATGAGAAGTTTGGCCAGTCAGCGCGCAGATGCGTTGCCGCGCTGCATATCCTGTCGTCTAAGATTCTGCAAGCTGTACCGAGCGGTGCCATTACTTCGGGGATGAGTAGCCGCAGGACTGTGAACGAGGAGGTGCAGCCAGGAGGCATATACGATGCTACCGCCGATCCGGAACTCCCAGATCTGCTGCAGCGGCTGGCGGATGAGTTTGCGCCTCCGATTGAGGATTTGAACCAGCATGATTTGGCTGAGTTCAATTTTGATGTAAATGACTTATCATGGTTGACTGATATGCAGGTAGCTTGGGAGCTCCTAAATGAGTAATGATGGGACAGGATAAAGTTGAAATGTAAAATGATACAAAGTCTAATTGTCTATATGCAAATCTTTTTATTTTACTCGAAAACCATCTTATTTCTCACGTAGCCCAGCCCGCTAATGCTGACCTCGACGACATCTCCGTCGTTGAGATACTTGGGCTCCTTCATACCCATGGCGACGCCAGAGGGCGTACCAGTAAGGATAACGGTACCAGCCTCAAGCGTTGTTCCCTGGCTAATAAAGGCAATAATATCCTCTACTCCAAATAGCAAATCACCAGTGCTGGTGTTTTGCCTCTCCTCGCCATTGACCAGGGTGCGCAAGGTGAGATCTGAGGCGTTCCCGATGACGGCGGGTGATACAAGCAGGGGGCCTAGAGGCGCGAACTTATCGAAGCCCTTGCTGAAGCACCATTGAGGCACTCCACCGGCTTTCTTAGGATCCCGCTGCCAGGCACGGGCTGAGACGTCGTTGGAGGCGAGATAGCCGGCGACGTGGGAAAGGGCGTCAGCTTTGGCGATATTCTTGCCAGTCTTTCCGATAACGACTGCCTGGGTGCAAGTTAGACACGGTATTTTTGATTATGACGGGTGTATTACGTACCAGTTCACCTTCATAGTCAATAGTGCCGTCCTGAGCAACCTTGGGGATGGGCACGTCGTCGACATGGCCTGTTACTGAGGTGGACGGCTTGATGAAGAGTGAGGGATACGGCGGGGGAGTGCGACCACCCTCCTTGACTGGGTTTGCATGTTAGCCCCATTACAGTGTTCCATAAAACCGACACAACCTACTGTGCTTGATGTAGTTGAGGCCGATGCATCGGATGATGGGCACATCAGCCGGCCGGAGAATATCTCGGATAGCCTTGACATGCACCTTGTCGCCCTTGGCCAGCGCGGCCGTCGGGCTCTGGCCCTTGTACTCTACGGCCCAGAGGTCATTCTGCGCAAGACGCTCGGCAAACTCCTTGTCATCTTTGATAATGGGCTCGCCAAATGTCTCGTTGCCGCTGTCGTCGACGAAACGGATGAGGCGGGACCAGCCGGAGGAAGACATGTTGCGGGATAGAGATAAGATTCTGCTGGAAAGATGGCGCATTCTTGAAATTGGTCTGAGAGGTGAGTCTGGCTTCTGGTTATAAACGTGCTGCGATTTGACGATTGCGAGATGCGTTGCGATGGTGCAACGGGGAATGGATTTGGTGGTGAGCCAATCAGAGGGCATTCCGACCGGAAGGCTACTACTCTAAGCCGCGCTCCGAGACGTCTTCCGGGGCCGAGAGATATGCTTCCGAGATCTTCAGAACTTCTGTAACCCTTCGGAGCGAAAGACTGGTCAATCATCAGCCGTAGGATCCGCGTTGATCAGCTCATTCTCGCACATTGACGACTGTGCCACCTTGCTTCCAATCCCCAGACGCGGCAGTGCGATCAACTCTTTCATTCTATAAAGCCAAAACGCGCTGAACTGCAAACACTTCATCATACTCACACACGCGCTTTCGTCCACAGCTTCACACTCCCCAGTCACTTCCTCACAATGGGCGGCTACGTCAGCACAGAAAAGGCCCTTCCGGCCGAGGAGACGGACGAGATGAAGTCGTACCTCAGCGCCCTGCCCTCTAAGCACCTCGAGCCGCTGTGGTCGCAGATGAATGCCATGGTTCCGCAGAGCCCCAGCCCCACTGCGAAGGCGCACATGTGGAAGTACGATGAGGCACTACCGTATTTGCAGACGGCTGGTCGGTTGGTGCCGGAGGAAAAGGCTGAGAGGAGGGTGTTGATGCTGGTGAACCCCAGCATGAGTGAGTCTCTCTTTCGAGTCATTGTTTAGAACATGCCCGCTCACGTCAACGAAATTATAGCTTCACCATATACCACAGACACCATCTACGGCGGTCTTCAACTCGTCAACCCAGGCGAGACGGCACCGGCGCATCGTCACATTGCGTTTGCGTGTCGGTTCATCATCGACGGCGAGGGATTCACAGCCGTGGAGGGAAAGAAGATGCCCCTCGTGCGAGGCGACGTCGTCGTGACACCACCGTGGCACTGGCACGATCATGGCAACGAGAGCAGCAACCCCGTCATCTGGCTCGACATGCTAAACTTGCCGCTGTTTCGGTATGCCCCGGTGCACTTTGCCGAGGGGTATGCGGACCCCAGATATCCCAGCACGTGAGTCACCTATCTTTGTCCTCCAGGTTCGTCTTCGAGTACTAACAAATACCAGTTCCTGCGACCCCTGTGAATGGCGTCACCCCTGGGGGCCCGTCGAGGCGGCCCTCAACGCAACCAAGGACAAGTACGCCGTCTTCCACTACACCAACAAAGACGGGAAGCCCCTATCCAACATCCTCGGTGTTAAAGCCGAGCGTCTAGACCCAGGCACAAGCTTCGAGTCGCAGGACAGCAGTTCGTACATCTACCATTGCTACACAGGCCAGGGCCGGACCGAGATCCAGACGCCGTCGGGCCAGACGGCCGTGTTCCAGTGGGGATCGCGGGACACGTTCGCGGTGCCGGCGTGGTCCAAGATAAAGCACTTCAATGAGTCTAAGAGTGATAGAGCCTACCTGGTTGCGTGTCACGACGGGCCGTTTTTGGATTGTCTTGGGTTAAGGAGGCCGAACTAGATGATGAGTTGGGCAAGTTTCTCCACATTTTGAAGATGTTTTTGAGTATATTAGCATAGCGCAAATTGCCTTCATAGCAATTATCAAGGTGCACCAGCCGCCTTACTAAACTACTCAGAGAACCAAGCCGTTACAGGTTAAGCGAGGTGAACTTGAATTAGATGGCTCCGAATGCTAGAAGGTTTTAAGCCGCCTTCGAGCACGTTTGAAGATGAATTCTGCCTTGCTTTCTCCTCCGCAGTACCGTAATTTCAATTGGGGTGATATATCCGATGGCGACTGCAAGCCTAGAAGTTACACTGCTGGAATATTATCCTAAGTAGGGAAAGACTTTGCAAAAGGTACGCATGGCCGTTCCGCGATGAGCCTCGTTCAAGCTAGTCAGCAGTGTTCTGCACCATCTGGGGATTCCAGAATCTCGCAGTCCCAAAGTCGATCTCCTTGAGCGAGACCAACTGGGTCTTTCGTACAAATTTACAACCAACTGCCAGGATAATGAAACCCAAGAGGACAACGTAGTTCTGAAAGAAAGCCTCGACATCCCACGGGGCGAAAGCAGTCCATCCTTGAAAAAATACGAAAAAGACGTTGCCGACAAGTCCGAGGTAGGCGCAGAAGCGAGGCCGGTGCCTGGAATGGCAGGACGTCCGGGCTGATGTTCGCGCTGATAGAACCACCCGTAGACGAATATTATTAAACGAGATGAGGCCCCCTGCGCATGTCAATAGGTGTTATGGTCACGGAGGCGGTTGTTGTCGGTTGTTTACAGGTGATGAAGGTATCGACGCCAGTCATTGAAACGATCAGGTGTAAACAACACCAGCTCCGCTAGACAGGTTAAGCAGAGACAGGAACCCAATCAAGTTCATGAAAATAAGCGAATAAACCGGGACGCCGCGTTTGTTTGTCCAGCGGAATATCTTTGGAGCCAGGCCTTCATCCGCCATGCCGTAGAGGGTGCGCGAACCGACGTTATAGGGGACAGTTATGGTCGGGAAGAAGATTCCCAAAAGGAAGATGCCCACGATGCGTCAGAGAACACTCTTGACGGCGTTGGGCACATCTTTGCTGGGGTTCGCCGACTCGCCGGCCGTCAAACCAATCATCTCGGTGCCAGTGTACTGGAGGGCAGCAAAGACAAAGATCCTGAAGACACCCTTGGCGCCGTCTGCGAACAGGCTTGGGTCATGGTAGAACTTGAATCCAATCTTCTCGCCGCCGATTGCGCCCGACGTGATCAGGATGGCGCAGATGAAGAAGGCCAGGATTGCAAGGACCTTGATCACTGAATAGCCATAACGGATTACCAACGTAGCTCTATAAAAGAAGAGATAGCTTTGGCACCCACACATCCACAAACAGAAAAGAGTGCCTTGGCTGTCTGGTTGCTTCAGTTGGGCGAGGTGACCAGGCGAGGCTCTTGGGTCTTGCTGAGGACGGCGGCGAGGTAGCCAATTCAATAGGTCTCACCTCCCTATCACCGAAGTGTCAATGAGCCGGTTGCTATTAGAAGGTGCGCTAATCCCCTTCGCGATTTTCTCATTATGTAGCGCCCTGGACTGCTGAAAAGGCCCCCTTGCACCGGTAGGTAGATATGTAGTAAATGTCTTACCTTACATTTTCCGTGATGGAGCTATGCTGAGGATTGAATGTGGGTCTCTCTTTCGTACGACGGAATGGAAGGCGTGCCTACTGTAGCATTTGGTCCGTCTGCTTTGTGTAGGGAGGGGTGTTTGTAGGCAAACGCTGACACAAATGCAGACGGTTTTTGGAGGTTGACTTTCCCTGTTGCTACCAACATCCTGGCTTGTCAATAAACTCATGGGACACTTGGATGAGTGGTTGGTGGCTCCTGTATCAATTCGGTTACTTGGCAAAGCCTAATAAACTCTAACTAGAGTTAAAGTGGACACTTTTATGCAGGGAGTTCACGACCTGCTGAATTCAGTTGTCAGCTCCGTGGTATTTTTAGTGTACTTCGCCCAGTTGACGAGTCAATACCGCAACCGAGACGCAGAAATAAGGCTTAGCACCAGTCCCTAAGCAAATCCTCAAAATTAGCCATCGTGCGGGCCGGCGCGAGGATCGGCAAGCAAGACATAATAGCGGCACGCCACACACCAACACAGCCCTGCAAGTGGACAGCCTGATTTTCGGACCTGGTACGACAGCCTGTTTAAGCACCCAGAAGGATCAACTTACTCGGTGTGAAACTGGGGCTGGTTGCCTCGCGGGGGCGAGCTGAAGATCTGCAATGCACGCTGATCCCCCTTTTTCGATAACGTGTGTCCACCAGCGGAGCGAAACTGGGCAGCGATGTCTTGGGGAGACTACTCCAAACGGACAACAGATCATCCTTTGCATTTTGGGGATTCTGCCATTCCCGGTGGCTACGAACCACTAAATACCACTCCTAGGAGATACGGAAACAAGCGCGTCGGCCAACAGAGTTTGACTGTGTCGAGGTAAGGCTAGGTTTCAAGGATCACAGCGGCAATACAAGGAGACAGAGTGCTGAGCAACCTGAGGTCGAAGATACTTGCTACTGTTAATGAGACTGTGGAACTATCTATCTACCAATACAACATCCATCCAGACTTCTCTCACCGCTGCGATGCGAAGCACCAACACCCATTCCACACCAGCTGTCCTAACCCTCACCCTCACCCGACGATCGACAGGTACATCGCAACAAACTGCCCAAGACAGGCTCCATGAAATCGACTCCAAGGAGCCGAATCTACGCCTTGATACATGTCACAGACACGTAAACTCTGCAGAACATGCCTCTCGCAGAGTAATTCATCGGCTTAACGACGGCGACCGGCCTTGGGCTTGGGCTTTACAAAGTGCTTCTTGACCCAGAAAAATCCAACCGCAGCAGAGATCATCCAGAGAACTGCAGCTGCGAAGGAGAAGACATAAAGAACCCTCCACTTGGTGCAAACGGATGAACCAGGTTTGAGAAGTTGGTCATCATCGTCCGAGACGTTGATATTCTTCACAGCATCCGAACCGTCGGAGAGGGCGGGGTTTCCGCATGTATCAATGGAACACTTTAGCTCTTGTTAGCGAACTGAGATTTGAGACTACTGGGAAGTCTTGTAGAACGTACATAAGCCAGCCAACCACCAGCAGCGGCCAACGGGAGAGCAAGGATCGCATCGAACTTCCAGTTCATATGATTGCTCGAGAATGGGATCAGCCAAATAGCGGCGAGGAAGGCGGAGAGGGTGCCGAAGACAATGGTGAAGATGAAACGGCTGAGATGTCCGAGGTCACCTTTCCTCTCTGCCACGGGATCTGCGATATATTGACCGGCAACGCCGACGATGACGACTGCACAGATCAACTGTGCGGCGCGAATGGCGATTGTGACGATCTTCAACCACACTGCCATGGTGAAAGACTTGCGAGGGCTGTAGAATAAAATGGGATGGTTTAGGCGAGCAAAGAGATGCTTGTGTGAAGAAGAGTGATGGTTTCCAGCAATGCGAAACGAGGACCCAAGCGGGGGGTATTTATAACCATCTGAACTGGATTTCAGACGTCAAAACGCCATCTCTGTCCAACGGAGGTCTCAGACGCTTTGCAACCGTGTGGTTTCTTTCCAGAGCCTGGTTTTTTTTTTTCACAGCCTGTTCTTCTTCACAGCCTGATCTCCTTCGCAGCCTGCTTACACCTTGCATAGTGGCGGCGGGGCAGAGACATTAGACCCTCCACTCGGTCAGCAGCCTCAAACCACTATTGTTACTGAATTGCACTTCTTCTCGCATTACGAGTCAAACCTGGATGCACTTAAGTGTTGTCTCAATGGAGAGGGTGCTCTGACCGCCTCCTTGATACAAAATACGAGCGCGATCCACAGCCCAGCCGCTCGCGCAGTGCGACGCTTTGCACATTGAGATGCGAAAAAGAAGTCTATTTTAAGCTATCTTTACTGCTCAATCAATGCCATTGGGCATTTGAGTGAGTTGGGGGGGGCGAAGGATGATCTACTGCTTACTATCGCTGAGGTTGTCTGCTTCATCAAGCGCGAGTTGCCCAAGGATGAACAAAGAAGGCTGTCTCAGTTTTGCTGACACGTCACACCCACCAAGTGCTCGCGGGGGCCGTGAATGTAAGGGTTGGTGTCAACCAGTATCATGTACAAAGATCGAGGACTGGTCTTCGTGGGGTAGACTTGTTAATACTTCAAGGCTTTCACGTAGTGATTACCAGGCTAGCACTTGCCAAGAGACCTTATTGCTACCTAGCTGGTTAGGGCAGCTATGATAGCATGCCTCACTTCTAGCTACGTAGAAACATAGAGAATGCCTGGCCTATATTTCACTCCGCATAATTCTGCACTTTGTAATGTATGGTGGTCTGTCTTCCTTCAGATGGAATGGAAAAGTGCGTTTCTTGCCCAGTGTCACGGCCTAGCCATGACCTGTGCCAAGACTAAGCGAGGAGCACCACTTTTCCCAACTCTCAGAACCAACCATAGGTAGCCGGGCCGCAAGCGCTGCACTTGCTGGGAAAAGAACGAGATCAACACACAAGACTATTACGCCATTGAGCTGTGAAGACTTATCACTCGAGTCCTAAAATAGCCATTAAGTGGTATATGAGAAGCAATCATTGTTATGCGCGATTCTTCTCAACAATCTAACTACGGCAATGACGTATATATATCTATATGCATATATCACATTGAATCTGTTCTCCGCATTCCCTACCCTGGAGAATCTTAGATTAGGCCACTCCGTGGGATGAGTCCCGATCAGTTCTATTCGATCTGCTCCGTCCCAAACTCGCCTTATCTGAGCCTAAACCTCTGAAACACAACGATTCTTATTCTGATCTCGTGAGTGTTCGACATGGGACGAGGGTGGTTGGTGAAGAATGATTTGCTGGCGGCACCCAACCGTTAAGTCAAAGTAGGAAAGGTTTTGGCTGCCAGTTGCAATGGTATTTCATGCTAGAATACGTTTCTGATAATGGAGAGCCGCTATGGAAGATGCCCTGGCACAAAGAGAGCCTGAGGTTTCAACTAGGACGCTGTGTTGACTTGATTAAGTAGATCCCAGTCAATCTTAGGACCATTAAACTTATGGCGGCGTTCGAGCCAGAGGAGACAGATAAGCATGAACAGACCAATAATTACGGGGGCGTTGCTGCGATACCATTTAGCAAATATATCAGATAGCAATGTGCGTCGACAATTTGTGAAGGACAAACTCACTAGTTCATGGAGTTGATGGATGTCGGGTTTGTTTGAGGAAGACAGAACACGACGCCAATGACGATCAAGAATACAACCGAGTATAAGTTGACTGCGTAACCCCATTTGCCGAGGTTGTATGGGTGTTGTGGAAGCTTTCCGCGGCCCTGTGTGAGCAGGATCGCCTGAGGAATGATGTACGAGAGGTTGAGCATGAGACAGAGTGCGTTGATGATAGAGTTAAATGCTGCTGTGCTCGCAATATAGATCAAACCATAGATGGCACAGAATACGGCAGAGAGGACAGTTGTCCTCCAGGGGATGCCGCGCTTAGGATCAATGTGCTGCCAGTAGCTGGCGAATGGAAGTCCTTGCTGTAAACTGGTAAGCGGTTTTCAAGTCTCAAAGTCGTTGATTTATACTCACGTCACGAGCGAAGGCCCAGGTGATTCGACTACAAGTCACCCACTGACTAGGGATGCATGCTGTAATGGCTGTTAGCAGATATGATTCGTATGCCGTGTCAGAGACTTACTATAATACAGAAATGTTAGGTATGCTTGCAAAGCGGTTGCAGCTGACTTGCTTCCAGTGGCTTGATAGAAGACCTCAAAACTGGGGAGGAAAGAGGTTTGGACAGCTTCCATATCTTTAATACAAAAGAGCATAGCGACGGTCCAAGGAATCGCAATCACAACACCGGTGGCCATGCTCATATTTCTAGGGAACTAGTTAGCACTCTGCCGAAAATAGATAGTTGGTTGGCTTACAAGACCTGGGGAAGCTTCCGACCCGGATTGGGCAACTCTTCGGCAATATGAGTAACTGCGCCGTTTGCCGCATAGCAATATAGGGCAGCAGCAATGGAAAGAAGCCAACCCGTTCCTGCATTCCAGCCGCTAATACCGTGGTTCTCCAGCATGATTGATCCAGGTGCATAGTCGCCACCGGCCATAGCGAGACATACTGCGATGGTAAGGATCATGCCGATCAGAGAGAAACCCGAGGCGGATTTAGTCATGTAGTCGATATATCTTTGCTTGATCGTATAGATAGGAATGACTATTGATGACAGTCGTCAGTTTGTGGATCTCCCCTGATATCCAACACTTACGTGACAGAGCGATGACACCCAGGTAGCACAAGTAGATCTGATATCGCTCCTGTGAGAAGTCTGGAAACCATGCTGCAGCACATCCAAATGCTGATATAGCCGTATAGATAACACCAGAGCAGGTAGTAATCCACCATGCAATGATATTAATAGCACCCATCACGTAAGCAGCAAAATTTCGAGTTCGAGGCGGCGCGATAATGTAGACGAAGTGATACTGGCCACCCGAAGATGGGAAGGCAGAGCATAGCTCGCCCAAGCCGAGGAAGACAATCCATTGAGCAGCAGCAGCGATGACAAGGGCAAATAGGGTGGTGACGCCGCCTCCGTAGATGAGCACGAGACCGAAGGTAGAAGCGTATGTGAGCCACGAGTTCGAAATGCTGCCACCCAGCCCAAGTTAGTGGAATCCCTGCGCAACATGACAGGGAAGCAAACCTGTATGCCAGAGAAAGGGCACCCAGCCAGGAGAATGATCGTTCGAGCTCCGACTTGTGACCCTGCGCACGAAGACGTTGCTCGTCAAGATCGACCAGGGACCCCTTCTCGACGGAGGGGGCGCGATCAATGTGGTTGACACCACCAAGGTCCTCAGATGATTTCTTTTCCATGATGCTTGATATTCGCAGTTGCTGTCTGTGGGCGGAGTAGAACCTTGGTTGCTTGGGAAATATGATAAGTTATCTAGGAAGTGGACAGGCCGTGTTGAGGAGAGACATCACGGGGTTGTTTTATCGAGCATACCTACCCTTAGCCAATTGAGGGGTACGTAGCCGCTCCTAGTCTAAGATAGCCGTGACACACTTACGGTGACTTTTTTGTCCATTCCCTAAGTAGTAGTAAGCTTTGAGGGGGGAAAATGGGGGGATAAGCTTTCCGCCAACTTGCTCCGGTTCTCGGGGTAAGTTCTCAGCATTTGGGGCATGGCCACTGCCAGAAGCAGACAATCCAGTCTTGAGCTAGCTGGCTGATTCTGAAGCTGTCGTTATCTTCCGTATCGCACTAATTGGAGGGGCCAATATGTGTTACTACTGCTTGTGGAATAGCGCACCCACTTCCCCCGTGCTCTTGGTCTGGGGTTGAGTGCACTGTACCCCAGCTTTGATGATGCTACCCCTCGCCTCTAGATCGTGTTCTAGGCTGCCGGGCAACATCTCGGCTGTAGGCTTTCAACACTCTCCGGTCGAAAACGTAGCCGTAGATACTGCTGCCTCCACACTCGGAGAACTCCCTACCGCCTCACTAACTACAGCGGTGCCTTAACAAGTAAAACTGCCGCGACGCTCTTTATTCGCTATTTATCTAACTGTTAACTTGATGTTAAACTAGTCGTTGTGTTAGGGTATAGGTCCATGAATGTCTATGGATAGGGCTATCTGCTCTATCACAGGCGGGAGTGACGGGCACAAGGGTAAAAACGTAGTTGCCCATTGCAGCACTTTGCGTAAACACGAAATGTTAGAAAGGGGTTGGTTCCTCAGCAACAGAACATACCTGGGAAATAATTCACAAGATAAGGGCTACTAAGGTTACATACTTTGGGTCATGTAACAACTGTTGCATCCAAGTTACTGTTGTATTGAGGCGGCCCTCCGCGACGGCAGTGCTCCTTATGTGCGGGATTTTGTCCCCATTTACATCATTAGAAAGTTTCCGATGTCAGCGCTAGAGCTCATGGATGCGTGCACTATATACGGCTGGGGTACATGATCCAACGACATCCGATACCAATTCTCCGTCGAACATCAAGCAGGACCTCTGAACACCTTCCTTCCAACCGAGGCTAGCATCCAGAATTTAGGAAAGGGTGTGAAAATAGAGGGGAATGAGCCTAACCATATGAGGCACACAGATTGGAGAAGCGAGGTTCTCACACTGTCTCGGAATTCGACGGTGAGCGAGCTGCCGAGCGGTAGCAACCAGATCTACCAGAGACGGACGGCGAACCCTCCCACTTAAGACAGAAAATTTCCTCTTCTTTCAGTGTTCAAGACATGTTCCCCTGGCTGTGACATCGAAGGAATTATCATCAAACACTCACTACGGTTCACCGTAGGGCTATGCGGTGCAGACGGGTCCGTCACCAGGTTATCGCTTCAACACGGCACGGTGTATAAGTCACGTCTCGCCAGCGCTACGCTTCAATTGCCATAACTTTATCATGTTTATCTCTCCCAAGCGGCCGGTTGATACATGGGGTAGCTGCTTAGAGACAAATCCCACTCTGGCCGTCGGTGGTCCAGATAGATTGTCGCTAGGGCTTTCAGCCCCGCTCCGGTATCGCGATCCATGAGAAGATTAGGCAACTTCGTTCGCTTCTTGTACTAATTGAAGGGAACTTTTTTGTTTATGGGTCTATCAGGAGTTCATGTCAGGCCGATTTCAGTCACACAGTGTTTGACACAAATGGATAACATGTGAAATTTACGATCAAGACTATTCCAGCCTCAACAAATAACCACATTCTAGAATTCAACCTCCACTGCCCTCAGTGTTGTCCAGAGTATCAACATCATAGCTTTGAGCGGAATCCTCTTTGGATATCGGATAATAAGTCTTCCGCAATGCTAACCGCATCTAGTGCCATGCCATAACCGGCTTGAAACCCAGTTCCTCCCGCTCCGTAGTTGTGTACAACGGTTCGCGTCCGCCCTGCGATGGACAAATCTTGCCTCTCGACTCGTGTACCACCTTCACGGGAGGGACGAAGGCCGGAAAATGCCGCGAGGACTTCTGGAGTACTATCCCTAACCTCTCCACTCAGCTCAGAAGTGCGGTGTAGGATAGACTGCGTTTCGTAAGAGTAGGTGGCTCCGTCGCTGGTGAGTGGCCGTTAGTGTATGACGGGCCTAGAAGTATGAGTGACTTGCCTGTTTCCTTTCTGCATATAACCACCGAGAATCACATGGCCATTTGAGAAGGGCCGGGGGATGATATAAGTCTCGTAATCTCGACCGTGCCTCATCATGTTTGTCCGCACGTCGGGGGCGAGCGTTAGGAGAACTTGCCCGCGGGTTGGGTAGCACTTGGAGTCCTCAACTCCTGGGAAGTTCCTGGCCGCATTTCCAATGCAGTTAAAAACGATCTGTGTGGCCTCAGTAGAAAACGCCGCACTGAGGTTTGGCAACGTTCGTCTGACGAAACGGACGCCATAGTCCTGCTTTAGCCTATTGTATAGGTAGAGGAGATGCTTGGGTGCGTTGACTGTTAGAGTTGTAAAGGATGCGCCAAATTTGACACCCTCTGGTAACTGCTCAGCCTGAAGGGCCCGGAACTGCGTTTAACCATCAGTAAGGCTCTCGCGCAAAAGGGTCCACGTCTAGTCTTACATCCTCAAGATATTCCGACATTGCTTTGATCTTGTCATGAGGAACGTTGTCATCCCAAAACTCAGTTGATGGTGTTCTCTGCACGAATGTGTACTCTGGCCTCTCAGACGCGAGCTTGCTTAGATGTAAGTATCCTGCCCGATCCCATTTCACGGCGTTGGCATCAGTGCCTGAAATGGCCGAGAAATTGCATCCTGCCCTGCAGATGAACTTAGCGGTTGAGACCTCTCTGCTCGCCAAGTGCTGTGACTAACCATGGGGACGTATACGACAATGCTGTATCTCCAGGCAGATGCTCAGCGATGACAGTAATGGACTGCCCGTAGCCCCTTTCAGAGAGTACAAGGGCTACATCAAGGCCAATTATGCCGGCACTAGTTACTAGTTAATGCTAATCAACAAAAATAAGCCATGTTTTCACTTGAACTCACCCAACGATGATGATACTGTCTTGAGCGCTCTGAGAATGCATTGCTAGAGAGTTCGCGGATATCACTTCCCCAAAGAAAAATATCAGCTCCAGGTCTGCGCGAAACTGAGGGTTTTTTCATAATCTCTCGTCAGTCAAGCCCACGATAGGAAATTTGTAGCCGCAGCTAATGGCCGTAGGCACAGTGTAGTCTCCAACGACTCTCGGATCTACCGCCTTGCCGGTATGCTCCGGTCGCATATTTGCTTTGTTCGCATACGGCATCAGCCAGAAAAGCCCTATAACCCCATGCGGCAATCCCTACTCAAAACTTGCAAAATGGGGGCTAGCCGGCACTCATCCCAGCAAGGTGGGGACTAAAAGACATGAGGAGTATTTCTGGTGGAGACAGGGATGCTCTTCATGTGGTATTCTGTTGAACGGAAGATCCATACATGCATTAACCCAGGTTGGATATAGTGATTTACACCATGATTCGCGAACTAGAGTGTACTTCCTATTCGGGGACAACCCAGTTTGATAGAAACTCAATCACGAATGTTTCTAAGCCGCAACGGCGAGGATGTCGCCGCCGCCCGGCTCCCATCATCCTCGTAATTCACCTTACGAGCTGTCTGCTAGAGGAAGAAGCCGGGGGGGATTGCCGTCTCGGCGGGATGTCCACAAGTGAAACCACCCTTGCTTCTTTGGCAGAAAAGTAACCTTGATTGAAAGGATTGAGCTACAGATTATCTTCGTAAGAGAGGCTGATACGGCTGTATCAAAACATCCCGATGAGGCTGATTGAATGCAAGAAGCTCCCTTGGTGATACTGGCACAATTGATCTTCATTTCTAGGATACGAACTTCAGAAGGATGTATTAAGCAACTGAGTTATCACTGAAGTCTCTCCTTACAATCCATGCCCTTCTTTTCCACTAAGATTAGATTCACGACCAACATAATTGATGAAATCCGCTTTGAAGAAAGAGACGCCCAGCAGTGAGGTTTCCAAGTGAAACAATCCAGATTGTGAAGGCACAGCCACATTTGTTCATATGTTGGCTCATACAAGCGAGTAAAAGCTTTGATTAGTTGAATGGCCCTGTGTTGCCCATGAGACAGCAGCAGGGAGTACGCGGGAGCAGACGAGCGGCATTGATTGGATGTTAAGAAGGTTGCTTGAGTTTTGGATACAATTTCTACTTTATTCTTTTTACTTTACATCAATGATCTCCTTAAGCCTTGGTGTAGTCGATCGCGAAGCTGTATTTGTCGTTGTAATGCATTCCCCAGTAACCATCCCAAATATCCTTGGTGATAGGACCGACCTTTCCATCCTTCACGGGTTGGCCGTCGAGAACCGTAATAGGCATGATGCCACCGGCAGTTGTGCACATCAAGATCTCGTCGGCATCATAAACAGCCGCGATAGGAACATACTCAACGCGGATATCGTAGCCGGCAGCATGGGCAGCATCAATCACACTCTTTCGTGTGATGCCCTGTAACACGCCACGATCGGGGGTGTAGAGGACGCCATCCTTGATAATGACAACGTTGAAGCCCGAGCCTTCAGTAAGGTTGCTATCTCCATCCGTCAGGAAAGGGAAGGTGGCTCCGCGGTCGGAAGCCTCAAAGAGGCCGCGAACTAGGTCACCCCACTGTAGGTTCTTAATCGTGGGATCGATAGCACCGGGAGGGATTCGGCGCACAGTCCGGGCGACGATGGCGTGGCCACCATTGTATTGATCCTCGGGGTCCATGCACCAGACATAAGGCTGAATGAACATGTAGAGGTTGTTGTTAAGCAGGTCCCCGGGTCGGGCACCTCGAACGCCGGTAAGACCACGGGTGACGATCAACTCGACAAAGGCATCCTTGATGCCGCTCTTGGCGACCATGTCGCATAGAATCTCCTTAATCCCCTCGCGAGAGATAGGGAACCTGAGACGCATCTTCTTGCAGCTGGCCTCGAGACGGTCAAGATGGCAGTCGAGGCGGAAGAAACGCCCTTCCCAGACAGATGGCACGTCATAAGTCAGGTCGGAGTGCATAAATCCCTGGTCGAGCAGAGGAATGCGCGCTTGGTGCAGAGGCACAAGCTCGCCCTCGACCCAGGCGACACCCTTAGCGAGTGGGTTGTCGCTCTTTTCAAGGATCGCTTGTCGCTTGGCGTAGCCGGCGAAGATCTTGTTCATGGTGGCCATTTTGTGTGTTGTGATGGCTGTATTTGGCAGGCTGAGGAAGATGTGTTGATGATGTGATCTAAAGCTGATGATTGTTTTTTATTCGTATTTTTAACGCTTCACCACGATGCTGTGCCCTGCTTAAGTAGACCCTCTCCAGCCTTTGGTTAAGATCGCCTCCATGATTGTCGTGGAGCTTCCGACTAGACGGCAAGGCCGAGGTGAGTACAGCCAAATTTGGTAATTCCTATTTAGGCAATAAATGACTTCATCATCCGCAAGGGTATTAGTAGCGGACTGGGACCAGGCGGTCACAATCGGCAGAACCATGACGGTACCCACTTTTCCTTCGAAATTAACATAAGGAGCCACAGCACGCGCCCTTAAGAACCATCACTCCTACTCCTATATATACAAATAATAGCACTTTCGTAGAGACCACTTGGTTACATAAAGACTCACTTTTGCACCATACCCCACTGTAACCTAGATTGCTCACTGTGACGTCCTGATCCACTAGATATACCACCACATCTTGGGACTACCCTATACACTGAGGTTCAACCCGACCGTCACTTGGAACTCTTCTCTCGAACCAAGGGAACTGTTTTGGCGATACGATTGGCTCAAGCCGCCATCGTAGCTTCCGACAGCCTAAAGAGGATGGAAGCAATGGTATCCGGGCGACTGCACATCTGGACTTTCATTATGTAGTTAATATAGCTTACTCCATTAGGGGCTGGGAATCAACCAGCCAAGTGTGGCAGTCATTGCTACTCAAGACATTCGGGGTGAACTCATCGAATTGCAATATGTGAACAGTACTGGTCCGACCAGTGGTTCACTTGGGCCCTTGACCGACGTTCCTCTTGGATGTGCCGAAAGAGCAGTAAGCCAAACAGCTGAAGAGCTCGTTGTGATTCTACCCCAGTCAGGCTTCGCCCAGTCGATCTCGCCTGCATTTTGTTAATTTAACTCTGAATGAGGTTTTAGACACGTGGCTAGTCCCCCTTTGCCCTTCTAGGTAGTTTGCCAAGAATGGGGAATTTTCTTTAACAGGAAGAAGAGATGTAATAAAAGAAATTGAAGTGAACTAGCCTTCTAGGCCCTCGTTCTACACTTTCTTCCCATTTCCTTCCCGTTCATCCTTTGGACGTTTTTGAGAGAGGCCTTTAGCTGTCTTTACACGCGAAACTCACACAGAACCAATACCAACCCACCCGATGCTCCCTTCCATCGTCAACTCGAAGCTCGCAACGAATGGTGGTTGGAAGAAGCGGCCTGGAGAAACCCTGAATTGCATTGTGCGACTTGCTATCGTGGATTGTCGCTAACATAATGTTCACACGAAGCAGCAGGATATGTCTATGCCAGCAAGATAATCAAGGGCCAAAATTCTTACGGCGCCGCCCCACGCAACACCGAAATCGATGTCGTACACTACTCATATCACCAAACTACCGACTCGAAAGGCTCTCGACAGAGCCTTATCCGAACAAGTACTGCCTCGCATCCCCTGAACCGACACTCGATCGACTCTTCTGGTCCATAATGGATCCCCACCAAGCATTCAGGCTAGCGTTGGACCATACCTCCTTAAGCAACGCATTTGCAGTAAGAAACATGTCATAGCGAGTGCGCTCATTCCACCAACTGCAGTACGTACTCGCAACCTGGCGAAGGTGCTCATCCGCCGTCTCACACCCGGCCAAAAACACAGGGAGAAGCAACTGCTTCTGCAGCATCGATGTATACCTACACGACGAGACGTGATTGAGCGTCTTACGCGCCAGGAAGCCCAGAACTGGAGGTGCGGGCTGGTCGCGCTGCCACTTGAAGACGCGCGCAATGTAGATGAGCAGGCTGTACCTCCAAGCCTCGGCACAGTGATGCAGATCTTCCTTATAGTGTGCAACGTCCTCCGGGTCGCAGCCCTGAGCAGCCGACGAGTCGGAGACGTTATGATCGTCAAAATCACTGTACTCAGGGTCCTTCCACTCCCTGATTTTACTTTCTAGCTCAAGGACAGGCCCCATGTCGAACTTAGCACAGGTCATGTTCGCAACCAGCTCATACTCCCTTGCGTATGACCCCAAGCGGATGATGTGTCTGAAGAGCACTTCTGGACAGCCCGAGACGCTGTAGAAGGTCTCGTTGCTGTCTGCGTCGTGGTTGAAGAGGCTGATAATGGTGGATTCGGAGAACACGCAGCCTTGGCGGCTTGTAAGAGCGAGAGTGACGTCCCACCTGAGTGAGTTAGAGCTTGCAGGCGTGAAATTGGTTTCGAGAGGAAAATATTACCAGACCAACATTTCAATACGCGCTTGCATCCGCGGCGTTTTTTTGACATTTAGAGGTTCCGTCGCTTGTATTATCTTGTGTGCCCGCTTGAGATACCAGACCCATGGTCCATGGGCTGACGTCGCGCACTTGTCATGGTCAGCATTTCCACTCCCGACATCGTAATGAGAGACTCACATCTAGTGTCATTAAAATCAAAACGGCGTCTAGAAAGGAAGCTCCCAAGGGCGAGGCATCTGACACACTCTCCATGTCTCTCAGCATCTGAAGCGCCTTCTTCTTATACGATTTGGCTTCGTCGGCACAGGAGCCCGTGTCTCGATTGAGGTGTTTGTAGGAGAGTGCCAGAATACAGTGTAGGAGAAGCTGTGAGCCTCTTCCGGTCTCGGCGTCGAAGCGGAATGGGTTTGCGTCGAAGTCATGGGTCAAGGGTATGACGCAGAACTCTTGATCGTCTATGAAAGTTAGAAACGAAGGTTGAGGGCGAGAGGTGGGGCCATATCGTACATCGGGTTAATAGCTGGGTTATTGTGAGGCTGATGTTACATGGTGCTTCTTGGGAGTTTAAAGATGGTATGACAATCTCATCGATGGTTGAAGGGTCTGCAGTTGTCCCAGGTTCAATTCTCACACCGTCGCCGTCAGCTGGTAGGGCAGGTCCGGCGATGCCATTCTGAGGGGAGTTGTCGGTAGACGAATTCTCATCCAACTGTATGAGAGGAACATCTGGTCCAAAGTAAATGGGGAGCTGGTGATGGCCACCGAGCTGATCGAAAGGGGCCATATACAAGGGCCCTGGATCAAGAAAGGGGTTCATCAAATTCGAATATGACCAGTCGATACTGTTGTCATGGCTAATCGTCTCCGCTGGCGGGTTCAGTAGCATCTCGCTCCCCGTCAGGTCGACTGCTCCCTCGCAGAGTAGAGGAGTTTCGAGGACCTCTGGTGGTTGAGCTTCCGCTGGATTTGTTGACGTAGGCGGTGTGCTGCTAGCAGGCTTCTCTCTATCAATCTCCTTTTCTGAAATGGCCTTGGGGCTCGAAGTCGGTGCTCTCGCCGGCGTTGGCGCTGGCTGAGGTGTTGTCGCACCAGCAATGAGGTTCCTGGAGACACCATTGGGAACGGTGCCATTTTTGCGGCGACGTTTCCGACTGTAAGCACCCACAAACTTGAATTCGCGCGGGGCTTTCACCTGGGACATGGTGGATGGACGGATGATCTGGTGCCGTGATATTGGGAGAGCTGGTTCGAGGCGAGAGGTGTCGCGGTTATCATGGATGTCGTAGAAGAGGGGAGAGTTGGAGAATCCGATATGGAACGGGCCTGGTCCACTAATAAACTAGGCTGGCTCAGGCCCAACGTTCGCCTTCTAAGCGGGTACAGTGCGCATTCGGGTGGCGGAGGATTTGGAGACGCCTCGTGGGTTCTCCGAGTCATGGCCAACACCAACCCCAAAGATGGGCTCTCCAAGAAACACCAATTATTAGAGGTGGAGAGATTTTAGAATAGAACTTCGGCATCGACAGAAGAATGCTTGGATCGACATGGGATGACATATTGAGGGACTATTGACGTATCTGAGCGACTGTTAGGGTCTTGTGCTCTGACTGGGTTAACCACGGACGGGCACTGATGGGGCCAATCTGAAAGTATTGGAGAAGAGCTACGATGCGATATCAAGATGATAGGGATAGGTAAGTGGATTCGAGTTATGAATACTATTTGATTACAGACGCTTAATTATACAAGCCACCGTTGGCGGAGAGAACCGATCCCGTGGTCCACTTCGCGTCATCGCTGCAAAGGAAGGCCACCAACGGCGCAATATCATTAACCTCGCCCACGCGGGCCGCAGCCGGGGTAGAGTCAATCAAAGGCTGCATATCCTTGAGGAACTGCTCGTCGCTCTGGAACCACTGGTCTAAGACCCACGTTGTTAGCGGTGGGGGCTTCACACACCTTCAGGGTGAGGGGGCTTACCAGTGGCAATGGGTCCGGGGTTGACGCAGTTGACAGTGATTCCGTGGGACTGGCCAAGCTCCTTAGCCCAGACGCGCACCAGCGCCTCATCGGCGGCCTTGGTGGCAGCGTAGACAGTCTAGCCGGCAACGCCTAGGCGGGCGCCGGCCGAGGAGATGAAGACGATGCGGCCGCCCTTGGGCAGATGGGGCTCGCATGCCTTGGTCAGGAAGATAGGGCCCTTGACGTTGGCGTCAAAGTGTCGTGTGTAAAAGTCCTCGGTTGTGTCTACAAGGTTTGCCTCGTTGCCCTGGGCAGCGCTTTGGAGATTGTGAGCCATCTCAGCTATGGAAGCGACGAGTGGCGTAGACTTACTTGTGGATGAGAATCTCGATCTTTCCGGTGGAGCTGATCTTCAGCGCAGCGTCGACTAGCTTGGCGATGTCCTCGCTCTTGCTGACGTCGGCCTGGACAACGATGGCCTTGGTGCCGTTGGCCTCGACTTCCTTGGCGACTTTCTCAGCGCGCTCCTTGCTGCCGGCTGAAACATAGTTGACGACGACGTTGGCGCCTCGCTTTCCGAGGAGGACTGCAATGCCGGCGCCAAGACCACTGCAGGGGTCAGCCAGTCACAGGCCAGACGGATACATAGCCACCTTGTTAGGGATAGGCTAGTCCGGGAAGTTGAAAGGAAGGGAAAGCATACCGGGAAGCACCCGTGACAATGGCGGTCTTGCCAGTAAGCTCGAGGCCGGTGAAGTCGGGCATGGTTTCTGGTGGAGATGTTGAAAGGGAATACGCAGTGTCAAAAGGTTGGTTGGGCTGGGGCCGTAAGGATTGGAGTGTAATCTTTCTTGTCTAACCAACCGAATGCTGAGGCCCAGACCCTTGGATATTGGCAGGCGTTAAGTAGCTCCCATGTTTGTGACTTGAAGCTCTGGAGATACCAGGACCACTGTAGAGGTTGGGAGTCTTGCCTAATGCGGAAGTAACTCGAAGTGCAAAAAAAATCGTCTTGTGCTATGTAGACTAAGTGCGGGGTCGCCTACTACCGGAAAAGGAAGTAAGAAAAATTCTTTCCAATTCGGAGAAAGTTAACGCTATCAATTACTTACGTACTGTAGAAGACGGGGCTAAAAAGGCGTCCCACATCTCGGATCACCTTCTCAGAGCTCGGTAAGTTGCGTTTTAGTCAGACTCTTCTTACTGGCGATTGGCTCACTCAGATAAACGTCATATTCTGCTGCTTGAACAGAACCTCCTTGACCCCCTAAGCTTGTATCGACCACTCCTTAAACTGTGTCAACATGGCCAACAAGACTCGTGACGGTCACGTATGGACGCCTGCCAGTGGCATGCAGGCAGGCATTGAGAGCGACGCTGTGATTTCACCATCGCGCTCAGTTTCCTCAGTCAGCGAGTGCTACGACACCATCGTCATCGGCGCAGGTTATTCAGGCCTTGCTGCAGCTCGTGATCTCACTCTCTCGAGTAAGCGGTACATTCTATACATTTATTCTGTATGTTAATCATGCTCGGATTATAGACCACTCCGTCCTTCTCATCGAAGCCAGGGATCGAATTGGCGGCCGTACCTATACTGCCAAGAAAGATGGTGAGGCTTGGACAGGCACCTGGAAATCTACACGCAATCTCACTGAAACTTCCAAGGCTTCCTCTATGAGATGGGCGGGACCTGGGTAACCCATCATATGGGATACCTGTTCAGAGAAATGGTTCGCTATGGAATGGACCGTGATCTGATCACCACCGGAAGCCCAGACATGCACAAGGGCTATTACACAATCGATGTTCCCGGTACAATACAACCTCTCGTCTTTGCTATCGAGGCCCATGGAACTAACCCCAAACCAATAGGAACGAGGCCGCGCAAGCTAAGCCACGAGGAGGCCGGCGCGATGCAAGCCAAGGCCTGGGACATGTTCGTCAACGTTGACGGTCAATTCGGCCGCACCATCTGTCCGCTTCCTCACGCGCAGCTCGACAACCCCATCGTCGTCAGAGCCACCGTCGAGAGGTGGGACCAGTTGTCCTGTCACGACCGCTTCGAGGAGATCAAACACAAACTCACCAGCGAGGAGCAGGGCCTCCTGGCGTCGCTGCTGCTTCACATCTCTGGAGGCAAGATGAAGGAGTCTAGTCTCTGGGATATGATCCGTTCTCATGCTCTGCTTATGCACAGCTCGGACAACTTTACGGATGTCTGGTTGAGATATAAGCTGCGGGACGGCCAGACGGCGCTTGCTAAGCGTATGTTTGAAGAAGCTGCAGAGGCTGGCCTGGACTACGTCTTCTCGGCGCCTGTAAAATCCATCAGCCAAGAGTCATCAGGCGAACAGCCGGTGACTGTCACCACTACCAACGGAGACATTTTTCGCGGCCGCAACATCATCAGCACGATCCCCCTAAACGTCATGAAAGACATCCAGTTCTCTCCTCCGCTTTCCCAGCGCCGCCAGGAGGCCATCAACATCGGTCACATCAACCACATGACCAAGATCCACGCCGACATCAGCAACAAGGAGCTTGAGCGGTGGAATGGCATGCACTTCCCCGGTCTTCTTATGTACGGCTACGGCGACGGTGTCCTGCCAAATGGTGATGTGCACGTTGTGGCATTTGGTGCGGACGAGCGGGAGACTTTTGTGCCAGAGAACGACGCGGAGAAGACCATCGAAGCTCTGAAGAAGCTTCACCCTATGGATGTGAAGCGACTGGTAAGTCACACTCAGCCCTTCCAGTGCTGCAGATGCTAATAAATGTCCAGATCCTGCACAACTGGAGCTCGGATCCTTTCTCAAAGGGTGGCCCCGCGTGGTGGCAGCCCGGCTACATGTCCAAGTATCAAGATGAGCTCCAAAGTCGTCACGGCAACATCTTCTTTGCCTCTGCGGACTGGGCCCATGGATGGCGGGCTGCGATTGACGGTGCTTTGGAACAAGGCTCTTTGAATGCCCAAACGGCGCACCGCGAACTGGTTGCCCGGAAACAAGAAGACGGCCTGCAAACTGTAAAAGCGGCGGTGGGCGTATTTCTAGCTGTTTGCATTCTTGTTTTCAAACCTCTAGGCTGACCAGAGATTATTGTGCATGTACATGTCGAGATTTAGCTCGTTGATGGCAAGCGTTGCCCTTTTTTATTTTTATTTTTTTACATAGCGGGATTGATTTCATTCTGCACTACTTGTCGTCACCAAGGCGAGAAATCACCGCCAGGCTTTTTAATTGAGTATTGCTCCCGTTCGTGATCACTGAGGGCAGTGAGCAGCCGAGGCAGGAAGACGAATGCACTCAGCAGCGGTCATTTACTGCGGCACATGATTGTTACACAATTGTGGTTTTTTATCTTCACGTCAGCAACTCGCCTTTGATAGAGCGGATAGCTTGCCCCATGGTGATGAATAGATTTTATAAAATATAATCAAAACTTAGCCTGAAAGTCACAATACTAAAATACTTCGAAGTTTAAGGGTAAGGGGAATGAACTTATGTCATCTTGGTACCAACTTCCCAAACAAATACAATGGAGGAAGAGGTACTGTGCTGGATGAGATAAAGCCACCAGCACCGGCCCTTTATGAAGATGAGCCAGCGGCGCCGACGCCTCTCTCCAAGCTCATGTCGTTGGGCATATATTTTATGTCCTAGACTATAATGAAACTATGAAAGCTTCATACGTACCGTAGGTATCTTTACCGGAGTCACCTTTCCTCCGTAATATAAGATCCACCTCCGCCTCCACAAATCTTGGATGGTCCCGGAAACGCGGGGAAAATGTGGTGGCGGGCCGGCCATCTTGTCGTGGTGTCCCCTGTCGTCACGACCTTATGGGTAGGTACCTTTGCTTCTAGGCTACCTAATTAGGTAGAGGACATTTTCCTGGTTGTAGGGGGGCTGCAGTACTTCGACAGTCGTCATAGACCCCAACAAGCGGCGGGTGAGCCAGCCTAGGCAGCCTTCCTACTGCAGATAGCACTGTATGGGGCACTGCTCCGCTCTGTCCCGTCAGTGGACCAAGAGAGAGGAGAGGAGAAGCAGGATTGGTGGAAGCCCTTATAACTCAATCCGGAAGTAAGGCGTCATCGCTTTCTTAGCTTTCCATGCTTTTAAAGCCAAGGTCAAATTCGCGAACCTGGACAAGTCATTGCGACCTCTCCATCGGCCAAGTCTATCAACCGCCAACCTCTCTTCCACTCAGCCGATCAAGTCGCACCAGCTATCATCATGGCCAAGCAGGAGTTGGACCAAGAAATGATTGAGCTAGCCAAGGGCATGCAGGGAATTCCCTGGTGCGATGAGTATGAGAAGATGGTGTCTGGCATGCTGTACGTCCCCCCCACTATCAGTGACCCAAGAGCCTTGTCTCACTCACCCGTCTTGCTACCTTGCCTGCAGCTACAACCCCCTCCATCCTAAGCTGCTGGAGGGCCGCCATAGGGCCCGTGGCCTGGCTTACAAGTTCAACAACTTGGACCCCAACACCGGAGACTACGAGGCCATTGCCACGAAGCGCGTGGAGATGCTAGGTGACATCCTCGGCAAGGTCGGCAAGGGCACTTTCATCGAGCCACCCTTCCTACCCGACTATGGCAGCAACATCTCCATTGGAGAGAACTGCTTCATGAATTTCGGGTTAGTTATCGTCAAGCCTAATTAAGAAATGCACATCAACTAAACCTCTTCCAGCCTCACCATCCTTGACACAAGCCTCGTCATCATCGGCGACCGCGTCCAGATGGGCCCCAATGTCCAAATCTACACAGCAGGCCATGAGACGAGTGTACTCTCACGGATCAGGTTCGTCGAGTTCGGCCATGCTATCAGAATCGAGGATGACTGCTGGATCGGTGGCAACGTCGTGATCCTGCCCGGCGTCACCATTGGCCGAGGATGCACTGTTGGTGCCAGTGCTGTCGTGACCAAGAGCCTGCCCCCTTACTCGGTCGCCCTGGGTGCACCTGCAAAGGTTGTTAAGACGATCCAGTCAGTTGAGGAGGAGCTGGCGGATCCTAACAACATCTTCCGGGACATGCCAGATCGAACTTAAGAATCAAATAGCTGCCTCGTTTGGCACCTCGAGCATGTAATAGAACTGCATCAACAAAAGAATTTAGACGCATCAACCATTGAGTGTCATTATCTAAGACCGTGATGTATTGATCCGCTTATGAAGTTCATCCGCCCGAGATCCGCCTTCGAATAAAGAGGTGGCCCAGACACACCCATATCCACTATTCGAGCCATTCCAACAGTCAAGAGTTTCCCGTTCGTCTCAAGTACTACCTAATACAGCATTTTTGAAATCAATCCAGGCTCTTGAACAATCCGGCCGGGCGACCCAGCCTACTCAGTGGCAATCGCCTCCGCCTGTACCTCCGCATTCATTCCAGGGTTGATCATCCCAGCAACAACCACAGACGACCAAGTCGGGGTATGCCCCGGATAGCGTTTACGGAAGACGGCTTGCATGACTGACTCGTCTTGAGTACGGAGAAGATACGCAACGATCTTGTGGGCGGAAGCGAGGCCATTGCTCACCCCACCATGCTTGAGCGCTGCGTCAAGGCAGTTGAAGACGGCATCGAACTCATCCTCAATGGAGCTCGTGACGAATTCCCCCGTCTCGAGGTTCAAGCCGACATGGCCGGTGGTGATAACCAATCTGCCTGTGAGAGGAATAGAGGCTGTGGATGCTAGCGATGCGGAACGCAACATTTCCCCGACCGGGCCAGGGAGGAACTGGTAGCGGATAGGCTGGGACATTTTGATAAGAAGAATAGAGTGTCTGTATTGGTCTTGTCGTAGAACAAAACTGCGGGTATATCGCCCAGGCTTTATGTCCAGATTTGTTCTCTGCGGAGGATGGGGTCGCTTCCTTTTCATCTCACCATATTAGGTAGTAATACCAGCAACCCCGCCCTGAAACTTGACCCAAATAGGGAACTCCACCGGCTAGAATGTCATTTATCCCTTGGTTTCAAGTACAGAAAACCATAAGGGCTCACAACTCAAGATAATAAGCTTGTAGTTAGAGAGGCTGCTTGAATTTGAATACCTAGTAAGTCGATGCTCGACATCCAGTGATGATCATCTTATCAACGGCTGTTTAAACAGCTCTCCTGAGCATGACGAGCAATTTTTGGGCATTTAAAGACAATATACTCAGTATTCACAGAGCAATACTTTCAAACTTCGAGACAATACAGGCCATGTCGATTACAACAGTGGTAATATCTAGCGCGATGATTAAGTTGGTTCCTACTCGGGTTGCAACACCAGGACGGGGACGCCGTTACATAATCGGGTGCAAAAGACGAACTCAGCTCTAAAGCCCTCTTGAGGCAAGCCTCGAAACCACTGTCGTCATCAACCGAACTTTATCCTATTCCGGAAGTCACGAGCTCCTTCGAATAAACAAAACAATCCCCACGGCGGCATTGCTGTAGTCAAAGGGGCTCTTGGTCCCAGCAGCCTGCTTTGACGTGATATTCAATCCAACCCCAAGCTTCGAGACGTGTGATGCTTACGTACACTCCCACTAACCGCTACACCATGATGTCTTCAACCCTGTCACCAAGTCTTCAGGCAAAGCTCTGTGACATCATCGCCGAGTACACCACTGGAGACTCTGATCGAAAGATTGCCGGCTTAGTTTTCTCTGCATTCAGAAATGACGGCCAGCCGGTCTTCCAGCATGCCGCCGGTACCAGAGGGATAGCGTCCGAGGAACCCATGTCCCTCGACACTATCTTCTGGGTCGCGTCGTTCACCAAGTTGGCTACATCCGTGGCGTGTATGCAGCTTGTAGAGCAGGGCTTGCTTCAGCTAGACGATGCAGGCCAGGTAGAGAGTATCTGTCCCGAGCTGAGAGATGTGAAAGTCTTGACGCGCACCGCTGAGGGCAAATTTGAGCTTGTCGACAAAATTCGGCGGATAACGCTGCGGATGCTCCTTAACCACACTGGTATGAAAATCCGAGCAACATGGCCGTAGGATGCACTTTACTAATAGAAGGAAAGCTGGTTTCGGGTACGCATTTGAGGATGAGAAACTCGCAGAATATGGCCGACCGGCTGGAGCCGACGACTTCTCTGGGGAAGCAGTTCACCGAATCAACCGCCCGCTCGTCAATCAACCAAGTGAAGTGTTCCAGTACGGCATATCTATGGACTGGGTAGGTCTGATCATCGAGAGATTCTCTGGCAAGTCTTTGGACGAGTACTTCAAGGAGAAAATCTTCCAGCCCCTCGGGATGCAAAGCGTGACTTTTCATCCCTCGGAGGAAGCAAAGTCACACCTAGCATATATGAACCGAAGATCAGCAGATGGAAAGCTAAAACACACGGATCATTTGTATCGAGAGCCATTGCTTGCTCGGGGTGGCGAAAAAGTCCCCTGTGCTGGAGGCCACGGATGTTTTGGAAAGCCGACAGAGTTTACAAGTAAGTCCATCGCCATGTAAGCTAATACTGGCTAACAGAAACAAAGGGTTGATTTCCATGCTCTTAAATCATGGACTGGACGCTCCGACCGGAACGCGGTTCCTCAAGCCTTCAACTGTGAAAGGTAATTTTGCTCAACGTAACAAAACTTTAGCATTTTCCTAACTACTCATTCACGATAGAGATGTTTAAGGACCAGATTGCAGATATGCCACGGTACAGTAACGTCTGCGTCCCAGTAGCGAAACCTGAGTGGGCCAATCCGACACCGTTGTTTCCTATGCCGGATGACCATACCGAGGGGTGGGGATTGTCCTTCTCCATCAGCCATTTCCCGTCTGATACTGGCCGAGCGGCTGGTACAGGATCCTGGGAAGGACTGGCGAACCTCTTCTGGTTCGCTGACCGGACCAACAACATCGGTTGTATCATTGGGAGCCAGATTCTTCCTTATGGCGGTAAGTTGCTTGTGAGAGGCATAGGGATCATCGTTGACACCGGTAAACAGATCGGCCTGTGCTCGAGTGTTTGGACCGCATTGAGACTGAGATTTACAAGGCCTTGCGGGAGGAGGCTGGGAAGAATTAGTGTTTGCTGCACTCGTTCACTAGGAGAACTTGGGAGGTAGCAAATCCAGCAATTCAAAGCATTCACACGTTGCAGCCCACTCGCCTTGCAAGCTACGAATCGATGAAAGTCAGCAAACTGTCATTTTTCCAACAATGCCCTCCTTAATGTCTGCTGTTCCTTAATGTCTGCTGTGCGATTTTCCCCCTGCTTTCTAGGGTGTTGTGCTTACATATATACTGGGGGGACTGCATATGCTTATTCGCACTACTCTTCGCTTGTTTTATTATACCGAGATGCTTTTGAGATCAAACTGGATGGCTCCGATATTCGATTTTTGACTCCGCTTGCTTTGATGAGACAAGGCTTGAGTGAGGTAAGCTCCTTTAGGAAATATCATGAGAAGCGGGGTAACCATCGAGAAGGCCAAAAAGGTTTGTCTGTATCCAGTATAATAGACTGTTTTGAGCGTACTGTTCCCACTTTTTCTTCTTTTTATCCTCCTGCGGTTGCCACAAGGCCCGAAGCCAAGCACTGTACCAAACAACCCTCACCTCGAACATGTCGCACACCGCAGAAGAAAGAGCCGCCCAGTTCAGGGCTCTTATCAATCTCCTGCATAGCGTGACGCCTGAGGTCTACAATGCCTTTGACATTACACGGACCCACTATGAATCTGCAGGGACCAAGATTGAGGTTGACATCCTAGCCCCTAAGCGGCTCAAGCTGGAACGTACCAAGAGCCACCCGGTGATTGTGAGGATACATGGCGGCTTCCTCGTACGTGTAACAACCACCAGGCTATTATCATATCAAAAGCTGACGCACCGGTCCAGGTCACAGGATCCAGCTTGTTTCCTGCTTGGTTCTCTAAGTGGATTTTGGACTTTGCGGAGCAGCACGATGCCGTTATTGTCAGTCCTAATTATCGACTGCTTCCCGAAGTGAAGGGGCGTGATATCATGCACGACATGGCCAATTTCTGGACATGGCTGCAAAGCGACGGCCCTGACTGTCACCTCAGCTCAGTTGGATGGTCTTACGTTGAATTGAACTTATCCCAGATCCTTCTCGTTGGCGAGAGTGCAGGTGAGGCATTGAACTCCTAAATCGACAGCTTATATAACTAACTCCTGAGGACATAGGTGGCTATCTTGCCCTCCAATCTGTCCTGTCGGGATTCATACGTCCAAAAGCCATTGTTACACTCTACCCTATGATTGACATGCAAGCACCTCACTACACGAAACCATACCCAAAGCCAGTTGTTGGCGTCACCAACTTCCCCAATGAGGCTGTAGACAGCTTCTTATCCGCCACATTGGGCAAGCCTGCCATTACAGAAGCACACCCACCTTCACGTCTTGACTCTGCCATCGCCATAGTCCAGAACGGCCGGTTCCTGGAAATTTTCGGCCATGAGCAGGAGTTGTTTGTGCTTGAACGCATCGAGAATGAGTTGCTGCCGCCGAAAGAGGCTGGCCAAACACTCCTACCTCCGCTGTTCCTGCTCCACGGGGAGGATGACACAGCTGTGCCTGCTGAAGGCACGAGGAAGCTCGTCGACTTGCTGAAGAGGAAGCATCCAGACACCAAACTCCACGTGTCAATACGCCCTGGTGACCATGGATTCGATTTTACCGCGTCAACACAGGATAGATGGCTCCGGGAGGGCTTGAATTTTGTTATCGGTCCGTGGTTGGATGGTAAGAGCCGGATGTAGCTTTCTATAACGTTGAAATGCAAAGACTCTTCAATTTATTATCCCTTGGTTCAACATAACCCTTCAGTAGAGAAAAGAGGCAGTCGATATGCCGAGTAGATGATCAATGTCGCAAGGTGGCATAGACACGAAGAAAATAGTTTATGGCAGGGAAAGTATTTGGTTTGAAACTTAGTAGAGTGTAAAGAACGTCTTATGCGCATGGATTAAGCATCTGATTAGCGTTGTCTTTCTGTGTTTGTGGCTAGTCTCTTGGACGTAGTCTTCGGCTTCTCGGTTCTTGAGGCCTTCTTTCTAGTTGTGGGTTTATTTGTGGTGCGGGCTGGTAGGATCTGCTTTAGACTGGCCTCCATGCATTCCGGTGAGATACACCAGTCATTTTGCATACAATCGTCTAGGTCTGATAGATCACTATTCAGACTACGTACGGCTACCTATTCACACTCCACATAGCCTTCAGCTTGGTACACTGTATTTTTTACAGGTACTTCGCCGCGGGAGGGTGGACGACCTCAATAATTGCCTCCACAACCGTGGGGTCGGCCAGAGTCGATATATCCCCGAGTTGATCCTGCTGCCCCTCGACAATCTTCCTCAAAATGCGACGCATAATCTTCCCAGACCGCGTCTTGGGCAGATCCTCCACCAGGAAGAGCTTCTTGGGCTGGGCGAAGGGCCCGATCTCCTTGCGGATCAGCTGCTTTAGCTCCTCGCGCGGGTCGTCCGCGCGAAACGCTTCCTTCAACGAGATGAAGGCTGCGACGGTTTGGCCTGTGATCTCGTCGGCAATGCCCACCACGGCAGATTCGGCCACGGCATCGTGTTGGATCAGGGCGGCCTCGATTTCGGCGGTGGAGAGGCGATGGCCGCTGACGTTGATCACATCGTCTATGCGGCCACGAATCCAGAAGAAGCCGTCCTTATCACGGCTAGCTCCATCGCCAGTGAACTATGTATGACGTTAGAGCAAAGGACTCAATCATAATACAAAGAACTCACGTAGTATCCCTTGTATACGTTGAAATACGTCTCCTCATACCGCTGGTGGTCGCCCCATACGGTACGAGCCATGCTAGGCCAAGGGCCCTTGAAGGCGAGAACACCTTCGATCTCGCTCTCGGTAAGTTCTTGGCCAGAAACAGGATCGATCAAGACCGCATCGATGCCGAAGAACGGCAGGCAAGCAGAGCCAGGCTTTGTGGGAGTAACTCCCGCCAGGGGAGTAATAACGTGAGAGCCAGTCTCAGTCTGCCAGTAGGTCTGCAAAAGAGTCAGTTTTCTTGAATAAACTACCACCACGATGGTAGTAAAAAAAAAACGTTGATAACAAAGTTTGGCACTTACATCGACAATATGACAGTTGCCTTTTCCAACGATGTCATAATACCACTTCCAAACCTCAGGGGCGATTGGCTCGCCAACTGATCCGAGTACACGCAGGGTCTTGGTATCATGGTTCACAGGATCAGACCCAGCACGCTTTACCAGTCGAAGTGCAGTCGGCGCTACATAAAAATGCGTAATGCGGTGCTTCTCGACGATATCCCAGTAGCGATTAATCGTCGGGTACGTAGGCGTGCCTTCGAATACAACAGTTGATACGCCAAGGAGCAGCGGCGCATATATGACGTAGGTATGGCCAGTGATCCATCCGACGTCACCGGCACAGAAGTACTGGTCCTCCTCATGAATATCAAAGACATACTTGCCCGTAGCAGCAGCGCCTACTAAGTAACCGCCGGTAGTATGCAGAACCCCCTTAGGCTTACCCGTTGACCCGGACGTATAGAGCAGAAAGAGGGGGTCTTCGGCATCCATGGTCTCGGGGGCTAGATAGCTGGGCCATTTGGCGACCTCCTCATGCCACCAGTGATCCTGACCAGGGACCCAAGAAATTTTGCCGCCAGTTCTCTTATAGACCAGGGTCTGGACGCCGGTACATTGGCTCAGTGCCTCATCGACGAGCTTCTTGATACCGATGGTCTTGCCACCTCGGAGGCTTTCGTCAACAGTAACGACGACCTTGCTCTTGGCGTCGAGGATGCGGTCTCGCAGCGACCCAGCCGAGAAGCCTGCAAAAACGACAGAGTGGATAGCACCAATACGCGAGCATGCGAGGATGGCGACTAGCGTGTCGGGGATCATGGGCATATAGATAGCAACGGTGTCACCCTTGCGAACACCCAGGTCTTTGAGAACCCAGGCGACCTTGCTAACCTGCTTCAGCAGCTCCCCGTACGTCACGGACCGGCCGCCCTGACCGTTGTCCGACTCATAAATGATGGCGGTCTTGTTGGGGTTCTTGAGAGCATGACGGTCAACTGCGTTGAAGCAGGCGTTCAGCTTCCCGCCCTGGAACCAGGAGACGTTGCCCTGGTCCAAGGTCCCGTTCTGGACGGTGTGGAAGTCAGATTCCCAGGTAAGCAGCTCGCGTGCTAGGTCTCCCCAGAAGGTCTCGGGCTCCTCGATGGAAGCCTTATGCATTCGACGATACTCGTCAAGGCCTGTGGTTCAGTCAGTTGCTGGGTGCCGTCGTTGGGGGTTAACCACGCTTACTTCCGATATGAGGCTTGCTGGGATGTTCTACATCTGATAATCAGCTCAATCGACTCGCCAAGGTACGTACAGTGAAGACTTATCACTAACGCTTGAGCATGTTGTCAGGAAGATCTATCATCAGCGGTCAGTGTGGGGCTAAGACAAATCAAGAAGAGGCTAGTGAGAGCAAGGGGGCGGTTATTTCGTCGAACGTACACCAATCTCCGGACTCGGTCGGAGCCGACGCGGTTACCAGAGCGTCACCCATTACGTCTTGTCGGGGCGATAATCAAGTTTTTGCTGCTAACGAAGGCACAAAGGGAGTGGTTTGTGGATGTTTAATACATGGCTGGCTGTGATAGGATCGGAGCCCTAATGGCTAGAAGCCGAAAAGCGGTAAACCTCGCTGCGATGAGGTCACCGGCAATCCAATCAGGGCTAGCCATGATCTAACCGAAGCGGGGCCTTGAGCCAATGAGAGGGTTTGTGGTAGTTCCTGTTCCGGTAGTATCTTCAATCTGCCTATGGGCCCTTGACGTGAGAGCTTAGAAGCTAAGACTAGAGTGGTAGTATGGTAGTACGGAATGGTATCACGTGAAAGCCGTGGCAAAGCCCATTGGGGCAAGGTCGGTGACTAAGACGGCCGTGGCATGAGGCCTTCTCAAGCCCTGGTTACGTGTCCTATGAAGTCTCACTGTCGACGCCATGTGGCGGTTGCAAATACCGAGGTTCCCTTAATTAGCACCAGCCTGCGCCTGTGATATTTCCCAAAGAGGGGAAGGTCTCACAAGTGAGTTTATTTTCCAAATCTGTCTCGGCTATCCCGTCTGCCATCGGACAGCCAACTTCAGCAACCCTAGACCATCCTTAGCAATCCTCGGAAAGTATTGACTTAGTTGAGTCCTCTTCCAATACGTGCATCATTTACTCAAGCAGTGGCTCGCATCGAGGTCGGCGTCCTTCTTGATCACACTCCAGTATTTCTCAGCACTTCGGTACTTCAGAGACCGACCCCGGGGCATGATGGGAAAAATTGTCAAACAAATCTGCACAAGCACCCAGGATGAAAGCATTCTGATAGCGTAAGCTGACAACCCAGGACCTCACACTGGCAACCAAGTTAGCGTGGTCCACTCATTGTAGCTGCTGGGCAAACTTACTCGTAGCCAATTCCGAAAGACATGGTATCTCGGATGATCATGGTTGTAGTCAGCGCCGCACTCGTTAGGTCACGGTAAAAGTCAATGCCGTAGGCGATCGATATCCGGGATCCAGCGGTTGTCGTGAAAAAAATGGCTCCCATGGCAGAGACAAATGGCGAACCAGTGCGCCTCGTAATGTGCGCCGACACCAAAGAGGATGCAGCCCAAGGGGGTGGGGACGAGAGCTGGTAGGAAGAGCCAAAGTCGATGCTCAGCCTCTATGGAGCCCTTTTTTCCGCGCCATCTTGACAATAAATCGATCACCAAAGATTCCAGTATAAATGCATCTACTCCAAACCAGAGCCCTGTCATTCCTTGAATAAGATGAACTGAACTTACACAAGAGTGTGCCGACCAATGGAGCGATGAATGTCAACTCAACCGTTGGGGTAGACATGCTGAACGGCTGGCTGAACAGGATCATAGACTCAGTGGCGTTTAGAACCGACAGCCACACAAATGTTACAGCCGTAGGTCAAGCCAGCGTAGACAATGGTTAGAAACGCCAGAAGCTTGATAGGCCTTCCGATCAACCGCTCGAGCTGGTCCTTGCCACGCAGATTCTTGCGCTTGATGGGCTTCAGCCGAGCCAACCCGGGCTTTTTCTTGAACTCTGGGCGCGCTCCAAACTATCTCTAGGGCATCGGAAGCTGCGCACCCGGCAAAGGTCCAGGCCGACCGTTCATTTCCACAGACGAAGCGCTCAACGACCCATCACCGGCATGGCTCTGAAACGGCCTCAAGGATGACTCAAAAAAGCTACTCGGTGCGCTGGGCCTAGCTGGCTGTGTTAGCGGTGACGAACTTGACCGCCTGGATGTCGCTATTGGAACTGCTTTGAATGCCAATTTGCTAGCTAGGAGTGAGCGACACGACGACCATTTCATGCCCTTCAACGAAGAGCTAATCTTTCCATGATTGAGATGTTAGGTCCACATCTACTCCGGTGAGAAGCGACATGGTGTACTACAAGACAAATGGGAGCGGTGGTCTCTTTAGTGTGGAGAGCATCAACAGGAATAACTCCCTCGCGTGGGATGGATATCAACGTAACATTGCACAAATCATTGAGAATGTCCTTCGGGAATTTTAAACCCGCATCAAGAAGACCAGACTTATACACACAACTAGTGGATATTCGTAGAATTAACAAGTGAAATATGAAACCAAGAATAAATCTTTACAGTAATTAATAGATGTAGTACATACAAACATCCCTTAAATTAAATCTTTCTAATACAAACTATATTCTTAATAAATTGGTCTAATATGAAATTGTTCATAATAATATCCATTATATCCTACCTGTGTGCTAGGCATACCCTGTACCTCAAGAACAGACCTAGCCATCGCAAGGTAGTAAGGTCAGTAGCTTCCCAATGAGAAGGTCTAGTAGAGAGAAAGAAAAAAGGGAAAGGAAAGCAAACGCGTCGCTTCAAAACTATGACACCAATGAATACGATTCGTTAAGCTGAATTGTTTGACGGAAGCTTTTAGCTAGATGACGAACCAAGGAAGTTGTTTACCTGCTTCGTAAAACAATTGCACTTCACATTTTCCTCCCCCCCGGTTCATCGTAGAGCTAATTATTAATCCCTACCAGTTTCAAGATAAATGATTGAAGTTGAAATTGTTAAGTTGCTCTATTGTTGGAGTGTCGAGGCAGCCAAGACATTTGATGCCGACATGCCGGGGTTGGCTCGTGCCTCAACACCAAACAAGACCTACGATACATCCTTGTCCCCGCAACCCATGTTTCTCGTTAAATGTTCTTTCTCGGTACAAACGCATGAACAAGGCGTCACATCTTTTTGTAATTACACGGCCGCAGTTGGTCCGCGGAACATCTGCCGCGCACTAGCCTTGTCATTTCGTCCCTTTGCTAATTGCGATTGCCGGCTTGCGTCACGTTCGCCCCTGTTATAGACGAGTGGAGATGAGAGGCGCGTCGTCAGCTTTCGTCGCAAACGGACAAGCGCTACGTGCCTCTTCCCCATCCTCCATCCCGCAAATCTGGCTGGACCCTGTGAATGCTACTTGAGCAAGATCGGTTTAAAACCGGCGGCTGTGTGCGGTGACGTTGGCGGTTGGGTCCCCCACGTGCGTTGTAGATGGAAGAGTGACATCGGCCATCACTTGACGGCCAAGGACACGCAAGCTTTACGTTTGGTGAGGCTGTGATTGGTGCGTTGCAATGAGTCCGGGATTCCCAATATTCAAGGGAACGTGGATTGAATGCGCGGCCGTGTAAGGCGGTGTCATGAAGACGTTGGTGACGATGAGATAGATGGACCACGATGATGAGCACAATGGTGGTGTATAAAGAGTTTACTGGTTACCATCAACGATCAATATCAACTCACAACACTCTCGACAAGTAAACAGATACTCACTCACTCACTCCAACTCACTCGCGCACTTTGATACAACTCGCCTATCATGGTCCGACTCCCCGTCATCTGTCTGGCCCTCGCTACGCTCGCCACAGCGCATCCAGGCGAGTCGCATAGCCATAACCACATGAAGCGCGAGATTGTGGCTCGTGACAATGCCGCCGCCATGGGGCGCCGCTCGCTCAACACTTGCTCGGACACATTTGGCGCGCAGGCCTTGAAGCGCCGTGCCGTGGAGCGTCGCGCGGCAAAGGTGCGGGATCTGCGAAAGAAACACGGCATCACGACTCGTAGGTTTCAGAGTTCTACGTTTTGGGTGATAATTGACTGACATTGTGAAGCCTCTAAGAAGTTTAGACGCGACTTGGAGGACCTCGAGGCCTGGGAGGATGTCAACCACAACATGACCAGCTCGTCGGCCAACGACATGTTCACCCCCCTCGAGACCGTCTTCGGCGCCAACTCGAGCTGTATTCTGGCTCCCGAGGTTACTGACGGCCCCTACTACGTCATCGGCGAGAAGCTGCGATCCAACGTCATTGAGGCCGAGTGGTGCGACGGAGTGCCGCTGTTCCTCGAGGTCCAGTACGTCGACGTCACCGACTGCTCGCCCATCCCGGCTGTAGCTGTTGATGTGTGGAACTGCAACGCCACGGGTATCTACTCAGGTATCAGCACCTCTGGCAACTATGCTGCCAACGGCCTCAACAGCACGTATCTGCGCGGCATCCAGCTTACCGACAACGACGGCGTGGTGCAGTTCGAGACCATCTTCCCAGGCCACTATGAAGGCCGAGCCACACACACCCATCTGCTCTCACACATGAACGCCACCGTCCAGCCCAACGGCACCATCTCCGTCTGGAACGCCCCCGTGTCGCACATCGGGCAGCTGTTCTGGCCCGATGCCCTGCGGTCCGCCGTCGAGGAGCTGGCCCCATACAACACCAACGAACAGGCCATCACCAGCAACGACGACGACCAGTGGTCCATTGTGCAGGCGGACGAGTCGTACGACCCCTTCCCACACTTTGTCTACCTGGGTGATAACCTGCAGGACGGCCTGTTTGCCTGGATCCAGATCGGCATCAACGCCAGCGTCGACTACAGTTCGGATGATTACTACAGCGTCGCCGCATACCTTGATGAGAACGGCGGCCATGCTTCGTCGAGCTCTTTCAGCGGCGGTGGTGAGGGCGGTGGCGAGGGTGGCAACGGCACTTTCAGCGGCATGCCATCTGGCTCGGCACCGACTGGCTCGGCACCCTCTGGCGCGTCTACAATGCAATAAGCTAGCTTGTGAAGCTTGTATTTTTCAATGTTGTATCTCGAGCGTTTGCAAAAGGATCATGTAGAAAATTATGGTATGAAGATCTAGAGCCCATTTCAGAGTCCCTTGAGAGTTTAGAAAGATAGATAGAATCGGTGGGTAGGATAGCATAGACAGTTAGAAAGCAATCCATCAAGAATATGACGATGAGTCTTCTTTGAACAACAAAAATAAACCATTAATGCTCCCTGAAATTTAGTCATCCATTCCGTCACGAATCCTCAAAAAGTTGATGTACTGATCCTTAGTCCAGCGGCGCCACTTCTTTCCCCAGATGATCATGGGCAGCGAGAGCATCAAGACGACGAAGCTCAAAGCACCCAACTCGATAAAGCACTCCTGGACACCCGTGTCGAGCCAGTAGCTAGCAACAAACGTGAAAATCATCGCCAGCGAGTTGTTGATGACGGCCACGCCCACCATGCCCTCGAGCACCATGTCCGGGTAGCTGTCGGCCAGGTACGTGATGCTCAAGTCGCCGGCACACCCATACCCGAAACCAATGAAGCCCAGCCCGAGATAGGGCACCGGCCAGTCCCAGCCCTTGGCGGATCCGATGCCGAAGAGCAGCATGCCGGCCGGGAAGATGACGACACACAGAAACATCAGGTACAGGCGAAACTCGGCCTCCATGATGCCCTTGTTGCGGCGCGTCATCCACAGTAGGAACACGTCACTGCAGTAGCCGCCGTAGAAACAGCCGATGACGCTGCCGATGAGGCAGGGCAGGTTCATGTTGCCCACGGCCGCGTCGCTGTAGTACCAGGGGGCGCCCGTCCAAAAGTCCTCCTGGACCGTCAGGTAAAAGGATAAGGCGATGTTCTGCATCCCCCACTGCAGGCCGGCGAACCACACGGCCGGGAAGGTGAAGATGCGCATCGTGTGCCAGAGACGGTGCACGTATTGTTGGAAGCCCCAGCCGCGGAGGTTCGGGGCCGGTGTGATCAGAGCGATGCGTTCCCAGTACGTCTTGGGCTTGGTGTAGGAGAGCGAGAAGCGACGACGGCCAAGATCGCCGCTGTGGTACGGCGCTTCTTCGTCGATGCCCACGCCTGTTTCGGCTGCGGGAGATACTGGGAATGCCTTTTCAGAAGACTTTTCCTTCTCAGGTGTGTCTTCGTTGGGGCGAGTGTCTGCGTCTGCATCTGTACCACTTGCGTTGCCGGCTTGAGTACCAGGCACTCTGCTGTCCGTTTCGCGGCTGAGATACCTGTTGCGCTGGAAGGCCGTCTCCTCGAAGGCAAAGTAAAACAGCACCAGCGTAGCCCCAGATGCAATCGCACCCAGATACCCAATCCATCGCCACCCCAGACTGCTGCTCGCAACATGCCCCCCGACCAGCGGCCCGATATACGTGCCCACGGACGTGGCCAGCGTATAGAAGCCCAGCGACGTGCCGTTCTGGTGCTCGAACCAAATGTCTAGCAGCGAGAGCTGAACTACAGCCTCAGCTACCGACTCGGATGCGCCGACAAAGAGCTGCGACCAGATGGTGTCGGCCTTGTTGCCCAGCAGGCCGAACCAGATGTTACCAATAAGGCCCCATGTGCCACCGACGATGTACAGGATGCGGCGTCCGTACAAATGCACCGCAGGCGAACTGAGCAGCGTCCAGTAACCGATACCAATAAAGAGCACGCCAGCGCCTGTGTTGAAGACATCGTAGCTAATGCCGTACTGATAATGCACACCCACGCCAGCCGCACCAGCAACATTCGACGTAGCAGCCGTCAGCGCAACAATATAGCACACCAAAAAAGAGTGCCAGCTCTTGCGCGCGATGCTCCAGTTCAGGGGGTCGTTGGGCGACTTGGTCGGCCGCGGCACCAGGATGATGTCGCCATGCTTCTCCAGCTGGCTGTCGCCCGAGACGCTCGCCCACTCATCGGTGAAGAGCCGTTTGGTGCCCGGGAGCACGTCGTGGAAGGTATTGGTAGTGGACTGAACGGCCATCCGGGTGAGAAGCAGCAAAAAGTGAAGTTGGGATTTTGGAAAAGGAGTGGACGGTTACGGGGTAGTCAAAAGAAAAAGCGAGCAGCAAGATCTTTGGGGGTGTCAGCAAAGCATTTTCATCCGTTGTCGATAATCAGAATGCAAAGAGTTATGTTGTCGTTAGGGCATTGTAGTTAACGATCATCAGAAAAATCCGTCCCAAACGAAGAGAAAATTTCTCTCCCCTTTATAACGCTCCATTTTCTTCGCCATCCCACGGTGTCACGGACCGCGGCAAGGTCTTATCGGTGTCGGGCCGCAATGGGTGTTTCTTCCCGTTATGGAGGCCCATGATACGTTGCACTGAAAGGCTCTTTGAGTCCTTGATGTGGCCAGGGCCTGATGTCATAGTGGGCTGGTCTAGGGTTGAAAACGGGCGTTGTGATTCGGTGTGAGGTGAGAATGCTGATGACTTATGCGCGGTTTATTCCCGTTTGCGAGGACACTACCTGGAAATAATCCCTGGTTTAACTTGGTTTGCAACACGTTGAACACGCAAAACATTGACTTGTGAAACATCGAATTTATTGAAATGATATCATTACACCTATAACCTACATTGAAACTCCCATTCCCATGAAACCCTTTATCCCTCCCTTATGAAGCATCATATCGCCAGCGCCTCCAGTTTTCCTCGAGCCACCACCTTGTCATAAACGCCGCCGACTCGGCCCATGCCGCCGCTTTCTGACCTTGCGACTTTTTAACCATTTCCAAGAACTCCTCAAAGCCAAAGGCGTAGATGCGCCACCACTCGTTGGGGTCCGTCTCTAAGTTGGTGAAGCGCCATGACAGGTCGCCCTCGATGGGCACGACGAGCCGCCATTGCGGGTTCGACGTGTCCCGCACGCTGAGCTGAGCCCGGCCAGGGTTCATCACGGTGAACTGCCAGTTGGCTTGGCCGCTGGTTTCTGAGATGTGTTTGAGCGGCCGGATGAGGGATTGGCCTTCGTAGTTGTGGAGGAGATCACGCGCGGCTGCTGTTGCCGCTTCGGACAGCGAGCCAGTTTCCGCAAGGAGATCAAGAATGGTTGGGAGGACTTGAATAGACGAAACGGAATCGTCAATGGTGATGGCTGGCATTCCCGGGTGGGACAGTACAAGAGGCACTTTGAACGACGAGATGTGCGGGCTATAGTACGCCGACGCGCAATGGTTCTCCGTCACACACAGCCCATGGTCGCCCATGGCAATAACCAGCGTCTCATTCGCAACGCCCTCTTCGTCTAGGATGTCCAGGACATCGCCCAGCCAGTTATCGACGAAGCCAATGGTGTTCATGTACTTATGGAGCCTTTCTGTCCCCTCGCTATTGCCCAGCTGCACGTACGGCTTGTCTGCAGGTAACCGGAAGGGGAAATGCGGCGAGGATGTCAACATGGTGAGGAAGACGCGCTCGTTCTTCTTCTTGGCCGACTGGAAGGTATCCCGGATGTAGTCGTTCAGCACCGGCTCGGGCAAGGCCGATGAACCAGTGACGCGGTCGATATGGCCAAACTGCGGCGACGGGCCATCCAGATACTCAGTCGTGACGAGGGTATCCATAGGGAAGCCGAACTTCTCCGTCAGAGGTTCCTGTTTGTCCATTTTGATCGTCGTCGACTGGATATAGCGGGACCGCCACTTGTGGGACGTAAAGTCGTTGGGCGCCGCAAGTCCAGATGGGAGCATGTTCAAGACGTCGAAGATCTGTGGAAGACATGGCTGGTAGATGTGGTGGTTATATTCCACGTTGAAGTCAGCCACGAGCGGCGTGATGCCACATATCGTGCCCGTGAGGCTCTTGAGCGTATACGTCGACGTTGTCAATGCGTTGTTGCAGTTGATACCGCCACGTGGTGTTTGGGACGCGTGCTCGAAGCCATCATCATAATCACCGGTGAGGAAGTTGGCTGTGGCGCCGGCGGTAGAGAGAAACGTCTGCGCCTCGACCGGCAAGCCCTCGTCACCCCAGCTCTTTTCGAGCGTCTCCCAGATAGTGCCGTTCTTCTTGACGGGGAATGCGTCCTTGCGCGTGCTCTCGAGCTTGATGATGACGACGTTCTTGATCTTGACGCCGCCAAGCTTGCCAATCAACGAGGGCAGCAAACCGCTGTCAAGGTTGGACACCCTCATAGGGTCCGCGGCGGCGCTGTAGTGCTTCATGCCGGGTGTGAACCAGTCCTCGAAGCCCGCGGGCTTCATCTGCTTGGGCAGCCAGGTGAAGTCAACAGGCTCGACAAGTGCAGTTATGTTGTCCCAGCTGTGGTTGATGCTGGTGCCGAAGACGGCGGGGATGTTGGCAAGGACTGGTGATGATGCCTTGAAGTCGGCGAAGGGGAGTAGTGGGAGAGTCCAGGATAGGAAGGGGAATGCGGTGTTGTTGGGGCGAGCCATCAGCTGTAGGACGGTGGCCAATAAGAAAAAGGTCATCAATGTGTATCCAAGCACCGCAGGATTGCTCATCTGGACCCTTTTGGGTGGTGGCGAAGCAATCTCCTCGTCCACCGATTCATCCTCGTCCTCCTCATCCTCTTCGAGCTGGAGTCTAGACTTTTCCGTAACATCGTCTTCGGTCTGCGGTAAGTGGGCGTACTTAGAGCGCGTACGCTTAATAAAAGTAAACGGCCACACGAGGACGTCGAGAGCAGCGCCAGCGACGAGATGGTACAGGTCCTGCGCAAGCCAGCTCCCGATGACAATGAGCGACAGCACCAGCAGTGCGAGGCCGACGGTAGCCTTGGTGACGAGGAACTTGATCGAAGCCAGGCCGCCGCCGATGAAGGAGGCGTTACGCCAGTGGATCTCGGAGCCGTTGGCCTCGTAGAAGGAGATGCTGACGATGGCCATCATGACCATGCTGGCGAGCATGGCGTAGCCGGCGCCGAGGGCGATGCGTCGTGGCCAGGATGATTGCCTCAGTGCGGTTGGGTTTACCAGCAGACGCATGATGAGTAGGGCGACGACATCTTGGGCGAAGAAAGATAGGCCCCAGAAGAAGATGTCTGTCTTGGAGAGCGTCTCTAGGTATGCCCCAACGTGTACGGCCTTTGCACCAAGGAGGGCTGTGGCTCCAAGGGCATACAGGAAGCGACGGTTGGTCGTTCGGGACAAGACTATGTCGACGAAGCGGCGGAGTATCTTGCCGGCGTGGCCCTGGTGGTTTCTCGTTAGCAACACTCATAGATGTCCTGGCATTGGCTCAAAACTTACATCTCGGACCTCACTGTTGAAGCTGCTCCAGTCAAATGTCACCATTGTCGCGTGTACTCTTGCAGTTGATGCAATAATTCTCTGGGCGAAAACAGACGACCAAAAGATGCCCCGAGGCGCAACTTTATTCATTCACGAGGGCGTAGTAACAGGCGATCTTAAAGATCAATAGCGCCCCCCGTCGCGATCTGCCATGTGGATCACCAAGGATGTGTCACTAACACTTAGTCTTTTCCACGAAAAGAAAGCCAGCGCACGACCAACAACCCTTTTCAGGAATGCATTGACTTGTCTCTGCCCCTGGGATCCACCTGGCCGAGTATCCGAGCTGGGCAAGAAAGTCTGGGCACTGAGACTTCTGAGTAGGCTGACAGGACGACCGCGCGCTCAATATGGTCTGGATGGGCAACCTAGCGGCTTGTCTGTTTTATTATGCCGCGTCATATTTGTCTGAAAGGCTCGGAGGAGGGTTCCGTTGGGTGTGTCGCGTGACACTCTCCTTTTTCTTTTTTTCTTCGTTTCTTTTTTACCTTAAGTTTATTGTTTTTTGGGTACCCGCTTATGGACGCCTCGAATTTGTTGATCGTGTGTCGTGTGTTGGCTAGTTCCGACGAGTCGGTCCATTCTCTCGGACCAGTGCTCAGGGGAAAGTGGGCGAGACTAGCGAGGTCAATCTCGTGGAACGCTACTGAAAAAACCTTGGGGATTAAGTTGGCAGGCTGGGCAAGAGGAGAGCAGGGAGAAGCGTTAGTGAGATGGGTTCCATGCCCGTCTTCATGAGAGACCCCGGCCTTCAGCGGGGACGGGTTGAGCGTCTAGCTCGATGGGATCGACTATTGATGTTGCTTAATCAGTTGGCGCGTCTCTAGGTACTCCACTCGCTCGCTAAACCGCCCACAACCCGATGATATCAGTCGTCGAGAAGGATGGCTAGAGCACGCTAGCGTGTGGCGAGCTATTGAGATGCTACCGCCGGATTGAACTTCCATACTCGATTTAGGCCCGCAAGCCAGTTTAGGCCTGAGACTGGTTGCTGCGTTTGTCTAAGGCGTGATCTCGTATTTTGCTAGGGCTGATCGTAATAGGGGCACAAAGGGGGGGGAATGCAGGGCGTGACGCCATGTCCGGCCTTGCTTTGACATTGAACGAGTGGACCTGGGGCAAGGCAAGGAGAGACATGACTACAAGGCTGCGCCCTGATCGACGTGAGATGGGTTGGGCAGCTGAAGCACGAGAATGATGGAATGGCTTTCACACGCAACTTGGACGGTCTCAATTCTCATCTTGTGACTGGCTGTACCCCTTGGCTAGCTGCCATTAGAGTTATAGCTTGGCCTGCTCCTTACCTGCCAGCACCCGCATTTGCGGACCGCCACGGCTTCCATCTCCACCCATCGTGGTCGTCTGAGCACTCATCCTTGCTTGGGCACTCGCACGCCCTCGAACCGCCCATTTGGCTCGCATCGCCGGCCCGGCCTTATGTTCGAGACAGTCGGAAATGTGCCTTCCGATGACAGGGAGGAATTTGAAGGCGCTGGAACGAGAGAGGCGGTTTTAGCATGCGGTAAGGGATAAGAAGGTTGGGTGGGAAGAAGCAATACTTACTGTCCTGAACCACCTGTCGCCAAGAATAGCCCGTCCATGCTCGGGTGGTGGTCGACGACAAAGTTGCCCTCCGGAGTGTCTGTATACCAGCACATTCTCAGCTTCGCCCACGGCCTATCAGCCACCTGAGGGAAGAAGAACCTCGCTCCTTGCCGCAGTGCCTGCTCAGCGTCTTGAGGGAGGTATCCAGACGCGGCGTTGCTGCCTCGCACCTTGGGGGAAGATATCACCCTCCCAGAGCCGACCTTCACCTGCGTCGCGAAGCCGAAGCCGTGGCGGGCCAGCTTAAGTTGGTGCGTGTCCGGCGTAGGCGGGAAGCAGAAAACACCCGAATCCATGTCCATCATGACGGGCATGCCGCGCATTCCCGCTGCTTCTTGGGGAGTCAGCTGGATGAAGCCGACGGGCTGGCCCACGGCCATGATGCTGTGGTCTATATCAGGGACGAGGTTGTTCGTCCACGCCCCCGTGGCGAGGACAACTGTATCGGCGGACAGCTTCGTTCCTGCGGCCGTCTTGACGCCTGTGATGCGCGAGCCGACTGTCTCAAGCGACTCCACTGTTCCATGTGTGCCAGTAATAAAGGATACGCCGGCCAAGCTGCACCTCGCAGCGAGACCACGAATGGCGTCGTGAGCATTCGCCCACCCTCCGCCGTTGTTTTTCATCACCGTCGCACCGGTAAAGTCCGTCTTAACCCCCGGGTACAGCTCCCTCATGCGCTGGCCAGCCTCACCAGGCTCAAACACATCCAGGGGCTGCTGCTTCGCCTGGGCGCTCCGCATGTCGCGATACCTCTGCATGTAAGGGTTACCGCGGGTGGAAATCATGGCGAAGCCCGATTCATAGAAATGGTCGGCCCACTCGGGCGTCCGCCAACCTGCGAGGGCGTCGACGGCGAGGGATGCGTAGAAGGGGTCTGCATATTCTGACCGAATGATGCGCGAGACGTCGACGCTGCTGCCATCTGGAACGGGGGGCATGTAGCGGTCCAACACCGTGATGCTGGTGTAGCCCCGGTTGGACACTAGGTCGTAGGCGAGACTGAGGCCAAAGACACCAGCTCCAACGATGATGAGCGGTGCGTCTTTGGATAGAGCAGCAGGCATTTTGAAAATATATCAAGTAGACAATTGTAAAGATGTAAGATCAGTTGATTGTCATGTCAAGAGTCATCTCTACAATCATTCACCCATTCTCCCATTGTACTTATACCCATCTACATGCTCACTCCAAGCCCGGAATTTCGAGGTGGGCACGGAAATGCAGTTCTCACCACTTGAACTCAAGCATGTCATGCGAAGCAATCAGCTTCCTCCGATCGACAGAGACCCGATGAAAGCCGTTATGGTTGCTTCATTACATGATGCTTATCCACGTTTAACAGTATGTTTATACACATGACTGGGTCGAGATATGGAAATGCGGCACTACCAGTGTTCCGGGGAAGGAAATCACCGCACGCTCTTGCGCTGAACAAAACGAGAAGACTAAAATAATAATATTATGAAATTAAACAATTAAAAATATATGAAATAGGCCAGAAGAGAAACCAAAATTTAGTTCTTAATTGCCATAAGTTATTGAATTTATTAAATTGATACTTAGGGACGTACAGTAAGGTGATGTTGTAGGGTATGTGGTGATTTTCTGTCGCCCCCTTGCCACCACACCAACTCCTCGATGCTCCCAAACTTAAAATTCCGATCACGTGCCCTATGGCTAAAGGAGGAAATGGTCCAGACTTTTCATCTCTCATTTTCCGTGCCCACTTCTTGCGTCTCAGACATCTCGACTCTCGCCAACTCACACAAACCCCACAAGTGAGACATTCGGATTTGATAACCGGACGCCTAGAAAATGCGCAAGGGATCGGTTCCCGGCAAGACCAGCGTGCGGCGTTCTTGCGAGCGGTGCAGGTGAGAAAAGTTCCACACCTGAAGGAGTTCAGCCGACTGGCTGATGCGATCGACGTGTCTCGTTCAGGCAAAAGAAGACGAGGTGCCCTGCAGAACAGCCTATTTGTTCCTTTTGTCGCCGTCTTAATCAGACATGCATATACCTACCTAGATGCAATTCGAAATTTGGGAATAATAAGCGGCTAAAGGCCACTAATTCGTAAGGACAACACACCCTAACTTGCCTCTCCCTTCGTCCAAAACTTCAGCCGCACCTCGTATTCAGGTTTTAGATTCCCGGGCTGTGCTTGGCTGGATCAAGGGATGGTGTTGATCTCGGTGTTGGGGCTGGCAATGATAATCTTACCGTTTGTATAGGTATTCCGCCGAGACAGACGGTGGCAGTGTCACTGTAGGTCGGCCGAGTAATCACAGGCAGGCTGTGAGCCTTGACGGACCTCTTGGCACGCCTGCCATTTCAAACGTTGGTGAGCCACGTCTAGATCGGTGGTAAGATGGCCAAACACGATTCAATTTCTCACCAGATACTAAGAAGCACCCAGGCAATTGTCAGCCCCAGAACCACCACCGGAAGTACTTGATCACTTTGTCAACATCTATCCCGACAAGATATACTTCCAACCGCTCCCGCTCTTCAACCTGAAAACCTTGCGCGATGAGCTGCCTGCTTTTCCAAACTATCTACGATGGCTTTTTCTTACCTTGGCGCTCCGCCACACCGAGCATCCATTTTTCTTGGGCGTAGAATCCGAGGCCATTGAATTTTATACCAAGCATTCCCGCAATGCTACGATGGAGCTGTCTATCAGAGGCGACACGAACGTGGAGGTATTGCAGTCCTTGTGTCTGTTGGCGCTGTGCGAGATAAATGGTATGTCGGTGTCGGTCTGTTCCAGATATTCTTCGACTAACTCGTCGCTTCGTAGCAGGCGAGCCCGCCCGAGCATGGATGACTATCGGAACCGCTTCTAGATTAGAAGCACTACGTCTATCTTTCGCATCCGCGACCTCACACGAAGACTCAAGTGCAGACGCCATTTCTAGGTGCCACTGGAGCATAGTGATCCTCGAAAAAGCATTTACACCTAGCCTCTCTATTTTGATGCCGAGTCGACACCGTCCGGACTACCCCCAGAGCCCGTCCCGACCTGCGCCCCTGGAGTCGTATATCGCTGGCAAAAGCTATTGCCCTGGCCTTTCCAATGACCACGAACTAGGTAGCCAAGACCTAGGTGTTAACGCTCACACGCTACAGTTCCTCTCCATCTGGGGAGACATCGTTTCCTACCTTCAAGACATTCGCGCAGGAAACCCTCACAGCCCGTGGCTATCCACGTCGACGCACAGCCAACTTGCCGTCAGGGGATACGAGCTTGAAGGCTCATCTTCGCATCTGCACCTCCTCCGCAACGTCTCGTTTCCTGATCGCGCTCCCTCCGAGCTATCCGCGAACCGAGAATACTGGACGGCATGGATTTTATGGGAAATCATAACGCATGCATCGCAGTGTGCTCTGAATAATCCCTTTATTCATCTTGTTGTTCTTCGTGGTCCTACGGGCGGCTCTCAACCTCGCTCTTTTCTCCAACAGACGGTGGACCATGCCTTGTTCAACTCGCGATGGGTTGCGAACTTGGTCCAGATGTGCGAGGACTTATCCTTTGAGATTTGCGATCCCCTCATCGGACAGGCCGTCGCAGCTACCGCAACCGTGCCTTGGCTCTTCCAGTTTGCCCGCGACGAGACGGTTGCTGCGAGGGCCAAGCAAAACCTGGCCAAGTTCGAGACACTTCTCAAGCAACAAGCAAGGGCTTGGCCTCATATCGCGCACAAGGTAAGCGGCGTGAACATGAAGAGATATGGCAGACTTCTGACATTGCTTTAGCTCAAAATCCTGCAAACCCTCCAATCCGCCATCGACGCAAGGCTCCAAGACACGGCAAGCGAAGCCGCGACGATTCAAATTCAACCAGAGCTGCTGTGGGAGCTTCTCGATCCCAGCATCTTGGCCGCGGATCCGAATTCTCTCTTACCACCTTCCGATTCTCCAAGTGCAACGATCTAAATCACAACCAAGTTCATCCATCCAATAACGGAGTCTCAAGAAGACCAGCCTATCGTTTCCAGCGGGATGGACAATTTTTGGCAGACGCCGTTTGAAGGATTTCAAGACTCCTTTTTGGACGAGTTCCTGTCGGAGACTTTTCTATCGGGGACTCTGCAGCAGGGAATATTCGCATGATGCCTGTAACATGTATGATATGTTATGCAATGCATGCATGATATTTACAACGGATGCTCGGCCCCGGATGCTCGGTCCCGGATGCTCGGCCCGCGATTTAATAAGACTCCAAGTGAAACTCAGCTTGGGGTAAGCTTCCAAGTGCCGGTACCAACCGCCCAAGCCAAAGCGGCAAGGTTGGACAGGGTGGGCAGCAAAAGCCCTCTGGGCGAGAAGCTCCGGCGTTGGGTGTCTAAGCTGAGATCAGACAAGGCCGAGGTACTGCATCATCTTCTGGCTTTAGGTAGTTATTTTAGAATACGTGGCATACACTAGCGACAAATAGGTGCTGGTCGTGACATTCCACCCGGCCATAAGTTCAATGCGGACGACTTACCCGTGAAAATTTGGGCACATAATTGCGCCTAGCTACTTCAATGAAATGCTGGTGTCTTGGCCCGGCCGCACTGTGAGCAATAGAGTCGAGGGTGGCTGGCTAGTTGCATTGCGGATGGTGTCGTGGAGGTGGATCCGTCGTGTTTATTAGACGCCACCGCCTGACCATGATGTTATAGTGGTGTAGAGATGGTAACATGTGACCGGGTGTGGTTCTTGGACGGCATGTACCGTGAATGATTGAATATCATGTTGGTGGTCTTTTCGTTGCAATGAGGGACTACCCGAGTTGGATTGAATGTGAGAGAGGAATACGAAAAGCGCAGCACCAATGGGAATTCATCATATTTCATCCCTAACCGTTGTTGTGCATGCACTTTCTCGGTTTGACCCCAGCTGCCGTCATGGGGGCCACTCAGGTCGCTCTCCAGAGGCATACCAGGGCTACTAATTCATTGTTCTTCTCCAAGGACGGCGTACTGCGACTGTAAATCATCGCGAGCTACCCTACACACGTACCCACATGGCTTAATGGTACACACATGCCGGTTCAATCCATCTATCCTGAATGACATGTACCATGTGACTGCGGCCGTCGCAATGCAATAAACATCTGATATGTTAATTTGTGCGGAGAAGAAAGTCAATGTGAGAAGACCAACGCGGGGTTTGCTCATCGACGTTTCATGAAGGGACGCCTCGTTATGACATTGTGACGCTGTCTCTCATCATGACTTGACGGCTCTGACGTGGCTGCAAACTACCTACCAGTGAATTTTCTGCACCTCGCAAAAGAAACCCTGCCATCCGGAATCGTCGGCTTCGTGTCTGCTTGACCAGAGTTCGTGCATGCTTGTCTAGAGAAAATTTGCATCAGTGATCGACGGGCACTAGCCATCGGGCTCAAGGGGGGACTGAGCCTCCATGAGCGCTAACCCAGGGCAAAGAGCGGCTGTGGGCGGCAGACTTTGGCCATTGAAGCTCTAACGATTCTGGTGGGTTGCATTTACCCCGCAAAGATCGAGTTCCATCATCCTAACATCACGCATCGAGCCTCGTTAGAGTTCAGCTTCCCCGCCCCCCGTTGTTACCCTGCGCTGAGCCGCAGCCAATGGCTAATAACACCGACATCTATGTCAGAATACTGACGAGATGAATTTGTTCGTCTCCATTGGCCAATGCATCCTCAATGAGAGACGTGAGCACAAGTTTGTCAACAAACATGTGGTTCGAGACCCCGGCGTCCTGCGGTGGCTTCATGATGCATCTCCACTCACCCTCCACATGCTTCACGACAACCAATCCGTACATTCTCATGGGCCTCTTGATATCCCTCAAATATACTCAGGTGCCAATTCCAACCTCACCAGGTGTTACAGCGGCCCAACAATATGCTGCAGAGTTTTTAGGGATGACGAGCAGATATTGACAGGCTGCACATAGCTTCGTATCTGCTAGGCAAAATGATACCTCATGTGGTCATCATTTAGTCAAGAAGATATGAAATACCCATTGGATACAACGCTCCGGGCGAGAATGGTTGGAACAGATCACAGAGATGAACACCGCACACACTAATGACGGCTGTTATGGAATGAGTACGTCATAGGAGCTACGTTAGTTCTAAAGTAGAAGATAAAATATATACCATAAAAAATATCATGAAAGAAACTAACTTAAGGCGTAGATTATGATAATATATTTTGTATATATTAAAATTAAAACTAAAGACGTGATGTATATTCGCTGCCCTATGGTGTGTGGTGTTTTCCTACCACCCCTTTACAGTCTACTCTTACCTAGGTTTTATCTACTTGTTACTTGTTAAGAGTTCAAGGATCAACTGTGTACACATTGGACAAGGATGTAGGAGATAAATCGTTGTCATTGGTCCTCAAAACTCTACTAGGCATAGCAGCATACCCAGCCCATACCGTCATGGTGTATCTACTCCCCAACAAAATAGAGCATCACTCTCTGTGACCGAAGATGGGCTTGGCCTAGTGCAGACGCAATGCTACGGACTACCTGAACTACCGACAATCATGTGAAGCTACTGCAATGATGGATGGTCAGCTCCGTGCCGACGTTTTCCGCTTCACAGAAGCACATTTGATGCTTGCTCAAGTATATAACCCGTCAAACACCTTCTCCCTCTGCTTTCCTCATCCCATCATCCATTATCCTACAAGTCTACAACATATCAATCTCAATTTACTCTCCAGTATCTTTTTTGGAACTCAAACATCAACATGGGTGATATCCGAAGCCCCACTGGTGAATCCCGAGACGCCAAGGTCCTCAACATCGACCCGTACGCCCTTGTCGAAGCCCTTCTCGGCCAGAGACTGGAGAAGCCGGCTCAGGAAAGCCTCCACTCGGGCTACGACGACCTCGACATGAAGCTCGACTTGGAGTCGTCCTTTGGCGGAGGCGCTGGCAACATGCGCCCCGACTCGCCACCCAAGGACATCCAAGTTGGCGCCATCAACCCCTACGCTCTCGTCGAGGCTCTCATCGGTCGCAACATTGACCGACAGAACTTGAGCATGAAGAGGATCCTGTCCAACGTCTTGCAGACGGACTATGATGAGCTCTTCGATATGAAGCACAGCTCTGTCTTGTTTGCTGGCTTGAAGCTCGACGAGAAGCAGAGAAAGGCCGTCAAGCTGTCCGAGAAGGAGATGAAGATTCTTAATGAGCGAGACCTCATGACTCCCGATCTCTCGGAGATCCGCAAGGTCGAGGATCTCGAGAAGATCGGCCTCAAGGACATCCAGAAGACGCACGTCAAGGCTGCCCGCATGCAGAACGGCAAGCTCCACGTTGTCCTTCAAACGCCGCATCTCGGCCGCACGCTCTCCAACTACGAGGTCTCCATGTCGGTCAACGAGCTTGTAACGCCCTTCAGGATGGAAAAGGGCCAGTGGTCGCCCCCAAACGGCTCGTGGCGCGACATGTATGACTTCTTCTTCCAGCGCGTCAACGAGCGCATGATTGGCAACTTGACTATGTTCCAAATTAGCGACCGCAAGCAGACGCTGCACAACTTCGACGACCCCACGCAGGGATGCCTCGGAAACAGCTGGCTGATTGCCGCTTTGTTCTCCGTCTTCTGGTCTGACCCGTCGGCCATCAACCGCGCTACTCGCGTTCATCAGGCCAAGCAGGAGAAGAAGCGTCTCTCCATCAAGTTCCACGACAAGGGTGGCAACAACAACAACCGCACCGAGACCGTTGAAGTTGATTACGAGATCCCAATCAACAACTCCAACAATAGCCCTATGTACTGCAGCGCCAGTGACTGCGCCGATATCTGGCCGTCTCTGTACGAAAAGGCCTTTGCCAAGTGGGTGACTGGCAGCTCCTCGGAGCACCCCGACATCACCCAACTCTACAGCGGTGACCCCGTCAAGGCCATGGCCCAGATCAATGGCCGAGACCCTCACTACTACATCACGGAGAACCACTCTGCCAACGACATGCTGGGTCTTGTGCGCGCCAACTGCATGAACTTCAAGACCATCAACCCGATGACGGCCTGGACCTACGCCACGGGCAACAACTTCCACGGCAGCAACATCGTCGCCAACCACGCCTACTCCATCCTCGGATACACCGTCATGGGCGACAAGCAGTACATTGTCATGCGCAACCCATGGGGCGTCACCGAGCCCATTGGCTTGACCAGCTACCCTGGTCTCCTCGAGCACGTCGATCCCAACTTGTGGCACCCGGCTGCCATGCTCGACCACGGCGGTCTCCTTGCCATTGAGCCCCATGCCTTCAAGCAGTGCTTCGCTTGCCTCGGCGTCACCAAATAAGTCTCGACATTTGTGGAAATGGTTTTAGTCCCTTGTTTCTGCGATGACTTTTTACCTGGCAAGCGCTAGGACGTCACTCCTTTAGCAAGGTCGTATTTCTTTCTCAGGGGATCCTTACTCAGGGGAGATTGTTTTTTATCAAATTTGGAATGGAGGTGAGATCTGTGACGGGACATTCCTTAATCCGGCCATAAAGGCGACGGTGACTGAAACGCCTGAGGCAACTAAAAAAAAGTCGAGTTACGTGTGAGGGAGAGCGCTAAGGATGATGAAGGCAGATTGAATTAAATATTGTGAAAACCCAATATTGCAGCCTTTCCCCTGTCTGTCCCGTGCTGTGAAATCAAATGTGGACGCGAAGTGATTGTCGATTTAAAGGGTAGGGTCTGCCTGCTTCACTTTGTTCTCATGGTACGTTCGCATCACACACTGCACTCACTTCATACACAGTCTTCGGCCAAAAGCCTCCATACACATTCTTTACGCTGAGACTTAACATCTTTACATGAACACTTATTGAACAATTTAGACACAAATGGCTCCTAAAGCTGAACATAATAGTGTACACAAAGTTAAAACTAATTTACACAATTTACTATACTTTAGATCTATGTCTGCTGGTTTATATCTGGCAAAAAATCTACGGAGACTTTGACCCGAAAACGTACTTACCAAGTCAACCAAGTGGCTCTCTTTGAGACAGGCTAAGTCAAAGAATCAACGGTGTATTGGTGAAAGCCAGGTGTTCATCTAATATGTGAGCAAGTGAAATTGTCACGTGTCAAACCGGCTGTCCTATTTTGGCTGTGTCGTGATTGCCTCATATCCAGCCAGACACGATATGAACGCCATCCAAAGATGCAGGAGACAGCAACAGATTGAAGACATGCTCCTTCCAGCCATGAATTGGAGGCTCGGTCACCAGCCGCGGCGCATCTGCCGTCGCTCGCTGCCCGTCCATCAAGTTTACACTCCAGCCATCAACCACTAAACACTGACGACTCAACCCATCACTACGACACCAACTGCATCACGGCATCACGTATCGCGCATCATGGCCGACGAACAACCCCTTCAAGCCCTCGGAGTTACCCCTGACACCATCTGGGGCGACACAGATGGAAACATCGTCTACGCCCAAATCCTCGGGGACGGGAGGGCAATCATTTTCTACTTCGTTTGCACCCCAACTTTCCGCAGATACCGACCCTCAGCACTGCAGACTAGGGTTGTCTGTGCCTTTCACAACCACGAGGTGTCAGACGAATCGTCTACCTTCCGCGATCAAAGTGCCATGCGCAGCGCCATCTGGTCCGCTATTGCTACCGTCTGGCCCGGGTGCAGAACCGACCCAGTCGTCCGCAGAGTAGGCACTGTGGTCGAACTCACGTCCACCGGAGATGGAATCCGCTGGCAAGCTGCTCAATCCCCTGCCTTTGGCCAATACATCGAAACCTTCGTCGACGTCAAGCCAAGCGACCTAGCTCCGTACGATCACTCTCGCCCCTACGATCAACCTCGACCCTACGATCATTCTCGCCCCGTCGTTGACATCTCGGCGATTATCCTACTCGAGGCCGCGGGCGACATCGGTAGCTGCTGTAGGCAAGCGCGGGTTCGCATGAACTCAGGAGAATCGCCATTATACGTCTTCAAGGGCGTCGATTTCCGGACCTACCTGCAAGTTCATGGCCACGACGGGAACCTGCTATCCACGATCAACACTTGGCGGCGGACGAGCAAGTTCATAGCCAACATGATACCGCATCCCAATATTCAATCTCCCCCGACGATGTTTGTCTCCGTTCTCAGACAGCCTGGCCTCGGATTGCATGGACAGCCTGAACTAGGACCTCATGGTGACAGTGTGCTGGTGGGTCATCTGACACCCTGGTTCATCAACGGACGTCTCGAGACTGTCATCGCGGCAGCAGCGAAGCCGGGCGGAAGAGAGATTCCTTTCAGACTGAAAGCCAAATGGTGCCACCAAATGGCTTCGGCAATTGCCCATACGCACCGTGTGATGCATACCTTTCACACGAACATACACGGTGGGAGTTTCATCATCGGTGACGACGAGAACCTGTCTCTCATCGACTGGGAAGTCGCCAGCGCGAGAGCAAGCACCCTCGCCCCCGAGGCAGACGGGACCTTCACTGTGGAGGAGCGAACGGATGGGGAATCTGGGGTTACTCAGCTGTTCTACAAGGAACACGCAGCTGGACCAGAGCGCCGAACAATGCCAAAAGGCAGCGGGAAACAGAGCTTCAACGTCTCGGATGTTTTCTTGAAATGGGGAACGACCTGCCCTAGGGCCACAGAAATGGCCGAGGTCTTTTCACTAGGAAGAATGATGTGGATGTTGATAACCCAGACCCCCGACAACTTTGACGAGGTTGAGCATCCGAACGATGTTCGAATCTGCTGGGGCGACACCATAAACCTCCCTGCCCACTGGGTCGGCATGGTGGAACAATGCATGGAGATGGATCCAAACAAACGTCCTTCAGCGGTGGATGTCGCGAGATTCTGGGAGGCTGAAGCGTCCCTACTAGCGCCGGATGCAGACTGGTCGGTGCCAATCCCACCAGTCTGACACGGGTAGTTCCAAGCGTAGTGGGGAGGAGTCAAGGGGGTAGCCGCGGAGGAAAGAAATGAGACATAAGTTAAGGAAGACGGTGATCACGCATAATCGAAACCACATCAAATTAGTCTCTTAAAGCAAATGCCTTTTCCCCAGTGCTAAAGCCATGGCAAGTAGGGTCTTAATAAGGGTCTCAATGATAATCTTAGTGAGGGTTTCAATGAGGGATTTAATGAGGGTCTTGAATTTGTCGTTTACCAGGTCCCTGAAGGGTGACACGGGAAGATGCTTCCGATCCAACCTTCAGCCTCATGTCTGGGATGAAATGAGTCGCTATGGGCTTACCGAGCGCAAAAGAAGCTTTGTCCCTGACCCGCAAACTCCTTTGAACCTTGATAGCAACCAACAAAGTCTTGCCAATGCGGAGGACTAGTTCTTCCATCTCACTACGGCATTTTTCAACGTTGATGGCCAAGGAGGTCGGTTTGATATGCCCCAGCCAAAGCAGCCGCTTCTCAACCGCGAAGCCATCAAGCAGTGGGATATCAGCGTCAAGGAACGTATCGATCAGCTGGACATCTCAGCCGAAGAGGAGATGATTCTCACATTGTGGATGGCTATCACAGGCCTCACGGACGCGTCCAAGATAGGCTTTCTCAGTCTTCTTCGCCTTTATGCGCTCTCTGGGTATGACTTGCAACAGTACCTTCAGATCAACGGAACCTTCAAGATTCCCAGAGGTACCACAGCCCTAGCCAACGCCATACTTTCCGAGTTCAACGGCTCGGCACTTTTTAACCGAAAGGTTACATCCGTCACTTCCAACTCGGCCGGTGCACAAGTTACCATCGAAGGTGGAGAAGATACACGGCAAGTTAGGTTATCTGCACTATCCCACTCCATTGCCTTGTAGACGTTGCTTTCTCACCTGCTCTGCTTTCTTTTACCTCTATCACCCACCACAATATCGGTGGAAAGCTTCATGCCCATTCTTCAGACGGCTTTTCTCGGTTCTTTGGTGTTACTAGCCTTCAGAAGGCTGCTTGCTTTGGATTCACCGAATCTGAATCCAAAGCTGGAGGCACTAACATGATCTTATTCAAAGGTAGCCGGCCTGAGGTTCGGGGCCGCTCTCCTTTGTCCATTCTAGAAGATGTCTTGCAGGGCTTGAAGCCCGATACTGTCGACCTGGGGACGATTACTGAGTATCTATAGCACGATTGGCGCAATGATGAGTTCTCTAAGGGGGCTTGGCCAGCTTACGGGCCCAAGACACTCTCAGGAAGCCTTGGCCGTCTCATGGAAAACAAGAGAGTAAGTAGCAGCTTGACTCTCGCTAGCTCGAACTAGGCGGACGGCTGGGTCGGTTACATTGATGGCGCAATCAAACAAGGTCGCCGTGCCGCATATGTCATTGGCCAACAACTAGCCACTACGCAGAAGAATGGCCATACCGGTGCTTTCCAGTCCAAGATTTAAGGAAGCACTTGTATTCATTTTGGTTGTTTTTTTCCTCTATCTTCGCTGGATTATCTTTTTAGGTAACTGGGTAGCTTAAGTTGAAATTTCTTAGATGGTTTTAATCTGTAATAGGTAACCAGTCTGGATCCAGACTCGGTACCTAGAACACTTCTATATCGGCCAGTCTATTATTACTGATTGTGCTACTACCGCCACCTGAGGTGCGCGAACTGCAGACAAAACGGATGAGATCTTATGAAAACACGCTAGATTGAGGTAGACTTGAAACTGAACTATAAGTGCTGTGGCAACTGATTTGGTTTATGGGAATAGGTCGATTGTAGGCTTCGCATTGTATTAGGCAAGTGGAAAATTCATACGCCATCTAAGAGCTCCTAAAGCCTTACTCAGCGACACTCCTTCCAACAATGTCGGTAAGAAATTCTTGGACCCAGTTAGGGAACCCCCGGACTGCCGATAACCAAGACATTGAGCTAGGAACAACGACTTGCCCTCCTCGGCAACTCCAAATCTGCTTTAATACTTCCTTTGCCACATCTTCTGGCTGCATCAATGCCCCTTGGGTTCGTTGAATCTTATCAACATGCTTTGCAGTCATGCCGGTCTTGGTCCAGTAGGGATGCACGACGGTTGTGATGATTCCGGGTGCCTTAAGGACGTGCTTGATCTCGCCTGATAAGCCCTCGTGAAAAGCTAGGGCTCCTGCCTTGGTTGCTGCATAGTCTACTGTAGTTGGAAGTGTCGAGAAAGAGGCTATACTAGCAATAGTGATAACATGTCCTTTATTTCTGAGGACCATGGTAGGCAGAAACTCTCTCGCCGTGAACCAAAGCGCAAAGGTGTTAACCCCGAAGATCTTTGTTAGATAACCTTCTGTGGTCTCAAGGATGGAATGGGGTGTTGCGATTCCAGCATTGTTAATGAGGATTGACGGGTGTCCAATGGTCTGACGGATATTGTCGGCAGCATCCTTTACGGCAGAACTGGAGGTGATATCACACTTCCAGTATAGAATCTGATCGATTCGGGCCAAATCGGCTGGCAGTGCCTGGACATCGAGGATAACGACCTTAATCCCCTTCTGGGCGAGCCCAATGGCAATACACTTGCCGATGCCGCTACAGCCGCCGGTAACGACAGCGATCTCCTTGGTCCACTCCCAGCCCGGCTGCCGAGTCAATCGCCAGTTGTTCCGGGCCCAGCGGTTGGCGAGTCGATTTAGCAACCTGACACACCCGATAGCAAGAGAGGCATTCAAAGAAGCCTTCAAATGTTGCTCTCCGGCATAGCGTCGTATGAGTGGATGATTGAGAACCTGGCCTACAAGATTCGGAGGTCCGTATGCAAGGAACGTGAGGGCGGCTGCGGGCAAGATGGGTTGCCTGGCAAGAAGACCTACTGCCTTGAAAGGGGCGAAGAGAACGTCTGCCATTTCAGGGTGGACGAAAAATGAAGACACAACAGGAGACGAACCACCCCCCAAAATAACGTATACTGAGAGTATTGTGAAGCTCGCGAAGCTGAAGATTCTAATGCTACCCAGGCATTGCTTTATACTAGACGTGATCCTTAACCGCGATGCACTCCTGGTCGACACCGTTCCAAAAGGAGGAGAGGATCTGTTCTAACCTCGGTCCAACTAGCGAGATCGTCAGAAGCAAAGACCGACTACGTACTGTAAGACCCCTTTACGACACGTGGAGAGAGTACAACGAAGATCGGCGGACGGGTATTTCTCTTTTGGCATAGTGATAAGTGAGTCGAGCGCTGAGTACGAGTGGGGCCGGTGACTTTCTTCCTGAACTGGTATAGACCCGTGTCGCCTGTTCGTAGTCCACTAGACTACTAGTTCGTTGCCTGTTTGCTCTCGACCAGTAGATATCACAGTGCGTTGAAGCCGTCGATCCGGTTAGATGGTCATTGGATTCGGCCGTGGAAGAATAAACATTCACGGGGCCGTGGCCACCTTAGGTCGACAGAGTGGCGGGCGTTTGGTGGCTTCCAGAATTCCTTCCTGATCTCCTGGCATCGACATCCTGCCAATTCTGCTTCTCCATCACATGTAATACTGGGTTAGTGGTGCTGCACGGTGAGAGATTCGGGGAAGGAATTGGGCTTGAGAAGAAGGGAACCAGTTTGGAAGGCAGGAGAGCAGCTTGATAGCGCTACCAGGTGGCTACACATCGTGGCGAAATGACGCTGTGCATGAAGCTTACATGTCACGGGGCCTCGCAAGAGAATGGGAACGGTCTAAATAGACAGCTACAATCAGGACGATGCACTACGAATAGCGTTTAACTTCTTCAAGGATCTCAATCGGACGGATTCTGTTCTTGAGGTGCATGTTTTCTGGTTCTTGCTAATTGGAACATTTGATCTTTGATACCGGCAGCATTCTCAACCATGGATCCAACGTCCGCCTCCACTGTTTGGTTTTCTACCCATAACAGTCGGTAAATACTCCAGTTCTTGGCCATTGTCCTTGACCGACTTGGCTTGGAGCTTCAAGGGGATCATTCCTGTCCTGCAGTAAGACTTCTTTCTCACTGCGTCAAGAATGGCAGCCAAGTCCATCTTGGGGGTGAAGTTCACAAGGTTCGAGCTGGGGACTAGAAACAAGTTTTGGAGTTGGAGTGTTCCGACATTCTTGTTGTCGATGTAATTTGCAAACGTGAAATTTCCCTGAAAGACAATTAGTGGCTCTTCTGATGGTACTGAGAATTTTTGGCGAGCCTCCTTCCAATTTCCATGGTGAACCTAGATGGGTTGAGTATCTCGGTAACGCCCTTGAGATTGGGCCCATTCTCTCCTTGGTCGAGCAACAGCTGGCTCTCGACGAGGTTGACACCTTTTAGGCGGTCCAAGCCCTTGAGTTCGAATATATTCTTGAAAGTCACGCCGTACTTCCGGTTCAGTCCTTTAGGCTGGGCAATCTTGGGGACGGCGCCAAAGATTCTAGCGTTTGTGAAGAAAGTCTGTTAGCCTGGTAATCCTCGAAAGTGAAGCTCGAATTCTAAAGTTCACTTACATCAGAGTAACCTGTAAAATGCTGGAGCAGATGAATATGCCCAGATGAATCCACCAGTAACGCTTGCAATGCCGAGCAAACTTCTGTCTCTTGGTGAGCGCTGGAGAACTGGCGACGTTCTCGACGTGTGTGGGTTCTGGTTTTCCAAACATGATGTTGAAGGCGAGTCGAGAAGCTAAGATTGGTCAAGACAGAAAACGGACAAAGACAAAGGATCCCCAAAGAGTTACACTTGAGTGGCAAAGCGAAGTGAACTGGGTTACCCATAAACAAAGGGTTTGATCCAGCGGTGGGTACTTAAGTACTTTGAACCGGCTGCCTACGAGCTGGAATCATCTCTTCTTAGATGTGATGCTGACCCGTTTGCCCCGTGATACTACTCCATCAATCACGTCCATGCATAGCACCCTTATCGAACCGCTACTGGCAGCCCGGTTTGGACCATAATAAATTGTCGACATCCTAGCCGCGGGGAAGATTCGCGAGATGCTTGCATGCGACCGTTCCCGCAAATGCCGCAATGGATTCGGGCCGTACCGGAAAGGCGCCTCGTTAAGCACTGAGCCTGGCTTCAAATCAGATCTAGATCCAGATATGGCTATTTGCAGTACGCTCAACGCCTTCGGCGATGAGCTGCATGAATGCCTGAAAGTGGCTTCCTCGGCTGGTGGTGGTTGGGGCAGCGTGTGGCTGTGGTCTGCATGTGAAATCCTTCAGCTTTCAACCGGCTAGCAATGGAAACCAACTAAAGACCCGACTTAGGTTCTTATGAATAGTTTCTATGGCTGGAAGTGACGATTGTCCTCATGGTCATCACCGAGCTGCATCAACGGCGACTCACAGCCCCACTAGTTGCGATACAAGCATGCTGCAATCACATTTGAAATAAAAAACGCGGGGCTAAAGTTGGATCTACAGGCTGGACAAGGGCCTTGATGGATGGGAGACTAGTTTAACTTCTGTCTTGTTTCGTCTATGAGGTGATATTGCCACCAAATTTGTCCCTGCAGCTCCACCTCCACACTCGCCTTACCCAGACTTAGCAAAAAGTCGCCTAGGATAGCATATGGTATGGGTTCTGCGAGGGGTGTTATGATCCCTGTATACCAGGTAATATAGCAATCATTTAAGACCGACAAATCATACTATGATTCACTCTGTATTATTCTTAGTAGGCAGCTTCTAGCTGGTCCGGGCCAAACGTCGCAAATCCTGTCGATCCTCCAACAACAAGCCTACTGCATCTCCCGGAGTTGAAAAAAGCTCTTCAGGGCCCTTGATGGGCACTGATAGATACTGTTACTTGTACAACAAGTGTTAACATTTCTTTGACCTGACTCACCAACACTGGTTCTTTTACTTCCGGAGACTTCCTCAATTCTCCGTGGTGATACAAATTACATTCGAAGCCTCTGACCATGTGATCCATCCTCTGTCTAACAAAGCCTCGCCGGCAACGCCTCGGAAACTTTGTTTCTCATAGCTCAGCGCGCAGAATAATGTCTTGACGAACAATCAACAGCAACTTTACAACTATCGTACACCACGGGACTGCTTTCAGCCTGCTACTCTCACAAACGGTAGCCTGAAGAAACTAAGCTAACACTGGTATTGAGAGCTTATCCTCCGCTATGTCAAACCACAGCCCACGGAACCCGCTGTCCCGTGCTGCTTTTGCCAGCTGTATAAAGGCCCTCAGTTGATCAACGTATGTTGGCTCCGCGGTTTCTGGTGACGCGTAGCGGATGACTTTCTCGCTGACACCGTCAATTTCCAGCAGTGCTACCAACAGAGGGAACCCAATCGGTATTCCCTTCATATCGTTGGGAACCCACTGGACGAAGCATTCCAGTTCAGCAGCAATAGCCATGGCCAATCGCGCTGCAGGGTCATCCTCGACCCCTAGCGGATACTGGAGGCGATGGATGATTAGCAGGGTTGCCAAGCGGTAGACTCGGGCTTGCATCATCATGGCTGAGACTTCGAATTTTGTGTAACATGTAAAGAAACTTGTCGAGGGCCTGGGCTCCCAATTGCTGACCCGCCTCCTGATGTCGTCAAGTTCTTCTCCGTTCGTTCTAGCATATTGGCCAGACGTAGATTCGGAGGAGCCGCCATCGGTGATTATGGCCGCGGTCTTGGCTCGGTAAGCAATTCTGCAAACTTCGTATTGGAGATGGATGAGGCCGAGACAGACTCCAGCCGACCTGTCCACGATGGAGCAGTCGGTAGCATCGTCGGGTGGGGCCTGAATGACGGGGATCTCTCGCTTAATAAGAGACTCTATCGTGTCGATGAGAATAGGTGTGATTGTGATGGGGTACAGGGCAGGCTCGTTGAGCAAAGACGGGTACCATTCCTTTACTAGTAGCAAAGACCGTCGCAGTATCGCGTGCGCAGACGTGCCGAGGACGACGATGTGGTAAACCACCAAAATCTGTCCCAGCATGACGACGGCAGCTGCATCCTCGGGATGGGCAATAGCCGGAGTCTGCAGCCGCTTGAGGCAGTGAGAGCCTTCGCCTAGGTCTAACTCGCCAAAGCCTTTGATTTTATTTTTATCCATATCCCACAGAGCAAGGACTGTCGAGTACGCGTCCAGAACCACGCCATCTGAAGACTCGAGCACCATCATGATGGCTTCTCGAAAGCTGTCGGAGAAGCTGCGCCCGATCATGAAGTTGTGGTGAAATTCGTAGAATACCTGTGGACTTGATAGGACCTCATGAACTGGGTTGTACCGGCAGGATCCCGAGGAGCCCAGGGAATGCGGCAAGGTCTTGGGGACGGTATCAAGCGCGTCCATAAGGGGGAACAGGTCAGCTAGAGAAGAACAGGATAGGCTGTGTGAGCATGCTGTGGCCTCATAAGGGGCGGGCGCGAGAGACCCAAGGCTGTCCATCTCGGGTTCGGTGTCGTAGGAGGAAGGAGAACCACTGGGCGCCGAGGGAGCGGGATGATTTGTCGTCAGATGCGGATGTTGCTTGACGACTTCAAAGTTGATGATCTCGTAGGACCCATAAGGAAGCTTTTTCGTCGCAGGTGGGCGACCCATGCGCCGGCTGCGACGGTCAAATGAGCATTCTTTTTGTTGGAGTTTGCATTGGCGGCAGCGCTCTTCAGTGGCGTCAAAGTGACACCGTTCTTTTCTTCGATAGCATCCGTCACAAGCTGTAGGAGGCATTGAGGAACTCTCTTTTAAGTATTTGCTCAGGGGTTATGTCGTTGTCTGATAAACGTGCAACACGGCGAAACGCAAGACAGACACGTTTCGCACCCAGGGCTCGATGGTGACGATGCCGAGGCCGCGATTGTGCGGGGGACGGATGGCTCAACGCTAGAAAACGGGTCTGCCGAGGTCTGATCCAATTGGACAATAGCGGGTAAAACTTAGATTTCATCTCACCGACATGAGGATTAATAAGAGCCAGCTGGGGCAAAGATCTGCGCCTTTCTACAGAGGTCCGGCCAGGGACTTGGAATGTCAGTTTGGTAATTAGGAAGAAAAGTTTAGAGTCCAGGGACATTCCTGCTGCAAAAGACTAGAAGAAACACATTTCCCTCTTCATCTCTATCACCTGAAGCCAAAGATCCACGACTCATTACATCGCCGCAACAGCATCTCTGAAGGTCTCCTGCAACCAATTCGGGAACGCTTGAACACCAGACACCCACGACATCTGCGATGGGACAATGAGTTGTGCACCACGGCAAGAGAATATTTGCTTCAGGATAGCATTGGATATATCCTCAGGCTCCAGCATCTTGCCCCTGCTTCTCTCGATCGTCTCCTTCTCCGACTTAGTCATGTCAGTGTTAACAAACATAGGGTGGACCACTGTCGTCATTACACCAGGTGCTTTGTAGATATTCTTGATTTCGCAGGTCAATCCCTCGTGGAAAGTTAGCGCGGCCGACTTCGACGCCGAGTAGTCGACGGCCGTGGTCAACGCAACGTACGACGCCACGCTGGCGACAGTGATGATATGCCCCTTGTTCCTCAGGACCATGTTTGGTAGGAATGCCTTGACAGTGTACCAATGGGACAGAACGTTCACGCCGAAGAGCTTGGATACCTTCTCCGGGCTTGAGTCGAGAATCGAGGCTTTGTTGGCGAGCCCCGCGTTATTGATGAGAATGGATGGATGGCCAAGATTCTCCCTGATCTTATCGGCTGCCTCATTCACAGCATCTGGTGATGTGATGTCGCATTTCCAGTAGAAGACGGTATCGAACCGCGCAAGATCCGGTGGCAAGTCAGCAACGTCAAGGATGGCGACTCTGACGCCCTTGCGGAGAAGTCCGATAACAGTAGCTTTTCCAATCCCGTTACAGCCTCCGGTGATGACGGCGATCTCCTCGCCCCAGCGCCATCCTGCATGGCCGAGAAGTCTCCAGTTATTGCTGGCGCGAACGTTCAGAAGTCTGTTCAAGGCGCGGCCGAGACCAAGGCTAAGAAGAACTCGCAAGGCCACCTTGAGTCCGTATGTTCTGACATATCTCTTGATGAACTCCAATTCGGTGACTTTAGCGACGAGATGAGGGGGGCCATAGGCCAGGAATGCAAGTGCAGATGCTGTAATAGCTGGGTTGAGGGAGATGCCGCCGACGACTTGTGCGGCCTTGATAGTTCCTTCAAGAAGAGCAGCCATGGTTATCGACGGAATAGGGTACAATGGCCCTTGTAAGCTTGGGTGTACTGAATAGAATTTGTTCTGAACCTCATCACCTACCTGGTATTTACGAGATATTTATCTTGTTCAATCGAGCCAAGTGTGGAACGACATTCGCAAATGACACACTCCACACACAACTCCAGTCTGTTTATGCCCATGAATCAGGCCAAGTGAGCCTCGGCTCAGACCAACAATGCCTTCGTCTTGCAAATAGATTGTACGTACCTCCCCTGAAATGACTGCCCCAGAACAACCAAATGACCCATGTCATCCGCCCCACGAGATCGACCGGCGACATTCTTCCGTATCGGGAGTAGCGCGCTTTTCAACGCGGGGCAAATCTGGCTCATCGGATCGTCCGGTGACTTCTTTCTCAATACGGTAAGTCTGTAGCCCCATCTCAGCGACTTCAGAGACCGGGAAGCAAGGTCATCCCGAGCTCCGTATACACGACTCGACTCGTCTTGGGTCAGCGGACGACCGATGAGGAGTCCTAGTATGGGACCACTTGTGGCCTGACAAAGGGTAGCCTCGGCTTGTTTCACCTCTTTGACTGAGTGGACAATGGCACGCGACGTTAAGTTCTAGATCCACTGCTTGGACAAACAGAAGCCAGTATATATATAGTCTAACGTCAACGCGTGCATGTTATTGTTATTCAAGGGACTAAATCCCCATCTGTAGAGGCTCCTTCCTTGCGTCCGTCGCTATTCCTAGAGAAATGGAGTCTCCACCCATCATGAACGGATCAGACAAGACGGGGTCTCCGCTCACCATGACCGGATCCGAAGAGTCTGAGTCGAGGCCTCAACACGAAGAATCATTCGACGTCGTCATTATCGGCGCTGGAGTATCTGGTATCAACACAGCCCGAACCATCGAGACCGGAGCTCCACCGGGGACCTCCTACGTCATACTCGACAAGCGCAGCCAGATCGGAGGCACCTGGGATCTCTTCAAGTACCCGGGAATCAGATCCGACTCGGACATGTTCACTTTTGGGTTTTCTTGGAACCCCTGGAACAAAGAAAAACCTCTCGCTACAGGACCTGAAATCGCTGCCTACCTCACCGACTCCGCGGCGAAAGTTAATGCCGATAAGCACATGAGGTTTCATCACAGCGTCATCTCGGCTGACTGGTCCTCTGACAACTCAAGATGGACCGTCTTGGCCAGAGATGGGAACAACGAGCTCACAGCCTTCCAAACTCGCTTCATTGTTCTCGGGACGGGCTATTATGATTTCAACGAGGCGATGTTCGCTCCTATCCCCGGGTTGAATAATTTCAAGGGCGACGTTATCCAACCGCAGTTCTGGCCGAGCAACTATAACTACCTCAACAAGAATATCGTCGTCATCGGCAGCGGAGCGACTGCAGTTACCTTGCTTCCAAACCTAGCTGAAGATGCCAGGCATGTTACAATGCTTCAGAGGAGCCCGACCTACATTGCGGCACTCCCAATGTCCAGGGGGCTTTTTACACGGATCTGGCAGGCGTTTCTGCCCAGATTCATAACAAACCGTTGGAACCGACTCCAACACATCCTCATGGGTTACATACTGTATAATTACTCTCGAAAAAACCCTCAAAAGGTCCGCGAGGCTCTAGAAAAGGCCAGCGCACAGCAACTTCCCCCCAACATTCCAGTCAAGCCGCATTTCACCCCGCGGTACAAGCCCTGGGACCAACGACTCTGCGTGTGTCCCGACGGCGACTTCTACACGGCTCTGCGGTCAACTAAGGCTAGCATAGTCACTGATATAATTGAGCAAGTGACTGAAACCGAGATTGTGTTGAAGTCTGGCCAGAGGCTGCAACCGGATGTCATCATACCCGCTACGGGTCTCAAGCTTCAATTTGCTGGTGGGATTCGGATCTCCGTCGATGGAGACATTATTGACCCTACTACCAAGTTCTCCTGGCAGGGTTGCATGCTGCAGGATGTGCCGAATCTGGCATTTGTCATCGGGTACGTCAACGCCTCATGGACCCTCGGTGCCGAGGCTACAGGGGTACTTCTGGCACGGCTCTGGAGTCGCATGAAGGCCACCGGCACCATGGTAGCGCTTCCGAGACTGGAAACGCCCGAAGATATGCAACAAGTTCCTCTTTTTGAACTCTCGTCGACGTACTTCCAGAACTCAAATAAAGTCTTTCCTAAGGGGGGAATTGGTCAGTGGGCCCAGAAGAAGAACTATTTCGTCGACGTCTGGAAAGCGAGCTGGGGCGATCTGTCATCTGGGCTCGAGCTCCGTTAAGCCGGAGCCACTGGAGGTGGAGAGGAGCGTGTCAGATCTGTTTCATGTACTTGTTTTATTGTTTCTATGTACATAAGCAGTCAACCCATCTCCACGTTTGCTATGGATTTTTACCCTTGAAGCTGTGTATGTCATACCGTGTGGCGTGCCCATGAGATTACCATGACCAGGCCTAGACGTAGTTGGTAAGAATCCTACCACCACGGGCTAGTTCGGGCGGCAGTTTGAGCTGGGTCTCCGCCATAGAACGTCAGGACGTCAGCACTAGGCTTGGACATCGATTTGTCACTTAGGCTGCCTTGGTTACCTCGGCTGTCCGCCATGTAGCTTGCCCCATCCATGCACATTCCGAAGGTCTAGACTCCCTAGAATGTGGGAATATATCACCCTCCTGAAAGAATTGGTGCCCCGGACACCAAGTCTTGGGTTGCATGAACGACCCTAGGAACACCCAAGCGACAGGTTTTGGCGTGAATCTAGATCCGGGGTAACAAGGATTTGTGCATTGGGCAGCATCTCGCAGAAACCGAAAATGGTATAGAAGCCCTCTCTCCCCTGCCAACCTTCGCCGTTACCGAGCCACCGACACAGAATTAGGGACCTCACGATCAGTGGCTACGGCGAGGAAACCTCGACGATCATTTTTTTTTCTTTTCTCTCTTTACCACTGGAACCCCATTGAATGTTATGCATCCTCCGCTCAGTTGGTCCTTGCTCGGCCTGGCGGCCCTGGTCAAAGTTATCGCTGGCCAAGCATTGGCAGACCCTGACTTCGCCAACCTCCCTGGATGCGCTGTATGTTCAGTTCGAGACACAGCATGCAACCTGGCGCTCATATATTGACTCAAGCTGACTCACCTATCAGTCAAAATGTCTCACGGCTTCTATTGCCAACTCCGATTGCTCCTCCACAAATAAGACCTGTCTTTGTTCAATAGCATTCCTTCGTCCCCAGGCCATCGCCTGCATCAAAAATGGTTGCACCGTCAAACAACAGTTCTGTATGGTCTCTATGCAGCTTGATTCTTGGGAGGAGACTGACATAGCCGTGTCAGTCTCTAGAAATACCACCGAGACCAATTGTGGCTCACCAATACGAGATAGATCTGCCGACTATGTTCCCCTCCATAATGCACTTGCAGCCTTGTCTGGTATATTCGTTCTCCAACGTTTTGCATTCAAGGTAAGTGCAAGGCTTAGAGCAGAGCTTGATGACTGGTTTGCTCTCCTAACACTCTTGGCGACTATCCCGACAACTATCATCGCCGTCTACTTTTTGCCATCGAGTGGCTTGGGACGTGATGTCTGGACCGTGTCGTTTGACAAGATCACTGAGCACAGCAAGTTATTCTACATCTCATCGCTGCTGTATGCCGCCCAAGTGACACTGCTGAAATTCTCTCTTCTCTTTTTCTACATCCGCATCTTCCCCTCCAACAACGTGCGACGGCTTCTTCTGGGAACAATATTTTTCAATGCTGTATGCGGCCTTCTTTACCTTTTTCTTATCTTCTTCCAGTGCAAGCCAATCAATCTAGCTTGGGAGAGGTGGCACGGAGAGGAAAAGGGGGCTTGTCTTAGCATGCCCGCACTAGTGTGGTCACAATCTGCCATCAGCATTATCCTCGATTTTTGGATGCTGGCAATCCCACTGTCCCAGATTCGTTCTCTCCATCTAGACTGGAAGAAGAAGATCGGGGCTGGGTCGATGTTTGCCGTCGGTTCCTTGTATGTTCCATTCACGTCAACCTACATTGAAATCGAACGGGCCTTAACCTGTGCTAGCGTCACTGCCATGAGCATTATCCGCCTAAAATCCTTACAACAGTTTAGTCCGCAAGCACCAAACCCAACATGGGAATTCGTGGACACGTTGAACTGGTCCACAACCGAGATTCAGGTGGGCATTATCTGCACTTGCTTGCCAGTTTCACGCTTGTTACTTGTTCGAATACTCCCGAGGGTATTTGGAACTAACGCCCGAAGCCACGGCGAAAGCCATTCGGGGCACCAATCTGACAGATGGAAACCGAATACCAAGAGGTCAACCTACTCGAGACATGCCATCAACTTTAATACGCCTTGCGCCAACTCGGATGGGACTGAGCTAGCGTATTCCGGTGAGAGCTGGGAGAACGACGAAATCGAACTAGTTAGGGTAGGAGATGATAATGAGGCGGGTTCTAAGTCTGGTCTTTCTTTATAATGGGACGGTGTTCTCTATTTTACATTTCATAACAGAAGTTTCAAATATGAAGTCGCCAAATACAGCTTTGTCAGGCACCATATACTTTATAGTCTGTGACTCATCATTGGGCGTTTAGAGTAGCCACATTTAAAAGTCTCTTGTATACATACTCTGTATCTCAGTCCCGTTTCCGTTCCTCATCGGTGACTCTAGTATGTGAAATGTAAGATGAGTGGATATGATTGGCACCCTGTCCTTAGACCAACCTTAGAGGCGCAAACTAGACTACTAAAAGGGCCTAAGAGGTAGAGGCAAACGTGCGTTTTAGCCTAAAACAAGACTCTCGGATGTTGTAGTCCTGTTGGCTAGATTATGGATGCTGTGCCGTAAAGAGGGGCGAACCCATTAGTGTGGGAATTATTTCGATGTGCCCTGATGCCTCGGCTCGGGATCGGGGCCTCTACAATCCCGGCCCCCGAGATTATTGTCAGTCCGGTAGAAAACGGCCAATTGCAGTTGTGAGGCTATGTTCCAGTGTCTATGTTCAGAGGTATCATGTGACGCATTTGTCTTATTTAGCTCTAAAGCCATCAGTCCTTCTTCCTGCTCGCCATTCAATTCTCTACCATTATCCCATTATTCCAACATCTCAAAGGCAATACAATGTCGTTACAACAGATCGCCAAACTTGTTTGTTTCTTTGCTGTCCTCTCGGTAGATATCGGCGTTCATCTGACACTGGCCGTGATCCGAAGCACTTTTCCTGGGGGAAAGCCGTGGCCGGAATGGAGCCTTCAGCAAACTCTGAGGATACGCATGACCAAGTCTCTGTTGCGATGGGTCTCAACTTTTCGACTTGTTGACCCGCTATCTCTTGAGGAGGGGTCCGAAGGCGACAGATTCTGTCTGCTTCCCCCAGCAGCGAGGAGGTTCTACGTTGGACCGATGCAAGATCCCGACGTTCGACCTCAGACCATCGGCGGCACTTGGACTCCAGAATCTCCACGGAACTATACATCGGGCAGACGGAATGAAGTGAAGGTTGTCTTGCACTTTCACGGTGGTGCCTACGTCGTAGGCAACGGTCGAGATAGCGACACCGGTTATCTAGCCGAGAACTACCTCAAGTACGGGGGATTCACGCACGTTTTTACCCCTCAGTATCGACTGGCTACTGCTCCCCAAGGAAGATTCCCTGCCGCCCTACAAGACTCCTTGTCGGCGTATATGTACCTGGTGAACACTTTAAAAATATCGCCGAAACAAATTGTTGTCGGGGGGGACTCAGCTGGGGGGAATATCGTCATGGCCCTGTTGCGATACATCTTCGATCATGGTGAAGAGCTGGGCATTCCTTGGCCTACTGCCGTTCTGCTTTGGTCCCCTTGGACTTCCATCACTGCATCAACCAACGTCAAAGACATTCGAGCCTCGCCCTGCTATCCCACCGACTACATCCATGAGAACTTTCCCCTGTGGGGAGTACACGGGCTGACCGGAGACGGAAGGATCTCACCGCGCAACCCTTACTTATCCCACGGAGATGGGCATGGTTTCAAGAGCCCAGCTCCGATATGGGTCAACACCGGTAAACTCGAGGTTCTATACAACGACAACAGTGGCTTTGTCGACACATTTAGGAGAGCCGGGACTGAGATTGATTGGGACGTGGATGAAAACTGCCCACATGACATTGGGCTCATGGGTCAGAAGTTGAAGTTTGAGAAAGAAGCTGTGGCAGCGACTAAGAGAGCGGGGAAATTTGTCGCCCGTCATTGTTTCTGATCTGATGTCTGGATTGAGAGTTCTGAACCTGTTAACCCATCCATTGAGATATCTGTCGTGATGCTAGTTCTACTGATGTGAATAGGTATTCAGTCCAGTGGCAAATTTACTGCGCAACCACTGGCTTGCCCCTGCTTCAAGGGAGACCATGGGTTTGCGTCTGTGTAATCAGGCCGCCTAGTACCTCTGCAAGTTTGACTTTGTAAAGAACATTGAGACATTTCCCTCCGTACCATCAACACGTTAGTCCAGTTCTGACCAGACCTTGATCTTACACACTAGCTATAGGCAAAAGTCTTTTAAGTGTTTCCACCTAAATAACTCGTCAGATTCTTCGTCCAGATCGAGTACAGGAGTCGGATCGTTTCTATGTTGAGGCTCGAATGTCGTTGCCATGCTTCTAGCCGTCCCTGTGCCATGGTCACTGCGGGCGAGGAACCCCAATGGCAGTAACAATTCTGACGTCAAGCTCGGCGCGCGCTATTTCGGAATAGGAAATAAGTTTCCAGGAGGATGCGCTTCAAAGGTCACGCGCGTACGGACTAGATATTAATAAGTCGGGTCGTTAGCAGTTTGAGCAGACTTCTTAGCATTGGACTAGCCCGGATCTAGCAAGATGTCTCCGGAACCCCGCCCACGGCGACCTAATCCTTGACTTCAATCACTTAACGTAGGTATGGGATTATTCGACGTGGTTTCGCTACAATTCATCGAAACACATCCACATAAGCTCCCTCGCTTCTAGACCAGTATTGCGGCGACATAGGCCCGTTTCTAGGCTCGATCCATCAACTTACCCTATACCATCGTATGAACGAACATCAATGGCACCCCCGACCGTACCAAGTATGAGAAACAACAACGAGATTAGATCTTGATCAGATGTGAGCAATGTCCATAGTTAGACCTCGGTACGGCAAGCACATGGTAGAGTATGCCACCACAAGTACCGGATCGACAGGATATTCGGCAGCTGGGACGGTCCGAGCAGAAACCTTAGATAAGGCCGTTTTTTTTTGGTCATGACATCTCGGGTTCCTTTTATTCCACTCCTTCACTTGGATAATAATGTAGAAGTCTTCTAGCATTTACTACCCCAGATAACCAATTTTACCCCAGCGCCACAACTCTCCTTCTTATTGACAACTCAAGTTTCCCACGCAACGCTCGATCGCTTACCGAAGAAATGGCAGCTCCTGCGTCCAAGACTATTGAGGATCTCAATGGGAGATGGACAGTGGTAGGTAGTAGACTGGGCTCCGCCTTCTTCAATGCCGAAATTCTTCTGACATTGTTTCCCTCTTTTCTTTAAAGAACAAAAGTCTGTCAGACAGCATTGACCCGGTGCTTGTCTTGCAAGGCATTTCTTTTTTGACACGCTCAGCCATACGGATGGCCAATGTCACCTGCAATTTGAAGCAATATACTGGTCACCCAGAACCTCCAACCACAGCTGAAGGCGAGGTGACCTATTTGGAAAGCATCCAAACAGCATCGGGGCTCAAGGGATCCAAAGATGTCCGCTGTCTGGATAACCGACCTCGGGATCAAACTGATTGGCTCTATGGTACTACTGCTAATCAAAGTCGTTGGGCTACGCTTGAGGATATTTGTGATCAATTCCTCAGAGATGGCTGGCTTGAAGAGATTGAAGGTAAAACACTTATCCTCACGTCTTCGAAGAACGCCAGCTACGGATGGACAGCTACGCAGGTGAATGGGTTCCAGATAATAAATGGCGAGAGGCGTTACTGCACACGAAGCGTGGTTGAAAGTGATGGTAAAAGAGCGGAGATTCGGTTGGTCTTTGATTATGTGTCTTAACCTTGACCTAGCCGTGGCATTTTGTTGTACCTAGTTCCCCATCGACCATTTTTGACATAAAGAGACTTGGTTCGCTTGCAACATGTGCAAGCCTTACACTGCAGCGCTGGTGAAAAGGAAGCCGGTATGAATCCCGCTCGGTTATGAAGCCTAAAAGACTGATATGAAGTTTAACTAATATTAAAATAGTAGCTATTTAAAAATTACAATTCTTTTTCAAAATAAGTATTTTTGACTATAATTTCTTAAAGCTAACTACTTATAACCTACGATAGATACAATACAAATTGAGGTAAGAGTGTGTAGTAAATAATATAGTAGTACGTAGTGGAAATGTGGCTAAGCGCTCAATTTTAATCGGCTATGTATCAATAAACACTGCTACTCTACCAGTGGGGAAGCGAGGCAAGAAAAATAAACCGTAGTAAAATTCTGAGGCTACTCATCTGTGGGGTTTCCAGGCATATGCCACTGATCGCCCACCCTGAAACCTGTAGGAAATGGATCAGTTGGATCTAGAACAATCTGCTTGTAGCTAGTGATCCAAGCACGTCCCTCTACAGTTGGGAGTACAGCCTCGTATTCTCCAACCTTGGTCGTTCCGCGAATGTGGCTCACGAATTCGGTTCCGATGATACTTTGGTGCCGGAACTTTTCACCAACTTGAAGTTGTCCTCGGGCGTGGAGTTGGGCCAGCCTGGCGCAAGTTCCTGTGCCACAAGGGCTACGGTCAAACCGCCCTGGGGAAACAACAACGGTATTCTTTGCGACCTTTCCGTCGAATGCATCCTGCATTGGCTCTGTGATGACAATGTTGGTGATGCCCCGGATGCCTGGGTTGTCGGGATGGACTGGCTCGAACTGAGCTGCCGCTGCAAGCTTGACTCGCTGTCCTAGCTCCACTAGTTTCGGGCCTTGCTTGTTGTCGATGGAAACGCCCAAGGATTCAGCTTTCACGATAACGTACCACATGCCTCCCCAGACCACATCAACAGGAACGACACCGAGACCGGGCACATCAACCTGCAAGTCTAGCTTCACCACAAAAGCCGGGACGTTATCGAAGGAGACGGACTTGCATTTTCCTCCCTCACATTTAGCTGTCACGCCGACTAGACCTGCAGCGGTATCGAGGTTGATGTTGGTGATGGGTTCCTTCATAGGAATCATACCAGTCTCGAGCAAGACTGTAGTCGTGCATATGGTGTTGGAGCCACTCATGTGGGCATACTCTTCACTCTCCATGATCAAGAAGCCAGCATCTGCCCTGGGGTCGCAAGGTGGCAGAACCAAGTTGGTGTTCATAGATGATCGGCCACGAGGCTCGTTGAGTAACAATGATCGCAAGTCATCACCCTTTGTCAGGAAATGGACGAGTTTGTCGTACATGGTTTTGCCTGGTACATCTAGGACGCCGCCAATGATGACGTCTCCTACCTCGCCTTCAGCGTGGCAGCCGACGATGGATATGGTTCTTCGGGATTTCATGGTAACAAGTAGGAATAGTTCCAATTAGGGTGGGCATTTGGGTGACGTGACTGATTCAGACGAGAAGTTTGTCACTATAAATACCCAATCGATTTAGAAAGTGTGGAATCAACTGCTCAGTCTGATAAGCTTCTGGGCAAGTGATTCCGGCTAATGCGTCAGGGTCTCCGCGTTTGTCGGGATGGCCTGCCTACTCTGTTACTACCTATCACAGTAAATATCCTTCACGAGCAAGTTAAATACATGGGCGAGTTTGACAAAATCCTTCAACCATTCCTCTTTTAATTTAATTAATAACTTATGAATGGCAATTAGAGCATTCGGGTGGCCTAGGATAATGGATCGACCCATGTGGCAACCCGCCTCTCACTAACGTAAGGTTGGTGTTTTTCAGAGTCGGCAATGTTAACAGATCTTATTAGAGCCGACCCCGCATCCTTTTGTGCCGATACCCTTCTACCGCGACCCTAACTTCGTTGACCGCGGAGACATTCTTAATTAGGTCGGCCACCTAGTCTATGCTCTTTGCCAAGTAGTCGCATCGTTTTAGTGGGCCTGGGCTGCGTTAGGTTTGTCACAGTTGAAATACTCCAGTATGTGGACAGCTGGTTATCTAACGAATAAAATAGCAAACGGCTTATATTCTTAATAGTGCAGATGATCTTGATGTGTTGTACGGCGCAACCGGAACTACAAATGACACGCCCCCTTTAGCAGCCTACGTCTCGGCTCTTCAGTTTACCAATGCTATGACCATGCCGAACTATGGACAGCTTCCACTGGGGCCAAAGCCAAATCGTGAAGTTTCATCTGGCCCCGATCATATGTCGGCATGTCATCCAAGTGTATTTCTTCGGCCATCAGTATATGGCACTTAGCAGAAACGGCTTGACGGGCAGCTGTGCACCCTCCGCTAGAGCCTAACCGAGGGAAAACATGAGCTTCCCGCCCTGCAGAACAAATCTTGGCCACCAGATCCGGCCCTTGTCCATCGGGTAGAAGAAGCCGCTTCGTGGTGGAGAACTCGAGCTTGTCGCCTGGCCTCGTGTTTGCCGGATCGGGCGTGTCGAAAAAGATGTCTTGCAAAGTGTATTTCTGATCGTCTGGTTTGGTAGCGGGTAGGCGAGTGCTTGCTCTCTGGCCAGCAAATAGGTCTTCGATATCTATGATGAGGTTATCATTGTTCAGCTGGAATTTCGTTGCGCTTTCTTGGTTGTTCACCAGCACGAGGTCTGCCTTGTCGCCGTCCTTTGTGACCTTGACCCATTTTCCGTTGCTCTCGTCATCAGGAGCTACGACCTGCAAGTGAAAGTTGTCGTCGATGCTGATTACTTTCCCTTCCAGCTGCAGCGCGACGAGGAGGTCGCCCTGCTTGTTGAACTTTGGATCGCGCATGGCAAAGTCGTCCGCGTCGGAGAAGATGAGCTTGTTGGTCGCTGCAGACTTAGGCATGCCATCTTCTCCTCACTTCCCTTCTCACCCCGCCCCCTCCCCCCCGGTTCCCTCGAGTGACTGCATACTTAAGGATGCCATCTCCCTCACTACTCCTTTCCTCTTCCTCCCTCAGATCCCTCCTACCTCCCCAAGCACGAGATCTAACTCTCGTATATACCAACCCTTACAAGAAATAATTTCTATTCTTGTTCAACACTCCTACCATCTACGCTTCTTCCTTCACAGAGGGACTAAGCTGCGAGCATGAGAGCACGACCAAAGGTGTGCGGCTCAACAAAGACATGGACGCATGGAGACACCGTGATATAGAGGGCCGAACGGAGAGGTGCCACCAACGATCGATCAAAGACCGATCCTCACGCAGTCTGCAGGGAGCTCGGGCCAAGAACGAGTTGGTGTATGCCCGAGACCTTCAAATATGGCATTCGTAAGTAATTTGATAGTCTAGATCTAGCCTCCCAAGGTCCCGACTACCTGGGGTACTGATGCGATTGTGGCGGGACAGGGGTTAGATAGGGTTGTGGGGACTAGAGATTCAACTCTCTAGGTCTCGGGATTTTTCTAGGGATTTTTCAAGGACAAGACCATCATCACAAACGTCAGCTTCAACAGCTGGGGAGGCAGAGAAGCCTCTCAGCTGCGGGACTGGACGGCACTGTTATTTTCTAGACTGTATGACTATCAATTTCATCGCGGATTTCCTGCTTTCTATCAGACCTCTTTGAATCCAGCCGAATACGCCCTTTTCCTGCGAGCCGACCGACCGCGTCCGCGGTCTTCCACCCAAGCCCGGATCTGCCGCTGCAACCTTCATCTTTTCGAGCCTTGCCACAATCCGCAGCGGCGATCCAACCCGATAAAGTGTCTAATTAGACACTTTCCTAGCTATCTTGAAGAGACCGGCCCGTCATCCTCACCTGCGGTGGTGCTGGAAGCAGCCGCTGCCGACCTCTGCTGGAGGCGGCGAGACGGCGCCAGTCACGATTGGCCCCAGTGGCCCCGGAAAGATAGCTAGCCATTTGGGTGTGGTTTCTTCCTCGTCCGCCAAGGTCGTTTCAGTACCTTATCTTGACGGTCCACCAGCGGAAAATTAGTCCGAATATCAACAGCATTCAGCCGTCACCTTATTCGTCAGCAGAACATTACTGCGCTGCCTGCCAGTGCTGCCTGAGACTTATCACGTGCCCGCCCCTCTGATTACAGCTTGCAACACCCTGCTGGTTGTCATAGCTACCATCAGTACCACGCCATCCGTTCCAGGTTCTGATCCGCTCGGCCAATGCTCATGCGTATAAGAACTTGGCCCCAGAAACCTGAAGTCCAACGTCTCTGGTCAAGTCACAGGGGCCCAAACTAATGCACGTTGGATGTTGGTCGAGCTCCTTCGGAGTAGCTGGCCAACTAGAATGTCCGTACGAGTCCCGCCGTGGATGCGGAACGGCCCACTGTGTGTCATTCGTGGGTTAGTTGACCTCACCGGCATAAATATGTCTTGTGGCTGGTCTAGAGGATTCAGTTTCTGAAGATGCAAAACGAACACCTTGAGCCTCTGGAGCCTTAGACCAACATCGCCAACGGCAGACCCGTCAGAGCTGAGCATCGATATGTGGCCGGGGATTGCCACCTTGATCAAAGAAATGTCCGTTCGGGTGTGGCAATGTTCTGATGACTGTTGGGCTGATGTGCCTCGAGGCGATCTCGTCAATGGTCATCCGTCCTCGTCTGTCGCTCTTGCGTCAAATAGCGAACTTGAAGCAACCTGGGTGACTCGCGCGTCATTGTCCGCCATAGCCGCTCGCGATATTTCCAGTAGCTGTCCCTGCGAATGAACACCTAAAGGCGGGGTGACCCTAACGTTCTTAGTACGCGGAACATGCGGTGTCAATATATCGCTGTATTCACAACGGATCAGCCTATCAGGTCAGAATCGCCCACAGACAGTTTCTCAGGGCGTTTAGGACTATATCCTGTCGTTTGAGGAGGCGTGTACCTGGGCGGCGAAGATCTTTGACTGACGTCGCAGGCTGCTTCTCTAACCCCGAAATATTGGGTCCCGAGACCATTTTTCGAGGTCGGGGTCCGGGTCCTCGGCCACCTTGCGAGAACTTAAGACGCTACCGAAGAAGGAGCACATTCGGCGGAAAGTCGTGGTACGGCCGTGGCACTTGGGGTCGGGCTCCGCGATAGGTGGGTATGAGTTCGAGGCTTTGCTTGCCTCAGTCTAGCGCCGTGCTTCTCAGCTTCGCTTCCCGTCAAGAACTGGACGAGGAGTGCTGTTAGGCTCTCCCAGCTAACTAAGCTCCATTGAACCAGGCCAACAAAGATCGTCCAGTCGGCCAAGTAGCGAGCGCCGAGTGCCATAAATGTTTTGGGGGTTAACCACCGTACTGAGCATATTCGATAAGAGACCGACGGGCGATACCAACTGTAAGGAAAACACCGAAGTTAGTCACATGGCTAGAAAGCGGTGTTCTTGACTGAACGCGTTTTCGGGAGTGCGATCAATCTACAAGCGCGATAATGGTCCGTATCTTGATAAATTTAGCCGTTTTGTATTGGGATGCTGCCGCGTCGTTGTTCCCGATCGTAAGTTTTAACCTCACCTTAGCAAAAGTTAGTCGGGCGCTGGCTTGAAATGGGTGGTACTAACATGCATTCACTGATTCTTGTGGTGGACATAAGTAGGAGTGGGGATGAGGGCTAATAACCCAAACCGTACCTCTGACCTGGTTATAGGAAGACAGCAAATGTTGTATTACCGCAGGAATATAGGAGGAGAGCAAGAGCGTGAACATTGAGGATATACGGACTGCCCAGCAGCTTAGCCTTCTGGGTGAACTTCGAGCATTCGCGTCTGTCTTTATCGAGGGTAGAGACACCCCGTCTAGTACATGCGCAAGAACTGCACATTAACTTAGCGGTATAATTGAAGAGGTCTTGAGTTTTCTTTTCCAATGTTTAGACATCACGGTTTGACGATCGGCTGCTGGAACTCCAAGACAGTGCCGGCTACCTCCCCCGTCCAGGTCTTGAGCAAGTTGTCGACATCCGCGTCGCTTTGGAAGTCATACTCGAATAGCTTCCCGGTAAACTTGGAAGGGTCGATTACCCTTCGGCGGTCTTCGGCCGCCGTTCTCGTGCGGAGGTAGTGCAGCGGATAAGGGCCGCCAGCGGTCCGAGCAGACGCTTGAATGTCGCACTGGATGGGGCCTGAATGGCGGATAACCGTGGCAAACTGCATCTCGGAGGGTATTCCACGTTCGGCCGAGGAGTTCTCCTCGACCGTCCAGACGCAAGTAGTTCTCCGCGGGGTGCCCCGCGGGGTACCCACGACGGTGAAAGCGTGTTCCACCTCCTTTGTCATCTCGTTCTGAACCGAAGGAGTTGCTCCGACCTCTACGAGACCGCTGCCCGTGAGCTGGAGCGGAAACTTCATACCCCAGCCAATCTTTCTGGAGCTTTTGTTACAGCCACCGAATGACTTGTGAGGAGCATAGGCCCGGATTTCGAGGGGATTCGCCGGGCCGCTGCTCTGATTCGCATACTGGGACGGAGGCTGTGCCGGCTTGGGCTCGGAGAACCTGCAAGTAATGACGACACTTTGGAATCGTCTTCGCAGCCCTGGATGGAAGTATGCGTGCCAGACAAACATCGTCTGGCCCGGCTTTACCACTTGGATGGTCGATGCCTCCACAGATAGGTACGATCGCCCGCTATCATTGGAACCTGCCTGTATGTTCGTGGCCGTGGTGTGTTCAAGGATGCCTTGTGGTAAAGAATCTTCGGAGCCGGCGGCTACTCTGGAGGTGGAATTCCCGAGTTGTGCATTCTTAACAGGATCGTATTCGAGCTCGATGGTGAAGGTAATACCGTCCGCCATCTCGAGCGAGGAGCCTTGGACGCCCACCTCCCTCGGGGAACACAAGTATTCGATGAGAGGTCTGGCTGATCCGTGAAAAGACAGATGCCACGCACTCAGAGGGCGCGTTTTTTTCTGGAGGTTGAACCAATAGCATCAGAAGCGCCCCAAGGGCGAGGTTCAGTTCCACGAAGAGCCAGCGGAATAATGATGATGCGGATTTCCGCCTCAGCCACCTGCAGGCAGTCTAGACTAGGTATAGGTACCTCAGATCCCTTGGTACGGAGCAGGTATTGATGCCCAGGTGGTCTCAGGCAGCGATCGACGTGGGGATTCTTCTGAGTGCCCGAGCTGGAGTCAATCCGGGCCTTCCTGCTCCCCACTTAGACACAACCACCCACAATCTTTCAACATTATTTGCAGCACGTCATGTCATCAGCAATTCGCCAGACAGCCGCTTCTCTAAGGTACAGTGGCCAATATCAGGCCGCCCTGAGTTTACTTACTGATGTCTCTACACCCGATCTTTGGGTCATCTGCGAGCGGGCTCAGTGCCACTTCATGTGTCATCAATTTGAACAGGTCATGCAGGACTATCTCCAGTTAATAGCCACCAAGGCGACGGTGGGCTCGATAGAAGAGGCCATTGTGAGAATCGTCTACGATTTCTCGCGCTTGCACCAAGATATGGCATTCGAAGAAGCTGTGCAAACTGCCGAAGACATCTTCTCAACATGGCTCAAGGACAAGCCTGCCGAAGCGTTTGATGAAGACCTTTTGTCCCTTCTCTGTCTTTATCACATGATAGAGGACCTTGGCTACCGTTTCCTCTCCGACTCAGCGCAGGAGCTCGGCTCGAGAGATGTCTACCCACCGTCCTGGGCCACGCTAGAGAGCCTTCGAGCCAGATTCCTCAGCGAGCGCCAAGTTGGCCTGCTATCCATGATCCATCTAGCGGAGCGTGACTCCCACCCGGCGAAAGTGCAGGCCTCCAGGATACGCCAGACTTTGGACATCATGACGGCGGACATCGACAACGATTTACGCGTGTACCTCGGAGTTCTCTTGGCCGAGTCTCTCTACAAACAAGGAGAGAAATCCCAAGCAAGCCAAGAACTAATGGCACTACGCAGCGCCAAATATTTAATTTGCAATCCGGAAGCGCAGTGGTGGGCCGAATATATTCTGCTGCGGAGCGAGGGCCACGAGGGAAACAACATGGAGGCGTTGAAGCGTCTGCTTCAGACTTGCTCTGACCGTGACGTGAGAAACGCAGCGACTGCCTGCGCTTTTCTGGAAGCGGAAAGCTACTTAGAAGGAGGCGATGAAAAGAAGTACGCTGAGTGCATAAAGAACCTACTGGAGCGAAGGTAATGCAGTCCTATCAAGCTCCGGCTGCTGGATATCGCGCGTTCTGACCGTGGCAGCCATGCACTCCATTTGCCTACCCGACACGATCTGAAGGATGAGGACGTGGGCGTGCCTTCGATATCGCAAGCGCCACCATATTCGTCCTTCGAATTTTGGTTCCGGTACCTATGGTTTCTGAAGGAAGACATGGACAGTCGCACGAGACTTGGGCTAGCAATATCCTGCTCCACGCGCTTCTTCCAACGGCATTTGAACTGCTCATTTCCTCAGCTAAAGAACACATTGGCAAACAGCCTGGCAGAGTCGTACGAAGAATGCGGCGACATTCACCACGCGTTGCAGTGGACAGCTCGGGAGAAAGCCTTCGCGGAGGAAGCTAACGACCAAACTCTGGTGGACGAAGCCCGATTTCGCATGTGTTTCTTGATGTCCCAAGACGCGGTGAAGATAGCGGATGACCCTCATGGAGTTAGTCTGGCAGAATGGAAGCTAGCGCGGAGACATGATCTCGAAGCTCTGTACGAGGAAGCGCGACAAAAAGGCCTCCACGATTTCCAGTTTCAAAGTGCCTCCAGGCGTCTCGACAAGGAACTAGACGATGAGGTCAGCAGAAACGAGACGCCATGCGGACACATCTGGCTCCCAAAGACACTGGAAGCACTCAGTTACCTGCCAAATCCTGAGAGAGACCTCCAGACCCAGCTCATCAAGTACAAGATAGCTCATGCAAAATTCGACTCAAAAGATTTCAAAGGCGCCGCGGAGGCTCTGGCAGAAATTACCGCGCTAGCCGAGGCAGATACCAGCGACCGAGCAGACCAGGTGCTTGCACCGGCTTTCTTCACCAAGGCCCGAGCACACCTGCACGAGTATCTAGCTTCACGATCGTCCCAATCGTGGGATGCGTCCCTGGAAGCTCTCGGCAGGTCCCAGGCTGAATCAGAGAAGCGGAGCCGCATTGACGAGGTAGCTTGCTGCCACGTCCTCGCAGCCGTGTTGTGGCACGCGCGAAGTCCCGCGGACAGTATTACTTTGAGTACGGCTCTCCACCATATCTCAGAGGTCCAGAAGCTCTGGAACGAGGAAGCGGGCGCCTTATCTGTGTTTAGCGGCATGGGGCTTGACAGCCTGCTCGTCAAATACTCGATGCGGGGCCGCAACGAAAGCAATCCTTACTCGGTCCTAGGACTCGCGGTTGACATCTGTTTCGAATCTGGGCAGTTTGAGGCGGCTTGGAAGTGGGTTGAGTATGCGAAAGCGCGCGCCTTTTTCGATGAGACACGTCTACAAGGGCTCGATAGCGAACCAACCGAAGTTGTTCTACCAGCTGCAAACGACGCAGTCGCCATTCCATTGTTGGAAGAATCCGCCGTTTTAGTTCACTGGGCTTTTGTCGGGGACGCTGTCTATCTGATGACATGCCGCAACGCCACGGAATTCCACATGTTCAAGCTTGGTATCTCCGTGTCTGATATTGAACAGTGGTACCAAGCGTTGGTGGCGACGAGAGAAGATTTCACGGATGTAGAAACGGCGGAGGAACTGCTCGCAGAGTTAGCAGAGCTCTGCACCCCGCTGTGCGATCCCGCCGTCTCGATGGCAGATGAAGTACTTGTGTTTTGTCCTACGGCAACTCTTTTCAAGATCCCTTTACACGCCATCAGCGTGGATGGGAAGCCTCTACTTGAGCGCAACCCCGTGGTGTATACCCACTCCTTCGCCGTGCTGGATCAGTGTCAGCGCCGCGCGGCACTATTCGGAGAGTCCGGCCGGGCCGACCTTGCCTTCTTGGGGAACCCAACCGGAGATACACCTGCGGGGGAGCAATCGGCGAAGGCCCTCGCACAACGTTTCGCTGCGAGACGCTATACAGGAAGCGAAGCAACCAAGCAGACGTTCTGCGCCCTCGCCTCGACCCTGCGTCTCGTCCACTTCCATGGACACGTCCGAGCCGACTACCACCCGCAGCGGAACGCCATGCTCTTCGCCAGCGGCGAGGAGCTCAAGGCAATGGAGGTTTTCGCGCTCGACCTTCAACAATCCCGACCGGCCGTGGTTCTTATCGGCTGCGGCTCCGCTGCGGAGCGTCTAACGACGGGCGACGAGCCGATCGGCTTCATATCCGCGTTCTTGTATGCGGGCGCCAGCACCGTCCTCGCGACGCTCTGGCCCATCAGCGATCGCCTCTCTGGAGCAGCATTCAGCGACGTCTTCTACGTGACGGGATCGAGCCGGGACGGCGGTAGTCCGGGACGGGCAGTAGACTTTGCGCGCCGTCTTCGGGCGGCTGCCCTACATATCAGGGCGCAGGCGGAGACTGCGGCGCCCTACTTCTGGGCGGGCTTCGTGCTTTATGGTGGTCGAAAATTCCTTTTGAGCGATACGGAATAAATGAACTATAGAATTCATCGAAACAAGCAGAGATTTGCATCGGAAATCCAGACATATTCGCGAGGTTTGTCACCGATATAACGGGTCGGTGAGTGACGGCTCGATACTAATAATCGACAAGGTGCAGCCATCCTGCTGAGGCCAATAAGGGACGTGCCATCCAGCATGCGATCTAACCTCGACAGGTGTAGCTGGGCCACGCTTGGGTCGTGTTCTCGCCGGACACAGGGCCTCGAGTTACCACATCGCCCAGGGTTTATCTTCACGTAACCTTCAGTACTCGGTCCCCCAGCGCGAAGTTGGCCACTGGGAAAATGGCCCCCAAAAGCGGCACCATGAAAACCCAAGAATGTATGCCCCCTACTCCGAACATCGAGGTTAACTTCCCGTTACTCTGTAGTTGATTTGTGATGTCCACAAGTCCGATCAGAATATCCTAGACCCTATTAGCCACTAGTATAAGAGACGGAAATAGCATCCACATTAGCACAAATAGCTCTCAACGTACTCTCTATCCTTCTCATGTCTGCTGATAGTAAGAGGCTCTTCTCAACATGCGGTCAATGGTTCGAGATGATCGGGCCGGGTTGGACGTTAATAAGATCGGGATGACACAGACAGTGAGATTAGGGCTTTGCAAAGGCTATACTAAGAGCACGGAGAAGCTCCTCGAAGATTTCAAAGTGCCAAAGACTATTCTGTTAGCTGAAATGAGCTTTGCAGAAGGCCGGGAGGCAACGGGTGGGAGGATCACTTGTACCGACCCTTATAGCGTCCACGCATTTCCATTTCCACGTCCATCCATTCTACAAGAGGCTGCGTGGATGGCCATGGAATGAGCCGCCAACCTGAGCTGGCAGGAAATTGCTGGAGCAGAAGACTTTTCGTTCACGGTTTTCTCCTTAGACATGTGGAAGTGGTAGAATTGAAGTACGTGAACCCAACACTTCGATTAATCATATCCAAATACAGAATGAACGCGTTAATAAAAACAATAATTTTGAGAGACGCGTTCCTTGGTCAATTAGACCACTGGTCAGTCTGGACGAGTCAGACTGGACTATCGGTCTGGTCCGAGAGATACAGACTGAACTAATGGTCTGGACTATTGCGAGCGCTCCCCCCCCCCCACTTCAACATTCGTTCCTTTCGACGGACTGTAATAATAGCGAAAGGTTAGTGACCGCTCTAGTGGAAAGTCCAGGGAGTGCGAAATGCGGGAGGACACGCAGTCTAACAGTGAAGGGTCGTTGTTAGTCGTTCGAGACGAAAGAGTCACTGACCGTCGTATGAGTGTTGCTAACCCACATCCTGCCCTTGAGTGAGGGGCCGCCCCAGTCGTCGGGATACCAGACCATGCACTTGTCATAAATGGCCTGCATGTCGTCTGCGATGTGTCGGCACGTCACCGTGATGCCCTTGCCAGACTATGTTTCCCATGGGCGAAAGATGAATAATTAGCTTAGGAACTCAAAACAGCCCCCCCGAATCATCAAACGCCTGGACGAATCAAAACAAAATAGAGGGATGCTACAATACCTTGTCACAAAGCCAGAAGGCGCAGTTCCTGGAGCAGCCGGGGCGGCGGCACGCGTTCTTGGGGGCGCTGCACTGCCGGTTGCCCAGGGCGTAGAGGGTGTTCATGTTCTCCTCGCAGGCGGTCCAGCTTATCTCCTGGGGGTTATAGTCGGGGTTGCAGTCCTGTATTTCACAGTAAGAATCATCAGTCAAACCCAAAAATGCCTTTTCTCCGGAACGAAACATAAATATCTGGTCTCCAATGTCCTCTTCCATCTTCAACAGTGCACGACTTACAATGGGCCAGGCTCGGCGCTCCAGCAGGCCGCGCTTTGAGACCGGCGTGGTGCTGCTGACGGCGACGGGGTCGGTGATGTTGTCGAAGGCGTGCGGGTTGAGCGCTAGGATCTGGGCGTAGACCTCCTGGGCAGTCCCGTAGAGGGTCACATCCGGCCCGCCCTCAAAGACGGGGCCGGTGACGGCCATCTTGCCCGAGTCCTCCATCGACTCAGGGGCCACCTCATCGGCGTGGCGGATAACATAGCCCTTGTCCGCTGGGGTGGCGAGAGCCTATTGTAGAGTCAGTCAGTCTGTGTGTGTATCTTCGAGAGGGAGAATGTAGGAGTAAATAAGGGGACTAACGGTCGAAGCCAGCAGAAGAACTGCTGCCGGTGCTGTCTTCATTGTGCTGAAAGGGGAGCCTTTGTTGAGATAGGGAGCTCATGTCAAGCGATGTCATGAAGGCTGCTCAAGTGGATCTATTTGTAGCCACCTGAATAATAAGCAATGGCATAAGATTGTGAGTTGTTCGGTTCACTCACCTACAGTGAAAGCCTGCCAAGGCTGGAGGATTGCGTTGTGCTGAATACTCCACCAATCGGCCTGCTTTTGCGCCAGGCAGCGGACTTATTGCTAACGCATAATTAAGGCTGAGATCTAGAAGGATCGCACTACTGACTACATGGCGCGGTAATATGTCTGTTTCGGTCCAAAGCGAGATAATCGCTGGCCGGGAACTTCTAGATACGGGGTACCTTGTGATCGTCTTGGTCAAGGTTTGAGTACCTATGTGGCTCGGCCCGACGGGGGGGTCGGAGGGGTTCAGGTGAGAGGATGGAGACGGTGGGGAAAAAGGCCTGGTGCTTGACACCTCGTTCGATCTTCCGCGGGGATGTCAGACCCGTGCATGTCGTGAAGGACAGATCCTGTGTATAAATCTCCCATAAGTGGAAAGTCCCTTTGACCTACGGCCTCTATGATATGGGTGCGCTCTATTGTGGGCATCTATATCCATCTTGCCCTCTTGGGCCTCCCTCTTCGGTCATCTACAATAATATTACGCCTCTATACAGACCATGCATTGCTAGTTAGGTTGAGGCGCAGCAGGTGCAATGGGACTAAGATCCGGCCGATCGACCGAGGCCGTTAGTTTGACCAGGGCCTGCGGGAAGCTTGCGGGAAGCCTGCGGGAAGCATGGTGGGTCACAGCCGGATTGCACCGGTTCTGGGGTGGTGCCGTCCACAGCTAGCCCATCTGAACCTAGTTCGGCAACTATTGATTTCTTCCTGGTAGGTCTCTGGTCTGTAGGTAGAATGGACGATGCTCGTATGGAAGGAAACGAAGCAAATGATCAATTTTATTTTCCACATAAAAGAGGGGAAAAGAAGCTATTTATTGAAAAAACTACGAAGGTTCCCTGCCTTGCTCATCGGCTGAGGTGGCAATAGAATTTAAAGTAAGGTAGCCTAAGAGGCGGCTTTTCTTAATCTGGCAGCCTGACCCCCCAACACACCATCCATTTCACCAGCAGATGACCATTCCCGGCTTCTCGGCGCACGCTAAAAATAAAGTGATAAGTAACATAGCTATGTCAAGACTAGGTGGAAACACGTACATCCATGATGCCTATGACCAGCACCATTAATCCAGTACGAGCAGCCACCGGAATTTACAATGGTTTCCGTGTTTCTCCTGGTGCATGCTTCATGTACCCAAACTATATAGCACGTAACAAATTAGTTTAGACCAGCTCAACTCGAATCAAGGTCTCTCACCGCCTCTAATATTGTAGATCTGGTTATTCGCAACCCACACTCCGTTGCCATCTTGAGCCCAGCCATGGCAGCCGCCTGCAAGGGAGAGAATGGCAGGAATGATCGAAATAAAGCGCATTTTCAGAATACGTAGAGTGCCCAAGAGAAATGTCTGATTCTGATTAATGTTGAATAGTCGTAGAAAGGGTTATATCTGACTCTGGAGTAATATACTTTCATCAGCGAGGAGGTCAGTTTATATAGCTTTTCGGTGGACGAAAGCCTGATCTCTAACACAGTAGCTTTAGGTCATCTCTTGGAAACCATTGTTAGAGACGCGGGTTGGCCCATCATGCAGTGATTCCATGATGGATTTTTTTTCTTGGCCGCATTCGCCAAGGAGCTGGCTGCAACTTCGCCTATACGACCTTCCCTATCCGAACCGCGACGCCCCACAGCCCGCCCTTGTCTTCGCTCTGGTCATGTATGCACATAGCCACTCTGAGAGTCAGGGCGGCCGTTCCCTGCGCACTTCCGAAAATCCAGGGCTGAAGTTTGGAGATTTAAAGTTCTGCACGAGCCGATGGTGACCTATCAAGTGCTTGGGGGCGATCCTCTACGGTGATAGTTGCCTGCACGAGACTGAGCTCTTTAGAGGATATATAATACAAAGCCGAACGGGTCCGCCACACTCGGGGGTTTCCTATTGCGGGTAACTTCACAGAGTATGGATAGGATGCGCTCTACCAGGGTGGATACTTGCTCAACAGATCCTTCGAGATGGACCAGCCTACCATCTTTGTCTCGGCCAACTATCACCCAGTATTTTGGGGATCCCTTGCCGGAAGGGGAAATGACCGCGGCGGGGGTATCTAATCTTAGACTACATTATGAGTAAATATATCTTCGAAAGTATAGTTCCGACAAAGACTCGTATATGAAGCCAACTCTTCGGAAGGCGTGCCGCTCTAACCTGGGTGCAAAGTACATCAGCCTATTTAGAGAGATTCCAACAAGGTTTCACTGATGGTTGAAACTGCCGGCACCCTGTCCATCTCTACTCACATGGTCATGAATGATGGTGATAATGGAGGCTTCTTTCGTGGTGTTATGATGTACTCGGGCGGCAACATGAAGCTAGGGAAATCTCAGACCGTCCGCCAGCCCATCTTTGATCAGGTCGCCGGCTCTATCGGCTGCAGCATTACCAAGCGCAAGCTAGAATGTAGGACTGCTGGCCACGTCCTCAACTTGCAACAAGCTAGTCATCGAAGAAGGTGGTTATAATAGGGTCGGGGCCTGTCGGGATTCTTCATGATACTCGTCAAAAGGGTTCCGATATATGCGCCGCGGTCCTTCGGAAACTGTAGCTTCCGAGATGAGGTTTCACCGAACCAGAAAGATACACCTTTCTGATGTAAAAGCGTGTTCGCTATAGCCTCCCGACATTCCTAGGAACAGGGTGAGCCCATCTTGAGGGGATGGACTCTGAATATAAACTGGTTTTGTCACAGACCGGTTTTGTCCTAGACCCATTCTATCACAAATCCAGTTCTATCAGATTAGTTTCCCAAGGAAAGTAAATGTTGCTAAATCTAATGGCCTTGTAGCTTATATTTTTGCATGCATACATGCTATATGAATACTCACACTGGTTTTCGTATATTCATATTGTATTTAACCTATCTAGTAGAACACGGATTTATATAAGGGCTCATGTGATGCTAAGCTACTGCAGTGAAGCGAGAGGACTCGATTTATATAACTATATGGCCCGAAAACTTCTCAATCGCTCCGGTTTGACCTGTACGCTATTAGATATCACCCTCTATAGCCTTTGGGTTAAATGGGAGGCCTATCCTGCCCTTAAATGAGGGTCTAAGATGTCCTCTCGCAGCTAGTTGCCGATATACTCCAGCCAACAAGATCAGGAAGAAGCTTGACAGCAACGCCAACTTTACAAAGTTCATCTGTATTTACCGCTAAGGCATGATGTTTTCCGCCTGTGGGATCGCAGTCTGGACGCACATAGACTGCGGAATCACTGCCTTCTCATGGGCTACAGCCCTAAACCTGAACCCTCCCCTACCCGGAAATGCCTTTTCATCAGTGTGGGCCAAGTTCAAGCCAACAGTAGGGTTTGCGGCATGGATCCTCACCAAAGCCACCAGCATACCCATCGGCAAGACTTCCACGAAACGCCAGGCAGCCGGCATCATCTACAAATGGGTGCTCTGGGGCGCCAAGGCCTCCATGAACTTTACCAAGCTACACATGCCAGACATGATGAAGCCCACGCAGATCGCCCTCGTCGCCGGCGTCGACATTTGCGCGTATGACTACATCCTCGTGGTCGAGGCAAGCGGGGAAGAGACGGACACGATTCTCGAGGCGCTCGAGAAATTCCCCGAAAGCGGCTGGGCCTTGGGGAGCTTCTACAACTGCACCACCAAGTTGTCGGAGACGTGGGGATATGCTACTGCTGTTGCGGCCGGCACCGTCATGATTGCTAGCAATGTCTACAAGGCAGTATCCCATTACCATTACTGAGAGGAACTTGGGGATGATGTGGATTACAAGGTTCTGACGTGGGCTATTCCGCTCTTGGGCTCGTTGTTCTAGGGGCTTTGATGCTGTGAGAATGAATGCAGCCTTGTCATATCGGCTCATTATCTGAGACGAATCTAGACCTTGGTAATTTCTATTTTCATCTGTGTCCTGATCTGGTGCTGCTTCAACCTGAGTTAGGTATGTAGGTATGGTGAGCTGTACTCTGTAGGAAGCCTGATATTCTGCCGATCCATCCCAGCCCATTCTTTCCTTAGTCATCACCCGTGACCGACATGTCTGCCTAGCGGAGGCCGCTCGTTTTCATTTTTACCCCGCTCATGTGAGACTAAGCCGGCGGCTACCCACGCTGGTGAGACCTCATCTCACATAACTACATCCAACTCAACAATCTTCATAATCACGCTACGAACCCCTCATCACGTCTGCCTCAAAAACACTAGGCCATACAAGCCATCACCCACGAATCACCCGAATCTCTCATCGATGGAGCCCAACCCCAATCCACAACAGCCATCGCACCCAGTCGACCCCTCCGCGCGCCCCACGCACCAGCTGGAGGACGTGAAGGTTGGCGACTACAGCGTGCAGCTCTTGTTATCGACAAAGGACCACCTGTACGACGCCAAAAACATCGAGACAGGGACCAACTCATGGCAGGTCATCGGCTCGTGGGACGACGCCTCGGTGCAGGAACTTGCCAAGATGATTAACCAACGCCAAACCACGCAAAACAGGGACACGTCGGCGGCGGCTGGCTTTGGGACTGCGTACGGCGCGGGATATACACTTAAAGCACCTGGGAGTGCCAGAGTTACGTCTGTACGGCCGCAAGGGTCTGAATAGATTTATTTGGTTGTCGATGGACTACCTCCACCGCTTGTGCTTATGTACAGCTCTGCTGCTGGCGCTGCTGAATTCGCCAAGTCATTCTCAGCAGGCTTGTCCCTATCTTGGATAAGTTGCCTCTCGTTTTGCCCCCTCAAAATATCTATCAGAACATCCGGTGGCATGGACCCGAAAATCTGCAATGATCCATGCCCAGCCGTCGCCCTTTTCACACTTATGAGATCATCCATAGAAGTACAGACTTGCGACGAGTTGTCTCCCACTGTGATATCTTCCACAATGTGTACTCTTCCCGAAGATGCCCAGGAGAATGCATCATCAAATAATGCCAAGCGCTGTTTCGTGCTGTCAACCTCGCTTCGAAGCCTCTCCAGGTCACCTTCAGCATCGGGGCCCATGTCACGCGTCGTCGTGAATTCCAGTTGCAGACTTGCTTCCGTGTTTTGTCTTAGGACTTGGAGTAAGGATATGTGGTCTGTCACTAGTGTTTTACAACACTTGACCGTTGAAGAAGTCATAGTAGTAGCTAGTGTCGGGTGTGCGATGGGTGTCTCCGCGGACGGGTTCTCTGACGGCGCTATTTGAGTCGGGATAAGCTGAAACTGCACCGTGTTGATTTGCGTAAGGAAATCGCTGCATATCGTCAAGCATCTCTCAATGCCATCTCTGTCGTTTGATATTCGCTCGAGATCAGCAGTCAGAGTGGTGGCATGCTCCTGACTCGACGGCACAAATGATTGTAGTCTATGATTTATATCTGACAGGTGGTGTTCGAGGTCGTACTTCGTGTCTTGGATCATGCCTTTGTATTCGTTCAACGCGTCCAAGGTTACCTTGGTAGCTCGCCTAAATGTGTGTCAGCTGAGGTCTGCCGCAATAGGAAATGCCATACAAGTTTGCGTCTGCCAAGGCGATGTTTATGGTCGACTTGTAGCCAGCCAGCATATTTGTGAAATCAGTAAGATTGCTTTTCATATATCTCAGGTTCGCCCAGTCTCTAAAACTGGTCCTGGAGCCACTGGAACGCGTGCTGCGTTTTTCTATTAATTCCCTCATCTCTCTACACGCCCGGGTGCATTGGATGAGTGGAAACTGGAGCGGAACGAATGTGCCATCCTCGATTCCAACATGGTCTTTTAACGAATCCAAAACTCTGGCAAGGGCTCTGAGTTCGCTTATCAATTGTTGGACAGTCGTCTGATGTGTCTTAAAACTCTGAACCGTGTCATGTAGCATATGACTAGCTTGCGCTGCAGCTGTCACTATGGCGATCAGTGCAGAAACGACGCCTAATGCTTCAGCCATCGCCAAGTGACTGCCTAAGGCGAGGCGGCCAGGCTCCCGAATCGTTGGGTGCCAATCAGGGGAAACGAACCATGTGTCACTAAGCGTGTCAGTGAAGGCGGATAGGTGGATGAATCTGGAAGAGTAATAAACACCTCAGCTGATAGAAGCTCGTTATGCGGGGTATCGACGGTGGCTGTGAACGGCAATCGTCAGTCTAGGTCGGCCGGGGTTGGTGACTAAGCGAAGACCCCCCTGCTATTTCGCTGGCTGTTGGTCCGGCCGGGTTATAAGATCTCTCGGTCGGGATGAATCGTAGCCTTGGTGAAAGCCCAACCGCGTAAATCATGTTCGATGAACAACTCATATCGCAATCTTGGCTGTTGCGACATTAGTCTTTGATCAGCTGTGACACTTAGATAGGGGCCAGAATAGCCAAATAGTACGGTACAAGAACAGGCTGGGCTCAATTATAAAGAGAGGAGTGACAAACCACTCTTTCTCAAATCATCTCATCTCAAGCGATCTTAGCTTAAACCAATTCAGCTCAAACCATTTCAACTTAAACTATCTTAGCTCAAACCATCTGAGCTCAAACCATCTGAGCTCAAACCATCTCAGCTTAAATTATCTTATCTTAAATCATCTTAGACCAAATTATCTCAACTCTTTACTAAATCATCCTAGCTCAAGTCATCTTCTTCAAGGCCTCATTGCACTCTATTCGTAAAGTGATATTTCATATTAACTTATTTTAATGTCCCATATAGCTTATTATAATAAAAGAAGGTAAAAAGGTGAATTCCTCGCCTATCTGTGTTTACTACTTGGTATCATCGACACCTACGAGTGCTTTGGGGGGGGGGTTGCCTCCGAACAATTTCGAACGAAATGGAAAAACAGAGCGTCTCATCATTGACATAGTCATAATATAAGCACGTTACATTTTCAGTCAGGCAACTACCTATTATAAAGCGCATTACATCGAGGACCCGCAGACGCTACTTATTATCAAGGACTTGTAGTAGTATATAGACCGGGACGAAGATGGCAAACTCCTCTAAGAGGCAACTGAGAAAGGCATAATTAGCATCATTCGACACTACCTCTATGAGACTATTAGAATACACAGCACTGATGATAATGTTAATATAAACATCCCAAGGGAGCTAGACATCAAAAAGCTACAAATTATCATCTGCAACGCTTGATGTTGCTATCAAGTGCGCATCTAGTGTTTCACGCAAAGGGCGAAGCAGCATGCTAACATGAAGCGGCCATCAGAAAGCAACGAAAAAGTTCCTCTAGAGAAAAGGGGAAGACTAGCACGAAGGCACTTGCCATCCGGGTACTGTTAGGCAACGAGCCGCACTACTTCATACACGACCTCGACCCATTCTTCTGGGTTCTATTTTAGATATATATTTACTACAACGGGCTAGGTAAAGAGCATCACCACCACTCGGTTTAAGAGTTGGAACTACGAGAAATATAACAAGCTGTTATGGTCTAAATAGGGCATAATTTATAATGAATATGACTTTCAGAATTGCAGAGGAAAATTTTGCACCATACTATCCCAACATACCATTCAGTTAATTATGCTTCAGCCGACTCTCTCCTAGAGCCATCTCAATCGCTGCTCTGTTATCAATATCTCTACATCATCGCGCCGAGGCCACCTGGCAGTCCTTCTTAAGTGCTGGAGGCGGCAATTGGGATTTGTTGGTTGTTCCTCGTAGCTGATTTTGTTTTATCTCGTCCCGTATCAATCCGCAGTAAGCATCATCGGAGTCTTTCCGCGATTCATAAACACCGCAGCCCTCGACAGAAGCGGAGACTGCTTACCCGGCTGCCGTAACATGTGCCATAGCCAAATGAATCCCCAGACAGACGCGTTCACAGGCGGACTTGGCGATGCAGAACTTCTTTTGTTATTTGGAACCGACGTTACGGCTAGGCCACGGCGACAGATGGAGTTTGGGGCGACCGGAGCTGTGATGCCGTGGGTGATGAAATCATGCCAGCCGAATGACGACTCTTGGATGCATAGTGGTTCGCGATCTTTGTGCTTTTTGCTAAACTCAAAAGGCACAGTGAGACCTTGAAGTGCTGCCTTCCCGAATACAACATTGACGGACGGAGCAATCATCGGCAGAGCTGGAGTTCTGGAAGACGATAAGATTGCCTTGCTGACGACTGTGTACTGATTGTTGATACAACGGAGAATAACCGCCACGTCAGTGTCGTTGAACTGGCAAAGCACGTCGTCGTCTCTGATGGTGCTCGATGCGACTCCAAATGCTCCTTGTCCCGACATGAAGAAGTGCGCTTCGTTCCTCTTGCGTTTCGCGCCGCTGATTGCAAGAACTTGATCCTGTACGACATGCTTTGGAGCTGAATAGTCGCACGAGTGCACTAATGATGTTCCTTGTACACTAAAGTCTGATATAATGGAATCAAGATGTAGGAGCTCCTGTTCGAGGGCGACCCTTGACTGATAATTGTTGGTTGTGTTAAGATAGTCAAGCATGACGCAAATCCTGTCGCGTCCTCGCAATTGAAGCAGCATGTGGTCCTCAAGCAGAGGCTCAATGACCATGATCGATCCATGTAGAGATCCCTTGCACTGGAACCCTTGTTGTAATAAGGCACTGGGCGCCTGAACTGCAATTGACGGTGACTTTTTTGGGTCAGATGGGTTGCTATGGCCCTTGAACGATGCCTGTACGGCCTGGCTGAACTTGACGAGGCTGTCACATCCCCCTTGGCTTCTGTAGAGACCTTGGTGCCACTGAATCACATCGTGGTAGACCTCGCCAATAGTCTTGGCCTTGGAGTAGTTGATCTCGATGGGCCGTCCGTGGACGTCGTTGGCAATACCCAGCAGTCCATAAATCTTGTCCCGCGGGTCTTTACAGAGCGAGTTCTCTGTGGTCTTGAGAAGGTGAAGCAGTGACCACTCTTTGCGACGCGCTCTTAGGCCATCTAGCAGGAACGGCAAGGAGGCACGGATGGATTCTAGCCTCGAGGCAATGGCCGAGTCGATTTGCCATGAGTCGGGTATCTTGTCCAAGTTCTCTCGCGCCATGGTCAGCAACTTCCAGTCACACATCGTCCGATCCTCGTCCCCGAAGTACAGAACCGCCTCCTTGGCAAGTAGGACCTCCTGGACGATCCAGAGTCGCCTCCAGTACGAAAGGCGACAGACGCTCTCTAAGCCTAGAAGCGGAGCCGCCAAGCCCTCGTTGGGAACACTCGTTGAGGCGAGGCAGATCAGGGTTCTGATCCACTGCTCGGCCTCGGCCTGGCGCCACTCATTCCAGTGTCGAGCAAGTTCCAGCCGCAAGCTTGTCCACTCTGTTGCCGTGCGCCGGCTATCTTCGGCGGCCGTGGGCAAGTTTCTCGCGTGGTCATACAGGCCAAGCTTCCACTTATGGTACTGCTTAGAGAGTAATTCGAGGAGGGTAAGCTTTAGAGTGGTATGGCGGAGCTTGAGTCCTAGCAGATGAGCCTTGCGCCGACAGGAATTGGCAGCATGCAAGATTTGGATTCCTGCTTCAGAGAGCAATGGCGTTTGCCTAAGTCCAGGCAGGACGGCTTCGCTGCATCGCAGGCTATGCGAATGATGCAGGTATTGGAGGCGCTGAAGATGGACTTCGACATAGTCTGCCATCTCATCGAAGTGTACGGCCTCAATGTCTTGCCTGGACCCATCTCCATATCGAAAGGCACGTTCGTGGGCGCCATCCCAGCGGGAGATGTATTGGGCAAGCTGCTGATCCTCAGTCTCTGCGAGCTGGCGGAGCTCTTCATCCTGGTCATCTTCCGCAATCTGCCATGAGCGCAACTTCAGCCGGAGAGTGCTGAGCTGTCGCCTTTGATTCTCCTCCTCTAATCTCAGTTGAGAGAGGTGTCGTTTCTTGAGTTTAAAGATCTTCTGAGTGAACCCAGGGCCAACCTCGGATGCCTCTTCGCCCAGGCGATGGCAGTTAGACAAGGCCTCATCGAGAACAGGCACGACACGTTGTAGTCTGCCCATCCCCTCAAGAACTTGCTTCATCGCATCGTCCATGGAAATTGCTTCCAGGTTAACGTGATGGTGACTGTCTAGCCACTCTTCAAGTTTAAGTTCTTCTTTGGAGACCTGACTTGGGACCTTGACTTCACTTAGCTTCGAGATCTGTGTCTTTTGGTCATGCCAGAGACTGGCAACGGCCTTGAGCTGCTCGTCTCGCAATACCAGGAGAGCTGAGACTCAGTACGCGTCCAACTGAAGATTTGACGCACTAGACTTGACCTCGAGGACAAGTAGCTCTTGTTCCTGTTGTACTTGGAGAGCTCGGAGAATTTGAACATCTTTTATCTTTCCCCGAACAAAGCCGTCATGGCCTGGCATTTTTAGTTCCTTGAATCTTCCAAGGACGACTGGCGTAAATAATGGTGCTGTCGACATTTGGCACGGTGAGTTTTCCAAAGCGTCCATCGTCGCCTCACCCAACCGCGGCGCTCCCGTACCAATGAGGCGTAGCTTTCTCTTACCGGATGATCATTTGGGAAAACTTGATCGGTGCCGACAATATGTAGGGCCAGAAGGTGCTTCTTGGCCGATTTGGACCTAGAGGCCGCTTTGTCCGAGATGACCTGACAAATAATGGCCTTCACCCAGTCACAAAGCTCATCGACCCCATTAGTATGCTGGGTCGGCGGTGGAGGAGGAAGATAGGAGTATGGTGCCTCGTCGCCCAACGCTTTGGCGAGCTTCAAGGCATCAGTGACACTGGAGCCGGACTCGAGCTGAGACCGACCGAGCCAGACGAGAACGCGAGTAGCTCGGCGGTAGATATCTCCCATCAGATTAACTTGGTGGTTCTTTTCCTTGGCATTGTCCTGGTTGATGCATAGTACATCAATCCATACGATTCGCGGCTCGTCGGCTCGGAGGGCAGCCAAGGCGTGGACGGCATTCGTCCTCCCGAGAACGGTTTGGTTGTTGACAGTGATAGACACTCTATCCTTAGCAGTCTGCGGGCCCCATTCGTAAGATAGAGCTTCAAAGTCTGGAGCGCTTTCCAAAGGGGTTGTGAAGAGTTCGCATCGAATGTCGATGCAGGAGTGCCATGGTTTCCCCTTGGTTGCCGTTGCTGGTAGTACCCTCAACAGGCGGATATGGGTTGAGGAGTGGTTAAGTTGGTCGTACGTAAGCTCCATGTGTCGAACAGTAATTTGCACAAGAACCAAACCTGTATTGAAACAGTGCAAAATGGGGAGCGGGAAGCCAGTTAAAGAGGAAGGGTTTTGGACAAGGAGCCAAAGGCGTTTGGCTTTTACAGCTAAGAATCTCACAGCCCCAAACAAAGGCCAGGTGTGCTAGCGTAGTGTTTGATGGCGATAAAATGGCCTATCATAGGTACATCGTTCGTAGTGTGGCGTGGTCAGCTAACAGCAATCAGACACATGTCGAGTCTGCCTTGCTCATCCTTTTCGACTGGCAGATTTCCAGTCAATGCTCGGCCTCAATGCTATGACTCTAACAGTTTAGCGTCTACTTCGGATTCTACTTACAATCGGCAATTCAGCCTGATAGAAGTACGCCTAACCACTCTATTGGGTTGTGAGGCCAAGGCACTTCATGTGTCTCATAATCATTCGTTCGTCGCAACACAGCATCATATTGGGAGGCAGGCAACGGCTGATCGTTAAAAAAAAGTGTATAAAGATATGCTTCATCTTCTATAAAGGGCTCTTGCTCCTAGCCATATTTGTAATTAGTATATGATCCTGAAGGTCATTGGGCAAGTCTACGCCAACACAACCGGCCTGCGGGGCGCTGTGTTCTTCAGCCTACAATGCCCATACCACGGTAGACGAGCCCAGCCAGGTGTTAAGACTGCAGGCTGGCCGCCTTCCTACTTCAAAGCAGCCGCTAGAGCGCTGAAATCAGGCGGCTTCTGGCGATCCAACCATGCGACACCAACCCACTGACACCAGCTTTCTGACACCGACTTCTCTGCATCAAGCGCTTTCGAAAGCCCCCGGCGAGTAGCAGCCGACATTACCGAATCTTTCAGGGACAGCTTCGACGCTTAAGCCACCAACGTAGATCAAACATAACACAAGTCTTCCTAGGTTCAAAGTTGAGAGAAGATGGCGTTCATCTTCCTACCCTAGATCTCGCGTGCGGCCGTCGACGAACCCATCCGTTTACCGAGGCCGACTGTTGATCTGAAACATCCCCTCTCGGTTTCATCCGAGAAAATGTCACAGTAGCACCCAGGCTGGAGTTGTATCCCTGTTTTATCCAGAATTCTCGATCATGGTAGGTTTCAAAACAAAGTGTACGTGGGTGAGAATAAGCCTCAATATACTTTACGCGCATAGGATAGGGGACTGATGCTACGAGTAAAAATGCCAAGATTGTCAAATGTGTCAAAGGGAGGTTGGGAACTTGGTGGAATCGATGATGTACAGGAGGTTGTCACAGTAATTGCACGAACAAGGTAACACTAATACTAATTGAGTCAACGTATTGAATGGCGAAACTTAAAGGTAAGTATTTGGTGTTCAACACGCGTGTAGTTGGTGTAGGAAGACGCTGCGGAGGGACTCGAATACAAATCAGCCTTAAGAGCGGTTGAGGCTGTACCGACCGCGGCTCCAGAACGGGATCGATCAAGATCATGATGGAGATCCTTATGGCAAAGTGAACTAGCATTGTTTAGGCCGTGAGGAAAGATCAAAATGAAATATCGGCTGGAATTTTACGTGCTATTTGCTGTTCTCCATCGTACATCGATACTGCTCTAGTCATCATCGCTATCGCTGTCATCACCATCATCATCTATTTGCCCTCCGCCTGTGCCAGCTCCCGTACCGCTTCCAGCTCCTGTACCACCACCTGCTCCACCGCCTCCGACTACTCCATCTTCTACATCGTCATCATCGTCACCATCATCTCCCTCGTCACCACTGTCTTCATCACCACTTCCCTCCTCAAATGCTCCCGCCACGGCTGCCACCGCCCTTGAAGACGGTGGGACAGGATCCAGTGCAGTCGCGGCAATGCCATCAAACTCAGCCGTGGCCGCCTCCCCAAGTCTCGCAGTGAAAGGCCCGAAGCCACGCTCGTGGAAGCCCAGACGAGCGCCAGGATCTGCCGGATCGCCCTCAGGTGGTCGTTCTGACAGGGCCCAGCCCATGACGGCGTCGCCTGAGGTGGCTTCAGGGCCTAGGCCAAGGGTGCTGTCGAGGCAATTCTCACAGAGAAAGGTGTAGGTGAGATATGTGGCGTTTACAGAGACGCCGTCTGCAAGTGGTCTGACGGTAAAGTCTCCTGTCACCTCTGGAGGGTTGTCCTCGTCTGTAGCCTGTCTAAACGAGGCCATGACACCCCCGTTGCCATCGGGCCACACGGCAAGGATGAAGTTTCCCTCCATGTCTCCCGTGAGCCCCAATGAGCCCCAGCCCTCGCCGTTGACGAGAGGGAACGAGAGCTGGCCGATAAAAGACCCAGCAGCCGCAGTCTGGGTCTCGGGCAGCGCAAAAGCGAAGCCGAACGATGTACGGGCGCCGAAGAAACGCTCCATGGGCAGGCCAGTTACCGGCTCAACAAAGGGTTCGGAGAATTGTGAGGTGGAGGAGGTCGGATCGTCATCGTCTTGGGCTAGGATGATGGCGGGGAGGGAAATAGCAGTAATGATGATGCAGGCGGGGTTGATGTAGCGGCCACGCCCAGTGCGCCAGCGGTGGGTGTCGGTACACAGAGGCATGATTGGTATGTGAAAGTATAAAGAGGTTGAAGATGAGGCTTGTCTTGTTGAGAATGGGAGGCTGACTTGTTGGATATTCTGTTGTGAAGGTGGACGACACGGTGAGGTTAATATCCGACAACATGATGAGGATGCTGAGCACTCCAACATAGACAGAAGAGAACTCTGCCATGAGCTAAGAATTTCAGGCGGCGAAGGTTGGCCGTGATGCGTCAAAAATAGTAGTTCCAAACCCATCGAAAACAGCGCTGGTGTAGGCAAGGTATGATTGAAGTGTATGGTGTATTTCGCTAATCGATACCATAAGGCCAACTGGACGCCAACGACCTGCTTGGCGTTACATGTCAGAACAGCTTCAAGACGCCAAGCGCCCAATTCATGATCGCCCAGGGGCTTGTCAAGTGGCAGGCGACCCCTCAGACAAGAGCAAGCTAGTTGACTGGCCCTCTTAGACAAATGAGGCTAGGTAAGTGACACCTTTCAGACAGACAAGACTGTCTAATCAAAGCGAGGTTATTCGTCCGTTGGGTTTGTCTGAAAATAGACGCGACAAACGGGATCCTGCGACGGTTGATGTGTGGGGATGTGTGTCGTCGTGCTGGGATGGGATTGGCGTGGAATTAAAAGCGTCCCCAGCTTTGTGTTTCGGTAGTGGATGCTGACATGCGGATCTGAATCGAAACGCCGTCAACGTGGAAATAGATCATTTGCAAGGAACTCGGGGCAACGGGGATTAACGAGGGTGGTGCCCTGTCATGGCTATCAAAGACGTCAACTCTAGTTTGGGCTATCGCGAGTTTCAAGAGCTGCAACACGTGCTAAACTCACGAATAAGACGCTGATATTATTCATAATGCAGCTAAAAAAGCAAATTTAATCATCCTAGTTACGTCCGCTGTGTGTGCAGCGCCTGCGACAGCACCTTTGTCACATTCCTCGCCATCTCCGATTTCTTGCCCAGACACCACAGCGCCCGAATGCAGTCCTCAGAGCGTCGTAAACCATCTTGAAACTCGTCGCTGTCATGTCCCAAAATCGCCCACTCGTTCTGCCGCAGATCATCGGCGGCACTCAGGTGGAAGACGGCTGCTTTAGTAAAGGCCCTGATGAGGATAATCGTCCATGGCTCTGTTAGCAGCGGACCCTCGTTGACGGCGAAGTGGAAATCCGGGAGTTGCTCCTCCGGCATGTCGCCGCTTGAGTCGCGGGCCGGCGATGTGACTCTCGCGAGGTCAGACAGGTCCATGGCGCTAGCCTTTCTAATCCGCGACGTCATGCCCGAGTCAAGGCGCTTGAGCGTCGCGTCCTCGAGCCCGAGGGCGTTGCTGTCGACAAAGTCGATGAGGTCGGCCAGCATCAGCGAGCCGAGATGCCACGGCACTGCGATGCAGAAGAACCAGCTCCTGATGCGTTGCGGCACCGAGCTGTAGTTCTTGACCAGTTCCCTGAAGAAGCCACCGTGTGTCATGCTCCAGTATCGGTATAGGAGTGTTACGCTCTGGATGATGTCTTCAATCGATTGGCCGTATTCTCTCTTGCGCAGGGCGTTTTGTAGGTACGCGAGGTGGCGGAAGAGTAGTATCTTGACTGGCGCTGATCGGGCGACGGCGTTGGCGGCAACGTCGGGAGGACAAGGCCAATGGAGTGACAACGATGGCTTCGCTGGGTTATCTTGAACAAACAAATCAAGATTCCATCGATGAGCACCAAGATAACTCTTCATCACAGGTTGAGCAGCCGCTTGCGTTTTAGAATGGGCTTCATGCTGACAGTCCTCGTCCTGCAGCGCAACAGGCCGTTCGCTCATAGACGAAGACACCGTGTCGAACATGACGGCAAGCCAATACAAGAGCCCAATCGTACGCCTTTCTTCAGGGTTCATCCTGCGAACGATGGCTGCCTCTTGTTTGTTGGTGGGTTGCGGGGTGGTTTCGAGGAAGCCAGCCTCATTGGCATCTAAGCAGAACTTGAGAGCGTGTATTTTCCGAGTCGCCCTCTCCATGTATATAGGTGGTCCTTCTTGAGAGATGATTTCCATTATTTTGGGTAAGATGGACTCTTTCATCCCTTGAGACCGACTGGTGTCTACTGGCGGTATGGCGATGTCATGGTCATCGCTTGCCCACGGTCTTTGAGTCAAGCCAAATATTAGCTCGGCGTAAATCACCCTATAAGACTCAAGCTCGGAGACGTCTTGCAAGGCTTTTTTCGCTTGTTCCCAGATGGACTGTTGCAGATTTTGCTCAAACTCCTCATTCAAGACATTGGCTAAATCCTCGGGGTCATCCTGTGTCGTACCAGGAGTGTCGAAAGGCTGCGGGGAATATTGTTCTCGCCTGCGGCTTCCTTGTGCCCACTGCGTAGCGAATGCCATGATGACCAAGTCAAGCGCCCTGGAAGCGGCGTGGTTCTCAGCGCGCGTCAGGCGGATCATTTTGGTGGATTGGGCAACGCGATCGAGCTGCAGCACACGTCGATATATCCGGTTCGGCCAGTTGGTGCCTCGTTCCGATCGCCCGTTTGCACTTCTAGCGAGAAATTCGCCTGCGTAGCCTGCGCCCATACCGTGGAAGCCTCGCCTTCTCTGTTCCATGTTGTACGGGCATGTATCCTCGGACAGCCAGCATGACAGGTTGTTTTCGAGGACGTCGTGATATATCTGGAGGAGGCTTTGCGTGATGAGGCGGTTGTTTGATGTGGCGACGATGCCATTGTCGATGTCGAGAGGGGACGCGGAGGTTCTGGAGTTTGTTGGCCAATCATCGGATTCTCGACGGCGTCTCCGGTTCTTGCGGATTCCTTCGCTGCTATTCGGCATTTCATGGGTTGAGAAGGATGGATGTCGCGGCTCTGAACAGGTTTGGGAAAAGCCCCAGGCTCGAAAGTCGAATTCCGAGTCTTGTGAGCCGGAGTATACTGTCGAGTCGAAGCCGCTATCAAGTCTGTCGTTTTCTTCGCGGGTGGATGCGGTGGGTGCGTCAAAAGCAAGGTCCTGAGACCCAGCCTGAGACTCACCCTCGTCACTGCCAAGTCCAAGGTCTATCTCAAGGGAGCCAAACGAGCTGCCAGTCGGTAGTCCTCCTTGAGGTTCCAAGCTATGAATAGGCGCGTCCCATGAAAACGAGTGGTGGCTCGGCGACGGGGTCTGTAGTAGCTGCAAGATACTAGTGCTGAGATCTAGACCCTTAGGTGTAGGCAAGCTGGCAGCCGACATGGCGCGCTGCTCTGTCCTCTGTCGCTTGGCTTGAGAGGCCGCCACTCCACGGGAGCTGGACGACGGCGAGTGGCCGGATTGGGAACGAGACTTTCCCCAGTGCGAGTTGAGGGTGCATTGTTTCTTGGTCCTGCTGCAGTAGGAGCATGGCCGTAGCCCAGAGTCCGAGTCTTCCGACGTTTGTTAGCTTGTCGAGAGTCTCCAGGCAGATGTAGAAACTCACATTGGTGCTCGAGAAATGCAGAGGTCACACCACCAGGATGGCAGTTGAGCATGTACCCGTCACATGCCTTCTTGGACCTCCTGCACTGCTCGCAGGAGTGGTTCTGGCGTCTGGCCGTCTTGATGTCTGCCATTGAGTGGAGCAGTTGAGGTCGGCGAGGCATAACCCTGCGAGCCGATGATGTGATGTGATCCACTCCTAACTGCGTGATGATCTCTGCAGTTGTCAATGGAATGCGCGGAGCCGACACGTGTGGGCTTTCCTCCAGGCCAAGAAACAGACAACTACTAGGTAGAAAAAGAGGAGAGGAGTTTGAATGGCCCCCCAGTTCCAAAGTCGGCCCTACTTATTCAAGGTGTGCGATTCCGCTCTGCCGACTCAGTCGCTTTCCCCGCACTGCGCTAGAGCAAAGCGACTCCACCGGAATCGTCTTGGCCTCACCTTTTGGCGTGCGTGCCATTGGCTGAGTTTGTTGAGGCGAGGTTTTGCTGGCTTGACTCGTGTGCGGGGAAGCGGGATGAACCAAAGTGTCCGCGTGGGTTGTGTTTAGTTGGGGTGGTTGAAGGATGGAGGTAGTGGTATGTGGCCATAGAGATGACAGTTGGGCGATGCGGATGGGATCCACTAGGCTGACGTTGTCACGGAGGACAAAACCTGCTCTAGATTTCATCATCTAGAGTGGAATTATTTAACTACTGGTTCGTGGGTGCTGACAGGGTTTACAATACAGTTGTCAATCGAGCAGTCTCGCTGACAGCTCTAGAAAATGTATTAACTACGGGTTGCAATTTTCAACTGCCACGTTTCACTACCAACTGTTTAGGAGTTCGGCCACACTTCGCACGGTGGCCGACTTTTATCCAGACTACCTAAGACTGTCACATCTGCACGCCACTATCCCATCTAATATCTCCACTCATGATACGATCTCCTAACTTCCTAATGAAGAAAAGCCCATGGTCAACATATCGGATATTACACCTTCTCAACGGTATCCCGAGTGCGATCCGCACGTCCAGGGATGACAGTGGACAAATCACCAAGAGGGAGGATATATGGGAAATCGACCGACAAGAGGATCATGGCAAGGAAAATGTACCACCCGAGAATGGACACCCCGAGTAACAACCCGGCGCCGACGTGTTGAAATGTTTGAGCGGCCGCGGCGTGGTCGTGCGAAACGGCGAAGAAGGAAGCAGAGAGGCAGCTGACTGGTTGTTAAATAGGTCAGCTGTGTTCGTATTTGAGAAGATGTTCCACTTACAGGTTGGTACGAGCAAGAGGAAAATGGTGAATAGCAACGCGTTGGTGCGAATGCTGGCTACCATAAATACAGCACACAGAATCGTCATGGCCACCAGGAAGAAGGAAAAAGTCGCGTAAAACTGCTGCTCAGACAAGCCATCGGCGACTTCACCTGTCTTCGAATATAAGCCATACGCGTTGTATTCCGGGACAATGGTTGCGCCAAAGGTCAACCAAAAGCCACCGAAGAGACAAAAGACGGTGGCGGGAAATGTGTTGCCTGCGATATATGATTAGCGGGTTAGTTATGGGCTGGGTTTGCTGATTGCATACCGAGAATCCATTCGCCGATGCCACCAAGGACGAGGAAAAGACCTCCAAGATAGAAGTAAGAGCCGCTGTGGTGGTCGTTAGCTGATATGGCGGTGCTATGGCATGGCGGTGCTATTCGGGGTGTGACCTACACGTTTGCTCCGGCTCCGAACCCACCAGCTCCTTGCCATTCCAGGAGAGCCATAGAAGCGGGCGTGGTGCAAAGCAAGAAGCCTCCCAGTGCTGTTGTGCTAGTTAGACAGGGGTTCCGAGACAATGCGGGAAGGTCTTCGTTCTTACCAACTGGTGTCGGATTACCCAACGTCTGCCGAAGCTGGCCCTTCACTTGGTTCTGAGGCGACAGGTACAGCTGCTCAAAGAGCTCAGGGGAGAGCGAGATGCTCGCCGCCGTCTGGATCCTGTCGAGCATCTCGTCTCGGTGCTCGTTTTGGACTTTGCTTCCGTCGCTAGACATGATGTTGATGGAGAAAATATGAATGAAATGGGGGGGAGATGTTGGCCATCGGAGCGGGATAGTCAAGGAGGCGAGGGACCAAACATATACTCCCCAAGCTTCCCCGCGTCCGGGGGTGCAACCTAGATTGCGGGATAGAACTGCCGGGTCCCCATTCGCTACCCAGGCAACTGGGCTGGTATGTCCCTTGCCCCGGATCTGGGGAACTGGGGGAGGGAAGCTTGCATTACGAGAAGTATTGGTCAATGGTCCTGGTCTAAAGCCATGACTTGGTACAGAGGTCCGTGTTACTGTGCAGCTGCGCCAATCAGTGTCGATGGAAGTGCCAGACTGACTCCGGAGGTTTCGGACTCGTAGGGCCCTTGCCAAAGAGTAACCTGCGGCTAAGGGGGAATTGCATATCGGATCGGATGTATTGAGGGATGGCAGAGCGGAAATGTGGCTGTGGTGTTGTCGGATGGCTTGTTGAGACTAGTGAGAGCGGATCCTGCGTCGGCTTCGATGGTAGTGCAGAGTCTAAGACGAAGATGGCTGGGCAGGACATGGAGGAGGAGCATGGTTGACGCGAATGGGCATGTTGAGATATCCCAATAAGGGCACTCCAAGAGATGTGTAGCAATCGTTTGAGTGAATATTTCCCATCTTCTATGGACAAGACGTTGGCAAGAGCCATCGTCTGCTATGCTGCATCTTTCACTCCGCATTTACTGCATCCTCTCCAGATCCCAAATCTGTCTCCGTTCATCTCATGTAACGAAAGATGGTAGCACGTGGCCATAACCCACAGCATGCATCCCAAATCATCCCAGCAACGAGCCCAACCGACTAACTTAACGCAGATGCAACACGACGGAATCCTGCCTTTGCTGCCGATCCCCCATTCAACCAGGCTTAGCGTCGGCTCCAAAAGACCAATCCCTAGCCTCAATCGGGCCCGACTTGACGCCTCTCGATCGGCTCCGCCATCGGCCAGTCGGCTCCGCACGAGCCTCTAGGACGGGCTCTCCACTTTGACCGGGCTGCCGAGTGCGGGGTTGAATTCTGGGGTAAGGCATGGGGTAATGTGTGAGGAGTCGTTGGCTTTGGATGCTGAACATCGTGACTGTTCCGATTTGTCGGGGTTGAGGAGACTCGTGGGTGCCTTGGGTCCGGAGACGAGGAGGGTTGTACTTAATGAGGCGGGAATTCCCTTAAGAGTTGAGGTTTTATATCATCATCAACCAACTCATCAATCAACTCATCAACACTTCAACTCTCAAGCATCTCTCTCTCATCTTGTATATTCCATCCCCTCTCAACCATCACCACATCACCGACCAGGCATCACAATTTCCACTCCTTCACCATGGCCACAGTAGATGTTCAGCCGGTCCAAGACGTGCCCTCGCACATGCGAACGGTGCCGGGATCCGTCAACATCCCCGTCGCAAAGTTCCCCTCGGCCCCCAAAATCACATCAACTACCGCCGCTGTCGACGCCGCCCAGGTCGCCGCTTCATTCATCGACAGCTTCAATCAGGCCCTAGACAAGCGCGACTATGCGGCTCTTTCGCAGCTCTTCGTCGACGACGGCTACTGGCGCGATCATCTCGCCCTCTCGTGGGTCTTCCGCACCGTCAAGAGCCCGCCGCGTATCCAGGAATTTCTTCAGAGCTGCGCTGGGGCGAAAGATGGCTTTCGGATTAAGAAGCTTGCCGTCGATGGCACCACGACTGTCCGCGCGCCAAAGATTGTGCCCATCGACGCCTCGGGCAACGTCCCCGGCGTCCAGTTCTTCGCTACCGTCGAGACCGTCATTGGTACTGGAGTCGGCCTTGTTCGCCTCGTGGAGCAAGGCAGTCAGTGGAAGATTTTCACATTGTACACGAGACTCGAGGAGCTTCGCGGGTACGAGGAGGCCATCAACGAACGAAGGCCCAAGGGCGCCGAGCATGGTGGAAAGCCCGGCCGCAAGAACTGGGTCGACAAGAGAGCCCTGGCAGCAAACTTTGGTGACGGTAGTGATCCGTCCGTTCTAGTCGTCGGTATGTGACTTCTATCTCCGGAATCGTCTACTCTCCTAACGCTTCGATTCTAGGTGGCGGCCAAGCAGGCTTGACAGCCGCAGCGCGACTCAAGATGCTCGGCGTCGAGACTCTCGTCATCGACCAAAACGAGCGCGTTGGCGACAACTGGCGCAAGCGATACCACCAACTGGTCCTCCACGACCCCGTCTGGTACGACCACATGCCCTACCTCAAGTTCCCCGCGCAGTGGCCCATCTTTACGCCCAAGGACAAGCTGGCCGACTTTTTCGAATCCTATGCCACACTGCTCGAGCTCAACGTGTGGACGCGGACGGAGCTTGTCTATACCAAGTGGGACGATGAGAAGAAGTTCTGGACTGTCATTGTCAACCGCAAGGCGGCTGATGGAACGAGTGAGATTCGCACGTTTTATCCTCGTCACCTTATCCAAGCTACCGGCCACTCCGGCAAGAAGAACCAACCGCACGTCAAGGGCATCGAGAACTTCAAAGGCGATCGTCTATGCCACTCGTCCGAGTTCCCCGGCGCTCGCGAGAATAGCCAGGGCAAAAAGGCCATTGTCGTCGGCTCGTGCAACTCAGCCCACGACATTGCGCAGGACTTTCTCGAGAAGGGATACGACATCACCATCGTCCAGCGTTCAACCACCCACGTCGTATCTTCTAAGGCCATTACGGAGATTGCCTTGAACGGCATCTACTCAGAAGACGGTCCTCCCGTTGACGACGCTGACATGCTGATCCACGGCCTCCCCACGCCCGTCCTCAAGGCGATCCAGATCAAGGTCGGCGAGCGCCAGGCCGAATGCGACAAGGAGATCCTCGACGGGCTCGATAAGGTCGGCTTCAAGGTCGACCGCGGCCCCGACGGAGCAGGCCTCTTCTTCAAGTACTTCCAGCGAGGCGGCGGTTACTACATCAACGTGGGCGCGTCACAGCTCATCGCCGACGGCAAGATCAAGGTGAAGCAGGGCCAAGAGATCGCCGAGGTGCTGCCGCACGGGCTGCGCTTCGCCGACGGCACCGAACTCGAGGGCGACGAGATTGTCTTCGCCACCGGGTATCAGAACATGCGCACGCAGACACGCATCATGTTTGGCGATGAGGTTGCGGACAAGGTGGGCGATGTGTGGGGGTTCAACGACGAGGGCGAGATGAGGACTATTTGGCAGAGGAGCGGACATCCTGGGTTTTGGTTCCATGGTGGAAACTTGGCCATGTGCCGATACTACTCTAGATTGCTTGCTTTGCAGATCAAGGGTCTCGAGGAGGGCTTGTATCAGGATGGAGAGGCTTGAGGGCTGGGTGTTTGGTCTAGACTGTTTACTACTCAATTATGATTTCCCGGGTTAACCATATTGTTCATTTTGCACTGAAACGTCCAATCACGCATCCATAGCAATATCGGCGCCATTCGTGATATATCATATCATGTCAACTTCGAACCCTCAAGTGGCCGTCGATGCGGCTTACGCGGCATTTGTCTCGGCATCAACTGTCAAAATTCACCACCCTCTAAAACTACCGAGTTGCCTCGGGATCAAAATCCTTCTACAGCTCACGAGCATTATAATCTGTGGGACCGCCCCCCACGTCGGATGCTTGTGGGCAGCTTCTTACATGCTAGCGCCTTCACCGTCTTTGCTGGGTGGAGTGACGCGCGAGATCACGAGACTGGTGATGGGTGCGTTCCAGTTGATTCTCCTCGTGGTTCTATGCATGATGATATCATTTCTTTCTGATGGCTTCTTTCTGGATGAACCTTATTGTAATTTTCGAGATCATCACTTGGGTTTGCGGTTTCTAGAAAGCAGCGACTTGGGCTGTGGACACTAGACGGGTTTTGAAAATTAGCGTCAAATCCATTGTTAGCGATGAACAAACATCAACAGATCAGTTTCGTTGTGCTTTTTAAAATAAAATAAAAACACTACCAAAAAATCAATTACCGAATCGTTATCTCACATCTCGAAATCGCGGCATTCCATAGTCGCCGATATTCCGTGAACGGCCTTTTCGAAGCCTTGGCTGCACGATCTCGCCCTAGTCGCCACACCACCAATGGCACCAAGCACATGCAATCGAGCTTCATGTATCGCTTCCTCGGTGGAAGTGTTAAGTCTTTCGCAAATAACATGATCTGATCGTGACGATGGAACATATGGTCAAACCACCGGTGTTTATCGGCAAACACGTAAATATCAATTATAAATAGCAGTCTTTGTCTTGGATCTACCGGAGTGTGCTAACAAACATAAACCCATCAATTCTATCAATTCATCAAACCTTCAACATGTATTACAGCAGTGGCAACTATGAAGCCTTCGCTCGCCCCCTCAAACCCGAGGGCATTGAGGACAAGACAGCAACAATTGTCGGCTCCGGCCTAGCTGGCCTCTCTACCGCCGCATTCCTCGTCCGAGATGCCCGGATGCCCGGCAAGAACATTACCGTCCTCGAGCAAATGGACATTCCCGGAGGTGCTCTAGACGGACTTGAAGTGCCCGAAAAAGGCTTCGTCATGCGCGGCGGCCGAGAAATGGAGGCGCATTTCGAATGTCTCTGGGACCTCTTCCGCTCCGTTCCTTCTCTAGAAGTGGAAGACGCCAGCGTCCTAGACGAGTTCTATTGGCTCAACAAACGCGATCCCAACTTTTCGTTGCAGAGAGCCACCGTTGAGCGCGGTCAAGATGCCCAGACGGGAAAGCTCTTCACGCTGAGTGAGACGGCGCAAAAGGAAATGATCAAGCTGTTCCTCGCCACGCGGCAAGAGGTGGAGAATAAGCGCATCAACGAGGTTTTCAGCGAAGACTTCTTTAAGAGCAACTTTTGGATGTACTGGCAGACCATGTTCGCCTTTCAGACGTGGCACTCGGCGCTCGAGATGAAGCTGTACCTGCACCGCTTCGTCAACCACATCCACGGCATGCCCGACTTTTCGACCCTCAAGTTTACAAGATACAATCAGTACGAGTCGCTGGTGCTACCGCTGCACAAGTGGCTGGAGGAGCAGGGCGTGGTGTTTCAGTTTTCGACAGTTGTGGAGGACGTGGACTTTGACATTACGACCGACGAGAAGAAGGCGACGTGCATACATGGAACCAAGGCTGGAGAGAAGTTTGATAAAGAACTCGGCGTCAATGATCTTGTCTTCATGACCATTGGTTCTCTGACGGAGAACTCTGACATGGGAGATCAAAACACGCCGGCAGTACTTCGAGAAGATGCCGCGCCGGCGTGGGATCTATGGCGTCGCATCGCAGCCAAGCACGACGAGTTTGGGCACCCCGACGTCTTTGGCGGCGACATTGCCGCTACGAAATGGCAGTCGGCTACCTTCACGACGCTGGACAAGCGCATCCCAGAGTACATCCAGAAGATCTGCAAGCGAGACCCCTTCAGCGGCACCGTCGTCACCGGCGGCATCGTGACGGTGCGCGATTCAGCATGGATGATGAGCTGGACCGTCAATCGTCAGCCGCACTTCAAGAACCAGCCCAAGGACCAGATCGTCGGCTGGATTTACGGTCTGCTCGTCGACCAGCCGGGTGACTACGTCAAGAAGCCCATGCAAGAGTGCACCGGCCAGGAAATCACCCAGGAGTGGCTATACCACATGGGCGTGCCCGAAGCCGACATCCCGGCGCTCGCATCCGAAGCCGCAAAGTGCGTGCCTGTCATGATGCCGTACGTAACCTCCTTCTTCATGCCGCGCACGGCCGGCGACCGCCCGGACGTGGTACCGGCGGGATCCCGGAACTTTGCCTTTATCGGGCAGTTTGCCGAGACGACGCGGGACACCATCTTCACGACGGAATATTCGGTGCGGACGGCTATGGAGTCGGTGTACCGGCTCACCGGCGTGGATCGCGGCGTCCCGGAGGTGTTTGCCTCGACGTACGATGTACGGGACTTGCTTAGGGCTACTAGCCAGCTCCGTGACGGAAAGCAGCTCGCAGAGTGGCTGCCGGAGAGGATTCGTCACTGGTTGATGCACTTTTTGGGAGGGTCGCAGGTTGGACAGTTGTTGCACGAGTATCACCTTGTTTAAGAATGGGCTGTGAGGGGGTATGAAGTCAGAGAAAATACAGTCGCAAGCGGTCGGAGAGCGATGACGGAATTTGATATGTGAGGAGAATTCGACAGTTTGATTAGAATTAAGCATGACTGAATCTATGGAGATGCATATTGTGTATTGGTTTTGCGCCCATTTACATAATATTGTCAAATTCCATCCATGTCTTTACTCATCGGCTTGACTCCATAGTTATAGCAACAACACATATCAACTTGGCCAAGCGCACGAACAATTGCCAAGCAAATGGCATCATAGCTCAAGCCTAATCGCCAATCCAGTCCATGTGGACCCCTAACTACCTCGGCCGCAGGGAGCGGCCCAACGGCATCCTCCAGATCTCTCCACCTTCTTCATAGTGATAACATGGTTGCAACGGCCCGGGAGCGGCACCCCGATCAGGAAGGTCTGGGGTTGTGCTGCCCCCCCTGTGGCATCTGCCGAGATGCGCGGATTAGAGGCATGACCCGAGACGGGCGGATGAAAAGAGTTTATGTCGTGTCATCAACAGACGATTTAATTGTCTGAAAGGGCTTGTTCCGACGCAGGTGTTGAGACGGATCGGGGTTGGGAGGCTAGCTAGCTTCCCTTTCGGGACCCTGGGCTTGAGATCGCCCATAGCCTAAAGGTTGAGACTTAACATGTCACGTTACGAGATAGTCAATTGATAACAGCCTTCCATAGCTAGCCAACACCTCCGGAAATTCCATCCCTGCGGAAATACCTGATCACTAAGCATTGACCCAGTTCATCAAGCCGCCCAGTACCCGTTCATCACAGGACCCTGCCTGGCCTAAGCTCTCACTGCCAAGAACAAACCGATTGCGACATGCCCCGCCCCCCAAGCCCTAGTCTTATCCTTGGCACATTATAGTATCTGAGTGATGTGACTAGGCCGGGCTGCCTTCGAATCACCGGACTCCTAGCCCGCCTGACTAGTTCGAGCATGCATGCATCGGTCGTCGGCGTTAACAAGCTTATCTGGAACTCAGCGTTAAGCTTGATATAGTACGTTAACTTTGTTTGATTAAATAAAGTGGCCCGTCTTGGAAGGTTCTAACGCTCTTCTTAGGCGGCTACGATGCCGAACGGGGGGGGGGGAAGGGGCCCTCGCTGCCTTTGTCCGGATCGCCTTCTAGTCTCGATCGCAGACCTGAATCCTAGTCACGAAAGCAGAAGTTCCCAAACCCCACCGCTGCCGACCTTCCTGGGAGAGTATGAGTTCAAAAAGTTCCCATCGCATAGGGAAGCTGAGATGGATTTACGGACGAAAATGCGGATAGTACGGTTGACTCGGGAGAAGCAGTTAATATCGGCGAGTATGAGTCTGAATTATTAAAAGGCATCGGAGTCGCCTTCAGACGATGAAATTCAAGCCAACTCAATCCTACCACACTTGGCCTCCTGTCTATTGGATCACATAAAGCTTCATAGTCTCCTTCGCAAATCACTATGCGGTCTCTCCTCGTCCTCGGCCTCGCTAGCCTGGCCCACGCCCACCCCGCCAAACGCGAGCCTCACACTGCCGAGCTCGGCAAGAGAGGAATCGATCTAGACGCCTTCAGACTGCCTGAGCTGTCTGAATACGTCCCCAACGAAGAGGTTGTGGAAGACCCGCCGATTACACTCTCCAAGAGAGAGTCGTACGTCGAGACGGCCAAGGAGCTGGTCAACACGGTTGCCGAGGGCTTGACGTTCCGTCTTGTCAAGGACCACTATGTTGGTACTAACGGAGTGGCTCACGTCAACTTCAAGCAGACCATCAATGGCGTTGATGTTGATAATGCCGACTTCAACGTGAACGTGAGTATCAAACCACCTCCCATTCTCAATAGTCGTGGCTAATAAGATCCTCCCAGATTGCTGCTGACGGAAGCGTTTTCTCGTACGGAAACAGCTTCTACACTGGAAAGCTGCCAGGTCCTCTCGCCAAGCGAGATGTTTCCGATCCCGTCGACGCTCTCAAGGGCGCCGTGGACGTTCTCTCACTGCCCGTTGACACGGCCGACGCTACGGCCAAGCCCAAGGGCGGTTCTGAGCACTACACTTTCACTGGCACTGATGGCACCGTCAGTGCCCCTGAGGCCAAGCTCGTGTACTTGGTCAAGTCTGACGGCAGCCTTGTTCTCACCTGGAGAGTTGAGACGGATGTCTTGGACAACTGGCTGCTGACTTACATCGACGCGACCACGAATGAGAAGGTCTTTGGCGTTGTCGACTATGTTGCGGATCTCGCTACCTACAAGGTTTAGTACGGAAACCTATTACCTGATATTGAGTGACATCTAGCTAACGTGTCGATTATAGCCCTTGGGGAATCAATGACCCAACTGAGGGCTCTCGCTCCGTGGTCAAGGACCCCTGGAACATTGGCACTTCCGAGTTCACCTGGGTTTCTGACGGCTCAACCAACTACACCACCACCCGTGGCAACAACGGCATTGCCCAGGTCAACCCCTCAGGTGGAACTGCCTACCTCAACAACTACCGCCCCAGCAGCTCCAGTCGTGCCTTTGAGTACGACTACAGCACCACCCAGACTGACCCAACAGCCTACCGTGATGCTTCCATCACCCAGCTGTTCTACACTGCCAACAAGTACCACGACTTGCTCTACCTGCTCGGCTTCACTGAGGAGGCTGGAAACTTTGAGATCAACAACAACGGCCAGGGCGGTACCGGAAACGACTTTGTCATCTTGAATGCTCAGGATGGAAGCGGCACCAACAATGCCAACTTTGCCACCCCTGCTGATGGATCTCCCGGACGCATGAGGATGTACCTCTGGACGTACAGCACCATCAGGAGGGATTGCTCGTTTGAGGCCGGAGTCGTCATCCACGAGTACACCCACGGATGTAAGCTTCCTTCTAACTGCTCTTATGATTCGCGGCCTTGATACTAACTACGGCATAGTGTCTAACCGTCTCACCGGTGGCCCTGCCAACTCCGCCTGCCTCTCCGGAACCGAATCCGGCGGCATGGGCGAAGGCTGGGGCGACTTCATGGCCACAGCTGTCCGCGTCAAGTCTTCTGACACGCGCTCCAAGAACTTCGTCATGGGCTCATGGGTGTACAACAACGCCGCCGGCATCCGCGCCTACCCGTACAGCACCAGCCTGACCACCAACCCGTACACGTACAAGAGCGTCAACACGCTGGCTTCGTCCGGTGTCCACGCTATTGGAACCTACTGGGCTACTGTCTTGTACGAGGTGCTCTGGAACTTGATTGAGAAGCACGGACACAACGACAACGACGAGCCTACCTTTAACTCTGCTGGTGTTCCCACGGATGGAAAGTACTTGACCATGAAGCTGGTCGTCGACGGAATGGCCCTGTAAGTTCCCTCCTATTGACAAAAGCCGAATATCACAGACACTAACAAGTATGCCCTTAGGCAACCCTGCAACCCCAACATGGTCCAAGCCCGAAATGCCATTATCGATGCCGACACTGCCCTCACCGGCGGAGCCAACCTGTGCGCGCTCTGGACTGGATTCGCCAAGCGTGGCCTGGGTTCCGGAGCCGTGTACAGCAGCTCCAGCCGTACTGAGAGCTACGTCATTCCCTCGGGCGCTTGCTAAGCTATTTTAGTGATGGCAGGACAGAGAGAGGGCGTATGAGCCGCTGTCTGAAGTGTTCGGCTGAGGAGTGACGGTTGTTATGATTGATGGTTGGCATGTTGTAAACTTCTTGGCTCTACTTTGTTTTACGAGATTCTTCTTTTCCACATCTCTTCTGCAATTAAAATCAAGTACTACTACCTGTCCCTTTACACACTGTGAAACTCGCCATACGACAACGAACTTAGCCTTTCCAGCAGCGCAAAGCCAACGAGGTCAACCTAGAACCAAACTTGGTGTCCAGGGGCCTAATTCCTGCTATTTTAAAGCGTATTGTTTATATTTGCAGCCTATGTATGCTGTATGCATCCTCGCTTTCTATTCGACGATCTTCAAGGCGGCCGGAATGAGTCCGCTGTGGAGAGTCCGCGGGAGCCGAGCCCGCGGGGTGGGGAAACCCGACTCGCAAGCAGCACCGGAAAACCGTGACTCCCCAGTCACTCCAAACAACCGGTGCAGATTCGTTCTCCTTCCATTCATGGCTGACATCTCCGCGTTTCTGGCGTTCCCATGATGACGCTGTTGAAAACGGGAATCTATTCCTATAGCGGCTGTGCTGAGACGGTTCCTGCCAGCAAGGCCCTGACTTTTTGACAGCTCGGCAAAGAACAGCCATAGTTGAAACAGCCGGACGAGAATGACGCAGAGGCTGAAAGACGCGCGTCCCTGGAACCAGTTCGAGTAAACTCCAGCCTCAAGATGGAATGAATAGTGTCGATTCGGGTAGCCTCAGGTATTGCCAGGGCATGATGAGCCGTATTGGACAGAAAAGAGCCTATCTGACGAGCGTTGCCTTTATCAGAAGGATCTTGAAACACTAGCCTTCCGTATAAAAGACTGTCCACATGCTCATCAATGCCATAGTGTAGTTATACGACGACACACGATTGTTACGGGCAGTTCGAGACTGCACCCAGCAAAAGACCCACCCTCGTATTCACGACAGCCAAACAATGGAGGAATTTCGTATTTTTAGCCCGGGGGCCCGGAGGGTAAAAGTCCGTAACTTCCGATCATCCAATTTAACTATTGACACATCCACGAGCAAGGATGGGCATGGCGCTCCAAAAGCTCCTCGCGCTAACCCGACGCGCCCTACACTTCGGGCACGGGGTGCAAGGGGTAAGCTCGTAAGTTGTCAAATTGCTCTCCGCTTAGTCGATCAAGCAAGAGTCCGTGTGAAGGACTGTCGTGTGAGCTGTTTGCAGATTGGATTAACGATGGCGTTTTTAAGTTCTTGGACTAGGCAAAGCCTGGGGTGTTAAAGGCGGCACGAACGTTGAAGCCCACGTCCGTTCACACGTGCGAGTGTGCATTGAAACGCATTGCAGTCACTTCGAGTCCATGATGACATGACAGATCGTCATGGTGCAAGTCTCGGGAAGCCAGCACAAGGCTCATCCTTAAGGGGCAGCATAGCCACTCACAGGTTGGTTCATGGCACTGAGTGCTCGGCACTCGGCACTTGCCTAATTGATCCAAGCAATCAAATGCCTCACGCTCCGCCTCTCACTCGTGGATGAAATAGGCGACAGTTTTACAGCGACGCCTGTCACTGGGTGATGGTTGGCTGTGCAAGACGTTGTCGACGTAATAATGAAGAGACAGCGCCTTGCAGCGTAGCATTTGGATCTCTGGGCGAGTTTGTAGATGATGGACTGCAGACGCGCACACTCTTAAAAACCGGGAATCAAGTCTGTGCACACTTGTCTGGATTCGGAGATGACTGCTTTCTCGGCTCCCTTACCTTTTGCCTTGCATCAACGCCACAGAGTACTTGCTGGTTGCGACGCCAGACGAGCATCGCGTGCTTCAGGCACCCGGGGCCAGGCCACGGAAATATTCCCACCCCGCACTTGGCGATCTCACGATCGACGGCGATCGGACACTAGAAGGGCAGCAAAATTATGAAACTTTCCGCCTCGAAATGTCTTTTGTCAAAGTTCAGGCCAGAGGAGCATGGCAAGGTGGGAAAAAAAAGTAACATGGCGGTGAAGCGCTTGAACTAACACAGTAAGACAACGCCACCTGCAGCCGTTTTACCGGGGGGCCAATGGTTCGCTGCCAGAGTGCCATTGCTTTTTTCATCCCTTCTTTTGGCATCTTTGGCTGTTCTGGCTGTGCACATGCTGGTGGTGGCTTGACGGGTGAGCAGACAACACGTTTCAGCTAGCAGATACCTCTGCAGTACTCCGTAGCTGAACTCATTGATGACAGTTTGTACCCGTGGATCCTGGACAGGTTCCCCCCTCACAGTAGGTGATTATTTGCCGCCCCGTTCAAGTGAGATACCCGAAGGTCTTACTAGGCAAGCCACTGATGGGCGATGCCGCAATCCGAGGCTTTTTTCGAGTCAAGGTTTTCTGAAACAATGAGATCATGCCCGTGCCAGCATTCAAAGCCAACAAAATAAACCCAGGCCCCAACAGCAAAGCAGCAGCACACCATAACACGCTTTGTTCCGACGCGCCGAGTCCCAGGCACCAACCAACCCACCCCATTCAAGTGACCCGGACTCCGACGCGTTGGCAGATCTTCTTACCCAATTCTCGGAACAACGGCACGCTGAAGTGGGTTGCTATTTTTTTAAAAACCTGCAGGGGGGGGCGAATAACCTCGTGTCCAGGAATCCATGCCATTCGTCTGCCCGTAACCGAAGACGCCGGAACAACCGCAGGCAAAACACCCAACAGAGTCCGATCCGGAGGATGCAGCCCGGCCGTCTCTGGAAATGGTTAACGAGGCGCATGGGGTGGCTGTCAAATTTGGGGAAACCTGGGATGATGATGCCCAAAATAAGAAAAGAATATGGCTAGCTAGTTTAGCCTCCCTCCTCCTCCCCCTCCCCCCCCCCTCTCGTTGACTAACAGGTGTTGCTCGCTCACGGAATCGCTTACAGCCAACCGTGGTCGCCGTATACGAGCTGGTAATGTAATATTGTGCGTGCCCCCTTTTACTTTCCTTATTCCCCGCTTAGCCTAAGATTCCCGCCCGCGAACAGTAGCCCCAATGCAGAATACGAGCTGAGAGGTGATCGCTCTCGCGACCGCCACTGGGACTGGTTGCTCAGCCCTTCCCCAGGGCCCTTTTGATGGTGCCCGGACGGGATGACAACTGGGACGATGTTTGTTTTTTTGTGGTGACAGGCTAGATCGTAAAAAATAAGACCAGCGGCCATTCAAGAACAACACGAGGCACGCGACATGTTGCCCATTTCATGTTCCCGAGCCTCTCCGTTTCCCTTCTAGATCATGCCAACGCAATAACTCAATCACCGTGTCCAGCCCAGATCCGTTTCCCATGCGTCTCATTCTCAGCTGCACCGCTCATTCTCGTTTTCTTATTCATCCCCGCCGGTCGTAGCCGACCGACATCATGTCCGCTACCTTTGTTCCCTACTGTTTCTCCATCATCGTCGTCTCCGTCACCTTAACCAAGCTTGTTCACCTATACGTCAACGCCAACCTCGTGCCTCCGGGGCTATTCGTTCTCTACTTTCCTTCATTCCTCCTTCCAGATGCCCTAGTCATCTTCACGGCGCGCTTGGCGCTGCGGCGCGAGCGAGGATGGGTCTCGCTCCCAATGTGTGCACTCGGGTGCTTGATGGCGTACGCCAAGTCCCCAGTTCGAGCCTCTCCTGCGCCTTTTGATGCTGATAATCGCGACGCAGGTTTATTATCTTGTGCGCTGCATCGTCGCAGCTCGGATTCTTTTATGAAACCAACGCCGAGATGGAATGGCGAGACGCTGCCGGCTTCGCCAGCGATGCAGATGGCCTCAAGGTGCTTCTAAGCGGCATGGGCACCGTCTTAGTGGCCGGCATGTTGATCTTGTTTATCTCCTGGTTCGCCAAGGCCATTCTGTACAAAGCAGTGGGAGCTCTGCTAGTCGGCATTGGCGCACCCCTGATCTTTGGTACGTTTTGCCAATGTCTCTGCCCCCCTCTCCATTAATGCTCATGGCGTTTTAGTCTGGCGCTCAGCCCTACGATTACGACGACCCCAGAAAACTCGGCCGAAACGCCGCATCGAGCGCCAGCCAGACTGGAGTTCCGACTCGGAAGACTATTCCAACTACGGCTCCGACTTTGAGAACGATTCCGAAGAGGCTGTCGCCCTCGTCTACGGGGAGAAATGGGCAGACTCGCTTGGCCAGAGCGCAAAATGCTTCCAGAAGACGAGGTCCTGGGTGGCCATCGCCGCTGCTCTTGTCTTTCTCGCCGTGACCACCATCCTTCGGCCTTCAACCCCATACAACCAAATCTCGACAACGCTTCCCTTTCCTCTGTTGGACATGTTCCAGGCAAAGCCTGACCCTTGTGCCGAGCAGGGCCTAGTAAACAACAACCAGTGGCCCTTCCCGGACCTTACCGACGCTTCGAATTGGGAAGAGCCCAGCGAACGCTCCAAAGGCTGGGCTCCAGGCGCTGACAGCAAGCTTGTTAAACAGTATCGCCAAGCAGTTCCGGCCTGGCTTCCTAGCCTGTCGCAACAGGGCTTCCATAAATGGGCCTCTGTTCCCTCCGAACTTGTTTCTAACTCCAGCTCAAATAACTTTATTCAATCCGATCCCCACGACGACGATGACAGCCACCTCAAGTGCAACTTTGCTGTCATCAATGACACATTCTACAACCCTGTAAACGATCCGATGAAGATTACGAATCTCGAAAACGAAGTCTTGCCAGTTCTCCAAGAAGCCCTCAACAATGGCTCCGTCAAAATCAAGCATATTGCTCTCATCATGATGGAGAGTGTTCGAGAGGAACTCTTCCCCATCCAGCAGGGCTCTGGTATTCACAAGTTCATCATGGACAGCCACAAGAAGGGGGAGATGGATCATGCAAATGCTCTTGTATCCCGATTGTCACCGAATGCGGAAAAGATTACCGGAAAGTCTGGCAACTTTGTGAGCGACACTGGCTTGCTCTACGAACAAGCCGTACCGGAGTGGAACGACACCACGAGAGACGGATTCGGCGGCATCAACGTACAGGGCGCACTTACCACCAGTTCTGCATCGACCAAGAGTTTCGCAGCAATTCACTGCGGCACGTGGCCTATGCCTGTGGACATGTTTGAGGAATCAGAGACGCTCAGCTACCAGCCTTGCATCACCGAGATCCTCGAGCTCTTCAACAAGATGAAGGAGAACACGTCGACCACCGACTACAAGCAACAGGAATGGTATCCGGGATTCTTCCAGTCCATCACGGACGGTTACGACAGGCAGGACAAGTTTGAGGCAAAGATTGGATTCAAGCATATCGTGAACAAGGAGAAACTCGACATCGATGCGACCGACGCAGACGACTTGGAGGAAATCAACTACTTTGGCTATGGCGAAAAGACGGTCAAGTCACATATCGAGGACTACCTCAAGAAAACCGTAGCCGACGGACAGCGCATCTTCTTTACGCACTTCACCAGCACGACGCATCACCCGTGGGGAGTCCCTTCAACATTCAACAGCGAAAAGTACATGAACACGCGCGGCACGAATCGATGGCACAAGGACTTTAACAAGTACCTCAACGCGATCCGGTACACGGACGCGTGGATGGGCGAGATGATGCAGATGTTCGACGACCTGGGCATCGCCAACGAGACGCTCGTAGTATTCGTCGGAGACCACGGCCAGGCGTTCAAGGAAGACGACTTCAAGACGGGCACGTACGAGAACGGCCACATCAGCAACTTCCGCGTACCGATTACCTTCCGACACCCGAATCTGCCCCGCGTGCAGTACAAGGCCAACTCGACGTCCGTGTCGATTCTGCCGACCATCCTGGATTTGCTGATCAACTCGGGCTCGCTCAATGCCGACGACACGACAGCCGCGTCTGATATTGTGCAAGACTACGAGGGCCAGTCGTTCTTGCGAGAGTACAAAACGACGCACAACGGCCGCCGCGCGTGGAATTTCGGCGTCGTGAATGCCGGAGGGCGCATGCTATCTGTGACATCTGCCGACGCGCCCTGGAGGCTGGTAGTGCCTCTAGACACCCGATCGCCACATCGATTCACCGACATCCAGAAAGATCCGCTAGAGCTGGATCCTCTGCTGAAGTGGTCCGTCAAGAGCATGGCGGCGTCTGCGAAACGCAAACACGGCGGTGATGCCGGGGAGTGGGTTGTCGAGGCCGAGGCGGTAGCGAAGTGGTGGGGGCTAGAGCGCAAACGGCTCTGGGGTTACCAAGCGGAATGATAAAAATACATGGGACGGGTACACTAGGAGTCATTGGGAACGGTAGCGAAATGTGTTTGTTCTTTGTTCATATGTGGCTGTTATAGATGCTCAGAGCAATATTCTTGAGCCAGCCTATTCAATATTGTACGCTTAGGGTTCTTATCTTATTTAGAGAAACACGTACATATGTTCTCACCAGCGATTATTGGCTACATTTCGTTTGACGACGCCAGGTTGTGCAGTGTTGAGATGTTTTTCTCTTTCAATGCTCAGGTTACCTTGTGTGGGGGTGACAGGCTTCTGCGTCATCCTAAGTCAATCTAGCGCTTACCTACCATGTGTCATATCATTAGCTGGGTAAACATTGTGAGTAATCAATGCTGACCATCACATTCAGAACGCTGCAATGGCGTTATGGCATCCCCTTCTAACGTCGTTGGCTACAGGGTAGGTGTCTCGGCTTGGAGCATCTGACATGGTACCGTGCATGAAAGATCTGATTTCCACGCGTCTAGACTAGGAAACCATAAAGAACATGGTACCTTTCCTATAGACAATTCGTTTGTGATGATGGCCTTGGTGTCGTGATCTTTTGGAATTATGGAGTGACTAAAGGACATGCGTGTCAATACGTGAAGAATTTCCAATTGTGTTGCAGGCGGTGCTGAGATTTGTGGGCCAAAGCTGTTAATGTTGCTATATTTAGATGTGCTCCTATCCACACACAAAGTTTGATGAAAACGACTTGTGCATTAGGATTGGGGAAAAGACGCGCGCGCACACGTACCATTCAAACGTGCGATCAAGGCAGTAAATACGAATGACGTTCCGCTCACCACCCCCGTTGATAGTAGTTGGGAATACATCGGCCTAGCTTTTAGTGGAATAATTCTCAAGTCACTCAGCCGAACCGTACAGCAGAGTCTGTGATAATACTAACCTATCATGAGATGCTGTGATAAGTGCCAAAGCTGACGGCTTCCCGGTTTAACACTGTGGACAAAGGTCTATACCAATGAATCTAAATCTTTCCGGTCTAGATCCGGCAAACAGACATTTAGTCTCAAGACCGCCCATAGCTTCTAGAAAGTTCAAACTGCCGTCATCGGCATCGACAATCTCCAGCTATCCTATCTGCTTGTCAAGCGTCGCGTTTTCTGGCCGTACTCCGAACTTCTACAGCTCTCTGTTGTGTCTAGCGGTATCCCACGCCATCTTCCATTCGCCTAGCATTGCTTGGCAAATAGCGATTTTTTATAGCTATCATCAGGGTTCATAGAGTGTTATCTCGATTTGCGGTCCTAGCGTGCTCCTATGACTAGGTGGTAACGGCGGCTTCCTTTACTTCCCGACCTACCGCCCCATCGCCAGGCACACCGATATGTGTCAGACCCTGCAAAACTGCAGCTCCTCTCCCTAGCTTTGAAGTTTATCTAGCTCCTAGATGGCCTCCTCCAAGAGATACTGCCCTAGCGGAGTCTCAGGGTTCTGTAGCGCGTGGATAGCGACTTAGTTATTCGTAAGGATGGCGCTCTCCTCAGGAACAGACCTAAAAACGAGGACTAAAGCCGTAACTCAAGCCTAGTCTAGTCTCGTAGACAGGCATGTTGGCTCAGACGTAATCCCTAAGCGGATAGTAGCCAAGTCGCTGCGCTAAGCTGTGACTTTAAGCCAACTTTTACAAGCGGGCTCCAGCGGGCTTCAAGCGGACGAAAGTCAGTTCAGAGCGGATACAGAGCGGACACGGAGCGGGTCGACAAACCAGCTAATGGCGCGGTTCCCTTACTGACGTACTGCGGGCCGAGAGTTGATTACCAACCGGTTGTCCACGGAGTTATCGCTCCTCACGGGGGAGCATAGGCAACGGAAGAAGTTAAAAGACGGACAATGATGCACCTACACCAATCTTTAGACGTCAACACTTTGGCTATGTTTTAACTCTGCCTCGAAGCTCAAGCTTCTAAAATGTCCTCTTCCAAGCTCATCGTCATCATTGGAGCTACCGGCAACCAAGGTGGTTCCGTTGCCGGCTTCCGATTCCACTCACGTCTCCCATAGCAATGAGGCGAGTGTCGTGAAGGCACTCATGCAAAACTTTTGAGACTATGTATTCAAGTGTAAAAGACTAACAATGATAAGGAAATGAGAAGTTGAAAAGCGAGATAGCTGTCGGGTGTAAGTTGTTAAAATCTTTCCTAAGCTTCTACACATCCACTCTTGAATCAGCCTTACAGTATCCTTAGGCACTTTCATGTATTTAGAAGTGGTGTGTTCAATCATAATAGATCTAGGCTTTCTAGTTGCTTCATGACCAAGACCTTTTAACGATTTTATTCGTTATTTTCCAAAATTCCTTGAAACTACTACCCTCTAGAACTAGATAGAAGTATTAGTTTTGCGTAAAGGAATGAGATAAATCCTTCTATAGATGTAAATTAGTGCCTTAGTCCAATGTCTTGATTACACCGTTCAGGAATCTCTCAAGTAATTGCATTTATTATTATAGCCCCTGTATAAGGTTTCTTTGACTTCATTAGATCTGTCGAAACCGAGCTTGACTGATGATGATACTGTTACATCTTCTTAGCACATATCAAGGTAGAAAGAGATCAGAGAGTGTCCATGGACAATCGTGCAAAACAAAGAGCCTCGGACGCAATGAATAACCCCACTCTGCCACCATAGGAATATGAAGTGCCCGGCTCGTCACGTTAGTGACAAATAGGACTGCGGACAGCAGCCATTGGATGTAAAGCATTGGAAACGACCAAAGGATATGAAGAATGAAGCCTTGAGTTATAGCTGTTGACTTGCACGGCTCGACTCGTCGTAACACGTTGTGGAACGATGCTTGATCAGCTTTCATACCTCTCTGGCGATACCATACTGCCCAGCTGGGGTAGAACCACCATTTGAAAAGCAAGCCGTCGCGAAGTACTAAGGCAAAGACCATGGAGCAAGACCATAAAGTTAAAGCCGAAAGTGTGCTGATAGGCGATGAACATGACGATAAGCATGTCCAAGCTAACAAACCGACTGACAGCATATGACTGTTAAAAGCCAGTATGCATGGTATGGGCAATCTTGGCTCACATCCGATACGCCGGGCCACACTTTCCATGAATGCATTGTAATCAACCAGCGTCGGCAAGTTCGGACTCAGAAAGTAATACGCCTGCTCTAATTCAGCGTCGCGGTGAGCCCGCTGGCTATAATCAAAGGGCAGAGATCTTTCTCCTCTCAAGATGAGTGCAATATACCGGCTCAACATCTCAGCAAGCACTGGAATGCCGCCTTGATGTGGACGCGCAAAGCCGAGGAAAAACAGTTGGCTTCCGAGATCCTTCGGAAAACAATGTAAATACCATGATCTTGGGTTCAAGGAAAAGCGTATCTGCTGGGGGATTTTAAGCCAGGGAAAGTCGATAGAGAAGCCCGTGCATAAAATGACGATGTCAAATTCGCGTTGCTTCTTTCTACCTTCTGCCATCGAGAACTCGCAAGTCCGATGATTCGTGGTCAAATACGGAGTTGTGAAGACCTCGATTTCTCCGTCGTGCCAAGCCTCGCACATGCGTTGGTTTTTGGTGACATAGGTAGCTTGATCGTTGCGAAATGGAGCTTTCGCCGTACTCTCCAAACACAAACGTGAGAGTGTGCGATTCAGTACCGGAGTATGCCATAAAATCCGTCGAAAGAGACCGTAGGCAAAGACGTTGAGCCCTGAACTCAGTCGACTTGTAGTCACAGCCTCCAAGAAGCCATTTGCCGGAAAGTCCTGGGCCTTATTTGCAATTATTTGCGCGTTTTCGTTGACCTTGTTCAGGTAGCGTGGGCCGATGCAGTTCGGGCGTCGCATCCAGACGCTGACGTTTGGAGAGATGGCCCCAAGGTCAGCCGAAATATCCGCAGCACTTTCGCCGCCGCCAACTACCAGGACTCTAGATTTTCTCTCAGCAACTTCACGCTTCAGTTCTTCGTTGTATTCTGATGAATGAAGTATTCGACCGGTGAAGTTGGCAAACTCTGCCGGGACAGGTTTCGGATATTGACTGGCACCGGTCGCAATGATCAGGGCATCGGCTGTCACTTCAAAGGAGCGTGCTGGCTGTTGAACTTGAATAGACCATGTTCCAGGTTGATTCAAGCTAGAATATATCACTTCCGAATTGTAGTTGATGTGGCTTTCCAGGTCAAAGTGCTTCGCATAGCTCTGCAGATAGTACAAATATTCGTTGGCGGAAGGATAATGCAATCGGGTTGGGTCTGGAAAGTCGGAGAACGCCATCGCCCAGTTCGATATCGTCAAATGAAGGTTGGGGTAAGCAGAGGCACTGGCGAAAACGCCGCCAAAGCTTGATGATTTTTCGAATATCATGGCATCGAGGCCGGCTTGTCGCATCTCTTTGAGAGCGACTAGACCGCATGGGCCTGCGCCGATTATGATAACACGTTTCATGTTTTTGAGCAAAGTGTGGAGCGAAAGGTAACATCAGGCTTTGTAGATTTGGGTTGGGGATTGCTGGACTCCTTAAGCTGGTGAAAGAAGAAGTCCTACCCAAAAGCGGACAAATGGTTCAAGTCCGCAATGCATCAATGGCCAGTATATGCTTACACGATTACCAATACGCCGAGTTTCGACCATCTGCGCCTCTTCTGCCGGTCAGGTAGGTGTAGCTGAGGTCAGCTCAACCTTATTTGTCAAAGAAGCGGGAATTTTTACTCCGTAAAGCGCTGGTGCACCCTGAGATAGCAGCTATTGGATAAACTAAATACCTGGGCACCTGCTTTACTATGAAATAGGTTGTAATTTTCGAATAGTGAGAACGTGACCAGCATCAAAACACCTTGAAAAGTACTAAGGTGCACCATTTCCATTCCCTAGTGCTCACATCAGCTCCCATCTCCTCTTATATCGAAACGGGTCGATTGTTAGCCCGATTTCCGCCGCCTTTCCAGTCTGTCAAAGATGGTGAGCAGGGTTACAGGAGCCCAGATCTATCACGAACAGCACCGTAATCAGTGCTTATACGGTACTGAACAGCTAACGTCAGCCATCTTTTCTAATGGTGTTTGAGCTCTAGCTCGATAATTAGCGCTTAGATTGGCACTTTTTTCTCGGGTTCAGTAGCCGTCACCCAAGGGTGCTTTCTAATGATCCCGTAACCCGATACTACACTTCTAAAAAGGCTTCATCAGACGACGTAACCGCAATTTTCTATTGCCAAACGCACCTTAATACGCTTTTCAAACCACTTCGAAAGTTATTTCGATCGCTTACAATAATATGGCGCACTCTCAGCCAACTTTGCTTAGTCTTGCAGCTCTTATTTCTGACTCTACCAGAGCCATCACCTCCCACTTGAACGAGAATGGACATGCACTTCCTTCTTTTGAAGAATACGGCCTGAAGCGATATCCACATGATCCAGAATTACGCCGCCTGCGTCTTCAACTGGTTGAGGCTGCTTCCGACTTGTATCAGCTTGCTGTTGGGGCCGCCGACATGTGTTTCCTTCAACCCATGCTTGTAAGCAATTCGTGTTTGGCTAGCTCGGGCTATAATTATCATCTAATCAACAAGTGACAAGAACAATCATGACACAATGACTCTTGACCTCCTGAATCAGTTCGACTTCTTCACCGCCATCCCTCTCGGAGGAAGTGCAACTTACGAAGAGATTTCAGACAAGATGAGGATGCCACTGTCCCTGGTCCAGCGTATCCTCAGACACGCAATGACTATGCGACTATTCAGCGAGAAGCCCCCTGGATCTGGTAGAATTGTCCATACCGCTGCAACCTCTCTCTTGTGTGAGGATTCTCACCAGCGTAGTTGGGTGGGACACAACTTGGAGGTCATCCGACCTGCGACGATGCGCGTCCCTGAATCTATTAAAAAGTTTAGTGTCGGTAAGGACAGACCTTGCCAGGACGCCCTCAAGTCAGGGTTCGCGCTTGCTGATCTCGATGGGCTTGAATATCCTAGCACGTTCTGGCAATATACAGAGAGGGATCAACTAGACAAACCAGAAGGATTCCGCTCAAAACGATTTGCTGAAGCAATGCAAGCTGCTGCTGCAACCTCAGCTATCCAGGCAGATCAGCTACTGACAACTGCATATGACTGGAACGGGCTAGGGGAGGTTACAGTTGTAGATGTGAGTCCCCGTTAGCTGCTATTGTTTTTTCCCCCTTGGTTCAGGATGACTGATCCGTAATGATTGGACGCTCATGGGATTTTCTAGGTTGGAGGTTCTACAGGCCATGATGCAAAGGTCCTAGCTACTGACTTTCCCTCGTTAAGGCTGATTGTCCAAGACAAACCTCAAAGCGAGGGTAAGTTCCAGAACAGCCTACCTCCTGACCTCGAAGCAAGAGTCTCGTTTCAAGCACACGACTTCTTCACCCCTCAGAATGTCAAGGCGGAAGTCTTTTTGTTGAAGATGGTTCTTCACGACTGGTCTGACCAAGCCGCATGCGCTATTCTTCGGAACTTGATACCGGCTCTCAAGCCAGGTGGTCGAATCTTGCTTTGTGAAAACGTGGCCCAACCAGCTTTCAGTGAGCAGGGTAGCCGGACGCTGCCATATTTGTTCCATCGCTTAGCATCTAGCTTTGACTTGCAGATGCTAACAGTTTTCAACGCCCTTGAGCGAGGATTGGAACAGTGGACGACCCTAGTGACGGAGGCGGATGAAAGGCTCAGAATTCATAATGTATTCACCCTTCCGGGTGCTGTGCAAAGCATTATCGAAGTGGTACTTGACGCCTAGGTGCGATATAATCACATGATTCTATGAGAAAAGCGGGAAGATCAAGTGTTGCATGAGAACCTACATTAATTTTAACCGTTACTATGAGAAGCAATTTCGTTCGAATTTCTCTAACTCGAAAGCCGCGTTCTGTTGGTTCGTTGCACAATTAATGAGAGGGATTCAATGCGAGGATCGCTTGGGCCCATGTCACTTTACATGTTTCTCGGGATTATTTGACCCTGATCTCACAACAATCTAACGACGGTCTCTTGCAGGGCCAGTTGACATTTCTCATTAAAACTCAAAACAAGCTAATAAAGACAGGAGGAAGAGACCTTTGAGCCTTTCAGGTTCAATCTAGAAAACATTGACATCATCAAAAGAACGCCCGGGAACTCATATTTGGTCTGATTTAAGTTTTAAAGCGTAATAACCAGACACGAGGGCGTAGAAGCTGGGTTTGTTATTTAGCAATTGGTAAGCTAAAGTTGTTGTTAGAGGGCTTCAGTAATGTAAAGCGAGACAAAAGTAGAACTTCGGGGTAAAGGCGATGATAATTTAGGAGACCAGCCTTCAGAAGCTGCTGTCGACTAGGAACATAATAAGAGATTCACTGCGTACTTCGTACATATGGAGCTCTCAGTCGACTGAAGAGCCTCGCTCAATTGTCACACATTTAAAAGAAAAACAGACATGCCGCTATTTGGACTCAAATAACTCTCAAAACATCTTGCCTCCGAACCGGGAACAGAACTGGTACTCATCTAGCCGAGTATTGAAACGATTAGCAAAGTACCAGAGCTACTGTTCCTTGCCGTATGTCGTGGCCACAGAGAGGACGTGAGAACATCTTTTAATCTCTATAGGGCAAAGTACGGAAAACTAGGCGGAAAGAGCGCGTGAGATACACTTTTTCAACTTTGCGCTAAACATTGACGGGATTTGAAGCCAATGAATTCATGACATTTGATATTCTTCATGAAATGTAAATGCAGATTCTAATTGCGCACCTAGAGACTGACTGGATATGCACAGCCCATAACTTCCCAATGTAGCTCTAATTCCTATAGCCCTGCCCAGTCTAAAATACCACTTTCACCGATAGTGCCCCAGATAGTAGATGATGAGGAGACACGTCCCAATACAATGCTTCAAGCTTCATCTAATGTTTGCCAGAGAGATGGTGCTCCAGTCAGCATATATATAGGACACACGCCCTAACCTGGTAGTTCAAGCCTCATCTAGAGTATGCCAAAGCATTCATTTCGACGTCCGAGCTAGGAATTCGGGCATGCTTCTTGTTCTTGTCGTTGATAATGGCGGAAGGGTGGAATATGTTGAAGGCAATCGACACCACGAACATCAAGGTTGCATCGAAGATGTAAATGTAAGCCTCCTTTGCCATGAGCTCGCCGTCCTCGCCCATAATGTACTCCACCACTCTGAAGACCGACCGGACGAGAATGAGGAAGCTTGATCCGTACAAGATCTTTAGAAGCTTTTCCCAAGGCGAAGTAATCGCCAGGCTAGCTTTGGTGGGCTCGCGTCTGATCCGGGAGTGGAAGACCATCGTGACGACCATGAAAAAGGAGAAGAAGATGATCTGAATTACGAGGCCCGCAATGATGATGATTTGACCTCGATCTCGGCTCGACTTCGAATCGGCACTGGCAAGCATTCCTCCGCCTTTAGACAGTGTTAATAGGGGCTGATGACTGGACGCCGTCTCGCTGCGTTTGTGGCGACTTACCGGCTCCTTGTCCCAGAATTGAGACAATATCTCCCAGCAGGAAGAACTTGGTCAACCATTTCAGCCTGACCATGGAGTATTTCTCGGCATCCAACAGCCGAATCAGCCGTCCCAAAACCATGTAAATCGACGCCGCATAGAATGGTGGACCAAGCAGCAACAAGAGAGCCTGGATGATGTAAGGTCCTTGTGTCCATTCGCCCGATTTTTCGGATGCACTGATTGCTCGTCCGGCGTATCCAATTGTCTCAACTGCATCAATGTTAGGCATGGTTTGACACAAAGACGCTCTTGAACGGAACATGTCAAGACTTTGAAGAACTAATACGTACCAGCACAGCCGATGATGAATGGAATAAAGTACCACGACTTTAGTCGAATGACTTGAAAGGCGTGATAGATTCCCGAAAGACCGAAGCATATGATAAATATGACCGCAGCTGCCATTGATGGGTCATACTTGTATCGATCGTTGTCCGACATGTTGACGTTTTGGTGCTGGTATGTTGGAATGGTTGTTGTCACGGGGAGTGTCGAAGTTGATGTTCGATGCTGTTCTGTTGTTTTGGCTCGATGAGAGAGTGATTCACCAGCCCTTTAAGTATTCCATCCTGCTTCATCTTGACCATTACCTTCTCCAATGGTGACATGATGCGACAACGAGAATTGCCCAGCCTCTGAGACTAGATCAACTAACCAATAGGACCGCGATGCGATAACGAGATTTGGTCGCTGTCAAATCGATCAAGATAAAGTTGAAAACAAACCTGGGTCCAGGAGGATTGCGAAACTCAACAGTGGCTGAGAAAACCAGCTCACGTAACATGTCTCATCGCACTGACTCCGATTAGGAAATGAGTTGGTCCTGGCTCAACCATGTTGATGGAACATGTGGAGTCGTCTCGTTCTCGCATCCAGCCCTGATTCGTCTTTCGCCGTGGCGCAGCCCGAGAAGCTTTAATTGTTCCCAGCTTCCGTTCAATCAATGCTCTCTCTAGGTAAGCATAAGAAACCTTATTACCCGCGGGGCGTTTTTGTCGTACTTCAATAGCTATGATTGGCACAAGTCAAGTCTGTGAATCGCGTGGCTAAAGTGCTTCAGCCTTCAGGCCACGTCATGGCCCTGCTCAGCCTTCTCCTCTGCATCTCCAGAAGACTGAGAAAGTCAAGACTCATGCGACATCAAATAAGTAATCGCAAACTGCTGCGAGCGCGGAAGGAGTCAGGTCGGCAGTGAAGCAGTGCTGGCTATGATCTCGAAGACACGATGAAACGATTCGGGTACAGGAAATCCCGTACGGGATGTTTGCGCTGCAAACAAAGACGCGTCAAAGTAAGAAAAATCTTTAAATCTGCATCCTTTGGAGTGCTAACTCGGCATTCGCGAAGTGTGACGAGTCAATCCCTTGCGGTGCATGTTCGAAGCACGAAGTCTCCTGCAGCTTGCAGTCCACCATGATGAGTCCCGAATCATCCCAATCACCCCAATCGTCCCAAACATCCAAAAAACCCCAAGACAATAGGATAAAAGTGAGTCGTTGCTACACTCTGAGTTGCTTTTCATCTAATGCTTATAGCATCGGCGAAAGACCCGGGTCTCACCAGCAACCGACTACTCTATTCAACCACGTGGTCCCCTCCTCAAGTTGGATAATTCGTCGATGGCAAATGCCGCACCAGACAAGTTTGCGTGCTTCTCTAACCTTTGCTGTATTGGAGAGTCAGACAGCGGTTCCAGCTGCATATCTTGCGTCCAACTCATGCATCACTACACTGCTATCGCCCATCGCACTCTACTTACGCCCTGTTCTCACGCGTGCGCTGCGCTGCAACATGCTGTCCCCCAGGAGGCTTTTATTTACCCCTCCCTCCTTCACCAGATACTGGCATTTTCTGCTCTCAATTTGGCTTACATCCACCCCAATAAACGCCAGCAGTATCTCATCCAGGCTTCACAACACCAAAGCATGGCCGTTTCCGGCACCAGAGAGCTACTCGCGGAGCCCGTGGCACCCGACAGTTGCCACGCATTGTATGCGAGCTCAATATTCCTTATGATTAGCGGCTATGGGATTTTCCCAAGTTGTGAGAACGGAAATCCCAACTTTGAGCCCATCGGTGGCCTTGTCGATATCTTTGTGTTGGTTGGCGGAATGAGTGTCATTCTCGAGTCTTACGACACCCAATTGCGTCAAGGACCTCTGCGGGGACTCTTCAGAGACTGTGCCTGTCCTTTGCCACAGGTGAAGGAACAAATCCACGACATGGCGGCTAAGCTGGCAACCTTAATACCACTGCTCGAGGAGACATCCGAACTTCACCAGGATGAAAGAAAGACGCTGGTGGAGGCGGCTATCCTGCTCATGGACGTCATCGAGTCAGCGAAACACACCAAGCAGACCCTGGCAACACCTGAGATCAGAGCAGTGTTTTCTTGGCCTGCGAGGCTATCGACGGCGTATCTTACATTGACACGGCAACATCACCCTTTGGCGCTGGTTGTTCTTTCATTTTTCTGTGTATTGTTGAACGCTCGGGAAGACAACTATTGGTTCCTTCATGGATGGGCCGCAATTCTTCTTAAATCCATTGCGCGGATTGTCGTTGATTCTCCATGGAAAGAGATGATTCAATGGCCGATTGATACAGTTGGGGATGTGAATGTAGAAGTTTGAAATGATTGGATCTGCTCATCAAAATACCTTGGTAAACATGCGAGCCATGAATTTAACTCATGGTCAGATAGACCCATACTCTGATAAGGCTGAATAGACCTGTTTTCGTAATATGATTAAGTAGAATTTGATAGTAAAGTAATTTCATCTAAGCATGTATCTACGGTGACCCAATCCCTTAAATATCACACTGTTTCGTGCGGTATGCCTGAACCAACCCATCTAAAGCACGATCACCAAGCTGCGGCAGAGTCCTACGTAGGTACATTGAAGCAAAGGGCATTAAAAGATTATGGGCTTCAATAGTCACCTCCCCATACAACTCCCACTCGTCCATCTCGACAATAGGACTACTAGACTCGGAGTCTGTTATGGGGGTGCCACCCACACGTCGACGAATAGTCCACCTCGTCCAGGAAACGACGCCAGCGTTCACAGTTGCACGCAACCTCACACCGTCGGAGATAAGCTGATAGATGGCAAACCAAGTCGCCGCCTTGGTGAGACCAGGGGCAAGGTAGATGGACCCATAGATATTAAATGCCCGAGCAGTCTTGTCCCAGGGGCCCAAAATGATATCATCGGCAAGCATAACAGGGTCAGGGGAAACCTCCTCGTAGCGGGGATTTTCACAAACTTGAGTTAAGGCTAGTGCATTGGTCTGGAGGTATTCCAGAGCGAACTGGGCCGGGACTTTGACAGGGATAGCAACCGCTACGTCCATGCTGCACTGGGACCGCATCTCCGGGGTAGTGTCGGTTGCTGCCGTTGTTAGACGTGATTGGCCGCTTGGAGAGAGTATCTGCTTACATCTGGATGATCAATCGCCTTGCCGACGGATCTTACTCGATGCGGGATTTGTGTGGCCTTGGGGGCATCGTCAGACCCCCGAGAGGCAGTATAGGGCTGGTTTGGGTTGATAGAGGCCAATGGGAGTAACGGAAATATGTCTTGGCCTGGTGTTTAACGTCAACAAAGGCGTATGTCTATTAATCATCCTAGACGAGTGACGCAGTCGATAGTGTGTTGGGGTGTGTTGGGTGAGGGGTGGCTCGCATGGATCCATGTCCCACGAAAAAGAGGGTGAGAAGTTTGCTTGGAATGCGAGGCACGTGACCCTCAAGGCATTGATATTTACAGTTTAGTGCCTTAATCCAGATGTCTCAGAGAGGAATTGTTGAGTTTTCAACAGACAAAGCCACAGAAAAGAAGGTCTACTTCGTACACACTACAGAGGATTGCTTTTGACTCCAGCGATATTGCTGCTATGTGCCAAGTGCATTTTACCCTCCTAAACCTGACCCAGAGAACCGAAACGGCTTGAAAGGCGTTGCAGAGAGGAGAGCAAGACGCGTAACGAGCGGCCGCCCCCTGTTCGAGTGGCGTCCCACTTTGGAGTCACTGAGAGGCGACACAGGCCCATATAAAGCGGATCCAAAACCCGACCGTGCATCCGCCCATGGTTAGTAAGGCAAAACACATCACCAGTATCATGCTGAGGTGCTGAAGAGCTGAAAGAGATGCCAAAATATATAGAATCCATCACCGCCATTGCATAGGATATCCGGCTTCTACTTTAAGCCAGTTCTACGCTGGCTACATATTAAGATGCTTAGGGCTCTGCTCACTCGTATAACAAGGACAATGGCGAAAACAGAAATGTCCCCGGTCCCCGAAGCGACTTGCCGGAAAACATCAAGATGAGAAGCTAGCCAATAATGAAGTCCCGGTTATTTGGCTGCGTCGAGTTTAGCTTGATCTAACAACGAGTTCCCAATACGATCTGCGTTTCCACTGCTCTCACTCCTATCAGAAGCATTCGTATTCTTGAAATGAGCAAGACCAGGTCAGAGCCAGCACTAGTTACCTTTTTATGGTGATAAGAAATGGATTAGGACACTCTACCGGCGTTATAGTGGCTGGAAGACATAAAGGGACGCCCAAGCCCAACAGCTCTTGAACCATGTGCAAGAGGCTTCATCAGGCCGGTACCATTTTGGACGCTACCGTCGTGATACACCTCGATCTCGATGAAAACGTTGGGTCTTGCTGAAAAACCCACGAAGCAATCATGATGGTTAAGGGCCAGCCGTAGAGCGAGCGTCCACAGTGGGTCAGGGAGTAGCTGGTGTCAAGGTAACCCACTATGCCAGGCAGAACAGAAACGTCCTCGACTTGCCTCAGAAGTAAAGGCACCTATTAGGCTCAACAGCCGGCACCCCACTCTCAATCGCTTGAGGTGCAACTTCGACCGTCTGAATGCCCTTGCCACGTGGTAGCCATGGGGGAAGATCTTGAGATTTTGAGCTACCTGTGAAGATCTCAGCTCCTGCAAGGTACCGGGGACCGGCGCGGATACCTAGTGTGGCAGAAATCTCTGCGAACAGTAATATATCTGCTTTAGCCGAATTTACCCTACGTTCATATTGGCGTCTTTCACCTATGCCAAACAAAAAAAACGGAGATGATTCATCATGAAGGTTCCCTCCCAAAAGAGATTCACTAAGTGATGGTTACGTTCTACTCAATATAGTATCGTGTGCGAAGAATCCCTCCCGTCATCTTCCGGCTTTTCCCCAAGTTTATGCAATTTTAGCCATAATCATCAAGGATCATAGCAGGATTTCGCTTTTCGGGACTAAATGGGAGAATAGTTCATCAGGGCGACCTAAGCAAGGCAATTTCTGAATGCATGAGTGACGTTTTCGTCGAATTCACTTGATGGAAGTGGTAGAGCGAGAACGTCAACTCGCACTGAAAGAGGCGACATTTTGCAGCTTCACGGCGTCCACGTATGCTATAGTGTAGAGTTAGAATCACCAATGGAACCATACAAGTTTGAAGCACCACACCCCTTCGAAATTGGGGCTGATAGAACACCCGATGGCTACGGGTGGGCTACTGCGAACATGGCAGAAGTCGGGGACAGTTGCGGACTTCTGCGGTATTGTACGGAGCGATGCGGGGCGCTGTGGAGGTGTGGTCTTACCCTGCAGTTTATGCATACTCAGTGAATCCAAGGCAACCAATGGTAGAGTAGACTTTAGAAATGGCCATAATGCAGTAAGACATTACTTTCTCAGCGGACCCTGTAGCTACTCAATTTATTGGTCGAGTACGGAATATTTCTTGGCTTTGACGATTGAAGACTGTACCTATACCGATTCTGTTTAGCGCTTACACGTGCCAAAAGCAATATACAAAGTGCTTCCCTTGCGAACAACGGGCGGTCAAGATGGCTGTAAGACATGTATGGCTGGTGACAGTAAGCCCCAGGCTTGTTCGTCTTGGTATGACCCCAGCTGTTGGGCGGTTATGTCAGCGCCCGAAAACCAAGTGGTTGGGGAAACTGGGGGAAAAAATACTCAACGAAAAATGCTCCAAGATAAGGCCCGAGAACCGTGCCCAAGCCACCTCTCAAGCAGGCGCCAGCAGCGTCATTTATTTTCTGTTCCACCTGGAGACAAAGGCAGGTAGCGTTGCAGTACGACTTGTTGCATTCTATTTCGATCCTATCCAGAGCCATCTGTCACGCAATCGTGAGCCATGATCTCGGCGTCTCTTGGGACCTCTGTGGTCGGAGCCGCGCTCTGGGCTCAGGTCAGCAGAGAGTGCTCGGGACCGTTGTGCTATCTCACGCGCGGGATAGCCATTGCGATTGCCTGTACCACATGGCTTCTGTTCTATCATATTATTCTGTATCCATTCTATCTCAGTCCTCTTCGACATCTCCCTAGCCCCAAGCAGCCCCCCCTGCGTCGCCGTTTACTGGGAGAGACGACTTATGAACAGCTCGTCCAATGGATCAACGAGGTACCCAATGACGGCTTGATTCGCTACTACGGCTTTCTCAATGCAGAGCGAATCTTTGTGACAAACCCAAGAGGCTGCAGGGAGGTCTTGCAGACCCAGGGGTACAACTACATCAAGCTCCCGTGGGCGCTAGAGGTAATGGGTCAATTCGGCCCTCGCGGTATCCTTGTTGCGCCTCCCAAGAAACACAGAGTATGCTGCTCCACGTCGATTGATGCGACAAGCTCACTCACTCTTTCCACAGGTTGATCGAAAGCTGCTTCAGCCAGCGTTCAAGTTCAAATACATCAAGGACTTATCCCCAACCTTTTGGACAGAAGGGGCCAAGTTCCTAAATGTCATCGAGAAGCAGCTTCGCGAGAGTGGAAACGACTTTATAGACATTGGAGAAAGACTTCACCACGTAACTTTGGACATCATCACACTGACCTCGTTCGGGGCTTCCATCGATGCCGTCGAGAACCCGCACTCGGAAAGAGTCAAGCACTTTAGAAACCTCTTTGCAAACAAGAAACACCATCTGATCTACCGACGAACTGCTTTTCTCCTCCCGTACTTCATCTACCGCCGGCTGCCTGCTAAAGCTAGGCACGAGATCATGATGGCGAGGGATGTGATTGCGGATTTTATCCGTCCGTTGATCCAGCAGCGACGGAGAGATGCCAAGGGGGGGGCCTCGAAGCAGTACACGCAGGGAGACATTATCGCAACCTTGCTGCAATCAGGCGAGACGTTCTCGGACGATTATCTGATTGACCAGTCGATGGACTTTATGGTGGCTGGCCAAGAAACCACGGCCACTGCAGTTGCATTTACTCTATACTCGCTATCTGAAAACCCTGAGTTGCAGAGTCGTCTTCGAGAAGAGGTCCGAGAAAGGCTTCCCTCGCCTTCTTCGAGCACAAAGGTTGACGCTGGGCTTCTTGAGTCACTTCCCTATCTTACCGCCGTCTGCAACGAGGTCCTGCGCCTGTACTCGCCAGTCGTGTATTGCCACCGACAGACAGTCGCACCTAACACCATGATTGGCACCGTGCCCATTCCGCAGGACACGGTAGTCACGGTGGCGCCGGGGCCGATTCACGAATCTCGACAGGTCTGGGGACCCCGAGCTGGAGAATTTGACCCGGAGCGATGGTTGATCAGAAAGGACGGAGAAGTCAAGGTCGATCCTCTTGGAGGGACCAACGATCCGTGGGCTGTCATGCCCTTTACTTATGGGCCTAGGCAGTGCATCGGAGAGAGGTTTGCTCGGGGCGAGATGCTGTCGCTTGTTGCGCAGTTGATCGGCAGGTTTGAGTGGAAGTTCAAGGGCATTGGTAGAAATGGCGATAGGCCCATGAAAATCATTCACACCGTAGTTGCTGGACCTGCTGGAGGTGGCGTTACCATGTACGCAAATCGTGTGGGAGGATGGTGATTGATGCTGGCGATATGAAGGCCTTCGTGGGGTATAGGCACAAGATAGATTAAATACACAAGTCCCGAAAATGCTCTATTATATCGCTTGAACGCCTCTCTTAATACTTTCCAGTCCCCGGATATCAATCTATGGGCAGGTCGGACAGTTGCGGACCGCTGCGGTGTTATTCGGAGCTATGCTGACCCTACGGTCTTTAATGCCGTCTTACACCGCAGATACTTTATGCGGAGTCAACAACACGAGGAGCAGGCTTGAAAGATAATACCAATTTAGAAAGGTTTTGCTTACTGCCTAGTAGAATTATCTGAATATCGGCTAATAAAGATGTCACTCTCCGCATGGGGATAAATTGCTCGTCGAAGGGTATAAAGCTCTGGGTGTCTCGCTCTGAAGAGAGCTCCAATACATCACTTCAACATCTTTTAAGATTAATGCCCATTTTGCAACACAGATCTATCATTTAAATACCTTCAAATCTTCACCCGTTCAAGCCATGCCTTCGTACCTGGTCACTGGAGCAAGCCGCGGCCTCGGGCTAGGCTTTGTCACCGAACTGGTAAGTCTGCATGCGGCATCGTCTGAGAGAAGTTGGCTAACGAGGAATCGTAGCTCAAATATCCGTCTAATATCGTTGTAGCTACAGCCAGAGACACTGCCGGCTCATCTGGCCTACATGAGCTCAAAGCAAACCACAGAGACGGCCGTCTCCTGCTCATCGATCTTGATGTGTCAAAGCAGGACAGCATCCGCGCTGCCGCGGAACAGACGGCGCGTCTCCTTCCTGGAGGTCTCGACCATCTGATCAGTAATGCTGGCGTCGCCATGACTGGAGTCACAGCGTTTGAAGAACTGCAAGTTGATCGTGTTCTGATTTACGGCGTGGAAGCTAAGGACCTTGTAGGGATCTGGAAGCGCTCTCGACTGAAATCATGGTCACTGTCATGGCGCCGATTCTCTTGATGAAGGAATTCCTCCCGCTCATCCGCGACGGCGATTGTAAGAGAATTTTGGTCGTCAGTTCGGTTCTAGGCTCTATCCACAATGCTCCCTTTACTCCCAACCTTATGAACGGGTACTCGATTGCCAAAGCCGCTCTCAACATGTAAGCCAAAACACCCTAGTGCATCATTTTTTTTTTTTTTTTTTTTAAAAAAAAGACACTCTGCGCTTGGAACTTTAGAGGTTAACATGGCGCAGGCTGGCTCGGAAGTGGAGCCCTCTTTTGAAGACTGAAGGCATTACGATTGCTATCATTCACCCTGGTATGTTGATCCCGCTGCTGAACCCATGACGAAGAGCCCGTCAGATCACTAATATGATGAAATGCCAGGCTGGATTCCCGCTACTGAGATTGGTGATGAAATCACCGCCTGGGTCGCAAAGTATGCCCCCGACTTGGAGAGATTCACTATCGAAGAATCAGCTGCTGGCTGCATCAAAGTCTTGAATGGCCTAACCATTGATAACTCCGGCGAGTTTTTCAGTCACGATGGTGCGATCGTCCCTTTCTAGTTGTATGGGGCCCCATTGGCAGTGGGATTGGCTAGTCGAGGGTCAATCGAGATTGGCCTTCCGGAGTGAATTGGGATGATGTTGGGTAGTCTTGTCATGGCTTCCAAGGAAGCGGTATCCTCCTGAGTTTCTAAGATATGCAAGTAAACACCTATAACAACAATTAGCATTTCAATGCTCTCAAAGCTTGACACGAATAACCTACCTGCAAGTCTCCATCTACTCTTAATAAGACGAAATATTTGCTTCGCCGTTTCTAACTTGCCCATGATTTCTTCATCCTGATAAGTTGTCCTCATCGTCAACAAGATGGACGACGTCTGATACATTGCTTGTACGAGAAATATCGGTACAAACTCGTTAGAGTTTTCATTTTCCGGGCAAGCAGTGTTGTAGTACTCCGCTACCATTGACAAACGATCCAAGGCAGTCCTGGCTTCGTCCCAGAGGCCCTCTTGTAAGGGTTGGTTGTTATCCCCGCTAGCATTAGCCCTTAGTCGTTGTAGGTGGTGTTCTTGGAGTAACAAAATTGTGCTTCCCAATGGGTCAGCATCTTTCAAGTCCATCAACTGCTATAATTTGGAGTTTACTAACCTTAGACAAAGTTCCGACTGAGCACAGAACTCTATCCTGCGGATCTCTACCTCTCTGTCCGCCGCATGGACAAGTGATAGAATGGTACGCCGGAGTTGCATCACCTGATTGGAATGAGCCACGTCATTTTCTTTAACCGTTTCTGAGATGAGTCTCAAGGTCTGGCTGAGCAAATAAGTAGCCTGTGTTAGCCTCGCAAAGTTCCCGGTTTTTAGCGTAAACCCTGTTGATATCGTAACAACATCTCCTGGTTTGGCCGTCTGTAGTAATATTTTTCGTTAGCACGCTTCCGATGTCAAGTGCCGTAGACGTAAGTGATGTCTTACTCCTTCGTCCCAGGCGGTATCGTCAACGGGCAAGTAGCTGTCAAATGTTGGATCCTCACTTGACAAGGCTCTGGAAGGGTTGCTGAGGCTGAGGTATCTGCGTCAAGCAGAAGTCAGCTCAGGATAGCGGCGTTGATTTGATGCTGATTCCAGGTAGAAAGTGCTGGTATTCGTGAGTTGACTCACCGATCCAGAATCAACACAGCCCACCACACCCGTTTCCTCTCTTCGGTCTCATTCCACGGCCGCGGTGACTCAGCATCGACTCCAGAAACAACAGAAGCATGGTCGATCTTCAATGCCAGTCCGTATCTAGCACAAGCACCCACAGTCAAGTAAGCGGCTGGGTAGATGGATTGCCCCAGCTCGTAGACAGCGATGAGAATTCCCGCTTGGAGGACTTGGATAGAGAGAGGGCCATATGTCTCTGCTTTATGGTGGAATTCTTTAGCAATACGATAGATACCTGCCCTGGGGTCATCACCCGGTTCCGTGCAGCAAAGTTTCATGCACAGCGTAAGTAGACGCTGTTCTGTTCGTCGCTGTGCAATGGGGTTGAGTAGCGAGGAGAAGAAGGCTTGTTTGGAAATGATTGGGAGCCACCGGTGTATGGTTGTGAAGAACTTGATGGCAATGTCTCGAACGGAAGAAGCATTTCCTAATAACGAAGAGACGTCGATGGTGATTGATAGACCCGGCTGTGGGAGTTCGAGGTGCGACTGCTGGAAGAGGCGCGGTGCAAGAAAGTATACCGCGCTGACATCGGATTCCGCGGAAGTAGAAAAAGGCTCGGGAGAACCTTGGCCATTCCCAGAGAATGAAAGACTGTCGAGAGATGAAGTATCAGGCCCTCTAACTGAGTTCGACGCTGCCAGCAGTGCGGCCTGGGCCTTGGCAGCTGAATGGCGGAGAGGATAACTGCAATCGACTTCCTTCTTGGTGCAAAGATCGCAGCTGGGAATCTTTTTATCGCAGCGCCTCTTGCTCTTGCGACATGGGACGCAAGATATACGCGCGATTCTAGGCGAACCCTCGCTCGGCTCCATGTCTGAGCAGTTTAATTAGGATGCAACCAGCTAATTAGCCTGTGAGTGAGATGTGATGACGCGGGGAGCTGGAGATCAGGACTTTCACGTGATTTTGTTTTTGTTTTTGATGTGTCAGCTCGGCTTTTGGCGTCTCACAAAACCTCGTTCGGCTTCCCCGAGCGAGGATCATGGAGGCGTGGATCAGCCAGCGGGCATTTCTATGTAGTTTCATATCGGTAATTAGATTAATCCCCAAATTGTTACCATAGAGTCAAATTGGCGATTCCAAGTCAATTCCTTTTGCATCGGATGTCTGTGCTGCTACCTGGTGTTCGTGAGGCTACCACGGTTGATCGACCATGGTGTCTTGACCTTGTCCACTGCCTTGCAGCTCTCCAAGGTCATAATCTACCTGCAGAAAATTGGAAGTGTGCCTGAATACCGATTTCTTTGCCCGTAGATGAGTATACTCGTGGAAGACCATATCTGAATGTCAACAATAAGTGTTCATTTGATTCGGTTTTTGTGACAGAAACGCATCCAAAATTCCCATGGTAGCGTAGAACCCCAATCTCGAATGATACCAATGTTCCAGGACGATCAATGGGTATAAGATGCACTTTGGTCTTTACAGCCTGCCCTAGGTCATACGTATTGTGTTGGGCAGGGGGACAAACAACCACCCGAAGTGACGGCGAGCTGGACCCGAAAGGAGGGCGAAGGACGGCAAGATGAGGCCTAGGAAATAAAATAGCCAAAAATGCAGATAAAATCATCAGCTAAGCAGCTAGCTGGAAAAGGAAGAAGGATATCAGTTGATCAAATAAAATAAAATAAGAAAATCAAGGCTAGGAAAAATCAGAAAAAAATCAAGTAAAAGAAGGAAGAAGCATTGTCTTTCTATCTAAGTCTGGGAAATCTGCTGCCTCTTATAGCTAGCTACAGGTAACGTGACTGTCCGGGTCCCGGGCCCCGGGGCCCTCAGCCCCGACACAGTATCAAGATGAAGCAGCACTTGCTTCTGCCACAGACAGCTCTCCCACAGCTTTACCCTTCGAAGTTCCATAGGTATCCGCGTATCTCGCCGCGATCCACTCCCCAACCGTAACAGGTTCATACTTGGCTTTCTCTGTAGTGTCCTGATAATTGGAGAAGCACTTGACGAGAAAATCGGGATTTCCGGAGAAGAAAAACGGAATGCTGTACCGCTCCTGGCCCGATTTGTTGATGACACGGTGGAGGTTTGAAAGAAACCTATCGTTTGTCCAGCGCATCATCAAGTTACCCAAGTTCACAACCAATGCACCTTTGGTTGGTGTAACATCTACCCATTGCGATTCGCTGCGGTCCCAGACTTGGAGTCCTCCAACCAAGTCTTGAAGTAGGATGGTGATGGCACCAAAATCAGTGTGCGCACCAATTCCTGAAGAACAATTTAGTCGCAAGTTTGAAATCTAGGAAAGGGAGACAGCCCACCTCTCTCCAAATCCGATGCATCTGGTGCCTGGGGCGGGTAATGCAGGAGTCTCAAGATAGCAATAGGCGTTTCCACAAACTCCGAGACCCAGTCGTCTTTGACCTCTAGACTATCGCAAATGACGCGAATAATCTTCTCTGCAAGATCCCGCATGGCGTTGAAGTATTGATCAATGACGTGTTGAAACTTGGCAGCATCTGTCACGTCGCTGGGATACTTGTTTGGACCCATGTTGAACTTCCGACTCTTTACCATTGGATGGTCCTCAGAAAGATCCATGCCAAAGTAATACCCTTCTTTCAGGTCTCCGGCGGTCTTCTTCTCGAAGTTTTGTGCTCGAAGACGTTCATAGCCGCGGTTATAACCGCCAATGTCTGCGTAGCCGATTGTGTCAGCAGTTTGGACAATCAGGATGGCTAAAGGATTGTCGACTCACTCTTGTCATATGCTTCCTTTAGGTCAAGGGGAAGGGAGAAGAAATCTTGACTCTGCTCAAGGGCAGCATCCAGAAGAGACTGTGGCACACCGTGTCCAGTAAGCTGGAAAAAGCCATGGCTTTGGCAAGCCTCCCGGACCTGGTGGACAACATTCCGCCTAAAAGCTGGGTCCGACCCAGAAACTGCTGGAAAGATGTTAGCGATTATAGGCCTTATAGATGCTGGGTACACACCTGAAAAGTCGATACTGGGAATCGACATTGTAGTGCGAGGGTGGATGATGGAGAGACTATTTGTTTGTTGCGGACTAATGCTGAGGACTTCGGATAACCGTTGATCATGAAACACTGGCTTTTTCAAGTCTTCGTGGAGTTGAAAGTTACCTGCTATTAATACGGCTTGAGAGTGCAATTTTTGGGCGTCGGCTTTCTCATTGAGCTTATCAGTCCGCCCGCGGCCGAGATTTAAAGCCACCAGAGATAAGCCCCGCAGCACTGCCTAACCTCGGCCGAGAGTTGCAACTCGGAATATCCAACCGCAAGTGATGCACTCCTTGACATCCTGCTCATTGCAGAATTCTCTGCCACTCAAGAAAAGACTTGATGCCTCCCACAAGAAAGACTCAGCGGATTGTCACGTCGTGCACAGAATGTACCAGACGTAAGACGCGATGCTCCAAGTCGATCCCGTGCTCGTCATGCGTCGATCGCGGGCTTGCTCAGAAGTGTCACCGGGAGTTGGTGACCGTGGTCAAGAAGAGCGATACCGTAGAGCGCTCGTCGTTAAGCTCCCGAAAGACGTCGACTCCCACCGGTGCTTCGGCCTCGGGCGACCGGATACAGTCTAGAGGTGAAGATCAGAGGAGCGAACAGCTGACGCCAAGCGCACACCCGGGACACACGAGTCACGAAAGTCTCTCGGGCGCCAACGAGGGTAAAGATGGCATATTTGTCAGTCCAAGCGTGCCTGTTGACATCCCAACCAACGAGACCGTCGTAACCCTTGAGTTCCTCACTCATGGCCGCCAGAACATACTGAGTCTGCACAAAGGGCTAAATGATCAAGGGTCATCACCTGTCAACGTCCTCGGTCTATCGAACGAATCCGCACCTTCACCGTTCACAACATGTGCCTGGGATACCGTTCTTTCTAAGCAGGAGGCTCGACTCTTAATCGACTTCCATCAAGAGAAGCTTGCCTGGATGCACAATGTCATCCACATGCCCTCATTTAAACAAGAGCTCGAGTCCAATTTGACGAACGCGTCATGTGACAGCAGCTGGGTTGCATTGTACTACGCGGTCTTGTGTGTAGGTGTTTCCACCCTCGCCCTGATTGAAGATTCAATGTTGACACGTTGATCAGACCACTTTTTTTCATTGTGACCAAAATGAAATGGAAAGCCTAGGAATTGACATCATAGGTGAGTTTCCCTGTACAAAGACCTATCGTTTCTTCGGTAGCGCTGGTTACTAATAAGTCGATGACAGCCTGCAGTGCTTCCGCTCGAGCCTTGTACGACAAGAGCGTGCAATGCCTATTCAATGGTAATTTCATGGCCAAGCATACCATGTACTCAGTTCAAGCCATCTGCATTTTGATGCAAGTTGCCCACAATATCGACCAATCCGATTTCATATGCGTCTTAATTGCGACTGCCATCAGAATCTCTCAATGCCTCAACATGCATCGCCTAGGTCCTGACCGGCGAAGTAGTTTCTTTCCAGACCAACCAAAAGAAGTCGTTGCTCGGAACCTGATCGATAGGGAGGTCAAGAAACGCATTTGGTGGTTTCTCATCCGACAAGACTGGCTCCAGATCCCATTTCAAAACACTTACCTCATTCACGCATCTCAGTTCAACACGCCTCTTCCCCTGAACTGCTTCGATGAGCCAGGTCTAATGATCGAGAATGGTGCTGTGATCTCACAACCAGATCATATTTACACTCAAAATAGCTACACACACGCCATATCAAAAGGTAAATTGTCATTTATCCACCACAAAGAAGTCGAATGACGGCACTACTTAGAATATACTTTCTAACATTGCTAGTCGCCGTCATCATATGGCAGCAGCAAGATCGTATGTGCAGTATTGGACACCCTGGCAGTAGTACAGACGGACTTGAACGCATCTACGAGCAAGTTCTCAGAGCAGACAAGGAGCTCGGCCAAGTCTATACGGAGATGCCGTATTTCCTGAAGGTTCCGCGGCAAGAGCCCGACCCTCAATCTGGCTGCCCACCACATGTCGATCTATTAGCATCAATTTCGCTCCTCGGTATGGCCCATAAGGTAAGAAAATTAAGTAGCTTCATACTCCTCCCCGCTTATCAGGCTCAGGTTCTCACGGTCCATCGTCATTTCCAATTGCAAAGTTTTCATGACCGACGATTTGCCTATACGCAGGTGAGGATTATTCCACATGACTCTCAATGCGTTGAATAACCGAGAAGCTAGCTTTCATGCATTGCAATTGCCAAAAGATGCATAACTGATATGCAGGCTTGGCCTGAGAATATTATGACGTCGGTAGTCCGAAAGATGTGGACGGTGTCTACGCATCTTGTAACCTGTTGCATCATTCTCGCATTCGCTTCCATATTCAGTCAAAATAATGAACTGCTGTATGATGCCTCGGAGGTACATCACTTGGCAGTACTTGGTCGAGACCAGATACGACAACTTGAAACGTCGAGTTCAATAGCTCGTCGAGGCGGAATTCTGGTCGACTTGCTTTTGCAGATCGCCGAGTCTGCAGACGGTACAAAAAACATGCCGTTAGACCTTAGTGATATTGTACGACGCGTTTCCCGTGCTAATGATGATCTAAACAATGGGATGTTGCAAGAAGCAGAGCAATTCGTGCTGCAGTGCGGGACCGATGCCTGGGATGGGTTATTCGGAGTTGTGGATTTTGATGCTCTAGACATTTTAGGGAACCTATCAAATGAGGATGGAGGATAATACCGAAGATCTTGAGTTGAAGAATGCAAACCAAGGTGAGCAGTACTTTCCCGATACAGGGTCTAAAAGCTGCTTCGTCCAGAATACGTATGTAATATTCACAATTGCGAGACGAACCCAGGCGACACTGCCTTAAAAGCATCGCAAACCCCCTCCTCGTGTTGAGTGACATGAGGCAAGGCTAAAGTTTTATGGCTCTACTGTTAGTATAGAAGCTCGTCAAGTGCATCTCATAAGTTATAGCCAATAAATTTGTTATTACCATCCTTTAGCTTAACTTCCATAGCGGAAGCCTGTCATGTATCGTAGGCCTTGGGTCTTTGTCAATAAAAACAAATTTGGCGATCAAAATTATGAATCACATCACTTACTGCGGGGGACAACCCATGTGAAATTAATTATATTCAGCCTTTAATTTGATAAACTCTAATATTCTGCAACTTCATTGGTGATCCCTTGTCCTTTGATATCCTATCGTCAAAAACGCCTTTGTGCATGCTGCTGCTGTTGCCGCTGCATACTGCTGCCATGCCTTTGTCTTGTGACTATCTGCATAGTCGCAAGCACCCTTGATGACTAGACAACTAGGAACCGTATCCCACACACCGGCGCTCTCCATCTCAAAGCCGAGGATCTTTTCGCGGTTTGCAATCACATCTCGCTCCAAACCAGACTTCATAACTGTGTCGGCTGACCCAATGAGGCCGAAGTGGATTGTAGGTTGTGTGATTCTTTGAGTGAGACGGCGGCGATACACAGTTCCTTGACAACCTGCTTGTTGGCATGTGAGACTGTCTTTTTTGTGTCGATAGGATGCTTGAAAAAGCTTGTCATTTTGAGTTCCCGGATACCCTGCTTTGAGGCCTGGGTCGTTCTGCAGCTTATTGAGATGCGTGACCATTTCGTTTTGCCATTTTTGCTGGCCACGGCGGCCCTTGAGTTTAGCTAGAATAGAGCGAACCTCGGCGGGAGGCCTTCCTAAAGCTTCTTGATGGGAGTCTTTGCGAACCAAACCTTCGGGCAGCCGTCGGGCAAAGTCGTATTGGATGATGCCTTCGCTCACAATGACGTCGCCTAAGATGATTTCGTCCTTCTTCACTGGTGAAAATGGAACCACGCCACAGATACCAACGACGATAGCAAGCTTGATGTTGGGGAAGCTTCTGGACAAATGAGTTGCGACGTTAGCAGCACTTGTCTTCCCCATATTGGGCATATATGCGAGCACGACGTTGTGACAACCGATAGAACCCAAAGTGTAGGCGTTGGTATCTCCACGATCTTCTTCGTAACTGGGTCCATCGTCCCAGTAATCATCAAAAAGGGCCTCGACGGCATCCGCCTCAATAGTAAGGGCGCAAAGTAAGCCAATCTCGAAGTCTTTACTGGACGGGCGTCTTCGCTTGCCAAAGTCAATTGGACTTCCAGCGTGTACTCGGTCCTCTGAATCGAGTGAGCTTATTGTGTGCGATCGCTGCTCAAGCTCAAAGGATTTGTTCTCTAGCGTCGACGATGAGCGGGATTCGTTTGTCTGAAAGCTGTAATCGTTTTCGAGTTGCTTTTTAGAGACGTATCTCACTTTGCCATCAGACCCTCGGAAAGACCTGTTGAGCCATATCATATGAGACACCACTCGTTGGTGCAGCAATTTTCTCCGAAGGCTGTGCGGTTCATCCCTACCTGAATGCTCTCCTTTACCCATCAAAACATCAAATTTTAGGCACGCCTCCACAGCATCTGTGAAGATGTACTTGTGAGCGAAGTTCTCCCAGGTGACTGATTTAAGCTCTTCTAAATATTCCGAAGCCTCTGCATAGCGATAGTTGAGCTGCTGGGTCTGACGATCAAATGTCTTATACTCCAAGGGCCGTCCGAGTCCAATTTCCAGGAGCAAGACGGCGAGGGCTTGAATCCGCGGGCACCGATGAATAAGCGATCTTGTTTCCGCAAATTCGCATGCATCAAAGTCGCATTCTATTGCCTCCGAGTCAAAGGAGAGGTATGCTTTCAGCGGCAGTAGCTCTGAGTTGTCGCGCAGATCTGGCTGAGGCATGAACCAAATATTACGGCTGCTCCACGCCCGGTTCATGATTTGTGAATCGTAGAACTGCCAGAATGCTGATGATATAACGCATGCCAGAGCCAATTTCTCTTCGACAGTCAGGGTGTATCGCTGCAGGACATCTGCGAGACACAAACCCATGCCTGGAGACGCGCGATGTTTCAATGCTTCAACGCCGAGTCGGAAAAGCACTTCGTCTTCAAGCTTCAAAGAGATACGGCAACCGTCATCGTCTTTGAAAATTTGGCAAAATCGATCCAGCCGATCTGTGCCTGTAATACTTAATCCGTAACAGGCTTCATCGATATCCTCAGCAAATGCCACGCGCTTTCCAGTAGACCTACACCTAACAGTTAGCTCACAACCATTTGCCCTATTCTGCGTGGACGTACGCTGGCACCCTTATGCAGAGGTCCTGCCACGATTTGTTGTCAACAGATGACATGATGATGTCAAATTCTACCAGGTCATTTTCACTCTTGGTTGCACCCATTAAAAATACTCTTGTTGGGTGGTAAGAATTTGTTTCTTTCGTTGCCGGGCACAATTGACAAGAGTCGCAGACAGTATTTACCGAAAGCATATGGAACAGTTGTTTCTGGGCACGCGAATAGTCCTCTGGCTCTGGGATTTCGATAGTCTCCTCCGAGTCGTCCGTCTGCAACAAGGTTGATAGCCCATCGCAGTTTGCAATGAAACCCTCCAAAATAAACGATGGCTGCCGTAAGTACGACGTAATGTTCCTGCGTAGAGCTCTATGTTGGCTTTCGTCCTCCACAAGGGTGAGAAGGTTTGCACATGGCTGTTTGCTGTGCGGCCGTAGGGGTGGGTTGTGGAAAGGTCTTGACCACTAGATAAAGCATGTTAGAATGGCTTCAAGAGAGAGCCTGACGACGCATATAGTGCATGTCGGAATACGTAATGACCCACGGAACACATGTCCTCCAGAAGACTCCAAAGAGCCAGTGCTTTATCCTCAATATCCGGGTCAAAGCCAGCCTCTTGGTTCGATTCGATTTGAACTGAGATGATCCCAAGCTTGGTCTGGATTGTCATGCAACTATGGCACAGTCGGTTGGATTCTTCATTTGGGCGTGGTTGTGAGGCGTGCGGACACCTGGTCATGGTCCGTATCATCTCGCTAATCTCCCAGGCGCACGTTTGGAGGTAGTCAACCGTGAAATCTAGGGCCATCGTAGCAGATCCGTAGTCATGGCCTGATCGTGGTTCCTGAGGGTTTTCCCGCGCCTGGGTTGACAAGATGAGGCCTTTTTGATGACAGCCCAATTCTGAGTCTGCAATCAGGCATCCAATCACAGATGCATTTACTCATCGTAATACACGTGACACAATCAACTTCCCCTCACCTTTCTATCGCTCGATATCTCTCTTCAATAGAATGTATCTCTCTACAAGTCCCAGACTGAGATCGATGAGCGACGCGTCTAACAATGGGCTCTCCTACTGCGGAACAACTCGCGAGCCGATGTCTAGCCAGTTTTGATGAGTGTCTGAAACGTGAGGCCCTAACACAAAACCAATGGGCTGAGAACCGACGAGCGGATTTCAGCCTTTGGGTCGACGGCGTGGGAGCATTGGCTGGCAAAAACGCCTCCCTGGATGACAGATTTGTGTCAAAGCCTCGTGAGTTGGTTTTGACGTTGAATCTTCTCCTCCAACTTCAGACCTATCTCGAAGACTGTTTGAGTGCGACTGAGAGAACACAGATGGAAGAAGCGAAAAGAAATGCCGACGCAGCAATTGAAAACCTCGCCTCCATGGCGGTCGCAATTCGCCGAACTGGGCGAAAGTCTCGACTCATCAGAGCAGATAATGGCTTTCAATCCACCGCTCTAAAAGATCTCAGGATACATCTTAAGTGTATCGCTCTCATTGAGTCTACCTTAGCAGATAGAGAGCAGCACGGCGATCGACAAGAGACCCCTCTCTGGTGGGAGGACAAGATCAATGCCAAACTTTCCCCTCTGCAACACCGTCTCATTGAAGCCAACTTACGAAGGAGAAACCGGTTTCTTTACGCTCAAAGTCACTCGCAGAAGCTTGCGCATCGGCTATCAACCGGAGGATCAACCAACCAGGATGCGGTGGAACGTTCACCTGTTCAATCAGAGAATTCGCATGTTCGAAAACAGCCCGACAATTCAGCACGATCTGGAACTTTTGCGTCTACTCCAGAAAGCAAGCTGCAATGGCCAGGATCCAAGAACATTGCCCGGACACCACGGACACAAATAAGCTTCGTCACTGCTGCAACACTCTACCCCAAATTCACAAAGCCTCCACGGCCGGAGGTTGGAGGCTCAGATAAAGAAAAGCCTGAGTTGCCAAAGATGATAAAGTGCCCTTGCTGTTGTGAGGCGATACCATACAGCATGCTGGAAACAGAAACTGCATGGAAGTGGGTAAGCCCATATACTTTTGGCCATGATATTATTTACTGACGTCATGTTAGACAACATCTCTCTAGGGATCTCTGTCCATACACGTGCATCGCTTCACAATGTCCAGTACCACATTTGCTATTCCGCACACGGGCAGAATGGGAAGATCATCTCAAGGAACAGCATCCAAAAACTTGGAAATGCCAGCTCTGCGACGAACCAGATAACAACCTGTTCCAAACAGACGATCAATTGGTTGAGCATGTAAGAGAGGAGCACAAGGGTTCGCTCCCACCGAATCTACTCAAAACAGTCCGTCTATGGCCGTCCAATCCCTTCATTGGACTCGATTTCTGTCCTCTTTGTCATGTAACAGGGCCAAGGGATTCACCAAAATTGATCTCCCATGTTCTGGAGCACACTCACAACTTTGCGCTCCGTTCGCTTCCTTGGGCAGACCTTTCAGTCGGCAATGATACAAGCTCCATGAGTTTGGGGATGTTCAACGTTGGCTACTTGCAGTCTGTCAAGCCGACCGAACGAGAAGCGTCACTGCGCCCATGGCTTATGAATGACTGGTTTGAAACGCTGGAAACTCCAACACCTGAACTAGGGGAGTGGGAGCGAGCAGAATCCACTCTAAGACATATGGCAGCCGGTCGGATCAAAAAGGACGCTGAGGCTTACGTCGGTCATTTCAGAGCTAACGACTATTTCGCTTCTGATGCTGACAGCCTGTCACTTGACAGAGAGGCTGGTCAAACTCTGAGTCGTGAGAGTTTCGATACAGACTCCAGCGTTGATTCTGTGGAAAATGCTGAAACCCGGACGGGACAGGGTCAGTGGTCTGATTGGATCTGGAGTGAGGATTACCAAAGATACTATCGCCAGCGCCAGAATAACAATGGTTCGTACATAGCTGAAGTTTCCCAATCCCTGTCCCTATCGTTTTCCCAGTACTACTACGCCTTGTATTAATTAACTATTTGACAGACATGTTGGACACCGAATGGCAACAGCTGGACTCTGAATCGGCCACGCGTGGGTCCAATGATGAAGCATCGACAGAAGTTCTCGACGGAGAGCACTCGGAGAACATCTCCGCAACACCCCTTGAGGAAGACGGTATGCTGTTCTCTCAGTTCCAATGTGGCTAATATTTTCACTTCGTCAAGCTGACGTCCACTCTTTAATAGAATACGTACACTCTCAGGCTGAATATGTTCTGGAACAAGATGATCAAGATTTACAGAAGGCGATCGAGGCAAGCCGGGACTATTACGGCCGGGCGAGTGGCGAGGGATCGACGGCGGCTTCGGCCTATGGTATGTTGATTTTTTTTAAACTCCATCGCCCTTATATGGGTACTAATTTTGTGCCTAGTACAATCATTTGACTATGAAGATGAAGATCCTCTAACATCTCCTGCCGGGATTTCCCACCCCAGCCACATCGCCGGCACCGAAGGGGAAATGGAGCATTTGGATCCCCGTATGTGATCGGCACCTATTGACAAGGGGGATCATTGCACTGACCATGCTCAAAGGTTACCGCGTGGAACACTCTAATAAGTTTCAACCTGGAGAGGTATATACACGGCTCATCATTGTAATATTGTGTGAGTCACTGCTAATTTTGACAGATCTTTAAAGTCCTCTGGTCCGAACCCGGAACACTTGGGTCTGAAAGCGCGCCATCTGTATCAGAACGTGGAGAATACAGAGATAGATATGGAAGCAAGCTCTTTGTAGGCTTCCGTCGATTCATTGTAATTGCCAACGATCAAGGGCACTGCACTTGCGTGTGAGTCATACTCCTAACAGTATCTGAGCCTATTGTGTTAATTAAATAGACCTATCTTCACATACGGTGGTAAAGCCTGTACTAAGAAGGGAACCAAGCCAAAAAATCATGGCATAATCTTCGAAAAAGGCCATAAGGCGAAACTTCTCTCTGGAGAGCCTAAATTGGGCTTCGCACCTGTCAAAGTTGAAATTTATCAAGATGGCGAGGGAATCAGGAGGGAGTCACGGATCAACTATTCTAAACTGATTACAGTTGAGCATAATGTCAAAGTCTTTTTCATAGGACGTGTTGCGGCAGCTGATTATGACATTGTCGCGGATGCTGTCAATCAGTGCTGGGAGGAGAAGATACATAGGAAGAAGAAACGCCCCAAGGAGGGGCCTCCAGCGGACTCACCTACACTTGAAGATGAGGGTTGAAGAATGGGGTTAATAGTTCACCAAATTATAAGCTTCCAGACAACCATTACATTAGTCGAGTTGTATTGTCTTTAATCAAGTTACCCAAACCTCTTAACCTCTTTCAGTCACTGTCTGTAACAACATTACTCTGTTGAAGTCGATGCTGTTTTTCACGTGCGTTTTCTTTTTCGCAGATTTAAACACCAGGATCGGAGACAGACACTGAGTTTGGCTCTATCAGAAAATAATTCACATGGTTACAAATTAACTACCTCAAATGTGTTGGTGCAATGTTCTTATTCCACGACGTAACCTTTATCTTGGCAGTAGGAGAGCTCCCAACTCCAACTACCCGCATCGTGGGATAACATCAGGTCATCTATTTAAAAGGGGAGACTCCTAAGTGGTGGAAAGATAATCACAAATCCAATATGTACCGGGCATTCATGCCTAACTCGTCCGCCCAGCCCCGGATGCCCAACACATCTTGACCATTGGGGGATCACTAGATACCAATCCAAACATCAAGCCCCAGAATGTCAGCCCCATTTGAGGGTCTTTCTCCCCACTAATCAAATACTTTGATGGCTAGTGGCTCCATATCCATCGAGATGCGTCTTAGCTGCGGGGAGAAACCTACTTAAGATGGCCCTTTCGGAAACATCGGAAATAATTGATGCCGTGTGACGCAACAATCGCGGGTCCGAATTGCCTCTTTTCCCAAAGGGGCGTAAATTCGCCGAATTCTTTCCTCGAACACCTTGGATCCACAGATGGTTCTCCCACACCATCTCCATAGTGAGATGCATCTCACTGCTCGCCTTCGTCGGACTTTGTTCTCCAGACGCAATCGATAACCTTGCCGTGACCTTTTTGCGGGGTTGACGTGGGGTCCGCTAGAATTGGAAAGTCTGGCCGCGTATTTCATTTTGTCGACTCTGTCCCTGCTCTAGAGTTGCACTACAAGCGGCCTATAAAGACGAGAGCGTTGTAAGACTCGATTCCGTCATGGTAGCATAGAGCAGGTTCCCCCATTCAATTGCCTTATCCACTCTTATTCACACTAGTTTCTTGCACCAAGCTTCATTCAACACTTCCCCAGATTTGACTCCAAGATGCCACACGCCGAAGGAGAGACTACCATCCAGGGCGTGCAACTGCACGTCAACGACGGTCTCTTAGCGGCGGACGAGGTTGAGCAGATGGTGTCTTCATATCCTACGGACTCTATCGAAGAGCTATACAATCGGTATCTGACCCATGGCTACGTTCTCGTCCGAGGCTTGCTCCCTCGCGAGGATGTCCTGGCTGCACGTGAGGCGTATTTCACTTCCATGGAGCCAAGCGGGGTCATCAAGGATGACACGAAGCCTGTCGAGGGAATCTTTAATGATATGGCCAGTCCAGCTGACTACCCTGGGATTGGAGCTGGCAGTGTAAAGAATGCGCCACCAGGATCAACGGATCGATCGGCAATCTTCGTCAATGCCGCGCTCAAGGCGCACACTGAGCCGTGGTATGCTGGCTCCAAGGATGGCAGTGTCCGCGGGTTCTGCAACCACCCTGCTTTGAAGGAGTTTGTTGCCCGCTTGACTGGTTGGGGTGATGCCACTCTTCCTGTTCGACGCACCCTTCTTCGAAACAACACTCCCGGGAACCGAGCGATCGGCGTCCACTACGACCAATCATTCATGCGGTATGGAGAGCCAACAGCCTTGACAGCATGGGTTCCAATTGGAGATGTGCGTCTTCAAGGTGGCGGGCTCATCTACCTACAAGGCGGAGACAAGCTTGGTCAAGAGATTGAGGACGAGTTTTCGGCCAAAGCAAAGGCAGCTGGTATGAGTGATGAAGAGATGCGATACGCCTTCAACGCCAACATGATGTCCACCGGCTTCCTCGCAGAAGGACCCGCAGACTTTGGGAGGATGCACGGCAAGAAGTGGCTTGTGAGCGACTATCAGGCTGGAGACGTTGTTTTCCACACGCCTCACATGGTTAGATTCTTCCTACTTGATCCAATTCAGGTTTTAACCAGATTGACAGATCCACGCGTCAACCATCAACCATGATCCAGAGGGCCGCATCAGACTCGGCACCGATCTACGCTTTGTAAACTCGGCCCGACGCTGGGATACGGTAAGCATGAGACCCATTGACAAGGCGACGGCTAAGAACTTAAACTAATACTTCACAGCGATGGGATAAAGATTATGAGTTTGACGATGGGTTGTAGTGGTGGCCAAGGATGAACTGATTAATGAGAATGTACCAACACATGATGAGAACTGAGATTTGCCATTGTCAACGAGTCAGCGCTGGAGATATTGATGAGAGTCCACACCTTACGGACACACAAGAGAGCTATCATATCCATTTAAAAATTTGCATGCCGGGAACTATCCTCGTAGCCCCCTTTCTGACTTGATAATCTGTATGGGCGCCTTAGCATAGTGTTTGACCTTTCGGAAGTAAAGGTACTGGATGAGGCTCCCAGATATTAGAAAGATACATCATGCAATACATTAATGGCGTTCAGCCCGTGCTCATGAGACACCGCCAGCCCCGTGACGAAAGATGACTATGAAGCACTATAATTTGTGCATCTTCAAGCGACCATGATAATACGACAACGTAGTCACATGGCACAGGCGTATCAGCGGCTTCTTCGCCGATTGGCAAGGCTTCAGGCATGAAATTGCTGCCTCCATCGCCGCAATCGCCGCAGTTGCCGTCCCATAGTTGCCGCATTTGCCGCACGTCGCCGCAGTCACCCTCAATAACCACCCCAAAACTCATTGTTCGATACGGTCAAAATCACGTTGGCCTTTGAAGAGATGTGCTTTTTAATCATTTGGCTGGTGCCAGGTTTCGTAAGTTAGTGTATCGCTTTGCAACCATCAACATGCAAGTCTACAACCTAAAGTCATTTCTGAAAACCCAGCTGCAACACGTCATTCACCCGTCTATCATGCCCGAACAGCTCTTCAGTCTCATCCCCCAGAAAAAGGTCTGCTCGACGGCACTTGAGTTGGCCCGCGATGTCCTCCCAGAGCCACTCTTCAACCACAGCTTGCGCGTCTTTTTCCTAGCCAAATTCCTCGCCGAAAAAGAAAACAGTGCCTGGGCAGACCATCCTAAGCTGCCGCTCCTCTTCGTTGCCACCGTCTGCCATGATCTAGGAGCCAGCGATCTCTACAACGGCAAGCAGCGGTTCGAAGTCGAAAGCGCAGACGCGGCCCAGCAGCACCTGCTGGCCCACGGGGTTCCAGACGCCGACGTCTACGAGGTCTGGGTTGCTATTGCGCTGCACACAAGCAGCGGCATCGCCGAGAGGATTAGCTCCTTGTCGCGACTCCTGCGCCTCGCCGTCATGTGCGATTTTGCGCCAGCCGAGTTTCGAGAGACACGGGGCATCAAGGCTTACGCGGCTCGTCTTGAAGAGGTCCTCCCGCGCCTAGAGGTTGAAAAGGCGCTTGGAGATGCTGTCTTGAAGCAGGCCATCAAGATTCCCCATCATATCGACAGTCTAACCTGGCCTAATTCGAACAAGCACCCGGGGTCAAGTTGGCCGGGAGTTCTGATGCGCGCACACCTCGAGAATCCTACCCATGAGGGAATTAACCCTGCCTTTTACGCATTTTGATCTTTTCTACGCGGTTGAGGTGGTTTCTTACCCACAGTCGCTCACTGTAACACGAAATGTTTTCTTAGCGATTGATGGAAGAAGCCGTGTTTCTTAAGTAGCTAGACATCTAACCTGGCCCGATACCGCAATGATGAGAATAGCGTGGGTTCACGTATTGGAACACCTAGGCTGATAGTACTTTTCATATTTATAATGAATTCATGTTTGTTTAATACACCACTGTTGAATAAAGTGCGACATGTTACCCTAGTACGGTCCGTCACGCTTTTAAGCTATGTGCTGTTCATCCCCGGCCCATTCATTCATTGCAACCCATGCAAGCCTTGACGCAAAGATTGATTTCCATCAAGCCAGGATTTCTTACACCCTCTGCTCACCCTCGTCCTGCTCAGCTCTTGCAATATCCAATTTCTGGATAGGAAGAGGCTCAGTCAAGCCCATCGCCGAAGCAATCTCCATCAACCTCGTCTTCTCCTCTTGAGCCGCCGTGTCACCAAATACGGCATCCATATCCTCCAGACTCTTGCCCCTTGTCTCCGGTACGAAGAAGTAGGTGAAGATGAAGGCAAGCAGGCAGAAAGCAGCAAAGAAGATGTAGGTTCCCCAGCCGAGAGTCTCGAGCATGTCGGGGGTCACGAGACCGATGATGAAGTTGCACATCCACGTCGCGCTGGTGGTGATGGCCATGGCCTTAGAGCGGTTGCCCAGGTTAAAGATTTCCGAGGGGAGAACCCATCCGATGGGGGCAAAGGAGAAGGAAAAGTTGATATCGTAGATGTAGATGAAGGCAATGCCCACCCAACCAGCCGCGGCGTTGGAGATTCCCTTGTCGCTGCCAAAGGCACCAACAACACTACCCACAATAACCAGCGAGATAAAGGTACCAGCAGCACCGCACATGAGCAAAGGCCGGCGTCCAACCTTGTCGATGAGGAAGAGGGCCGGAAGCGTCGACAACGTGTTGACGATGCCGTACACTCCAGTGGCGAGCAGGCCAGATGTGCTGCCCGACAGACCGAGCTGAGCGAACATGGTAGGTGCGTAATAGATGATGGCGTTGCAGCCCATAAACTGCTGAAAAAACATGATGGAGCATCCAATAGCCAGACGTCTAAAGGCAGACTTGGTAGACACGAGGGCGACGTGCTGGGCAGCGAACAGCGAAATGCCGTTCTTTCCGGGGAACTTGTCGCGCGTAACGGCCTCATCAAAGAGAACTTCAGCCTTGATAGCCAGATATTCGCCTCGTAGGGACTCTGTATCAGGGTGGACTCTGCGCAGCTGGGACAGGGCGGCGAGGGCCTTGGTCTCGTTGCCGCGCATGAGATGGTATCGAGGCGACTCGGGGAAGAAGATCATGCCGATGCCCAGGATCAACGCGGGGACGATCTGAATAGCAAAGGGTACTCGCCACGCTGCTTCCGACTGACCGGTGCAGCCACCAGGTCCGACGTCCTTGCTGGGGTCAAACTTGGGGTCTGAAGCGGTGCCGCCAGTGTAGGGGATATCGGGGGCGCAGCGAGTGCCGCCAATGTATTGCGTGCCGTACTCGAGCCAGTAGCTGATGAGAATGCCGAGCGTGATGCTGAGTTGCTGCAGAACGACGAGGGTTCCACGGATGCCTGGGGTTGAGACTTCAGACACATACATGGGTACGATCATGGTCAGCATGCCAACTGCGAAACCAGCAATGGCACGTCCTAGAAAATTTTAGACACGGAATCTTGCTGAGCATCATCAATGAAGCTTTGAACTCACCTGCAAACAACATGGCAACTGAAATGGCACCCGCTTGCACAGCCGAGCCGATAGTAAAGATAACAACACCAACCAGCATCGAGCCCTTCCTACCCAGCCGATCCGCAATAGGACCATTCACCAATGATCCGAGCCATGCGAGTAGCAGCAGCGACGAGACGAACCAGCCCTTGAAACCGCTGTCCAGGCCGATGCGCGGGAACTGAGCCGTAAAAGACTCCATGGTCATGACACCTGACACGACGCCCTGATCATAGCCGAAGAGGAAGCCGCCTAGACTGGCGAACTGAGATAGGTGAGTAGAAATACATCATGGTTAGAAGATTACACATACGGCTGATAGACCTAGGATATAAGGGTTTTCTCGGAGCGTAGCCCAGACGCCTTTGCCCTTGACTGGTGCGTCGGCCATTGTAATAGAGTTGTTTAGTGTTGACGAAAACCCAAACCCGGTCGGTGAAAATATGCACTGAGCGTTGTAGAATCGTGTAGGAGTCTTATTCTGGTTGTGTTTCTTCCTCTACGTTGTAAAAGATGTCGTCGTCACAGGTTATTTATATTTCCAAGTTTTAAGTTACATCCTCCTCTAATTCTCCATCCCGTCACTCCCCGCGTCCCCCCGTGGGGTTTGAATGGCGTCCAACATGGGCAGATCGGCGTCTCGTCACCTGATGTCTGGTGAGGGTGGGTTCTAGGTCCGGGCAACAGTTGTCCGGATCCAATAGACGAAGCCCACCGTCGATCCTACCCAAACCCAAGAGCCAATTGTGAGGCTCGAGGCTAAAAACCCACTCCCGAATATCCACACCGAATACGCCGCCGTCGTGCCGAAAGTTGCAACGGCTCTGGACAACTGTCGTCCGGCGGCCGAGTGATGGATCCTGCTCGAGTCAGGTATGTTCTTGGGTAGAGCCAATTGTCTCGGACGGTATCACGGAATACCCCACAGGCGAGGCTGGACGACTGTGCTCCGGTTGACGGATCCGAGCCCCAGGAACCAAGTCATGGGAGATGAAATGACGCGTGCCATGGCTCCTCACGCGACTTGTCTTTTTTACTTCTTCCGACATTTGACGTTGAAGTGATACTTTTTTGTTAGGCCAAACGCGTGATTGCAAGCTAGACACACATACGGACGGATAAACAACTGACAACTCCAAGCCAATAACTGACTGGTAGAGATGCATTGTCTCGGAAAATCAGACACTATGAAAGAAGGTCGCGGAGTCGAAAAGGCTATTTTGATGCTTCGCGAGCGCATCGACTATCTCCTCCGCCAGCAGAAGCTTCACTATCCCAAGAAACGCATCCTCATTGCGTTAGCCGGCGTGCCCGGGTCTGGAAAGTCGACAATATGCGCCGCGCTTCTCCAGGCCTTGCGTGAGCATGGCATTGACGACGTCTCTGTTCTCCCCATGGTACGAAACTCATCAACTGTCAGCTTCTGCGTACTGACACTTGATAACAGGACGGCTTCCATCACACCAGAGCCACGTTATCATCCTTCATCGATCCAGACCTAGCCTTTCAGAAACGAGGCGCTCCATTCACATTCGAGGCCGCAGCCTTCCTACGACACGTCGTCACTGTCAAGCAGTTGCCTGTGATGGAATGCGACGAACCAGAAATAGTCCACACAGCACCCAGCTTTGATCATGCTGTGGGTGATCCCGTGCCGGATGCCATTTCCATCTCGTCAAGATGCAGAATCGTTATTCTCGAGGGAAACTATGTGTTGCTGAATGAGCAACCCTGGAACAAAATCGCCGAGCTCGCTGACGACAGGTAAGTCTCCGTCCACTATTGGTATCCTTCCCCTGACAAAGCCCTTTCTGGCAGATGGTTCGTCGACGTGGTTCCTGAAGTCGCGAGGGAACGCATCGTCCAACGACATATACAAGCCGGCATCGAAAAGACCCGGCCCGCTGCGATTCTACGCGCTGACAGCAACGACATGCCCAACGGAGAGTACATTCGATCAAACTTGATAGAGCCCAATATCCGCATTCTCAATTGAGCCGCTTGTTACCTCTCTTGAACGTTTGTTAGATTTGGTCCATGCTCGGATCCTGCCAGCCGAAGAAACTAAAAAAGTCGCCCGACCCCGTATCCCACATCGAGAGCTCCATCAGTGACGGGTCGAGCTGGATGTTTTCCCAGTCGTTTGTCTCAATCGTAGGTCCAGGAACCAGGAGGTCGAGAATATCTGCGCACCGTTGTGCCAGAGGGTTGTTGGCATAGACGTTGCGGAACACGTCTCGGGCGACATCAAGGTCGTTTTGCCACTCGGGTCGCTTCTGAGACTCCGCGTCTCCCAAGATGGCGAGGGAGATGACTAGCGAGGCATGAAATAGAAAAAAGCTGCTTGTGTTAGCGTACCAGCACCATAGATATCGCGCGGTGTAGCGTACACAGAATACCAAGTAACGAGTCTCGTCACAAACTCAGTCTGAGAGAAGCCTTGTATCGAGGCAATAGTAGAGCTTGCTGCGCTCACCGCAATTGTCCTGCTCCGATCGTCTGCCTCAGTCCATGTGATTGAGCCTCCTCCTTTACGGCTTCGCTCGACAGCTCTTTTGACCATGAGCTGTCGGAAGAGGATGATCTTGAGGTTCCAGAAACGCCACCATAGGCGACATCTAGCGAATAGGAATGACGTGTCGCTGCTACTTGACTCTTGGTTCAGCTGAAAGTAGGGAGGTAAAGTCCCTGTCCATGCGTCTAGTGCGCGGTTCATAGCCCATGCATCCTCGGAAGAAACGCCCGTAGAAGAAAGAAGGCTGTTCGAGATGTAGTTTGACTGAACATGTAGCTCGCTTTGCCACTTCATTCCCGAGTAGAGCGTGGGCTCTGCCGACTCGACAGGAAGGGTAGCAGTTGTCGCTGTCAGGTACTAGTTGCTGGTTAATATGACAGAGTGATTTGGGGTAATGGCACATACCTCGTCCGGGATATTCATGACAGCCCTGACGTCCATAGATTCCTTACCCGGCAGCAAAATAGGTCTCCCAAACGTGGTCGACGCGCCGCTGTCGAATATGTAAAGCCCCCACCAGACCCTACGACGCATCTCGCGTTGGAGAAGGCTGATATCCCAGTTTGGAAGCTCGCGATGAAGTCCGAGGCTCAACGCCATCCGCGTAGCCAGCCCAAGCAAGTTTGAGCCCGTGTTGGGCTTGTTCCGCTTTTGGCTGAGATTGCTAAGCAGGACGAGAGCCTGCACAAAGGTCAAGTTGGCGCTCGCAAACAGGGACTCGTCTTCGCCAACCGACAGCGCACGATGATAGAGCCCGTCGTCAAGCTCCGACTGCGAATCGTTGAGACACCAAGCCCCCAGCGCGAGGATGGTATGCAGAAGCATCTGCCACGAGCGCTGCTGCGGCTGCGGCAGGACTTCGTGGAACTGGGCTCTGAAGGTCGCCTCATGGACGAACGGATAGGTTCGATGGTAGACGGAGAAATAGCTGTCGATGAGTTGTTCCATCACTTGGCGCGACGCAACGGACTGGGAAACGCGCGACGACGTCTCGGCTTGGTTGAGGAGGCTCGGTGACGTGGCGGCTATGGCTTGGCTTTCCGAGAGGCCCTTGGAATGGCCCATCCAGAATAGGAGGGATCTCAGGAAGAAGACGCCTGCAGTTGATCCTAGAGAAGAATTAGCAAGCATGTTAATAGTTGCTGCGTCGTTGACGAACCCAAGTATCCTGTCCCGCTGGGAGCCACTGACAAGGCCGCCATGCCATCAGCCAGCTCATTGACATCTTCCTGCCAGTCGAATCCATCCGCCTCTTCTGGGACTGCTTCGGATATCGATTCCTCGGTGGGTTTCTTTGGAGCACTTGTGGCTGAGGCAGGGCCCTCTGCGACGAATGACGGTGCGCCGCTGCTTGCTGTTGAGGCTGGGCGCTCTTTGACGTTGGCCGCGATAGCTTCCTCAATGTTAAGGTCAGGATGCATCTGAGACAACAGATCTTCTAGTTGTTGCATTCGCCGCTCGACACTCGTTAGATATCTAGGATTCTTGTCAGGTGCATCAACTATGAAGAACAGAGTGAACTACTCACGCGCGAGTGAGCGGCGAACGGAGCACCTTGCGGCTATAGTGACATGTCCGGCCATGATGAAGACAGGCACTACAGCTCGGCCTCTGCTTCGAGCACTAAGCGACGTCATCAGCCTCCAGACACTGACTACGCATGGGGCCTTCTCACCTTGAACTTCTTGACGCGACATGGATCGCACTAGGATTCGTCAGCACGATGCAGCCCCTCTAAGATGAAAGAAACGCACCGCAAAATCTAGCTCGCGGGCCACGCCGCTCATTGCAACACCTGGGCGCGAGACTCCCGTCCAATGGGTCTCATTAATTAGCTTCTTCAAACGGTTTGATTTAAGTCGTCATCATGCGATGATGTCAGTCGACGATGCTGGACTCTTATCTGATAAAGAGTTGTGGATGGAGGAAAAAGGCGTCCTTCAATCAGAGGCCTTGAGAAGAGGGATCGTCGCTCTGACTAACGGCTTATTGGTCGGTCCGGGGTACCATTGTGGAGGCGTGACAAGGTGAGCAACTTTCAACAGAAGAGTTGAAGTGTTGAGGTGACATTGAGGACGCATTTGATGAAAATCAACAGGGTTATAGAAATGAAAACTGCTTCAATTAATACAATTCTGATGATAATCGAAGTCCTACCAAAAATCACGAGTAGCTTCCTTCCCTTCTTAATCTTTGGTTGTTCCCAATGTCCCCATTCCCGAGAGCGAAGCCGAGTTGTTGACCACGCCGCAACAGCTAAGTTTTCCTGTCAAAAATTGGAAATGATTAAGAATATACCGAAGCCCAAATTCTGCAACTTGCCCTTTCTCTATTTGAGTATCGTTCTCTGCGCCCTCCATTGACAACCCGCATAGTGTAGGGTAAGCTTCTCACGGAGTAATATTCGGACTTGTACTCGTTACGGCTAGGCTATAAATCGGTAACTGAGCGGAGAAATCTCGCAGGGATCTTATGTGTTAAGATTAGAAGTACATACCCCGCCTACACGGGAAAATCAGTACTTTTTCCGCAACTGTAATAGTGCGGATGCTGCGCGTAGAATGCCTTCTTTGGGATGGCGTCAAGAACTTTCATGTTTAACACAGTTAACACCGACACTCCGCGACGGCACAACGGCCCCGCGTACCGATAGCTGGCTGACTGATGAACGGGGAATTTATGTTGACAAGAACAGAATCACATCTTTCTTGCTCTCTCAACTTTCTGAAAAAATCACCATCACATCATTTCAATGGCGACTGTGACGACTACCCAGAATGACACCCACATTTCCGAGCTCGAGGCCATTCACCTCCGACCGTTGAGCTCAGGCAAAGCCCTCGGCGAAGCCGCAGCGAATACAGTCCGAGACCACCCTGCTGTGGAACATGGCCTCGGCGATGAGTCGTCGTCGCTAAATGCTCAGGGCCAGGTGGAGAAATGGAACTATCCAAAGGGGAATTCTGCCAAGCTTGGATTTGCTTTTTTGTCGTTTATCATTGCGGGGATGAATGATGGAGCCGTTGGCGTAAGATGAATTGCTCGATCCCGGATGGTGCTCGCATGCTGACCTGTTGCTAGGCTTTGATTCCATATGTATAGCTACCCATTTAGAAACTTCCCTCGCTTGATTTCATGCTCACCAATGTCACAGCTCGAGAGATATTACGACCTCAGCTACACAGTCGTTTCTCTCATCTTCCTAACCCCCTTCGCGGGCTACTCCATCGCCGCCTTCACGAACGCCCGCATCCACGTCAAGTTTGGCCGGCGCGGCGTCGCCATCATGGCGCCCATCTGCCACATCATCACCTTTGTCGCCCTGTCCCTCCACCCCCCGTACCCCGTGTTAGTCGTCTGCAACATGGTCAGCGGCTTCGGCAACGGGCTCACTGACGCGTGCTTTTGTGCGTGGATCGGCGCTATGGACAAGGGCAACACCGTCCAGGGTTTCTTGCACTCTTGTTATTCTGTTGGCGCGCTTCTTGCTCCGCTGATTGCGACTTCGATGGTTGTCACGTACGAGCTGCCTTGGTATAATTTCTACTACGTCATGGTAAAATGTCTCGAATGTTTCGGGCTAATAGACACGCTAACATTTATCGCTAGATTGGTATTGCAGTTCTTGAACTCATTGGCCTTACCATCACGTTCTGGCACAAGACTGGCGCCGTGTACGCTGCCGAACATGCACACGAATCTTCCGGAGCTGGCACAAGAGAGGCTCTCAAGTCAAAGGTTACTTGGCTGGCCGCTCTCTTTTTCTTTGCATACATGGGTGTCGAAGGTTTGAGCCCCAGCTTCCTAACCTTGAACAATCACCTAACAGTAATCTTTAGTCGGCCTGGGTGGATGGATCGTTACCTTTATGCTGCGAGTGCGAAATGCGTCTGCATATGCGTCAGGCGCATCCGTCTCTGGGTTCTGGGCGGGCCAGGCTCTCGGACGAGCTGCTCTTGGCTTCGTCACTGAAAAATATGGCGAGCGACTGTGCATCACCATTTATCTCGTCCTGTGCGTGGGCCTCCAGCTTCTGTTTTGGCTCGTTCCTCAGTTCATCGTTTCAGCCGTTGCTGTTGCTTTCCTTGGCTTCTTCTTGGGGCCTATGTTCCCAGGAGCGGTCATGATGACGGCTAAGCTTCTCCCCAAGCACATCCACGTGAGTGCTATTGGATTTGGAATGGCTCTTGGAGGCACTGGAGGTACGGTGTTTCCCTTTGCAATTGGTGCCATTGCCGCAAGCAAGGGTGTTGCGGTGTTGCAGCCCATCATCCTAGCTCTGATTGCTGTGGTTGGGCTGGTGTGGCTCAGCTTTCCACGCATTCAGAAGAGGGACTAAGCATATCTGGACTTCTGATCGAGGGTCGAGACGGGTGTATACTTGCCTTTCAGTTGGAGGTCTGTCCGCGTTCTAATTCATGAAGATGGTTCTATAGGACAAGAATTGGCTATTGTATACGACGTTGGAGTGTCTCACTGATGGAAGGTTTGATGATAAGAACTGGGTCTCGGAGGATGAGAGTATTAAACTCGAGTAAGCTTTTGCTTTATATAAATGATAACAGTTGCAGCGATAGATGGAAATCAATAAAGACGCTCTTTTTAGTCGAATCCAATACAATCAACTCTCTGGTCATCAGTTAGAGCCAAGCGTTGTTCCGACATAGACGACTTCAATGGCGGCGAATCTGGATAAAATATTAGCACCAGCCGTCATTAAATGATATAGTGAGACTGACGTAGCTGTAGCAGCAAATATCTCGACTCTCTTGGCTGTGCTAAAAAATGCAAGCACGGCAGCGAACAGTCCCGTGAACACGACAATCATTGCTATCCTGCCTTCTGTCTTCTGAATAGCATTAAGGGCAAAGATGGTCGAGACCGGAATCACAGACGATAATATGATAACTATCATGCTGCTGGCTTTGTTGATGTGGGAATCGTTGTATCTCACAAGGCCAGACTCCTCGTCGATGACTCTGCCCACCTTGAATCGCTCACCGCAGAGGAAGTGAAAGATGTCTAGGAGCACACTTCGTAAGAGAGAGGTGAAGGCATCGTTCTCGGGTAGCGGGGGGTTTATAGTGATGTACTTGGTTTCGTCGCTGTCCACCCAGGTCTCGGCCTCGACACCGTCGAGGAAGTTTTTGCCGCCTTTTGAATCCCTCAACCAACTTCTAAGCTCGGCTAGCTGCGACTTTTCGGGGCTCTCTGCTTTGGAAAGCTGAAGCACTGGAAATTAATTAGCAGCGGTTGCCCCATAGAATGGGAGATGGCACGACGAACCAACCTTGGATTAATAGACCATCTATTCTCGTTAACATATGAGTTTGGGCGTTTGGCATTACAGCTACTTTGACGTACTATAAGCACCTAGTTTGGCCTGGAGTGCATCTAAGAGCCTGACTTGTTCCCCGTCGGATTCTCTACTCTGATGCAACGAGCGGAAATATGTGCTGTACTCGGCTTCTGACTCATTTCTTGATCTGCTGTCTTGGTCACACTGCCGGCTATACTGAGACTCAAGATGTAGAATCTCCGCCTGCATACTCAACAGAGTCATCATGTTGAGATGATCAAACCTCCGAAATATGGCGAGATCCTTGCCCTTGCCCATGAGACCCACGAGCCTGTGGTAGTTTCCGCCCTTTTGGAAAGCTGGCCTTGTCATAGTGATGAGCGTAGCGCCTGGACTGGAGTAAGAAGATGTGCAAGGTCGACTCGTCTGTAATTAGTGTTGGGAGGGCAAAAGACTCGAGGATTCTGTCGTCGTAACTACGACCCTGTGCCAGCCGTGCTCATCGCCCTGTGCCAGCCGTAAATGATAAGCATGTGCCAGCCGCAACGACCCAGCCACCGGATGGATCATCATTCGGAACCCCTGCGATGAACCAATAGCGATCACACATGTGTTATTTAAGCGCTTGTGGAGACTGAAGCTGAAACTTTTCCCCTTGAAAGTACATGAGTGGCTGCTTTGTTGGTCAAGTAAGGCTGCGCTGTGTGTAAGTATGCCTTTTCTGACGACGTCTGTGCAAAGCCATAAGCTCTCAAAGAGTAACGTCCTCCACTACAAATCCTACGTGATTGCTCACTCGTATCGCCCTTGCAACCCACTCAACTCACCTACACAATTATCTGAAAGCCAGCACTTCAAGCTCCTGGGTCCACCATGGACTACATTATAGTCGCCTCCTCGATCATATCTATCATCTCTAGTACCGCAGCCGTGGTCTCCTCGGTAGGCCTTCTCAAAAAAAGAGTGAGCGACATTTTTCATGTCGTAGCCGAAATCACACAGCAAGTTGAGACGCTGGCGAAAGTTCTGCGGGATGTTGAAGAAATCTTAGCCATTCAGGCACCCGGACCAGGTAACGCTCGGGTCGAAGCTTTGCGACATGTGTATCGAGAGTGTAGAGAACGATTCCATCTCACCGCCGCATTTCTTGAACAGTACTGGAGGGACCTGAACAAAAGAAACACGTTCCTCACTAGGCTTGTCGTTGTTTTGAAATTCAGGGCTCAAGAAGAGGATCTCAGGTCAAGCTACGACGCCTTGCGAGAATCGATAACCCTGGCCAGAGACTTGGCATCGGAGTGAGACTGAGCCGTCACTTACAACTTGGCCACTGGACTGACGCCACGAGTTAGCTTGAAAATAGATCTTCAAATTGCTCAAGTCGAGTTAGTTCACTCACCTCACCCCGCTCTTCATATAAGAAGAGAGAAATGCTGACATTGTGAATAGTGAAAGAATTAACCACCAGCTGGTACGATTGACGTAAGTGAAATACCTCAAACACCCTCCCCTTCGAACCATAAGCCCTATTGACGACATTAGTGGGGCTATAGCTGTGCTGCTTGACGAGGACGTCGATGCTGCAGAGCTGGAATTGGACATCAACCAGCAAAGCAAACGACGTGCCTCAGACGGGCAAAAAATAACGGAGGAAACCAAAACTCACTTCCATGAGAAGCACGTGAGACGTGGAGGACTTCGGGGAATGGCTCGAATCGGTAGGGAATTGGCGGAACTTACCAAGACCAACTTCGTCACGACCATCACCCTCATTATAGAGACGGCAAGCAGCGAAGAACGGAACGAGGTATGCCAGAAACAGATCGTTATTCCCAGCAAGTTCGACACAGGGAGCGATGTAAATCTCGTATCCTACGACCTGCTACATGAACAGGGCATCAGAGAAGAACTGCTCATCCCGATCCCGGTGGACAAACGCGTCGAACTTACCGGAGTGGACGAGACTTTTACCTGCACACCGGAATGGGAGATTACCTTGTTCTGGTGGAGACCAACCGACATGAAACGACGACATGACAAGTTTATGGTAGTTAAGCAAGCGCCATTCGAGGTCCTCTTTTCATCGGCGAGGTTTACAGACGAGCTGGTGGGCAAGTCAGCGCTCATTTCAAAGGGCCGTTTTAAGCCAAAGAGTAGGTTTTTCAACAGGAAATGGATTCATTTTAGTTGCTATTTTTTATTCTAATTTATCATATTACAGAGGAGGTCTTGGACGAGATACGTGCCGAGGAAGAAAAGAGGCAAAAGGCACTGGAACGGGTCGAGAAGGAGTATCGTGAAGCAGAAGCCAAGAAGCTGGTGCCAGTGAGAAGAACCACGAACTCGTCATTGGTAGAAAAGCGGACGCACGATTGATAGACACTCGACTGGTTGTTTAATGCATTCTTGACATTGGAACACTGCTGTAGCTATAACATACTATAACATAGTACTTGCACACGCCCAAAGGAGTACAAAGGCTACATAGATTAAAAGCTGGACATTAAGACGGAACTAGGCGGGACTAAGTTATAAACTGTCAAATAGACGAAGATATTTCATAGGCAGTTCCGGGCTGTTTGACTGCTCGGGTGAATGTGATACATAGGAAGATCAATCCAGCCATTGGCTTTGAGTTAAGTAAGAAAGAAAAAGACCAGAAAATGAGATGTCGTGTAGGAGAATTAAAGGTAAACCAGCGAGACTTCATAGAATCAGCGTCTCGGCTTCTAGGGAAAGAAAAGCATCACACTAATGACAACAAAACCAATCGCTTCTCAAGGAAACAAACCACAATGAGTTCGTAGAATAAAATGGGAAAAATAAAATAAGAAACTAGGAAATAACGTGGTCTAACTTATTTACAACTTAGATTCCAATGTGAAATATAAGGACAAAGGGTAAGTTGATGCTTTATGATGTGTGATGTTTTTCGTCCATCCCGTGCTCGGTAAGCTGTGCGGTCACCTATCCTGTACCCCCGGAACCCAACATCGACACTACTTAAAGCGCAGCCAGCCCATCGGGAAAAGTCAGTCTCTCAATTAATCTAAACATGACTTTATGCACTAATAATGAGTCCCATTTGCTCGGACGGCTCTGCGATTATCTGCGGCTTCCCCAGACTCTTGACGCTGATTCGGTCATGGATCAATGATTTCTCGGACAGAAGCCCGACTCTAGCTTCCACCCCCACAGTTCTGGGGGTGGATCATGACCAGTCTGGAGCCAATCAGCGATGGATTTCGGAAAGAATTGCCCCTTTGCAGGCATCGGGTTTCTCGAGCCGGTGGCGGAGGCTCGGCAGACAATCCGTACAGAAGGGTTGAGGCTGGTGTTGAGATTGAAGGAGTGGCATGTTCAGTATTTATTCATGGCCCCACGTTTGACTGTTTCCATATTCATCTTGTTTTACTATTCATTTGCTTCAGCTATTTGACGGACTTCACCTCAACCCAATTGATCCATCAGATCCGTAGATACAACTCATCCCTCACAATGGCCAAACCAATCGTCCTGCAGCTCGGCGACGACATCAAGTGGAACCATGACCTGTACGACGAGTTCAAGGCCAAGTTCGACATCCGCCGCTCCTACAGCATGCCGCGCGCCGAGTTCATCCAGGCGCTCAAGACAAAGGCCTTTGGCGACTTCACCGCCATGTACCGGCCGTTTTGGAACACTGGCGGTGAGATGGGCAACTGGGACGAAGAGCTGATTAGCCTGTTGCCTGCGTCGTGCAAGATTTATGCCAGCGCCGGTGCTGGCTTTGATTGGGTTGATACCGAGGCTTTAGCTCGTAGAGGTGAGTTCTGAACTTCTGGCAACTCTTATTGCCTCTGTCTACTCTAAGAATAAACTAACTCGTCAATCAGGAATCATCTACTGCAACGCTGCTGCCGCATGCACTGAATCAGTAGCAGATGCGGCCATCTGGCTCATCATCTCAACCTTCCGCCTCCTCTCATGGTCCGCCATCGCCGCTCGATCCGGCGACAAGGACCAATTCGTCGACGCCAACCGCAACCTAGCCCCCGTATCTCGCAACCCACAAGGCTTCAGCCTGGGCATCATCGGCTTCGGCCGCATTGGTCGCCGCATCGCCGAGAAGGCGTACAAGGCGCTCGACATGAAGATCCTGTACAACGACGTCGTCCAGGCGCCCAAGGATGTTGAGGCTCCTCTCGAGGCTGTGTTCCACAAAAGCTCTGATACGCTGCTCGCCGAGGCTGACTGCGTCCTTGTTGCTACGCCTTTCGCCGGCGAGGCTCTCCTCAACAAGACAGGCTTGGCCAAGATGAAGAAGGGCGCGCGGTTGGTTAACATTGCTCGAGGAAAGCTCATCAACGAGGCCGACCTGGTCGAGGCGCTACAGAGCGGCCATCTGTCTGCCGCCGGCCTGGACGTGTTCCAGAACGAGCCTGAAATCAGCCCCGAGCTGGTCAAGATGAAGAATGTCGAGCTTCTGTCTCACAACGCGGGCGCATCGCTGGACTCGCACATTGGCTTCGAGAAGCTGGGCATGGAGAACATCTTGCTCTTTGAGAAGACCGGAAAGGCCATTTCCCCTGTCAATGCCCACCTGATTAAGCAAAGCCGACTATAAGGGTAGAGCGACACAAAAAGCGTTGTATAATATCACGGCTATGATTAATATGCCCAGTTAAAATCATTTATGAAATCACAAATATTTCCCTTTTATCCTATTATTACTAAACGAACATGTGCTGATTTCAAAAATCCCGGGAAACTCTACCACTCGCAAGACATCACCATGTCTCTATTGACGTTCTGTTACTTAATGATTGGAACTATAGTAGCCAATCAAGCAACGAGGCTTCCAGAGCCGGCACGCTAACTTGCCTCTGAGGCCGACTAGTTACAACGAACGGGCGACGTTGGTTAGCTGTGTTCGTACAGACGCGCGGCCTCTGTACTCAGTGGTACTCTTGAAACAAAATCCCGTTTTCATGAGTTTAGTGTTAACCATCTTCTCTAGCAACCCCACGGAGATGCAAATCCCATGGGCACTAACAATGTCTAATTCGTTGGTGATATGTCTGGGGAATGGAACTTAGTCCGATAGAGCACTAGTCATATGCGTTGGATACGAATATCACGCATGGACTCAGCACAGCCATGCTCGTAAGCGTCAGTCCCACTTGGAGACGAAACAACTTACCCGAGTTTGGGCTGCCCAGTTCCAGAGAATGTACTCTGCGTGTTGCTTGCCATTGAAACATTGCGCCTCCTAGATGCAGATTACCACAATTGCCATCAACTCCGCCCTGTGTCAATTCGTCTGCGCTGGTATTCTCATCTTAGCCCTCAACAGTCGATTTGAAACACCACCCTGTCCCATTTAGTCCTACCGTCGTCTAGGCTGCTGCGCCCCGACGAGCCGAAAGCCGAAACTGGCCCAAATTCTCTTACGTTGCATAACCTCGGCCGTTGGATCCTGCATGCTGCACCCATTCCCAAAGGGTAACTGACAGGGGGTGGCTGGATACGAGAATCAAACGAAGGCAGAGCTGAAAAGGGCATCCGCCGATGCCCCAAGACACTCGCATTTTAACCAGGCGGTTGGTCAGCGCTAGGCTCCTTCCCATGGCGAGGGTAAAATAAAGAATGCGGAGCTAGCCCTCGCGAAGAAAAGAGGTTATTTGATGGTGTCGTGACGCCCCCTCATCCCCTCAACCTGTCTACGATGCTCGCCAACTTGCGCTTTGCGGCCCGGAGAGTATTCACGCAGACGCTCGCTATCAAGGCTGTTACGTGTCTGGCCTTGCTACTGTGCATGGCCTGGTTTGGACGGCTGCACTTCTACCGCGACCCTGGAAGCGTCTTTTTCGACAAGGATCGGGCGTATGAAACCGACTACTCGGCGCATCGCAGAGTCGAATCGCAACAGTTCATCGACGCTTACGTCAACGGCACCAAGTCATATATCAACGGCACCAGCCAATTCGGGAACAATGAGTCCGGGCCCAACAAAACCCTCTGCGTAGCACTCAGCTCGGTCAAGAGGCAAACACAGTATCTCCAGGTGAACCGCTGTCGTCCCCAGTGGCCCTTGGACAGCATATTAACTGCGCTCCCAAGCATAGACAACTATCGGAACGCTTCTACATGGCTTGACGGCACGAGAACGAGCCGATCTGCACGTCTCGGTCCTCATCGCCGAAACCGATCCGACGCGCCACCCAAGCTGGCATGAGGGATGGATCCGCCGAGCCGTCGACGACTTTTACACCTACCAGGTTAATGCGACAAAAAAAGCACATTTACAGAAGCTGGAGGAGGCGGGAGAGTATTCAGAAAAGGGCATGTTTGATTACGCGTATGCCCTGCAGCGGTGTTACGATACTGGGGCGCCGTATGTCGGCATGTTTGAAGACGACATCATTATGGCTCGTGGGTGGCTTGTCAGGACTCTATTAGGCTTGCAGCATATATCCGGCCTAGAGGATGATGACAAGTCTTGGTTATTCATGCGGTTGTTCAACCAGGAAAGGTCAACTGGGTGGGCAAGTCACGACATTGGCGGCAACCACGAGCATTGGATCATTGTAGGCGTTGGGATTGGTATTACCGCATCCGTCCTACTAGCCCGTCGTCGATGGCTACTCGCTCGCCAATATGTCGACATAGAGACGCTGCTAGTAACGGTCGTCATCCTTGTCCCAGGTCTGGTGATATTATTCTACCAGTCCGGCAAGGCATCGCTGCTACCGCCCTCGCCCGGTGTTTTCAACGAGCCGTTTGGCTGTTGCTCGCAGGCCATGGTCTTCCCACGGGCGCAAGTCCCGCTGATGCTGGAAACCATGCGGGCAAAGAGGAAAGGACAAGTGGACCTGCTTCTCGATGAGATAGCAATACGCAATAATCTGGAACGGTATGCGTTGTATCCAGTGCAAGCACAGCATATTGGTAAGTTATCGGGCGAACTCTTCCCAGTTAGGACTATACTAAACCGCATAGGCATCGAGTCTGCGAGAAAGACGGCGAAAACCGAAGCGCAAGCGATCTGGAGTATGGCGTTTGAGGATCTGGACCCCGGGAGGCTGGAGCGGGAACAACTAGAAATGGTACAAAAGTATTACGGGTGGGAAGAATAGATCCGAGAGCGAAACTCACTTTGATTAGTGTTACTTTGTAAGATAGTATGAAGACGATGGAATAAGACATATCATACACACACTCTCTCGATTTCCACCAGCCGCCTACGACAAATTTGCGAAGAAGGAATACTGCAAAAAGATCCAATTTCAAGAGTCGATACTATAGTGGCTCCGTGTTTCACTCAAGCCGTTGGTGTGGGTAGCTGAGTCCTCCCATTCAGATTTGTCTTGGCCGTATTAAGTTTGGCATGAATGAGATGCCCTTGAGATGGCTGAGCTGGACCAGACTCGAATTATCAATGCAGGTGAATGAGACATGGCTTTTGTTCGGCTCTCTCCGTCCTCAGCCTCAACTCCACCCCGTCACCCTTGGGCTTGTCGACACGGAGAATGCCTTGGGGCGACTTACCTGAGGAAAGTCTTACCGTGTGCCGCTCCCATATTACGTCCAGTCCCATTAGGGCGCCGATATTGGCTTTGCATTGAGTATCGAGTTAGGAACTTAATTGCCCAAGAAGTGGGTGGAGTCGATGCCGTTTCTCCAGAGTTGAACTTCTTCCGCGGCCAATCCGGATGTCAGCCAAGAGCGGGTTCTTCCGAAGGTCGCAAGGCAAGGGATGAGCCGAACTCCGGTGCTAAGAAATGCTATCGATCAAGACATCGCATGACCCTTGCATTGGGTTTGCTGGCGCGCTGTTTTAGCCAGAGCTGAACACAAGGCTGAACGTAATTAACGTAATGGCATAAAACGGATCAATCCAGTACCGGAAGAAACGGAACACCCCGTTGAGTAATAAAAGCCTCCCTCGTCAGTTTTCCATTGTGGCTCGGGAGAATAATGTCCGGCTGGGCTTGGAGCTAGGTCTGGAAGCGGCATCGCTCGCCCTGCAGGGCGGATGCTTGGCGAGATCATGGTGACGGACGGTGACTTTTTGTTTGTTCGTATTGGGGCTTGTGTCTCATTCAATTGAATGGTGTCTTAGACATCTTATAGCAAGACACTCATAACAGAGTCCGGACCAGAGGACCAGACCCGTGATCACTGCGCCATCTCGTCGCTGAGTCAAAACACGAGGTTTCTCGCGTCCTTTCCGCCCTTGCTAAGAAATGATCTCGGTAAAAAAAAGACATCCCTCCCCTTCCCAGGGCTGAATTCGGGGACCCATTTCTTAGTCTAGCCGTACATCAGCTTAGACACACCAGCCCAGCGGATTGCCAATGGTCCGGAGTCGGGTGAGAAGTTAGTCTACAAAAGCCCCGACCATGGAATCTTGGTCTAGCGGCCGCCATTGATGCCGGATTATTATTTTGTTTCTTCCCCCAATTTCAGCTCCAAGCTCAGCTCACGTCAGATCGGGCACCAGACGAAAGCACCAACAAATGAATGACCACCACATTGAGGGGTAATGAGGAGAAAAATGTGGCTGCGCCGTCTTATCCGCTATTTGCCCCATTGGTGTCGTGAGGCGTTTCCAAGCCTCGACTGCGCCTAGACTGTCATAGTGTGCAGCCACCAGAAATGAAGCAAGGGATGGAAAAAGGGATGCAGGGAAAGCTGGGGAAAGCCGATAAAAAGGGTGGTGTAACCCTTGTCCTTGGAATTTGAAGCAGTGACGATCTTGCTCATATCGCGACATCATCTCCAAAACGTCAACATGCGCGCCTCACTGTGTCGTCTCGCGACCAGCGTCGCCCTTTTGGGCTTTGCTGCTGCGGATCCTCGCGAAGAGCTCTCTGAAGCCTTGAACGGCTATTCCGAACTGACGCTGTTCCAATCGCTGCTCTCCGCCGCAGCTGCGCCCTTCGACGAGGTCGTCAAGAGCGACACCAGCAACATCACCGTCTTGGTGCCGACTAATGAAGCTATCGGCAAGTACCTCGAGGCGTCCGGCATCACCAACGTCACGGAACTCAACGCCGCCGACCTCGTCACCTTCTTCTCGTACCAGATCATGGCGGCGTCGCTCAAGGGCGACGACTTCAAGGGTTCCAAGGGCAAGGTGGTGCCGACTTTCTTGAAGGGCGCCGAGTACAACAACCGATCTGCCGGACCCGAGCTGGAGCAGCAGTATGGCGACGATAGAGCAGCCGGCCAAGTCTTGTTCGCCTCGGAAAAGAACCCCAGCGCGAGCCGCATGAAGAAGAGGCAGGGTGCTGGGCCTGTCGTGGACATTCGAGCTGGTCTGGCTCAGGATGCTGAGATGCAGACGGTTGATGTTGCGTGGGGAAACGACGGTGTCAATACGTTCCAGATTGTCGACAGGTGAGTTCCATCACGGGTTTCTACAAATACTTGAACGCATTACTGACCTGCTTCCGCCTGCAGTGTTCTCTCCCCGCCGAAGAATTGTTCCACCACCATCCGCTCCTTTCCTGACCTCGAGCTAAAGTCTCTCGACGACTCTTTGATCAAGGCTCAGCTATGGCCGACACTCGACACCGCTTACAACGTCACCTGCCTTGCGCCTACTACAGAAGCTTTTAAGAAGGCTGGCGATCCTCAGGTTACTGCGTCCAAGGATGAGGTGTCTCAATTGCTCCTGTAAGTCACTGACTGCCTCTGCACTTGTGGCATTGCACGTCATTAACGCACTCGAAGGGCCCATACTCTTGGAGAGGTCACCTACTCCAACTTCTTGACCGACGGCCAGGTCATCGGCACTCTCAACAACACCAAGGTCACTGTCCACTTCAAGGGTAAAGACATCTACTTCAACAACGCCAAGGTCATTGAAGCCAATGTTTTGACCAACAACGGCCTGCTTCATGTGTGAGTTGTCATCGAGCACCATTGCAACCTCTTCGATGAGCTAACGCATGTCAGCCTTGACTCCGTCATCAAAGCAGAAGACGACGTGAGCGCAAAGGCCACTGGCAGCAGCACATCCAGCGCCAGCAAGCCAAGTTCGACCAGTGCTTCAGGCACTGCTTCCGGCACCGAAGCGCCGAGCTCGACAACTGCATCCGTTGCGACTGCATCCGAGACCAATGCCGCCAACGCCCTGGCTATGGGCTACGCTGGCGCCCTCGCTGTGGCAGCCGGCTTTATGTTGTTTTAAGTACTCAGGAACATGATGCATGCTGTATGGTCGAACAGGCAAAAAAGCATACGAGGTGTTGGGGCGCATTGATATGGCCATTCACTACAATTCAAAGTTGATAATTCCCCAAGAGGCTATATTAATATTTATCCTTATTTGATGTGCTGGGGCGCATCCATTGTTGTGAATCTATTGATCTGAGAATCCGTAGTCAGTTGGCCCGAGTTTGACGCCTAAACATACCATAAACCCATGGCGCATTTCGCACTTTAAGCACTGTGACCCATCACCTGTGTCATTTGAAAAGCTGGGTAAAATTCCTTCAATTTCGAGTCAATGAGTATACCATCGACAGCGGACGGGGACTCGGAACGGAACGTAGAGTGTTGGCGGCGCTTGGTAAGGTCGGTATTCTTACTACGACATGTGCGGAAAGCTTTCGGTATGTCAAAGGCTTATAGCACTCAGTGCGGACACGTACATCAATTGACATTTCATTTTATAATAGGTCCACTCTTGTAGACGCGAATCATCTACCCTCATCCCACACATCTGTGTGAGTCTACTCCAAGTCCATATCCATTTCATCCTCTGCAGCACTCCAATCGCTATCTTCATCACTCTCCAAAGTGTGTTTCCCAGCCTGTCCGCTTGCGCGGCGGTGAGGGGACATATCTCGCGTCAAGGTGCTGCTCCTTGCGGCTGAGACAAAGAAGGAGTGGTCAGGTTTCAAGAGCCGGTGTTGGCACACATATCCCATGGGGGTATGCGTGATGTCCTGAGTCTCGCGCCGATAGACCAACCAATCCGAGAGGAACTTGAGGGGTTGCTGGATGCCGAGGCCCTCAGAGCCTGTCGGTGAGGCCGTCCGTGATGGATGCGAATCATCCACGATGCCCGAGATGTCACCAGAACCCTCGTGCACGCCTAGCCACGACAGCAGAGGTTTGTACTCGGTGTAATCAAAATAGAGTCTGCCGGCGAGGATGCCCAATTCGAGAGATAGCCACCCAGGGAACGACCGCTGTTCCTTCCGCGACGGGACAGTGAAGAAGTTGAGGGTATTGGAGGCCTGCATAGATTTGGTGACAGGCGCAGCATAGCACAAGAGCCACACCCGAGGTTCCTCGAAGGATTGAAGCGCGGGGAGCAGAAGTTCAGCCTCCTCGGGGATCACGATGAGAGCCGTCTCCGTGCTCTCGCTCCAGAGAATCCATTCCACAGGGCGCTGGTCTGCGTCAGTAAATGTAGCCTGCAAGGGGATTCAACTGCTACTTACCACCGCTATGGGTTCCTTCTTGGGCCTGCCCTTGATCGTTTTGGAGAACTCCATGGAGACGAACAGCTTGGATCTTGTTCCGTGGACGCCAAACCTTTGACCGATGTTGGTGGTGCCGACAAACGCGAACGCCTGGATGAATGGACCCTTTATGTCCAAGTAACTAGTCGTGACAAACCGGGAGATGTAATCATCTAGGCCAAGGAAATCGAACGGCTTGAGTTGCCCTTGTTTCTGCTTCTCTCGGACTTGTTCGACTTCGAACTCGACCTCTCGTTCTTGTTCGACCTCCCCTAGGGCGGATGAATCATTTTTGATGCCGGAACGATTTAGGTCGAGTCTCTGCACATGGAGACGGGAGCTAAAAGCCTGTAGCTGGGGAAAGTCTAGCTGCGTAGGAATCGTGCTTAGCGCCGCGCTCTTGGGGTTGTAGAGTTCTTCGATCGACTGGTCTTCTCGTTGCCACATGGCATCGAGGAGCTCTTTTGCATTGCCAGAGCTCTTCTTGCGGGTGTTGTTTTGGTATTTCCACATGGCGTTGGCGCGACGACAAAAGTCAAATCCTTGGGCAACGTGTAAGGACATGATATCCTCGTTGGCTTTGCAGCTCTGCTCGAGAAGCCAACGTACCACATCGTGAGAGTTAACAGGGTGATTGTTTGTATCTTTCCCGTGGGCGGATCGTAGATCGACAATGCTTTGATACACCTCGGGAGGGGCAACGAATGATACCGACTGTGTTGAACCAAGCTGTCTGAGTCTCATCGCCGCTGGAGGTTGCTCGAGGTTAGCTAAGAAACACCCCCGGACACAGAAGTTCTAACTCACCTTGCACTGTTTGATCCTTTGTTTGACCCATTCCAAGTGTCACCACCCCCTCTGCGTGGAGCGGGAGCTTCAGATCCGTACCTCGCGTGTGCGCTTCGTCGATGTAAACAACGCAATCATCCATACTTTCTGCAAAGGAGCTGGCTAGAAGTGGGATAGGATCCTTCTGAAAACGAGCACGAACCATAACCCGACCGTCGCGATCGAAATAGACTGCGCCTTTGGCTTCATGATCGGTTCCAAGCCATGCCAGCGCTAGATCCTGGTTTTCTATTTCGAGGATAAGAGCGCCCGCGTCGATCAGAACCCGGATTCTCTGCTCATGAAGAAGTCCCAACAAGCCCCTCTCACTCAAGTGCCGACCAGATGCGTCGACAGATTGGTAGCATTTCTTGTTGCGGTCTTCAAGAAGACAGGCCAAGACTTCCGCATTCGTGTGGACCAGGGCCACCAAATCGTCCTGCTTGATGGTTTGAGGTAGTAGACGCTTGTTGTCGTTTGTGCCACTGAACCCGGTTGTAAGGGGTTGCCGAGTTGATCCGTTGTGAGACGGTGAGTTAGCGGACAGAAGGGGGATATCCCAGCCTGAGGCCTGAAGCTTGACTCCGAACTGCTTGGCATGACGTGGGAAAACAAAGTTGTTCATGTAATGGTTGAGAACGTGTCTGTCGAATCGTAAGCACTTCCACAACTCTTCCATCTGCGCGTCGTCGTCGGCGCTGAGAAAATTGACGTGTTGGACGCGAGCCGGCAGGGTCGCGCACCCTTGTACCCAGTGCTCATATTGCGTAGCAGGATCGTCTGCCCTGATGATGTGGTTCAGACTCTGAGTGATCTGACTCTTTGAGAGGCCGGTTTGGTAGAAAGCGAGGCAGGTTAAGATAAGCGCAGTGTCTGGATGCCCATACTCGGCCGCCTGCGAGGGAACGCCTTTGGCTTCAAACGGCACCGCAATGGGTGCTCGTCCCGGGTGGAGGCCGAACTGCACGTTCCATCGCTTCTTGAGGCAGAGAAGAATGATGCGCTCTGAGATGAGGCCGCGCAGCAGGTAGAGACACTTGACTCCAAAGGTGTCGTCGGCCAACGATGCTTCTGCTATTTTCCAAGTCGATTCGGACGTATCCGCACCAGAAACGATGAGCGCAATAGCCTCTTGGGCTTTTCTGTCAGAGGCATCCTTCAGTTGCACAAGCGCGAGGCGGCCTTTGCAAACATCGTCGACAAGCAGTCCATTGAGAACATCCACGACTTTGGCGTTGAGGAAGTGAACAATGGGATATCCCTTATGACGCCGGAGGATCTGGATACTGCCCTTGTATGTCGACTTCAAAAGCGAGCAATGACCCTCGACGAGAGCTAGCAGATCTTGGACAACTTGCCAACGATGAGGGTGTCCGTCAACGATGACTGGTGAGCCGCTGGGATATATGAGTTGTGTCTTGGGAGAGAGCGTTAGGTCCGACTCGTCGAGAATATCGCGGCTCGACGCATGGATCCATTTCTGTATCTGCATCATCCTCTGCGCAGTCTGCGTGTCCTTGTCAACCAGTTGCTGGACCCCACTCAGCTGGAACGAGAGGACATGCTCGGGTCGACACAGCATGACTCCACCAGATGCGAGAGTATCTTTGTGTATCTTGCTATACAATTCGAGTGTCTGTTTGTCCTTCGGCGAGCTGCGCTCGAAAGGAATGTGTTGGACTCCCCGACCAATAAGTCGGCCGGTGCGTCGTTGGAAGACGAGGGCCGTTTGTAGTAGCAAGGCGCGAGGAACAATGAGTCGACAAAGCTGGCGTTTGTCTGCTAGCATCGTTGCCGCCATGGGCATGACGCACGATGTTTTCCCTGCAGTCGTCGAGTTAGCACCGAAAAAACGTACGTTCCGACTGAAACCGACCTTGTCCCATGTTCATTTGCAGCACAGAGTTGGTGGATGATGATGGCGATACAATCGCTTTGGCTACGTCGACTTGCGACTGTCGTATGAGCAAGTTATTGTCGATTTCGAGAAGCAACCATTCTGGCTGGTCAATGGGACTCCAGTTCAAATGACCCGGGTTATTGTGTTCTGCGAGAAGACGCCTGGTATCACCGCAGCGTGACGCATCGTGCATTCTCTGAAGTCGCTGGACCTGAGTGAACAGGACGCCATACCAGATGAAAGCCTCTTTCATACCCGTCCCAAGTCTTTGAACGTTGTCGTTGCGGAGCAGCTCAAGTAGGGCCACGGGAGAGAGACAAGGCCAAAGATCCCCAACACACAGCCATGCATGCCCTTGCTCGCCCTGCATGAGCGAACTCCTGATGGTGTTGGCGTGTCGCGTCAGCGCTCGCTCGGCTTCACGCCTTTGAGAGGAAATGTCGTACGTCGAGGGAGGCTGACCGTGGGACTTCGATCGTTGGCGGTGGCGAACCAAGGCGCTGAGTGAAACCTTGAGGTCTTGACCATACTGCTGCCGTGTGGCATTGGCCGAGGAAACAAATGTGTCAATGATTTTGTTGAGAACAGTCAGTTCTTTAGGTAGAGATGGAACGTCGAGAGATGGATTGTCGGGTGTCGAAGCACCGGAGACCGAAGACATGCTAGAGCCCTCGTCAACAATTGGACGAGGAATCAGATGCTGGTAAACCTTTTCGTGTGCCTTCAAAGCCAATCCAGTTTCAAGGCTCGGAACCGTGAAGCCATCTCCTGCGGGAGTCGAGGTGGAACTGGGTGAAGTCCCAGCCTGAGAGCCCCGAATCCGTTCGCCTGTCCCTGGATTTGGTTCAAGTTTGTACTGTGGTATGTCATCTGCAAAGTCTTGAAGCTGCTTGATGTAGCAGGAAAGTTTGTGGTTGCGAGTCAGTCTCTCGATCTCGGGCTCTAAACCTTTCCAAACCAATTTTATGTCAATGTAGGCGGCATTTGATTCTTTGAGTAGAATTCGCAACTCTTTGATTGTTCTTGGCGCGCGGGGCCATTTGTCCACGAGATCATCCGCAATCCTGTCCGCTTCGACTTTCTGCCGAGTTTCGAAAGTGTCTCGAAGTACGGCCCCCAAGCTCCTAGCTCGGCGCATTGGCCTCGTGCTGAGAAACTCGTTGTAGTTTGGCTGGAGTTTGAGAATGTGCGTCGTCAAGCCTAATTTCCTAGGCGTCTCAAAAACTTCAAAATCGCTGTAGCCCGCGGCCTCCGGGGGGGCTATCTCTCGGAGCCTGATGTTCTTTGCAAGAGCCGCTAGCCAGAAGACCATCTGCATACCGGATGCGTCTCTGCCTAGTGCTAGAAGCGCGAGCAAGAAAATTCGAACGTACTTGGTCGATTGTTTGCTTCGGCAAGTCTGGGCGAGCTTTCCCCAAATTGCTAGGATGTCAGCGTCGAGGAGTTCATGAATGTTGATTTTTTCGAGGCTGTCTTGGAAGCCCCCAATTACATCCTTCGTCTTGAACAAAGGGGCAAGTTCTGCCAGTTTAGGCAGCTCATCGGGTCTTTTCTAGAGCGCTTCGACAAGTTGGTTCACCTGCAATCCTTTGGCATACCTGCAACGGTCCCTGGGCTGGTATGGGAAGCATTGCGTAGCTTCAGAAATGAGTAAGAGGTCAGAGTGCGAGCAAACGCGCGCATATAATTGTCTGCGAATAAGACTTCGGTGCCTCAAATGGCTGCCAGGAATGTCTGTGAGGTCTTCCGTGACCCGTCTCGTGGCGGCCGCTTGAAACATCTCGAGCTCCTGCGATTTCTGGAGTATACTGTCCACCAGTGTAGCTAAGCCTTCGTGTTGAATCGTCATGGTAAGGCTTTGGTTCCGCTCAATCTTCTGGTAGGTTTTCATGCCATTGGGGTAGTATTTTGGCTTCGGCGACAGAGACTTCAAACATGATAGCAAAACTTTCGACTTGTATGATAGCGGAGCCCACGGCTGGCTGCAAGCTGATGTCAAACAATGAGTGGCTTCCTCGGTTCCCGTCCGACTGGTAAGCTTATCTGGCAAAGGAAACGATGTCAGCGCGTGTAATAGCGCCTTGAGATGGAGGAGAATTAGCTCCTGGGCGCAGTCCAGCCGGCCAAGGAGTGTATCGATGTGAAATCGGGAGTAAATGCCCTCGTTAGCAACCTTGACAACGACATGCATTCCCATCCGCTCCCAAGAGTACTGCATGCCAAGAGGAACAATGATACTTCTGGAACTTGAATTCATAACACTGCGCAGAACGACTTTGCTTGCGAGGCCGTAGAATGTGCCTGCGTCTTGATCAGGGTCAACCTCCGACGCGAGTTGTGGGCATTCAAGCAGACCCTTGTGGTTGACAAAAAACTGAGTCTCCAAGCGCTTCATCTCAACTCTCAATCTGCCATTTTTGCTCAGCGGTTGAAAGATGGTCAGTCTTTCGACATCTTCAAAGTCCTGAAAGATGGTAGCGATCCGTTTTCCGACTTCTGAGCGTGGCTCGACGAGAGAGCTGCCTGGGCGGACGAGTCCCCTGTGGTCTTTTGTGCCCTTGTGCCTGGTGCAAAGACGTTTGTGGACATCTAGAACCCAGTTCGATGACTTGGGGCGCCAAATTTCTGGTTTTGGACGTATTTCCAGGATTCCTGAGTCCACATCAAGCCAATGGACGCAGTCTTCAACAAGTCCAGAAGGGAGATCCATGTTCGACTCGCCCTTGAAAATGACACTTGGAACGTATTCCAGTAAAGAGTTCTTGAACAGGGCTCTGATGACAACTTCGCCACGCCTGGAGCCAATGTGGATTTGGTGACCGTTGACTGAGCTCACAAGTTGGTACTCCATGCCCGGAACGCTGGATGGGCGAGTGAGCAAGTGTTCGCTCTGGAATAGGTCACGAACGCTCGGATCCTCCCTCACTTGAAGAGGTAGTCTTCCCAGGGGCTTTCCATCCACGAGCAAGTGTCCCTGGAGTATGTGATAGTGAACGACCTGCGGATTTGGCCATTGATTGCCATCGATCCGCGCCATGACCCACCAACAGGGATGGCCGGGCATAGAGCTCCAGGAGGAGTACTGTCGACCGATTTGTCCTGGCGCTGCCCATGTCTCGTTTATGGCATCTTCAAGAGCGTTGTGTGATACAATTACCCATTCGCGGAAATGTTCTCGCATCGAGTATGACATGAACAAGTCCCGAATTAGGAAGCCCTTGAGTTGTGGAGGGAGTTCGTCCATGTTGATGAGTAGGTTTTCCTGAAGCGCAATGGAAGCGCGAAAGAACTGGCGAAGGGCAACGCCGTTGAGGTTGACCAGCGTCTCTGGAGCGTCGAGATACACCGAGAAAGTCTGACGACAAAGGAGGGCAGCCCAAAAAGCGTAGGTGGACGCTTTGCGCGCCGTCTCGGCATCGGTTGTTGACCTGACCTCCCGGCGAAGGTGAACGATCCAGTCCGATGTGATCTCACGGATCTTTAGCAACAGATCGTATGCGATAGGCCGGCTGTCCCCAAAACCCAGATGATGCAGCCGAAGAGTCAGGGCGACCATGGTGCTCATGCAAAAAACCTCTCGCCAGTTCGACACTAGCGTATCCAGGCGGCTGCGGAGCTTCTCAGCCAGCCGAGAACAGAACAATTCATCCTTGAACCAACCATGAGCTTCGCGAAAGGCGCTCAAGTATGGGTCAATCGGGCCAGCTTGCAGGGCGAGATGATTGAGGAAGGTCATGGTTCTCTCGTTGCTGAAATTCAAGTTGGTCGCCCCAAGCTCAACCAGAAGGACTAGCCATCGCCGGCTGCGTCCCGACACCGCTCGCTGAAAAGCTGAAAACTCGTGTATGGACATTCCCGAAGGACACTGGGACGCATTGGCTGCTATCTGGTATGACGAAGGGGGGAAGACAGTGTTTTCCATACGCCGCTTGCCATCTTCGTACGGATCTGTGACACCTTTGGGCAGCCATGAACCGAGTAAATGTTGGTACCAGGGAACGTTTTGGACGTCGGCAACCCAGACACTCGCATCGGTATCAAAGTATGAGAAGTGAGGCCCAAATGGTAGAAGAACTGCGGAATCCACCTTGGGAAGCTTCAGGCTCCCGTAGTGAGTCTGAAGATATGCCTTTTTCTGCGACGCCAAGGTAAATGGCATGGATCCCTGGTTACACCCGGACAAGCGCATGAGTTCGTCACATTGCTTCAGCAACAATGAAGGCTGATGCGGGGAAACTGGATTGTGCTGGGTCCCGAGCAATCGTAGCTTCCAAGTGGCCATCCTGTACGCCTTGAGGTACTCGGGGGTGACGAGCTCAAAGAGAATCGCTGCGGCCTGGGCCTTATTGTGCGGGAGGTAGTCTTCGTGTGCTGGGATCTTCATCCGCTTCCTGGTGCGCCATTGCCAGCATATTTTGCACCCCTTGACGTTCATTTTACCGTCGGATAGCCGGGTGCAACAGCAGACGCCGTTGTCAATACCGTCGGAAAGCTTGTTGTACGTCTCCATGAGGGAAGCAAGCTCTGATCTTTTTGACGCCTTTGCGGAGTCGGATGCGACATTGATTCGTTCACCGAGAGATGTCATGTTTTTTCCGTCCGAGGTCTCGTTGATAAATCGTAGTGAGAAAGCCAGTGTCTGATCTGGGTCGTCGAAGATGGAAGTGTTGTGCATGCTATGAGCGGTAATGCGGCCAGAAATGTATTGCTGGACGTGTCTCAAACGGACCATCTCGTCCATTGTGAGCAGACAAAGCACATCAAGTGCTTCAGCCACAAAAACAGGATGGTACTGTCGGAGTAGAGGGCATGCGCTGGTGGCTGCCTTGTCCATACCTACCCAGAGCTCGAACTGAAGGATATGTCGGCTCATCAGCAGTGCATCATTCTTGTACGCACCATCGGCCATGGTGAGATAGTTTCTGAGTGCACGTGCAAGGTCGATACATCTCCGTTTTGGGTCCGCCGAGGGAACCCGGAGTATTGCCGTGATCTCGGTCTCTTTGTCAACAAGTTTCGTGATTCGATCTGCCATCACATTGACTCGGGAGCCGGTTGCTTCGTCTAGGGACTCGGATTTGGTGACTGGACTCTTCTCCAGAGACTCGGTCTTCTGGGAAAGTAGTCGCGAAAGGACTGTACCGCTGTTGGACAAGAGAAGGCGGAGGTCTTTGTCTGGTACGCAACTTGGAAGCAAGGGGATATGGCGAGTGGTTTTCTTCTTGTAGTCCCCCACAAATTGGTGATGCGTCGTTTAGAATCGAGCACGGTGACCTTGAAGAAATTGGTTGTGGCCGTGAAGAAGCTGTCGTAAGTCAACTGCAGGGATCCAGTCGCCGCCACTCTCTCAGACTCTAGCTTGGCGAGGCGGCGACAGAGCTTCGCCTGTAGCATCAGTGTTTTCTCTGGCGCTAGACTCCCCGTGCAGTCTTTGAGAAGGTCGGCGAATACAACGCACATGATGAACTTGAAGTACACTCGATCTGTCCCGGCGACAGCGTTGCTGAAGACACTGGAGAGGATGCGTCTAAGGGCGACGCGAAGAAGGAGCCAGTAGGGCGAGCGCCGCCAAGGAAGTTCGGAGGACCCGAGAACCACGTCATCGCGAACCCGCTTCTGAATCCTGCTAACTTCAACAGGCTGCCCGATGCCTTCAAGCAAGGGCATGAGCATCTCTGTGATGAGTGCTGGGCTGGCCGAGTCTCGCGTTTCGACCACGGGCTTGCCGCCTTTGGATGCGCGTGCGGCAAACTTGTCAAAAGCCTCTGAGCTGGCTTGTTCGAGAAAGTGCGACAAGGTCTCCCGGAACGATTTGTCTTTGAAGTCGTCCATCGATATGGAGGCAACACGGCCGGGGAATTCCCATGCAAGAGCATGTTTTGCTTCGAGAACCTCTGTGGTGGGTGCGGCAACTTCAAACGCCTCGAAAATGACTGAGTCGGTGCTGAGGAGGAGTCAGAATGAGCACAACTAGGCATTGAGGCGGAGAGCAAAGACTCACATCTTATCTTGGTGTATTAGCAGAGCAGCGTTCTGCTTCGCGAGATACAGAGACAGCCAGTTGTCTGTCAGGTTGCGAAAGGCCTGTACGAGGTCTTCTTTGGCCAAGAAGTCGCGGTTCAACCCTCGCGCAGCCTGTATCGACGACTGCAGGACATCCCAGGCTGGGCCAGCTTCGAACTGGCAGAGACTGCGAAGGGTCTTGCAAGCAGACGAAAGTCGTGAGCCAATATCCTCGATCAGGATTACGTCGTCACCGTCGAAGGCTGATGGAAGCTGAGGAGGGAGGACGAGATGGTTGAAAACAGCGCCAGCCAGGGGTTCCTGGCCAGGCGCCATGCTTGCCAAATTACCGTAGGAGAGGTACTGAGAGTGAGGCGCGACCAGAGCAAGAAATGGAAAAAGACATGTGTGGAAGAAGAGAGACAGAGGAGAGAACCAGAAGCCCGAGCTGGAATCACAAGACGGAATTCTGCCCCCAGGCAGCGAGCGGGCTAGCCTCCTGCATGTTGAAAAGTGGAGAATAGATTGCTCTGCATGTTTGCCAAACACAACGACTTATGGATGGCGGAAGATGCCAGAAAGCCTGCATTCTCTCCATAGTGGTTGGCTGGATGTTGTGTTGTTGGTGTTGATTGGGTTGCATGAGGTTGTGGCAAGCTGATTGGGTCAGGCGCGTTGCTGCCCCGTTTGCTGCTAGCGTGCACTTACTCATGGCCGTACTGCATACTACTTTGCTGCATACATAATTGCATGACCGTGTCATGCTCTTCCCGTTGCCATCAGCCGGTGCAACCAACTGGAAGCGAGATGCATTGGAAGCACATGCGACTTAGCAAACAAAAGCGAGAAAAAATGGCTAAGACTCAAATCCAGGCGTGATCAATGTGGCCTTGGCCAATTCGATGTTGGTCGTGGACATCTTGGGCCAGATCTGGTACTGCCCAAATGAGGTTAGCTCCTTTTGACAGCAGAGTCATCATGGTTCAAACCTGACACGGATTGTCGGATCTGTTATCTATTCCACATCACCACAAACGTCAGGTTTCCCTGTTCTATTACACTCACTGCTTCGTACAGTAATCATGGCATGTTGGAATCTGACTCAGATATCAAATCACGTGTGGGGGTAGCACATCCTAGCATCCTAGGTACCCCGGTTATTTGACGAACCATCTCCACCATCGGTTTTCGGAACCGCCAACACTTCAATCCAAAGCCGACGCTCCAAGAATCGGTCTCAGCGACGATGCGATCCAGTTTGTCATGCAGATTCTGCCGGTAAGTGGTGACGATTGATAGCTTATTCCACGCGAAGGACATCTACACTGACGACGTGTCCATAGAAAATCCAAGATTAAATGCGTCAACTCAGGCGTTTCGCCTTGTGCAAAGTGCGACAAGCTGGGCAGATCCGACTGCGAACTGACACGACCACTGGCGCCTACAGCCAAGAGGGCATCCAAACGAACAAGAAGAGCCTTGTCCGTGACTCCACAAAGCCCCGATGCCGGAGCGAGCCCCATTGCCCGGGCGGAATCTGATGCTGCGTCGGCATCACGACAATCACGACTTCCAGATGCTGTTCGAGGGGGAATCCCGAATCTTACACCATGCCCGTCAGCCGCGGCCCTGAAACCTTGCGACAAGGGCAGCATGGACACGTATCTCGCGACCCTTCCTACTGAAATCATCCTCAAGGCACTCAATGTTTTCACCAGTAGATTTCCCGAGCTCAGGATCCTCCAACCCTCGCTGTTCCTGGCCGAGTACGAGTCCGATCGATCCACGGTAGCCAAAGCATTGCTCGCGACAGTGCTTGCCGCAACGAAGCAGCTTCCATCGGTACTAATTGTGTCCTGGTCTCAGGGTCTGCCAGATCGTGAGGCACTGGCGTTATATGCTCGGGACGTGTTGTCCAATTGCATCCTCCAGCCCCCAAAACTCAGCGTCGTTCAAGCACTACTTATTTTGACACTCTATGAATGGGGCGTCCGTGACTTCCACAAGGCCTGGATGCACTGTGGTACGTTATGATTGATCACTTGTCAACCAAGCTGGTGCTGACTGACCAGGCATTGCGATTAGAATGATGCAATCTCTCCACAGTTCCCGCGTCGCCCCCGTCCCCCTAGACAACTCTCCCCCAAGCAAACTGGACGATCTCTCAACGGCTGCCGAGACAAGAACGTACTGGGCCTGCTTCATCATGGACTGTACCATCAGCTCAGGTACCTACAATCCGCGGATGCTTCTGATGTCAGAAATGGAGACCTTGAAGGTCCCTCGTCCTCCGACATCTTTCGAGTTTGCCTTTGGATCGGATACGGTAACCACTCCAGTGGACCACACCCAGAACATCGACCTAACGAACATCGATCAACCGGTCGCTTTGGACATTGCCCACAGCTTCGAGATCATAGCCACCGGCTTCGACATCTACGCACAAGTTATGGCATTTGTCTTTAATGACGGCCGGCGAGCGCCGGGCATGTGTGCGCCCGAAAACTGTCCTTGGGTCCCGACATCTCCTTGGTCGACTACTCGAAGTCGTCTTGCCAAGTGGAGAGCGAGCCAGCACAGCAGATTGCACTACCCGAGAAACAGTGTAGCTGTGTACATGACCCTCGGGTTTGGAGAGTCTTTCGTGTATCTGAACTTGATCTACTATCTGAGGTATCATCTCCTAGACCCAACACAAATTGCAGTCATCTATGGACTAACTTCATGGTGATCCAGTATCATGATGCTCCATCGCGAATATTTCCCCTTCCTACCAGCCCCAGAGTCGACACCACAGGGTCCCATCGACCATCCCCTACTCGAAGCCGAAGCGCCCCCTGGGTGGTGGGACAACAGTTCCCGTGAGCTGGTCGAGGCTGCCGAATTCATCATCGGCCTGCTCACCGAGTCGTCAGAATGCGGCATCCCCGTCATGACCCCATTCTCAGGTTTCTGCGCCTTTTCTGCCTGCTTCATAAATCTCTATGTCTACCGGTTTCCGCAGATGAACTTGAACCGCAGCCCGCGAGCTAAAGAGCTGATGGAAAAGGGTCTGGAGTATCTGCGTGAATTCCAACATGCTTGGGATCTGGGTGGTGGTTGGGTAAGCAGCGGCTGTCAAGAGTGTGTCAATGCCTGGACTGACAATGCCAGATCAAAACCATACAAAATTCGTCGCTAGTATATGAGCGAGCCACATCCGAAAGCCGACCATACAGAGGAAAGTCTCGCCGTGACTTTGAGACTCTCCATCAATCTATTCACGAATTCCGGGTAATCGACAGGTCGGATCAGCACATCGAGCAAATCCATCGAGCGGAGCAAGACGCAACTAATCGTATCGAATCGTCGATACAGGAAGTAGAGCAATTCAATGGCATTCAACCGGGCATCAACCCTCCACCCATCATAGACGCTAGTGGCAGTGGTGATGATCAAGGGCTGTGGCCAAATTGGTGGTCCATGTTGGAGGATGCGGACTTTTCTGGCGCCTTTATGGCCAGCTGACGAGTGTGAGGATGGGATTGATGAAAGATTTCTTGGCATACGTCCGTTTATACTTTGATAAATATTTTCCTCGTGTGCATCAGGCGAATGGCTGTGATGAACAGGATTCCAACCATCGACATGCCTCCAGCGTAGTAAGCCGCAGGCCGGTACCGTGACAAGTCTTGATCGTCTCCCGAAATGGAATAGAGACCTGATGCTATGGGTGTACCCTGACAGAACATTAATTCAATTCTCCGTAACGAGCGACTGTGACTTACGAAAAAGAACCCGAAGAACCATGTGGTCCACACTATCGGCAATATGCCCAACGTGTTTTCCCCTCCAAAGGTAGCCCCGAGGACAGGAGGCACCAGGCTAAAGAATGCACCGCATCCCATCCCGTTGAGAACGAGGAACACGGAGAATATGCCGATGGTAGATGATAGTGGCCAGATAACCAGCGAACTGATGCCCGTGAAGAGGAGGCATATGATCAAGCTGTTGATTGGACCCATCAGCGAGTCTGCCATGTAGCCAGCCAGGACGCGCCCAACTGTTGAGGCCAGATTCCACGCAGCTAGCGTAATGATGGCGACTTGGTTGGAATAGCCCATGTATCGGGAGAAGATGGGGATAAAGTACGGCGGGATGAACAGCGGGAAACAAGCGAGGGCAGTTCCGGTGACGATCGTGAGAAACTTGAACTCTTTGAACCGGTACCTGGTAAATAATTAGACGTAATCCTTGCAAAAATACCATGCGACTGACCATTGAAGCTTCAGGGTTCCGTTCTCAGACCCCCGTGGCTGCTGGATGAAGTACGAGGCAGGAATGCAGACAGCCCATAACATGAAGCCGAGGATCCGGAACGTCCATGCGACATCCACTTTCCGGACCAGGAGATTAGTGGCAATGCTCATAATAGCGGCTCCTAAGCTTCCACCGCCGAAGACGACACCCATGGCCAAGCCTCGGTATTTCTTGAACCAGCGTAGAGGAGCAGTTGAACAAGCCTAAGATGGGCGATTAGCCAAGACGTAAATTTGAAGGCATGTTTTGGGATACGCACGAAAATTGAGAGTCCTCCTCCTACGCCAAAGAAGATCCCATGCAGGACGAACAGAGCGCCGACGTGTTTTGTGGTCCAGCTAGCAAGAAACTCGCCGAGTCCCATAAGAAAGCCCCCAGCCAAGGCTGTCTTTTGGTACCCAAATTTTCGGACGGCGATACCTGAGATAATACTAATAGATATCATGAACGACGTGGCTAGTGAACCGACAAAAGTCAAAGTCGTCAACGATGAGGACGTTGTCTCCACAAGCCTGACTTGCATGATACCCCAGGCGTAAATGACGCCAAGGTAGAAGAACATCGAGCATGCGGCCGCGGCGACCGTAATCCAACCTCTCAAGCCATCATACACAATGTTTCCAGTATCAAGCGGAGAAGGGGACTCGTTTTGTGAGCGGTCGGTGTCGTTGCCCTTTTCAGAGGCAGAGCTGGAGGATTCGGTCCACATGGGCGTCTCGGATTTCACTTTCACGTCCATAATGAATCAGCGAGGACACCGAGAAATACGAAAGAGATGAAAATAACGAAGCAACATTTGTTTGAGAGCCATATTTATTCGAAGAAGCCAGCGGAGTAGGAAAACTGTGCTTTAGCACGCGGATTTACGTCTCGGTTTTCGGTTTCGGCACTGGGTGGGTCGATGAGGAAGAAAACGACCCAAAGCCGACGTCGAAAAATCTGTCAGTTGAGGCTAGTCGGCTCAAGCTGGTATGTTTGACGTAACAGAAGGATAATGTGGGTTCTTTCGGTCAGATACTGGAGTTTACCGTAGAAAGCCGAGACGTTGAACCAAGCCATTGCCTCGGGTAGCTGCTTCCAGGCCTCTAAGGGGCCGAGTTGTGGTTTTGCCATCTGTCATTGGACATTGGCACCAAGTGAAGATATTCACAAGAGCCAAGTCTTCTCTTTCCTTCCTTGTTACAATTTTCCTAGGCCTCTGACTCTTCCTGGCCCCCATGTCTCGCTTTGGGGAGGCTTTCCCAGGTACCAAGCCTGGCTCGCATCCTTCATTCATTCTTGGAAATATGTCGCAGAGCCGATTGAATCACTTTTTCTATTAATGGATCTGAAGAAGAAATTCCGCTACCAAATTGCACCGGAGTCAATCTGTTTGATGAGACATCTTAAGCCTAGTTTCCTTCTATATCCTTTCTGAAACGCCAATCTTCCAAAGTCTATCATCAATCTGCCAATAATCCAATGTCTCTGTCCTAGAATCCCAAGGCCCATCCATGAATAATTTTCTCACGCGCCACAGCCAAGTTTTGTTTAAGAGAGTACAGCCCGGATATTCCACCCCAGCACGCAGACTTTCCCCACGATTCACGACACCGAGGCGCAATTGCTTCATCTACTAGCGGGGCGGCTACTCATGGGATCCTTAGACCATGGAGGGATGAAGCAATAGCACAATCCGTGAATCATGCAAGCTATCAAATCCGGTATCCTTTATCGCTGATTAGCATATGATTCCTCGCTGCGTGAATTTTCTGAGGACTTACCAGTGGATCCAATGCCAGTTTGGAAACCGACTGCCCACAAAGACACCGAAGCACCTGGCGGGATTCAAACTGGCGCCTCCATAGCCGTATCGTGTGAAAGCTGTGGCAAATGAGAGAGTGCCGAGACTCAGACCAACAAGAAACGGGGCGAGAGTTGGACCGACAATCTGGCTCTGTCTTGGATCCAAAGCCACTCCAAACGCCAGGAAAAGAAGAATTGTTGCCGTGACGAGTTCGATGACAAACGCGTCTTTCACAGGTACTACTTCAGTATACAGCCAGCAGCCGCCAGCCTGAAAGTCTCTTGTTCCGTAACTAGCCCTCACCAGAAGGCCTGCCAATGCACCACCGCCAACTTGAAAACAGACGTAGAGGATCATGCGCGGGAGTGAGCACAGCCGAGCAAAGAAGGTAGCAACAGTAATGAGCGGATTGAAGTGAGCGCCGGAAACGGCTCCAAATGCGGAGATAAAGAGGGATAGGAAGAGAAAGGTGGTGATGCCTCCCACAAGAGGCCCTATAAAGGCTGCATTGTCAAAATTTCCTAGTTGAGCGGTTGGTTTGGTTGGGATTACGGGCGGAGCGACGTTTGCCCATGTGGTGATGTAGACGAGCATAAGTGTGCCTTGCCTTTCTGTTAGTGAAGAAACAGCAGATAAGGACCATAATATGTACCAATGCCCTCGATAAACGCGGCCTTCCACAGATTGACATGGAGTAATGGCCGCAAGTCCATCAACTCCCTAACAGGCATCAAAGGAGCCGCGTCGGGTTCCTTTTCCAGCAACTCGCCAAAGTCAGAAAGGCTGGGGTCAAGGGTGAAACTCTGGTTGGCTCCGATTCTTCCAGCAAACGGATGGACATTGTTGCGATACATGTGAAGGGTCGGGTGGCCCTCTGCTAAAGTGGCGGATGGCCTCTGTTGCTCAAGCGTCGATGCATCGTGGACTCTCTCCATTTTGCCTGGAGCAGGTTGTGCCATGATAATCGCGACGCAAGGTGGCGTCTCTATTCCCGTAGCCGAGTATGCAAATGCAAGACAATCAGCCCGTGATCGAGAAAAATATAGAACAAAATCTGAGTTGACATTTTTCTAGCTTTTGGACATGACGTTGTGGCACTCAATTGTAACGGTACAGACGAGCACCGCAGATGCTGATTTATAACCGAGAGCTAGTCCAATTAAAGGCACGATTCAGTAATTTTCCTCAAATAATTGATGTTTACAGGGCCTGGCTAGGGTCATTATTCAGCTTTGGCCCCGCCAAATCTTCCCACTTTGAGCGTTACTAAGGCCGCTAGGGCGTCTGACACAGGATGACAGAAAGATGACAGAGGCAAATTCGCAGGGAGAAGAGCGTATAACTGGCCATCGCTACCCCTTCTAGCAGCGGGAGTTATCGATTAGCTTTCGGGACCGGCAACGTCGGAGTTTTTGATGATGTTTGTGCTAAACCTGAGTGGGAACAAATCGAACCACATTCATTCACAGGATTGACAATGGTGTTTCATGCATAATGACAGCCGATTGATCGACTTCGCTAGGCAAAAAGAGATTCGGTTTCCGAGATCTAATCTACTACCATGTACACGGCATCCACCCTAGATATCGGAGTAATAGAATTCTATAAGATCGCAATCGCTCAAGAATGTCATGATTGTTCACCGAGTCATTGCTTACCCTAGATCGTGGCTGTTCCAGGTTCTGTTTAAATGACATGCCGAAGTTGGCAACGCTGGCATTGAAGCCACTGCTTTACGGGAAAAACGAATAAAAAGTAGGAGAATTGCTATTCATATACTTAGCCATTACTATCTGTATAGCATTTCTCGATAAGTTTCTTCTCCTAGTTGCTTCAATCTCTATTAGTGTCTCCTGCACTTCGAAAACCACCTGCGTAGTCTCAAGCGGTGTACTTATTCCGTGTCCCATCTTTTCAAAACCGAATGTTGCTCTTTACGGAGCTGCTGCAACATTAGCGTTAATGGCAAAACTTCATCTCGACTCCGTCTTGTCAAACAGGTAACTTGGTGAAATTTCTATCGCGCGAGAAAAGTTGTTTCATTCCAAAATTACCCTAAATCGGAGTTAGTTTGTTGATGCTTGCTAAGAGGTTGAACTGAGCATACATGGTACCCCGGAATTGTTTCAAAACTCGTACGAATGAGACATGCATGTCTTGATTGGCGAACAGACGAGTCCACGCAATAGCCTACGACTTTTTATCCGTAGTCATGATGGGCCCATGTAGTTATTCTCCCGAAGCGTTGTTTCGTTTGCCATGACGCGTCCCTTATCGTCAAGCCAACGCCGTTGGTCGTCACGCGTGGGTCCCCATCCTGGAGCCTCCTTATTACCCGACCAACCTGACCTCTCCACAACCAATGGTCAATCGAAAGACTCTTTAGCCAATTGATATTGTTTGAAAAATCAAACTCCCCGATAGATTGGACATGTCAATGCCGCGTGGCCTTGGCATATCCACTCCTGGCTGGGATTAGCTCTATTTGGTGCAAGACTGATGAGTCTCCGTACCGGGGAGATATGAACGGTGATATTGGGTCAATTGACTTGACCGCTGAGTTTTAAAAGAGCTGTTATTTTTCTTGGGAGATAAGAAATACATAACAACCAGCATCTGGTGGTGATGATACTTGTCCATTAGGAATGTAGCATACCACTCTTCTCTTCTGTGGGTCAGCTAGGAGTACCTGCCGAGACACATGGTTCTCGAGACGCGGCGCGCTGGTATGATTTGTCTAGCTAGGCACACGGATAAGTCAAACGAGCTTTTCTCGGAGCTCTGAAGGATCCACTAGTTAGTCCACTTTGCTGGCGACGCCGCCTATCATCAAGATAGACACGCACCTGTGTCCTGGGAGCTGCTGTATGTGCAGGGGTCGTGCGAGCCTGGGGAAGCTTGGTCGTTTCTAATTATACATCTTTTTCAAATGTGATCGCTACTAGGGGCGGGGAGTACGGTATCAGCCGACAAGCCGGAACTCAGGTGCATGTCACTCGTATAAGACTCGAGCCCCGTGGCGTTAATCCTTCTTGAACCTCTCAATCCATCAATCCTTCTATCAATCGCTCCTCGGCTGCTATCTTCTTGATTTTACTAATTGGTAAAAAGTCATCAAGATATTCATCACTTTGTTTCTCCAACCAGGCCAAATATAAACCATGGCAATATCGCACTCCACTCCCGGTTCTAGTACGCACCGCTCCGTCAACGCTATTGTAGTCGGGGGCGGCCCTTGCGGGCTAGCTGTCGTTGGAAACCTTCTAGAACAGCATCCCCATGACCATCTGCTCTGGGTTGACCCTGTATTCACCGCCGGTCGTATTGGTGATCAGTACCGCGAGGTGCCGAGCAACACAAAGGTCGAGCTATTCATCAACTTTGCTACCGCCATCGCTCCGTTTAGACGCATTCTCGAATTCTCCTCGGAACCGGATGCCCTCACGGCGCTGCGTAAATTGCCCCAGGACCAAGGGTGCCAGCTCAAGTATGCAGCCGACTTATGTCTGATGCTCACGGAGGGTATTGTTCGTCATTTTGGCAACGTGGAGCAACACTATGGCAGAGTCACTGGTGCCGCTTTCAATAAGGTATGAATTGGAGTTTACTTGTGCGGCTCTGAGGGTCGAACTTGTTATTAGGTTCCTAGTTAATGCTAACCATGGACCAACTCTTAGCAAACGGGTCTCTGGACGGCTGTCTTAGATGGTAACCAGCGTGTCATTGCACCGAGCCTGATACTGTGCACCGGATCCAAACCTGCTGTCGATATGTTGCCTGCTCTCAAAAAGATCTCCATGGGTCCGAAGATGATCAGTCTAGACACTGCACTCAACCCGTCACTCTTAGCAAAGAACGTCAAAACAGACGGAATGGTTGCTGTCATAGGATCCTCTCATTCGGCCATCTTGGTCTTGATGAACCTGTATGCTTTGTGTCAAACCACGCACCCTAGCCTCCGCATCAAGTGGTTTACCCGGTGCAAAGATTTACGCTACGCCAAGTACATGGACGGCTGGATCCTCTATGACAACACTGGACTCAAAGGTCAGGTGGCTCAATGGGCTCAAGAACACCTGAACGAGAATGAGTTCGACAACAGCCCCGTAAGCAAGGTCATGACCAAATTCTGGTTGACACCTGACGTCGAAGAAGACCGATATCAAGCCGAGCTTCCCAGCTGCACAAACATCATTCAGGCAATTGGATACAAGCGAGATACTCTCCCTGAATTAACCATCACCGCTTCAATTGGCGCCAAACCTGAACAGTTGACAGCTCAGCACGACGACTTGACGGGTCGCTTTTTCACCTCACCGGTGGAGGATTCTGGGAAACGATTGTATTTGCCGGGATTGTTTGGGGCGGGAATCGCTTTTCCTGAATGTGTGACTGACCCGATGGGTAATGTTGAACGGGCAGTTGGCCTTTGGAAGTTTATGAGATTCCTCAAACAGGCAGTGCCTGATTGGGTTAACTCACCAGAGTCGGTGTAGATTGGAGCTGTTTTTGGCGTGCGTATCTTAAAAGATGAGAGATGAACTTGTTTGTATTTGTTCAACTAAGCTTCTCGTATTGTTCATCCGTTCCCACAGCCGTCATGGTTCTGCAAAATCTCATCAAATAATCACAGCAATATGGTCATCCATGAATTGCGCAATGTCCTCAACAAACAAACTTGCCAAAACGGAAACACCACCAAAAGCGATGCTGCAGTAATAAACCCACTGATACGCATCGGCATACGCTGACTGACCTGCTATGACAACAGCATCCCACTTCGTGACGTTGCCATCAATGCCTGGTAGTGCTAGTATCGGCTTGATGAGTGAGGAGGCTGTGAGCCCGATTGCAGCCTCAATGGTGTCTGCATCAGTCACTCCACTCGCAACCATTGCGCCGGATACTCGTGCTATGAGCAATGGAGTTAACTTCTGGACTAGGATGTTGTAGTAGATGGCGTAACCAATAGCACCACCGATGACTCTGATCGACAACGTTAGAGATGTCATGGTGGCGATAATCTCGTCGGGTGTGATGATTGTCGTAATGACACTGGTTGGCACGACAATACCACCGACGCCGAGGCCTGCGATGAGCAGAATCGGGTAGACAATCTTTTCGTTGTCCAAATCGGCAGCAGCCAAAGCTCCGCACCCAGCTGTCATGACGCAAGAAGCAACAGTCAAAAGCCATCGAATGCCGCGACCTCGCAGACGGCTCATGAGTCCTAGAGTAATGACACATCCAAGCATGACGCCTAGTCCGAATGGCAGGCCTCGTAGTCCAACAGCAACGGGGTCATGGCCGTACACGTTGAAGGCTTGCGTAGGCCAAAGCATCAGGACCGAGAAGAAGTTTGCTCCGGAAATGAAGCTGATGAGCAAAAGGATTGACAAGGTTCGTGGAGCTTTGCCGAAGTTCTTGGGAATCATTGGGTACTTGGCACCCCAAATTTCCCAGCACACGAATGCAGCAAATGTGAATACGCCAATGAGCAACGGAGCGATAACGTGGACACTTTTCCAAGAGTACTTGAAAGCGTTAGCTTGGTCACGCAAGATGAATTGTCTGGACTCTTACCGTATATCCTCCCCACAAAATAGCTGCAACCACAAGCGTGATACCGGCGACTGAAGTAAGGCCTCCAACAAAGTCGATGCGTTGGACGACTTCCTTTCGAGAAAGAGTAGAAGTGACGCTGCGAGGTGGAGGAAAATAGAAGAAGACAGCGACCAGCAGTCCGACCGCAGTGTAGACGATGATCATGACGCCGACATATCTCCAGCCCGAGTTGGCCGCAATAAGTTGAGCCCAAAGAACAGACGGGCACCATGGGAGGATAGTCATGATCAAAGCGGCGACATAGATACCTCGCTGTGAGGTGGGTGCAAGCTCAGCCGTTCCTGCGATTGCGGTTAACTCGTTTATGCCAGCACCAACTCCAGAGAGTGCCATTCCGCCTGAAGGTAGTTGTTAGTATCACCATGATACGTCTTCCAATGGCTCCATTACTCACAGATAAATACGTTCATGGTGTGTGCAGTCGTGCAAACAATTTGTCCCACAATGATGAAAAGGCTACCCATTATCACGACATACCGACGGCCCAGAATATCGGACAAGGCGCCGACGAATGGACAGATCGCAGCAAGGCAGATGAGGTTGGCTGTGATGAACCAAACCCAACGATCGGTTCCTCCTATGTCACCGTAGATGATGGGAGGGATTGCACCTATGGATCAGTTAGCGACAACCTTGGCACCAGATTGTGGTTACAAACCCCAAAGATATGGAGGCATCTGTCCACTGGTCCAAGCAAACGCCATAGCAGTGCAAGCCATGAATCGTCTCGGGGTCAACTTGTGAAGATTTAGCATATATCCATGCTGCCTGGTGAAAGATACCAAGTGATAAAAGGGAGCCGTCTCACTTTGGGAGGCGACAGAGGTGTGTCGCTATGGATGCTGTCCGAGTGGCCCGTGTCGCCAGCATCCTCGACGCGAGCCGCATAGGCGTCGACTTCATGCTTCTGGGCCAGGGGTGGTGACTGGTCTGGAGCCACCATTATGATGGTCAAGCCTGTTTAAGTCCGAGGTATTGTAGTAAATAATGAGACGAGCTTGAGGGATGATGAAAGAATGGAACCCCAGGGGCATGGCCCTTATTTATGATCTTCATCCTGAACCATGGGTGTAACTGTCGGTCTCGACAACTCACAACCAAATCTCATATCATTTGCAATCAGCTACAGAAGGACCGACGCGTGTGTGTTTGGTCAAATCTGGTCTAGAACTACGGACTACAGGGTGGGTGGGATCCTCGGCTTGAGATGAATACGCAACTGCAATAATTGGCTGCTTGGCAATCATCAACGGCCTTCCCCGCGTTTTGGGTCAAATTCGAATTAGGGCGATGAGTAGATGGATCTGGGAGCCGAGGCATGTTCCTGGTATTCTTCTTAAAGGCTGAAAGCAATGCGGGGGTGGAGCGAATGGTGGTAACCTAGCTCAACAGACGGATAGAACGGCAGAACAATAAGTCAAGCTCCAGCTAGTCGACCAATACTTTCCACCCAACTTCGGAACTAATACCTTATTTGGAAAGACGCCAGTACTTGGGATAAGGGGGGTCCGCTTCGCATATTCCAATTCCATGGACAACGACCATCAAATACTCCGGATCGACGCTGGCTTCAGTCGCTATCAGTCATGGTTCGGCTGTTCGGGCGTACGGACAGTCCGGGCTGCTCAATTGACCAATTGGTCGGCCGATCAAAAAATTGCTTTGGATAAAGCATGCAAGACATCGGGATAAGAATAAAGTAAGCTGGCGTAGATTGCCCGTCAAAATCTTGTGCGCCATGCATCACGCGGCCTAGATTATTCATTCACTGTGATCTCAAAAAGTCAGGTATAAAGTGGGATAAGGAAAATAAAATATAGCTCCTACCAAACTATATTAGGCACTAAACAACAAACTTGACACTGCCATCTCACGCGTTCATGACACAGGGTGCTGCCATTGCTGCCAACCAACCCAGGCTTGGAAAATACTGATGCCAAGACTAAGCGTTCCAAGCAATATCACTATGAAAAGACCGATAAGAGTCACCATCATGGCGTACCTCGCACCGCTTTTGCGCTCTAGCCACTCTTCCAAGAAGCCTCTTGGTGTCGGGTTCTCGAGTTCGTCGTACAATTCCAAGAGCCTCGAACCCCAATATTGGTATTTGGTACGCTCATCGGTTCCGCAGAGATGTGGCAAATCGACGATTCGGACAATGTCCGGATCGAATTTGTCTTTGGAAATTAGGTTGCGAAGCATCGATTGCGGTATTTCATCGTCAGGGAATAAGACCTCTTTGATGGTCGCAAGTGCCTCGATTGCTAATTGTGAGGGGATGTTGGAACTAAGCATTAAAATGTTGAGTCAATTAGTCGAAGTGAAAATGCTGATGTCACCGTCTCTTGTTGATCACACCTACCGAATATTTGCTGGAGCCGCAACAGCTTCGGAGTTCCTGTCATCATTGCCAAGACTCTGTTTCAGAACACTCGTATAATGAACTATGGAAACCGTGCCATTTTTCGAATCGAGTAGCAAGTGACTCGTCAAATCGTCGGTTGGAATAATGTCTAATTTCGCAATCTTATTCAATCGTCGCGCTGTGACAGAAGAAACATTGACCTTAGTAGCAGAAGTAACATCATGCTCACGTGATAGGTTGGGATATTCTCTCTTGGGGAATAGAGAGTCGATAAAGGTTGCGAGAGATTTGTCGCTGGGCTAGAGAGCAGATTGACTTCCTAATCCTAAAAGCCAGCCAGACTGATATTCGGCTGTGGGCCGAACCATTGTGATGATTCAGGCGGCGAGGCTAAAGGCTCTGTTTTGGTCGCTGAGCGGAGGTCGTCTCTTTTAAGATTTTTCACAACTTCGATTTGAGTAACTTTGAGAAGTTGGATGCATCCTATGTTGAAATTTAAATGCTGTTCGGGTGGACATTTCCATCCGGAGAAAACCTTTCACTAAAACTACCTTGGTAACTTAGAACATCAGACTCTGGGGGCAGAGAAATTTGCAAAAGTTCGTCCTTCAAGAAGCTCATTGTCTCATCACTTGTATACAAATCATGTTCGATGAAACAGTCGGGCCATTTGGCATCGCTAGAGAAATCAGGTAGCTCTGGGTTGAAGTAGTGCATCCTTCCGGAACTAGTCGTGGAGCCTAGTTCTCTCATTACTTCATCCAACGGCATTTGAAAGTTACCGTTCTGAAAGCCGTAGACTGTGGGGATATCTGGTGCTGAACACAGCTGAGGCGTAGTCGCCAATTCAGAAACGTAAGTTGATGACCTGGATAGAACGGGAGGAGAAGGCGGGGTTGATTCAGGCTGTCGAATGCGACACTGATGATCGTTGGGCATTGTAGTCGGAATGCAAGGGGTAGAGTCGTACTTGAGCTTTTGTCTAGTCTCTGTGACCGAGTTGATTGGGTTGTCGCCTGTGCTAGTGTCGACAATCCGTGTCGAATTGGATTCGCGAGGCTTTTGCTCGACGTTGTCACGAGCTGCATCAAGCAGCTGAAAGAATAGTTGCCCAGAACTGCAGTCTCCTCCAATCAGCTGTTCGTTCCTTTGAAGCACCTTAGAAATAACCGCGCTTCCTTCTTTCTTTAAGTAGGTCCGGGTGATGCCGATAGCTTCCTCCACTAAACTACCCAAATAGGGACTTCGCGTCTTGTCCTGGTCCTCAAACAGAATGTTCCAAATAATGTACCACTGTTCCTTACCCTCGAGTGTTCTATCGACACGTCGCGTCAAAAGGTCTTGGGCTTTGTTTGACACGTACTCAACATTACTTGGAGCTTCTCGGGGCTCACAGAACACAGAGTGAAGATGCTTTTTGAACAATCGATCTGAAGAGAAACCTTCAAAACACTTTCGACAATAAAACCCCACAGTATGCTGTCGGGCTAGATGCTGTTTGACATCGTGAATGCGATTCAACTTCCGAGATATGCAGTCCACGTGGCGAATAGGGTCCATCCTGTAAAAGGGACACGCAAATGGTTTATTTTCTTGATGCCCCATCATTCCATCGTCACCGCCTTTCGTATCACTGATTCGGTTTCGCTTGTGGAGTGCTTTGCCTTTACTCTGCTTCGCCGCCCGTTTCAGGGTAGGGGAGGGTCGCGGACATTCATTAGAAGCGTCCGTTTTACGAGTACCAAGTGACTCTTCATAGCAACCAGAACATCAATCAGCTTTAATATCGTGCTTTAGGTGAGACTTGACTTACTCGAATCAAGCTTACAGCTCACTGATGTGGGTTGATAATGCTCTGCGCAAGCCCTCGTGGCGACAGGTGGGCCTGGCCCCCCTGATGAAGCTGGTTTTGATTGGCCACAGTTTGGTAGGGTTGCCAGAAAGGCTTCCCCGTTTGGCTCCAATAAGGGAGTTGAACTCCCGCTCATATTCCTTTCGTTCTTAGGCAAGCCGGGGTCGTGTTGTGGGTTGGCATCTGGCGATGGTGGGACTGCCAGGGCCACAGTTCCAGGGACGCTGGATTGGCATACATGCTGTATCGTGGTCGTCTGTTGTTTTGAGTGTGATAGAATGCCAGTAGCTCTACTCCGAAGAGAAGCTGCATCAAACATGACAGAATGACAATAGGAATGCTTAACAGTCGTATAGCAACGAATGTGATGTAGGAGGCTTAGCTTTCTACAAAGGAAAGCACTTGACGGCTTCAATGTGCAAATGGGACAACAAACAATCCAAAGGAGAACGAGGTACTTGAAGGTGAGAAAACAAAGACTGAAAATACACATCTGTGATGTTCTATGTCATTGGAAAACAGCCAAAGCAAAGCCTGGGAAATGTGTGGAGAATATGGAGAATTTTTCCACTTGCAGCCTCTCTCAGAAATTACGGTGAGGGAGAGTGGCTTAATAGTGGAACGTCGTTACTGCCCAATGCAAAAGTAAGGCTGAGCTGGGTATGACCGAGCTGAGATGTACCAACCCGAGTGGGACAGGATGTCTTCCTTTTGGGACACGGGATGTTCCCGAAGGCGTCTCAGGATGGACAAGGCATGCATGAGTCAAGGCTTGTGATATGTGGAAATTAGAAGTGGCACTATTACGGTCTGGATGAATGGAGGTGAAGAGATCATTCTTCTCTCCGGAGTGGAGGGCCCACTGGCAGTGGCATTCGCTGAGAGTGCAGCCAACTCTTTTGACCACCTACAACTAGTGGACCACCCGGAATAAACTGGAATTAATCATGACGTTTTATATACATGAAATACAGAATCTAGCTAGGAACTGCGCCCGCGGCTCATCTGCCGCAGCGTGATATGTGTATGACAGAAAGTGCTGCCCATTGAAGCTCTGCCTGTCTGATGTCTCAGTTCAGGGCGTATTATCAGGCCGAGCGGCCGGGTTGCCCAGCGGCCAGCCGAGGCAACCATTTTCAGCGTGTCTCTGAATTGCACTTTCATTCTGCCTCCCTGTATGCCTGTTTTTATAGCGCCCCCAACAGATTTTTACGGAGGGTCTAGCTCAGTGAAGCTGGAGCTGGCGCAGCGCTGTGCAACTGGACAGCAGTCGGCCTTGAACGTTACGGCCCTGTTCTGACAACCAGTCATCAATCCACCGTTCTTGTTCTCGTCAGCAGGACGCCTCGGCCCACCAATGATCTAGATCGTTGTAAAGGAATCAGCTAGAAACACGATAGCTTAGACACCGACGGCGCTACCTTAGGTTAGTGGATGTGAATGTGGATGTGGACATTGAAATGGACATAGCTTGATGCATCGTGACGCGATTGAAGGTGGACTAGTTGATCCTACGCCGTGTCGCGAGGGTAAAGGCGGGGGATGGGTTCCAAGAGAGAACTGTAACACAAGATGTTACTACATGGTCATTATCTATCCACCTGCAGGGGATACTTGCCCCAATTGCTAAGAATAGTGACGATGCTGCCATCGACCCTGTTTTTGAGTCGATTCTTTGGCCTTCCATTGTTTACGAACGCTCCGCCATTGCGGAGGGCACCGCTAACCAGCCAATGAGAACGAGTCCACCATTGTGTAGGAGACGATCCACCATTGTGAAGGTGACTGTCTGCCGTTGCGTAAGAAACTAATAATCGGACATTGAGAGCGAGTCCGCCATTGTGGAGGAATCAGGGGCTGAGTTTTAGCGGCTCTCACATCCGTGGAATCTCACAACTGTAAAATTTCATAGATGTGGCTCACGAATGTGGAAGGCTCACAGATGTGGAGGACTAATGCAAGTTGGTGGATACATGATTGTGCACCAGGCTGCAAATTGCAATGAGCCCAAGGATTCATTCTCAACAAAGAGTCAAGATGGAGTCGACGAGTCGCGGATTAATAATGGGCGTGTAGCCTTATTCAACTGTACTTTGTGGTGTATACCAAGGATGATACAGGAGTTACAATTCTACATTTTGAACGGACTGAACGCCCTTCTTGCCGAGGACATAGGACTCAGCTACACCCAGAGGGCTCTCAGGTACCAGGCTTTGGCACATTCAAAACTCTCAGCACTAACAGACCAAAGTGAAGCACAGCTCATCCACCCAACAAAATGCTTTGGAACTCCACGAAGGCAGCAGCCTCCGGAGGCCTACACAGATCGTCCACTTCACAACCGCGGAAAGGGCAGCCCGACTGACCATCACTGCGCCTTAATAGCAACCAACGCGGTAGCCGGCGACCAGGCTTTGACAATACCAATATTAATAGTCCAATAAAAGGGCCCGCCCGAGACCCGAATAGGGAGGAACTCTCACACGGCCACGCCAGTGCCTAGGCTTACTTGGCTAGCTTCCACCATTGCGATGCCCTCGCCACGAATGTGGAAGCTCTCCGTCCACTGACAACTCGAGATCGTCATAAAGCTTTAAAAAATCGTACAATTTACATTTCAAATGTGCAAGCAAGTGGTCGTGATGGTGTGTCCCTGTGTCGAGAATTTGCTTCACAAATGTGGAAATGGCACAGATGTGAGGATGGCTGAGTCAAGGCGAACAAGTGTCGACTTGAACAAGAGTGGTCGAGTCCTCTGTGTCATTCACGACATCTTGTTCCTTTCTTGATTAACTCGCTCTTCACACATTTGTTTCTCCTGATACACTTTACATTTTCGTTACACACAAAATTGCGTTCACTCTGCGACTTATGTTGCCCATTGTTGAATAACTCTCCTGACTTGCAGCCTTCCTTCAAGCCCAACATCAATATGACATCAGATGGAAATGCAGCACCGCCGAATCAATTTGTTTCTCCCATGTTGGATAATAGGACAGTACCCGGACGCCCTTTATTCCAGCATGGGTCTCCGGCGTCCAGTGAGTTGACATCCAGACAAAGATTCCCGTCATGTATTCAGGATGTGGGTTTCACTCTTGCACATTGTCCTAACATCACGTCATGGTAGACTCCTTTTCATCAAACAACACGCAGCATAGCTTCACGGCAGCACAAGGCCGCCAAGGATCCCGAGCTCCATCAATAGACGCCAGCGAAAAGTTCTTCGCGTGCCCCTTCTTCAAACTCGACCTTAACAAACACCAAGATTGCGCCAGTATTAAATTGAAACGTGGCTGCGATGTCACGCAGCATTTTAAACGGTGTCACTTAATGGGGGGAGACTACTGTCCCAAGTGCCGTCGCGAATGGCCTGATGGTCCAGACTCGGAGCAAGAGCGGATCGACCACGCCCGTCGGGGATGCAAAATCGTCCCTTATCAGGGGGATGGAAAGCTCCTGGAAACGGACCTCATCCTATTCAAGCCACCCATGAGCCTCAGAGGGCCTGACAAATGGGTATGGATATGGGAGAAGCTCTTTCCTGGGCTTGCCGCCCCCTACCCATACCGTGTGGACATTGTGACTGAGACAGCGAGGTTTTTCTGCGACAAGACTAGACTCCTTCTGCCACAGCATTTGGTAGACTTCGGTGCGAAGGAAGGCCATACTATCAGCCAGGGGCTTGCTGACTCACTTATACGTTTCATGGCGCAAAATGTTTTCGAACCCCTTCCCCACCATGCAAGCGCAGCCGGGACTCAACAGTATTTCCTCGCAGGAATAGGCCAATCAACGCATGCAATACCTGGATCCCAAAGCGGCTCCCAATCTGTACCTGACTCCAACTCGATGAGTCAATATCCTGGCCAGTATCAACTCCCCACAAACAATCATTCGCAGGATCTATCCCACATGGGTTCCAGTGCCCAAGCAGACTCGTGGATGGAGCAGTTCCCTCTATCCCAAACACACTTTGGTCTTGGGGTGGAGAATGGGATGGACGAGGCGATCTATGAAACAACAACATGCAGCACCGAGCTCTCCAACAACCCCAATCCTCAACAGCTAGGGCCCTTAGTGTCCTGTCAAGGCTGTAACTCAGTGGGCTACATTCAATACATCAATCCTTTCCAATCAATACTTGCTACCGTGCCACACAACCTTCCACACAATCCGGCGGCCCAGACGACCCCTGGCTCCACCGTTTTCCCGCATGGACAACAACATCCGAAGTAGTCATGGGCCACGCTTTGCTATCAACGCGCTGGACTTGATTTGACCGACTAACCCGTCAAGCGTGGCCTGCTGAGATCATCCCGCTCCACTTAGCCATCGTGCCAAACAGATCTCTCTGCTGCTGGCCGGAAATAGAAGGGCAAATCGATTCAACCTGGGTCAAATCTTTCTGTCAACTGGATGTCCCTGCCAAACTTTTTCTTCATTTTCCTTTTGTCTTGGCCTGTTCTACCTGGCTTCATGTGATTATGGATGTGTAATTGGTGGAAAGGGGCTCGCTGCGCCGCTATTATCCCCTAGTTCAAAGGAAAGAGAAAAAAAGAGTGTATGACTGGACGATTAATGAGATGTTCTCAAACGGAATTCGTATTTGGGATGGTTTGTGCTTACTGGTCTCCTTGCTATATTTTCTTTTTATATGCTGGGCTACTTTGATCTCCCTTCTGGGCGCTGCAAAGTTTTCTCTTAGTATTTTAGTATGAAACCTCTTTTTTTTTGTACGCCTACTATCCAAAAAAAGGTCGGGAGGGGAAAACTAAATGTGGAAGGGGCAAGCTTGGATTTCGTATGCAGGAGTCTTCAAAATTGTATTTGCCTTAGCTTGTCGAGTCATTTCTGCTATATAGCCAAACTACATCGAGATTAAGCCATCCATAACTTGCCCCAACCCCATCTGTGAATCAACCTGATCCTTCGTCCCGCAGGTATGTTCCGTAGAAATCCATCCCTCCCCCAACGGCTATTACGTGGCCAACATATATGATCCGCCAACCATAATTATTCCATAACAAAAACTCAAACCCATTCATGCCAACCTTACCAACTCCACTCACACAAAAGAGCAGGTTCGATGACTCGGTTTGTTGCTCGAAGCCAATTTGCCCGTCTGCTTGTCGTCATACAAAAGCTCATCCGATATCTAGGGTACCATTAGCCGAGTCCAACAGAATATTTGTTCCACAGAGAGCTCACAATGGACGGTACTGAAGAGACACAAACAAGAAAGATCAGTACAATGTCCAATGTAGTTGTAAAGCATTCAATGAGACGGGGATGAAATTTTCATCTTACTTCGTTGGAGGCCCTGAAGGGTTTCCTTCCTTTGTCAAAAATCCCAGCTTTACCAAGTCCCAGTCTTCCAGATACGGCCGGTCCTTTTCGGGATTGAATAGATATCGTTCTATACCTGAGCCCGGAAAGGCCATGTCGCTTTTACGATCCTCCGGCCCGAATGGGTTCTTGCCGTCACTGTAGAGAAACTCGTTGACGTCGAGGTCAAGGTCGATGATGACTCTGCCGGGCTGATACACTGACGGCACTTTCATGGAGAGTCTGGGCCTTTCGGACACTGGTTTCTTGCGCCATCCAAGCTTGCCCCGCATGGCGCGTAGCAAATCCCGGTAGTTGCCTTCAGGGCCAAAGAACAGGAAGCTGAGCTCGACTGATCGCAGCGTTGGTGGCAAGGCGGCGAGAAAGGAGATCAGGTCGTCTTGCAAGACGCAGAACTTGGAGATCCCAAAGTGTCGAAGCTGAGTCCATTTGTTGATGGGAAACAGGTTGCCAAGTGGGATGAAGCGTTGCTGTGCCCAGGCATGGGTTACAAGGTCGGTTGACACGCTGAAGTGCTTTAGATTCGCAGCATTGGACAAGCATCTACGTAAGTATCCGCTGTTGAACGATTTCCACTCCTCGTTATCTTGACCACGCACGGAGAGCGCGAGGTCAATGCGGGTCATATCGGGCCGACTGAAGAGGGAAACAAGATCTTTGTATTCGTTGTTATCCGGCTCATCAAAGATGCGGGCATTGAGTCCCATAGATAGCTCATTGGATTCGACTCTAAACTCGGAGATGGTGTTTAGTCTGTTCTGGTGCTGGCGTTGATGATGCGCAAGAACGCGTGTGACGAGACAGAAACCACGCCACTTGTCCTTGACATCATCACCAACCCAGGCCTCAACCGCGGGGCCGTCAGCGTTTCTGAGTTCTGGCATCGGCCAGCCACGTGGAATCGGATAGATGAAACCTTCAGGCAGACTACGGATCATAGGCGTCTTGTATAGCGGGAACAACGGAATCCCGTGGGCAGCGGGCGTGAGAATGATGCTGCGTAGACGAGGGAAACGTGCCAATCCATACTCAAGCGCCTTTGCATCGAGATTGTGTCGAATAACGTGTTTTTGCTGCTCCTCGAGTTGCTGATAGAGCTTATACGACTCCACTGGGCTGAGCTTTGCTTTGAGCTTCCTGGCCACCTCGAGGTGATCGGGACGCTCCACCTCGAGTTTCCCATATCTGTGTAACACAAAGCAGATTTTGTGGTAGTTTCGGCCGAACCAAAGTGGAACTCCAGCTGGCATACGTGTAGCTGGAGCAAAGATGCCTGAGTATTCAAGCTCTTCTTCGGTCTCGAGGGGTTTGCGTAGGCGCGCGTCATCGTACACAATTGTGGTGACTTGTTGGCGAAAGCCTTGATGATCGGCAACCGCTCTAAAAACTTCGATGTTGAGCGGGTTAGGGGAGAGAAATAGCCGTTCAATACGCAGACAGACGGCGGAGCGGAAGCGGGAGCAAGTCAGTCGCAGGTTTTTGATGTCGCTGTTTGGGAGGAGCGAAGAGATGGATGCGAGGAGCTCTTGCGGGAATTGGGTGATGATTCGGGGGCCATCTTCGAGGTTGCTGGCGATTGACGATGCCATCGTGGAGACAAGAGACTTAAACGAACGCAGGGGATGATTTCTGCTAGTTAATGAGAAGAATTAGTACAACGAGATGTTAGTTGCTGCGCCGTTGGAAGTCTTACTGGGTGATCTGCAAATCAGCCCTGGCGTTATGGAGCCCAAGCTTTAAGTTGTGGAGCGAGCGCTGGATCTGATGAGATGGGTCCCTGGAGCTAAACCTACAAATCGCTGAAGCTAGGCAAGTTGGCCCTGGAGCTAAGAGACGGAGCCCTGAATGTTAGTGGAGTTTGATACTCACCCTTCCAACGAATAGCCACTGCTTGTTGTTGATGATGATCCGATCTATGCACTGAGAAGAACACCAACACCAAACGAATAGCGACGAAAAGAGGGGAAGTTCAAGATGTTTTGTAGCCTGAGGCCAGTAATTAAACGAACATTGTACAATTAATGAAGTGTAACCCTCCTTGTGAAGACCAAATAAGAAGATGAGGTAAGCAGGTAAACAAGGGGTTGGTAAGTTATCCCCAACGACGGGACGGTGCACGTGCTGGCCGGGCCGTGCCATCCGGCCGACCGGTCAAGAAGATACGTACCTACCGATATCTTTGGATCGGGTTTGTCCCACAGGACAGTCGTTTATGCCCAACTTGACCGAGTTACTTGATCGGGATACTCTCAGTCTGATGCTGGGATGCCACAATCATGTCATAATCACAACGCCCAATCGATCATGGGAATGGCTTCGTATGCTGTTTCTTCTCTCCTCTCTTTCCTCTCTTTATCTATCGCCGATATCACCTCGCTCGTTCTTGGATTCCCATGGTCCGTGGATATCCGCCATCGATGGCACGAGACACAGCCAGCCACAGCATATCAAGCCACCTGCTTGTGATAGTGTAACATGAGATTGCACTAACTCTCTGGTCATGTTGAGAGAGATCTCTGCTTTGTTTCACCCTCATACGTGATTCTCCGCATTGTGTCCATCTGCCTAGACCTCTACCCCCTCTGCATATCTGTCTCTATCTCCGCTTCCCCTCACTTCATATCCCTCTCTCTCACTCAAATCCATTCCCCTCCATTCGGCCGCCATCCCATCCGCATGCTGCCGCCCCCCAAAACAAACAAAACCGCGCAAACCACCCAATCGCCCACCACACCAAACCCCATTAACCAACAACCCTGTGCATACAAACACAGGCCAAACCTGCAAGTTTGCTGCAAAACAAGCAACACGTCCCCCAGACTTTGTGTCTCACTCTGGCTGGCTCCCACAGATGCCCCCCCCTCCTCTCTCCACGGGGGGGGCATGTGCTACTGGCCAAACGTCACTCGTCGAGCCAAAAGCTGTCGAACTTGATTGCGACTGACAGGGCAGATTCTGTGAGATGACTGCGTCTCCTATGAGATGCCTGGTCTCTCGCGAGTCGGCCAAGTCTGTGGAACCCTGGACGGGCCCGCTGCATCCTCTATTGGGTGCCCATGTTCGCTTCGATGCAGCACCGCGTCGGGCCGTCAACAGCACATCTTTTGTCTTCTGTCTCAACAGCCACACTGGACGCTGGACGAGTCTCTTGTCTCCGCACCAGCCCCGCGAGCTGCAGTCTGTCATCAGCATCAGCGACGCGTGATGCCACACCTATCAGTACAGGCCTATGCGACCACCAATTCAAATCTATGCGACCACCAACATAAGCCTATGCGACCATCAGTACAAGTCTATGCGAGATTTTCCCCCGTTCCCCAGATGCCCAACATGTCGACTGTCAGCTTGCCACGCCAACCCTCTTGGCTCGTTGCACCTTAAGTCAACTCTCATCTCTAGACTGGATGAATTCTGAGACTGGATGAACACCCCAGATGAATCCTTTACACTGGTTGAATGAGTCCAATAAAATAATATAGCCGCCGCTTACATGGATCAATCGTCGTCTCTCTGCCCAACCATCGGCCGTCCGGATATGTACGGCCTGGGCATCCGCATCGCCTTCTACATCCAATGGCTGGCCGCCGTCATCATCGAGTACTTTGACGAGGAAGACCTACCTGACCTTCGGTTTCTTGGGGCTCTTTTCTCAGCCGCAGCCACCACCAGCCTTGTCGTCCAGATATCCCGCGATGACCTCGAGCCCATGGACATTTACATAACGCTGCTGCTCGGTATCGGTGTCTTCTTCTTCGCCATGCCGCTGCACGTGTGGCGCGCCGTCACCCGCTGCAACCCCAACTTGGACCCCTTTCAGTTGTCCCGGGAGCAACACGGGCTTATCTACCAAGTCTCAACATTTATCCTCCTCGCCACTAATGCCAGCGTCGGCACCTGGTACTACACGTCCTATCTCCCAGACCTGAACCGATCTTGTCACCAGTACGCCTTTGTCTTTGGCAAAACGGACCTCGAAGACAAGAGGTACATTGTGTTTAGCGCCATGTTTTACATCACTGTCCTTATTGCCTGCGCTGCTTACATCACCTTTCATCCTTGTTGTCAGTACACTGTTGAGCTGGACGATCGCCGGCACAGCAGGGTCAGGTATTCTTTGTTCACGAGCAACCTTCCATGATGTCAACTGACCAACGAGTCCTAGGAGAACACATATCCGTCTACTGCATGAGGCTCGTACCTTGTCTGGCTTCGCCGTCTTTGGCGTTCTGGTAGCCGCCATTGAGCTATCCATCAAGTGGAATAAGATAAAGGGCATCAGCGACTTCACGACTGTAGGCCAGCTTCTTCCTTTTTTTCTGAGCGCTGGCATCTTCATTCGCGTCGTGATCCTGCACCATGTTCGCAAGGAGGCCAACGCGTCCGACACGTCGAGCGATTCCAATAGAAGAAATCGCCGCGGGATGGAAGATGTTGAGATTATTGGTGAACAATGGCCACATGTGCCTGCACAAACATATCGACCTCGACCGGGGTGACTGAGACTAGAAGGACATGGAATAATGGGAGTTTGGCAAAGTGAGCATTAATAAGGCGTCCCCGGCACAAGGTCAGTTTGAATAGACCACAAGCGAGATTATGAATAGATTGAAGACAATAAACCCCTCCGTGTTTCTCATCATCAGCAGCTACCCCAGTTATTCCATCTTTTCCTAGAGTCTTCCCGCCATCATTTTAAGGGTCGGTAGAGCAAAAGCCCATTCATCCAACGAATCAAATTCACATTACAATCCGAATCTATTTTGTATTTGAAATCATAATCTAGGAAAATCCACGCATTTCACTGTACCAATCCCTCTTTCATGACCCTCACTCTCATCACAGGGTCTCTCAACAATGCAACTCTTCCACCTCTTGTACAGCCTCCCGCAGCACCTTGCATATATGTACCAACTGCTCCTCCGTCATAGTCAAAGGCGGTGCGATTAGTATATGGTCGCCTCGGAAGCCATCGACCGTCGCAGTTCCAGGGTACAGCGCAACGCCCTTCTGGAACGCCGCTTGCTGGACACGAATGCCGAACGCAATCTTGGTATCAAACGTCTCTCGAGATTCTCTGTCTTTGACAAACTCGACACCCCAGAAGAGACCTCGGCCTCGGATATCACCAACAGATGGACATCCTTGCAGTTCGGCTCGTAACAAGCTCTCCAGCAGCCTGCCCATCTCGGCACAGCGAGCAACCAGGCCATCTCGCTTCACAATCCTCTGCACGGCCAACGCAGCGGCACAAGAGATGGGATGAGCTTGGTAGGTGTGCCCGTTGACAAAGACCTTAGTGCCCTGTCGCAGAACGTTGACCACCTTTTCATGCATCAATACTCCAGCAATTGCAGCGTAGCCGCCACCTAAGCCTTTGGCAACCGTCACGATATCTGGCACGATGCCCTCTTGTTCGAAGGCGAAGAAGGTACCTGTTCGCCCGACGCCGCACATGATCTCGTCGAGGAACAAGAGGATGCCGTATTTATCGCAGAGCGACCTGACTCCCTTATAGTAGCCCTGCGGCGCGGCCACACAACCCAACGTCGCACCAGATACCGTCTCTGCGATGAATGCAGCGACCGTCTCGGGGCCAAGTCGTAGAAATTCGCTCTCCAGCTCTTCAAGCAATCTTGCTGTGTACTCGGCCTCGGATTCAGATTCGCGCTTGTATTGGTAGGCGTACGCTGGCGAAACGTGCGAAACATTTGGGTAGCAAAAGCCCTGGAAAGGCGCTTTGCGAGCCTGATTGGTTGAGATAGACATGGCGGCCATGGTGTTGCCATGATAGGACTGTATCCTTGAGACCAGGTTGACTCGCGCTGGTTCACCCTTCTCGTAAAAGTATTGCCTAGCCAATTTCAAAGCCGACTCAACAGCTTCACTTCCACTGCCGACGAAGAAGGCTTTCTCCAGACCGTAGGGGTTGCCTTCTAGGATAATATTGGCAAGCTCTTCTGCTGGCTCAGTCGTATACGCCTGCGTGTGCACATAGCTGACCTTTCGAGCCTGTTCAACCATTGCCTGCGTAACTTCTTCGTTGCCGTGGCCAATGAGGGCAACTGCTGCACCGGCACAGGCATCGATGATTGTCTGTCCGCTGGCAAGCTTCAATTCGATGCCGCTTGCTGACTCAACCATGAATGGCTCTTGAGCGAGGGAGCGATGCAAAAGGTGGCCTTCGTGGTGTGCTTTCTTCACCGTGATAGCCGGGAGGCTTGCGTCATCTCTCGAGGGAGCCATTGAGAGATCGAGATGGATCGATGAATTGAGACTCAAGTCAGAGAAGTTTTATTGGTAAGTGAGAGAAATGATGCCTGTATACGGACTTGATTGTCTCTTAACAAGCTCAACTATGTTGCGAGAGACTCTATTTAATTGATTGCAAACCCGAAACCCGAAGTTGTTATCGGAACCGCATTGTTTGCGATTTCGGGTAAGAGAGCCAATAGACATTCAATAAGAATCCCTTATCTCGACAAGCCTAGCTCACTACTTAGGCATCATTCCAGCGCTAGGCTCTCTTTTTTTTCAGACCGTTCGTTTAGTGGCTCCATCCTGCTAAGGTGTTCAAATCCGAGACCCGAAAGCCGAACTTCAGGGTAGCCTCGATCATCCCAAGTGGAGTAGACAACACCGGAACATCTTTGCCTTCCCGGCTGTTGCAGACTGTGATTGAATACTGGCTTATTGTTTAGAGTTTCTTGGTAAAATGCGTCTTCCTTATTATAGTTTATAATGTATCATCCAATACTACTGCCTCCAATAACAAAGCGATGACAGTAATTCTTAAAATATTCAAGACTGCCTTAGCCGTTTGAACGTAGAGTGCTACGAACATCAACTGCTCGAACAAACGACTGCTGCCTCTTTACATCCTGAATTCTCTCTCTATATTCCACGTCCAAACTCTAGTCAACCCACTTCGAACCAGGATGCAATACATCATCTCGTCCCAACCACAGTAAAGACCCCATTCCGAACCGATAACCTTTCCGAATCCGGTGTGGATTTCTGGCTAAAAAGGCGACCAATACCCCACACCTTATTCCCAATAATTCCCCAAAAGCCTTTTGGAGGTTCGCGTTCATGAACCCAATCATCAATGTCTTCGTCCGCAGCCAGCGTCGCCTTCTCCAGCAGTGGCCGGGCTTCTTCGCTCTGTGAAATTTGTGCCACAGTATGCCATGCATTGTCGATGAAGCTAGAGTTGGTCGCATACAAGAACAGACAGGTGATGAGGACAAAAAGAAGTAGGTTTCCTCCAATGATTATGATCACAGCCATCAAGTCCCATCGTTGTTCTGGTGCCTGGACGAAATCGAATCGGGTTATAGTCGCTGCATCAGCCGCTAAGTCAAAAGCTGAAAGGTGGTCATAGTATGTAGTCCTGTAGAGCAGCGTTCTAAAAGCCTGTAGTGCGAGGGCTGGAGAGTTTGTTGCGTTTAGGACGTCGTTGAAGACCTGTGTGGGAAGGCTGTCTACTATTTGGAACGGGATAAGATCCGGGCTGCAAAGCGGACAAAGGGCCAAGGCCTTGCCATTAGGAAGGGTTAAAATTTTTTCTAACCAGTCCCCAAGCGTGTCTGTGTAGGGCGATGCAAGAGGCTTCCCCCGAACCTCTTTCATGGATTCTTGCATATCTTGCTCCGAGATGGTGAGTATTTCTCGCCTAGTATCGTTCTGCGGGTTGTGCCTGAAAGCACCAAGTTGGTTACGCACTGCAGAAGTATCGTACTGCTTGGAGTCGGCATCGTAGCGAAAAATTGGCTCCGTAGAATTGGAAGTGGTGGTTGCGGTGATATTGAGATTTTGAATCCTTGACTTTGGTAAGCCCTGTGTTGAGACCACTATAAGAACAAGTACCACTCACTGCGCTGCACCGGCGTAATCAAAGCATAACGTAATCGGGATATAATAGTCTTTGTCGGCTTCCCCATCATCTGATTTAGCTCGGCTCCATTGCCGCAACCAAGGACCAGATCCGCTCGAGTTGAGATGCTCCCATGTCAAAGTTGAATTCCAGGAACCATAACCACCTTCGTGTATCGATGCAGTATCAATGATCATCCATGCGCTGAAACTGCGGGCAGTCGAATTCTCGAGTGACGTAGCATTTGTCAATGGCGAAACTAAATTCATGCCGCTTGTAACAGTACACAGCACCCATGGTTGCTGCCCAGGGAAATTCTGCGAATTGTCGAGGATGGGACAACTGAACCAGCCAAAGTATTGCTGTTTGTCACCGTCCCACCAGTCGACCCAAGTGTACTGTGGCAAGTTGGATAACTCTGCAGTGACGTTTCCGCATATATAATAGTTATACGAAGCTGGAGCGGGTTCGTAGCAGAATCGTGCACTAAATGTGGGCCGCACGCATACGACACGAGTATCGACGACTCGGGCCATACCTTTGAAGGATCGAAGGGTTTCCCTCTCGGACTGAAGAGCGAGGGGTAGGAAAGCTCTGATACTTGGTCCAGTATCATCAACATCCTCCCCAGATTTGCCTGGCCGCGAGTACTCCGCAAAAGTTTCCGATGAGGAGGGCTTGTTGAGCCAATAATTGAAGCCCCAGCCAATTATAGGCAGAGGCGGAGGCCCAGAGTCATTCGAACTCTTAAAAGTGAACCCATAGCTCATGTTTTGGTCGAAAGAGCTCACTCGAGACTCCCGAAGATCTGTGACCAGTAGTGTTGAGGTGAACTCGGAAGCCACGACCAAGAAAAAGAAAGTGGCTGTCAAGATCCTGATCCAACTCTTAAAGGTTGCACCGGAGAGGAGAAGCTTGGAAAACGACCGTGGCCCGGCATTCGTGAAGCGGGCGATTGAGACCTCCGCAGCTATAGATGTTGGAACGCCGTGGCGTTCGACGGCAATGGATGCAATCATGGACGTCATGATGGCAGCGAGGGTTCCAATGGCTGCTCTGATGAGCACTCCCGTTAGGGTAATAGCTTGTGTTGACCTTCCGCTAAGCATCACGCGTCGCCACGGGATGTCTTCACGGTCCTGGAACCAAAGCCAGGACAAGAACGTGACTGCCATAGACAAGATAACGAAGCAAGCAAAGATGACGGACCATAGCCACCAGCTGATTCTTTTAGGCAGTTTGTGAGAGTCGCTTGACACAACTGTGGTGGTGTTGTTGCCCAAGGGGGGAGTCTTGGGCTGCTCCTCGGGAGTCGTGACGTGGTAGTAATGCTGAGAGTGGTGTTGAACTTCTGCCCTATTCTGAGTGCGGTCGGAAAAATCATCGTCGTCCCAATACTGGGCGCCCTGGCCTCGAAGACGGCGTTGTCGACTCATTTAGAGACTTGGAGTAGTCGTGTAGGAGAGTAGTCGTTCAAACAGCAACAAGAGACTGGGGAAGATTTGGTTGCTTCCTGGGACAGGGGGCAAGAGCTGCTTAATGACTCAAAATGTTCCAGGCTGTGAACTTTGAGTGACCCCAAAAGTGGCTGGACTGATGCAAGCCCAGTGTCACAGTGAGACCTTGGTAACAGCAACACAAGGCTGACATTGGCCAAATGGGGTCTTAGCGGTGCAAACAGTGCATTTGAGGCTTGAAAATTCGCAAATCGAAGCCCCAGACACATTGCTAGTGCAGAAAGCAAGGCAGACTTGTTTGTATAGGCCTATTTTCCCCGCTCACGAAGCAAGGGGGTTCTGCCAGCTGCATAGACATCGGGCTCTGAGGTTCGCCACTCCAAGATGACGTCCTTGAAATGAAGAAGAGGTCCAAAAATTCCGTTAAAGGGAAAATAATTGCGCCGATAAGGTATTCCTGATTCGTCTCTTGATTAAACCCGGTCGTCAAATTTTCAACAGATTTTTGCAACTGGTCTGTCAGAGAATGGACACAGCGGTGTAAGATGGTAAGTCATCAGAGCAAGTAATTATAAATGCAGTAGAGCGAAATGGTCGGCGTTGTGTCACGTCGAAAGGTACGCAATGCACGGCGACTTACCCTTGATTGTTTCACGCTCAACGTTTACTAACTATTCAAATCAGAGCACGGCAATTGGGGTGTAAAACACGTATCAATACAGGGCTATTGGGTATCCGAAGAGGTAGGGTTGAGCTATGGTTAACGCGATTCAGCACAGTTTGGGATACCTAAACGCTAACAGGAAATACAAAGTATTAAGCATCAAACTCTTCATGCATAACGGCAGAGGTAGATGCTCATCAGTCTTTGAGTCTTGTATGAGTTTGCGTCCTTTTATTGGACAGATTGCCACCCTTGGCCATTGGACGGCATTTTAGACATCTCTCTTTCTTCGGCGATTGAGCCAAGTAGTCAAACAACACTCCCTCGCTACTTTTTGTTTACAATTGAAACAAGACTCAGATAAACAGTATTAGTCACCGCGTTTCTTAACCCCTAAGATTAAATGAGATTATTTGAGTTTTAGTTGACGTCATGTCGTACTGTAAACCAATCTATCCGAAGCATCGGAGTTGGCCCTCCGTTTATTAACTTCCACATCTGTGCGAAACCGAAATAACCCCACTATGGTGAATGATCTGGCATTGGTGGGCATGTTTCTCAGTTTGAGTATCATTTTAGGCTATAATGGGTCAATCCATAACCGGAAGTAGAGTTCCTTTGTCGAATGGCCAAATACGGACATCGGAGTCGTTGCCGGGTATAACCAAGTCAATTAATGGACAATGCGGCGAAGAACGGACCGTCCGGTCATGCCACATATCCTCAATGAAAGAATACTGAATCATTCAAAAGGGCAGACATCTCTAGGGCTCGTGAACAAATGCAGACACTATCTTGCTCACTTCCTGACTTGATACTTTCATCAATACTTATGTTGCATCATGTTCGCTCTTCTACTGCAGCTAAGTCTCGTTGCCACCACTGTTGTAGCAGGCGTCGCCGCTCCGTTTGATGCAAAGCTAGATTCTTCTCTAGTTAAAAAAGCGGTTGCGCTGCCAAGCAGCCTCCAATGGAGTTCGACCCAAGCTCTTATCGCGTCCAAGAATGATGGTCGCAACATTGCGGGCATTAAAGACCCCTCCGTCATCAAGATTGACAGCACCTATCACGTCTTTGCGAGCACAGCCCAGGCATCGGGCTACAACTTGGTCTACACGAACTTTACGGATTTCAGTGACGCTGGTTCGGCGCCGTTTTATTACCTCGACCAGAGTGCTATTGGCACTGGATATCGAGCTGCTCCACAGGTTTTCTTCTTCAAACCTCACAATCTTTGGTACCTGATCTATCAAAACGGAAACGCCGCATACTCAACCAACAAGGATATTTCCAACCCAGCTGGTTGGTCTGCTCCGACAAACTTCTTCAATGGGACACCAGATATCATCACTGCAAACATAGGTGACGGCTACTGGGTTGATATGTGGGTCATTTGCGATGCTTCGAACTGCTACTTGTTTTCGTCCGATGACAACGGTCATCTCTACCGCGCCCAGACGACTCTCGCCAACTTTCCCAACGGATTTTCGAACACAGTGATTGCCATGTCTGATACCAACAGATACAACCTGTTCGAGGCATCTTGTGTGTACACGCTAGAAGGAGGAGGCTACCTACTTCTGATTGAGGCTTTTGACTCTAATGGACAGAGATATTTTCGATCCTGGACCTCAACAAGCATTGCGGGGACCTGGGCTGCCCATGCAAACACAGAAGCCAACCCCTTTGCTCGCGCCAGCAATGTTCAATTCGATGGATCTGCGTGGACAAAGAGTATCAGCCATGGAGAGCTTGTCCGTACCAACACCGACCAGACCTTGACCATCAACCCGTGCAATCTGCGCTTCTTCTACCAGGGCTTAGATCCCAACGCTACGGGTGACTACAATGCATTGCCATGGAAGCTTGCTCTTTTGACACAGACGAATTCGGCGTGTTAGATATCCGCTTCTGTTGCGTACTTGGAGAGGTCGATGGTGAGGGAGCTGCAAAGATTTAGCGTTGTGTCTAGTGCTTGGTATGTCTTCATAGAACAGAATTAAGTAGGCAGCTATCTAAGAATCAAATTGCTACTTCCACATCACAAAACAGGGTGCCTCTGACATTTAAAGCATGGAAAGTCTAATTATACTTGGTATAAATGCCGTTCAGAAATCTGAAGATGCCTAGTCTTGATTCACGGCTTGGTCCTTCAATATGACAAATTTCCCGCCGGGCCCGACGCTCTCGGCTACCATCTCATTCCCCTTTCCCAAGGCTGATGCATCCTCGACCGTAGCTTCCATCATGTCTAGAACACCTGCCGCTCTAGACGTATCAAACGATTTCCACACAGTCTTCTTAGCTAGGGTGGGTGCGTCCGCTGTGCTACTGCTGAACATTCGGAAGCGAACCTCCTGGTAACCGACAGCAATGATGCGTTCCCCGGGTGCAAAGAAAGAGGCCGAATGCTCGTGAGAATGGCCGTGGCGTGCTTCTGCCAGGGGATCAAGTACCGTGCTAAGCGTTGATGCTCGGGCGACAACACCCGCAGCAGCCTCTGCCACAGGAACAGTCGCTTTCCCCCTTGCTTCCGAGGACTCGCTGTGATCCATGGACACAGAGGCGTCTTGCACTACATGCAAAGCCACGACCAGGTAGATGCGTGTCCTGCCTCTGTACTTCTCTAGCCACTCCTTCACTTCATCGTTGCTGAGGAGCTCCTCGAACTTCTCGTCCACGTGGTACAGATCGTAGCTAACAGCCTTGGCAGTCTTGAGCGTGTCGACGGACTTTTCCGATTTTCTGGCCAAGACACCAAGTATCTTGGTGAATAAAAGGAGGAAGCTGGATGAAGAGGTCGCACCGGTGAGGTTTTCAAGGTTTTCGAATACTCTTCGCGACCTGTCAGCGCTCGTAAGGGTCAGGCTGGCAGCTTTGCAGAAGTTCTTCTGGGGCTTTTTCGTATCTAAGACGAGCCGTCCGAGTTGCACATCATCTTCTGTGAGAAATCCACCCATGAATCGGGAAAGAGACGGCATCTTGTTCAAACTGGCGTCACAGTTGGCCTAACGCTTCTTTGTTGCCTGCAACTCTGTTTGATCCTCATCGTGAGAGATTAAACACCTGCCGGCTCACGTGGCTCCCTCGCTTGAAATATGCATGATAGGCTGCTGACAGGCTGCAGTTGTGGCTGAATTTCATCAATCAAAACGTAGAGTGTGCCACCCTCAAGAAATTGTCACCTGACCGAATATTGCTATTCGCTTTCAGGATTGGGCAGAGTTTATCACCTTGTTGCCTGATAAGATAATCCCTGTCTTCCTAGGTCTTAACCGAAGGTATTCGAAAAAACGCTCGTTGGGGTTTGGGGCGCGTGAGCCTCATCTTGTCTATACCATAACGACATCAACTTAGCAACATGGAAGTCCAGGCGCTGGAAGCAGTTGTCATCGCAATTCCTTCTGACTGTCCCGAGAAAGCTGAGGCTCTCAATGAGCTCGGAAAGTGTCTCTGGCAAACCGCACTACAAACACAGAGCGAAGACACACTGCGAAAGGCTGTTTCGATCATCGAGGAAGCGGTGCGAATGACAGAGACCAATAAATCCGATCTATCACGGTACCTCAACAATCTTGGACTTTTTCTCTCCGATTTGGCGTCATTCACCGGCGACAAAACGTACTGGGAGCAGTCTATCTCGTCGTTGGAGCGCGGAAGTGAATGTGCCCCGGAAACAATAAAAAGCGGCTTACTATTGAACTTGGGGAACACATTGCGTACTCTGTATGACGTTGAACGAGATGTGGAGCTCCTGAATCGCGCGGTTGGCGTGTATCAGGATGGCTTAGAAGCGAATCCCACTGCGTTGAGCAAGCCTAAGCTACTTAATGGGTTGGCAGCCTCTCTGTTGGCGAGGTGTCTCGCCAAGACCAAATGCGCCACTGACGACTTGGACGACGCTCTCAGATATGCGGGAGAGGCTGTGGAAAATTCAGATGACGATCATCCCTTTCGTGCGATATTCCTCGATACGTACGCCTCGGTGCTATTCGCTCGTTTCGGCCGCCAACACTCGATTGAACTCCTAGATGCTTCGATCTCTTACGGGTTTGAAGCAGTGGGCCTGGCGAGCGAACGATGCTCTCCCGAGACCCCGGCATTCGTCGTCAATCTTGTTGAATCTCTCCTAATGCGACGCCGAATCGACTCCTCAGATTTTGACCTGGACAGCGCTCTAGAAATATTAGAGAATGTTCTGCAGGACATCGACGACAGTCATCAAAATGGGAATTACTGCTCGTTACTCTATACTCGTTGCTTACTGGATCGATATGAGCGAGACGGCGACGAGTGTGTTATCCAAGCCTGCAGTGACAATCTAGCAATCCTATCAAAAGTTCCAGCTGGAAAGAGTGTGCCTTGGTCACCTTACCTCGCCGTCATGGTGGAGGTACTTATCCGGCACTCCGAGATCTCATCATCTGCCGAATCCCTAGATCAAGCCGTGGGCATCTTGAAGAACGCGTCCTTGCGTATCCGAGATCACAGTCCTGAAGCGTCCGTCGTCTACGACCACCTGAGTGTCGGTTTGCTGGCGCGGTTTCAACTCCGAGGGTCTCTCGATGACCTGACCTCCGCTTCCACAGCAGCTCGAAAGGCTTTGGAGCTTCTGGATGAGTCCTCCATAGATTACACTTTGGCACAGGTGACGTATGCAAATACTCTTTTGAGGACTTATGAAGAGACAGAAGAGGAGCGCCACCTAAATTCCGCCATTCAGCTATATGAACAAGTGGCTAGGAGTAACTGTGTCTGGAGATCCCTGCGCCCTGGAAGACTGACTGTGCTTGCTTTCGCTCTGCAGCTTCGATTCGGTCTGCACAAACGTGATGAAGACTGGGAGGAATGCCTTGCAGCATGCAAAGAGTCCGTCGACGCGTCAAAGGATTCTCCGACACACTATCTCCCTGTGGGTCAGATGGGTAACGCCTGGTTTGAGAAAAGTCGATCAAACAACAAGGATCCTAGGAATGGAGAGTACCTAGAGCAAGCCATACAGTATTTGACTGTGTCCTTGGATTCGATGCCCAGGGACCATACCGACAGGGCGTCCTGGCTAAATAACCTCGGTCTCGCATACGAATCACTATTCAAAGATCGAAAAGATTCAGTCTTCTATCGATATGCACTAGACACATACCATCAAGCAATCCAGCTCGAAACTGCATCTCCATTCTTACGCCTCACCGCAGCGTATCGCGCCCTGGTGCTCGCTGGTATATCCGATCTACAAAAGGCAGTAAAATCTGTGAAACAAGCCATCGACCTTCTTCCAACTCTAAGCCCACGCCTTCTGAGACGAGAAGACCAACAACACATGATCACAATGTTCAGTGGACTTGGGATCTATGGAGCTGCTATCCTCTTGGAGGCGGAGCAGGACCCATTAGAGGCTGTCCGCGTTCTCGAGACCAGTCGGGGAATCATGAACAGTTTGCTGATCGACACGCGGACTGATCTCACAGTTCTTGAAGAACAAGATGAGACGCTAGCCTTGGAGTTCAAGGACATCAGCAGCAAGCTCGATACTGTATCTGAGTTTCCATCTCGTCTGGCCAAACCGGACGCCTTCTTGAGCCGTGACCCGGAGGCTCGGATTGCGACTGCAAAGACATTCAACAAGCTTGTCCAAAGGATTAGGAATATCCATGGACTCGAGGACTTTCTTATGCCTCCAACAGGCAAGCAAATCCGATCGGTGGCAGGACCATCATGCATTATCTTCGTCAATGTTGCCACTTTCAGAAGCGACGCACTGATAGTTCAGTCTGACCGCATTTGGAATATTAGTCTTGCTAATCTCAAGTCAGAGGACGCTATCAGCAACGCTAACAAATTGTCGCAAGCCATACTAGACGATGGGGATGGCACTATTGACAGGATAGAGACAAATGAATGCCTTCGGGAGATACTAGCCTGGCTTTGGCGCAGTCTTGTTAACCCCATCCTAACCGCACTCCCTCAGGAGAAAAGAGAGGTGCCGAAACGCATTTGCTGGATCCCAGCTGGTGTCATGACAAACTTTCCTATTCACGCAGCATCTGATCCTGAAGGTCATAATGCAATGGACACCATCGTCTCAACTTATGGCACCACGATAAAAGGCCTCCGTCATTCTCAGCAAAAGCTCTCTTCCTTGACACCCGGCAGAGGCTGTGGGTTGCTCGTCGGAATGCAACTGACACCGGGAGAAAGAGACCTGCAGTTTGCCCAGGATGAAGTCTCCTCAGTTGAATCTCTTTTGAGATCCATTCTGCCTGCAACAACCGTTCTAAGAAATCCTCCTGGTCCAGGAACCATAGCGTCAACTCCCACAAAACATGCTGTACTCAGCCTTCTTTCAGACGCCGAAGTCCTCCACCTATCTTGCCATGGGCTCGCTGACGCCGAAAACCCGTCTCAAAGCCGTCTTCTCCTCGCAGACTGGCAAAGCAGCAACCCGGGCCCGTTGACTGTAGCCGACATTGCGGCCCAACGGCTCCCAAATGCACGACTGGCCTTCCTCTCAGCGTGTCATGCTGCGATTGGACGGGCCCCCGATCTAATCGACGAAGGAATACATCTCGCGGGAGCGTTCCAACTGGCGGGCTTCCCACAAGTAGTGGGGACACTGTGGCAGGTAAGCGACAAGCGAGCAATGCAGCTCTCGAAAAAGGTGTGGCAGATGATTTTAGCTTCAAGTGATGGGGTGGGTAGTCAAAGCATAGAATATCAGCGACTAGCGGACGTGATGAATAAGGCTTTGAGAGAGCTAAGGCAGGATACTAAGATGGCGGATGATGAGGACGATGTGGACTTGGAGTTTGAAGACGAGCCGTTTGTATGGGCGCCGTTTGTCTATATGGGGCTTTGAGACCCATCCCCGGCGGGGCCAAGAAAGATTCCATTGTTTTCCATTCTCTCCATTTCCATCCGTTTTGTTTGGCTTCATTTTAAGTGATGCGAGCCTAATGTCAACAAACAGCGGTGACAATTTTGACGGCGACAATATTTTTTAGTAATGGTAGGTAGAATTGGACGTTGAGAGTCCCATTGTCAGCTTGCTGTATACACAGTTTTTACACGATTGCATCGCCTGTTACTCTGTCTAAATCGCCGCATGCAATTTCCATGTCAAGAGGTTGTATGATTGTCACCTGTTCTCATTATGATTCCCCTCTATCCACGACCCTCGGTCGCCATACTGTGTAAATGCATGGTTTCACGAACTCCGTACTATTCGAAACATGTTAAAGCCTTCTGGTAATCGTTATTCTGTGCTCAGTATTTGTGATCAATACACTTATCCTTGCAGCTGTAGATTTCCAGCTGGTAGAGAGAAGGGAAACACAGCCTAATGAGTACTATCTTGCTTGAAACACTTAGCCCTTCAGGCAGTAAGATCTGGGCCGTCCAGTGATTCAGCGGCGAGTGATGTCAGGTGGGCATGATGCATGCGACTAACAGATTAGTGCCCAAAGAATTGACCTGATGCCTGACGATGACACCGACTGGGCGAATTCAAAAGACTAAGTGCACTGAAGAGTAACTTATTTAACGGTTCCAATGCAAGAAAAACTCAAAAATTGGGCGAAGAAAAAGGCTGCTGTTTCTAATAGCCAACAGAGACACTTTTACTAAGCATCAACTAGATATGCTCAGTGATCAGTGATACTAAGTCTGTAAAAGGATTATGATTGCCGCAATTTCGAGCTGGAGCACTCAAATCGGGCCGAAAGGCGACAGAGTGTTCCGAAATTCGTAGAGCGCCCGAGCTTCCTTGCATAGCTGATGGTGGTTTGATCCGAACCAGTTTGCACACTGCCTTGGGGCACATCTCTGGTGCCAACAAGGTGTCTCATGTACATTTGAAAGGTTCTCTCGCCGACGCTAAACGGCGGATGTCGCACCGAATTTGGAAGGCCTCATCCCCGAAGACTAGAACACTTTTTGCCACCGTGTCCTTGCGTATGTTACTCCGTGATTTCAAGGAGCAGCATGCCGTCATTTCTTCCACAGAGAGCAAGTCGTAAGCGAAGGAAACACCCATGGGTGATGTATGACAAGTTTAGAAAATAGTGCACGCCGCAAAATGCCACAGCGCTTACACGGTTGCAAGATGTGTTGGTTGGCCATTTTTGTTCACTCGACTGGAATGATAGGTGATAATTAGCAAGCCTCACAGCCATCGGGCGTTGCTGACGATGTTGTGGTCCAATTGTTCAATTGAGAAAGCGCATCGTCATAACACTCAGCCGCCTTGCTGATGTGACGTGATCAGGCTCCGCGAATTTTATAATCACAGAAAAAGTGAAATGAATCTAATGTGAAGTTCTAACTCCAAACGTGCAGACATCGAAGGATCACAGCATTCCATTTCTTAGGCACCTAGTCTAGTTGCCTTTTCTGCCTCTCAGGTGGTCCAATTTTAGTGGCTGCGCCACTTGTGTATGAGACATGTGATACGTAGCCTCGCGCATTCGATCTGAGGACCCTAGTTAGTAGTGGATCAAATACGTTCAGCTCTCACATTTGTGAAAAGCCTTCATACAGATTCTGCACAAGAATCGGGCGGACTAGGGAGCGTAGGATGAATCTCCTCGACTAAGATCTCTCCACTGCTGAAGTAGAAGGTTGAAAGACACACCTGTGGCTCTTGTCTTTGAGTTCCCTTCTGCTTTGGATGACCGCAACTTTGCCTTGCTGTTGTGTCTATTAAGGATTATATCGTTCGCGAATTGAATGATAAAAGCTTCTGACCCTTGGTCTACGTTCTCGCTGCTCTCACTAGAAGCAACTCAAGGTGTTTCCTTACTTCCTTCCGCAAACACTCCTTGTTCTCTCAGTTGAATTGCGTCCATCAAGCCAGTCAACTCTTCTTTGACCACAAACAACAACCATGACTCAATGCGAGACTCTACGTGTCACTTCTGCCACTTCTCTCCAGCGAATTGCTCCTCAGCTGCGGCGGGATGAGACCGAATTGGGTTGCCATTTTGTACCGTAAGAATTTTCCTCACTTAGCCTATGAGTCTGCCGAAGACAGATCAAATTATGAATCAAAACTGACTTGAGTGTGTAGTTCTGGGCAACTTAGTACAATCCCTATCAGGAACCGTCGTCGGCAAGCGTCGGTAACCTCTCGCAGCAGCTCCGATACACAAAGCTGTCCTACGCCACCGTCATCGGAAGATGAGCTGAAACAGAGCTCCTCTGACGCCGAAAGTGACACCGAAAATGTCCGCAGCGACGATGAGTATACGTCCATGGCTTCTCAAGAATACACGCTACCTGAGCACCACTTGTTTCAAATAGTGCGGCGAGGGGTGTTCCAATCCACACGGGCAGAAATTCAGACGTGGATTGCTAATGGATCATACTCCTACCGCCAGGGTGGCAAATCGACATCTTACAGGCGTGGGAGGATGTCAGATTGGCAACATCCGAGCTCCCGAAGAGAAGAGGGTGGCATTGAACATCCCATCAACCAAAATCTCCACTTCGCTTGCCCTTTTTATGCTTTCGCTCCCAACAATAATCAGCACTGTTTGATGGATGACCTGCAGTCTAACGAGGAGGTGAATGTGCACCTACGGCGCCATCACATGAAGTCTCCGTACTGCCCTAGATGCTATAGCACCTTCGCAACTGTTGTTGATTGCGATAGCCACATCCTGGATAGCAAGTGTGAGCTGGTCGAACCCAGACATGTCGATGGCATCAACCATTACCAGAAGTCAAGGCTCGCGAATATGGACACTGGGTATCTCAGTGATCTAGAGCAGTGGCGGTATATGTCGGCCATCGTTTTGCCCAACCTGGAACCAACTGCATCTCCTTACTTAGACCATGGCCGCGGGTTGGTATCGTCAATGGTCCGGGACTACTGGAGCATGCATGGCCGCCGCTGTGTTTCTCAGTACTTGGAAAGCCGTGATCTGCTTCGCATGGGCGACGAGAGAGCGCAGATTGCTCTATGCAAGTTGACTCTGAATGATTTGGTGAGAGACATCGTCAAGGGGCGTTGGCTCAGTTAGAAGTTTGCTCGAGAGACGGGTGAATAGGAGGATTGGCACATCAAGTCTCCTCTTCACTGGAAATTTCGCATCAATGCATCGGGAATGGTTGAGACTGTCTAGTTGGGAATGGGTTTTTCAGTCGCTCGTTGGCCTCAAGTTATCTAAACACGGCTTGCCACTCATAGATTAACATTTATCCACTTCAGTCAAAGCGTCGAATGTCTTGAATCATCAGCTTACACCCCATAATGAACATAAGGAACCCAAAGCAGCGAGCGTGTCCCTCCTTTATCATCATCATCACACAGAACCACATCTCGCGACAGTCTAGCTGCCAATTCTTCAACTTCAATCACACTGTGAGACCCGGTAGGAAGTCTTTCATCATTGCCCTTCCCATCAGCAGTCTTGAGTGACTCACGCCAACGATCTCTCAACTTTCTCGTCGCATCATGAAGTCCTCGACAGACTGATTCATCAGTCATTTCACCATCTCTCATACCCTCATACGTATACCTAGCCATCTCTACACAAAGCGCGTCGTTCACTTCCCACAGTGTCCCGATGACATGGCGATACCCTGCTAGTTGGTAGGCGCTGATGAGATGGATACTTTCGTCTGCGAATTTCTCTTCGTCAATCTTCCCTGTTCCACACGCCGAGAGATATGCAAGGAATGGCGAATACTGGCGAAGGTTCATCTCCAATAGGTTAGCCACCGTCAAAGGGTCACGGTTCACATCTTGTAGTAGTAGGTGGCTTCTCAACGGATCTTTCTTGTCTGTATAGCCGTGGCCAGCAAAGTGAAAGATTTTACACTCTGGCAAGTGTGCAATAACGTCTTGCTTGCGTCTTTCCGGCTCAATTGGTTTCAGTTTCATCGACTCACTCAAGTTGCGCAACACCTTAATTTCTTGAGATGTATAAGGAAGACTTGAAGTCCCGGGTGTATTTTCCATGGAAATTAGTAGCGCCTGTGCTTGTCTTGATGATGCCAAGTCGGAACTTGACCGTTGACTTTGGCGGATAGCTTTGATAGACGAACCATATGTTGACATGACTCTATCAATCACGGCGTCTGAACCCTGGGCAGTATGATATCCAGCGGCATGGATGGGAAATCTTGTCAAAGGCCCTGTCGGGATCCACCAGACATGCGGGTAGATTTCTCCAGCGGGTTTCAGGAACCCCAGGGCTTCAAGGACGGGGCTTGCAAGGACACCCCACAACCATTCCAGAGTTTCAAGGCTTCCTAGGTTCTCATTTTGGGCCCTATCTCTGATGTCCTTCGCTTTAAGCCTTGGTAACAACAATGACCGGATCTCAGACGGCTCAATGATAAGAGCATCACAGCGGTAGTCGCTGACATTGACGACGACGATCGGGCCTCTCCTTGCTGTCTCCCGAATCTCTGTCTCAGTCGGGGCGTCCAAAAAGGTCTCAAAGCCTGGCAGTTTTCGGATCTCATTAATGAGTGTGTCGAGCTCGGTACTGGCGCTGTTTCGTCCACTTGAATCACCCTGCGCCGGCACCTCATTCGTGACAGCGTCGTGATGAGCATTTCCGGGGCTTGCAAGGCCATCAAGCTGGCCACGCAAGCTAACAAACTTCTCTCCAAGCTCGGGATGCTTTTGCTGAAGTATGGAGACATCCTCACGAATCTGGCTGAGTGACGCTGCAATGACCCCACGTCCAAGTTCAAGCAGTCGAACTGCCTCGAAAGGATCTTTTGAGGCATTTAATGCCATAGCCGCTGCATCAGAACCGATCCCAGAGGCCAAAGAGAGCATGTACTGCTTATCGGAGTTCTCCAAAGAGCGCGGCACGAGAAGCTGGAACAAATGCATGGCGGTACATGAGGCATTGTATGCCTGTTCCCAGGCGACGACTTCTGCGTAGTAAGACAGCAAGAACTTGGTATCTGCCAAGCGGTCCCAGACCGAGGAATGAGAATGATTTAGGGCATCTTCATAAAGCTTTATTGCCATGTCCAGGTCTGACCTTGTCCCTGCCATTCGATATCTGCCTCCGTATGCAGCGCCGAGATCTTGGAGTCGAGACCCCCGGTCCGTACTATCTTCTGGTGTTTTGTCCAATGAGTCTTGACACAGCCACAAGGCCAAGTCAATGTCAGATTTGATGCCCGTTTTGCCAAATTTGTCATAGTATGCACACCCGAGGGCATGAAGACTAAGTGCCTGAGTCGGGACATCGATTGAAGGATTTTCAACAGCGTCTTCCAGAAACTCGATAGACTTTTCCAGATCTTCAAACTTTCCTAGGCTTCTGTATTTCCAATAGTATCCAATACCCATATCTTGGACAATAGTCGGCCGCTCGCGATGGTCTCCTGGAGAGACCATTTGCAGCGCTTCATGTTGGAGCTGCAGTGCATTGTCCAAGAACTCTGTGTCTGTCGACCTCTTGAACTTAGTCTGGAATGAATTGGCCAGGCTAATCAAGCGAAATATCCTACTAGGATGATCCGAGGGCGTTTTTTCAAGCACTTTCTGCCTCAGTTGTATCGCCACGTCAAGGTCAGGCAATGCTCCAACCCTCGCGTATCTTGAAGAGTACAGAGTGCTCAAGTGTAAAAGCTGAGCCTCTCGGTCCCAATCGGGGAGAACAGGCTTTGCAAGGCCTAACTGGTAGAGTGAGATGGCTCTGTTGATATCCGCCATGTTCCCTGCCCGTTCAAATCTGGCTCCGAGGACGGCCGCCAGATGGAAATGTCTAGCCAACCACTCAGGCTGGTCTTCTAGAGTCGCAGCAAGAGACTCCTCATAGAGTGAAATCACTGCATTCAAGTCCTTCAAAACGTTCGTAACCGTGAACCTGTGATTATGTGCAAGTCCGAGATCAAAAAGTCGAGTAGGTCGCGTCGGGTCATCCAGCGGCGCGATAGTAATGGCCTCTTGGTGATAATGAATAGTAAGGTCAATGTCTGACAAAGTTCCTTTTCTTTCGAACCTAGATCGATGTACGGCCCCTAGGTCAAATAGACGTTCCGCACGGTCTGGGTGAGCTAGTGGCATCTTGGCAATGATTTCTTGATATCTGCCAATTGATGTATCCAGGTCTAGGTCATATCCAGTTCTGAGATACCTATTAAAGTGACCAATCGCAAGTTTTTCAAGTACACTCAAATGTTCTGAAGGGTCAAGACTTTCATCAAGAGTTTTGAAATATTGTCGAAGGGCCGAGTCCAAATCTTCCAGCACGTCTGTTTTTCTCCACCTGGCATCAAATGAAGCGGCGAGTTGGAGGAGTCGTTTCGCATGGTCAGGATAGCCCGCTTGGGTAGCAAGGAGAGCCTTTTCTGCGGCTTGAATGGCATCATCGTGTTCTTTATGTTCGGTCATTGGGCTAAAGCAGGGTCTGGCCGACGAGATTAAGAAATACCTCGTCCAGTGTTCCAAAAGGTGATTTACCAAAGTATTCGTCCACGCTTGCAGTTTGATGGTGCCTAGACCTGTCAGCAATGGTGCGATAAATGCATGTACGTTCTAAATGATTTATCACTATATCCCGCACCAGACTGTCGCATGAATCTAACCGTTCCGAGTGCATTTGGACATCTCTTCACCTACCCTACAACACAACGAAAATCTGCATTTTGACTTCACTTTGACTTCAATCCACGATTCGTGGGCGAGCATGTCTAGTGTTGATGGATTCACCTGTGTATTTTCAATTCGTAAATATCGACATCTATGATGAAGGATAAAGGAGATCATTCTCCACTAGGTGGCTCCAACACGGCAGAAAGTGGCTGTGGGATACCAAACTCAGGCAGTTGTCCAGGCTCAAATGTTACAATTTGTGCCATGGTGTATCGATCCGTGCCACAGGATCCTCTCGAGTTGCTCGTTGCGTGAAAGGCGTTCTGTGTTGATGTTAGTTGAGATGCAATATTAGATATCACCACGAGGACTGACCCAGATTTCGTTTCCGTCGGGCGAGGTAAAGAAGCAGTTGTGTCCAGTGCCGTAGTTACCGTTTGCTTGCGAGAACACAGGACCGATCTTGTCCCACGATGAAGCGTCCAAGGGATCACCGCCGTTGTAGTGAAGGAGACCGAGCGAATAGTTGGGTGTTCCGCAGTAAGAAGCCGAGTAAGACAGCCAGATTTCTCCATCATGGTAGAGCGGCTAGGTTCTAGGTCAGCGTGTTTTATTCCGCTTAGCGAAGGCGACTCACATGAGGGGCTTCATTCACAGCAGTGATACTGTTGGGTGACGAGTTGGTCGTGTTCTTCTCCCAGTCCTGGTCTGGCACCGAGATGACATGCCATCCGTCAACTGTCCACGTGGTAGTGTCGAGTTTAGTTATGGCCAGAGACTGCAGCTGGTCTTCGTTGATGATGCTCAACACATGGTAGCGGCCCTGTCCTGGGATCTCTAGGTATGTGCCATCAATGCTAAAGGCAAAGTCAGAGTTCGGGCCTCCCTGTGACCCAACAGGTGGAATCAGATCGGCGAGATGCGTATACTCGCAATCCGATGGCCCAGCAGCGTCGCAGCCCTTGAGAACTCTGGTGTGGCAGCTATCGCAGCACGACAAATTGGCATCGCAACTAGAGTAAAACATGTACCAGGTGCCGTCGATCTGGTGGATCTCTGGGGCCCACATGTTGGCGTTGCGAGTTCTATTTGTGTCGGTCCATACTGTCTTGGTCTCTCCGTTGATGAGACCTCCCAGTTTAGTGGCCTTTGTAATCTCGATACGGCTGTATGAGGTGTATGTCCTGGTGAAGAATTAGCCTCAAGTTTTGTCGCGAATATCTCCCAATTTGAAGGATGATTTTCGTGGGCTCCAATCCCATATGCCTTGGCTGGGAGGTTGAACTTACAAATGATAGTATCCATCTGCAAACACCATGGATGGGTCAGGTCCGGGTCTTCGAATGGGGTTCTCAAATGCTTGAGCAGTCGCCGAAAGGGCCGCCAGGACGCCGAGGTTGAAAAGCGACTTCATTGTTGGAAAGACTGGTTAAGATATCCCAGTAAGATGCTCATGATGATTTGGAAACCGCGGTAGCCCTTCATATATATACCCCTTCGCTAGTATGCACTCGATGCGAACGAACATTGGAGGAATTGGAACCAGCTCAGGCCTTTCAGAACCGGCATGACGTCGTGGGGCGGTGATGTAACGTTGGCCTACAAATGGCGCGGCTAAGTCTAATTCACTTTCTCGCATACACAACTGGAGGCAAATTTGTTCTAGAAAATGAAATGCGTTCATTTGAAAGGGTCAATGCTGGATTGATTGGGGCGCTTTCTACAATGAAGCGGGGAAAGTCTTGGTCTCGCCATGCTGCGGGGCCCCGCAAGGAAGCCGGGATAGACTTTTTAGCTATGAGCATGTTTGGCATTGATCGACTCGACTCCATTGAGGTTTTGAGAACTATTGTACGATATTATTGGAGCGCCTTTACAACGGAGCATAAGTCTGCTATAATGCCGGGGCCCCGCAGTCGAAAGCGGTCCCGAGTTGGCTGGGAATACGACCTGATATGGCGTGGTCAAAGTCACATTGGCCTATTTCGGAAGTGAGAACCGAGCCGAGGGAGGCCGATTGCGCATCGACCAAAGAGTGACATGATGATCCTCGTGATGTAAGGAACTGGGATCTACATTACAGGGTCTTCGGGGTAATAGTGGCGAAGAAACGGGTTGCCAAATAGTCTGTGATGAGTCCCTGAACCTGCCCAAATAGAAAGCCATGTTTCTTCTCGGATATGCATGTGCAGTTGAAGAAGGGGGATTCGGACCTTTTCAGTTGTCCTTTCAGTCCAACTTAGCACAGAGAGCCGTATCAATGGTACGGTCTCTCCGCTCTGAGATGAACCCTGGGAGAACGTCGTCTAACGTAACTACCTGTGTGAAGGTTTCGTGGTCCATTTTAAGTATGAATAACCTTATTCTGAAGGCCGTTGTAAGATGGTTGGTGATTGCACCTGCCCTCAGGCCTCTCGCCGAATGGGTGCCTCAGGCATGAACGGATCAGACCCTGTCACCCCACTATCGAAACGGCAACATCAGAAACCATTTATCGATAAGATAACACGGGCGATAAGATAACGATTTTTTCTTTGCACTTTCCCAAAGAAAAGTAGAACATCCCACCAGTCCGTCGTCCTCCCAGCCACTCTCACCACTACTTTGCGGCCAATTCAAGTCGCAATCCCCCTCTTCGCAAAGCCTCAACAGACGAACTTGCGATGGCTGCGACAAAGCATTCCCTCGCGGAAAGCGAGGAACGCCCTGCCAAGAAGACCAAGGTGCTCGACGCCGCTGCGGCCGAGGAGAAGAAGCGACTGAAGAAGGAAAAGAAGGAGCGCAAGGAGAAGAAGAAGGAGAAGAAGCGCAAGCTGGCCGAGGTCAACACCTGGGACACGGACGAGGAGGCGCACGCGGAGCCCAAGAAGGAGAAGAAGGACAAGAAGTCGAAAAAGGACAAGAAGAACAAGGAGGATGCTTCTGAGGACACTACTTCTGGCAGCGCCTACGAGGAGACAGTGGCGCTGTCCAGCGTGCCTCAGAGCGACATCGACGAATTCCTGACCAAGAACGAAATCACCATTACCGACCCCAAGACCGACAAGCCGACGCTGCGCCCCGTCCTCGAGTTCTTCCACCTGCCGTCGACAAACCTGCTCGAGAAGAAGCCCTCGCCTTTTGCCAGCTACAAGGAGCCCACGCCCATCCAGTCCGCCTCGTGGCCGTTTACGCTGTCCGGTCGCGACGCCATCGGAGTCGCCGAGACCGGCTCCGGAAAGACCATGGCCTTTGCGCTGCCCTGTGTCGAGGCTGTCATGAAGGTCGGCACCAAGGGTACCAAGGCCGTTGTTGTGTCGCCCACGCGTGAGTTGGCTATGCAAACCCACGAGCAGCTGGCTAAGGTCGCTGGCTTGGTCGGACTTAAGGCTGTCTGCCTGTACGGCGGTGCTTCCAAGGACGACCAGCGTGCGCTGTTGCGACGTGGCGCCGACATTATCGTTGCCACGCCAGGCCGCCTCAAGGATTTCATGTCGGATGGCACCGTCGACCTGAGCGGCGCTGCGTTTGCCGTACTAGACGAGGCTGACCGCATGCTGGACAAGGGTTTTGAGGATGACATCAAGATGATCCTAGGCGCCTGCCCCGCGCGCGAGAAGCGCCAGACGCTTATGTTCACAGCTACATGGCCCGCGTCAGTCCAGGCCCTTGCCTCGTCCTTCATGGTCACCCCCGTCAAGATCACCATCGGCTCCGGCGGCAAGGAAACGGCCGACGGCGCCGTCGAGCTGCAGGCCAACTCGCGCATCACCCAGCGCGTCGAGGTCGTTGACGGCCGCGACAAGGAGTTTCGCCTGCTGCAACTGCTCAAGGAGAACACCCAGGGCAAGCAAAAGGACGATCGCATCCTGGTCTTTTGCCTCTACAAGAAAGAGGCCACACGCGTCGAGGGTTTCCTGGCCCGCAAGGGCATTCGGGTTGGCGGAATTCACGGCGATTTGCGACAGGAGCAGCGCACAAAGAGTCTGGAAGCCTTCAAGTCTGGAATTACCCCGGTTCTAGTTGCCACTGATGTGGCTGCTCGAGGTCTGGATATTCCCGAGGTCAAGTTGGTCATTAACGTCACAGTATGCCTGACCTTTTCCTATTTTCCTTTTCCATTCCTGCGCCAAGCCGCCCCCCAAAGGTCATTGCTAACATCGCTTCTAGTTCCCCTTGACCATCGAAGACTACGTTCACCGTATCGGACGAACCGGTCGCGCTGGCAAGACTGGTCAGGCCATTACCTTTTTCACCGTTCAAGACAAGGCTCACTCTGGCTCGTAAGTATTCCCTCACACAAAATGACAGACCAATTACTCACAATTACAGCCTCATCAACATCCTGAGGGGCGCCAACCAGGAGGTTCCCGAAGATCTACTCAAGTTTGGATCCACAGTCAAGAAGAAGACGCACGACATGTACGGTGCCTTTTTCAAGGACGTCGACCCGAACGCAAAGGCCACCAAGATTACCTTTGATTAGAGTTGTGTTGTAGATGGATATATATCATTGCTGGGCGGATTTGCGCCCGCGGACGTATTGGAGACACTCGATGATAAAATGGCGCTCGAAGAATAGGCTGTTCGGAAGCGATTAGATATTGCGGGATTCGAATTCGGGCATGCAGTTTTGGGGTTTTGTAAGACACGTACATAAGAAGCAACACGGGAATGGCTGTTGCGCCAGCTTTTATGAGAGATTTGATGGGCCCATCCTCTGCATCGTGAGACTGAAGTTGGTGGAGGAGCACAGCGGCCATGGACGCTGTTCCACCCGTCTGGGTATTGGTGGCCAGCTCGACGAAGCCAAACCCGGCGCCGTGCCGGGCGAAAAAGCGATTGATGAAGAGGCTGCTCCAGACGATCCGGCAAAACATGTTGATCATGTTGGCAAAGACCAGCCCTGTAGCGCCAAGCGGGAAGACACTCATGAGGACAAAAGCTGAGGCGGCAAAGACGGCCGAGAAGGCACCCATCCAGCCCGACTGCGCGTGGACCTCGGCCTCGGTGGCGACAGAGGCGACGAAGGACTCGGTTAGGCCGTTGAGGGCCAGCAACGGGATGTAGAAGCAATAAGTAACGAGCACGTCGCCTGCGCCTGAGGCCATCCAGCGTTGGCCTGCGACGATGGCGAGAAGCGGCGGAGCAAGAAAAGGACCAATGGTGACGACGACCGTGGAGAGGAGGATATACAGGCGAAAGAGCGTTCGAAGGTTTTTCCTGGCTTCCACGATGGCTGGTGAAGGTTGGACGGGTTTCTTTTCATCCGCAGCAACTGGTGCGCGAGACTCGGGTGATGATGAAAGCAACCGCGAAAAGTAGCTCCGGCTGCTCTCCTCGACGGGCTGCAGCAGTAGTCGGGCCAGCAAGCCTCCATAGTTGCTGGCCAGCGCGTAGGCGCCTTGAACCTCGGCCGATGCGAGCAGCGAGATGAGAAAGGTGTCGCCCTGGGTGAGGAGATGTTTGACGACGCTCTGGGCCATCATGCTGCCGGCGAGGCTGACGGTGGGTTTGTCGAAGAGGGATCCCCAGAAGCGATTATCGTTGGTTCCAGACACTGACTTGGGGAAGATGGAGAATCCCATGGAGGAGGCGAGACGGTATCCGGAGACGAGATATACGAGCAGCAACGCGCCGCCATATGTCAACTGGCCGAGTGCAAAGGGTAGCACTCCCAGATCCCGCTGTTGCTTGGATGCCCAGACCGCGGCAGTAAAGACGACGACGCAGCGCAAAAATGTGGCGATAGACTCGGCGGCCGCGCGAGTGCCGAATTGAAGGCGCATCGTCATGAGGACGAAGCAGGGCTCTGAGAGCAGCTCAACCATGGCGGCGATGCCGTAGAGGTACAGCGACTGGACAAGGTAGGGCGTAGCGAGAGTCGCGGTCGTTGCATAGCGCAAGTACGTCCAGCCGAGGGCGACGCTGACGACAGATCCGAGGCCAATGGCGAGGTATCCCAGGTTAACGACGGCTTGGCTCTCTCTTTGCGCGACCACATCTCGATGTTTGCCAGATGCTTCATCGCCACCACTGCCACTTCCCACCGTGCCTTGACGTTGGATGGCAACGCGCAAACTCTCGCGCGCAAAGAACAGAACCGAGAGATAGTACACTTCTAACTGCGTCGATAAGCCCAGCAGCGGTGCAGTGAGGTAGCGTAGCAGTAGCTGGTTGGCGACAAAAGTGACGAGGCGTGAGGCGAGCTGGAGGAAGATGAGCAGTGATGCGCCCTTGAGCATGGACGAGTTGGTCGTGGGTGTCGAGGGATCAGGTGTAGGCTTGGCAGTATTCCCGCCTGATGAGGATTGGGGATCTGGTGAAGGCGCCATCTTGTCCATTATCCTGAATGCGTGGTGTATGAAGGGAGACAAGATAGACGTTGGTGAAGTGAGGTTGGTTTTGAAAGTGAGGGAACACGTGTTGAGGCCCATGGTGACGCGGCGAGTTAGTGGGCAGGATCCAATTTAGAGGGCAGCGTCCAAGGTTTAGGCGCGGCCCGTAGTGCATCAAACCCGAAAACTCAGTGGCACTTGCCCTACAGCCATGGCATGGCTCCACTGAGAACCACTGGAATTGTCCACTAACCAAATCCGGCCATCGACGTCCAACACACGAAAGTAAGTGTTCACAGGCAGGCCTACAAGAAGCGTCTGAGCGAGCGGGAGTTACATTCGTTGTCTTCTGGAAAATAAACTTGCTCTATAAGTTAATTAATAACATGCTCTTCTGTACCGAGGAGTCATCGAACTATGTGTTCCTCGTTTCATACGTCCCAATAGCATACCTAGCATATCTCTCGGTGCTATTACCTGACCTCAATTAACCTACAACCTTCCTGCCGCTGCTAGTGCTGTTTTGATTACTTTACGGACTTCGTTTCGTGAGTTGGATGAATAAATCCTGTCAACAAGGGTCAAAACCGACATGGGTTCCTTCACAATCACCACCATATCAATCAACATCCACGCCAAAACTGGATTCCGCCTCTCATATTGAAAGGTAACAACACGGTGCGGATCCGCCCCATTCAATATCAACATCTCCACAGCGGTTGAGAAATTATCGATGCCCAGCCCTCCATGTTTTGCAAGGACACGCGAGTCCTGCCTCATGTAATCATTGACAAGGTAGTGCAAATAGTCGTCTTGGACAAAGGGCTCTTTGAGGAGAACCTCGATCGTGTCCCAATGCTGGTTGCAAGCCGCATAAAAGATGGCACGCTTCCAACACGGGGCTTCCGTGCCGTCCAGCTTTCTGCCCAACAGCACAGAGAAATCGGGGACACCCAAGGGCCCAGCTTCGTGATTCGGGGTTTTCTGGTCCGGTTGATTCGAGTCCCCCAACACTGGACGGCTTTGAAATTTTGCGCCGGCCTCGATCAGCAGTTCTGCAACTCGATTCGAGGCGTCATATTTTCCCCTGTTGAAGATGGCGAAAGTAGTTAACGGCGACATTAGGACATGTTGTCCATGGTGCTTTATGTCTCTACATGAATTGACATCTGTCCCGTTTTGTGCCAGGAACCGAATGATTCTGGCCTGCGTCTCCAACTCAGCCTGGATCATATCGTCGTGCAGTCGAAACGCAGTTACAATCAGGGGCAGAGGCTGGCAAAGATGAATTTCCGTCTTTGTTGCACCGCCCTGGAAATGCTCGTCTTGATAGCTTCGGTAACATGTCGGCGAATTCATCATGGCACCAGCAATGGCTAAAGCCCACGTTGCCGTCTCGTTCCCTTGTCCAGCTGCGTGGGCGAGAGCATTCATTGGAACACAATCACCAGATCGAGCGGAGTGCCAGACGAGGTTTGGCTCAGCTCCACATTCTAGTAAAGTAACCAAGTATGCATGCTGGAAAGTTTCAATGGCAAATTGTAAACGAAAGCTTGGATCTGCTCCCTCAGCAACTAGGTCGCGGACCTGTGCTGGGGGTGTTGCAAGTGTAGTCTCGTTCAATAAATCTTGTAGTTCTCTCTGCCTTCTGAGGGTTAGTTCAGCCCTCCGCCTCTTTGATGTCTGGATGAGATCCTCATCACGCCGTAGCTGCGATACGAGGGCCCGGGTGCTCGTTGGCACGTCATCGAGACCTTGAATTGCCATTCGGCGTCTCGTGCCGTTTGCTGCTTGGAAGTGGCCCGTCGTGTCCTCTCCTCCAACCCATTCATCACAGGAAATGAACAACGGTGGAGGGGTTCTTGGTCTGACCCTGGGTGTTGACGCCTTCTCGCCCCAACCGGTCGAGTCTGAATCTGCCTCACCGGTACTGCCTCTTCGAGTGGATACGTCTTCTCTCGTTTGCCGCGAGATGCGTGATGGTAGTGATGCATAACCGTTGTTTCTATCCCTTGCGGTATAACGGAGACTGGTTGAGTCCGAATCTGACTCAGCACTGCCTTTTCTAGGGAATATGTCTTCCATCCTTCGTCGTGGGATGCGTGGTCGTACCGGCGGAAGAGAATTATAGTTTTTTTCACTTCTCTCTCTTCTAGAATGAATCCATTTGGTTAGCCTTGAATTAGCTGCTGGCTGTGCTGTCGCCTGACGACGGGGCGGGGACTCCAAGTTTATCATCGCGCCAATGTCGGTTGGTGCCGCCTGCGCAGGAGAAGACGTGTGGCCTCCTGTGCCTTGATCGAATGATGTCCGTCGGTCCGTCGACTCAGATGATCGTGATGAAGAGATGCCATCATAGTACATCTCTTCCACGTCGGAGACATCATCCATAGAGCTCAAGTTTGGCTGTTCATAATGGGTCGTGGCTGTCTCGTTGGGATCAAGAATGCTCGCCTGATACAACGACTCGGCATACGTGCTCATCATCGAAATGTCGTCGACCCATTGTTGGATCATTTGGTTGTGTCTTGAGGCAAGCCCTCCTGTTGCTCGAATTGAATTCACTCTCGCCAGGACTTCATTGGTCGTAATTTTCATTGCTGCAATGTCCACTCGAAGAATCTCGGTATCATCTTTGATATCCTGACCAACAGTACTAAAAAGTGTCAACATCACGGCTTACTTATCATGGGTTCGCTTGTGGTCACTCACATCGAGACGGCATGAAGGCCTAGGCTCAGTGCCATCTTGTATACCTCAAGACTTCCTCGTAGCTTCTCCGTCTCCTCTTGGCCGAAGATAGCCCACTTGGCTTTCGTCATCACCCTGTCGCGCTGGTATTTCTGCAGATTCGCCAACAACTGATTGATGACTGACGAACATCCAGTTATCGTAGAATCCACCTGCGGAACCAGTGCCTTGAAAAGCGGGTTGCTCTGAGTACGGGACAAAGTGCGAGTGAGAGGTTCGAGAATGCCAGCCAGTGCTTGTACCTCTTTGGAAACCTTGTCAAGATCTTCTTTGCAGTCTTTGAAGTCGCGAGAATATTCAATGAGGGCCACGGACGCCTTTGCGATGCCGCCCGCTAGGCCAAACGAGGAGGCTACGATGGAGAGGGGATCCATTGTTGTCAGTATAGCGATTGCGTTGTCGGACGAGGCGAAGGATAGCGGGACTCGACTAGGGCTTCGATACACGCCGTCCTTTTAAAGAGACGGCACAAGACGCTCTGGAACAAGCCGCCTAAATAGTTGCCTCAAGAGCAATGATGTAGAAGGAAAGTTGAGGATTGAGTGAAGAGGGGAACTGAAAATACAGCTGCTGAACGACTGAGGCCGCCTGATGGAGAGCCTATTGGTCGCCTAGTTTGAAGCTGCGCCTCCACATTGTGGTGGCTTGTGATTGCTGCGAGGGGCTAATGCGATGCGATGTGTTGGGTGAGACATGGAAGAAGTAACGCACAGCCCAGTATGTGTGGCCTTGAGCGACGAGTTGGCAAGCTTCACTTCGGGTGGTGGATGTAGAGGAAGCAGAGAGTAGCTATCTAGGGTAGGTAACTACAAACAAGAACTGGAACAATGTCTCTATCCTCTTCAGCAATTAAGCGCAGCCACCGACGCTCTTTGGACATATTCTCATTTAGCAAGACCAGCCTTTGAAGGAGCCCACAGACTCTAGACTAGCCTATGAGATTTCTACCCTCCCTAGTAAGTCAAAACGCCTTTAGATGTTACTATCCATGCTACTTTCTATGCTCATTAATACGGCTGTCCCCGCCAAGCGCGCTCTATCAGCCGGGGTGGCTATCCCGCCATGATCCGATAAACAGATGCTCGACTAAAATACTTGCGTCTCCCTTCTCATGCGTGTTCTCTTGCGGCAGCCATCCAAAGCTATCCTTGGGTAGAACCAGCACGTCGCCAATCAATCGTGGCTCCTCAAGCCTGTCTAGTTCATCGCCTGTGTGCTCCACGCCCGTCATCTCCTTGAAGTAGTCCATCAAGACCTTGGTAAAGGCGAATGGTCCAGTAGTGGCCATGACGTCCTCAAAAGAAACGGCTTCCCCGGGTTGCTTGGATGCGAGTAGCTCGTCAAGGCCCTGGGTCACTTGTTCGACTACCGTCTTAATGGCGGGGTGGTTTGGCTTGGCTAGCACCGCATACTGACATAGCTGGACGGAATATGGAGAGTTGGGCCAGATGGGTTGTTTGTGATGGTCGTTCTCGATCCCAATCACTAGGTTTACTGAGTCTTTATACTGCTTCGGGATCCATTTCGAGACGGGTTGATGGGGATAAACGTCGATGTCTGCCCATACACCACCCTCGCGCAACAGTATTAGATATCGCAAGAAGTCGGCTTTTAGGATTGGGTCTTTTAGGCGTGTAAAAACGTCGACGATAGGCGCATCGAAGTGCTCGCGGACGTAGGCGTCGTTATTCGCGTCGGTGATGCGCTCGTAGCGCCAGTCGGGATTGATGAGGCGCCATTGGTGGGGGAAGCCGACTGTGCGATCTGTCGGGTCTTCCGAGTCGTCTTTCCAGCTCTGCCAGATCTTGTGAGGGAAGGATTCGTGCTTCGGTTCGGTCGGAGGTATCGGAGGCGGTTGGTGGAGGGTGCTTGCTGTGATGATGGGTCAGCTTCAGTCGTGTCAAGCGGGGCGGGATTGGAACGAACACCCTGATCTGTTGTTGTACGCGTAGCTGCTGGATAGTAGGATGACGATCGCGATAGCGGCCAGCAGAGCATAGGCGTACTTCCTGTGCGTCGAAACCGACAACATGGTAGCCGAGCTGAGATTGTTGAAGGAGCGAGAGATGCGACCGACGAGAGAAGACGGAAACCTACTTCGTTTGGACAAGATCTCTGCACACGTTCTACGTGGAACGTGTGCAGAGATCATGTCTAGTACTGGTAATTTACGCGCTCACCTTGCGACTGGAACGTGGCGGGGCCTACTAGACCCTGGTCCTGCGTCAAACAATCCATTGGAGGGATCGATCCTCGCGCCCTCGGGTCTTGTTCAGCTTGTCATGGTGGTGTGGGGGCTTTGAGCTATGAACCGACCAACACACCAGTGGGAGATCAGCATACATTCAAGGTTGGTAAGAATAACTCTGTCACCTAACAAAAGTTACGGAAACAACACAACCAACACTGTGAACGGAGCGTCTGGACCAGGAGATGTGGGTAGTATGCATCGCAAATGGGTTTCATCGGTGTCTTCGTAGAAAATTGTAAGGACCACAATTTACAACGACGACAAGAAAGAAGAAGACTCGGCAAACTGAAGCAATGGCCGTTTGTGTGTCGAGGGCAGCGGAAAGTTGGTCACACCAAGACGTCCTTTGTCTTCCCTTGGTACTACCAAAATGGTATTACCCGCGCGGCTCCTTACAGATTGTCCGATGTATATTCGCTTAGCGATTGGGTTCGCTTGCTTGACCAATATCGTGTAAGTACCACCAATCGGCATTAGACCTGCCCCCAGCATTTGCTGCTACTTTGGCCTCTATTGCCTAGGCGTTTAGGTTTTCTCGCTGCATTCAGCTCCATTATGTTTCCTCATTTTCGATTTCTCTCCTAGGCTTCTTGCGTCCACTTGCTCAAAACGCTGTGTCGTCCCTTTGCCATCATGACTAGGCTCGTTCTTGTGATCGCATTCCTCTGTTCCTTGGCGACGTCTCTCGCCGCTGGCAAATGTTACTACCCCAATGGAGATGAGGCTTGGGACTTTCCTTGCGATCCCGAAGCCGACGAGAGTGTATGTTGTGGAGGTGGCTTGGGTTCTGTCTGTTTATCCAACAAGCTGTGCCTCGGGGCCAATGGGAACACTGTGCGAGGCTCCTGCACAGAACAAGACTGGGGATCGTCTGAGTGTGCCATGTATTGTCTCGGTAGGTTATGGCTAAAACCAGCAGTCCTAGCCGCATTTGTTGCTAACGTGGACCCCGAGGCGCCGACTCTGGAGGAACCGACTTGATATCCTGCTCCAACGTCACCGACAGCGATACATCGTATTGCTGCGACCACAATGCGGGCTGTTGCAACAGCGGGGTCGGACGGTTTAATGTGCTTCCCGCTGAGCCGGAGATCTGGGCGACTTGGGACCAAGAAGCAAGCCAATATGCCGTCATCGGTACACTCTTCGACAGCAAGCCTACATCTTCAATTGCGCCGACTACAACGAGCGACGTATCGTCAACTTCGAGTGCAACGTCCACTCTCACCACCACCACACCCGAAACATCTACACCTGTACCGACCTACTCAGGTCAAGCTGCGTCAAGATCGTCGGAAGTACCTCGAGGAGCCTCTCCTGGAGCCAAGGCGGGTATTGGGGCTGGGGCTGGTATTGGAGCCATCCTCATTGTGGCCGTGGCATACCTCTTATCGAAGACGGGGAAGAGTAGATGGGCTACCAAAATGAACAAGAAAATACCACCAGACTGTAATGGACAGCCACCGATGGACTCCGCTGGGCAGCAGTCACAGCATGGGCCTAAGAAGCCTCAACACCCACAGGAACTCCACGGACACGCGTCTCAGAGCAACATGGTGCGGGCTGAATTACCGGCAAACAACTGATGAAGGAGCAGTAAGTCATTTTGTGCTTTTGCTCCTCAACAGGCTCTCTTTGCGGTGCGATTCCTTGTGGTTGTCAGGGAGTTGCATAACGTGACACATGGCCGTGGCTCCTTCAGTTGAGCAAGAAATAGGAAGGGCGAATGAGGAAGAAGTGGCTTATAAGAAGGTAGTTAGATATATCTATTTTGTAGCAATTTGCTACTAATCAAACGACGCTCATTTAATGCGTTGACGTGTCAAAAATGTTTAGCCGTTCATGAGATGCCAGGTCTCAACATTTTGTGATGGCGACTAAGCAAGACAAAGCTCACCAATATGACAACCAATTTATCCCTTTGACATTTTGGGTTAGTGATTTCGCATCGAAATGCGAAACAATTACATCCGAAGGCAGAAGATTTGATACATGAACTGTTACTTAAATGTAGTATTAGTGACAGTGGCTCAGAAACCGGTCTCGAGCCGCAGTGTCGATTGGACTCTACTTGTCATTATGCGAAGACAAAAGTATTAAGCTTGAAGGATATGGTCTTATCACATGTCCGACATGATGCAAGAAGCCAATGGCAATATCCAGAAAATACCACTACTGGCCAGACTTCCCCCTCGGCGAATCAGGTAATCTGCCCAGTCTAAGGCATCCTTCCCTATACTTCCTTTGCAGTGCAAGGAGATCTGAAAGCTTCAAGATGCCTATTTCTCTCAGCTCGCGTAAGGCCTCTTCCTTGGTATCATATTTCTGACCCGTCCGCGAGATGACGGATAGCCACGCGAGAGGGACCATGCCGAAGCCGGTTCGACTAACCCCCTTAGCATAAATCCAGTCGTCATTTTCAGGGATCGCCATTGGAATAAGGATTTCTCCCGCTTTGCAGTCCATCTCAACCTCGCCGGCTGCTTCAAAGTCCCATCGGACGATCATGATGAGCGTAGACTTGATCGGTCGGAGCTGCCATGAATGAGACAACTCAGATAGCAACGGTTTTTCTGGTAGCATAGAAACATGACGGTTTCGATGGGGGTGTATAGGTGCATCCCCGGAAAACCTATCTTTGTGACACGCCCGAAGCCTCTTCCATGCCGTCGTCATAGCAGCTCGATATGGCCTGGAGTCCATGAGTGCTCCGTCGAATGTGAACATGATACTTAGACGGGACAAAGTGTCTGTTTGGAGGCTGAAAAGGGATGATCTTGGGCTGACATCCTGAAGCAATAAAAGCGAGGAGCTGTCGTCTGCTGTTTTCTGTAGGAGGGTCACGCTATGTGTGTCGTCGAGGACTGCCTGTCGCTCATCTGCAGTTCGTCTTCAGTGGAGTTAGCCCACAAGCCAAGCACAAGACGTAATGATTTCATTCTTACAACGGTACGACGGCGAGGAGTAGCTGGATCGCCTGGATCTGGTCTCGCAGCGTCTCCTTCATCGGGGTCAATCTATCCTCATCGAGGATATACTTGGCCCTCAGCCAAAGCCCAAGTCCCAAGCCGGCTTCATGGGAAGTTATGGCATAAGAAATGTGATCAGATAGGTACAATATAACCTCCCTGCAACAGGATAGGGACTGATCCAGAGCATGCAACAAGTGTTCTCCTTGTCCGAGAGTGGGCTCTCGCAGCGTCAAGAGAGATTCCAGCTCGGTGGCCGATGCTTCCAGCGCCGACAGTTGGGTGATCAAGGCAGAGATTGCGAGCTGCGAGCTTGTGAATTTGTCGTGCAGCGTACCCAGCGCCGTCTTTACCTTGAATATCTGCGTGGCGAGAGAAGCGCAGCTGGCGGCGAGACCTATGACGGAGAGAGGCTCCATGGCGATTTGAGGTGGTTGAAGAAAGTCTCGACGGGGAAGTTTGGGTTTGTGGATGGTATTAATGATTGATACGACACCCCCTTCTTGCAACATTGCCATATCAGGTTTTGGCTTTAGTGGCAAGGCATCAGGGAGAACCTCATTTAAGCGCCCACCTGGAATTCGTGATTGGGTCAAACCATGGCCTTCCTTGCGGCCATTCCAAGTGCGGCTGACAATCCATTCGCTCTTCCGGTAAGCGTCCAAACATGGCAAACAATAAGGCAGCCAATAACAGTGTGATACGTACTTTTTCCAGTTCAGCTAGGGGTCCCAAGTCTCATGTTTCCCTGTTTGAAACTGACATCAAGATAGCTCTGGCTGGTGTGGCAAATACGCGTCATCGATAGTGCTACCACAGCAAATCAATGTCGATGAAATAGTCTGCAGTTTGACTATTAGAATCAAGGCAAAGTAATTAATACGTGTTCTTATAGCTTTACTATAAACAGAATGTTAAACAATCTCAACCACGCGTACTTCTCAAAGCCCGAGATCCTTCTTGATGGCGGGGAGCACAGTGCCCTCGTTCCAGTCCCAGATCAAGGCACTGTTGTGGCCGTTAAACGCGGCGCCAGTCCAATACGTGCTGCGGGAGCCTTCCAAGGCAAGGAGCTTTCCATAGAAGCCATTTCGGATTTCTTTGGTTGACACGTGGAGGTTGTAAGGAGCGTGGTTTGAAATGTATGGGAAGGTCACCTTCTTGGCTGCGTCGGCTGGTGCGCCACCCACGGCTGCGAGCGTTCCAAGTTCCTTGCGAATGAGAGCCTCACTGTCGGCGACGGTATACTTGGTGTTGTCGTAGGCCACGCCGAGCAGGAACTGATTGGGAGATCCTGAAGTGAAGTAGCCATTGCTTCCAGGAATGACGGGTGTGTGAGCAGGCGTGAATGCACCAACGTTCTGGAGGTTCACGTCGAGCCCGGGAATGTTGGCGACACCAGCAACATAGCCGAGAGCAGAGAACTTGGAAAACAAGCTGCGTTCCTCCTTGGAGAGATCGAAAGAGCCGACGTTCTTCAGGGTCTGGGGAATGGCGACTAGGAGCTTGCGGGCCTTGATTTTCTTGGTTGCCTTGCCCGGCTGCTTGACAACGATCCAGACACCGCTCTTCTTGCGCGTGACCTTGACAATGGTCGAGTCAAGCAGGACATCGTCTCCCAGCTCGGCTGCAGCAGCATCGTAGAGACTTCGTGTGTTGCCGGACTTTGCGACGATGAACGTGCTGGAAACGCTCTTGATCAAGCCTGGTCCGAACTTCTTGATGCCATAAAGAGTAGGGATGGTGGTAATGTTGCCGGGGTACCAGTTCAGCTGACTGATGAGAGGAAGAAGGGCGCTGAACTTGTTCTGCTCGGCAAACTGTCCAAACGGCAGAGTGAGCTCTTCGGGAACTGGGTGGGGGACCAGATATCCTTGATCAATCCAGGGGTACTTGGGGAGAACATTCTGGGAATAAGCCTGGATAGCAGCCGCGATGGCTTGTTGAGAGGCAGCGGCCTCGGCAGGAGTCTGAGCTGGAATAGGGATGCCCAGCGAAAAGTCATAGGACTTGGATGCCGCGCTACTGGCAAAGGGATTAATCTTGCTTATTGCGACTCCCAGTCGAGCAAAGTACTTTTCAACAATCTCGAGGTTTTCAAACAAGACGACACCAACGTTGGCGGGGATCTTTGTGTTCGGGTTGGTATATGTCTCAGCGTGGCCTCCGATCTGGGACTTTTTCTCAATGACAACAACCGAAGCACCGGCGTCCTTGAGGCCGATAGCTGCATGGATGCCGCCAGAGCCACCGCCAATGATGGCTACATCGACGTCAATACATGGCTCAGGGGACTTGTGGGCAGCGGCCTGGACCTGTGTAAGGCGCGAGGCCAGAATAGCAACAAAAACGGAAGGGAATCTCATGGTGAGGAAATGAACGGCTTGAAAAAGAGGTAAAGAATGACCTGGACACAGAAATGCTACTAGGGAATAGGAAGGTCTTAAAAGGGTCACGATGGCTAAGAGTACGTAGTGCAAATGATATATTACGTGCTATTACCACTCCGCATCATCCGGCCTATGATTCTCCCATTTTGGTATATGAGGTTTACCCGCGACCTCGTATCCTTGTCACCGGCAGTTGCTGATGGCATGGATTCGAGCAAGGTTTAATTGCGTGAGAGCAGTGCTGCCTCTGGTTGGAACGCTATTATAGTGACTTTGGAATTATACTTTTTGCTCTGATTTGTCCCGCCAAAAGGAGGCGCAGCTAAGACAGGTCTAGGCTTTGAGCCGGAGGGACAGCTCAACGCGCTTGGCGTATTAATTTCCAGCACCGGCAAGGACATCCGTAAAAAGATTCCGAGCTCTGGTTAGGTCGTAAACCACTCATGCTAGCTGGGCGTAGTGGTTGTCCTGGTCTGTGTGAGCTGGTGCTTAGTCTGACCGACTATGCCTCATCAAGATTATGGTTCATAGACTTGTTCCCGCTATGGTCCTGAATTCTTGGACGGGTCTTGTCAATGCCGCTCTAGTGGATGAGCTCATGAATTAGTTGCCGACTTCCCCGCGCCTCATAGGGATGGCTGTCGCGGTCGATTCTGTCTGCCCAAAATCATACGCTTGCTCCAACTCTTGCCACACCATCTTGTCTTCAGCCACTACTTTATCACTTCCTAGGCGATTTCGACTATTTTTCTTCTTCTGAAAACATTTTGACAAAGCCAACACTCTTTTTGCGGCCTACTCTGCCGAGCATACCGAAAATGGGTGGTGCTCATGGGCATATGCCCCTAGACATGGGTGGAGCGGGCGTCAAAGTTACCATCGGACTCCGCGGAGCGGCTTCTCGAAAGAAATCATTTTTGCTTCCATCTGGATTCGCAAAGAGTTCCTTAGGCTTACAGGGATAGCGAAGGTGAGCAGGGGTTCTTGTAGGCGGGGAGGGGAAATTCTAGCGGCATTCAAATGACAAGGATAAACTGGTCAATGCCTGAGTGTTGTGAGTATATGGTTATTTCTCATAAGTCGCGGGGGCCTGGATAGCACGCGCTCAGGGGGCCAAAGTCAAACAGTTGCAAGGAAATTATAAACGGGCAGCAGCAATGGAACTTTTCGGTGATGATAAACCAGGTCTCAACCGTCCCTATACTTGCCTACTCTGTGTCATGCTGTAGGTTGCAAGCTAAAATGCCTGTAATTGAACTCTATGGTACCTTGCGTAGTATTCTGCTCATTGCGGTGCTGTGTTGGCACTGGGCCGGCAGTACCGGTAGATTGGTTGTGACGCAAGTTGGGCTGACCCCGGCCAACCTTAACTTGACATTTAATTTGCTGCTGACTTGGAAGGAATATTTCAAATTCAGTCTTCATGGTAATGCGCTGGATGGGAGAGAAGCGGTCACAACCTGTCTTGCTACTGCTCAACGAAGTCGCCGGCGTCGATACATGCTTACTGGATCCCCCAAGTACAGTAATATAAGCAACAGGATAGCCTGACCACCCCCTTGGGCAGCGACAGATTCATCCCACCCGTGCTTGAGATTTGTAGTAAGCCCAAGGAACAGTTTATCTAATCAGAGATCGACACGTCTAAATTAGTGGTCACGTCTTCTACGCTATGTATTGAAAAGAAGAGCTACATCCCTAGGTGCATATGAGAAACGCCACAGTAAGCAACAGAACGCGCCCACGTGAAGGGAGCATGGGAATATGACTTGGGAAGGTGATTCCGCCCATTATCAGAAATTCTCACTTCACCCAGCTTATTCAGCGGCTTTCATATTTTCCGTAGTGTTTCACGGACGGAGGGGGGTGGGGGCGCGGGGAGGTTGCGTATCGGTAGACATAACCGTGTCCATGAGGGCATCGCACTTAGAGATGGTGTTTGTTTCCTGGGCGATGCGTCATGTGTATAAATGGTCTCGCCTGGAGATTAAACCTCGGTTATAGGAGCTTCTTGAGTAGATACCTCCGCAGGTTGAGAGACTGATCCGTCTAGCTCGCATATTCCTTGATTGTCGACTTCCTGGGGCGGTTCTGGAGGGATAGGGTCGATATGACTCCCATTTTGTCCATACTTTCGCTAGAGCCGAGACGAAAAGATGAAGAGCGGACTCGGAATTTCCAGATAATATTAACTGGCAGATCGAGAAACTGATGGCGGGGAAACGGATTGACATGACACCAGCTTCAGTATTATTACTAAGGAAAGACAAGGGACTAAAGGCTTTGGCATGAATCAAGACACCATCCAAAGGAGCGATGGGGGAAATTTTCATCCTCGGGTTATTATTAGGCACATCAAGAAGACTCAACAGCAAGGGAAGCGGGAAAAGAGCGAAATCTCCTCCATGGCAATTCAAGGGCGAGTTAAAAGGACGAGTTAAAATGTTTACTGTCGATCTGTGTCTTGGTTGTCAATGCTCAACACCATAATATGTGTGCAAACGCAGTGTATTTATCTGTAAAACCTACGGACCATGCCTTTAGTGAACACGACCGGGTAAATGCCAAAGAAGCAGAAATTCGGCGGATAAAAGACCCGACTAGCTGAATTGGCCGCAAATGCTGACACCACGTGTCATCCTGATGGGCTGACGCATAGAAGTATGAGGATTGAGTCACCGTCTTCACTTTTGACAATATTCCAATTATTCGAGATGGCTTCTGATAAATCCTTGGTCACGTTTGACCATCTTCGCCAACTCTATACTGAGTACAGGCAGACAAAAGACCTGGACGAAAAAGGCCTGTTCTTCTCAGAGCAATGCCACCAAATCTGCCGTTCAGACCCCTCGTACGCGGCTCGTGAGCGGGCCACCATTGTTCAGTACCTCCGCGAATCTGGCCCACTCGTCGCTCGAATCCTCCGCGACGCAGGCCAGCTAGGTGCCGATGAGGTTGTCGGCTCCAATACAAAGGCTAACTACTACACCATTCGGCCCCTTGCCGCGGAGGAGGCGCATGATTTCGGGACGGTGGAGCACGTCGCGCCAGCTGGATATAAGTCTGTGGCTGAGCTGCAGAGTCAAGCTGCGACTGAGAAGTGGGAGGGTGTCATGGTGGACATGTGGTCGGATGATGGGGATGGCAAAGGATTCATGGCTAAAGCCAAGTATTGGTGGAGACTGGAAGATGTAGAGGAAAATGGCGGAACGTGGAGACAGATTTTGCACGATATTTTGTATCTGGGGGTTCGTGATGGAACTGAAGGCACCGATGGTGGGATTCTAATCCAGGATATTTAATATTGAGACACCCATCTGTGTACAGCTCTATCCCAATATGTAGTCTCAACTGATAGCCGTTGCTCGCGTGATCAAATTCAGGACAACAGCTTAACCAAGCCCTTCAGATGCAGCAAAATTCCAGAGTCCTTAACCCTCCATTTATCAGCGAAAAGTGGACAGATCTGGCAGTGCACCCACCAAACCCTTCAATGGCCTTGTAATTTGAAAATCCCTTGGCTGGGGTCATGGCCAAGAATGAACAAAAAGCCCCCAGTTTGTCAGTTACATTTGGACTCGCAAGCGACTGATTTGCCGATAAACGAGCAACCCGCTCCCACGCCAGCCGAGCTGACCATTTCGTGTCAAGCGTCTGCCTTGTGCGACAATTTGTGCTGTACGAGACTCTAAAGAACGGGCTTGAACCAATGGAAGCTGGATTTCAACCTCTGCGTGCATATTGGATGGGCACTGATTGCAGAGTTGCGAGGCGTATTAGGTCCTGGCGGTAGAGTCCTGAATCGGGATTCAATCCCATGGTAATGGTTCCTATTTGGAGGTGCTGCATAGAAGGGTTTCCATGTCCGTGCAAGGTTTCGACATGTGGATGGTCTGCCTCTTTCGTGTTTCTCTAGGTTGCTGGCGCCGTATCTCATCGTTCCTCCGCTTCGGAGCAGGTTTCGAAGTTGCAATGTCTCTCCCAGAAGCCTCGTTCCATCCCTCTAAATCCCATGGAACGACCTGTTGACGAGCACCTCCCGACGCCGCCACTGTATCGCCGCAGAATCAAGTCTCACGTACCCGCCGATCTCTGAGACTCGCGAAGGGTTCTGGGGGACGCAAATTGTCCACCCTCAACACAGTCACCATCGTTCTCACATATCTTAGCGTGCCATTCGCAGTTGCGTTTCTTTGTCTTTTGTGGTCCAACCCGGGCGGTAACCATGGCAGTAGCATTTGGATTGTGATAGTCTTGAGCGATTGGACACTCAAGCCCATTACCATGACGACACTTGTTTTACGCATGTTAAAGCTCGCCTTTCGGATCTAATACGGTCGACGGCATATATCCGCTCGGCATTCGCATTGCTCTCAGTAAGCATTCAGGCGAGCGGACGTAAGTAAAACCGAAGTTTGTCATTTTCAAGCTAAATGAATGATATCGGTTCCTTTAGTGATCATCCCACTTAGAAACCGGTTCACATTTCTCTCCATGTAGACACCGTGTCATGGAGTCTTCCTCTCAGTCGCTAGATTGGTAAGCCGGTAATCCCGGTTTAACGGCAATGCCGAGCCTCTTCCGAACCACCAGATGCGGAGATAATGATGCGCGATAACTCCATTTTAGTGCATTGGTGCGTGTCGGATTAATCACTGACTGGACCGAAAGGCGTCTACTTGTATATAAAGGTAACCCCATCGTTTTTAGATTCAGCCCTGTATTGAATCTGCATTCTACATCTCTGATTGACCATTCCCCAGTTCACACTCAACGCCCATCGTTTCGATACACTCATACTCTTTCAATATGTCGTCACCCCTCACTGGTATTGATGGCTACAAGTCACAGACTCTCAGCTACAAGTCGGCTCGAGATGGCGACATCAAGGTTGACGTTGCCTACCCGGAAGCCACAGACGCCGACTCGACCAGCACAGTTCTCTTGCACTATCACGGCGGATTTTTAGTAAGCGGCTCCTACTCCTCTGAATCAACTAAGTATTCATTTCGTTAGGTCTTTGGAGACCGGTACTCGTTTCTCCCGCGCTGGCTTCTAAATGCCACTACGTCCCGAAAATGGATATTCGTGACTCCAGACTACCGTCTGATCCCAGAAACAACCGCGCAAAGCTCTCTCGAAGATGCGGTTGACGCCTACCAATGGGTCTTAAACTCGCTTCCTGAGGTGCTAGGCCGCAAGATTGGCCAAGTCTTGGTGGCGGGATCAAGTGCTGGAGGATATCTGGCCTTGGCGACCGCTGCCGCAATTACCAAACAGCCTAGCGCACTTCTGTTGATTTATGGCATGCTGGATGCGACTAATTCGAGATATACCACGCCTGGAACCAATGTCTTTGGAGGACCCGCGATAGAAACAGCTTCAATTTTAGCCGACTTCCCACGAACAAAAGCCGGCGATGAGAGACAGGTGTTGTCTGTCTATCCATTGGATCCAGCAAGCAACCCGACAGATCCGCGTCTGACGCTCATTTCGGCTCTTCACGTCGATGCGCTGTACCCGGACTATTTTACTGGAGTCGGAGGACTTACTCGTGCTCTCGCTAAAGAAGGTGCCGAGGCGGTCCCTCAGGAACTTCGAAACTTGTTTCCTCTCGACTTTGGTGATCTCAAGAAACTTCCTCGCACAATGTTGATTCATGGCAAGAACGATTCTGCTGTACCGGTCGAACTTAGCATTCGAGCTGCGGAGAAGCTGCGAGAGGTTGGGGTGGAGGTGTTTGCGGAATTTCCAGACGATGCTGAACATGGATTTGATGCACAACTCGGGAGTGTCGACCTGGAGAAAACTGCTGACGATGGTGTTGCTTCTACGAAGAGCTTAAGAAATGCTATTGCTTTCTTGCACGATTCAGTCGTTTAGACAAGTGGTTCGTGTGAACCTTTTAGTTCTTCATAATAAAGCCAGAACAATTTCAGTATTATTCGCTCAACTCGACTACTATGAACCCCACGGCTTTCGTTCTAACACAAATTGACGGCCTTTCCAGAATACCCTGTCTATACAGAGGCTGAGAACTAATTGGCCTTTACTAGGAACGCCAGACTAAGGGACACGAGGCTAACGACCTCAGACTGGGAACGCCAGACTCGGACTGAAGCTAGACCTTGCCAACAGCAACGATCGGCCCGCCAGGACCTTGTTGAACAAGAACTGCAGCATCCTGTCCAGGCTCCATGGACGACTTGGGCGAGGGTAGCGGAACCATGAGATTTCCACCAGTCCACTGGCCAATCTTGATAATGTTGGTGACAACGTTGCGATGCTTGACCTTTTTCCCCTTATTCGGCCCTTTGCCTATCTTGACAACCTCGTCGCGGGCGTTGTAGAGTACGAGGAGAATGTCATGGGGTTCTAACTCCAGCCGATCAGAGTCGATGAGAACGTCTGTATCATTGACATCGAGGTAGATGTGCCAGTCCATGGCTCGCTGCATCTCCCGAAAGCGGCCCACAATCTCTTGGACTTCGCCTTTGCCGGTGGCACCAGAGCCGTCAGTGACGCCGTTGACGACAATCTGGGGCGTGAAGAGCGAAGTGCGGTTCCACTTTCTGATGTACGCTCTCTGGCGCTGGTCCCAGGCAGTCTGGGCAAAGGTGTCCTTCCAGCCCAAGTGATCAAAGAGGGTGACGTCGTACGTCAGGAAGAGGAGGTTTGGATGAGCGGCACCGTCCTGAATACCTGGGACAGCAGGTGGGCATGATTGGCAGCTCTGGGACTGGAAGAGCTCAACAACAGCGAGAGGCTCAAAGTCGATGAAGCATGCAGACGTGTGCACGTGGTTGGGGTCGTCGCCAATGGGATTGCCGTGGTCATCGAGTGAGATGGCGCAGACCAGAGGGGGCTGCTTTCTGCGGCGGAAGAGCTTCCGAAGAAGAGAGGCCATTGGAGAATATGTCTAGGGTGGAAAAATGATTGTGATTGGATGAAAATATGATTGTGAAGCTTGATGGGTTGTTCACGGTCTGGCTGGGAAGAAGTGAAGGAGGATCTTGGGACGTCTTTGGCTCTTATAGCTGGACTGGACAACGCCAGCTTCTATTACTGGAATACACAGAGACAAAGGATCCTGCATGTCAGCGCCAGCTGAAAGATTAAACAAGGATTCAAGCATATGTAGAAAGCACTAGAGCTTGGGTTGGTCTAATGGCCTCCGCAATGTCAGGGTGCAGAGCAAGTCAACTCACGGATATGCAGGAGACACTGCTAGCATGTCATTGAACTGCAGGATTCAGCCCGTTCTCAGCCCTGGAATGAAATCATCGGCTTCATAGGGCTGCGCAGCGGATACAGTGCCGTGCTCACCCCGCCATGGTCGCAATTACGACCCCAGCTTAGAGGCAGAGATGATAACATGGAGAGGCAGTGCCAATGGGAATCATGATGGCTTCATTCAACCAGGAGGATCCGCAACACTATACGAAAAAGAGCCAATCGCTTGCCAACTAGCCCCGAGTGGCTTCTGCAATGCAACACCAAGTGGTGATGACGTTCAAGCTCCCGTCAGCCCCCAGGATCAACCGAGGCAGCTCGCGTTTTCTAACTGCATTTGACATAGCGTTGGCTTCGAGATGAGATTGACGCTGATTGGTTCAGTCAGCCCAACGGCTTGATTCCACACCGTGTTCCCACTCTGCGGGCGTGGGTCTGACTTGGTTTCTGGCTCAGCCACAGCTGAATTGCATTTGACTCAATTGCACCAACGACGACTCACGAAATGAGCAATGGAATCATTCACCTGATGGATCCCTGAAATTACGCGGCAGCCTTGTTTAACCTCATCGTGGGGCGTTTCTCAACCTTCATTGTGTGGCGAAGAACCGATCTATGATCACTTCAGCCCCAGAGAGCCCGTCAATGGGTTCATCCCTGTTCCCTAAACCGATTGGCTACCCTTGTTTTCGGGATTGAGCGCAGCTCAAAGAATGGACCTCTGGACTAACAACCTCCCTCGGTCGCTCGCAGAATCGGGAGCCATGAGGCTTGGACTGGGACAAACGTCATTGTCGCGTCTACCCAGCCACTATAGTGGTGGTCCTGTTAATGGTTCAATGTCAGCTGCTCTTCACATTGGAGCCTCTAACATTTGAGAACTGTAGCAATGCTGCCTGAAACGTAGCTCGGTAGTTCGCAAAGCCCCATTTCAATTGAAGATTTGGAATGATCGTGACCCAGTAAGGCTGATGTTGTCGAATGTTTACCTGACTTCAACCATTCTAAAAGACCGATTGGTCTTATGGCCAGTTCCATTTTGTGATTCTTTGGGCCTTTCGTCATGAGCTGAGACATTGGAATGATAATCATGGAGGGAGCCAGCCTTGTACGACAGTGTCAAGACATGTTGAACTTGGTATAAGAGTCTTTTGACAAGATGCACGAAACTATGTTATCAAAACAGACAAGACAGACATTGAGCTCTTCAATCCATTGCTACAGCTGTAATTCACCCAGTTCAATTTGGTTAAACACTATACCAACGCCAATCCTAATGGCATCTTCAAGTGAGTATTTCGAATCAAGTTTAGGAATAAGGCTGATCAGTTACAGGCAGAGACAGTGCCAAGGGCGGGAAGGACAAGAAGCAAAAGCAATCGGCCAAGGACAGCAAAAGACATGGCAAGAAATCGGTAGGCTCATGATTTCGATTCTAAGAGATTCATGAGGCAAACGTCTTACTTGAACAACAGAGTAGTTCATCGAAGCACAAGTCATCCAGTTCCCAGAGTGGCAACCCAAACCAGGGTCAGGGTGGGAACTCGACAGCGGGGCTTTGCCCTCCAGACTTTTTCTCCTTCTCGGACCCTGAGGACTTTTTTGACGGGTTGGAATAAGACTTGACTTTTTATGAGTAAGGTCGGGGAAAAGATTGTGGCTGATTAGACAAAGTGGTAGCGTGCAAGCGATGGAGCGATGGGTTCTGTGCAGAGGTTTGATGTCTTTGTTGGTTTGTTTGATGGTCTGTTTTGTGTTCTAGAACAATACTTTTGAGATTCCTTCTATGAGTCAATGTTCGTCCCTTGTATTCTCGAGTGAATGTCTTGTCCGATCGCAATGAAGAATGTTTGACCAAGAAGACAAGCCCCAATGTCATGAATTGACAAGAGATTCAACCACAACACTATCAAGGAAGAACAACCTAATTCACTGCCACCATATCTGGACCTGAAAACAACTGCTGCGATGCCTGAACTTCATCGAGGTCCAAAGCCTGTTTAGTCAGATAAAAGCCAAACCCAGCTGGGTTGCCACCCTGAGCGTAACTCGCCGTCAAAGGGCTTTTCTCCAAGAGCTTTTTGGCCCATTCCTTTCCTTCAGACTCTTGTTCCAACACGCTCATCGCCATGCCCATGGGGAACAGATAGAGAAACGAAGGATCTTTACTGCGACAGTGATGCCGGCTCACCCATTCGAATGCGCGACAAACTTCCATGGCGGGATCGCGTACCGTCACTGACGCGCCTGGACGCCGCAGAGGCTCAAACGACGCATATCTGGCATCTCCATTGGGCATGGTAGCGTCAGCGCAAGCCTCGATGCGGCTGCCTGCGCCTAGAGGATCAGTCTTCCAAAGGAGGGCGAGGAGCCACATCAACGCGGCGTTGTAGAGCATGATTTCGGTGGCAGCCACAAACTTGCAGAACACGAGGCGATCGAGGTGTCTTGATGTTCCGATTGAGCCCAAGACAGCGGCAGCGGCGCCATTTGCTTGCCATGTCGTCCCATTGTCGACGCTGACCTGGTGCCCAGATTCCGCCTGCCACTTCCATCGCCACTGATACAGCGTCTTCAGTTGCACCTGAACCCTGTCGGCTATCTCTGTGCTCATATAAGGTGCTGGGGCTGCAGCCTTTTCAGAAGCTGCGTGATCTTGGAGAATGCTGGGTATCATGACGAGGATATCGAGGAGTTCGCTTTGCGGTGTCTTGGATGCCGGGTTGAGTTCCCACGGCACGGTTCGCCACTTGATGTCGTCTAGGAAAAGTCTTTGCTTGCCAACCAGACCAGCAATGAGCTAAAGCGTCGGGTTAGTTGGGTTGACTCGATGATACAGCTTGATGCTCACCAATGTGGCCCTCGCGGCTTCAAACGCATTTAGGTAGGGTTGTTGTTGGAAAGCTTCGGGTCCGGAGATATGTAGTAAGCGTGCGATTCCTTTGAGGTGAAACATGGCTCCAATTCGATCAGCCTGAGATGCCTGTTATTTGTTAGCATTAATTGTCGGATTGTCGAATAACGACCTACCGCCTGCATCATCAACACCAGGATGGGAACCAACAGATCCTGCGAACACTCCATGCACCTGCCGAGATCCGCTGCCAGCGTCTTTAGGCAATTTCCATACTTGATGACCCCCTCGAGTTCGATATTTGACTTGTGGTTCAACCTCCCAAAATTGGCTTGTGCAAGCGCCTTTGTCGTGTCGAAAGCGAGATCCCCAAGCTTGCCCTGGGCAGCCTGGTCCAACCAAAGGGCGCCGTACGAGCGCCAAACGAAGTTGGAAAACATGAATGAGAAGCAAAAGTCGCCTTGGAATGCGACCAGGCTAAGCTCTGGGGGCGGAGACGAGATGCGGCTTATCGGCATGAACGGCTGGCTTGCTTCGTTTGGTCTTGGGAGAGTCATCTCTGGGAATGGTGCGGTCGACGTGTGATGCCAGAGTTGAGCTCGTTGGTAACCAAGGCATTCGAAGCCGCCTTTGGTGCATCGAACACAGGTGGGCTTTGTTTCATCTGGGTAGGGTCAGCAATGGCAGGGTAGACAAAGGACGCTGGAACTTACCACATTTGACCCGACGCTTCCGACAGGTATTGCAGCCTTTGCTGCGACCGGGAACGCCCACCATTTGGAGGAGTAGAGCTGGGTCTAGTATTGGAGACGGATGCAATCTTGGGAGGATTGGCGATTGACGTACGCGATGTCGATACTAGAAGATGCTGAGGCCAGTGATTGCGCAGTGTCGATAGAAAAGGGTGATGTGATGCTTGTGTTGGAGAATTCCATGTGTCAGCCTGCGGGTTTATCGCTCAATCAAGAGTCACAATGTCGAAAACTGTCTTGTGCTTCCCTATCGGCGCGACCAAGACATCTAATAGATGGTCAAACGTCCAAGACAAACGCCAAGACGCACGACCAACGCGGAATAGCCGTATATGAGGCAGAATTCAGGCATATTCACCATCGGGGATCACCAAAACTCAGCCCAAGAAATCGCCGGCTTCCCCGAGCACTTGTCGGGCCGCTACAGACACGGGTGGTCATCCCGGACGCCCGCTGGAGGGGGGATCTTGTAGGGCTGAGCAATGATTCTACATCCGCTATTCGTGCAAAAGTGCCCTGTAGCGCTCGCTGTGGTCGGCGCTAATCTCTGCACACGTCAGCCCATGCGTCCCGTCCCACCCACTCTGGAGATTGCCGATGTCAAGCAATTGTCTAATGGGCGTGTGCAATCGAGGGCGACACATTTGTCCCTTGTTAATAGCTTGGACTAGATTTTATCATTCTTGGTCCATTCGGTACTGTAGAGAGCGACGTCAAGATACAGGGTTGCCGGGGTAGCTTCTCATGCACTGAGACCCCCAGACAAACACCACGAACCAGGAGGGATCAATCCGGAATCAACATCTTTCTCGTATTTTCATCTCTGTCCACGCAACGGCGACTCAAACATCATAAAAGAAACGAAAGAAAGTCAAAATTATACTCATTAGCAACATTCCACCACGTCAACAAAGCCCGTCCACCCCGCCGCCCCAATCCCTTCCCATATCCTTCACGTCCCCTTCACCTCAAAGTCCATTGGTCTTCAAGAAGCTCGTAATCACCTCATAGGCAGCAGTGGCGTTCTGATGGAAGTTGAAGTTGTGGCTCGCGTTCGGGTGCAGGTACGGCGTGAACTTGGCGTTTTTCCAAATGGTTCGTGCAGGTTCTTCGAAGACGCCCTCGCATTCTCCGTCGCAGACGATGTAGTCGTTCTTTCCAGTGATGGCCTACCATTGTCAGTCGCTTGCTTTGTTACCTGAACGAAGTGTACTCACCAGTGCAGCGCCCTTGAAACCACTTGCGTCAAAGTTGCCGTCCGTGATGGTGAGGAACTCGCCGATTGCGAAAGGCTGCTTGTACTCTTCGCAGTACGACGCAGTCGGTATGTCGTAGAAGGGATATTTGAAGTATCTTGAAGCATCCCACGGTCAGTTCTATGGTCACGAATCTTGGGAAAGAAGACTCACGAGCTGATTTGAGCAAACTGGTCCACCCAGGTCAAGTACCCAGGGTTCAGCGTGCTGTAGAGACTTGGATTCTGTAGCGAAGCGATTCGAGGCACAAATGAGCGAAGGAGACCATTTCCATTGATCGCGCTGGTGTTGTAGGCGATGCCTGTCAAGACCGCACCATCTGCCAAGGTTGGGTTCTCCGCCACCGTGAAGTGCGTGATGAAGGAGCCAAAGGAAAAGCCCATGAGGACCAACTTCCCAGGCTTGCCGAATGTTCCAGTGTACTTGCCGGACTTGACAAGCTTGGCGAGTTCGACAAGAATGGCCTTTTGGATGCGAAGCTGGTTGGTGAAGCCAGATACCCTGGAGCGCGTTAGTAATGACAAAGGGTTTTCAGGGAGGGAATGCATGCGCCATACTTCTCAGATTGACCCGTTCCAAGACGGTCATAGAACCAAACAGAGTAGCCTTTGCTGATGGCGTGCTTCACAAAGTTGTAATCGTCGGGCTGGTACGCAGAGTTCCAGTGGCTTCGGGCTTGTCCAATGCCATGAGTGGCGAGGATGATGGTCTTCTTCTTGTCGCCTCCCTTGGGTGTGCAAAATGACGCTGCGAGAGCGTAGGAAGCAGTTTCGTTCTTCGTTCCCACAACAGGACTTGGGAAGCCAGCATCGGGTCGACTAGTCAGCGAAGTGAGAAACCCCTCCAGAGCGTAGTCGTCCTTCCAGTCGGGGAAGTTGAAGACGAGGTTCTCTGATGTCACAGTAACGGGGACTTTGTACTCCCAGCAGTCGGCGTTGGGAGGATAGTAGGGCTGGGTCAAGGCGACGCCGCTGTCGGCAGGGATGCTGTATTGGCTCTTTGCGAGGGAGCTGCTGGCGAGGAGCGAGAGGACGGTGGTCTGAAGAGCTCGCATTTTGGCGGATGTTGTCTGTCGGAAGAGTGCGCGAAGAGGTGGTCGGGAGTAATAAGGATAGAGATCACCAAGACTAGGCGTCGATGTGAGGTTATATAGACATTATTGCGGCTCGCGGCTCGCATCGCAGCGATAAATGTTGAATCGTTTGTTGCTGAGGCTAGGTCAGCCATCTCGTGGATTGCGTCTGCAAGGAGAGAAAGTGCAACTGCAGAACGCCATCGTCAGCTCGCATCCCTATGGCAAAAGAAAAGCCACTGCGCCAAGTGGACTTACGTGAGGCGAACAGATGATGACATTGAGACGACTAGGCGCCATCCCGCTTTTGGAGACATTCCACGATGCGATTATTTCAGCCAAAGTCGTGGGTTTCGGCAGTTCGTAAAGGCCGATTTTGTCGGCAGAGTAGTCCAGTCCATGTTCCTGGTTCCTGGACTTGTCAGTTCATCCCAAGATTGCATGGGCATACACTTACTTCAGCAGTCCTGGTCAAGTAGACTAGGCACCATTCACTGGCTCGGCGAAAGCGCCAGAGCCCTTTGTCCATCATCATGGACACCACGTCCCACCCCGAACAATTGAACATGGTACCCTTCAGCGGATCTCTGGGAGCACCAGGGTCCTCTTCCCGCCGTCTTCGACAACGCTGACGAGCTGGCAGGCGTGTCTGTGCCTGGGGCAACCCTGAGGCTGGAACGCTCGCCTTGCATCTGCACCCCAGTATCGGACATGCTCCAGGCAGTACAGGACACCAAGGTCACCCTCTTGGAGCAGCTCCCGCAAGCTTTGACAGCCTTCGGCATCTTGCAAAAGCTTCAGTGTGCGCAAGGCGACATGCTCGGCGGGGCCTGCGATGTGTAGATCCACGGTCTGCTCAGCAACTTTTGCAAAGTGGCGAGAGAGTGGATTTGACTCGAGGCGCTGCCTCGCCTCGTCCATGCGCGAGGCATGGGAGAGGGCATCAGCCCTGAGCTGGTTGGCCTCTGTCAGCTGACTACGAAGGGACTCTGTCTCTGCGCTTATCCGCGACGAGCGCAGAGTGAGGTCGCTTGATTGCGAGAAGAGGACATCGAGCTCGTCTTTGACCTTGGCAGTCTGACGCTCGTACTGGGACACGAGTTGGCTTGCCTCGGCCTTCGATTGGGATAGGGACCGTCTAGCCTCTTCCTTGCCCTTCTCGGCCTCGTCCAAACGAAGTTGCAAGCCGGACAGAAAGACCTCGAGGTCATTGATGGCCGAGAGGGAGCTGGAATTCTTCTCTTCCAAGTTCCGACAGTTAGCCGACAGTCTGTCCGTCTCCATTTGGTGATTGGCCATGTGCTGATCCATCTCCCTCTGGAGGTTGGCTTTTTGCTCGTCCATCTCCTTTTGGTGACGGACCTTCAAGGTATCCATTTCCTTCTGGAAGCTGGCTTTTTGCTCGTCCATCTCCTTTTGGTGACGGGCATATTGATGTATCATCGTGTTGTAGCGGTCAACTGGCTCATCCTGGAGCGCCCTCTGAGTGGATTCTAGCTCCTGCCTGATGCCGGTGACAGGTTCACTTGCCTCCACTGCATCAGGCATGGCAATGTCCTCGACCTTCGGCTCAATGCCGGCGCGACCAGTCTGGAACAGGCCCGCGAGCGACCGCCCGTCGACAGCACGCCTTTCAGAGATAGGCCATCGGCGCCGAGCATCCTGGGGGATGGGAAAGGCGAGCAGGCCCACGTTAGCCGTACGGGTACTGGCTTGGGTATGCCTAAGGAGCCAAGCCGCGCCCTCTCCACTGTTGGTGATGGCCAGGAAAGCATCATTCACCATTGGCATTCGGGTCATGACGTTGCTCTGAGGGCCACCACCTTTAGAGGAGTTGAAGGCGTTTAGGCTCAAAGGCTGGCCAGGGTCATTGCCCAAAACCTCCATGGCCATGCTCGTGACATCAGTGAGGACATCCGGGGGCGCGAAGTGGCCACCACGGGCATCGGCAGAAGCACGCACAGGGTTGGTGAAGCCGCTACCTGGGACAGAGCCACCACCTGAAGAAAAGCCTGCAGATGCAGGGTCCCCGGTGGCAGGACCACCTGAAGTAGAGCCTCCAGATGCCGGGTGTCTGGGGCTACGGTACGCAGAGTTTGGCTCTGACAGACGGTTGGGGATCGGACGGCTAGGGCCAACGGCACGTCGTCGCTGTCCAGGTCCATGCCGATTTCGTTGATTTAGGCGAGCTTGCCGCACGTCATTGCCGAAGTTGGCGTGGTCGGAACGGTTGGTTGTCGACATGGTGATGGCGAGGGTGATGGCGAGGGTGATGGTGATGTTAAGGGTGATGTTGAAGTTTGGGAAAACAAGGAGTCACCTGCGGCAAATTGAGCAAGCTCCAATGAATTCTGCTACGTGCAGACGGGACAAAAGGTGCAAACGACTACGGGTGCATACAGCTGCCAACCCAACATGACTGGTCGGCATCGTGGGTTGGCAGTGCAAACAGCTGTCAACTAACTTCACGCACCAAGTTGGCAGCTTCACCTTTCCTCCAGCACACATCAACACACCACACCACGTATCACAACCACATATCGCAATACGACACTATGCGGCGAACGAGAAGCAGCGGCAGCGTCGGCAGCGACGACTACATAAGGAGCGGCTTCCGGGACCGAGCCGCAAGAGCCTTCCATCGGCATTGGGACCAGCATGTCAACGCGATCAGGACCGAGCTGAACCCACCCGTTTCGCGCGAGGATTGCGTGACACCAGGCAATTTCGCCAGTCCCGAGCCGACGTACGACGAGTTCTGGACGCCAGAGCGCGAGCGCCAGTTCCAAATACGCTGGAAAGCCTCTGACACTTGTTCCCACATCCAGGCTTTGGGAGACAAGGACATAGGACTACGTCAGCTGTTTGCTACATGCATCCGGCGGTTCGGGACGGACCCCATTTCTCTGCTCACCAGAGCCGAGATTTCTCTACCAATTAGCGGTGGTAAGTCAAGCGACTCGTTCTGGAGACGCAAGTTCTGCAAGAGACTAGTGCTCATAGCCTCGCATCCCATGGTGCAGAATGGGGCGACGTTTGTTCTGATCCTGCGATGGGCGACCATCTGTCGTACCGGCAGCCGTCGCCCTTTACGGTGGGACCAGGGCCCGACGTCGTGCGCTATCATACAACATCTGTGTACGTCCGAGAACCCCGAAAACGAGTTGATGACCGAGTTTCTCAACAGGCTTCATGGCGAGTTCTCGGACCAGCCCATCAATAGGATCAATAGGACTTCGCTGTCGGGACTTCTTGGCAAGATTGGCAGGTCGATGGCGAGCGTCGATATGGACGAGGACGAGTACGAACTTGATGAGGAGGACCTTGGTCGTATCATCGAGGCCCTCGGTAGGTGCGGATACTACAGTTGTGATGTGGAATGGGAGGTTTACAAGGAAGCCCGGGGCGACCTGAACTACCCATTCGAGAGCGATCAACTCGTCGAGCTCGTCACCAACTGCCAAATGAGGTACGAACGATCCATCGAGGTCCGAAACCACGACCCCGGGTTTGGTTCTCAGTCTTCGCCTGGCGATGGCGACTCCTCGGCTGGCGACAGCGACGGCGCGCACCGAGAACCATCTCCGGATGGTGGTTGGAAGCGCAATGCCGAGGATCCCATCCAGACCGCGAGGCAAATCAAGAAGCAGCGCGTCGAGTCGCCCCCCGCTTACCTTGAAGAGGCTCGCATGTCGGATGGGGGAAGGGAAACCCCAGTTGAACCCTTGTCTGATTCTCCATCAGAGTCTACCTGGAATGGCTCCCCTTCGCCAACACCTGTCGCCAGTGATGGGCCATCCGAGGGACAACTGGTAGAGGTTGAGTACGAGCCACCAATTGGAAGCGTCCGCCTTCCCCGCACGTCTCTCCCATTGCGGGAGAACACTGTTGCTCAACGGTGGAGATGCGTACCATCTGTTGCTTCTGAGCGTCTCTCGGGAGATGGCCTAGCTGCACGTGAGAACACTATTCCGCCTGTTCCTTTGCAGGGTTCAACGGAAGAGCTTCGCACGCCTTCTCTTCCTGCATATCCTACTATGACAGAAGAAGAGGTTGAAGAGCGAGAGACAGCTCTCCGGCTGCTAAATCTGGGGTTGTCATACTACTCGCATTCTTCAGATACCGAGCAGTGGTCCCCAGCAGAACTGACGCCGAATTCCTGAACAGGGATGCATTCTAAGCCCAGGGTAGTGTATGATCCTCCGACAACGCCAGGTTGGAGCCGCTGGTCGTTGATGTCGCGTAACCGGAGCGACGTCAAGACTGAGAGATGCTGTCTTTCTTAAGTTGGGCGACACTGACTGTTTCTCGTCGATTCATGTCATCATCAACACGTTCCAGTCTACTCCATCGACGAGAGACTGGAGTAGATAGCTGTCAATGCAACAGTTGCATAGAGGTTCTATACATGATAGGACTCAAGGTTGGGTGAGTTCTCCGAGAGTTGTCATTTGGCGAGAAACAAATGATGGTTGTGTCCAGTTCCTGAACCCGGTGTGCACCCCAGCTAACAACCCACAGCTCCGACGCGCGGCATTCCCGCAATCCAAACACCCGAAGCCCAGAGACTCTGCCTCATCGACAATGGCTGAAACCATCTCTTCCTATCCGATTCGAGCCATCGGGCTGAGAGAACTTCCCCCAAAACTCTGACCGACGGTCATTCCCACAAGCCCCGACCACGCACTGCCAATAACATTGCGATTGGAGTGGCAATCTTGCACAGCTTGCAAAGTTGTCGGGCTTCGGACTCTCCTTCTCGACGAAGGATCGTCCCATTAAGACGGATGGGAGGACGTTGGAGTGGATATCATTAGAATGGACGACTGTTTGCGTCAATGAGTGCGTTTTACAAGGAGACGGTCAGTGTCAGCAATAGCCTTGAACAGCAACAAATGTTCTCTAACAGCGTTTAGTGTACAGCCGTGGTTTCCTCCTGTGGACGATTCTTTTGAAAGAGTTAAGCCCGTGGGGGTTGAGAGTCTTAGGCGGGGATTCCGAATCCACTTTCGACAAACCCATGCCGCACGATTGCAGTAGCCATCGAAAGTGTTACTACATCAGGAGGTCTATCCAGGCCACAAGTCGAGAAAATTTCATCCTCTCCTGGGTCGCTTTTGTGCCGACCAGATGATCGAAGTCTCCTATCCCTAATGAAAAACCGGTGCGTGAGTCTTAACGGCCGAGACAGCCACCTAACCAAGGAGCACTACTGACCTTCTCTCAAGCGTTTTAATTAGCACTACAACAAGAATCCCAGAGGCTCATTACGTCGAGAATGTTGCAAACGACAAACCTGTAGGGGTATCAAGCTTCCAATGGTCTCCATCACTCTAACCGAACAAATAGATCTTTCCCAACTTCAACGCGGTGGCAGAATTGCCGTGGGGAGTTCAACGTCCGCTCATTGCCCCTCTGTCCAACATTGCCTCTAACGACAAGCCGCGACGGCCACGGTGGGCAGAGGTTGCCTACGCAATTGCAATGCCCAAGTTCTAAGAATGGAAATTCAACGTGCCAAATTTATAAAGGCCTTCCACAGTCGTCTTTGACAGTGTAAAGAACTCCTTGAGGATGGTTTCCGCAATCGCAACTGTGACAGATTCGTTCATCTTGGGAGCCTCCTCCCTGATTGCTTCCACTACCTCTGGTGTGATCTTCTTAGCCAGTGTCTCTGGCAAAGTCAAGTATTGGTGCGCCAGGACGCCCACAATGACGAGGAGCAGCATCCAGCTAAGCATAGTCGCCCCGGCAGACCCAAAGAAAATCCTGACAATGGCCGCGATCCCAGCATGCTTGGCGGCGACGACGAGCATGTGTTGGACTGCCGTCTGACTCAGGGCGATAACGACAGCCTTCATGATCGCCACCTTGACAATGAGGCATAGTCATCGCGGCACCCAGCATATGAGCTAGAGCGAGGCCAATATTCGTGCTTAGCAGGTAGTGCATGTTGGCTGAGATGACTTCGTGTGTGTTGTGTGCCATCGCTGGACGACACGTGGAAGGCATTGTCGTTGCGCCGAGTGGTGTTGTCTGTGCAAACGAGGACGTCTCCAACGGCCATGATTCCGTCTTCGAACGATGCGGCGATGCTTCCGCCCTACTACTGATTAGGCTGTTCGCTCCATCGAGGGCGATTTGTTGCTGCCAGGACCGACTAAAGACATGGCGTTCACTGGTAGTGTGAGGAGTAGCTTCATCTACATCACCCAGACCTCTGTAGTCTCTAGCCGTGTATAGAATGTTGGTATTAATATGATATCTCCTAGGCAAATCTCTCATACGAAACGGTCTACGATGTGGGATTTGTCGGTTATCACGGTTGAGGTCGGTGAGCGTAGCCGATGCGGCAATTCAACGGTCAGGGCTGAGTAACATCCTCTTCTTGATTGGAACTAACATAAGTGGGGAAAGGTTTCGCTGCTTCTCCTTCTCTCGCGGAGGGATCTCGGCGACGGCGTCTTCGAAGCCTTGTGCTCTTTCATGACGTGCCTGTCGTCCTTGGACAGTCCGCACAGACGAGCTCTGGGAACCGAGGTGTCGTTGAGAAGTTAGCGAGCGCTCTTCTCACCATTGTCGAAGTCGCCACTGCCTTCCCTACCAGCATTCTGCTCGGCGATGAGACGCCTCATCGCGGCGTCGAGGTCGGCTCTTAGATCTGTTATCGAGGGCTCAGAGACCTTTGGGACGATCTCGGCAATGATCAGCGCCCGAAGAGACCGATACAGGGCCGATGTCCCCTCTCGCGGGTCGACTGTCGGGGGGGATGGCCAAGGCCAGACGGGAGGGCGGGGGCAGTGTTGGACTGATGAGGTTAGAAGTGAAATGAACTCAGGGTGGTGTACTTACAACCAAGTTTCCACAGGCGCTGATGCGCTTTCCAGGCGAAGATGTCCTGCGGGACATGAGTCTCGCCAGCCTCGTGCAGCTCCCTAGCCACTTGCCACCTAGCCTCGACCTCCAGATCTGCGGCCTCTGATTCCCTGACGAGGGCGCCCAGCTTGAAGCAGGTAAACAGGTAAGCTCGCCTTTCAGCGTTGGTTGGATTGTTGCCAAGCCATGGAATGAATACGGAGCTGTACAGGGGCCCAACGAGGCCGAGGGAAGACAGAGTTGGATCGTTGGACATGGTGATGGTGATTGTGGATGATGGGTGACGGTGACGATGGATGATGGAGAGTGATGCTGTCAACTTGGTTGCGTGGGGCGGAGTGATTTCAGTTTGACTGCGGTTGACTTGAGAGCTGTTTACAGTGTCGACGAATTTGGGACCAATCATATTGAGTTGATAACTGTTTGCGTCGGTGACCACTCGTCCTGTGTCAAGTTAACAATTGTCTGCACTGTAGACTTGACATTGGGCGACCAATCATTTTGAGTCGGCATCTGTTTGCACTGCCAACTAACGTTCTTTACTAATGATGTTCAGTTGACAGCTGTAAACACTCGGAACTCTTTGCGTCTCCCGTCTGCACGTGGCAGTAACTTGGAACTTGCTCGATTTGACAGAGGGACGTTGTGTTTTTCAACTTCGACATCATCATCGCCATCACCATCACCATCACCATGTCATCAAACAACTTTGCCAACGAAGCCAACGCTGGCGGCAACCCATCGCAACCTGGCCGATACAATCGACGTAGACGTCGAAGCAATCAAAGTCGACAGCGATACAATCAACGGCGAAACGATCGACGGCGAAACAATCAACAGCGAAACAATCAACAGCGAAACAATCAACAGCGAAACAATCAACAGCGAAACAATCGACAGCTACATCATCAAGGGGCCGTCGGCCCTCGCGGCCCGGTTACCAACACACCCGCAGTCACGGTCACTACTACGAACCCTGCCCCCAGATCCAATGGCCCTATTTCGAACAGCGGCTGCACCGGCTCTATGGGTGCTCCCACAACTACTCCTGACGCTGCCCCTGCCCCTGCCCCCAGAGACCATGCTCCCAAAGATGTTCTACCAAGCACCTTCGTTCAAAGTCCGGAAGAGGCGGCTGCCTTCTTCCGCCTAGCCCAGGATAGACTCGGTACGACTGGGTTTGAGCTTATGGCCTTCAAGATCCCTCGCAATCCTCGTCAGCAAAGGCCCGTAAGGCGAGAAATAGATTGGATGAAGTTGGTGCCTAACCTGCCTAAGCCCCGACCCTACGTCGACGAGGACTGCATTGGCGCTCTGCCCAACGTCTGTGATACTTCACCCGCTAATGTTGATCGTCTCACTCGTCCTACGGATGCCATTTGACCTACTAACGAGGAACTTGGCTGCGGAAATTGTCATGGTCCGGGCCAGGTCGTACCGCCATCAACTGCTAGAAACCTCGTGAGAATGGCTAGACCTATGGCTATGGCATTGGTAATAGCTCTGAACATCATTCTGGAGCATGAAGCTAACGGTGTTCTTTGACAAGATGGCTTCCCTTTCCACCTCATCCGAATTCAAATAACGCCTCTCCGACAGTCACGCTTCCGATCCTATGTTTCCATGTTCGCAACTCCATGTACCAACACTGTTTCCCTCGGAAACCCTCCCAAGAGGCCGCGCTCCCTTCAAAGACCTTCTTCTCCTCTGACGCCATCTCCTACAAACTGCCAGTTCCAACATGGACATCATCATTCTCAGAGACCCTTGGCGACGAACCTCACCTTTTCGACAAGAGTTCTCCTTCTTGGGACTGTTCTTCCTCGGAAATCGCCATCTCTTCTGACCCGGGATCTAAAGTACAAATATCACCCCTCCTCAAAGACGAAGTTAACCTTTGTCTAGGAGCCTCCCTTCCACACAGGATACTCGATGGCCAACCTTCCCTTGCCACCACCCACCCGCCGCAACTTTAGCACATTGCAGTCTCGACGAACACGGCAACATTTCTAATGTTCAGGGAATCGCCAGTCAATCAGTCGACTGCTACCCTCCTGCCATGTAATGCAGTACCATCTTCCACTCTGATTGTCGATTTTACAAACAACGCGGCAGGAGCCAAAAGCATGCTCAGGGACACAACCACCTCAATCCGAGCAAGAGCAATTGCATCTGGAGGCTTGGGATGGAGCATGACCATTAAGCAGAACAAAATCAGAGTTGCATGGTTCACCAGTGGTTCAGCGAGTCTCGGGCTATCGTTGTGGCATTAGGCAGTGCGTGTTCTTGGGCCATACAGACGAAGTTGAGCAGCAGAATCACGAGTCCTGGCAATCAATTTATTTCTACTCCTACCACAATTGCAGTGAAAATACCCCGATTCCATTACCCGTCGATTGCATACGTAATTCCTCCCGTCAAATTCTTGGCCGCATCCATGTGAGTTTCACGCGACCAAGGAAATCGCAAGGCAGTCGTCAGTCTTGAGGCCAGTAACTTTGAGGTCGCGAAACTCGGTGTTCTAAGGCGACAGTCAGCCATGCCAGATCCAGCGCCCCTGGATTCGTGCCTTGCAACACAGCGACTGTAACTTACGGGAACAGTCGATATAATAATTGAATGGCTCGGAGCCACCAGGGTCGTGACGATATCGTTGTTGAAGGACGGTGTCCCGACGCTTCTTCGGTCAGGATCGAGTGTTCTCAGACGATGATCTGTTCAGGACATGCCAAATCAATCAGTTTAAACGTCTTCGGTGTAGCGTGAATTAAATTCGAAGAGACTTACCGCGTCAGCTCATTGATGAATGTCCTGAGGCCAGCAGTTGCAAAGTTCCCTGCCGCCGTCTCCGGAGCATGGAGATCCACTGGTTCGGAAGAAGACGCATAGATGAGCATGTACTCCCGTCCCCCCAAGTCGGTCACGCTCCAGTCATTGCCGATGAACGATGGATGCACCGACGCCAACACATTCGGGTTGCCATCAACGCCGTAAACCCGGAGGCAGTCCCGAGGAAGTAGCTCGTCTCGCATGCGAATAACCGCAACGAGGACGTACTGGCGAAGCATCACCTGGTCAGTCTCGTGCCAAACTGGCATCTCGCAGGTGCGAAGCTGGGCGAGAGAATACGGCTCCATGTCGCTGCTGGAGTAATGGACTCGAACGAAGGGGGGGCTCCTGCTCACGAGGACCTGTTCATGGGTCGAGCCTAAAACGGAGGGCGAGAATTTCTGTGTCATGGCGTCTTGCAGGCTCTGTGGTCTCGAGCGACAGTCGAGTCGGATGAGTGAAGTCCGTCCCTTCATGAAGTGCAGATCCCCACGCACGCGGCACCACGCAAGGGTGCCCTGGGAGCGCAACAGGCGGTCCACATACGCCAGCCAGGTGGAGGATGACCAAAGAGTCTGGGACATCATGACGCTTTCAGCTAGATTGAGGAAACTCAACGGTTCTGGAGCCTCTTGCCATCGCATCTCGATCTTGAGCAGTGAGACGAGCTGCTTCTTGGCCTCGACGCGTCGCTCTTTCGCTTGGTCGTCCGAAGAGAATGGGTCGAAGTCTTGCCACGCGTAGATGGAGATGGGGTTCTCTTTGTCGTCCATGTCCCACACGTCAAACAGAAGCGAGCGCGTGTGTCGAATCACCTGGACGAGGCAATCAATGCCGCTGGTCTCGGCGCCAACAAGCGACTCGGGGTATGCGATGGGCGGTTCTTTGCGCAGTTTGCTCTTAAGCGCATGATGGGTTCTGCAGATGGTTCGGAGGTCGTCGCTCATGTTTGCGTAGGTAGGTGTTCTTGTTGGAAGCCAGAGTGGTGAAGAGGTACGGTGGAGGTAATTTGGGAGAAGATGGAAGAATTTGTGAAGAGTTGGGAGAAAGCTGAGGTGACAGCTGGTGACAGTTGCCATGACATGAATCACCCACACAACCACAACAACACCACGCCATCAACCTGCACGACCATGAATAACAACAACTTCGAGGCACTACGCAGTAAAGATGGCACCTCAACAGATCCCCCCTCCCTGGCAGCCGGTCATTGATGCCATTGTCGAATGGGCAAAGCCTGACAGTACCAACACCCCCGACTTCAAGCTAGGATCCATCCAAGGCCAGGCAGGCGACGACCTCAGCGCCAATATCCCCGTCGCCATCTGGACGGCCCTCTCACGTTCCAACCCCGACATGCTCGTTATACACGCTCTACCAGAGCAGTTTATAAGAGCCATCTGCACGACGCGTGCCCAATGGGACGCAGACATCAATAAGTTTGGCCTGATATCGTTTTCCTTCGGCGCCTTGGTGGAGCTGCTCAAACGGAATACCATCCCGCCTCGGGAGTCGCTGCAGCCTGCCGGATGGGAAAACTTCGTGCTCCCCACCCAGGTGTTGGTGATTATTGATGTCGAAAACGACGTATCCGTCGAACTAGCCCTGGCTCTTGCCGCTGCATTGACGTGGTGTTGCGGAACTACTGGCGACGCCGGTCGAGCAGCGGCCTCTCAAACAGCGACAGCCCGGCAAGCATCTACCAGGCTACTCACCTTGTCGTCACAGCCGCTGCATCCTCTGATTGACGACTTCCTAAAAGTGTTTCGGGACGACATCCACGGCTTCACCCTCCCACCTCTGCGAGTCATCAACTACAACCGCGTCAACTCCCACAAACCTGTCATGACGGCCCTCGTCGAAACCGTCCGAGGACTGCCCGCGGATGCCTCGCACACTGTCGTTTGTTTGCCGTCACAGGTCGACCTCCCCGAGGGATGGGATGTATTTTTCGAAGGGCCCCTCCATGCGGACGGTCGCCATCGTCGGATCTTGTGTCTCGCTCACGAGGTACCCAAGCTCGGTAGATTCACCGGATCAGATTACATGCACCTGGTAATTGGCAGTACGCGCCGCAGGGCCATTTTCGATCGACGGACCAGCCAGGTTGTCCGCACCAACCTTTTGTTGAGCGATTCCGAGGTGGCTCAGCAGCGAGAGTGGGTCAACTTCTTCGATATCGACGAGTCCAGGATATATGTCTACCAAGACAGACCGGCCAGAGAAGCAAATCCGTTCCAACCAGCAGATGCTGCCAGCGCTGGTATGGCAGCCTTCTTCCTCGGCCTCGTCGGCTTTCCGGAGTGGCACCAGGGTGCTCTTCTCTGGGCCTTCGACGCCGTGGGAAAGCCTGATCCTGACGCTCGGATGGAGGTCGAGAGACGTCTTCACCAGCGACAGCTCTTGACGTTGAATTGGCCCTTGAGGTTAATTCAGGTATCCCCGACACTCGGACCGCCCTCGCACTTTATGCGGTGGATTCTACCCTCGCTAAACTACAACGAGAGTCTTGCCCATTTCGTGGCCAGTCCGTCAACGACTGATCCTGTCGCCCTCATCAAAGTCCGAGTAGCGGCAACCATGACCTTCGGTTTCGCCCCCCTCGTGGATAGCTTGAATCCTACCCTCGCCCAGGTCATGGCCGCAGGACCACGGGGGCTGACCAGCCACATGTGCCAATTGGGCACCATATGGATGCTAGTTGCTCTTGTTGAAAAGGCCTTACACATAGTTGACACCACTGATGACTTCGCGGTGATGACAGCAGGCTCCGTGACAATAGTCGACGGGTCACTCGAAGTCATCATGAATCCGGGGGCGCACCATGTGCAACTTCTCACGTCGAAGCTGATCAATGGATACGCCGCGTCCGGTATGCCGATGGCCCCAATGAACTGGGATGAGGGGGACGCCCTCGACCCATACGAGTTGGACAACCTCTATAGAGACCTAATCATGGCTTTTAGCCACCAAATTGCTATTTGCGACTTGGCTGAGAACGGCATTGTGCGAATGATCGACCTGGTCTCGCGCCAGCCTCTAGCGTATACGGAATTCATCTTGTCCATGATCGACTGGAATCATATCGACGCCTCGAGCGACAATGGCGTGTTTATCGGTGTCTACACTTCTGCCGGCCGTGAGTCCGCCAGCAGTACCTTGTGTATCAATGATTGGACCTGGATCCCAGGGCGCATCGTGGAGGAGTGGACTGCGTGGATTCGCATCAGATCTTTGCGCGAACTGAGAGGAGTGTACCCTGTTCACTCGAATGAAGGGGAGATTTAGGTTGATATCCAGGGGCCGAAGAGGATGGTGGACAGAGGTGGAAGCTGTCGAATTGTTGGACTTGGAGTTGACGGACTAAGTAGATACCTGTCCGTTTCATCAATGTAGAGTTCCTGGCGCAAAGGGCAAACAAAACGGTTTCTTCTTCTTCATCTGGTCACAATATGCGCATTTCCAAGACCCAATGATGGTTCCACGATTGGTTGTCGAGGGACAATGCAGCTTCTGGCGTGCGGCACACTTTGACTCTTGTTGAGTTAACAGCTGTATGCAGCTGTACCTAGCTGTTTGCACCTTTGCGCGCGGTAGAATTCCTTGGAACTTGCACGATTTGCCGCAGCGAACTTGCTCTTTTCCCCCAACTTCAAACCTCAACACCATCATCACCATGCCGTCAACCAATCGCGACGATCAAACCAACGCCAGTGACGACCAAACGCGGCGTCGACACCGACGTCCACGTCGAAATCGATTGCCTATCCCTCAAAGGCAAGTCGACTACTGGCGGGAGCTCGCAGGACCTCCCGCCACCGGCACTGCGCGCCCCAGCACTGAGCGCCCTACCACTGAGGACATTCCCGTGCTACGCGGAGAGCAAGGTGTCTGTGGCAACTGCCATCGCCAAGGTCACAAGGTCATCGACTGCTGGAGACCTAGCGAGGATGGCTTGATCCATGGCTGTGGCGTTTGCAACAGCTCTGATCACGAGACGAAACAATGTCCCAGTTTCCCAACTCACAACTTTCGTCAGGTGAAGTTGCTTGTTTGGAGCCGGGAGAATCTTCCTCCTCTGGCGACTCCACATTGGTATCCCATCCTGTATGAGCATATGGATGGACTTATGGATGGAAAGCCACCCAGGCCTCCAAGAGCACTCCCGTGGTCTGAGGAATATTCCATGAAGCAGGCTAATGATACCGATACTTTGGACTACTTGCAGGACAATCTGCGAGACAACCACGTTTACCTCGATCCAGCTCTTCCGAACTGGGAAGCTGCTAAAAAATACTTTGGTGGTATACCTCCCATATACAAAGTGGCTCTCGACATAGAGAAGGCTGAGGAAGCGACGTCGTCTATGCGGCCATCTATGTCCTACAACCGGATTACGACCTCGGATGAGCAGGAGCTCATTATAAAGGCTGTCAAGGCTCTGGCTAGCTCTCGCTCTAGCTCTTGATTACCTGCGAGTTGTGTGGCTAGTCCCTTGTTTTCATTGTCCTTTGTATTGTCCTTTGAGCACGGCTCTTGGGTCTACTTATGCCTATACCCCATGAGCACTGCTCTTGGGTTCGCTGCTTTTGTCATTGCCACCTTGAGGCAGATCGCCTTGAGGTGAAGAATGTTTTGACCATGCCTGAATCTTCAAGGTGGTCTTTCTTGGTGAAGCCTTCACCAACCAGTCGTGGGTCAACCGGGAGACGAAAAGAGCTCAGGTATGCGAATGCGAATGCCATCATAGACAATGACTGACTTTCCATGAAAAGATGCGCCCTCTGAAAACCACGAGGGTGAGAGACGACTGCCTCTGAGGCGTGGTACTACAACATTTCGACTATCGCATCTGCTCGAGACGCGAGACTACAAAGTACAAAGTTTCGACCACAACGTCTGCTCAAAGCGTGAGACTACAACATTTCGATCCCGACATCTGCTCGGGGCACAAGAGTACAACATTGCGAACACTACGGCAGCTCGAGGCGTGAGACAACAGCATTTTAATTATCACACCTTCGACCACCGCATCTGCTGAAGACCTGAGACCACAAATATTCCGCCGCGCCTGCTCTAGATCATGACTGTCTCAAGGCTTTGGGCTGAAAATATTATGGCGTTCGGTGGAATATTCAGACGTCAGTGACACTCGCTCCACTTACCTGGCTTAGACTGATGGATATGCGACAGACAAACCACGTTCGGCCACTTCTCCTTCGGCAAACCCACGCGTACTGCAATCAGAATCAGAATGCCCCAACCTTTTCTTTCATCTCGAACTCCATCAGCAGCAAACCGGCCTCAGGAGACCGAACATCTTCGATCATGCGTCTCACATACACCGTGTCAACTTGCGGAGCCTTCGTCCAGTCTTCATCCGGCTAGTGTCGGAGGTCTTGAGACGCGAAACTTTCAGCGAGCCTTGGCCACAGTCAACATGTCCATTCTCGAACAATTGCCAAGCATTCGGTAGGTAAGATGGGACTCCGCTTCGGATCAATCAAGCTAACATCTTACTTCGGAATCCAGATACATACCTGCAATCAGTCGACTTCAGGAACCAGCGATCGACGCGATGGTGGGTCGCAGTTGTAATGTGGCTGCTGCAAGGTATGACTTCATCGCCGCTAGATTTGACATGACTGACCGCATCTCAAGGAGACCTCTACCGACTCGCAAGTGCGGCGCCTGAATGTCACTGACTCCAAAGCTGACGACCGCCTGGCAATTTTCTTGACGACTAGAAACGCACACGGTTAGAACTTTGACGGGAGGAACGACCCTTTCAGTCAACCGGCCCTGGCATTAGGCAAAGGTTAACCTTGGGTCATAGTTTTCGAGTTCCCTAGTCATGATTTTTAATACACTTGTTTCTGCAACACAACGTCTCCTACGCAGCGTGCACCCGGGTGTGATCAAGTTCACCGTCGTCAGGACAATAGGCGTCGACGGGCGATAACCGAGCCAACACAAACTCCACGCAGAGGGGGGATTTGGATTAGGTGACAAGGGGCGACAAGGCTCTGGACGACCCTTTAGCATTGTGTAGGCTGGCTACATCTGTACCTAAGACTAGACTAGAGAAGATACCCGCGACCGCTTTACACCGCGGTACCCAAATATTGACAAAGAATCTCCTTGTCTGTCTAGCGGCGGGCTCCCCCCATTGTCACATCCTCAGGGTCAGTCGAGGTACCTGGGGGGGAGGGCACACAAGACGAGTACGTTTCGAAGACTTCAGGAACCCACTGGAAGAGGTCAGTCTCCTCCAGGGTGACTCTATTATCAAGCAGAATATTATAAAGGCCGTCCTTGAAGTCCTTGAGCGCCACGCGCCACGTAAGCCAGCCGACGTCCTCACGCTCCAGGCGCAACGCCTGCGACCGTTTCTAACGGTCGTGGGCGACAGTACCCTATGCCGAGGGCGATAGGTCAGCGAAGAACAAGCGAATCAATGGACAATGAACGTACGGCGTAGTAATCGGGGGCGGGATACCGGGCGGCTAGTAGGCGGTGTCGCTCTACAATGTACATTCGGTAGTTGAAGATCCTCTGTGAGAAACATTAGCGAGGCATACGGGAGCCATGAAGAAGAACTAACCTCCGCGGACTTCTGTGGCCCAGTCAGGCCATAATCATGGCGGTACGCGGTATTCACGACCAAGAACGCTTCACCCAAAGTGACGGCAAGGTCCACGAGACGAGTGCGGCTAATGCGCCTGAAAATATGAGAATACACATCCCCCATCTCGACCGGCATCTCGCCGTTCTCATCTTCAACAAAACTATCGAGGAGTTCGGCATGGGTGAGACCATTGACATAAGCCAGCAGCTTGTTTAGGTCCTGGACGTTTCCTTCCAGGCCAACGGGAGGACTAGGCACTTGAGATTAGCAATGAAGGGACGAGCAAGAAGTAAGCATATCAAAGCCGAAGCAAAGAAATGATACTCACATAGAGCACTTTTTTCCATGCTCCTGGCACTGCCGGCAACGGGTCGACGAACGGTCGGCGAAGAAGCACTCAATGAACGTGAGTTCAACAGGGCCACCGTCAGGTGGCGCCGAGTTGAGGGCCTCACGGGACTGGCGCAGGGCCACCTTGAAACAATAAGTGCACCAGTTACCGCCCGCAGGGATCGGGTGTTCTCGGGTAAGCAGACGGGAAGCCGCCATTGGGGGGTGCCAGAGCGACATCGCGGACAACTCGAGGGAGGAAAACGGAGGTAGGTTGGACAGGCCGAAACTGCAAAAATGATTGGGTTTGAAGGCGTAGCCAGGCACAAAAGAAACGGCCTCGAGAAGTGAGAAAGCTGTGAGCTGGAAGGTGGAAGAATAGTAACAGAGCTCAAGAGGAAAAACAACAACAATGGATGTGCGCGCAAACGCGGGTTACAGCCCGGACAGCTGCCGACAGCCGCCGGGTATGGGGGGCCGATTCTCGGGAAAAGCGGGTCAGTAGGATCCGGGTTTCCGTTGCTCGGTCTCGGGAAATCCTCGGGTAAAGCTGTGGTGACGTATCTGACTAGATTCGCCGGATAAATCCCGCTGTGGGCACGGAATATTTAGTGATCATTATGTAAGCTCATGTGACAAGTCGGGATCTTATACACGCACAGCCGGCTGTGCGTTTAATATCACGTGACTTTTTCGCACAGCCGGCTGTGTAAATAAGATTCGTTATGTAAGCCCAATCCGTGTGTGAGTAAGAGATGTGCCTCTTCTATCCACAGAAATAGCTTCTATGCACATAAATGAAGATAGATAGTGATGTGCTGTATTTATATCTGATCAATTGATTATATTCTATCCCTTTGTAACATCCCAGTCTGCCCAGGGCTGTAAAGAATACGCAATGCCTCCTTATAATACTATAGCTATAAGTAAATCACTTCATATATTGTAGTATATAAAGTAAAGGCTTCTTTCTTATAGAAAGCTCTTTATTCTTATTTTAAAGTATTATAGAATACTATTAAAGTAGCTTTATTTAATCTAAATAACACTTAGAATATCCCTATCTATATATACCCTTAGATATTAATATAGGCTAGGGCAATTTACCTTTTAAATCAGAACTAATAGTACGTTCTGCGGCTTATTAGTAATAATTAGTAATAATTAATACATACTTTACCTAATTTAGCAAACCGATTCAGTCTTAAGGGTTAGTAAAGGTAAAATACCTTGCTAAATAACCTAAGGTCCTCCTAATCTCTATATAAGCAGAACTCTTAAGCCCTAATAATAGTACAGACTACTCAATTTAGTCCTTAAGGTTAGCCTATTAGTAAATTTCTATGCTTATAAGGATATTAGCTTAAAGGAGAGTAGTATATTAGGTATTTATATTAGTAGCTTAAGTAATAATAATAGCGCCCCGATCTTAATATAAATCCGATGTAGACTTAAGACTCTGTACTAAATGGATTAATTATATTATTAATAGGGATATACTGTCTTAAGCACGAACTAGCCCTCCCTAGCTATAGGTATAGCAATCTATTAACTAATCCTTTAAGCTATAGAGAATGTAGGAATGTAGGTATATTAGGTTGATCGAAATAGCTATATTCAGTAGGCTTAGTAGGGAAGGCAGTAATAGTATAAGATAGCTTAATAAATATAGTACGGTATTATTAAGGCTGTATTATATTACTAAGCTTACTTAACTCTATATGGGAACTTAGCTATACCTTCCTTAAATTAAGCTATCGGACTACTAATCCTATACTCAGAGTTTTGCTTATTCTTTCTTATTTAAATAATATATACTAATCATATTTCCTATTAAATTTGCAAATATTAGCGGGGGCTGTTCTCCCTAGGCCTCTCCTCTCTGTAGTATAATATCTCTTTTAGTAGTATCCTAGATATATTGCATTCCTCGCTACTGTAAGAAAGGCTGCTCTACTATCTCTTTTCTTACATTTTTTTCAATTCGCTCATTCTTAGCCCTATCCTAATTAAGATAACTCATCTTCTCCTCCTTAGTCTACTCTCTTATACTAGATTCCCCTTTATAATAGCTCCCTATTTACTTATAGTTAATATACTAGTTAAGCTCTACATTACTATAACGCGCTAGTAGCCCTATAGCCTTCTAGTATTATTAATTGGTCTTTAAGCCTCCTTAGAGCACTATAGTATACTAGGCCTTTCGTGCTTCTTTATACTATTAATAGATAGTATATAGGTTATTAGCTTATAATATAAGAGCCGCAGCTGCTAGTGTGGCTACTAGAGGAGATATTATATAAATTATTATGCGTATTATTATATATATTATTATATAGGCTATAGTCTTAGATACTATAGAGGTTCTTAATAGAGATACTAGGAATACTAAGTAGGTTATAAAGTGAGTGGCTGTATGTATTATTATATGCATAGTTATAAAGGCTTTAATAGAAGCCTATGCTGGATTTATTATTCTAGAGGCTCTAATAAAAGCCTCTATAAAATATTTATAATATAAGGGGCATACTTTAGACTTTAATATATAGCTTAGCATACTATAATTAGAACACTTTAATAGTGCCTTTAGTCATACTACTTTCTTAATAGCTTTAAATAGACAAGGCTCATACTATATGCTTATTAGTAGAAGCTTTGAACTGGCTATTAGGCGATTAAATTGCTTATAAAGCTTAATAATAAGCCAGGGGGTTCCTAGGCAATAGAGAAGCTAGTATAAGTAGATCTGCTCTAGTAAAAGGGGCTTATCGAGCTATATTAAAGGTTAGAGTATATAAGCATAAAGCAGACTAAGAGTCCTTATAGTAACTCCTATATATATAGAATACTCTCTTAATAGTCATTACTATTAAGCATTAAGCTGCTATAAGGCTTTATATAATAGCTAACTATAGATATTACTATATAATGGCCTAGATATATTAATTAGTGTACTAGCCTGCTACTGAGCTTAGTTAACCTTAAGCTAGTTAAGCTAGTTTAATAGAATAAGCTTAATGATATTCTAGGCCCTAAAAAGGTCTACTTTCGAAGCCTTTATATAAGATTTAATAAGCTAATAGATGCCTTCAGCCTATGATATAACGAATTGCTTAAAGTAAAGGTATTAATAAACCCAGGCCTTTATAAACCTCTCTTTATAAAGGTCTAGCTAAGTCTCCATAATATAGCCCACCTCATTAAGGTAGTTAGGGCTATAGCATTACTTAAACTTCTTAAGCCTCTCCTTAAAGATACTCTCAGTCATTAAGGCCACAATCTTATACTAAGAGTTATAAAACGTATCCTACTCTTCTTACTCTTAAGTATCGTCTTTATCTTAAGTGAATCCGGGCTTGTAATATCTTAAGATCGCTCTATTAATATACTATAGGCATAATAATAAGGGTGACTTAAAGAAGTAAGAGAGAGAAGAAAGAGCATTTATATAAGTAAGGCAGTAATCTATAAGTATTATAAATAGAAGGGTTACTTTATAATGCTTATATATATACTATAACTATTTAAGAATTTAGATAAAGTCCCTCTCTTCTTTATTACTAAGAAAGGCAAATGTAATATAGAAGGATTATTAATATATATTAATACTAACTATATTAAGAAGAGGCATGCTATACTTATTAATCTTATATATATAATTTAATATAAGCACTTTAGAGTATAGCTTAAGGTATCTTAATGAACTTAGATATATAAAAAACACTAATATAACTCTATTACTTTTATTAAAGCGTATCTAATTCTAAAAGCCCTAGTTCTTAAGCTTATTAGTAAAGGTATATATATTGCTTTAACTTTTAATAAGCTCTTACTTACCTTATATAATACAATTATAGATATCTTACTATATAGTAAGTATATTTAAGTTTAAATATAGATAGAATTAAATCTTCTTTAGCTTAATACTAGCATTACTAAGTTTATAGACTATTAATCTATCTAAGAATAATAGATAATAATAGACTGAATATATTAGCTTACTAAAGCTTAGCTTATAATTATAATAATTAAAACTAAGTCCGGAGCGATGGGTAAGACTCTATATAGTCCCACATAGGCTCTCCTTTACTATGATAGAGAACTGGCATCCTATACGATGTATTATAGTCTTCCGTTTCCGCTTCTTCGTTAGCTTAACCTTAGGGGGTTTCCCTGCTCTACGGTCACAGTTGTAGATAACCCCGGTTCTTCTATTAGGAGTCTTCTAAGAGGTCTTAACTAAGAAGGCATAACCTCGAGGGGCTGCCCAAGCATTGATTGCGGTGACCAGTTCCTTCTGTAAGCTGTATTAACCTTCAGGAGGCATAGCATCATCAGGGAAGGGAATGGGAACGCTAATTGGGTTCATAGTAGCTGAAAGAAGGCGCGGCAGGTTAAATTGATGTTACGGAAGCTGTTGATCGTTGAATTGGGGCCCCAATTTGCACTAATTTACAGTATGTTACCCCTTTTTGGGCTTACATAACGAATCTTATTTGCACAGCCGGCTGTGCGAAAAAGTCACGTGATATTAAACGCACAGCCGGCTGTGCGTGTATGAGATCCCTGACAAGTCACATGATTCCCTTGCAGCTTACCCTGGAGGCGAGGCAAAGATGGCAATACATATTAAAACTCCAACTCAGTACTAGCTTACGCTACTCTCAAGCCTGGAGGTGTATATGCTTGGATGGAAGTCACAGACGATATTGAACTAGGCTTGCTGACTGACTCATCGTGAGCCTTGGTGGATAGGAAGAAAATCAGAGCTTATAGTGAAGTTGAAAGCTGAAGCAAGGGCTAATGGAAAGACACACTGACGGTATCCAACTTACGTGTTTCCCAGTCAACCGCAGAAATTCTTTTAGAGTATCTCGCTACTGAGTCGACAGTATGTAGCCTGTTTAGTTCTGAATCTGTACTGCCTCCTTGATCTCTCCTCGGTGCTCAGACATGGCCATGACAAACTGGTCTTTCCTCTGCAAAGACATGTTAGTAACATACATTCATTTGTAGCAAAGCAGACAACTCACGGTATTCGCGAGGAGCTTGACGTCTCGTCGAGCCCGCTTGGCCAACTCGCCAACCTCGACAATTTTCTGCGCACGCTCCTCTTTGGTCATGCTCTTGGCCCCCGGGAGGCTGAGACGGTCGATCTTCTCAACGCCCGGGATGATGTGCCGGGTTGAGACCTCGGTGTACGTGTTGGCCATGGCCTGCGCAACGAGGTAGTGGCCTTTGAGCTCGAGGGCCCGGATTCGGAGTTGCTGCGGATGCGCGTGAGCGACTTGATGGATTGCGGAGAACCTAACGCGACTAATTACGTACCTCGAGCTTCCTTTTGTTCGCAGCTTCTTGTTTAAGCCGCTTCTTCTCGTCCGTCTGGGCTTTGGCGCGGCGCCCCAACTCGAGCGTTGTCTTTGCCCCCTGTGCGAACGGGTCGATTCGGTTCTTGTCAATGTCCTCGATGTAGTACTGCATGTCAGTAAAGAACTTATTTAGGTCGTCGAGCCTCTTGCAGAAATCCTGTAGGTGCATGACGCATTCGCCAACGATTTCCTTGACTTTGGCCTACGACGGTACGGATGAGCTTATGTTGCGACGAAAGCTGAAAGATGTGCGACGTACCATGGTCACTTGGGAAGACAAAAGCTCCTGGAGCTGCAAGTCCATCCTGTTGAACTCTTCAGTGGCCTTGAGCTCTTCTTCAAGTCGCTGATTGAGCCTAGTCTCGGCATCGAATAGCGACTGCTGTGCAATACGGAACCGCTCGAAGCGTAGCTCAGCTCGTGACATTTCTGCATGTCTCATTAGCGGTTTGACAGGTGTGTATATTTTGATACTCATGATGAGTCGTTGCTTACTCGTCGTTCTCGACCGAGCTTCTCTGCGCTACAATGAGTTAGCATCACTGAGTTAGCAAACTTGAGCATCAGCACACGCGTACCTCCTGTTTCTCCGTTGCTTTTTGCTTCGCGAGTTCCAGCCCAGAGGCTGTGATGTCGACAAGAGCGGTTTCGACGCCTTGGACCTGGGATCTCCAGTTACCAGCGCAGTCTGCCACCAGTTGCTCCGTCTTCTCTCTGATGTTTCGCTCGTCTCTAATGATCTTACGGATCTCGGTGGCAACCTTTTCCAGTCAGATGAGGTCAGAGTCGGATTTTCAAGCAGACGTACTAGGTCGGCTGGCACGATGGCCCTGCGAACCTGGGTAGTAACACCAGATCGCTCTTTGTGGAATTGCGCCACGGTGCTGCTCATCGCTTGGGAGATGTAACTGATGCCGCCATAGTTGTCAGATCGCCCAGTAAGGCGGTCCCAGTCAACGCCGTTGAGTCTTTCAGGCCCCAAAGTCAACAACTCGGCAAAGCCGTGGACGACGTTTAGAAGCCTATCCGCGAGAACATAGCCAGCATCTTGCTGGCCGATAGGGTCGTGGGGATCTGGCACGTAGTGCTCTTGGTGCGTCTTAGACTCTTTGCCCCAGCCAAGGCTGAAGCTGAAGCCGCTGAAGGGGTTCAGCATTCCCATTGCCGTGTCAACGATGGCTTCGCCGGCTTTGACCCCGAGGTCGGTCCACGTGCCTGGGTGTGAAGACAGTCAGTCAAGGTTGTTTAGGGTGAAGGTCAAACGACATCCGCTTACCGCTAGAATGCGATTTCCTGGCGCCGACGAACTCGTCCTGGCGGCTTTTAAGCTGGCTACGATACTCTGCCGTCTGGGCCTTGGTGTCGTCGACGTGCGTCTTTTTCATCCGCACAACGAGCTTTTTGCCTTTGACTTGGTCGTCGAGGTCGTTCTGGTCGTGGCCGAGATCCTCTGATAGTCAACAGTCAACGAGACGGACACTCCAACGGCTAGCCCAAGTGTGCGGTAGGACCAAACAAACTAACCTTCCTTGTCAACGCATGCGATGTACACCGAATTCGCAAACTGGCTCCACGCATCGAACTTTTCTTTGATGGCGCGGGTATCGTCAATGCAGTCTTTGGACACGCGCTTTAGCGCAGCAAGCTGATCCGGGAGGTCTAACTCGGCGAGGTCTTCGTCGTCGACGGCTTCGATGACCATATCGATCTACAATTATCCCCAGCCAGGTCAGACACAAGTCGAGAACACATGAGAGAGAGAGAGAGCGCCCGTAACTTACTGTCCCGCCCGGCTCACACACGGCTTGGGCAACTAGAGACACTTTCTTCATTCGAGCCTCGGCCTCTCGGAAGGCTCCTCGACCAAGGTCGGAGCAGTGAACGAGGTTTGCCTTGAGAGATTTGTACCTGAAAACACACGACTTCATTAGCCTCTATCCCAAACTAGTCTCAAAAAATAAATAAATAAATACGTACTGAAGGCCTGCACTATCGGGAAAAACTAGCGAAGAAGCCATGGGATCAGATGCGATCACGAAGCACTGCCCAAGCCGGCCGAGAGCGTCCGGAGCGGCCCCGAGAAGGCGGCCCCAGTTGGACTGGCCGACCTTGAGAAGCTCCTCAGCGACGGAGTTCACGAAGAGCTCGGCGCCCGGTGCCGTCCGCACGAGGTGGATGAGCTGGGCATTCTGCACCGCATCGTCGAGCCCGAGGGTCTCGTCATCTGTATCGGAGAGGTGAAGCTCTTCGATTTCTGGATCCTGTCCATTTGGCTCAGTATGATCGCCCATTTTGCAAATTGTTGGAGGTCGGGTGTAGTTAATGGCAATATCAAGCTCTTGCTGTGCAGACTTGGATGCTTCAAGTTGGAGATCGTGAGTTCGCTTGAGCGACAAGAATTAAGGGCTTCTGATGGACTGACTAGGTAGAGCGTCCGCCAAGGCAGACAACACGGCTTTCTCCGTCAACAGAAATCTAGACTGTATGACACGTCACAGCCATGGGTCTCGATTGCACATTCCTTTGCTTCATGATCGTAGTGTTTTGCACATTGACTCGTATTTCTTAGGAGCTGAAAGAACAGGAGAGCTGAAAGACAAAAGCTGAAAACTAGTTGTTTGTAGCTCAAAGTTAGAATCATCTTTAGTCGATATACAGCTGTAGTTTTGTGATTTATCTCATCAGGCTGTGTGCTGGGACACTGTGATAGTGGCGGTGGGGGTGTAACGCGGGGAGTCACGCGGGGAGTCTCAGAAATGTCGACCAGGCTGTGAACTGGACGAATGACAATGAAATCCCACCCGCCAACTTGCCATCCGACTGCATATCAGGTGATTTAGGGCTGAAAGAAGGCTTTTTTAGCCTTGACAAGGTAGGAGTCTGGACTCTTGACAGAAGACCGTGGAAGGAGGAACAGCTCGAGCGAGGGGCGATGGGGTTCATCTGAGCGGTATTTCCCTCCTGATGGCAATCGTAGGGATTTCCAACGGGATATCAATCCAATCGACATAGATTTGTACCACTTTGAATCTCTTGCTTCAAATCCGACCAAGAATCGCAAAGATGGATCTTGACACAGAAGTCGAGGAGATGCAGCAGGAACTTTCCAGCCTCAAAACCCGCCTGAAAGCCTTCGAGGCCGCATCGAAAGCCAAAATCGACGCCGACCACAGAACCATGCTCGCTGCGTTGCAGAAGAGTGTGGATGCAGTAGAGAGCACTGCCTTGTATCTCAATACGGGCACCAGCAGTATCGCCGGCTACCTGGAGTACAAAACCTCGCTGAACAAGAGAACAGCGACCAAAGCACTTGTGCAGAAACACCTGACTGACATGGACTCCAAGTTCACGGTGCTCCAAACTGCGGCGAGCTCGGGCCTGGAACGCGTCGAGACCATCAAGAAGGCGTGCGACGAGATGGACTGCGAGCTCGAGGCAATCCGCGCCAAGCTCGAGGCTCTGACTACGAGAACCTGGAGCGCCCTCACCGTGGCTAAGAAGACGCTCGTAGACAAGCAGAAGCAGGCAGCTGAGGCTAAGGTGTCTCTTACGTCGACACAATCGGAGCTGAGTGCACTAGAGACCAAGATGACGGAGGAAAAGGACACGAGGGATGTAATGCGGGTGGTGAGGATGGCCCAATGTAGCAATGTAGACATAGACACAAGCTGACTTTGTCTTAGGCACGAGTTGCTAGCTGGGGCCTCGGTCTTCTTTTCCCACCCATGCTCCTGGTGGCGGGTGGCTTGGAAGGAGCGGCAATGTACGTGGCATGCTCTCCCTCACCTCTATCTCTATCTACGTGATGATTTCTCATGACTAACCAAACTGATGAGCAGAGGACTGCGAGAAGACCGCCGAAAGCTACAGACTCAGATCGACGCAGCCAGCACCCGCCACTCATCCCTCGCCTCCGAAGTCTCGACTATAGAACGCCAGACCGCCGCACTCGACAAGGTAGTCACGGAAGCGCGAAGCCTGTGGCGGCGATCGGACACCATCGACACAGATTCACAAGCGATGAAGACGCTGATCTGCGAGCGGCTGGACGAGTATCAGACGATGAAGACTAGCACCGACGGGTTCCGGGCGTGGTCGCGCGACTTGCAGACGAAAACGGGTACGGCGCAGCTACTGGGTTCATCATCTGAGGTAATGCTGCGACGCACGACGACGCAGATTGTCGATAAGTTGCTGGAGACGGAGCAAGGAGATGCCAAGGCTATTTGCGCTAAGTTGAAGAAGCTGGAGTTGCGCTCATAGGCTTGGGGACTCTTGGGCTTAATGTGGTTGTCGGATGAGCTCAAATGATGCCTGACCCTTGGTCAGTTAGTTTGACTAGGTAGTCTACTCAATGTCTAATTAATTTAGAGGAGTGAGGGACATTATGGTCCAAGACCCACAACACCACAAGGGATCCATCTACAATCCAACCTTGGATGAGCTCAGAAGTTGACTTAATTGAGTTCATCACTCCTCCAATCCAGTCGGCGGTTAAAGTAGACATTCATCCATTACCAGATATTCACCATTGACACGCATTCCCCTTGCCGTGCCTTCTGTCCGATCGCTATAGCGTTCGATGTTAAACATTTGATGCTTGAAACCCCGCATGCCGATCACCTCATTTCCAGAACCTTCATCCATTTAGCCTAAAATTCCCTGACTATTGTTCGTGGATTAATGCTAGGCGAACTCTCTAAGACCGAGGATCATCGCAGAAGAGGGGCGGAAAGATCTATTGCATGGTTGGGTATATGGGGTTGTACGCGCTATTAGCCGAGAGGTTCTATTAAAACGAACGGCGATTTTGTACGAATGACAATGGTCAAAGCAACGAAGTCGAGCAATCATGAAACCAATCCTGCTCTTATCCGTCTTTGTGGCTCTAGTCTCGGGTGAAACTGGCATTGATGGCTGGTTACGGTATGCTCCGTTGCCCGCGAACAAGGTCAAAGGTCATCTCGACACTATCCCAACAAAGATTGCAGTCTTGGGCTCAACAAGAGATGGACCTCTAGACTCTGCTGTATCAGAAATCCGCAAGGGACTCCGTGGAATATTAGGCCGCAAGGTTGAAACTATTTCCAAGAAAGCCTGCCATGCCTCTGGCACCATCGTCATTGGGACTGTCAAAGCCTACGAGTCCTCTTGCGGGTCTTTGGCTTCCGACGTCGAGCTTGAGGAAGACGGATTTTGGCTCAAGACAAGTCGCAACTCAGTGCAAATCCTAGGCCAAAACGAACGAGGCGCGCTGTACGGAGCATTCGAATACCTTTCCATGCTGGCACAGGCAAACTTCTCCAACGTGGCCTACGCAACAAACCCCAGTGCTCCTATCAGATGGGCTAATCAGTGGGATAATCTCAACGCCAGCGGCACGCATGGGAGCATTGAGAGAGGATACGGCGGTTCATCAATCTTCTTTGATGGATTTGGCCACATCAAGGAGGATCTCTCTCGCGTTCCTCTGTACGGGCGACTCCTCGCATCCATTCGCATCAACGGCATCATCATCTCTAACGTCAACGCAGATCCTACTCTTCTCAGCGAAACCAACCTGGATGGCTTGAGCGAGATCGCTGCACTTTTCAGACCATGGGGCGTTCGCGTAGGCATCTCACTCAATTTTGCGTCTCCGCAATTGCTCGGCGAGCTCGACACGTTTGATCCTCTCGATGAGTCGGTTGTTACGTGGTGGACAGAAAAGACAGACGAAATCTACGAACTGATTCCAGATTTCGTTGGCTATCTCGTCAAGGCAAACTCAGAGGGCCAACCTGGTCCGCTCACATACAACCGTACTCTTGCAGACGGGGCGAATTTATTTGCCAAAGCCGTTGAACCTCATGGAGGCATCGTCATGTTTCGTGCCTTTGTGTACAACAAGCTCGATTGGAACGACTGGCATGCAGACCGCGCGAACGCGGCTGTCGAGTTCTTTGGGGAACTGGATGGCAAATTTGACGATAATGTGGTCGTTCAGATCAAGTACGGTCCCATTGATTTCCAAGTACGAGAGCCTGCTTCGCCACTATTTGCCAATTTGCGCAAGACAAGCATGGCGATTGAACTGCAAATCACCCAAGAGTACCTTGGACAACAGTGTCACCTTGTATATCTCCCACCACTGTGGAGAACAATCTTCGACTTTGACATGCGAGTTGACGGCAAAGAGTCAAAGGTCCAGGACATCCTGACTGGAAAAGTCTTCAATCGGAAGCTGGGCGGGTATGCTGGAGTTGTCAACGTCGGCACAAACCAGACTTGGCTAGGAAGTCACCTGTCCATGTCGAACCTATACGCCTTTGGACGCCTTGCTTGGAATCCTTCCGAAGACTCGGTCTCGATCCTTCAAGATTGGACGCGTCTCACGTTTGGCCTTGATAGCCAAGTTCTCAAAGCCATCACATCCATGTCCATGGCATCTTGGCCTGCGTATGAGAATTACAGCGGAAACCTCGGCATTCAGACGCTGACGGATATCCTGTACACGCACTACGGTCCGAATCCCGCGTCCCAAGACAATAACGGATGGGGACAGTGGACACGAGCCAACGGGTACAGCATCGGTATGGACAGGACCGTCTCGAATGGAACTGGCAACGCGGGCCAGTATCCAGACGAAGTTGCGGCCGCCTATGAAGATCCGACGACAACGCCAGACGACTTGATGCTTTGGTTCCATCATGTGCCTTATACGTTCAAACTTCACAGTGGCAAGACGGTCATCCAAACTTTCTACGATGCGCACTACAAGGGTGCTGAAACGGTGCAAGACTTTCCATCGGCTTGGTCCGCTCTCAAGGGCAAAATCGACAAAGAGCGCTTTGAGCACCAGCTCTATCGGCTGCAGTATCAGGCGGGCCACTCAATCGTCTGGCGTGACGCCATCAATGAATTTTATCGCAACCTTTCAGGTATTCCTGACAAGGCAGGACGAGTGCGACACCATCCATACAGAATCGAGGCCGAGTCGATGGAGCTTGACGGATACAGTATTACTGCAGTCGAACCAGCCGAGACGGCCTCAAACTACACGGCCATCATTACCAATAGCACTGGCACTGCCTCGACCAAACTCAAATTCAAAGACGGAAGATACAACATTGCTGTAAACTACTATGATGTCATCGGAGGACGTTCTAAGTGGGATTTATACATCAACTCGAGAAAGATTGGCTCGTGGACAGGAGATATTGAGGATCATCTAGGCCACACACCGACCGACTTCCTCGACGGTCATTCTGCCACAAGAATCACATTCCGCGATGTCAAAATTTCGAAAGGAGACAGGCTGTCTATTAAAGGGAGGGCTGATGGGGTTGAGCAGGCTCCTTTGGACTATGTTTCAATCTTGCCCGAGGGTATAGTTGATTGAGTTACCATGAATAGAACGCAGTTAAGGCCACTATTCTGATAGTGCATCCGATGTCGGAGTGATAAAAAAGCTCGAGTTGAACTATCACCAGCCAATCTAGATTTGGCTTCCCCTCACTTAGGCTTATCAGTCGACATGACAAGCTTCACCCCACAAGCCATATGCCGAGGATTGCCGCTTCTGACCAATCTCACCAATCTTGGGTTTCTTGTGACTCATCAATGATGTTCTCCTGAATGCTTCCTCTAGAGACTTTGCCGCTCCAACATTAAACCATATATTGGATCTGCGATTTCAAATACGACATGACGGACGTCAAGACCCCCGCCAAGCTACCAGATGGCTCTCATCACGTAATAGTCAAACTAGAAACCATCCACGTGCCGGCCACGGAACTGGACACAACGCCGTTCTCGCACGAACAAATCACATACGAGTACACGCCGCCTGGCGATACTACTCTCATTGCGGAGCGAGTACGAAATGCTAGCATTGTAGCTACAACGACTGTCCCAATCAACGCAAACACGCTCGGAGACGCGCCGTTTCTGTGGGTTCCCCTTGCAAAGCCATCATATCAACAAGTGTCATGCTGATTGCGGCAGTAAATGCGTCATTACAGAAACTACAGGTACCAATCACATCGACCTTGAGGAATGTAATCGACGAGGAATTGTTGTTTTCTCGGCACCTGGTGCACCTGTCGATGCTGTCTCTGAACATGCTCTTGGATTGGTGAGTTCCTCAAACTCCAATTATAGCGATAGATACTCATGAAATCAGTATTTCGCAGCTCGAAGAAACTTTGTACGGCTGCATAATGCTCTCTACGACTACAGTCCTTCTCAAGTCAACTCGTGGAAAGCAACGGGCAGCTTGTCGCCATTCATCAAGGATGCCCAAGGACAACCTCCTCATACATGTGGAAACGAGACTGTTGGTATAATCGGCTTCGGAGCCATAGGCCAGCGTATAGCCAAACTGTGTGAAGGCCTCGGCATGACCATACTCGCAGCTGAACGCAAGGTTACTGCGGATGGAGCCCATAGCCAGAACCCATCTCGTGTCCCGTTCGACCAGGTCATTCGCCAAGCCAGTGTGTTGTTCGTCATTCTACCGCTTACGCCAGAGACACGACATATAATCGGTCGCCCTGAGATCGAGGTGATGCGATCAGATGTGGTCATCATCAACGTGGGACGCGGCGGCACCATAGATGAGGCAGCGCTCGTTCAAGGGCTGCGTGAAAAACGAATCCATGGCGCTGCTACCGATGTGTTTGAGGTTGAACCTGCGGGGAGCGTAGCCGATAGTATTCTGCTTGGAGACGAGGTTCGGCATCTCAATCTCACCTTGACGCCTCATCTGGCTTGGTGCGCAGATCAAACATCATCCAACCTGCAACAGAAACTCAAGGACAACGTCAGACAATTCTTGAAGCAGCAACCAAGCTCATAAGAGAGCATCTACTTTGGCTGATCCATCTATACCCTAGAATAAGAATATGTTCATGAGATACGTCTAAACTTAGGTGGTGAGATAAAAAGGACAAGACTACGGGGTGGTTCACTCGATGGTCTCAGCAGCAATCGCTAACGTACGTATCCTCGAACTAAAAAGATATGACCAGGGTTATAAACTGGCTTGATGCTACCCTTGTAGGTTCTAGTTTAGACCTTATCAAGCAGCCAACTAAGGGGAAACGGGTAGGCAAAGTCAAAACGAACGGGTGTTGGAAGAAAAGTGTAGTATTGCCAATCATAGAGATCTAACTCTTTTAAGACCATCTAAGAGTAGTCCCAAGACCTTGCACAGAACAACTTCCCAAGACTTCACCACCGATGAACCAGGTGACTAGTCTTAGACCTCTTTTGATAGAAGGGTAAAAATGTAGTTTTTAAAGTTTAATTTTTTATTTTTTTTTAGTTTTTTTAATAAAGATGCTGGCCGAATTTCGAGCGACTTGGATCGCGAACTATACTCTGACACAATACCTGTTAGCAGGTATTTCGATTGTCCCTGATTCGGTTGGGAAACTCACGGGAGGCAAGGTGCCGACGACATAACAGTAACCCTGGAGAAGTTGGGATTGTACAGCAGCAGCCAAGTCAAATTACTGTAGTAAGACATAGCCTTGTCGAATTCGTCTTGGAGGTAATCGACTTGGTCTTGGAGTTGCTGTATCCAATTCGTGTGCTTGACGTAATTTTTGTGGCGCCAGCACCTGTCACAACCGCTGTACTGGGCACGCTTGTCGTCGTGGGTATATTCAGAGTGTCTTTTGTTGTCATGCTTGCAGTGCTGACCATGTCCAGGATCATCAGCGTCCTCGTGGTAAAATGCACAGGCGACTTCGGTCCGTCCAAGCACAGCATTACGGCCGGCGCAAATCTTGAACGTGAGTGCTACAAGATCAAGCCAATGGAACTCGATACTGTTGAATTGCTCTTCGTCGCCCTTGTACGCTCCCCACAAGTCTTGAAGCTGTTTGTGGTGTTGGACGCAGAATCTGGATTCGTGCTTCGCAAAGGCGCCGCATTTGCTGTTATAATAGTCTCGATAAGGGCATCGGTCGCCGGTCTGCGTCGGTCCGCAGCTGTCGCTCGTCTCATCCGACTTTATTTTTTGGCTTCGGCCATGGTATCGTCGTCTCATATTTTTTCTTTTGATAATATATCAACAAATAACAAAGGAGCTGATCAGGATGATCATGTGTGGTGACCAGACATCAAAACAAAGCGCGGGGCTTGGCTACATGGAAAGATAAGCAGGCATCAACTCGAGTCACATGAGCATAGAACAACAAATCAAGTTGCAGCGTGTTATATGTGGGCGTCAGTGAGACATGCAGACGCCAAGCCAACGTGCGGATGCCAGATTGGACGGCCTGATGCGTGATTATGCAAGCAACTCGACAGATTCTTGTCCCCCGAGGCTTGACGGTATTCCTTCAAAAGATTTTCAGGTTGAATTAACAAGTAAACAAGGTCAAGTGATATGGCTTCAAACTAATACCAAAGTCAGGTCCCGGATACCTTCTAGAGTACGCCGTGGCGCGATGTCGTCAACGCAGTTCCCACTGACATCTTCAAGGCTCGGTACTGTATAGGCCCTTGTACCTTATCCCTTGCATAATACGCGCGTCGCCAAGTGTACAATCATTGGCTTGGGCTTCATGGACCTGGACTTGGCCTTGCAACAAATAGACAGCCCTTTACATTGTACCAGTACTTAGGTATCTAAGCCTTGTGCAAGCTCCGTAACGTGGCCGACATTATACCAGGATAAACAATCCACCGTGTCCCGAGCGTTCCAAAATGATGAGACGAGATTTTGTACGTCTTCCGCAAATCCAGGCGAGTATCCTATCAGCTCCGGAATGCGCGAGTGCCATATCTCCCTATCGCTCGCCTTCTGAAGCTCGAAGCAAGCCGCTATCAGCGGAATAGAGGTGGATAGTATTCTTTTGTTTGTCGCTGCTCGGGTCATGTCCAACTGTGTCAAGATACTCATAGCTAGGGCAGCTGCAGGACCATTGTTCAATCCAAAGGGGAACTTGAGCCGGTGAATGATCAAATTGCACCCTAATCGCATTACTTGTGCCTGGCAAAGCATATGAGAGACCTCGACGGCCGTGAAACGAGTAAAGAAGTCTGATGGTATATCGGGTCGCCAAGCGGTGACTTGCTGATCGACAAGTTCCAAGGCCTTGAGTATTTCGGACATGTCTTCGTTGTCACCAAGAGATATGGCGTTGCTAAGTTCGCAAATGTCGTAGAGATGTGGTAGTAGAGGACTAGTGAGGCCAATGTAGCGGTCCACGTATTTCTCAGATCCTTTGACTACTCGATATCTCACCGTCGGAACGGAGCCGTGAATCAAGCACTCGAATATCTCAGGCAGGATTATGCACGACATGAAGACTAGATCTTGATGACTGAAATCAGGCTTTGTCTCATAAGATTCTTTGATCAAAGCCAACGTTCGGCTGGCTATCGCCGGTGCATCTGTCGCCGTGGAGCAATGCGCAAAGGACAGAACCAAAGCCCCAAGTGCAAGACATTCCGAGACCCCATGTTTGCTCTGGACCTGATATTCCCGGAGTCGTTTAAGAGCCGAGCACGCATGCACGTATCCAGACCTTACTGTAGTCGGCTCAGTGTTGACAAGATCCGATTGCTCTTGAAGAGTGCAGGCGACGGCTAGAAAGGCGTCCTTTAGGACAGATTGTGATGTGACTAGGTGAGAAATGAGCAGTTCGAGGTGGCTTTGCACAAAGCTAGGCCCAAGCAAAAAGTAGTCCGCGCCAGCATCATCAAATAGCATTTGTTGAATAAGACGATGATCCGCCGACGTGAGATTGTTAATCGTGGGGAGACATCGAGGGATGATAGGACGGCCAAGGCTAGAGGATGGAGACACAGGATAGAGACGTCGATCATCTTTGCTAGAGTCCCCAGAAGCATCGCTTAGTGGACTTGAGCCTGGTGTAGTTTGCTTCAGCTTTGCAGAGCGAGGTGGACGCCCGGCTTTCTTGGTTGGTCGACGGTTGAGACACTCAAAGCCGAGCCGATCGCAGCGAGCACATGCGGCGCCTTGTCGCTGCTGGCACTTTTCCTTGAGAGCATGGCATCGATCGCAGGAGCGACATGAGATTGATTTCGGAGAAGGAGGCATCGCGAAGCTTTGAGGAGTGATGCTGGAGAGAGTGCTACTCTCATTTGATGACTAGAGTGTTGTCCAAAGTCAAGATAAGCAAGACAAGGCGTCCCGTTTTCGCTCCATGAACTCATCATCTTCTCCACTTGACCGATCCCGACCTTTCCCTTTCCATACAAAGGTAGCGACAGTCTTAGGGGATCTAGTACGAATACGGGCATTGACTAGCATCAACCCCGCGTTTTCCGGCATACGCGACGGGACTATCATGAGCTGCAATGCAGGTTGCACCGCAGACGTCAGTGATAGTGCGGCAACTGTGAAAAACATTGGGCTTAAGAAGTGTATAAAATGTGAAGAAGACTGTGGTTCTTTGAATTCGTGATAGCAGCAAGTCGCCCTTGATGGAGCGGACGGTCTCTTGTACCAGTCAGTGATAGTGCACTAATTTATCATGAGACCAACATGTTCAAACTATGGTAACTATAAGTAATCCTGGCTTAACCTCCTGCAACGACCAAAGCGTTTACAAATCTCGCAGGATCGGCTGGTTGGCCGCAATGCTACGATACCGATCCTTGGTCATGACTCTGAACCGCTTGCCAAACGCAATCATGGGGATCGTCATGAAGACGAGGAGACCGGCGAAACAAGCGACGATAATATACACATTGCGCAAGCCCATCTTATCCAGCCACGGGGTCAAACCAAACAGTACCGCGATGGAGAACCCATTTCGCCAGAATGTGACCGAGACAAAGGCATCACTGACAATCTGTTCACCCGCAGTTAGTACAAGATGCTTGATTCAATTCATGCGTCATGAGTCGTCTGGGAAAGGTTTAGAGAGACGTACATCCAAGTAGGCGTCGGTCAGATATGTCAGAGCACTACTGCCCACAATTGAAAAGCCTGCTCCAAAGAAACCGAAGCCACAAGCAATAACAGGCCAAGGTCGGTGCTAAAGAATAGACATTAGAAACTGTTCCATGCAATGGTCTGTTGAAGATGAATAACGTTAGAGACTTACATCGGCCAGTCCAAGTCCGTTCATGCAAATGCCGACAATACACAACAGTACTCCTGGGAAGACAAGCCAAAGTCTCATTTCAGGCTCAAAAATACCTCCGTTTCTGCTGGCCAGCCAAATGCTCAATTTGTCATTGGTCGGCCCACCGATAAAAGCACCCAGGCCTGATCCAATGAACGGGGCAATGCTGAGAAGGCCAATGGACGCAGAGCCGAAGTTGTATGGAGGTGCGATCATAAAGTAAGACATGAGGGTGCCCAGGACGGCAAAGAATGACAGGAGCAGGCCGTAGACCACCGAAACGTATGCGACTGCTGGGATTGTCAAGAAGGCAACAAAGGGATCGTAGAACCGATGTGCAATGGGAGTGTCCGTCTTGGTAAATAAGGCCATGCGCTGCGTGTACGGCTTTTGTGAGACAAAGTCGGCTGAGACCACTTTATTGGAAACACCGCGCTCGAGTTGGTTCGTGTTGATGGCCTTATCTTTGGTGCTAGCCAATACGTCTGGTGACTGATTATCACCTTCAACAGGACGTCGTTCACCCGCAATAGCCGGAACAAACATGGTCTCTTCGAAGAGAAAAGCTGTGATGATCAAGTTGATGGCCGAAAAGATGGCCGTCAACCACCACATCCATCGCCAGCCCATGCCGGCAACGACGTATCCAGCAGCAACTGGGCCAAGGAATGCGCCGCTGCTCTGCATCAATAAGAAGATTCCATTCATAGTGGCGCGCTGATGCACGAAGAAGAGATCTCCAATGGTCACTTGAACAATCGTCTCGGAAATAGCACCGCCAATGCCCGACACGATATTGGCACCGACCAAGTCGCCTGCCGTTTGCACCTTTGCGCTCCAGATGGCTGCGGCAAGTTGGATAATCAGACTGAGAAGATAAATGGGGCGGCGACCGTATCGATGGATGAAGGGTATGAAGGCGATGCAACCCACGGCAAGACCAGCATAGCCCGCGGCGGTGCCGTACGTGAAGATATCCAGAGACCAACCGAACTCGGCAATGACTGGCCCAAAGGACACTGCTCCTATGTCCAGAAAGACAAAGGTGATGAGTACATAGAAGCAGGCGATACCGAAGTTGACTCCTTTTCTCCATTTCGGCCAGTTCTGTCAAGCTGTGTCAGTCGGATCGTGTACGGTCTCGGTCTGATGTCGTTCGTCACTCACCAGTGGATCGTTGGGGTCATTGGTCGGTGTCGGATGTATAATAACCTCTGCCTGGTCACTAGAATGATACTCTGGAAACTTGTCAGCTGTCGGTTGAACACGTTTGAGAGATGGGAGGATGGAGTCGCACTGTCACTTAGCAAAAATGTGCCGGGAGGAAACTCCGTCTCCGGGATGGAGTTAATAGAGTCATTGCGCTCTGCCATTACTGTTGATTGTCGAGAGAATCGATGGGGTTGAAGTTGAAGCACAAAAAGTATGACGCTGTTTTCCGTGAGTAAGTGGGAACAGTGCCCGAGTCTTTAAATCATGGAGCACGATCCAATCTCAAAACCCATGTCCTGAAGTTTAGGACCGTCAATGAGTGACCAGCATCGGGTATCAGATTAGTCTCATCCATCGTTTGTTGGAGGGGGGGAACTAAGAATGCACAATGAAACTTGCCGGGTTGTCGTGGCGCGCTATCTAGAAAACCTGCCGGCCGACCACAGAAGCAATGAGAAACTCGCCGGCTCTTATCGACATACCCACCCTTCTTATCAACCGAGCATCAAGCTAGGCCGAGAGCATGTGCGTTTCCCCGCAAATAGGCGTCTGTGTCCTGCTAGCTCCCCTGTGTCTTTGCGGGGAAACATCCTCGCAGATGCCGTAGGGTAGATCCCTCGGCTCCGAGTAGGCAAGAATCATCAGCCGGTATGTTGACTGGACTCTGATTGGGTTCTTTTTACGTATCGGTCCATCGGTAGCTTCAACACATCGCTGTTTGCTGATACACGTCGCTTGTAGCTTCCGGTCTGGTTTAGTCTAGCCGCTGGCGCGTAAAATGCCGGCTCATGGGATTTAATATCCCGGCCGAACTGTTCGAGGACATTGAGCCCATACTTGTACTTATGGTTTACTTTGAACCCCTCCCTTTCCAGGTGTGCTACAAAGGCGCTACAAACTTTCCATCCTAACTTCCTGGTCGAACCAACGGTACATCCGTCACCCAACTGGACCTGTAATTTTGCATGTCCCTTGTGTTTACCGGTTTAGTTTCTCACAAAATTCTGACAAGCACGACCGCGGAAAATACATTGGCCTAAAACAACATATCACTACATGAACATGGGCTCCATCAGCTCACCCCAAGACCACCCCGATGACTGGGCAGTCAAGGCAGCACGCAAGTACGCCGAGTGCCAGGCGTTGATTCCAAAGTCTTGGCGCATTCCCAGTGAGATCATGGAGTCATTGCAAGCACCTTTGGAGGCGAACCCAAATGACCTGATTACCCTCGACGTCGTTCGTCGCTCGGGCATTCTCTCTGAGAGAGAACTCGACATAACTGAGAAGCACAGTGTCGAATCTCTTTTGAACGCACTCGCTACAGGGTCCTTCACTTCTGAGGAAGTCACCGTCGCTTTTTCGAAGAGGGCAGCGCTGGCTCAACAATTGGTACGTTCACCAAGTCAACCATGAGACATGGGATTAATGCTCGCAGACGAATTGTCTCACTGAAATGATGTTTGACGACGCACGAATCCGTGCTCGAGAGTTGGACGCATTGAGAGAGAGCGGCAAGCTCGCTGGCCCTCTTCATGGACTTCCAATCAGCATCAAGGACTCTTTCCAGGTTGCTGGAACCCAGGCGACTCTCGGACTGGTTGCATACCTCGATCGTCACTCCGAGAAGAACTCGTCTCTCGTGGAGATTTTGCTGTCCCTCGGCGCTGTTCTCTACGTCAAGACCAACATACCGCAAACAATGATGGTATGTCCGAGTGAAAGTCCTAGAATACCAACTTCTGATTACTGCGACAGACGGCCGACTCGCAAAACAATGTCTTTAGGCGGACGCTGAACCCCCGCAATACGATGCTCGGGGCTGGAGGCTCAAGTGGAGGTGAAGGCGCTCTCATAGCATTTCGTGGATCGCCACTTGGCGTTGGCACCGATATTGCTGGTAAGGTTGACCCTGGCCTTTCTAGATATTTTCTTGCACTGGACATCTTGAGATTCCGAACCGCTCCTGTCTGGTGCCGTCTGCTGACATTACTCTAGGTTCCATACGCATTCCCGCTCTCTGCTGCGGTACATATGGCTTCAAGCCCACCGCCAACCGAGTGCCTTACGGTGGCCAGCAAGGCTGTAGTACTCCTGGCTTGAAATTCATCCCAGCCTGTGCAGGCCCTTTGGCCAACGACTTCGCAGCTCTGGAAATATTCGTCAAGAATGTTATTGATGCTCGTCCATCCAAGTTTGATCATACTGTCATCGACGTTCCCTGGAGAGTCTCGTCGCTGGAACCGAAGCAAAAATTGAGACTGGGCGTCTTGCCTGAGAGCGAGACATACCCATTACACCCTCCAATCCGAGCGGCTTTGTTGAAAGCCATGAGAAAGTTAGAATCACAAGGTCATGAGCTTGTGCGACTGGATTCATCAGTCTGCCACGTCGACAATGCCACCGAGGTGGCATGGGGACTCTTTGGTCTCGACAACGGAGCCGACAAGGTGGTATCCTCGAGCGGTGAGCCGGTGATTCCTTCAAGAACACGTATTGCTACCCAGATTAAGAGGGTCAATTTCGATTTTGTGCCCACCAGGGAGGGTGAAGACCAGCTCTCGAGGATTGCAGCCCTTAACGTGAAGAAAGCCGAGATTCTCGACGCGTGGAGAATGATTTGGAACGACAATCAACTGGATGCAGTGATTGGGCCGGGAGCTCAGAATACAGCAGTCGAGCATGACTTGTATGGTGTTCCCCCATACACGACTCTACTCAACGTTCTCGATGTACGTATTCTTTGCGTTGGAGGTACACTTGCTGACCGTTATCTAGTATCCAGCGTGCGTCATACCCTTTGGGAAATCGGATGAGCTGTCAGGAGAATCTCTTGATTTCCAGCCTCATCAAGCCGGCCCGCCATGTAAGAAACCACGACTGCAACTCCTCTGCCATGCTAACTAATATAGACAACCCAACCATCACCAAGGGTATGCCCTGCTCAGTTCAAGTCTTTACTAGTTCAATGAGGGACGAGGAATGTCTGGCCATTTCAAAAATTGTAAATACATGTCTGAAAGAGTAACAGAGTAGCGTGTGGATTAGAATGAAGCTGTGACTGACTCATGAGCAAATTTGTTGTATATAAACACGATTGAGAGAATATTGTAACGTAAAGAGACCGTTATTCTAATTGTCTCTAGAAACGATAAGAAAAATCTTCAAAATCGTTTTAATAATTATAATCTTGTTGAAGGACGCACCGCCGAGGCGCCAACCCGCGAATTTACGCAAGTACAAACGCCCTAAGCACAGATGTCTTAACTTGCGCGACCTCACGGCCAGAAAATTTGAGTCATCAAATTTCGGCATCTCAAATCCAAGATAGGCTTCATTTCAGTGATGAATAAAATGCTCGGGTACTAGCATAAGAGGCGGGAAACAACGGACTTTACGGAGTCCTCGGGATCCGATTGCTTATCGTAAGTCGAATGCCCTGATAACTGAGCCACTAATCATGGCGAATCATGGTCCAGCTTTTGGATCCTCCAAGAGTCCACATCATCCAAGTGAATTTTAATGCCCGTAACGAGCTTAGTCCTTAGGCTAAGTACGAAGCTGGCCTAATCCTTAAACTTGATCCAGTGAGCAACAAGCCGCCGGCAGGTTTCGAGATGTGCGGGACAACAGGTCGACGTTGATATATAGTGTGCTCGTCGTCTTTTGGAATATTTGGGTCTATCGAGCAATATATGAGTCTATCAAATCGCCGATTTCTGTGCCAATATTGAGCCATACACTCAAAACGTTAACACCTTTCATTCACCAATGGCTTTAGAATGTATGTCTCTGTATTGGTTACCAGTCTGACCCCGCCCCTAATGTGACCCCTCGCAGCTCTCGCACAGCAGGCCAGAGACCGCATGGCTCTTGCAGCTGGTTTGCCTTCTGAAAATCCAACTTCACCCACTTGGCAACAACCCCCAGCTTCTATCGCCAACATCCAATCTCCAACTCTTCCTGCAGTCACAGACATTGCCATTATTGGATCTGGTATTACTGGTACATCTGTCGCTCACACGTTGTTGAAGCACTCGAAATGCCCTGCGCTACAGGTGACTATTTTAGAAGCCCGCGGCGCTTGCAGCGGCGCAACGGGACGAAATGGTGGCCATCTCGTCTCCGACACATGCCATAGCTTTGAACGCCTCATTGAGAATTTAGGAACTGAAGAAGCCGTAAAGATCTTCCGCTTCAGCGAAGCCAACATCTCTGGACTCAGGGCCGTGGTCAGTGAGCTTAGTGAAGCGGAGCGTGAGGAAGTTGAACTACGCGAAGTCAACGCCACATGCATTCTAAAAGACCACGAGACCATGGAACACGGGAAGAGTTCTCTTGCAGCTTTTCAAGCTGCGGTAAAGGATTCAATTCTCGAGCATGAGCTGAGCGAGGATCAGAGTATCATCAAGGTGAGATATTAATGCCGAACTGCATTTGAGAATTACGATGCTAACGTCTTCACAGGACAAGTACAAGTACCGGGATGGTGTCGCCGTCCTTGACCAAAGAGGAGCCGGTGCACTCTGGCCCTATCGATTAATCACCATCCTTCAAAAGCGTTTGTTGGAATCGTACGCGGAAAGATTCACAATCGAGACAAATACACCTGTCCATGCTATCACTTATGAGAAGTCTGAAAGCGAGCCTGGATATGTGCTGAAGACACCTCGAGGAAGCATCAAAGCGAAAAAAGTAATTCACTGCACCAACGGCTACTCCTCGCACCTACTGCCCAGCTTGACAGGGAAACTCTACCCACTCAGGGGTACTGTCACGGTTCAAGATCCTGGAGCTTCTTTCCCGAGTCTGGGAAACATTTACTCGTGGTCAATGTTGCATAAACCCAGCTACGACTCTGAGACCCGACGCCTCACGGTTGGACTTGTCTATGCTCAACAAAATGCCAAGACAGGCGAGATTTTCATCGGGGGCGAAAGCCAAGAAATCGAAAACATCCTAAGTAGCGACGATTCCAAAGTGTCGGATTCCGCTCAAGAATACCTTTCAACCCTTGTTCCTAAGATGTATCGGGATGCGGATGATGCCAAAACAAAGAATGTGTGGTCTGGTATCATGGGATTCACTACGGACGGGTTCCCGCTGATTGGCAACATTGGCCAAACGATAACAGGACGCGAGGGCTCCAACGAATGGATTGCAGCCGGTTTCAATGGCCACGGAATGGACAAGTGTTGGTTGAGCGGAGAGGCAGTTGCTAGAATGGCTCTCGGCGAAGAGGTACCCTCGTGGTTTCCAAAGTCGTTCCTTGCGAGTGAGGAGAGACTCGAGTATTTTACTTTGGACAATTCGGTGAATGGTTTGGTGAGCATGCTTGCTACTGAGTAGTCGCTCAAGAGTAGGATAATGGGGCCATGTTAAGCAGGGAAGTATTTCAAGCTCTGTTATCCTAGGGGGGTCACGAGACGCTACATCAGGACAGGGCGAGATTTCTTGGAGCTAAAACGCCCGACACAAACTGGGGAGATTATGAGATAGCTATCAATTTCTAGTAGGCAATAATAGCCGCGCAGGTGTAATTACAAACTCCCTAACTTAAACGTGCCGCTTTAGGTGCCGTCTCGCAAAACCATGCATCAGACAATATTTCCGCAGCCGAAGGTCGCTTGGCAGGATCGTACTGCAAAATCCGCCGAATGAGTGTCTTCACTTTACGGGCTTCCTCTTCATCAAGGTCTGGCCCAGCTTCATCGAACAACTGCTCCATGGATGTCCCCTCCAGCATGAGCGGCTCTTCCCCTTCCGCGACTCCCCCAAGCTGACAATTGTAGAGCTTCTTCTCGGGCGTAAAGTACAATGAAGATGTCTTCCAGTGCTTGAAGAGCTCGTCTGGGAGGGGGCCAAGCATGTCGGTGAGGGAAAGGAGATGTTCGTCATCCTCAAACTCTGGACCCGGTATGCAGAAGAGCGGTTGCCCGGTGACCAACTCAAAGACGAGGCATCCGAAACTCCAGATGTCTAGTGTTGGGTTGACAGCTCCAGTGAGAATCAGCTCGGGGGCTCGAAGGCCGAGCGGAGTAACTGGCTTGGTAGGGGGGTCAGTAAAGAAATATGCTGTACGGGGTGGTCAGTCATGCGTGCATATACTCATTCTGAAGAAAAAGGGAAACAAAGAAGGATTTGTAACAGGAGGTACTGACCACCACCCAAGTCGGATAATTTTACCCTAAAACCTTCGGCGTGGCTGGTAAAAGGCGCCAGCGGTTGTGCAATGCAGAGGTATGGAGGGGCCCATTTGTCTTGTTTGCCGTCTAGCCTCTCTACCGGGGATGAGATTGACCTAGCTTCCACATCTTCCACCTGCCGAAGCACATCCTCGGGCTTGGAGTCGATGTCATCAAGAGCAAAGAGCATGTTTCCTGGCTGTAAGTCTCCATGAGCGATGTCATTCTCATGTAGAAATGCCAGGGCCTGCAGGCACTGCTTGAGGATGGCCTTTGCCATCTGGGGTGGATAGCGGATCTTCATTCCCCGCTTGCGAGGTTTGAACTGGGGCAGCTCCTCGACCATGGTATTAGCACTCGGGCCCATGGGCTCAAATACCAGGCATTTGTGGATGCCATTGGGGCCGTGATGTTCGAATTCGTCAAGTAGCTGCGTGATGTGCCGGGCTCCCTCTGCTGGCGCAGCTTTGTTGAGGTGGCGCAAGATCCTCAGCTCGTTTGTCGATGCCGAGATGTCCGAAACCTGAATCTTCAGGGCGACGTATCTACTGTTCCTTTCAGAATGTGAGTATCCATACATGGTCTCAACGTCGCGTCGCGGGTGGACGAATGCAAAGGAGGGACTTACTTTAAGTCACGGGCTAGCCAAACTGTTGAGAACGAGCCCTCGCCGAGCTTTCGTATGACCTTGTATTGGTCATGGTTGAAGACGTCGCCGAGAGTGACGGGGTGATAACCACCTGGTCGGTAGTCCTCCACCCACTCACAGGGCGATGTGATGGTCTTGAATCTCCATTCGTCATCGTTTGGGGCCCTTGATGGCGGCGTAGGAGGAGGGGAGGCGCTCATAGCTGTGATGGAGATGCGTCGTCCAAGATTTGCTGAGTAGAGAATCTTGAAAGAGATGCAAGATCGAGGTGGGAGAGTGCAAAGTCCTGGAAGAAGCTGGATGGCTGATCTCAACGAGCCTGAGGCAGAACTCCAGGCGCCCATTTACCTATGGCCTCGCAACAAAGGTTAGGCCCACGCTCAGGATTTGTATCAAGAAGCGCGGGGAAATCGTGGCCTGACGCGACCTTTTTTTATCCCGCTTCACAGGGATCAGTCGACCCACAGGATCAGGCCAAAAGACTCTATCTAAGGTAAAGCAACGCCTGCACCATAGTTATGGCATAATTCTGACGCCTCGATAGATTCCTACATGTCCGTATGCTGATCCTACGTCCCGCACTGGATCTGCTCTTTGAGAAGCAGCAGCAAGAAAGCCAGACAGGGGCGAGCAAAGGACTCAGAAACGCTCGGTTGGAAGACATGTTATGCAACGTAGCCTCACAATGCGTTACTTCTGCCCAGCGACTCATTTAATTTCTAGGTGCTGAGATACAATCCCACGACTTCCTAGCTTGGTGGTACAACGTCAGCTCTGAGTGACTAGACGAGTCTTGGGGTAGCGGGTACGCTTGCGCTCACTATCTTAGATTTGCACAGCTGCGCGAGCACGATCCTGATAGGCCGACTGTGCCACTTTGGCGATGGCAGCATGCTGGAGGATCCGCTATCGACGAGCTGGGATTAATGTCTCCAGTGCCTCTCTCGATACACAGAGCTGAGCAGCATTAGCAGAAAGTCTCTTCACCTACTTCAAGAGAGTGCGAAAGTCCTTCTTTCACACGAGAACTTTGAAAAGGTGAAACTTGCAGTATCTAGATCTACCCGACGATAATTTGGTTGATTAAATTCTAGAGTCAGAATGGCAGTCATGGGCGTGGGAACGCGCGATATCCTCCGCCCTCTGCAGCTCAGAACCCTCCCACGACACAAGATTCTCATGTGCAAAGAAACACATACCCCTTCCAGAGGGACACGGCAAACTCACCTCAGCGGTCCAACTTTCCAACAGAAGGACAACCAATGGAGTTTGCCTTGCCGTCAGGCCCGGAACTGAACCCGCTGGAAGATCTTGACGACGATTTTGGGGTTGCTGATGACGCTGAAATGTCCTCTTGGCCATTTTTGCCACTAGTGTCTCCGTTGGAGGCCATGCTACTCGATTTTGACATGTTAAACCCGATATGATATGATATTGGCTGCCTCCATCTAGATTCGAGTGTCTTGTTTGAACAAATTCCTTTGAACAAGATACGACGTTGAAACCAAAAACGGTGTGATTACATCAGAATAAAGCTATGTAGACAATGTTTTCAAGTCCATGGTTTCTAATAACCAATAAGTCCATGAATAGTTATTTCAGCCACTGCTGAAACCATAGAACAGCCGCATTTTTTGCTCTCTCCATGCCCTCCCTCTCCCCTCGAACAGCAAACCCGTGCTCGAGCCCCGGAAAGTACTAATAGCCATACGCAACACTCAGCGTAGGGATGACGCGGTTGCTGAATGCCTTCAGTTCGTCGGTGAACCAGGGGTCCTTCTCAGGAGCCATGATCTGGACCGGAACGCCAACGTTCTCGATCTCGATTTCCTCCAGCTGAGAGGGATGAGCCGTAGTAATGCAGTCGACTAGCGGGTTGGCCTTGGTACCCAAAAGGAAGACTCCCCAGCCGCCGTAGCAAAATCCGATGCTACCGATGCGTTTGTGTTGCGAGCGGAGGTCACCGGCGCACTCAATGACCTCCGAGCCCCTGATGGCTTTGGAGTTGCGCTCGAGGAACCCTGGCACGTCCATCTCCGCCCACCGGCTTTGATCGTTGAGGATGTCGGCGGGGATAACTTCGCCCTTAAAACTACAAGCAAGTATCAGCGTCTTATCATGGTGTTTTTGTTATAGACCCAGGGTTTCTCACATGTCGGGAATGTAGACTGTAGCGCCCACCTCTTCGGCATCCTGGTCGGCCAAGAGTCGCGTATTCGTAAATCTCTACCCAAACAAATCGTGGAGAATCAGAATGGCCACATCCTTGTTTGAGCCTGTGATGTAGCAGTTGAGGGTGATCAACTTTGCGTCACGGCCTTTCGGTTTGGCATTCCACTGGAAACCTTTGAGACAACAGTCACTCATCTTCAGTGAACGGGCCCAGATGGAGGTTTAATGAAGTATGAATAGGAATGGCAACGTGCTAGGTTGACGACCAGACTACATCTTGGGCTTGAAGTGCCTTCACTAAGCTATTAATATGAGAAGTCTGTGTCACTCTCGATGCCATACAACATTGGGCCTAGTGAGCTTTGTGACATTTTCAAATACTAATTGGACCCTCTTGCGGCGTTGGCCCGCCACCTTATGGTCGGTTGGGTGATGGAGACTACGGATTCTTCCTACAAATGTTCTTGATGAACGCAGCCATTTGTTGGTGCATCTCGGCTCTTCAGTTTCTAGCAGCCCATAACTAGAAGTTGTACGAAGAACTAGATAACTTGGCATAAAAATAAAATTCCAGCTGTAATTACATTTATCCTAAATGAGAAAGTTGACTCGCAGTTCAATTCTCAAGTTGACGACTCGTGTCACAGGCCTAACAAGCTATTCTTGATCTGATTGGTTTGCTTAGGGGACAATGACCCCATGGTCCGCGCGTATCCCAGCCCCTGAAACAAATGATGACTAACCCTCGGTTTGCAGAAACAAGACACTTAGCCAAATCCGCTCACGATGCACCAATTTGAAACAATCCTTACCCGTCATCTTGATCTTGGTTGCAAAACGACATGCGGTTTCGTCTGCGGTTTCCACGAGCATCGCCTTTACTAAAGTCATTGCTCTTTTTTGCATGCCTTGCTCTTATCTACATCTTCGCTCGAAGGCATGGCTCTGAGGGAGCGCGACCAGAAGCAAGCAGTCCCAATGCGTACGTCTTCTACGCTGCACAAGACGCATATGCCTGCTCGGTCCTGGTCAACATCTACTTGCTAAAGACGGCATATCAGACCAAGCATCGTATCGTTGTCTTGTTATCTAAGGATGTCTCCGCAAAGTACCGATACTACATCAAGTCGCTGGGAGCAGAAGTCATCAGAGAGGATCCCATGCCTCTTCATCCCGAGAGCAGCGACTATTATCGAGGGTGTCTGCTCAAGTTGGCGGCGTTTAGAATGCACGAGATTGACCCGACGATACGCCGTATCCTCGTCTTGGATTCGGACCAACTTATTCTAAAAGATCTCGATCACCTCTTCGACTTGCCGCCAACAGATTTCGCTGCCCCAAGAGCATACTGGCTAGACAAGGCTTTCCTAAGCAGCACTCTCATGTTGATCCAACCCACTCCTAAACTATGGAGCCAAATTCAGCAGACAGTTGCAACGCTTCCACCATACCAATACGATATGGACATTGTTAATTCTCTTTTTGGAGACATGGCAGCTCGGCTTCCTAGTTCGTACGTCGTGTTGAATAACCACTGGGAAGACTGGACTCTTCCCTCGTGGTTTTCTTCAGCAGGCATCGCATCGACAACAACCTCTGCGCCCTCTGCGCCTTCTCAAACTGCATCCGATAAAGATTTGCAGGATCTTCTTTCTCAGTCTTATGTTCTTCATTTTACCGCTGTTGGAAAACCATGGATGCATGATGCTTGGGCAGTCAGCGAGTTGAAACCGTATGCACACCCACTGTTGCACCGGCAATGGGAGGAGTGGAGGTTGATTGCGATGGATGTTTGTCCGAAAGGACTCATCGATCATCTATGATGCGAAAGGTGGTGATGCAGACTCAAACTTGAGTCGAGGAGATTCGCGAGGAAATTTCACGAGAGCCAGTACATGTTGTAGCAAAGCGAAATTTATACCCCTTGGTCTATCTACATTAAATTCGCCCTGTGACATGCATCATAACATTAATCAAGTATCCAATTCCTCGCTTCCATGTTCTCGATTCGATCTATCCTGCAGTCAAATTATTGTTGATGCTGACCATATACTTGCGCAATCGCTTGTGGCTGCCACATTGTCCCTGGGCTCGCAGCTGGTGTGTACGGCATATGCCCTGGTGCTTGCGCATTCCATTGCTGCGGTTGTCCTTGTTGTACCGAACCTACAGCCTGTGGTTGCTTCCCAGTTGGTGGCGGCGGGAAGTAACTTGAGCCAGTGTTATACTGTGCAGCGGGCGTTTGGCTGGGAAGACTAGCTGGAGTCGGCGGGTAGCTGAACGGCTGCTGCGGTTGATACTGCTGTGACTGGTATTGCGGCTGATATTGCTGTGGTGGAGCAACCGGCTCATACTGTTGCTGATACTGGTACTGGCCACCAGTGGATTGGACAGACGTATGCTGTGCAGTGGGAACTTGGCTTGGCAATGAGGCCGGAGTAGGCGGATAGCTCGGAACTTGAGGTTGCTGATTGTACTGTGCCTGGTATTGTTGTGGTGAAGCAATCGGTTCGACTGGTTGCTGATACTGCTGTTGCTGAGCCACTGGAGTTTGAACCGAAGTGTATGTCCCAGTGCTGTATTGGTACTGTTGAGTTTCGTTTACAGCTACTGGGGGTTGAGAAGCGGAGGGCGGTGGAGGAGGTGGCGGTGGAGGTGGCGGAAGAGAAGACGCCTGGTATTGCGCCTGTTGGATAGGTTGAGATGGCGGAACAGGCGTGGTTGAGTAAGTGTATCCTGTTTGAGGCGTAGGGGCATATGGTTGAGTGACAGGCGGTTGCAGCGGATTAATGGCCGAGTCTCTCCTCGTTGAGTTTGCTGGTGGCGGAACCTGCCCATTTGCTTGATATTGACCTGTTTGTTGAGGCGTTGCGTAGCCTGTCTGAACTTGGCCGTGTTGGGGTGCAGTAGCTGTCTGGTATTCCGATGTCAGTTGCGTAGGAGGCACCGCAAATCCTTGTGCTGAGTTTTGTCCAATCGGGGGCTGTGACGTTCCTGGAATCACGACATGGCCTTGACTCCCTTCAGGCGGCTGAGTTAGCGCTGAAACTGCCGCTGCTTCTTGTGACTGAGATGGCGATTGGAGGGGTTGGGAAACTGGAGGCGGGTATCCCGTCGGTATTTGAACACTTCCATCGCTATAGTTAGGCTGGATCGGCGTGATGGCATAAGCCTGCGGAGTTGGCTGGGCTATTGACTGGGAACGTTGATGATGGCCAACCGGGACTTGAGTGTTGGCACCAGGGGCCGCAGGGGGTTGATAGGCTTGCTGAGATTGAACATCTTGCTGGCCTGGTGCGGCAGTGGCACCAGCATTTTGATTTGGAAGAGCACCGGCCATTGCCTTCATATCATATGCACCAGTTGGTGGCGCTGGAGTGTAGGTGGGCGTTGTCGACGGCCACGTAGTCTGAGGTTGAATGGGAGGCTGTTGCTGGTTCACTGCCATGGTTTGAGATGCGTCGACGGGTTGAACAACACTAGGGGGATATCCTGAACCCGGTGTCTGTGGGTAATACGATGCTTCCGTAGGGGGTGCAATTGAAGCAATTGAAGAGGTTGGATCCGGGGCGAGTTGCGATGGTTGTTGCTGCTGGAATTGAGGGACGTATTGCGGCGTCATCTGTGGTGGCTGCCCGTAAGCAGCCGGTGGCATTGGAGATGCCGGCGGCTTAAAGTCCACGGGAGTATATGTAGTCGGGTTGGTGTAGTATCCAGGTTGAGTCGGCGTCTGGAACTGCGGGTCGGCGACGGCGACGTTATACGGAGGAGGCGGAAGCGGTTGGAACTGTTGATACTGCTCAGAGCTACCACCACCAGCGCTACTACCTGCGGCGTTGGGGTCGTATGGCGCGATAGTGTATCCGGCCTCGGCTGCTTTGGCGTCCTGGACGGCTTCGAAGACGCCGGCTTTCTGGAAGGCCTTGAAGGCGTCCTTCTTTTTGAGGTGACTTGTGTGGGCGTGTTCGACAGCCATTCCAGCTCCGTCCAGTGCCGCGTGCGTGACGACTTTGATGGCCGTCTCGTTGTTGGCAATGGCGGATATCCCGTGCTCTGCTCCTGTGGAAGCGACGGCCTCGGCGCCCATGGTTCCGACGCCAAGTGTAACGACGCCGATCGTACCGCTAAAGGCCATGCTGCCCAGCACGTCGCGCTTCCGGGTTACATGGGTTGCTGCGTGTTTGTTGAGGTGCTTCTCGATGATCTCGCGCTTCTTACGGGCGTTGTGAATCGCCGGGGCGGCCATGGCTACTCCAATCGTCGAGACGCCGAGGGTGAGAGGGACGGCGAGGCCTGAGACGGCTGTCGACGTGGCAGCGCCAGAAATGAGGCGGGTGTAGTGCTGCCATTCTCGCTGGAGCTCCTCTGGCGTGAGTCCGTTGCATTTTTCATCGTATTTCTTGAAATCGAAAGGCATCTTGGTAGCTGTAGCTCATCAGCTATACAAACAGCTCAAACATGCAATACTGATCGTCGATCATAAACAAGGGAACAGAAAGTCGCGGGGGAAGGTGGGAAAGTTGTACTGACACCCACGCCGGCTCAACCACGATGCCGGATATCCAGGTCTAGCCGGTCTAGAACCTTGCTAGCGCCAAAACAAGCACTCGTTTACCTGCAGCTGAGTTTTTGTCTTTTCTCTGTGCTGTTGGGTGTGAATGCTGATCTAGCCAAGTCTCGTTAGCTGCGTGCTTCAGCCGCACGCAGCACCACGGCAAGGCAGAAAACCCCGCCCCTGAAGCAGGCTGCTGCGGGTTTATCTGGCTTGGTTTGAAATCCTTAGCACAAGCCCGTCTGCTCAAGAATGCTCATACCATGCAGGAATGCGGGTCAAAGTGGTAGCAGTGCCCAGCTCTTGTCCCACGTGTGCTCTGGACCCAGGCAGACCCCATCACGGGAATGTTGCAACAAATTAGCAAATCAGCCTTACCTGACAGCCAGTGGGCCCAAGTCTTTCTCCCGACGCACAGTAAAGCAGAGAGAAAAAAGGCCGTGTTATATATATAGACACACTCGGCCAGATTAAGGCAAGGCTTGACTCAATGAGGCCTTAGTGTAACCCCTGTGGCTGATTCTCCGAAACTCGAAGTCGGAAAGTGGTAACACTTTCAAAGTCCTACAAATGCAGTAGTGTCAAGGGGCTTATGTGCCTCATTTGGGCCACAACGGAGTAATTTTGTGCAAGGACAATCTACTTGGCCCAGCGATGTTTGCTTCAAGCATACCTTGTTCTAAACCTTTGGTCGATTTTTGTGGAAGCAATACCTCCTATTAAGAGCTGATAGGAAAACCATCGCCGGGGTAACCCAGATATTGATAGCACATATGGAAACGGGTTGCTTGAATTGAGACACTTTTACCGCATTCCAAGGCGCGTCGTCGGACAGGACAGCTGCTTATTCCCCTTGACCTGATTGGTATTTCGATTTATTACCCTTTGTAAAATAAGTGGAAGACGCTACCTCAGTCGATGATGATTATATTATGCGATGAGTGGCATGAGAAGAAATGAGCTTACTAATCAGCAGAAATTTCGGTGACGTGAGCATTATTGTCACTCGTATTCTTGTGATCAGGATGAGCTGAGAGTTATTTAAATGTCGGCATAAGCCTCGCAAACGCCATGTGAGCGCGTTTAGGGTAAATTTAAGCATATTTATGAGAGGCGCAAGCTCGTTTGATTAGCTTTCGAATCCACACACCCACCTTTTCCGAGTGAGAACGTTACCAAGAAAAATCAGGCGATCGGAAATTCTCCAATTTGTCAAACGCTTTCTCGTATATGTAGGCTCTCTCATCAGGATTAGGGCCTTATCAATACTGATCGACTGTTTCAGTTAGATTATGGCGTCCATGGAGGCAAAAATACGCAAGGCGCAAGCTACTGAGTCATCAGCAATTATCGATCTCTCAGCACGCGTGCAGAAAGCCTTGGAATCATCCGGCAGTCGGCAAGTTTTCGGTCCTCTGCAAAGAAAAGTGGTTGATAGTGCCATCCTCAATGGCTATTGTTACGTATTCGAATGTGCGGCAGATCTAGTGGGCGCAGTCATCGTTGGCCCCATGGCAGCTGACTGTCTGTACTTGTCCCAATTGCAGAACGTCGTCGACTTTGGACATCCATTCTGGGTACTTGAATCTTTGATGATAGAGCCCGGTCACCAAGGGAAAGGCTTGGGGCTTCAGCTTCTCACCGGTATCACTGAGTTGTATCGGCCATTGAGCGGTACTATCTTTCTGGATTGCTGGGCTGGAAACGTAAAACTGCGTAACTTTTATCGCCGCGCTGGTTACAAGGAGCTTGGAAATGTACCGGAAGAGGACTACTACATTACAGTTTTTGCCAAGTCAGTGTGAAGAAAACAGAACTGCTGCCTCTTCTTACCAGCAGCTATCAAAGCCTGAACGAGGTTAAGCCTTGGTCTCAAACCAACAATTGAATTCGCATCCGCTGGTTAACTGTAATATAAAGCCAAACCTTGGCTATGATATAATGATAAGTTATAAAGAAAGAGAGAGACCCAACGCTATGAAAGCAAAGGACCCGTGTTCCAATTATCGGCCTCTTGCGTGGAAGTCTAGCCGCAGAATGCTCCACGGGTCCTCAAAAGGCGGACTGCTCAGCCAAGACAGCGGGTTCATAGGTGTCGCTGTCACCAAGCTTCTGATCATCTCAAGTGTCGGTAGACCATTATGAACCTGACCCCTTGTGTGCATGCGGCGACTTCTGCGACTCATTGCCCACTACCGACAAATCGCTAGCCAGGGCCTCATTCACGGCCGCCTTTCATCGTCTGTATTAAGACTGCGACATGTGAGAAGACGCGCCAGGAAGTAGACTGTTGTTGAACCTGCAAAGCAGGTTTTGGAGATGTCTTATTGCCGCCGAATGCTGTTCCTCGTTTCTCCTGCTGAGGACAGAACTAATTGCAACGAGGTTGAGTCAGTATTTTCAGACGGGAAATTAAAATGAACGTCACATACTTGCAAGCTTCCTCAATGCTGTTAGCATCGCTCCCCGGGACCGACCGCGACATTGATGATGATATATCAAGGCGAATATCAAGGAAAATATTTTCATACATTCTAGAATATAAGCGACATCACCTAGCTAGCGACGCAGACGGCATTAAAATATGCGACTCGACACCCCGTATATCTATGCCTTATGCCCGAGCTCTCTTGCTAACTACACCTTAGATAGGAGTTAATAACTAAGATAGCACTTAATATATAGGCTTACTACTGGCTCATTAAGAAATAACGGATGCAATGTGGGGATAGTGTGCTAGATTTTAACAAGCCTATAGATCCTAAGAGCCTTTAGTTTGGCTTCGTTCCCGTCACGCTATGATGGATGGATCTGCACATTTCAAGTCGCTCAAGGTACGGTTTTTCCATGTCAATTTAGGTCTGATGTAGCAATGATTTCTCCTAGTTTTAATACTGCTACTCCTAGCTGCTACTCTATTCCTATCTCAAACGTGTCGAAGCGCATCTTCCATACACCGCCGCGTGCTGTTGGCATTTTTCCCCTTGGCTCGTGGAAGTTGTCTCCGTGCGTCTTTACTCCCATTGCTTCCGTGAGGAAGTAAAAGCACATCAAAAAAACACTCTAAGCAAAGATACCAGAGTCGCAGGCCTTGACAAAGTATCCGCTAGTGGATGTAAGGGTCGAGCCACCAGGGGTCTTGATCTGGAAGTGACTGCGTCCAACACCACCTCCATTGGCCCACAGCCAAGTCAAAGGGATCGCATCACCCTTATTCAGAGTCAAGGTTGTCGAGCCACCAATATAACCAGCCTCAGTTCGGCTAGCCTGGTAATTGGTGTTGGAGTCTGACCAAGCGCTGTAGGCATTGTCACCAGTCCAGAGGTAACCCCAGTTATCAATGTAGTCGCTGGAAGTTGAAATAGTGTACGTGCCAGACTCCTTCGCAATGAAAAATCCGTTGAACAAAAGAGCCGAGTAGCCCGAGGCGAAGCTGTTGCCGTCAGAGAGAGTAAGGGTCTCACTGCCAGAGGGCCAGTTGGGAGTGGAAAAGTCCAGGCTCTGAATTGTTCCGCTGAGTTCCGCGGTCAATCCCTTAAAGTAAGACGAGGTGAAGCCATTGCCTTCGGTATCAGCATTGTACGAGTGGGTGTACTTGCGGTACGCGATCCCGTTGGAAGCAATAGTGGTTGCTACGGCGTAGGCGGTCTCAGTCGTGGTGGATGTCGTGGTCTCAATCAAGGTGGTAGTATCTGTCGATGTGGCAATAGTGGTCGTAGTACTGTGTAAGAAATGTCAGTTAATTCATTCAGTCTAATCCGTCAGGGCTTCATACATATCCACAACCGGGGTGAAGTAACCGGTAAAGGTGGTAGTCACAGTCTCGGGTGCTAGGGTTTGAAGCTTTGTGAGGGTGGTGGTAGGTGTGGCAATCGACAAGCATGAGCAAGCTTGAGAAATTTGAGCCTTGACCCAGAGGGCAGGGAAAATAGCTGAAACAACTTTGTCGTTGTTGCTACCACTGCTACCACGCTTTGCGACACTAGCAGCTCCAGTTGGCGCATAGTAGGCGCTGTTGAGGCAGGTAATGGTAGAGGTAGAGGTTGTAGTCGTAGAAGTAGCAGTTGCAATCTACGACAGGTTAGCAGGGCTCTCAGAGCCGGGTCGATCTACGTACCTCGGTAGTTGTTTCGACAGTGGTTTCAGTGATGGTGGTGTGCTGAATCGCAGTCTCGACACTGGTAATTGGATCCACGGTCAAAGTGATGGATGCAGTGTCCGTCACAGGAGTGGGCGTGATTGTGACGGTGGTAGTTCTGAGGATTGATCAATATTGCGTTGCTTTCATTGCAGCGCGTTCATCTACTCACTTCGTTTGCGTCGAGATGGAGAGGTAGCTGGAGCAATAAGAAGTCGCTGCGGCAGTTGCCTTCAACTGTTTAATGATGAGTGAATTGATGCCACAGAACAGCTTGTCGCTAACGACAAGGGCGGAAGCCGCCGCAGGCAGAAGGACAACAGGGGCGAGTTGCAGACGCATTTTTGCTGGTGGCTTTGGAGGGGAAGAGTGAATTGTTGAGGATGAGATGCAAAGCACTACAGATGATGAGGCATCGTGAACGGAGTATATATACATATTCATCCTCTCATGGACGTCGAGCCGCCTTTGCATACGTACTCGTCAATAGCTTAAAAACTTCCAATAGCTCGAATCAAACTGGGCTAGAACAACAGGGTGGTGAAGTAGTTTCAATACTTTAGGCCCACTATATGGGTCCAAACCCAGCTGTCTGAGACCGGGAGGAAAATGACCAAAGAGTATTGCAGCTCTAACAGTGGTCTCCGGATTGATCACGCAACCTAGCAAACAACTTTTTCGTGAATTGAATGAAGAGGAGAATAATTCGTACAAAAAAGCACACAGGGGGTTAATCACCCGGGTTACAAACTACAGACGATAGCTGTTCAGGTCGTGGCCTCACTGACGATGCATAATTTTGTGGTCTTGATTGACGCAAACCGCTCCAGAAACCTTACTGGAATAATGCATTCTAACTCGCGATTATCGTCTCTCTGTGGTCGACTTCAGCCAGCCATATCGATATTCCCTCGCGTCTAGAAACGGGTTCACCTCTTCGGATGTCCACGCAAGCCAACACAAACCTCCCCCAAAACGGAAATTCAGCTGCTTCGCTCCTCCGCGTTGGCTAGAAACAGTTGGACAAACCTCCGCGAACTTTCCCCGTAACGTCCTAGCAGCTTGGCGACCATGCTTTAAAGGGCAATCGATATTCAGGGATTCAAGCATGAGTGGGGTTGAGAATCGAACAACTGCCGAGGAGGAGAAAAAAAGAACGCAGAGAGCCACTAAAAAAACGTTTATAGTAAAATGTCTTGCGTCAGCGTGGCCGAAAACCAATAGTTAGACCATGGGGCATGCTTGTAGCCGTTCGGATAGGCTCGTTCACTCCGGCGTTAGTAGTCATCACTAGACGATGATACGCTGTAGAAATCTAGACCTCACAAGTTGCATGGACTGATCAATATTGTACCTCGCGCTTGCCACATTACACCGCATGTCAGCTGTAATTCTCTAGAGCCTTGGGTAGATCAACAGGGTTAAATGAATAGATAACAACGCAAGATCCAGGCTTGCGCCGGCTGAGGGTTAGAGAGAGAGAGAGAGAGAGTGGAGGCGTCGTAGAGGCCCGAATCCCTGGAAATCTCCACCAAGTTAGCTCCGAGACAGGCAATGATCGTGGAGAGCTGAAGGCCGAATTTGGCCAACATGGAAACCGGCGGTGAGTTGTTGGAGCTGCGGTAGGCCTTCACGAGTGGAGAATGGGCTGGAATCCGACATGGGAAGTGATGCTTTTTTTTCTTTATGCGATTAAAGATATCACCCTTGTCTTTTTGCGCCAGCAGCTCGCCTTTAACACAGAGGACAGCAAGTTAGTAGTCTTCTTGCGTGCTCCTTGCAGCTTGCCTACTGAATAAGAGAGGATCTCTGCAATTTTTCCATTTTGTCTACGGGTGGGATGGCAGTTCTGTAGATTTAGAAGCCATCACCGGCTCGCCATCTTAGAACACAGAGAATGGCTGTGTAGCGACGGGACTTATGGCATAGTCCATTTTCAATGCCTTGAGCATGATCCCGCATGAAATGCAGGGGTGAAGGTGGCGTTAGCGATAGCGTTCTAGGAGCATGCCTATTACTTGGCAATTAGAATAGGCAGTTGAACCTCACGTGAACTATTGATATGGATTGGATCTACAGCATCGAATCTCCTTCCGGAATGTGTTCTGTAGGTCGATCGATGCACGGCCGTTGCCCCTCCTCTCTATGGCTGCGGGATGATGAGTGATCGACATCATCGGGAACGGTACCGATGGAAGATCTTCCCAGGGGTTTGAGGCACGCTCAGCAAAATGCGATATAACGGGCAAAGTAACCTCCAGGGCTACTGTTACTTGATTAGCCTGGTAAAGGATCAGCTGTGATGATTTGCCTTTAAATTTTTTATGAGATTTTCAGCTCGCGCCTTGTTGCATCGTGTTGACAAGCAATACACCTGACCTTTGCTTCCAGATTAGCCAGAACATCGTTATTTTGACAATCTCAGCAAACTAGTAGTTTGTGTGTAGATAGGGAGACCATCAACCTGCAACAAAGATCCCTTTGACTGTTCGTACATAATTACGATTCATTCTTCTTGTACCTTCTATCCAAGACTGTCCGCTTTCATGAAGGAGGCTACACCCGCGATATTGTTGTTGGAGTCGTTCCCAACGTGCCCAAAGAGAAGAAACTTGAGAATACCATGTGACGCAGAAACGAAAGAGTCCAATTGCCAGCTATTGCTGGAGACCAATGTTACTCCGTCATGTGCCATGATCTCCATCTTTTTCCACACAATCTAGAGGCCGATGTCGGATTCATCCTCATGGGGCATGCCTGCGGACTTGAACCAAGTCACAGGGTAGGAAAATGCGAGAAACTTGAGTACACATATACATATGTATGTTCACTGTGGCATTCTTGTTCGCTCTAGATATGGACGTATTCATCAAGGCTGACGTGGCTTATGGTGGAATGATTCATGTCCTCGTTGACGTGGCTCCTGTGGACATTAAAATTAAGATGGCAAATAGACCAAACCTTGTCGAGGCTGCCAAGCGGGCCAACGGGGCCTTTGCGGAACAAGCCGACTCAGAAACCCCGACATCTGGGGTACTAGCAATCTCGTGTTCATGGGGCCTCTTGAGGACGAGCGAGATGACAAGCCAGCTGTTAGCACTGGGATCGAGCCTGTCCCTCCAGGTCTTCCTTCCGTAAAGAAGTACTTCATTGGGGGGACTGTGGAATTGGGAGCTGTGCCAGCCCGGCAGTTCTCCATGCGAGAGGCAATCTAACGCGGGATATCTCTTCTACCATTGCATTTTGTTAGCAACAGAGCTTTTCGGTCGCACCGATGACAGTCAAGGTCAGAGACTACCCTGCACTGCGGCAGGCCGAGGATCAAACAGCTATACGAGAACATCGTTCTAGACCAACAGATCTACGTAGTATATCCCGAAGATTCTCGGATGGGAGCCACAGAGGAAGAAGGTGGTGTCCATTACGTGATGATTGATTGGCTTATTCTACTAGAAACAAGTCGGCGGTAACAGCGTGCCGAGGATGTTTCTCGACAAAACGTTAGTCTAGATGGCTGCTTATTGCTTGCCTCAAAACAAGACACTCCAGCGTGCATTGGCGTGATTGCCGCCAGCCATCCTGTCGGAACAACACGCCTTGCATTCAGCTCTAAGCCGATGGCTCCTTGGCAATTCGATTGGTGACACGGGCGGCGTCTCAGATACGGGTCGCTTCATCAAAGGCCGGGCTTTGTGCGGCGCGTACAGGACCCGGTAATACCGGTACATCAACACGAAGCCGGCATAGACCTGGGGTAATAAGCCATGGGATTTTTAGGCGATGTCAACATGGGATGATGGTTAATATGCGATCAAACGAGATCAATATTGCTGGATGCTACGCTGAGCTCACCTCATTTGCCTTCAAGGTAGTTGATCTCGCCACTCTTCCTTGTCCTGCAGCAACTGTCCCCCTGTTCCTTACCCCACTAAATATCCCCTGACCCCTGCTGTAGTCTTTATTCTCCCCTGTCCCCTATTGCGGGTAAAAATGCCTCGCTGTGAGCCGCGTCCAGTGAGCAGTGAGGGGTTAGTTAGTGGCCACTGCGGAAGCCGGCGAGCTGTCAGTCTCGTCAAAATGAAACGTTGGAGCAAGAGGTGGGCCTCGTACTGTAATGGCTAGGACCATTTTTTCTTTTTAGCGGCGTTTCGTCTTTGGCGAGCGCCAGCGCCATGGGATTAATCCGACGAATCCGCTGGACTGGGCGACACTCTGGGCCACTTGGATCGGGAGCCAACGCTAAAATCCAACAAATCGTGATGTATTCGATTTGTTGAAAATTCTTCCTTTGTTTCTTTGTCTTTCTTTTCTCCGATTGCCGCTGTGGATGAAAGCCCCTTTTCCACTCGCTGAGACGCCGGGGCGGTTTGAAGGTTTACCAGGTCCATGTCTTGCCCCTTGCATGGCAAAGGCCGAAGCAAGGGGGACCCAGAACCTTCTGAGAGTGTCATCAAGTGACAACCCCGGAGATGAGTTGGGATGAAACGTGTAGGGCGCTTTATGTAATTAACTTGGGCCACTGTCTGCCGGGTGCTTTCTGGCACAGCGCTCGGTTACGCATCCCAAAGAGATGAAATGACAACACGGAAAAGTATCTTTGTAGTTTATTCATGGACGGAGTTTTGTTGGAGGATCTGCCTTTCTTGGAGCCTCTAACTTCATCAGTCTTTATCGAAGCCCGTCTTTGTTGGAACCTTTCTCAGAGCCACTGTCTTTATTGTAGCCGTCGTTGTCCCACCTTTTCTAGGACCCTCCTCGAATGCATAACCCCGGAGCAAAGCAGACGGGACGAAACATGCTGGACCCGGTCCGCAATCAAATCGAAGTTTGGTGGCCGAGGCGGCAGGGGTCGCCACCCCAATGCACACGCCAAAGACGGGACGATGAGACATGGATTACGTGCCCCATCCATACTAAGCAATTAACTTGAGGTCTGTACCAAGCCGCCAAGCCATCAACATGGTCCGTGATGCATAACCAACAGTCTGGACTGGAGGGGGGGCGTTGAACTAGAGTCGACAACTCCAGTATATAAGATCCCAGAGCCGCCCGATCAAACAATTCTGTCTTCTTCAGGCTCATCTGCGTCTTTGTCACTCCTTTTACAATCCAACTTCATTCCTTACCATCGCGGCAGGAACCGTTCATTCGTTCATCCACTCCTTTACACAACAGTCCCGGTGACCCTACCAAACAACTACCTTCAAGATGCATTTCTCCGCCCTCTTCATGTCCACTCTGGTTGCCAATGCCGCAGCCTGGAACTTCCCCTACCGTGGCGGCCACCGCTGGCACACCAAGGTCGTCACCGAGGTCGAGATCGTCACCGAGGCTTACACCGTCGTCGCTCCCGCCACTACTGTTGCTGCTGTTGTCACGACCGCCGCGGCTGAGGCGCCCCAGGTCACTCTCACCACTTTGATCACCCGCAAGGCTTCCACCTCCACCTCCAAGACCACCACTGCGGCTGCCAAGACCACCGCTGTCGCCGCCGATTCTTCTTCCTCTTCTCTCACCACCGACCAGCAGAACGCTCTCGATGCTCACAACGCTGCTCGAGCTGAGGTTGGCAACGCTGACCTTGTCTGGGATGCCGACCTTGCCGCCGATGCCCAGGAGTGGGCCACCCACCTCGTCTCCGTCGGCAGCCTCGTCCACTCAAGCACTGACGGCCAGGGCGAGAACCTCTACATGCAGTCCGGTACCGATGCTCCCTACAAGAACGCTGTCGACGCTTTCGTCAGCGAGAAGAGCCTTTACAACGGCGAGGCCATCTCCTCCACCAACTACATGAACTTCGGTCACTACACTCAGGTTGTTTGGGGCTCCACCACCAAGCTGGGCATGGCCACAGCCACTGGCTCCAACGGCGAGATCTACGTCGTCGCCCGCTACACTCTCCCCGGTAACTACATTGGCGAGACCCCTTACTAGATGTCAGCTTGGCATTCCAAGGATCGCAAGGTCCTAGCCATGCGATGGGACTGCAGAAGAGGAGAGGAAACAGATGGTCATGTTGGATTATTACTTTAGATATACCTGTCGCTTGTCTTCATGCGCCTGCTGCTTTATAGCTCTTCATGAGTTCCGAGGCTTATCAGTCAAAGGGTGACTGGGGGTTCGACCGCCGATGAAGACATTCTGTAGTAATCCATTTCTTGACCTCATTGCCACTTGATCCAAGCCAATGTGATACCTCCAACTGTACCTATATTTCACGTGTTGACTGTTGCTGAAAATTAATTGGCCCGGTTCCACACAATGAAGCCTACGGGTGTTGAGCAGATGTATGTAAGGTCGAAAAAAATAGCGGCAATATTTTATCTAGGGTGCAGCGAGAAAGCACGCTCTTAGTGGCGGCTCGGTGTTCCAAACCAGGTGTAATGCCTGATCATCCCATGTACTGTTCCTAGGCTGGTTCAAGGTCTTGACAGCATTATACCCGCCACATAAAAGCGAGTAAACTCTTGCGTTGGAAGAATCGAACCAAATCCTTATGCTTTACAAATGTCTAGTTGGAGATTCAGATATCGCTAATTGGTCACTTATAGCCAGTAGGCTATATTTTTGGTGTTTATATTACGTTGCCTTCACGAGATGTACTAAAGCATTAAATGCATTGGTGAAGCAAATGCCGAAAGACCTGACAAAATGGTGATTGAAAGCATTGGGCAAGAAAGAGGTGGTCAAAAAGATCGGCCAATAGGGATTTGGCGATATGGAAAAGTAGGCATATACATAGCCATCACAGTCAAGAAGAACAAGGCGATACAGCGGTATGTGAATACTTTATTCAAACGGGGTATCAATAAGAAAGCGTGAAGTCGGATTCGCTAAGATGGCAAAGTCTTGGGAGTGAACAATCTCTCGACCCAGGGCAAGAAACTCTTCTGCGACCAAGAAGCAAGCGCTCGCAATGTAGCAAGAATAGTGTATAATCCAATCAAGCCTCTTGTATCGCCGATGATGATGTCTTCGACAATTTCCTGAAAGCGCACGGTCAGTTGGTATCCAGAGACGGAAGTGGACGAGACACATACAACGTAGGTGCCTCTGTCACAAGCAAACAGTAGACGCCACTCGTGCTCCATGATGATGATGAGAGGTATTGTAATGATTGGTTCGGCAGCGGCAGACGACGTCGCTTTGAAGAGCTCAATGCGCTGATGCCAGGCTGCGATCCAAATGCCCACCTGCAGCCTCGCCTCCTCGGCTGCACCAATGCCAATCTTTGTTTCGACAACCATGGCAATCGGGTCGTATCTAACAGGCCCGTATGTAGTCTGATTCATGCATCGATGCGGCTCCGGAAGACTGATCAAGGTCTCACGGATTCGTGCTGACGTTGATGCATCTGGGAGGGCTCGAACACCCCAGTCGACCATCTTGGCGCGCGTGTAGTCGTACACGGAGGAAGCCTGCATCTCAGGGATGAAGGGTTTGCTTATCTGCGCCGAGATGAGAAGATCACGGCGCAGGAAGGAATAGGGTGCAAAAGCCAGCTTCAACAAGGGTCCATGAACTTCGAGGTTCCAGGCAGCCTCAGACGCTTCCTCGTCTTGGCATGTATTCGCCGCCGCTTCGATTTCACGAAGCGCAGCCAATTCCTTGACGTGCCGGCCGGTCGGGTCTGGATCATCTGCCACAGCGCCATCCTGATCAAAGAACCAGTATGGCTTCACCATGTTCCTTCGGTGTGTCGCTCGGATGTCGGGCTCGACTACGCGAGGTAGGAACTCCTCCCGATGGAGCGTAATGTTGACGATGCGATCGTAGGTAGGCAGGATGTTGTCAGGGAGTTGTGTCGTGGGGTCATCTTCAATAGGCGTAAAGAATACGGGCTTTTTTAGGAGCTTGAGTGTGGATCGTTTGACCGGACTCGAAGACCGGGCGGACGAGCGTGTTGGAGAGTGGGCGGAAGATGCTGACGACAGGCTTGGAGTTTGTCGAAAGACAGGGCGGGCTGGCAGGTTGATGGTGGAAGTATTTGGGATCGTTCGAAGGGCAGCAGGCCCGCGGGCCAGGGCATTTGGAGTCTTTTCATTATCGAACGGGTCGTTTGGGAAAGAGCTGAGCTGTTCGCCGTCGTCGACGTCGCCAATGCTGTCGTTGGGGCGGGGTCGTTTGGGAGACCTTCGATCGTGCGAGCTTCGTGTTGGCGTCGAGGCGGATGTCGGCGGAGTAGGCATGTCGTTCCGGGTGCGCTTGGTCTCCGACCATTTGAGCTCTGGTGTGGCTTCGCAATGTATCTCGCCGTGTCGCGAAAAGTTGGCGACCGAGTCAAGCCAGCGCTCGATGAAGGCGTCCAGCAACTCGGTTCCTGGGTGGTTCATGAATGCAGGGTGAGGCAGACAAGAGGGAAGAGACGGAAACACCGGCGAAAGCTGGGAGAGATGTTGAAAGAGATGCTAGCCACTGCTGGTCTCCCTAACTGGCGCGTTGGTCGGGAATGACTGCAATGTCGCCATGATGGGTTAGATGGATTGTTTTGTTTAGGTTCTGATTAGATAGCAAAAGGGCTTCTGATTGGCCAGTGTTGTCATGGAAACCCTGATCCGTGTGTCTGATTGGCTACACAATCCCAATTCGGCTTCCAATCCCGATCCGGCTCCAAGCGGGTATCCAATTTTAGTCCCAATTTTGGTGTTTGCCTTGACTTCTCTTGAATGAACTTCTCTGTGATGGAAGCGACTGTGTAGATGCTCTGGATGTAATTGCAAAAAAAGTACTGCCATTTTAAGGTCCTATTAGACTTGTCTACCGTGTAGAAGCCTAACATCGCGCCCTTCATCTCATGCAATGCAATTTAGTCAGTCCCTACCCTAAACAAGAAGACTCAATTCCAAGCGGGGGTTTTCACATTCAAGGTCTAGATGAAGGACCAGAAATCCTGGCCCTGACACCTACGGCCCTACTCATCGATTTGAATATCGCTGTGCTAAAAGTGACTGTGGTAGTTACCGCGTACCCATTTACCGTCGTCTTAGACTAACTGAAACCAGGACGCAGAGTACATAGACCACCCTTCTACGTTATTTGTTTTCAAATAGCCAACCTCACCTCTCGAGGAAATCTACGTTATCTAACAAAATAAAACCGATGCAAGGCTCTGCTTATCCTCGATTGAAGGTTGTGGCGCGTTGAAAAATTCAACACGCGTTGAGCATCGTCAATTTTGTTAGCAAAAAATCTGCCACATGGAGTGGGTCGAATGGCCTCAGGCAAAGCGAGCCAAGCCCCAGTGCAAAACTTCTATAAGAAGTTCGTCCCTCGGCATGGATCTCGTTTCTCTTTTCTTTCTTCTTCACGTCGACAATACTTCAGTTCGTGGCCCCCTACTTGTGGCAAATGCACAAATCGAGCTTCTGTCTTTGCTTCTCACAAGACCTTGCTCCCTTTGGCTTCTTTTGCTCTCCATCCTCCCGACGCTTACTGACTTCTTCTTAGGAGAATCATTTCTATAGTATTCGGCCTTCTCTTGGTTCCCTAAAAGAGCCACAGATCCCACCCCGGTTGATGATTGCGTAGCCTCGACACCCTAGAGTGAATACTTTGGGTCCTCTCGTCCTGTCCGCAAGGATGGCGGTGGCTGCCTCACGCAGCTGCTGTATAGAGAGGTGAGCACCCTTCGGGGAACACGCTCTTGGTGATCTAGTCCCTACCCTTGGTCTTGCCTTCGGGCGCGGGGTTTGGGAGGGTGTTGATGGCTGTCTGACGGGTTTTATGTAATTTTATTGGTTATTTGGGAACTTGGCACTTTTGGGCGAGTCAATAAGAGAAGGTTTGGCCTCCCCTTCTCTTATAGCGTAGAGATAATTGCGGGAAGGTTGAGGAGACAATATGCTTGAGTTTTTTTTTACTCAATTCTTGAATGACATCATTTCTCTTGTATAATATGCTTCTTGAGTCTCGACGGCCAAGACCCGGCTGAAGAACCTAATAACTGCCGGCATATGTAGCCTTGACTTGTGAGGGAAGTCGCTAGAAACTTTTGATCTCCTTTGCCTGAGTGTTGAGAGAGCTATTGGCATGCATTATGCTCAAGCTGTCTCACAGTCATCTAGCACAATGACTCCCACTTAATAACTCAGTCTAAAGTACAAGAATGTTGCTAACTTTTCCGTTCTCCAATTTTGCCCTGGTGGTTGACTCACATCTCCGCATCTATTTCCGGGAAGTAAAATGCACACCCTTCAACAAAGCCAGACACAACGCAGCAGACGCGTACATAGCCCCGACCAGCATTTGCACTCGAAGATACGGATACCTGTCCGTCACATCATCCCGCAGTTGCACCGCAATAGCCTCCGCTACCGCACACGGAGGCCCCAATGCCAACCAGAAGAACCCAAGAGCGCTCGACATGTTCCTGAGTCCGACAACCTCGGCCGAGAGAGGCGCTGCTGTCCCCCATATGGTCCCAGCGACCATGCCGACCATGATGGCAAAGAAGCAGATGGCTACCATTGACTTTGCAAAGGTCCAAAAGATAAAGGAAAGAAGCCCAGAGAGCGCGGTAGCGCCCAAAGCAACATTGATTCGGCCTAGCTTATCGCTCAACATCCCGACTGCAGGTCGGCCGAAGGCTTGGCCGAGGTTCAGGAGGGCACCGACAATGCTGCCTTGATGCTGCGTCAGGCCAATAGCTACGGAGTAGCTGGAAAGACTGAACAAAAGCACCACGTAGCCTATGACGCTCAGAATACCCCACAAAAGTAGAATTGCGTACTGCATATTTCTCACTACCGAGAATCGCATCGCACCGTCTTTGGGTGGGGGAGCAGCTTTGGGCGGGAGACGTAGTAGACATCCGCAGCAGAGATTGACACCGAGGCAAATGATTCCAAGGATCCGCATCGCCCATGGAAAACCGAGATGAGGGATCATGGCACCGGTCGCCAAAGAGTACATCAGACCGCCAATACCAGAACCCGCAGCCGAAATCCCATTCACAAGGCTTCGACGTTTGGCAAACCAGTGCGAGGAAACTCCAACAGAGCCAATGAAGCAAAACCCCATGCCGATGCCGAAACAGATACCCTGGGAGAGGAAGAGCTGCCAGTTTCTCTGAACAAAGGATGTTGTGATAAGAGAGGTGGCTTCGAGGACTGTGCCGGTGATGACAGTGACACGCACACCATAGTGGTGGACAAGATACGTGGCGAGAGGAGAAACAAGCATGGCGCAAGCAATGCTGAGACCTCCGACAAAGGCGTAATCAAGGGCGGTAGTATTGGGAAAGGTATGATCGGAGAGGTAGAAAGCGAGGATGACACCGTAAGCCTACAACGAGATGAGATGATGCATTGCAGAAATAAGTAGGAGTGCTTACGCTGTTGATGCCCCAGGTGTGAGCATTGATTAAGAAGGAACAGGCAACACACACCCAGCCGTATCCTCCTTCGGGGAGAGCGTCTGGGTCTCTGGGAAACTGGGTGCCCGGTGCTCGAATGTCACTTGCACATGTCTCGTCGACGTCGGTTGACGAGGAGGACAAATCGTCGCCTCTAGGGATAGACGACTGGGTCATGGTGACTGAAGTGAGGGTAGTGGTCGAGCTTTTGAATTGAGTTGCCAAATGAGTAGCTTTGGAATAAAAAGCGAGTCAAGTATATCGATGTACTGTTCGAAGAGGTGTAGAATTGCTTGATCAGGCTGGAGTTCAATGATATTTTAACACGGCCTCGAGACTGGTTGAATGGAGTACATCGGCCCTCTCAGCCCCAATGACCGTCTGACTGATGAAGCTATTCCCGCCATGGATCCACCAGAACTCCGAAAGGCTCGGAGATGAGTGATTAGGTGTCAAGCTATCCAATGACAGCGCCCTGGCCCCATCGAAGCCGAGTGGGCCAAAACCTGAATGCCGTCAAGCTTCGGGCGAGAACGAACTCGGTCTTTTATGATTTTCAACAGCCCGACCGGTCCCGCAAACGACCATATGCGCCCTTTCACTAACTTCTATTCAACAGACCAATTAGAGAACCACAAAACATAGTTAATGAGTCATAGAAAAGAAGGCTGTGAATGCCAAATTGAAGGGAGGCTCGGCGTATTCTACAAATGACCACCAATGGCCGGGTTAAAAGCGACGGCACCGACAGGGCCTTGCGCAAAGGGCCCGCCCAGTTGCGGACCCTTCCAGATCTACGTCATACTTGATCGTGTGTCAACTTTTATTAGTGTAAAGTGCGACGCAACCGGCCATCACTACGTACTCCCTGTACCCATGGCTTACATGCATATACCTAAAGAGAGATCTGCTGGAAAAGGGGAGTGTCTTTGCAGGACTGTTCAGCTTGGAACTTGTCAAGAGGTTACTGGAGGAAGCCTTGAGTGGCAAGGATCTCAGAGATTGACAGCGCTCAGACAGAGACACACAGAGGCGAGTCTCGGAAAAGAGACTCAAGTGGCCCCCGAGCATTCGATCAAGCCACATACCCCTTCAACTCATCTTCTAGACTATGGGAGGCGCAGCTGCAAGCTGGAAATTGGGCTCAATATGTTGACAACACAAACTTGCTCGATATATTTCTAGATGTATGCTGTTAGCCGGAAGACTTATTTCAAAATTTGTGTGTTGAAACTATTACAGGATAACTGGATCAACCCCCCTGAACTCCATGGGATACGCCCAACAAAACGTAGGTTGAACTTGATACAAGCAAAAAGGACTACGTGGGCTACATGAATGGGTTGAGAAAAACCCGGAAGAAAGAGGTCTGATCAAAAATGCTTGCGTTGATGAAAGGCGTTAGATTCAGAACGCATTTGTTGTCGAAGGAGTCGTGGGGTGCTGATTTGAATCCATCGAATCGACGTGGACTCAAGCTTAAGTAAGATTAGTCGTTTCTCCACTAACGAACCCTTGTTCCTCATTTAGATCTTATTTCACGTTGAATGTAGGCTCAGCAAGCATAAGACTTACTCCCCGATGCAGCCCAGGGCAGTGTAAGCCAGGACGAGCTTGTGGCTTAATGGGTTTGATGCACCACTGAGTGTTGGAATGCATTTTGGTCACGAGCAGATGATATAAAAACTACCATTTATAACTTGTTTCTAGTGAATTTCCTAATATAGGGCAGGGCACTGCCTCGAAGTTGGAACTCCGGACCTTCACTATGGACGAAGCTTGTCAAATTCAAATTGGTGCACGACCATTGCCTTTGCTTGTCACGCATTTTGTCTGAAATTTCTCCGTTACAACTCATCATTGACTAACTGAACACTACTTGAGCCCATGGTCTAGCTAGTACCAGTGCATCCAACAAAGTTGTTGCCACTCGCTCCCGTGTGGGTGATAGCGCCGGCGTAGCTGCAGCTGGTGTTGATAATAACGCGGTCAGCACCGGGAGAGCCTGTCAAAGGGGGGTTAGTGTATCAGCTTCCAGTCACAAAGAAGAGGTAGAAGGAGACTCACCTCCAGTATAAACGCCGCTCGACTTGATGGGGAACTCCTGGTAAGGTCCGTTGACAAGAAAGTCGAAGCCCTCATAGTTGTTGTAGGTGTGAGGATAGGTGGAGCTTCCAGCATTGGTACCAGCCTTGTAGTGGGAACAAGCGGCGTTGGCAGCAGCACGGACCTGGGAAGCCGTATAGGAGGTAGAACCGCAAGTCGTAGCAGACTGGCGGGCCTCGATAGGGCTAGCAATGGCAACGCCCAGGAGCGAAGCAAGAGGGAGGAGGGCCTAAGGGAAATGGTGAGTTTTAAGAGACGTGAATATGGTACTTGCACCTGCACGGACCTTGACGAAGAGCATTTTGTTGGATGAACTGGATAGAATTGACTGGTGATGAGGAGATGAGTGGCAAACTAGGAGATAGGTCGGTGATTATATATCTATATGCCACTATATCACGGCAGTTTCAGACTCTAGCACGATCTACTTTGCAGATAACATGCCGAGTTAGCCAAGGCCATATGGAGTTTCCTATACCGAGACCTAATAAGGCAGGACATAAGTAAGCGACACAGGTGGCTCACGATATCGGCGTGATTGGCTTCAGGAATTGAAATCAAGAATATAGATGGAAGCCAGCACCTGCTGAAAGAGGCTATGGGTCCGGGCATGGGATGAGCTGGGACCAGTCAAAGTCGGCTATCGCAACATGGGGCGGGTCTCTTAGACTGAGTACCGTCGGGATCGGCAGATGGATGGGGAAGGCATGTTTCATCCGGCCCCCATGTGATTATCTTATCTCACTTAATTGGTGGCCGGCGGCGGCGGCCATGAGATGGAATGATTGACTTGGTGCTCGGTATTCCTGAACAGAACATATGGCCGTCACCAACTTTCTCCGCTCCGCCGGTTGCCGTTTGTTCCGGCCAACACCGACATTGTTCTTTCGACTATCACCCTTCATCTCCTTGTCAAACCATTCATCTATTCGCATAATTTTCCATCATCGTTCCTACTCTGCAATCATGCCCGAGACGACCCCCGCCTTCATTGCCGATGAGGCCATTTCCGTTCAGGAAGCTGCCCGAAAGCTTGCTGCCCCTGCTAGAAGCGCCTTTGAGAAGGATGGCGATCTTGCCAAGGTCGAGAGCGAGCTAGGAGGGCTCTGGTCTGATGTTCTCACCGCCGCTGAGCAGACACCTCATGGCCAGCAAGAGAGACTGGTTGAGATTCTGCGCGCCATCAAGGACTTGCCACAGCCTGTCCATGAGGGCAAGAGATTTGAGATCTGGGATGAAGAGCAGCAATGGAATCAGCTGCCACTGTTTGGTGCCAATTGTCGCGAGCATCTAGGTATTGGTAGGACTGCCTTCCCTGAAAATGACGCAAGTATTCGCTGACGTCGCATCGTTGATAGCGCAAGAAAAGTCTGGTGCTGCATTTATCAACCTGAACGCTTTCTACGCGAGAATTACAGCCGCCAACGTCCACGACCTTGGACTCTATGCCATCTGGATTCTTCGTCAGGCACTAGAGGACCCCGAAAAGAGCGAAATTGCCAAAGAGACATCATCGGATCTTTTGCAAGCTGCTTCCGTATGGTTTATCTTTGCAGCGGAGCCGCTGACAAAATGGAGCAAGGATCAGAAACAATTTGACGGAAAGATAGCAAAGCCAGGAAAGAGTTTGTCAGCGCGCCAAGATGCACCTGGTTGGAAGGGTTTCTCACCAGAACGGTGGCAGATTTGGTTGGATCGGTTTGCGTCTCTCAAAGACGCGGACTTGACGCCGGAGGCTAAATCTTTCATTAGCCAAGCGCTGAACAAGGCATCCAAAAAATAGGAGGCCTTATCGAGAATCTTACTTATCGTGTACATATCATGTTAACTTCAGCAGTTTATGTTTTTTATATTGTTGCTGTGGTTACTCACCGGCAAAGTTGATGCGAATAAGAGAACTGCACTAGGATGGAAAGTTTGCTTTCATTCTGAAGCCTATGATAAGACCGGCGATGTAGAGAAAGAATAATGGCGCGAGATAAGTCAGGAATTGTTGCGGTGTTAAATGTATCTGACTGGGCGTTAAGATGAGACCTGACCCCTTGGGTAGATGAGCTCTACAGGTTGCTGGGCGCGCTTGGAGTTGTCTAGCCAAGAACAGACTACAGAAGCTAAGGTTCGATAATGAGGGCCACAGCGCGTATGATTCGTGCATCAGTGGAAGCACTGGTACCTCGCTTGTGCGCCATTTAAGGTACACGTGCGGGTAACGCTGTGCTGTCTATGTTCTCCCAGCCACTTGCAAAGCCGTGGGTGAGGAAGATGAGAATGTAGCCCAATTTGGACAATACGATGGCAGCGATTAGTCTTTCCCCACAAAAGCAAGAGGGATTCAGCGGACGTGCTGAGTTTAGATTTCTTTTAGTCTGTCAAGATCTCGATTGCTTATCTCGATTAGCTGGGTGGTGCGCTGTCTAAATGATCCTTCTCACGAAGTGGTGTCACGATTCTTATCATCCTCCATTGACTAGACGTCTTTCAGTCAGGGTTCAGTCTCCATTCAAACAAGAAAAGTGCTAAGCCAGAGTCCCATATCATCGGTTGAAATACAGTCAGAATGAGACAAATATTTAATAATAAAATTACTGTTATGACCCGGCACGGTCGTAGTCTAATGAGCCTTGTATGCTATAGTGTCCCTCAATGCAACCCTTCCTTATGCAACCATTCTTCATTCAACCCATATTACCCATCGTAAAATCATAAGAAAGTAGTCATTTACAGACCACAGAACCTCTTGTCGACATTGACAACAGTGGCTTCAATGCGACCAAGCTGGGTGGCCTGGTTGTTGGTCAGAGCATCCATGGCCTTCTTGCCGACGTTGAGGCCGGTAGCAGTGTGATCAATGGCGAGGACATAGATGGTCTTGCCCTTGTAGGTTGCCTTCTTGCAGAGACCGCAGTTGGGAGAGTTCCAGCCGGCGATAGAGGCAGCTCCACCGATGTAGGGGAATCGAGGAATATCAGACTGCTTCTTCCATGTGGGGTGCTTGGTCATGAGGCCGTTGGGACCGTCAGAGCAAGCGACGACAGTGAGGGAGCGGTTGGGGTCATCGTAGCCGAGGTCATAAGAGACTATTTTGAATATTAATCAAATTGCCGGCGTGTATGGCGAACCAGCAGGCGAGTACGAACCAGAGACGGCCGAGACGGCAGTGGCGAGGGTGAAGATGGAGAGGATGTTGGACAGCTGCATAATTGCGGTTGAAATTGTTTCAATTGAGATAAATGGTGTGATGACTGTCGAGATGCCTATTTGCGAAGTGAAATGTGAAGTGAGTGAGGAGACTGGATAAGACGGCGACTCGGTGGTGCCTTTATACCTTAAAAGTCAAGTGATGACGGACTCGAGAGGCGGATAGTTTCCCGTAAACTCAACCGCAAGCATTACTCCTCATCCATCACGAGCCCAAGGCTCGGCAATTACCCCACATGACATCAGATGGCTCGGTTGAATACCGTAGATACTACGTAGTAGTACAGGCGTTGGGTCGGCCCGCGTGAGAAAACAGATGGACTGACATTCTATTTGCGTTGCATTCCCACGTTTCCCGCCTTTGGATGAATTGGATGGGCCCTTTGACACTACTTTCGTATAGCGTCCGTACTACCCGCACCATTCGCCACCTTGAGTGTCATGTCGTATTCCAGCGCCCACCTGATCATCGCCCATGCATTCGGTTAGCCTTGGGGTAGCCCAGCTCGTATTCCTGGCCCTGCTCCGTCACCGTCGAATGATGTCGTTGACCCATCTGGAAGTTTTTCCCCTCCTTCAGGCCTAGCCTAGCAGTGATGTCCAGGCTTAATCCTTTAGCACAGCTCGTATCCCCGCTCGTTTATGTAGAATATGCAGCGCGCTCACCGCCCGACCAGCCGAGATCCGATGTGCCCGGAAAATTGACCTCATGTAGACGATCATTTCTTGCATAGAAATGGTGTTACCTCGATCCCGTGGTTGATGATCAGTTGGTCTGATCATGCATCTGGAGACCAACATAAACCAGACCGAATGAGATTGGTTCAAGATGTTCGGGCCAAACAATTGAGTATTCGAGCTTCAATGTTTGACAAGACCATACCAATGCATGGCGCATCGTCACTTGTCATCATCGAATGATGATTGTAAACACAAAGGATGAGCTTAGTACCTAAGCATGAGCTCGGCGAAGTCTAAAGATGGTGGCTAAGGTAAGACTTGTCAAAGGGAATCCACTGCTGACGGAACAGGTAAGCGGGCTTACGGAGCACTAGCGCGTTGGTTACGAAGGAAAGTCGGCCTTCTTCGGGCTTTTTTAACGACTGAATATCTATAATAGGACTCTCATATCGAGATGAAAAGCCTGGGCATCTGCTCGCAACTGTCAGTGTCCGCTAAACATTCGTGCTCGAATCACCTTATTCCCCCCCATTCAAGTCGTTGACCATAATCAGACAACTGTCTCGTTACTGTCAAACCTACGCCCAAATTGCACCAGAGAATTCCCCAGATTGCGTTGATCTTTCATCCGAATTGACAGTGGACTGCGCCGAAGCTGCTCCATCCTGATCTTTGCCTCAGGCCGAATCTTGAAGTAGTCTGTTGTATCCGCATTTACCGCCTCGCCCCCACTCACAAATGTTGCCAATGGCTTCTAGCAAATGCTTCAAAATTTGGACATGGCTGATGGCAGATAAGATTTAATTTCCGTGTATTTCATGACAAACGAGAATCAATTCAAGAATCTTAAATTTGGTTGTGTCGGCTCCCCTATGTTGCTTTGGTCATGTCTCTAGACAGAAGCTGATCTGAGTCTCCGTCAGTTATCCATGGATTGTTGGTATTGTATGAATCATCAATTCCTTTATAAGTTTTTTTTAGAGGTCTCGAGTGAACATGCCATTGCCGTGCATCTTCGTTTTCTCTCGGGCTTGTGTTTACAGGATATGCAAATGTATCGACTGACTAGTCACCCACCCCGATAGGCAACTCCCAAGTCGGGTTCTCAATCATGACTTGGACTCATAATTTGTTTAAATACCTACTTCCTTAGTCTCATAGCCCCCAACACGCTTTTTCACAAGGGCTGAGACGATCTGTAAGCGCTATGACAATGGCCCCCAATTCTTCGGCCCCAGCAACGCAATTCGAGACCTTGGTTCCTCCTGCTAAACATCGACGAAGAACGTTGAATAGGAACGGTGTTTGTAAGTTAATAAGATAATTTTAATGTCATTATTACATCTGTCGGTCGCAAAATCTTCTATTTTTTTTTTCTAGAAATTTGGTCTCGCAGCTAAGCAAAGAGCCCAAAGTGATAATTAGCAGCTCTAATCCCAAGTGCATCTCAACTCAGGTTGCATCCGCGCTGACCGACGATTGCCAATTTCAGAATCGCTTAACACTAGCCTCTCAAAAAGTGGAATTTGGAGAAAACCAAAGGTTTTAATTAGCTCGTTAATCCGTTCATGAAACACCGACTGCGTTGGCGGGTATGATCAGGCAGTCGTGACACTCAGCTCAGGTTCAATGCGTCTTTTTATGTATCGCCTCCCCCCTCTCATCTCGAATTCTTGGCCCGTAACTCGTGAATTTGGCAACGAGTTGTCGTGTCCTCATATCAAGCAAACATGTATGATTCATGGTTCTCATACTCAATCACTAAGCCGTACCCTTTTCGATGGTTTACGCCAGTGACGGTAGCGGGCGGCGTCATTTTGACCATCGTTTTCACTCTGATCAATTTGGCCTCCAGCGGATTCTACCTGAAAACCATTTACACGGACAACCCCAATGGGACTATGACAACAAAAACCACGTATGCAGTCAGCATTTGCTATCAAAGCCCAACACCTGCTGATGCGCTCGTGCAGCTGGTATATGAAACCCCCGTTCAATTGGGAAGGTGACCTGGCTGTGAAATGTCAACCAAAATTTTTGTCTGTTGGGGATCGTTTCTTCACTTCAAATCTTGGCCTCCAATATGAGGTGAAGTCAATTACGATCCCAAAGAACGATACTCAAAAACCGACGTCTCTTCCGTCTGTCCCTTATTTGAACAACACGCTCGAAAATTGCTTCCTTACCTCATCGGCGCTTAACCTCCAGAAAGCGGATACAGCCTCGAGGGCTACATGGTGGTTGTCCTGGGTAACTTCATATACAGTAGCAGCGGCTTCTTGTATCATCATGACCGAACAAGGAGCCGTCAACCTCACTCTAGGCGTGCAATATGGTGGAGAGACCGATCACATTTATGACTATGTTATCGAAGACAACTACACGACACATGCCAGCACATGGTGGGGGACTAGACTTACCAATGTATATCTTGCAGGCGTTTTGGCTACAATGTCTCAGATCGAGCTTTCAGACAGCACTTATCTCGCTCATGGAGTTATAACGTACACTAGAAACCAAAGTGATGAAAAGTAAGTGCTACTGCTAGCCTGACTAGTGAAGACGCAGCTTCATACTGGCCTCATACTGACGCCCTAAAGTATTCGTTCCTCGGAATTTTTCAGTATGGGCAAGTGGTTTATTACATCGGATGGCTTTATCGATTCATCAGCGGTATGCAAACCCCCCTTGAATTTCCCTGTGCCGTCGACCAAAAGCAATATGTTGATATAGATGTAGGACTTGCTCACAAACACGATCGAAGAAGGGCTTCATCATGTAAAACTCTTGCATTCCCTCGTCTCTGTCGACTTGGGTAGCTGCGAGTCGCCAAATCTCCTCCTGGATAAAGAAAGCCTCCGCTATGCCATCTCGGCTCCAAATGATACGAACCGTCAACAAGGAGGCGTTCTGTATGGCGCGGCCGAGGATATGGGTGCTCCGCAGCGATTCACCAGTATCCCTCCTCCTGATGAACCCACGAAATTGACACTTCTCAACGAGACATATCACAATTTCACACCAATCATGGGAGATCTTGGGTGCACTAATGCCACCATTGTTTCGCAGTATCTTTGCTCTGTTCCACAAAGGAAGAGCACCGGGACTATGCTTACGGCGATAATTCTGGCAAACCTGGTTTTCTTGCAGGCAGCGTGGAAGATTTTGAACCTGATTGCTGAAGGCCTTTTACCTAGCAAGGACCCCCGGGTGAATGTTTGCCAAGGGTGCTCCGGGGCGCTATATCAGGATACCCATATGGGGAGGTTGAGTACATCCGGAAAGGTGGGAGGCATAAATGAAAGAGGCGTCTCAATGGATGAAAGTACAGCTAGATTGATAAGGCCATAAGTATTAAGGCATTTGAAATGTCTTACAGTTGATAGGCATAAGTTTAGGCGTTAAATTTTCGAGTTTAGTAGTGAGCGCTATTCGAGACGTTTTTGTGTTCTACCTAGGCGAGCTCATTGTGTAACAAGATCGTTGATTAATCATAGCCACTGGGCTTACTGCAAAAACGGCAAGGTCAAGGTAGATGCTGTCATCATGTGCGGGATTTTACCGCCCTTCACCGCCGCGCTGTCATCATTTTTGAAGGATTGTCTTTCAGTCATATCACACTGTTTCAACACAGCACAATCACAGAACTATTTCGTCATGGCTGAAGACCAGGTCGGCAACCTGTGTAAAAGATGCCAGGGAATAAATTTGGACCATCTGTTTGAACCTCTACTCGCTGACGACTCAGAGCCATTCCTTGTTCTCGACCGAATTCCAGAGTGGACGGGAGCATCATGCCCTCTCTGCACTTTCTTACTCGACATGATCCCAGCCGAACGCAGGGACACTTGCGAGGCATTATACATACTCAGGAAGACTCGATATCTGAGAAATGGCTCTACAAATGCAACCCCGCTCGAAGCTCCACAGACGACCGCACGAACAACGCTGGATATCCAGGCGCGTATGGCCGGAAATTCATTCGAGACTCCACCTGAAACGGGATTATACTACGGATCTTTTGTCAACTTCAGCAAAGCACCAGAAACCCCAGTTCTGGTCAACCACCGCAAGGTCGATTACACTGCACTGAGGGAATGGTATGATCGTGTCCGAACGATACGGAGAGAAACAATGGATACATTTCCAGTTTCTGTGATTGATTGCCACGCGCGAAAGATCGTCCCGGTAAACGGCCCTTGCGACTATATCGCTTTGAGCTATGTCTGGGGCCCAACGTCAGCTGAGCCTAGTCAAGGTAACTCTCTACCTACCTACCTTCCACGCACTGTTGAGGATGCGATTACTGTGGTTAGAGAGCTTGGACTTCGTTATCTCTGGGTCGACAGATACTGCCTTGATCAGAGCAAGAAGGCCGAATTCCAAACCCAACTCAATCAGATGGCCGATATTTATAGACACGCACTGATGACCATTATTGGAGCCGCTGGATCAGATGCTGATTATGGGTTACCTGGTGTGAGCTCTCGGACTCGGATCAAGCAGCCTCGAGTGAAGATTGGTGACTATGTGCTTTGGTCTTCCATGAACGACCCGCGAAAAGTGGTGCAGAAAAGTGCGTGGATGACGCGAGCCTGGACCTTTCAGGAAGGAGTCTTCTCCTGGAATTGGCTCGCGTTTACCGACGAACAAGTCTTCTTTCAACGGTCGAATAAAGAATGGGCAAACTTGGAACGCTGGTGGATGGTCTCGTGTGAGATGTTTCCACGCGGAGGTCTAGGCGCTGACGCCAATTGTCCATTGCTAAGAATGTTTGACAACATATGGAATAACGAAGGTGCTATCCACCATACCCTTCCGATGTATACTCTGCGGAGCCTTACATATCAGTCTGATGCATTGAACGGGTCGCTTGGGCTCATCAACCGGTGTGGAAAAGGTCCATATCCCCTGAACCACTATTTTGGAACACCCATCTTGGGACCTCTGATCAACCATCGCAAGGCGTTTGGCCGTGATAGCAGCCGAACTTGGAGCTTAACTGAGGCTTTCCTTGTCAGCTTATGCTGGAGATCACTGCAACCCGGTCCACGCAGGCCCGGCTTTCCAAGCTGGTCATGGACTGGCTGGCAGACCGACTATAACCCTCCTGAAATGGTCATTCTTCACCTCGGACTGTTTGAAAAGAGTCTGTTTGATGTCAAACTCCAAGTTCAGACAACACAGGGCTTGGTGGATTGGGAGGGCATGTGCAATGGCAGAGATTGGGAGACTTATCAGGATTGGAGCTCCATTCCACAGGAGCTCTATATTCAAGCTCCTACAGTTTCCCTCACTGTCCAACGCGATCCCAGGGAACTTCAAAAATCATTTCAAGGCCATGCCGCGGATCAACTGCCTATGAGGTGGTGCGCCATACTTTCCGACGACGAGTGCAATGCTCTAGTCGAGGTCAGACTGGTAGACCAGAAAGTTGACGCTGAGATCCAGAGATCTGGTACAGTTTCGCTCAAAGCTATCGTACTGCGCCAAGTAGATCCTCAAAGGGCAGTCGCGGAAGGTTTTAGCTATCAGGAGAATGGTGTTTGGTTCTTCGCTGTTCTCGTCCACGAAGGTAAGGACGGAGCGACACGGGTTGGCAGCTTGGAGTTGAGGCGGGACAACTACTTTGTCTCTTGGAAGAATGACGTCTCTCATTCGGATGCGGATGAAAATAAGGTCTGGGTTAATTACGAACAGAAGGATTATGTGGATTGTGCCGAGTGTAGAACGGCGGCGTTGGAAAACCTGGGGCGTGGAAAAAAGGAAGAAATGATCAAATTACTATAGGTGTAGTGACCTATTATTATAGAGCCATATGATGATTTAACCTTGTTACTTCTTCCATCCGGGGTTTCAATCTACGACCTAGAGAGTCTGTACCTTCCTCATTCTACCGCTACGGAGACCTTGGCTGATCTGACAAAAAGACAGCCGCACTTCTTCACCGACCTAGGTTCTTAAGCGGGGAGCCCCAGCTCCTGTGGCCGGCCAACAGCTTATTTAATCATCTTAATTGAATATTTTTCAGCTAGAAAAGCTCGATCCTAGGCAACTATAGAAGCATTGGGTTTTAAAGATGCTTTAAATTGTGAAGAAAACTGTGTTTTTTTTAACTGTGATAGCAGCAACTCGCCCCTGATGGAGCGGATAGCTAGATACTAATAAGCGGGGAGCTGAGCAAACTGTTTCAAGGTGAGCTGGACCTAAGCTCAATTTGTCAATTTGTCTTAAATAAGCGGTGCTATGCTCTGTAAGCAACACGTCTAGGTGGCTACATTAGTGGCATAGATTATATCAGTCTTAGCTTCTTTACTAGCTGCGACTGTGGTCCACTCGACAATATATTGCTCCTCTTCGACGGAATCTGGAAGATGTTAAATGCCAGTTTGATATGCCTGGATTCAATTGCCGGTTTGGAGTAGCCCGGCTGTCCAGGCACAATTGGCCGTGTCGATTCCTGTGGAGGCAAGAATGGTCCTTGAGATGCCATGGTTTCTGCAGCGGCAGCAGCGCTGACATTCAAATCCCTTTTAGTCTTGGCAATTTCTTCTGCCTGAATATCTAGCGCCTTCTCAGTGAGCCTCTTCACCATCTCGCATGCCAGGAACCCGAGGAGATCAAGCGAATCGTCGTTGGGCCTGTGCTCAGCTATGACTCCAAGGCCGGACCACTCGCGGAAGCGGTCCGCCTTTCGATAGATGAAGGATGCGCGACGGAAGGTAGTCCAGGCGGCATATTCCTCTGCTGTCATGTCGCTCGTCTTGTCATCGTTCTTCCGCAGTCTCTCGATTATGGCCTCATTCAATTCATCAGGCGTATCCTCCTCGAAGAGGCTTTCTGGAAGGCCGTTTGGGAATAGAGAGGGGAATTCCCAAGTAAAATGAACATTGGGAGTCTTGGACTCTTTTGTCGACATCTTCTCGGTTGATCCCCCGGCGAGATCATCTAAGGAGCCGCATTCTTCAACCGCATCAGACCCAGCTTTGTCGTCTTCCGAAGCCTTGTTCGCCTTGCGGATAGCCTTCCAGATGATGAGTCTACGCATTCGCTCCACTCTGATAGTATCGTGACGGAATTGGAAGATCAGGTCGTCGTTGGAGAAGACGCGAGATCCGCGACGAACAGCGAGAGAGTTTGCCTCTACCAGCTAGAGATGATGATCAGGGGTTAGATTCTAATGACTTCTTACCATGGCTTAGAGTAACGGGGCGATGATCAACTTACTATCAACCGCACCTGATCCTTGATGATTTTTTCAACGAGACCGGTTATTTCATAAGATTTATACGCCCCTTCCCCGGCTACATGCATCATCTATGCAAGGCGCGGCTGATTAGATACGCTTAGAGGTGATATACCACGACTTATTTGTGAGATCTCTTCCCTGAAAAAGGGTCCATCGCGTTCCATGGTGATTGTCGAGCAGCTGGACGTATTATGCTGAGTGTATTAAGAGAGGGTGTGAGGGTCGGTAATAGTTAAGTATGGGTTGCAGAATTGCATTGAAGAAGATTTCAGTAATGAAATATTACTGTCTACCAAGTTGAAAAGCCACAAAAATGTCTTTAAGGTTGCGTTCTTGTTCTTTTGGATAAGGTCATGCTGTTGTTTCATAGTACAGGAAGCCAGCATGGTTTTTATAGTGGGAATTGATATACGGGCATAACATTTTTAATACACGGGCATGACTCTTACATAGGCATGACTTTTATAACATCTGATTGGATAGGACCCTCTTTTATTAGTACATCCGGTTCTGCCGACAGCTCTAATTTATACCCAGAGTTTAGCTGTCCATAATCATCCCTTACTGACGCAACGCGATCCAGCTCTCCATCGGATAGCAATCCATTGCTAGTCTCCAAGCCCTTAATGACAAAGACTCTTATTATATCCCAATCCGAGTCTCCTCCTAGCTCAGAGAGCAATTTAAGACGCCGGACCCGGAGGTCTAGCCCGAGCGATTAAGTACGTCCTCGAAAACAATAGTGACAGTGCCGACAAGCCAGGTTCAGCCCACCGCTACGTACGGATAGACTATAGTCAGCTCACAGTACTGCGAGTATTAGCCAGTACTACGGTATTGGTGATGAGGATGCGCTTAGAAATCTCTTTATATCTTATCTATAGACGTTTTTAAGCTTTCTGCAGCCTTATGGATCGTAGGGGCTTTATGAGCTACTATAGGAGCTCTGTTTTGATTATGAAATACACCTTTTAAATAATTTCCTATTTAGATAAATATAATTATAGTAAGTTAGAATACTTATACTAGGCCTTAAAACCGATCTACTATTATCCTACCCTCTACTATAATCTGCTCTAAGGTCTTTAATTATAACTAGGGCTAAGTTTAAATCTGCTTTAAAGTTAGTATATAAGGTTATTAGAAAGGGGAAGAGACTGACTATAGAACTTACTTAGTTATATAAATAAGTATACTAATAGTAAGAGAGATAGAGTTAGTTATTACTTAGCTTAGATACTTATAAGTCCCCTCTGCTATACTCTCCGCCTTAAGGGCTATTTACCTAATCTCCTTAAGCATTATTACCCTTATAAATAGTAAGATCTTCCCCTTTCTAATAATCTTTATTACCTGCCTTAGACCCTATCTAAAATCCACTAATTCTAAGTAATATAGAACTATTAGCTAAGGTTCTCTTTAATAGAGTGAATACCTTTATAAAGGCTTATAGGTTTAGTATTATTTAATAGAATGCCTACTTATATAAAGGCCAGAAGATTAGATATTCATTCTAATGCGATTAATTCAGAGAACCTAGGCCTGCTAAAGGCGTAGGAATCTAATAACGTAAATCCCAGAAGTATAGTTATAAATAGATGGTCATTATAAAGGCATTAGAGAAGGATAAGTGGCTTTTATAATAGCACTCAAACTCTGAATACAGCCAGTATAACCACAAGCATAGTATTAGACCATCTGCCCATCCTTTTTATAAGAGGCTCACTATAGCTATTAGGGCTATAGTTAAATTAATAAGCCATAAGGTTAGAATCCGGGCACGCAATATACAGGCTATTGTCTAAGAGCAATATCCTGAGTCTATCTTTACAAAGAGGGACATCTATAATGCTAGGTCTCTTATTAACTATAATAAGTTCAATAGATATACACTTATAGCAGCACTTATTAAGCTCTTTAATAAGAAAGAGATTCCCTATCTCATTAAGTAAGCAGATAATAACCCAGACTGTCTTCTTAGCCTTATCTAGACCTTCCCCTACTGTCTTTAGATATAGAAGCAGTTTCCTAAGGTTATTAGTTTTAATAATACGTATAATACTAACCGCTTTAAGCTCCTATTATTCCAAGTAACGGAACAGACTTGCCTAGGGTCAGTCTTTAATACTGCCTTTAGTTTAATCGATAATAAGAGATAGGAAGGGTTCTAGTTCCTTTCTAAAAGTATTTAGCAATTAGTAGAATAGCACTTAATCAAATAACCAGACATTATTATTACTAACTTTAACGATTTAATAAAAGCTACTCTAAACGATCAGTTCTCTAAGGTATAGTAATAGCTCTATATCTATTATATCAATTCTAACGTCCTACTTAGGTTAAAGCAGAAGTGGGTTAAGGACTGCAATTATAATAGTAGTAGCAGTAGTCTTAATAGTAGTAATAGGGAAGCACCTGCCCTATAGATATAGGCAGAGCTAAGCTCTAGAGACCGATAGTTTATCTATGCACTAGTAGCTAAGGCTATCCCTTATAGCTATCGAGGAGTTCTTATAATATAGAAGCTTATCCTCTTTACTAAGACTAAAAAGGCTTATAAGAAAGCGTAAGTAAACCTTTATTAAGAGTTTAATAAGCAATAGGCTATCTTATAATACTTCTATAGAACCTATATGCCTATTAAGGCTTAGTAAGCATACTGCTTTATCTATAAGTATTATAACTTCAGTATTCGCATTACCTCTAGTATAAAAGTAAGTAATAATAATATTAAGAGCTACCTTTTTAATAGTATAAGCCACCTCTATTAACTAGTAAAGGCAATAGAGGATATAATAAAGGACTAAGAGCAGGACTTCGCCTATACTAGCGTAAAAAATAAAGTACTAACTGCCTGCAAGTATCTTAGCTTAAGCTCAGAGTACTTAAGTAAACTGCGAACTATGATTTTATTAAAAGGTCTTAGACTAATCATAAAGTAATATCAGTTAGTAAGGAAAGCAATACTAATAAAGAAGAACCCATTCTCTAATCTTCTTAAGGATTGTGATAAAGACTGCTCAGTTTTAGTAGAGCTTAATATCCCCTATTACTATAAGATCTATTCGAAGATAGGGTCTAGTATGCCTTTTACTAAGTAGGACGTTTATTTATAGTAGTGGCTATAATAGTTAGCTTCTCGAGATCCATACTGACGGATCCTTGACCCTAAGATCGCCACTGCTCTCTATAGTAGGCCTAAGAATACTACACAGGCAGTTCTAGCGCGGCTAGCTATCAGAGCGAGCAGCCAGCCTAGTACCTAGCCCAATACCCCGCCAGTCAGTAAGCTAACCAGTCAGGCGATAGAGCATAAGCGAGGTCGATTACTAAGGAGTTAGAACATATCGACGCTTACTAGACTTGCACTAGAAGCGAGCTAACAGGCTAGCAGCTAGGCTAGTAGCCAGACCAATCTCTCATCCTAGCGCTAAACACGCAACCTGCCATCTGTTCTAAGAACTGGAAGAACCATAGGAATACGTGCCAGCAGACGAAGGACGCAACCCAGCATTCAGAGGCAAAGGAGTCAATAGGAGCTGCTTAATAGCGATAGCAACGAAGAGGTTCTTCCTTCTATAGTAGTTAGAGAATAGACATGTAGATAGCTGCCCTTTAGGGCGTAATAGAACTGATCTTATACTATATTCAAAACTAGATCTTATTTTAACGTTCTGCACAGACTTATTCTAGAGGGCTGGATTGACCTGGTTAGTTAGGTATTAGAATAAGAGCCTGTTAAGAGAGCTAGCTTTACTGCCTTCGTAAGGATGTATTTATGGGTCGATGGAAATCTAGCGAATCAGATGTTATAAAAGTCATGCCCGTGTAAGAGTCATGCCCGTGTATTAAAAATGTCATGCCCGTATATCAATTCCCTTTATAGTTGCGAGACAGTGGGGTGATGCTAAATGACTGTATAACTAATGAGTGACTAGGAGATCATTGAACAGCAAAGAACGTGACGAGAGCATTGGATACAAAGGCACATATCGAGTTGAACAAGCTGGGGTGATGATTGACTGTGTTCAAGATTGTACGTACCTAGTGACAAAGGAGGAAACAATGAATTGTATTCAACAAATTATGCATCCGGGGTTGATCAGCACGATTGAATATAGGACAATGGAATCTAGTAAAAGCCATTAAATGTAACTAACTATTTCCTGAGGCTATTTGCTTTGATTGGTATGATTAAGTTGGTTCTTGTTGCCTCCCGTCTCTATGATAGTAGCAGTCGCAAATCCCAATTCTTAATCAAGCGGTAGTTTCAATACTGACTTCAAGCAATTGGATAAGTTTAAATCACGAAAAATTATGGATATAACCGTGAATTGAGACGAATAATGTCAGTGGCGCCTGAGATAACATCATGAGTTGCAATAGGAGTTATGAGGAGCCAGTCGTGTAAATGTCTACGCTGTGATGTTCTGTACTTAGCATCTTTAGGCCCCGACCACTCATTTTGTTTGGATAGCTGTGGACAATTTAATTTTACAACGGATGTATAGAGATGTTTCCCAGGATATGTCAAGACTGTAGAGTGAAACTCCTGTATCTTTGGGAGATGAGTTCAACTGCTCAGTATTCTCTTCTCCCAGGATTAGTCTTCCACTCAATTTAACTCATATGATAGAAAAATACGCAGTACTCACATCGAGTGAAACCCAAGTCACCCTTGAAAGAGAACAACATCCTGTTTGTCGTAGGGATGACTTGTCTCTTCAGGGTTCTTGGGGTTAGGTAAAGATGACCTGTCAGGCATGGCTCTGCACCACCGAGAGCAAGTTGCTGCTGGCTCAGTAAAAAAAAAAACCTTTGCAAATTCCACTTGACAGAGTCATGTAAAGAATTGGCAGACCATGACTAACAACCCCCCTTTGCCACCTCTTCTCAAAACGACTCTCAGTGAAATAAAGCAGCTCTTGAGGCAGATTTTTTGAAAGCAAGCTCATCACAATCATTAGTTTCGGCAGCTGGAACATAACTCACCTACCCCTCCAGGCATCTAATGGCGACAAGGCATCGATCGGGTTGTGGTGAGTTTGCATGTGTCAGAAGAGCCTTTCATGATTGTCTACCTATCTTTAAAAGCATCAGCGGACCGTGACATGTTCAATCTAGCTACAGGGTAGGTAAATTGGTGACAAATCATAGCCTATAGTGGAAACGTAAGCTAGCGGATGCAATTTGCATCCGCTGGGGCTACAATTCCGGACGGATTTGTCACTTCACCCGCACATGGCGAGGAGTGGTTTCCTGCTTTATGCATCGCGAAACACTATTCTCAGCCCTCTACCAAAGACTGCAGCATGGAAGATAATTCTCCAGTAAGCGCTCGTTCAAAGCCCCGCCCTCGCATCGACAACGTCAGTTTTCTAGCATCAGCTACGTCACTCATTGGCGGCAGAACACTCATGAGAAACAGGCCTGTCTCCCCTGCCAGACTCGTAAGGTCAAATGCGATGGCAACGGCTTCCTATGCTCCCGATGCTCTAAACGTGGGACTCATTGTGTCTACAAGCAGAGACGAACTCGTGGACCAGGCAAGGGGTAGGCGTTGATGAACTGCATTACCCAGCGATTCCTTGATTAACCAAAGTTCGGCAGCAAGGAACATGTCCGTGGATTAGAGAAACGGCTGGAAAAACTGGAACAACTGCTGCGAACACAGGGAGAGGACCTGTCTGGAGACGCAGGATCCGGCCATGACTCTGATGGTGAGCAAACCACAAAGAGCAGGGTAACATGCAAGACGCCGTGAGGCTAACCCTACCCAAGCGAGAGAGAAAAGCCCACAGGTGACAAACGGCAAACACTCGCCGCCGCCTGTTGGCACGCAACCGCCACAGTTACATTCTTCCCCCGACCAGCCTTCAACTGCACCATCCGATCCGTGCCAACCTACCGAACGGACAGGTCTTATCCGCGTACCAGAACTTTCAAGGCTGCCCCGATCTACGCACTTGCAATTGCTCACTAGAGCAGGCAACTCGGGACTGTTTCCAATGAAGACGTTCATCCCGTTGCATGCTCAAGCAGACCTTGTTGGGCTGGCTGTATCGACCGCCGAAGAGATTGGCGACACGTATCCACTCTTCGCTCCAGGGTACGTCAAAGCTCTTACGGATCAGGTTGTACACACTTCGCAGGCCAATCCCGTATATGAACCTACGCTGTGGGCTGTTTCGAGCGCCTTGGTGGCCATTGCGATGCAGTGGAAGGCCGAGAACTCGAGCTTGGCTCAGCTTTCACCCATGATGTGGAGCCACTTCAAGAATGCGTTTTCTATGCTCCCATACCTGATAACAAAAGGGCCAGGAGTTTTGTCCTTTCATGCACTGGTTTTAATGGCAGTCTTCCTTCATGGATGTGCCGAGACACGACTCGTCGCCCACCTCATCACGTCAGCTGTCAGAGTAGCACAGATGGCTGGGATTCCAATCCGAAACCAAGGTCATGATATTCCGGCGGAACTGAACTTGCGAGCGTTTTGGACAATATATGCTCTTGATGTGGAAATTTCGAATAGACTGACAATTATGTCCGTCATCGATCATCATCACCTCCCTCTAGAGGTCCCAAGTCACCATCCCCCGGAGCCTATGACTGGATCGACTGTGAAGCAAACCCGTATCTTGGGCTTCCAGGCCGGTCTTGCAACTATACGATCCAAAATACACTATCATTACATTCTGAGTATTGGCCAGACTAGAGCCTTAGCATCAGAGATTGAGTCTCTCGGCCGATTTGATCAACAATTAGATCTTTGGGCACAGAGTCTACCTCCCGACTTTCGACCATCAGGTATCGACCAGATTATGCCCAAGCAGCTATCACCTTCAGTCATTCTCTTGCATTACCAGTACTACCATTCGAAATCTATCATGTTTTCTTTGAGGTCCGTTTCTCAGGATGGCAATCCTGAACATTCGACACACTTACCACATGATGTATCCTCGGCTCGCGCTACAATAAGGCTACTGGGCGCGATTCCGTTAGGACAGGAACAATTCTTTTTCATTTGGTAATTTTTTCCTCAAGTTTTTATGTCAATGAGGCTCACAAAATTAGGCGCATGCTTCTACACCCCCTCTCAATGGTATTACTATTGTTTTACGATGTGCTTCGAGATCCGAAGTCTCCAGGTGCCGAATCGAGCGTGTTAGCAATCGAGGAGTTTGTCGAGTATCTCAAGAGAATCATACAAGAACTGGGCTGTGATGTGCATAGAATGCTTGAAGGGTGCACCAAGATGCGCCGTGTTGCACGATCTGCCATTCTTCCAAACCATTATTTGCCAGTTACACACACAAGCAGCAACTTAGACCCTACAGTGTTATTTGAGGTAATTATCAAGCCAATACTTCCCCATCAGGCATATGTAAATCTATCTAACCACTTCTAGCGCCTTCGTCAGATACTGTCCTCGCGTAAAAACTACCTGCCGCTTGCCCAACGCCTCATAAGCGATATGCCTGGTTCCGAAGATGATATTCTAATGGGGTTGACAAAGGCGCTGGCGATTGACTGGGACCGCAATGATGCATATGGCCCTTTTGTGCCTAACATTTTGAGGGCAGATTCATATAACTTTGGGTTTGAGTTCATGGTGTAGGATTTTGTTTTGTCACCTAAAGAGAGATGTCGCGAAAAACCTTTTCTTGCAGAGTCATGGGTTGAAAACAGCACTTCTAGTTGATCGTAAATAATCTCCATTTAATGAGTTGGCCATTCCGCTTCAATTCGGAACTTGCACAAAACTGGCGGTCGTCATCCTCGTATGCTGAACGCTCTGCTGACCCTGTGTAGAGTTAAACAACTGCGGCAATCTTTCCTTCAATCTCTTCATTTGTCAGGAGACGGATACCCAAGAGCTCGTTGTCAACTTTGTCGTACGCTGCGCGATACTTGCCACTTAAAACTGCAGCTTTGATCAAGGGAAACGCAGCATGGGCATTAGTGGGGTCACTCTTGACCAGTTCTATGCCCCGGTTTAGCGCTTCCTGTGCGTCAATTTCGGTCACTGTCCATTGCGTCCCGGGCGGACTATGTTCCTTGGCCAACTCCAGAATATTGGCTTGAGTGAAGACAACCTCGTGGATGAAAAGGTTGCGGTTCTTCGTCGCGTCAGGGACTTTCAGGGCGTTGGAAATGGCTTTGCCGATGGTTGAAACAGAAGTTGAGCTGAATGCATGCACTCCCTGGTCGTAAAGCTCCATTGAATGGTTCTTTAGGTCGGCTACGAAGGGAGATGTAAGAACGTACTCCAAGAAGGCACCGGTTGAGAAAATTGTGTATTCAATGGCGTCGGAATCGGCCTTTTCACGCAGATAGTCCTGAATATCCGCCAGCCCTTGAATCAGTGGCAGGTCTCGTGCCTTGGGGTCCGTAGTGAAAGAGCCGAAGTCGGATGGGATGTAGCGCTTGACCCTAGCTTCGATGCTGGCGTCGATGATGAGCTTCTGCCCGGCCAATCCAGCTCCTCCGAGGGTAGCGAGCACGACATCCTGCCCTTTGAGGGCTTGGACGAGGCTCTCCTTAGAGGAGTAATCGACTTGGACTACTTGGACGTTGGAGGGAACGCCCTTGACGTTGGAGGGATCACGACTGAGAAGGGTGACGGTGTAGCCGCTGGTGACCAGCTGTTCAAGGATTGCTGTCCCGAGAATGCCTTTCTTTGGAACTTGTTAACACATGTCCATTGTTCACAACAGATGGACTTACGCCGAGAAGAGCAATGTTTTGGAAGGAGGCCATTTTGGTATGTAGCTTGGATGGTCGTGTTGAGTGAAGATGCGAGTTGAAATGATGTGGAAGAGTTCAGTTCAAGCCAGCAGCGCACGAGGTGTTATATATGCTTTGACGACATGATTTGTATACATGTTAATGACACCATTGCGGAGTTCTAAAAAGCACCGCTAGATTTGTTTTGATCAATTACTAAGTCCGCATCTTAGTGTTGAGCGGACGCAAATTGCATGCGATTTACATCCGATAGCGGAAGCAATTTGTATCCGGTGAACATTTGTCAGTGACGCACGTCAGTAATCATCGTTTTATTTCACTGTCACCCACTTGCAAACATGTCGAAATCCATTGCACAATCCACGCTTCACTCATGCGTTTTCGCACGCCACTTAAACATGGTCAAAATTATTGGATAGAACTCAGCGGAAAAGTTCCATGTGGTGTGATTTTCCTTCGACGTCGATGGGGAGCATGGTGTCGCCTCTTTTGGCCCCATTTCAATTTTGAGGATGTTGAATTCCCAAAGCACGGTGCATTGCGGCTATTCGACTGCGAGTGGATAGGTGCAGGACATCTATGAGGAGGTTCATGATGAAGAAACAGCTTGGACTTGGGCGAGGGTGAGTTGTGGACGAATTTCAGAGAATTTCATGACAGCAATTATGCATGGCACTCTGTACAATTCAGCGGATGCAAATACGGAATCTCCATTACTCCGCTTTGTGTGGCGTTAACAGGGTGTGGCCTAGACTACCAACTCCGGCTCCGATCAAAGCGGAGGAATGATCGTCCGAATCCGGCAACTTGAGACATCCACTAACTTACTTTGACCTAGTGATGTCTGTTGGCAACGTGTCAAACACCGTCATGGACACCTCCCTTCGATACATCGGTAGCTGAGAGGCACCGTGTCTCCGTTGACGATAGGTATCAACACCTCGGCACACAGAGAACCCGAAAGGAGGTTACGAGATATAAAAGTGCGCGATTGGATCCTCTCTGAGTCTCAAGACAAGACATGTCCGACTTCACATCGTTTCAGCGACCTTCCAACTTACGGAACCGAGCAGCTGGGGCTTCATCTATTACTATGGCGGTTACACCACCACCTCAGTACGAGGTAGTGCTCTTCGGTGCCACTGGTTTCACCGGAAAGCTATGTGCGGAGTATATCTATAGGAAGCTGCCCAACGATCTACGATGGGCAGTCGCTGGTCGCTCACAAGACAAACTCACTTCGGTTTTGGACACGCTCAGATCAAAAGATGACTCAAGAGCGCTACCAGGTACGTGATTCCGAGTTACCTCGGAGCAAGGATCTAATGTGCAACTATAGCAATCGAAGTGTGCGGGCTCGGCGCCGATCAAGCTCACGAGTTGGCTCAGAAAGCAAAGGTGGTCATTTCAACGGTCGGCCCGTATCAAAGCTATGGAGAGTCCATGTTTCAAGCATGTGCGGAGACTGGCACCCATTATTTGGATTGGTTCGTCATAAATGAAGCCGAATAACTCCAATTGCTAACTATCTTCAGCACTGGAGAGACCCCCTGGATCGTTGATATGATAGCAAAGTATGAAGCAATTGCAAAGAGAACGGGTGCTATCGTAAGTTCATTCCCCACCACAAGGCCGCCTCAACGCTTTTCCCAGTGCCGTGGCTGATACAACAGAAGATGATTCCGTCTTGTGGCTTCGACTCTGTTCCTTCGGATATATCTGCCTTTGTCGTAGTCGATCATATCCGTACGAAACTATCTTCCCACACCGCAAAAGTTGATTCCTCATTGCACGAGATTAAAGGTCGTGCCAGTGGAGGCACTGTGCGTTCTGCCATAAACGCTTTTGATCTGTACTCCCTCCCAGAGCTATTCAAGAGGATGGCCCCGTTCTCTCTCTCGCCAAGACACCCAGCCCGGAGCTATCAACAGAAATCCTCTTTCGCAGCTAAGATCTTTGGCCTTCATCACATATCCGGCCTTGGCTGGATGGCAATAAATCCTCAAGGCTTGATTGATCGATGCTATGTCAACCGAAGCTGGGGCCTGGTTGCAGATAGCGAACCAGCTACCTATGGAGAGAACTTTGATTTCCATGCCTGGATTCGTATGTCAGGACCTATAAGAGCAATGCTCTGGCATTTTACTCTGGTAATTTCCTTGATGCTGTTTTGCGTGCCACCGATAAGGTGGCTAGTTACCCGTTTTTGCTTCAAATCAGGCGATGGGCCGAATGAGAGCTTTCGACAAAAATGTTCCTTCGAATATCGCACCTCTGGCATCGCAGACAATGCGCAAGGCCAACAGGTAATTGGTCGTTTGATGTTTAACGGTGATCCTTATCTCTTCACTGCGCTCTGTCTTGGCGAGGTTGCTCTACTGCTCTCACGGGACGCCAGCACATTGACCCGACTGCAGGGTGGTGGTATCTTGACCACGGCGCAGTTGGGCAGCACATTTTTAGATCGTCTTGAGAAAAATGGTGTTCAGATAGAGATTCAGGAAGTAATTTAAGCTAGTGAAGAATTAGGAGGTAAGAGAAGGCGGATGTCGAGGATAGATTTGAACTTCGACTCTGTAGTTGATTCGAGTCCAACGGTCTCAACACCCAGGATTCAGAAGGTCCAGTATTACCTAGAGTTATATGACTTTCATATTACTTATTCGCAATGCTATTTGTACGATTCTGAAGCTGTTAATCTATTTTTCCTTTGGCTAATATATATGTCAAGTGCAAAGTGCCCCCTTAGAGATGACGAGTAATGTTAGAATTCGCTCCGGTGACAATCTCCTATCCAATGACAACCAATACCTTGTTCTCTATGTCAGCATATATTTCCGTCCGTGTTTCTATGCGGTCATTGTATTTATTCCTCGTCTTATGCCTTCTCAAGAGTAAGGTCATGACTATCATAGTCTTTCTCATAAACAACAGCTATCGGGAAGATTTGATATAACGCCAACTGGCTCACTGCAAACACCCGCAAGCTCTAGTATGGCGTTGAGGATGTCGTCAGTGAGACGGCGTTGGGTGTACTCTTGGATGCGGGACCAAATGGATGGGCCGTCGCCAAAACCCAGGTGCTCATGAATCGGATACCTGGTGGCGGCGAGCTAATGGATACAGATGGGCAGTTCATCGCTCTTGCGGGCGACCATACCCCGACGCTCGCATGACATTTCGTGCTCGATAAACAGAAGGTAGCGTTGTGATAAGAGACTCTCCTGATATGTCTAGCCACGAGTCCACTAAGATGATTTTGGTCATGCAATCGATGGGACGAAAACATGGGATCTAGCGGTGGGTGGAAGGGATACATCGGCCGCCGTAATGTGCCGCGCAGCAGCCTGTCCATTCGCGAGCTCTGCCAAAGTCGAGTAGATGCACAGCTCGCAGTTTGAGCCTTGCGCTGCCTGACTGCCCGTGTTTGGAGGAAATGTCGCGATGGAGCGGCACATGGGGCACCGTCTTGGTTTCCACGTTTCATCAACTGCGCCTAAGGTGGCTAGAGAGGTGAGTCCGTCTGGTGGACACCATATGAAGAGAGCTTCAGGGTCAAGAGCTGCGCATTGCGTGCAAAATGCATCTTTTTCAGCTTACCGCCGTCGCCGATGACAAAACGACGCTGCTTCTTTGCTTGAAAACCCAATTTAATCAAGGCTTCTCCGATCAGAAATGGCTGCGCTACTCTCCCAACTAGGTGTTGAGGATGCGATGACTGTCGCCGTATGCAGACTGGTCATGAAACCAGGTTGATCTTACCAAACGATTAGGCGGCGGCGACTTGGTCGTTTCGTCGTTGTGTTGCTCTTCACTGGTTTGGTCTTCACTGGTTTCCTCTTCGCTAGTTTCCTCTTCGCTGACTTCACCTTCACTTTCTTGTCTACAGCCCACATCTGATGCAACCAGTCCCGGCAACAGGTCCTTGTCTTCTTGGCCAATAGAGACTTCTGGCTGGGCTACATTATTGCCATTCTGGATAGTGTCCCCTGCGATTCTGGGAATTGACTTCAGCCTGGCGCGCTCGTAGTTGGCTTACAACTACGCCATGGCCCTGGCTAATGCTAGTGGCGTGTGACCCCTTCAATTCTGGTGTTTGATATCAATCCTCTCGGCCTTGTCCGTCAGCAGGACTTCGACCAGGTCGCTGGCGCCTTTTCTTCGCACGGCCCACGAGAGTGCCGTCCATACGTTCTCATCCTCGGCGTACCGTCTACACCGTTAAAGCCAAGCAACCGCTGCACGAGGCGCACCATAAACTGTGTAGATCGCATTGGCTTGACATTTCCTGCTCTCACAAAGGTGCTGCCGCAGTTTTCTAAGCCCCTCCCCAGGTGAAATCAAGTGGAGGCTGTGCTTTGATCTCACTGCACCTATTGGCGCTATGCACCCAGAATCTGCAGGGGGCTTCGCCCCAGCCGCCCCAGCCACTTGGTGGCAGTCAGGTGGTTTGAGAGTAAGACAAGTCGGCTAAACCATTGCTTATTTAAATGCCATATCCTAGCCGAATATTTGCGAACAAGCATGGATTTTCCCCCCCTTTCTTTGAGCATGCTCTCTTCATTCGAGTCACGAAAGCCCCAAATCCTGACGACCATCATCGCAGTCGCAAAAAGAAAAAGCCCATCCGCTGTCACACTAACTGAGGGATTTGAATCGTTTGACGATGCCGAACCGCCACGAAGGGAATATCGGTATCACCAGCTGGAGTCGCCGAGGACGATAAGAATTTTGAGACTATTCCCCTCACCAAATGAGAGTGAGCAACTTGAGGGTGCCTTGGTCCACGCACCATTGAGTAAGGCACCCTCGTACGAAGCAGTCTCCTATACCTGGGATGAGGATGTCAAGCAAGGAGGAAAAGCACATCCAAAGAAACGCAAAGGCGAGAATGTCGGAGTGACTGGGCTTACGAGAAGGCTTACGAGGCGCGCCAAACGGCGCCCAATTGAGGCCAAGGACAAGGGTGCAGCCGATAAAGAGAGCAAGGATGGAATTGGTTCTCTTACAGCCTTGTACATCGGCAACTGCGAGCAGATAATTCTGACCAAGAACTGCCATGCGGCCCTTGTGAGAATGAGACATCCCTACAAGTTTCGGCACTTGTGGGTTGATGCAATCTGCATTAATCAAGGATGCATTGCAGAGCGAAATGCCCAGGTCGCCATGATGGATGACATCTACCGGTCTGCAAAGAGAGTATTGGTATGGCTGGGCGAGAGTGATCCAGGAAGCGACTTTATTTTCGACGTGATGAGTTGCCTGAGGAGTTTGCCACGATTCTGGTTGAAAGCGTTTAGACGGCCGTCGAGAGCTGCATCAGGGCGTTGCATTTCTTCGAAAAAGGCTTCCAAGATTTTGCTCGGTGAGTGGTTTGCCTCCCTCGAAATGATTTTATCCCCTTCGTTCAATTCTGCAGTTTCTGGCAAGGCTGTAGCTGATCCCTTTGTACCGCTAGCTGCTGTGAAGAATGCCTTTGATCCCTCCCTGAACAAGTACTATGACGGCAGCAGGGATCCCCAGTTATACCAGCTCTTCACATCTTTTTATTCTCGGCAATATTGGACTAGAATGTGGACGTTGCAAGAGTTTGCGGCAAACAAGAACACGTGGTTATATTGTGGCCGCGCTCCGCCAATAGACGCATTTTTCCTCCACGTCTTCTCCAGCCTCCGTTTTGACAGAGGAAGTGTGTGTCGAATCCTGGATCACGCCAAAGAGCCGATTTTGCTCCACCAAGCCTGCATTTCTAAGGCATTCCAACGTGCCAGCACCATGTCAGAGCTACTGCTGGAGATTCTCTCAAAGCAATCATCGGAGCCTCGGGACAAGATATATGCTCTCAAAAATGTCTTTCCGGAAGTATTCGCAGACATGGTCGTCGATTACGAAGCCCCCGTGAGTGACATATACCAAAAGGCAACTCGGATGGTAATCGAGCACGATAATTCGCTTGAGATTCTAAAGGAGGCCAACAGGGTTACTAGATGGAATGTATCGTCGTGGGCTTTGGACTGGGATGCTGATTTTACTGCTCGAATGTACTCAGGGGTGCCGGAAGGGAACTGTTCAACCCCGAAGCCGCTGGTCAAGTTTTCGCCAGACTCTAGGTCCATATTTCTGATGGGCCGCATTGTGGGCGAGATCTCTTGCGTCTCATTTGGCCACATCTACCTGGCACCTCCCGTGGATGAGGTCCCACAGGCAAAACTTGCAAATGGTGAGGTTTGGACCGGGCCATCAGGGGATAAGCTACGTGGATTCTTTAACACGATTCACAAGTTCTTCGCTGCAGTTCATGAGCATACTCGAGGCACGGACAGCTCAGAGATCGATTTGCTTGGCCAACTAGAGATTCTCTTGGCATTCCTGGTTGGGGATCATTACGCCTTTGAGAAGGGCCGGTTGCCGAGGAAATTTATGGATCCGCTCTGCGAGAGGCTATGGGCGCCTATGGCAAAAGGCCTGCAGAAGAGGCCATGGAATGATGCTACCACAAAAGCGCTTCGGCGGCACCTTGACGATACAGAAGAGGTATTGGTGAGGGGCCAGATGCCGGGAGTCTTTGAGTTGTTTCTATGGCGAGCAACTAGCAAGTTTGGGATGGACAAACTCTTCTATATGGCGGATGGCAGGATTGGGCTCTCAGATGAGAGGATACGACAAGGGGATCAACTAGCTGTGTTCGCGGGGCTCGGAAATCCGGTGTTGATTCGTCCGACGGCTGGAGGCAGCTTCACGTGGATCGGACAGGCAATTTCTACTGGTGTGATGGACGGAGAAGAGTGGGTGGGAAAGGAGGAGGAATGCAGATGGTTGGAGATACAGTAAAACAGCGCTATAATATTCTTGATATTTAACAAGGTTTGCTAGCTCGAATCTTTATAAAATCTATAGTTAAATATAAGCTAGAACTACTATGCATGTCATGCTCAGCCAGCTATTGCAATACTGATCCTAGGCGCGCTAGCAAGCAATGTGTCAGAGATCAAGTCTTTCGCGAGGCATTCTCGACAAACACAGTGTCAGCTACCTTCTCCTCGCTCGACTGAGTTTGAAACACCGCGTCTTCCAAAGCGGGGTCCCTGTTGTTGCCTTTCGTAAAGATGAAATCAATCTCCTCGAGAGACTTTCCAGTTGTCTAGTAAATGTTAGCTGGACGAGAACAAGGCCCATTATAGCATTCTGAGTCCTCCATACCTCTGGGCACATAAAGTAGACAAAGAAAATGGCAAGGAAGCAAGACAGTGCCATCCAAAGCCAGATTTTCCAGCCAACATTTTGCAACGCAATACCACCAGCAAATACTGTGATGAAGGAGAATATCCACTCCCCAAATGCACCAGCAGCTGCGCCTGCGTGACGAAGTTTGAGAGGGGCGATCTAGATAAGACGTTAGCAAGTCTTGAAGATCAAGACCAACGAGAACTAGTACCTCTGGGCCGTACAACCATGGAACAGCGATCCATCCATAGCCAAAAACAAAATTATAAACAAAGATAGCACCAACTGCGGTCCACTGCGTTGCTGTGGTGGGGTCTGGAAGCCCAATCATTGCCACAAAGATGACCATGCAAGCAGTCAGGACAACAGCTGAGTACATCAAAACGTTACGACGGCCCACCCGTTCAATTGTATAAATGGTTGGGACAGATCCAAGAGCAAAGACGGTGTTCATAATGGCGGCCAAAAGCTGTGACATAAACTTCGACAATCCGACCTGGGAGAAGATGACGGTGCTGTAATACACAGATAGGTTGATTCCTGGAGGAAAGGTTAGCCAGAATATTGCCAAATCTGAGGAAATCGAAGCTATGCTAACCCATCATCTGTTGAATAGCAAGAATGAGAAAAGAGATTCGGATACGACGGCCAGCCCGGAGGTTCGTCCGATCCCAAATGAGGTCTAAAACCTTGAATTGGCGCTCATCAGATGCCTCGAGTTTTATGCTGGCCAATATAGATTGTTTCATCCTTGTAACACGTTCATCACTGATTTCCGTGTCAAAGATACGACTGAGTGTCTCATCGCCTTTTGCCTCGTATCCTTTGGCATAGTACCATCTTGGGGTGTCTGGGAGTAGGATCGTGAGGCTACCAGCACAAAGCGCGAACAGGATCTGCAACGCAATCGGGAACCGCTAATCAAAGTTAGCAAAGTTGCTTCAGCTACTAGTCACAGGTCACAGGTCGTTGATGCTTGTACATCCACGCACCCAAGAAAGCTGGTTTTCCAGTCGAGTAAACCCAAAATCAATCCAGTATGCAATTGCCGCTCCAGAGACGAGGAAGACGCAAGTCACTGCCACGTCGGGGCCACGCTGATCATCTTCCATTGCCATTTCGGCCTGAAATGTTGGAATTGAACACGAGATGAACTTCAAACTTGTTAGCAGGGGGTTCATCGGACCTTTGAAAAAGCTTCTTCATACCCCAATACCGAAACCCTAGAACAATTTGAGTCAGCTCGGCTTCAAAACACATCAGGTAAATGGCGAAAGAGGCTTACACAAATAACCCTTCCCACAATCATCTGAGGCACAGACCATGCAGAGGCTTGTAGGGAACCTCCAATGATGACGCAGCCATTACCAAGAAGAACGCACATCCGTCGACCAAGAGGCATTCCGATCATGGTCACGGCCAGCGAGCAGATTGCAGCTGCAAGGGTGTAGGATGATGCAATCATAGGAACCACGTATGTTCCGGTAGGGTTCTAGATCTGTTACTCACGCCGTCATTTTTCGAGACTTCGGAACACGTACCCCCATAGCGAATAAGAATGGCTCAGTCTCTTGAACTCCTCCAAGTACTCCAGCGTCGTATCCGTACATACAAAAGGACTAGGAATGTGGTGATCAGTAAGGTAGTCCCAAGTACCACACATAATGACGAGAACGTACGATTGCACAACTTGCAGATAACACCCTCTGCAGAGTTTTCCCCCGAACCATAGTTTGAAACATGATGGGAGAAACGGTCGGTTACTCTAATAAATCTTTGAGAATAGGACCTTTGATGGAAGGCGGTTCTTGTTGAAAATGATGAAGAATGTTGCGGCTGTGGGTGGGGAATACGACAAGAGCGAACTAGGGGTCCTTATAAGTCCATCTCCAGGGTCACTCAAAGGTCGCCTTATCACTGTCCACATCTCCAGATTTCCCCCGCGTTTCTAAATCCGGGGTAAACATGAACTGTGGAGATTAATCCACGTCTATTGCAAGCAAGTTTGATTGCGTTACGAGCTGAACTCTCATCTACCCCGCCCAATAACATCGCTGTGACTAGCGGCCGGAATTAAATTCCGTCAGCACCTGAGAAGCGACGGTCCTAAGTCTACTCGCTCCTGCGGAACTTCATGCTCAGCCACCGAATATTAGTGTCCTCATACCTCGGTCATGCTTCTCATCCCCTTGACTTGGCACTTCTCAAATCTCTGACCATCACTAGGAAATGCTGCGATACCACCATCGCCTCTGTCGCTTGTTTGCTTCTGCCTCGGAAAACAAACCCGCCAACTTGATGGCACAATTGGCATATGTACAGGCCACTAAATTACCGCTTCACTTGCCATTCGTTCTAACAACATCAGTCTTGATCTCAATATAGAAAGTATTCATCTCGATCCAGAACTCTTCTACTTCTAAGTTGCCTGTCCGCTCCATTAAGGGCGAGTCGCTGGTATCACGAACAGAACTCTTCTACGAATTTATCCCAACAAAGTCCCCTTTCAGGTTATTGCGCCATGGCTGCTTCGAAGGTCGCTATTATTACTGGTGGCGCTTCCGGAATGGGCTTGGCTGTCGCGAAGCATCTTTCAACAAAGGGTTGGCGGGTAAACTTGTTTGACTTGAACCAGACAGCTGGGAACGCAGCTACACTTGAGGTCAAGAATTCCAAGTTCACGGCCGTGGACGTTACATCTTGGTCATCCCTGTCGAGCGCATTTGATTCCGTCTTCAAAACCCAAGGCAGGCTCGATTTTGTCTTTGCAAATGCCGGCATAATACAAATGCACAACTTTTACGAGCGAGTCGACAAACTGCCGCCGCCCGAGTTGCCACAAACAAGCATCGATATCAATTTAAAGGCTGTCATTGATACGAGCTATCTGGCTCAACATTACTTCCGGGCAAATCCGCAAGGGGTTTCTGATGCTGTTCTGATCATGACAGCGAGTATCGCAGGTTTTGTAAGTAACGCTCCCCGAAAGGCCAATCAGCTACTTCTTACACTTTTTAGTACGCCCAGGAGTTCAACCCTCTTTACTCGGCATCCAAAGCTGGTGTCGTAAACTTCTTGCGCTCTGTTGGCGAACCTTTTCATAGAGACGGTATCCGAACATATGCGATTTGTCCAGGTACTGCAAGGACCAATCTGCTTTCTGGAGAAGTCTGGGACTCATGGCCAGAAGAGTACCTAACACCTATCGACACTATTGTCTCGACAGTGGACACCATGCTGACCGGAGGAACCATAACAGACGCTAATGGGAGGCGTATAGAAAAGGGTGCTGACCATGGCCTGGCTGTGGAGGTCTTTCAAAAGAGCTTCTACTTCAGAGACCAGATGGATTTCATCAATGAGGGCATGAGAAAAATATGCGAAGCCTCTAGCTTGGACCGTCACCAGTCACATTTTGATGCGCCGCGGGTTTATTGATGTAGAGGAACTAAATATATGCAATGCTAAATGGTGTTGTGAACTATTGAATCCGCCAATGGGTGTCCTCGAACTCGTGGTAGAATTTAGCAGTTTATTTCTGATAATGAGCAGCATGGTATAGCAACGCAGCCACATGTTGACGCGTATGCATCGCGCTTAATCTCATACTTGGCCGTCTTGATGGCAATATTCAGTAGACTGTTCATATTCAACGTGACTTATTTGGATGACTTGCAACCTCTGACACAGGATGGCTCAAGCCGTGATGATAGTGGCGAATCTAGACCACGGTCGCTAAAAGAGTAGCGTGAGCCAAGTGTCTCGCCTGCTAAGACAAATGGCAAAGACAATGAATGTGTGGATCCAGTGGCCCATGGAAATACGTAGGACGACTCATTGCGGCAAGCGTCTCCGCGGAACCCAGGAAATAGATCCCGCAGGCTATAATTCCGCTGAGATAAGCATATCCCTTCATGAAGGCACGAAACCTAAGACTTCATGCAATTATAATTGGATTGGTAGAACTGAAGCACATTAAGCTCATCACATTGTCTGCACCATTCATCTTGATCATCTTGTCGATAATACGCAGCTTAGTCTAGGAAACGCCAAAACAATGCCGTTCAATAAGGTCGAACATGATTTCACCCATCCTCAATTGGACTACGATGCCAAGCCAAACTTTCAGCCCTGTATCAAAGTCTCAGTATTCTTTAAGAAGATTGATTCTATCGATTATGACACTTTTTTTGGACACTGGCAGACGGTTCACGCCGACCTTGCCGTCGCAACACGTGCATTCCGAGAGCATATTGTACGATACAGTCAGGTGAGCAGAACTCTGTTTCTTGTCATAGACAAGATGAAGACTTTATTTCACTCGGTATTAACAGTGAGGCAGCATCATCAAACAGTGGAAATGAAACAGAGAGCTCAGTCTCTCGGCGAAAACGTTTTAGACTATGATGGATGCGCTCAGCTGTGGGTCAGAACCTGGGATGACTGGCTAGCATTCTACAACAGTAAGGAGTATGCTGCTGCTTTGAGCGACGATTGCAATCGGTTCATGGCGTTGCCAATGACTTATATGGTCGGATATGAGAATTTAGTCGTCGGAGAGGGTTCAAGTAGAATTGGAGGAACTGATGGCATTGACGTCACCACCTTGTAATCCTCACTACCGAACAGGAAGTGTAGCTCAAGGTTTCAGAGAATCTTTCGCCTCAGCTTGTCCAAAGTTTAAAAATTTACAACTTTTTAAAAATAACTGTGTCCACAGACGAGACTGAATACACACCAACTGGATACAGATAGTTACCGGATGAAAACTTCCTCCATACACCAATATCAAGCTTATACTTATTCAGTAACCAGTAGAGCCCTGAATCGAGCCTTCCCGGACAGCATCTGTTCGAATGCTGCATTTGCATCCTTCAGGGGGAACTTCTCAATCACGCACTTGATGCCGTGATCTCGTGCAAAGGCAATGGTTTCCTACGAGTCGAGCGCGTAGCCTGAAGCCCATTCATGCACCGAAAAGCGGTTGTTGATCATCAAGATGGTGTTGAAATCGATGATAACATTGGCAGCCAAGACCCACCAGGAGCCAGTGCACCGACGATGGGGCTGATGACGGCTGGGTTAGGTGCTGTTGTACAGAGCATGTCAGCACCTCCAATCTCCTGCAGCTTCTTGATGACATCTTCTTTGCTGGAGTCGATGTATTTGTGTGTTCCCAGCTTTATGGCAAAGTCACGCTTGCTTTCACCATTGGACAATGCGATGGTTCTGTATCCCATACCACGGGCAAATTGCACTGCGAAACATTTATTATTTTTAGTAATTAGCTTAACTAATCGTGAGCGGACCGCGGCACACCGTCAGAGTAAGGTTATCATATACAGATGGGCGATAAGGGGAGTGAAACAGATCGCAACCGCGTTGGGCTGCATAGAATATTGGCGAGAACTGAAATCAGAGTATGATTGATTAGGCGTGTTAAGATATGTCTTGTCTAAGCTCTTAGGATAGTGGACTCGCATATTAGTATACTAGCTAGAAGTGTCGGGCTCTGTGGAATGGATAGATTTATCATTCATGCCTCGAATTAGAACCCAGTATCATCACCTTGTCCATAGTAGATCGCCGACTGGGGTGCAGAGTCAAGGCGGCTATTGCAGTTAGCATGACTGTGAGAGTTAAGCTAGAGAGAAAGCCGCTACCTTTAAATAGTATTATGAGAGCCAAGAATAGCGTCTTCATGTTGGAAAAGCTCGTGGATCTTGTCCCAGCCGCCTTGAAGCTGGACAACTGGCAGATTTTTCCTCCTCATCGCTTCGACATTTGCTGGTATGGCTGTTTCCGGCTCTGAAGCCCTTCCGTCCGGTTGCAACCCGTGATTAAAAGATGAACTAGGTGGCAACAGGCTGCCATGCTGATAACCCAAATGTGTATGGTCCAATAGGCCAGAGGCAGCTAGAGCATGTATAGGGGGCACTGTCTTTCTCCCCTGCTTGCATACAAATTGCGTGACAGCCGAGGCTAGAACGGCCCTTTCTGCAGTAGGAAATGGAGAGACCTGCGGAAATTTCCCATTTTCATTCTTCGTTTGTTTCCCGGCTCCCAACGCCAAAACGTCGGGGGGTAATGCGGAAGTACCTCTCGACACGAAGTGCGTCACCATATAGATCCATTTATTATCCCAGCTCGCAATCCTCGTCCAAGTCTCGTATGCTTGATAAAGCTTGATTTCCTTGCGGAATGAACAGGCCACAGTGCCGACAATTAGGTTGCATCGTTGGCCATTGAGACCCGTTACGAAAAGTGGCCCCAGGAGAATACCGGAAAGATACGCTCGGGACACGTCGAGATCGGTGAAGTAGGTAGAATTTGATTTATGGAGGTTAAAGTCGCCCTCCGTTAGTGGCGATCGAGTTGTAGATACTGCTGGAAAGAAAATGTGGTGAGGTTGAAATAGAGGCTTTGCCTTGCGATGTATACGCATTCCAGCTGCGAGAGCGCGAAAAAATCGAAACTATATAGCCTTAGGTTAATTGTTTAAGATAAAGTTAAGATCCACACATACATGCCATATTAAAGGCAGATTCTTTAGGATGGGTATTAAAAGCAAACCTAATGCCCATGTCCATGTATCCATGCTTTCGACTTGGTGTCCAACAGAGGTCCCGAGCTGATTAAGCGTTACTTAGGGCCCGGGTTTTCGTTGGGAGAGAAAACTGCAGTGATAAGGGTTTGGAGGCGGCGATGATGCAGTAAATAAATCAAAGCTTTTCTCAACTTAAAACTGAGGCCGAGAGATTTTATAAAACTCCTTGCTTCAGACGTCTTGACCTCGGCATATGATAATAGTGGCTTCCAAGTTATAGTGAACGCTAAAATCGCCGAGGCCAATGCCTTTGACGCCCCACATCCGAGGCATCTCGTAAATGGATCTCTGAGGGGAAAGACAGACAAACGGAGCACCAGATTAAACGCATGTTCTGTAGAACGATAACTGTAGGTAGACGAGAGATCCACTCCACCTGGAGCGACGTACTTAAACTTTCATAAAAATAAAAGCTTAGTAGATATCTGAAACACTATAGAATACGATAGGGAAGCAACTTCAAGTCTTTCACCTCGATAACACTACCTAGGAGGGTGCGGCTCTATAGATGTTCGCCTGGGCCTAGACGCCTTGCGCGGATGTTATCTTTTGCCATCCTTTCAACAAACTCTTGTCTGATATGTGTGCCATCCTTCTCTTTCTCTTGGGCTTCGGGTGTTACGCATATGTTGAAAAATGTTCTCATGGCTTGTTGGCAGCAGTGGTAACTTTCTGTGCAGGAAGAGCTGCTGAACTCGGAACGAAGCCATAGAGATTCGGTGTACGAAACGGGACTAAGGTTTCTAGGTTTAGGGCTTGAATGGTGTTCCATTTTCAAAGGTGCTAACGCAAGGATCTGTGTATTTTAGGAGGATTCATGGTAATGTAGGTTGTACAAAGCCACTGTCGCGTCTTGACCGGCTACCTGCTCGAGGACAGTGTTACCACCGGGGTGAGCATATGCGAAATCAATGAGATTATAGACCTGAATATTGCATACGGCCAATAATTGCTGCTCTGAGATCAAGGATTGCACAAATGCCTTGTGCTCGATGATGCACCAAAGATCCTCTGGCATGTTGTGGCGAGCAACTTCTTCTCCTGTAACGCTTGGTGCAAACATCATGTAAGCTTAACCAACAATGGATTCCTGGGCCAAGCCTTGAACTTTCGAGTTGAGGAGAAAATCGCTGAGATGAAGGAATTAAGCTCACATAAGTGTAACGTGGCGAGCTATTTGTTTCGATTTACTTGCCGAGGGCATTGGATGAGTAGTATATCTGAAGACATTTGTCATGTCTGATTCTTGAGGTTGATCGTGTTCATGATCTGGCAAAGTTAGTGGGCGAGACGTAAATGAACTGCTACTTCAATTCCGCTTCGTGCACTGAATCCTGGGTTCGGATGTAAGTGAAATGCCCTCATTTTGGGCCCACCGGTGTCTTTCTGTGTTTTATTGACCCCCATTTTATTTGTGAGGTACAATCGGTTGCCTTCACGCTAACTAAATGCCCCGAATAATAATGTCTTGACCACAAAGTTTCCCAAACTTCACCCCCCCTAATTACAAGCTGATGGCTAGCTCACTTGACCATCTTTCCTTTAACTTCAAGGGAAATACTACGTGGAGCGTAGTTGTTGACCCAGTATCCACGGATACAATAGCGATTACTCACAAGGAAGCCCTAGTTGACTCAGATATTCTTTTTCGGGGATACAACTATCATCTTAACTAACAGCCATGGCGTTGCCATAATGTGGGATGAAAACTAAATAGTGTCAATATTGAGAATGATGAAGAAATCAGTTCTTTGACGTCCTCCCCATCTATAGATTGGATCTCATCTTTGTGCTATCAACGCGGAACACCTCCTCGTCCTCTTCCGGTACTGTCAATACTGGAAGCACAGCTGGGAGCATTCGTCGCGGACTTGCGCCAGGCACCACGTTGTACTTGGAGAAATCAGTTACTCCTCTTTTCCGGAGGAAATCTTCATCGAGCTCAAGACATCCGCTGATCTGTTCTGGAGGCGTCCGTAGCATTTCTAGAATGGCGTCCGAGAAGATTGTCTACCAGTTTGTTAGCCTCATTGGGGTATCTTAACTGAGGAACGGAATGGACGAACTGGCTTTCTTAAGTTAGGCAACATCTCTGGGTTGGGTGTTGCAGCTGATTGAATCCCCTGCTTACGTCAGTGACAATAACAAGCGGTTACGAATATGGCACAACGTACCACAGCAGGCCAGATGCTGGTGATAGCCATGTCTTTCTTATCTTCTCTCTTCCAGTCCATGGCCAATCCTTTGGTTAGGACAGACATTGCGACTTTTCCCATTGCGTACGCCGTCTTTCCTCTAAAGAAACGAGAGTAGATAGGCGGGCTCACTACTATGATCCGGCCCTTCCAGCCGTTGCGTTCGAAATGGGGAAACGCAGCCTGAACAGTAGCGTACAATCCTTCCATGTTTACACTCGAAAGGAGCCGGAAGCGCTTTAAGGGCGTGTTCTCAACCGAGGACCACCAAATGGCACCTGAGTTGTAAATCAACACGTCCAGTGATCCGTACAGTTTCACCGTAGAGTCAATCAGATTCTTGATGCTCTCAGGATTTCTTGTGTCGACCTGGATCGCTGTTGCTTCTCTGCCAGCTTCACGGATTTCGCGAGCCACAGTGGTAATAGTAGATTGTTGAGAATTGGGGTCCGGGGGAAAAGGAGACGTTTTTGACGCATCGCTAACAGTCTTAGCTGCCACGACAACTGTGAACAAGTTAGTTCCGGAACCACTAATCTAGGTAAGCTGCGTATTGTACCTTTGAACCCATTTTTGGCCAAGTCAATAGCAACTTGACGACCAATGCCGCGAGATGCGCCGACGACCAAGGCGACAGGTTGCAATGGCTGAGGCATTTCAGATATTCAGAAGTGGACCTTGGTTCTGTAAAAAGATTATTCAGTTGGTTGTACGAGGCAGGACCTTGAACCGGGACTTCTGATTCCTTCAGTTCAAAGTGGGCTTGCGGGGATGATGAGCATTTCATGGCTGTAATGTGCCGAGGCTGTTGTCACGTAAACTCTGTCCGTGTACGTGTGTGTCAAAGTCGGGACTGTAACACCTCGGAGGTTTCCTCCACGCGTGTGACACAGATCCGATCGAGCCGATGTTCCCCGGGTTTTAGTGGAGTCGTGAGCCGATGCCCACCCACTATTCCGCCGCCGAGGAAACTTCACATCCTAGTTACGGTGATGGGGGGTGGTCGATGATGCTTTCTCGAATTGTCTTGTATAGGCGAGAGTTAAGCACCGAACTCTCAGTTAGTATGATCCGATGGTTTTCTGGTGCGAGGGTTGCTGTTTTGCTTGCCGAAGCACAGGCGAAAGAAGTCTCCGAGATGCCAGATTAACAAGTTCCGAGGCAAATGATAAACTAGTGCTCGAGAACATATTGATTTCTCAAAATTTAGTGACCATTGCTGCTGCAAAATGCCTCTGATGATACTAAGTTCGAGTTCATGCCATCGGGGCCGATAGCATTGACCCTTCATTCCTCTTCAATTGTCCATGTCCGTAACTGGTTGCGAGGAATGTGCCGTAACCACAAAGTACTCTTGGCGAAGCCCCGCTAAGTTAAGGTTTGAGAAAGTGACACGGCGATAAGTATGGCCATAGTATCCTCCCAGATTCCTCGGATATTGGATCCAAAAGCCGCGGTCGACGTTCACCAATGACCGACAGAGCGATCGCCCGGCTGTTGACATGCCGAGGTGCCAACGCCTCTGGTCTTACGTGGCACCACCTTTCGGCATTCAGGACGCCGGTGGGAAGCACACTAGACATCTCCGCTGAATTCCTAACTTGCATAAGACGGGCTTGCACACCTTGGAGCGAACTGATTTTCCCAATCCCTCCCACTAGCGATTATCAAACAGTTCAGAGTCAATTTTTGCGGCTCCATCGGCCCCATAATAACAGCAACCATGCCTTCGCACGACAAGAAGATTGAGGTGTATCTTGATTGCGGTAAGCTGTCCGCATTGATCTTAGTCGCCATTTGGAAGGGCTGACACCATCCCAGTTTCACCTTATAGCTTTTACTCGTTTGTCTACCTTCGCAAGAACAAGCGCGCACTTCAAAGCCACGGCGTAGAAGTCGAGTGAGTGGAGAGGACAAATGCATCGGTCAGTTCTTATATGCTAATAACTTAGATTTATTCCTGTGTTTCTTGGGGGCATCAACGTCGGCAGCGGTAATCTGCGTACACTCCTTCGTCAAGTTCTGCGGTTGACAAGAGATTAAACAGGAAACAAGCCACCGTGGACTCTCCCAGCTAAGGCAGCCTATTCTATGTATGATACCAGGCGAGCTCAAAAATATTTCGGACTCAAGTTCGAGACTCCTGATTTTTTTCCGATTCTGTCATTGCTGGTAAGTTGTCAACCTAGGTCTCCAGCACAGCGTTTCTTCAGCGCTGACATGTTGTTCGAAAAACAAATTTAGCCTCAACGATGTCTCACATATCTGAAGGCGAAGCGCCCGGAGAAGCTCGAGGATTTGTTCCTGGCATGCTTTGAGATGTTGTGGCTTCAACATTTCGACTTGGCAAAGCCGGAACACATGCTGACTGCACTGCTCGAAGTGTTCAACAAGCAAGAGGCGGAGGAGATCATGAAAGATGCGCAATCTCCTGAGATCAAGCAAGCCTTGAATGACGCCACAAAGTATGCCGTAGAAAACCTTGGTGCGTTTGGATGCCCATGGTTTTGGGTGCACGATGGTAAGGGAAATGCGGAGCCTTTCTTTGGAAGTGATAGGTTTCACTACATGTGGGACTACTTGGAGCTCCCTCACCGAGACTTGGAGCTTCAGGGTCCCGTCATTGGGAAGCTATGATGCAACAGCAGCCGGTCGTGTACAGGAGCCATTCCTTCCCAGTGTACTCGGCAGCTCTGGACCTTGAAACACGCTGTAGCTCCTCACAAAACGCGTCATCAAATAGATCCTTGCTCCATCTCAAACTGCGTCAACGAGAATGCCGCTCTGTGGACAACGGTTGGAATAAGAGGTGATTGAGGCTTGAAGCAGTTGGTTTGTCTTTAGATTTATGAACATACCTCAGCTATTAAGAGAGTGAGAATCGAGACACATTGCTAAATCCATCGTCAATCACGTCCATGACGCTGCCACTCCCCTTCGCGTGCCATAGGAAGACCAGTCACCTTTCAACGAATTATTCCATCTCTCATATTCAAACTTTCCCAGGGACGTGGCGTTACCCCAGCTTCTTAGTCGCCAGGAAGTGTGGTGGAACCGTTCAGTGGAACGGGGGCTTTTGGGTAACAACCTCGGCAAAGCTCCTGGAGCTCCAAATATGCCGAGGCTGATGCCCGGGACAACTCCACCTCCGAAACACATTCCATATAAAATCGCCGAGGCGTAAAGTGGCTGCGTGTGAACCCCCCTCACCCCAAACACCAGCTGATACCTGCAAAGCCCAGTTTCCCTCGGATTTTCAGTTATGGCGAGGCAAACTACTCCTGCAGCAAGCCGGCAAGCATCGCGAAAGCGTCTAGGAGGCGCATGTCGGGCCTGTCATAATCGGAAGGTGAGGTGTAGCCTCGCAAAGTCTGGCCCACCCTGCGCAAACTGCTCACTGGATGAGATTGAATGCGAGCTTCGAGTTCGCAAATCAAAGAAGTGAGTCTCACACTCGGTCATTTTCCCATGACCTGCTCAACTAGTATACCCCAGAGTTTCCGCCGCGGCTCCACCTTCGCGAGAAGTCTTGTCGGGGTCATTAAATCTACCTGGCGATGGTGACCAAAGAGAGGCATCCATAACCGTTGTTCCGCTACCAGAGCCAGAGTTGGATACACGGCCCGCGATCAGTGAATCCCATAGTGCTACACCAGGTATCAACACCATCGGCAGCCCAGTCTTGTCAAACGACCCAGCTGGCACCCCTGCCAGTGCTTCCGAGGCCGAGCTGGCCTACAGTGAGAGGTCAATTGAGCCTTGTTCCAGCATTTATCGCCCATTCCGGTCGCACTTCAGCCACTTCGAAGAAGATCAAGCGCTAAACGTAGACTCACTCCCAGCGGACACCCCCATGTATGGTATGGAGAACTCGAACCCACATTTCCTTTGTGACCTCACCCGCGCCACCCACGCTGCGTTGCGAAGAATTGGCATTAACATCTATAACTCTACTGTAGGTGACCCCAAAGGCGTTTGTGCCATCGCAAATATCTGCGAACCAGAAAGAGCAGACAAGAGTGGCCACTTTCTTCTCCCAAATGGCATAGTTTCCTCTCTTGACCCTGAAGATCTAGAATACTTGCGCCTCAAAGGCGCATTCGTATTTCCTGAAGCTCGGATACGCGACAACTTGGTTCGAACATATTTTCATTATGTTCATCCGTTCTTTCCCATAGTCGATGTTGAAGACTTTCTGCCAAAACATGAAAGCGCCGCACTCGATAGGATTAGCGCTCATCTGTTATGGTCCATGTACCTTGCGGCATGCAACGTAAGTTTACACACGTTCATGGTTCAGTTCAACATTGGCTATACTTAACCATTCTAGTTCTTAGAGGAGGACGTCGTTCAGGCTGCAGGATTTACAGCTAGAAAAGAAATGAAACGCTCCATCTATCGAAAGGCGAAGGTATGAACCAACTGACCACCATATATATACACCAAATCAAGACTAACAGTATAACGTAGGCTCTCTACGACATGCAATACGAGAAAGATAGAATCACGCTGATACAGGCTGTGCTGCTGATGAGCTTTTCTTCCTCCGACACTGAAGATAAAACAGGCCCGTGGCATTGGATCGGAGTTGCTATCGGTCTATGTCAGACAGCAGGACTACATCGAAATCCTCATCCTACGGCGAGTCATATTCCGCAGCACCGCCAGAGACTCTGGCGCCTTATCTGGTGGTCATGTTTCCATCAAGATGTATGGTTCTCAGTTGGCATGGGCAGGCCAGTGCGTATCAACTTGGATGACTGTGACACTCAATTGCCAGTCCCTAGTGATTCGGATGCGATGGCCGAAGGTGTTTCAGAGGCGCTTCGGGAAAAGTATCTCCCAGCCGGCATGCCTGATTTGTCCCAGCTCTTTGTCGAGTTGATAAGACTTGCAATCATCCAAGCAAACATACTAGCAACGCATTATCGAGCTCGCCAGATCAAGCCGAGTATGGCCGATGTAGCTGAGGTTGAGCAACGAATATCGACAACATATACGAAAGCGAGCTGTTTCATGCGTTCTGAGGGTCTCATGGTTTACTATCACGCCTGTCACCTGGCACTTTTCTTGCAGTAACATTCTCCCCCCGTCATGTCCTGTCTCCGCTGACCTTTGGTCTAGGTCAGTTCGAATCGTCTTGTACCGGCCCTACCTTCTGAACTTATCCCAGAAAAGTTCATACAACCTCTCACAAGAATGGTGCTTATTGATGGAGCGCAAAGCCCAGGCGGCTGCTGCAGGGTTTAATCAAATTCTGGAGGCCCTAATAACTGCAGACATGATTCTGGCATGTCAGGGCATTGTGTTAGTACCAGTCTTGAGTTCTATTTCTCTGTTAATCCATGAGACTGCTTATACTGATTGGCCGCTAATCCTAGTTGCATTGCTCTCGTGCCACCCATGCAAATTCATCTCCTGAATTCGACGTCGAGCAAATCACTTATAATGACCCTAGGACAACACAATCTCGACATGTGTATCCTGGTCGCCAATGAACTACGCAAGACGTACTTTGGAGCAGAACTAGTACATAGGTTATTTTCCCAAGCCAAAACCCAAATAAAGGATCGGAAGATGCAACAAGAGGCAGCCAAGGGGACTCAATCAGCTGAGGTTACAAACCTCGAGACGCCGACGCCATGCCTATCGCCTAGCCCAACACAAAGAAACCATAATCTCGCAGATACAGATACCATATGGAACCTCGGCTCTGCTTTTACCGAGCTTGACAGTGCTTTTAGTAGATTTGAGTACGTATAAACTTGGTGCGCCTCTATTGCCTCGAAACTAAAATAGCTACAGCTTCGCCATGGTGGGCTCAAATTTCGACATTTCTTTCCCTGCAGCCTTGGGAGATAATGGTCCTCCGGGCCAGTGCAGTAGATGGTACCCTGAGCCAACTTCAGAACACCGCTTCCAGGTGGATGAAATGGAGCTATATTAGGCAGTGTCATGTGCCTTGAGGCTGTGACTTATACTATCCACTAATCCGTAGAGGATCAAGCATCGGTTGTGTCGGCAGCAACAGCTAGGCTAGACATGTCCTTCGACATTATGACTCGCTGAATATCGATGTATCCTCACGCTTAACTTTCTTTAGAGCTGGCCAATAGTGATTTAGAGATTCACTGTGAGAGTAATGCTGTCCTGCCGATACAGTACCGCATCCATATCCACCCCAGGCTAATCAGTGGGCAAGAGAAGGAGTGTAGGGGATCCAGGGTAAGAGGTAAGGCACCAGTACAAGCTCAGAATAACCTGTGAAGGTCTGTATCAAAAAGAGTCGAGCGTGAGAACACCCCCTGACAGGAAACAATCCTGCTATTCTTACCGTAAAGGTTAAAAATGATAGAACAAGCTGAAGTAGAAACCTCACATACAGACCAACTCTACAGATGTTTAAATAAAGCGAGTAGTAGTCGCACGTAGCTCCCGTAGCATTTTTTTTCTTTCTCCCCCAGAATGTCAGAATAAACAGAGAAAACAAGCTGAGTCTAAGCTCGAGGTCCGACCGGTAGAATAGGCTACCAGTTTTACTCGTCTTCAGTTTATCCTCTGTCTCTACAATATAATAAAGGAGACAACGATACGATCATAGATACCTATGCCACTTTGCGTTTATAGAGGGTCTACATATCCAAGCTTTGTCAACATCAAAACTACATCAAGTCAACCTTTCAAACAAATGCTCTCCTCAATTATTCAAGTGTTGTAGTCCCCCCCATAGTGAGAGCCCATCCGTCCTTGGAATGCAAAAATGCTCCTCGCTCATTTTCTGCTGCTTACAGCCTGGATTTGTTTTGGGCGCCCTTTAGAATGGGTTCAATCTTGGTCGCTTTCACTATGTCGCCCTTGATCTTGAGGTTTCCAGCCATAAATAACTTTTGTGCGTTGACTTTATTCGCTACCATCTCTCCAAAGTCTTTCTCAGAAAGCAGGAGAGTCGCTAAGGAGATTTTGTTACCATCGAGAACTGTTCCAGACCTGCTTTTACTTACCAGTAGGATTGTTACCAGGGCCCTTCCCAACTCTGCCCGTTTCCTTGAGATCGACGTGCCAGCTGTCGGTCTCGCCGGCAGCGTTGGTCAGCACGAAGGCGAAGATGGCGTTGCCTTGTTTGATGGCATTGTTGCGTTCCACCTCACTGGAACTCAGCTCATGCTGGATAATGTCGAAGACAACCGAAGAAGGAAAGCTAGCTGCAACAACGCTTTAATACCAATTTCATTTAACAAAGGTTCGAAGGGCAGGTAAAGTTGGCTGGAGACTAGTTGGGGGACTGACGGTTCTTTAGAGACATTCCGGCACACGTTTGGTGTTAGAATCGCGGTAAATTCGTCGAAGAGTAAGGATGCACGAATGTTCGATGTATTAATTCTAGCAGTATCTTCACTTGAAAGGTCAGGCATTATATATTAGCTCATTGTCATTGTTGCCGTATTTCACTCTACAATGAGCGGTAGAACGAGCCGAGTCATCCCGTTAGATTCCCTCAATTGCCGAGGCATATGACAATTTTTGCTGGAGTCTCTCAAGGGTTTGATACAGGTTGACTTCTAAGTTTCTATGTTTGCATGTGACAAATAGTGAATGACGCCGCGGTGAAATGATAAAGCAAGATAGCAATTGTGCCATGATTCTTAAGTCCGCGCTATGAAGAATCTCGTCACATTCATACCGACAGTACATCCCGTAAAGATGGCAAAGTACCGCGGCAGAAAGTCACCGAGGAATATCTCTGTCATCATGTACATTCATTTCACCTCGGCGACAAGGGTGAAACGTTCAAATGTGTGCGGAAATAGCGCGGTGCAGGTATCTCGAAGACGTGGGTGTTCTTTCGCCATCTCAGTTAAGAGGACCAGTGAATCCTCTGCGCTTGCACTTGGATGTGTAGGCACGTTCAAGAGGCTGATGCGTCCTTATGATGTGAAGATGGCAAACACCACGCGTCTTTACCGAAACGCGACTAGTGAGGCTACCCTAAAGGTTGACCGAGAACGCGTGACCGGTAAATTCGAAGATATTGCGCCTCGCGTGAGTGAGAAAAGGGGGAAGCATGTGTTTTGTTGCAGGGATCACACACTCGTCATGTCACTCGTTAGGATACGTTAGGTATAGGATGCAAGCGTCTTGAAAAGCGTACAGAATAGCTAGAGGATGCAGGAGGGTTCCTACCCTTAAATATAGTTTGTGCCTTCCTAACGGTCTCCCGAGCGACCTCATTCCTCTAGTCAGTCGGTTGCTAGGGCCGGGCTTGCTAGGAACGCGATGTTTTGTATCGCGACATGCGTCGCATTCTGTTGTGACTTGCTAGTAGCAACATATTTGAGAATGGCGACACTGAGTCTTGGGTATCAACAAGCTTAAGCGCTAAGTCCCTATTTCTCAAAATCCTACTGACTGTTAATAGGCTTGAGCGGCAGGTCAAGCCATCGGCTTGATTCACGATATACCTACTTTCGATGCACTGATTAACCGGATCGCCTATGAAGCTGAGACGACGCTTCATGATAAGCTTAGCATCATTGTTTCTGTACCAAGGCTGTAGACAGTACTACAATGGATACCATTTCAATGTTATACACTTGTTTGTGGGGGATCCGATATGTTATTTTCTCGAGAATGTGGCATCTTTTGCAGAGATCCCAAGCGAAGAGGTGAAATGGCTGTAGTCTCGACAGTGATTGCCTGTGTTTGATTTTAATAACCAAACTGCTTGGTTATGGTATTCTAACATATAAATCATGTACAATCAATGCCTTCAATTGAACACTACAAGGCCATTTATTCCCTTGGAATAACGGAGGAAATCTCTGGTATAGGGTAGTGCTTAGAGCCTGAGGGGCAGTGACCCAGAAATTAAGGTTAGAATCTCCGGAACGCTAGCCTAATTAGAGCAAGCCTGGAGTGAGGAGGCTCCGTAACGCTTACCTGATTAAGACAAGCTCATGTCGGCTGAGATTCCGGAACGCTAGCCGAATTAAGGCAAGTCGACGTTTTCGGCCATGTCGGATTCTTATGGCAGACATTACTTCGAGATCTCTTCAAAGCATTCTGGCCCAGTCGACAGGAGTCCAAGCAGCTCACAGTCAATGTACATGAATGGCATACGATGGTGAACCGCGGTCAGCCGTCACGGGACTGTCTTCCGTGCCGGAAGAGGAAACTCCGGGTATACTTCCCTGCCACCTTCAAACTCGAGGCTACTCACCTAACGCGATGACAGTGTGACCTTGTGGTCGAGGGCTGTGGGCAATGTCGGAGAGCTCGGCTCAGATGCCATGGATACCGCGATCGCCAAAGTCTTCTCTTCCGCGATGAGACCCGCTCCACCCAGCAAAAGGTGTTGGCTCGTCAGGCCTCGGCCCAATCGCCTGTTCCTCAAGGAATGGAATTCGGTTGGGATGTCCGCGCTCGATCCATGTTTCTTTCCACCTACGTTCTTGGATTCTCCCATAGCCTCGGAACGGTAGCTCCGCTCTGTAACAAGGCCTCCGCGGCCAGCCATCTGTCTGCAAGTCTCGAGGCGACCAGCTTAGCTTTTATGGCCAACCAGTTGCACGCTCCTGACTTGATGCAACTGGCCAATACCAGCTATTTCAATGCTATACAGAAACTTGGACAGGCACTAGAAGGGCTGTCAGCCTCTGGAGCGGAGGAGGCCCTTCAGTCTGTTTTGCTTCTCGACCAGTACGAGAAGATAGTCCATCGAAACCCTCAAAGCTCGTCTTCATGGATCAGCCATGCGCATGGAGGATTGTCCTTGATTGGCCCTTACGCACGAGAATTGCATCTGAGCCCTACTGGGTGCCAACTGGGGGCTCGCTTAATTACAAGCTTAACTGTCAGTTCTGCAGCAATGGCTGTTCGAGTACCAGCTGCAGTGAAAGACTTGCGCCGCCACCTCGACCCTTATATGGGTGGCGTCAAGTGGGAATTCTTGGGTATTTTGGTCCAAGTAGTTGACCTTCAAGCCGATGTCCACAACGTCGGAGACAACTACCTAATCAACCTGGTCTCGAGAGCAGAGCAACTGGACAAACTTCTCCTCAACTTGCAGTTGAAAATGCCGTCATCCTGGAGACCTCGCCAGATGTCTCCTGCCAGCCCTCATCCGCTTATTTTTGGCACTCATTACGAAATTTTCGCGGACCATTTCATTACTCAGGTGAACAACGGTATCCGTGTCGCACGCCTGATCGTCAACAACATTGTTATGAAGTATACTCCGTTCGACAAGTACGAGTCCAGTTCTTGCAGCAAGATCCTGGCTGCAGTTATGGACCTCACACAGCAAATTTGCGCCACGGTGCCTCAATTCCTTCTTCCAGAGACAACTTCGGATCACACCGTACCTTTCTCATCGCTTCAGAGCTTACAGTGTTGTGTTTTACTTGCTCCCCTCTACATAACCTACCAGGCCTCAAACGACATCCTCATGCGAGACTGGATTAGTCAATGCCTTACATATATGGCAGACACCGGCCGGATGAAGGTGGCACAGGATGTTGCTGACCTGATAAAAAGCGACCAAAACTTGGATTACTGGCTGGTATATGCCATGGTTGGTAGCTATGGATTAGCAGCATAAAAATCTTTTCTTACAGAATACGCCTTTTCAATGAAGTGACGACATACTTTACACTTGAGGGTTGCTTATTAGGGATCGTCAAGAGCTTTTCTTAATCCATTTTTGCCTTCTTCTTATTAGCCACCCAAATCTAACCCAAGCTTCCCTTTGCGTAAAAATTGTCGTAGACGTATTTGGAAAGTCTGAGTGTTAGCCTTGCTGAAACTGAATTTCAGTACTCCAGCTGTGACTGTTTCAAATGGCCCTGTTTTCTCAATCGACTCATTTTGTGGAGGAAGCCAGCGACTTGAACTCTTGTTCACCTTGAGTTGAGTTCATGTGGGTTTTTCAGATTGATATCGCGTTCTCAGACGAATTTTGACTACGCTGTCAACGCTGTTCTCAGCGTTCTCATTATTAATTCATGGGCCAAATAACGGAGTCTATGGCGGCCTTGTACCAGCTTTAGAAACCTATCTTCTCGGGGCTCCCCTCTCGTTATTATAGACCAATTTACTGGATTACGACGGAATAGCGATAGAGATGGTGATTTACCAGCCTTGATCTAAGGTAGGCCCAAGACTTCGCTCGCTATTGGTGGGGAAAGGCGCAGTGTGTCTCGCACACTGCTGTTCTTCACTTTTACTATGAGACAGTAACCCATACCTGGCCTCTTCGTGAGGCAGATATTGCTAATTGATTTAAGAGTCAAAGTGGCAAGGGCAACCCTGACTCAAACTGATACTATATATCTAGTCTAGTGAGCAGAAGTGACAAGGGGTTTGAGATGCTGTGGGAAAGACTCACGTAAGCCTCATCATGTGGCCTGACCTTCTTAGGAGAAATCAGAAAAGTCTGGGTTAGCCTCCCAATAAACACTGTGTTGGATTATGTATCGGATTAATCCTAGCTATAGCAATAAGCGGGTACCCTAAACTTTTAGCGTAGCTGGTGAATCCATCACACTGCTAACTTGGCACCATAAATAGAGCAAAATGCCTAGCCCGAGACCAAAGTACATATATGTAAAGGCTAATGTCAATGCCCCAGTGTTGGCGTATTGTGTATGCGAAGACATCGAAACAAGGGAACCAGAAGTCGAATACAACCCCTGTGTCACCACTAGGCGCATTTCGGTTATGTTCTAAGTCTATTCTGGTTGATGGAGTATCGTGATTTGGAGCCTAGCATAGCTATGGCTATATTGTGTAAATAGGACCACGACTCAATCCTGTTATTAGAAAATGTCGGAACGAGCCAGGGTAATGGATGGATGGTTTCTTGGGCTTTGATCTTCTAAACTGTCCGAGGACTTGCTTGAGTATGAAGAGGTCTAAATGCCCTCCCACCAAAAGGATTCTTCAATCTCAAACGCCGTGCTCAGAGCATCATCAGGCTGAAACTGACTGATATCCGATACAAAAAGGTGGTACTTTCCCTTCTCGCAAATCCACTGGTTTTTGTACTCGTCAAAGTAGCTACAAGCATACTTGACCGGAACCTTGATTTCGACTTGGCGACTCTCGTCGGCCTTAAGATGAACCTTTGAAAACTCCATGAGCTCTTTGAAAGGACGACAAATCGAGGGCGTCTCGTGGCGGATATACAACTGCACTACTTGTGCACCATGGCGATTGCCAACGTTGCTGACGTTTACGCTTACTGCTAGAACACTGTATTCAATCTTGAGATCAAGTGAGTCCATCTGAAAAGAAGTGCAGCTGAGTCCGAATCCAAGGGGGAAGTTGACAGGCCGTTTCTGTGCTTCGTATCAGACAGGAAGAAGTGGTTGGGACAGCTTGGTGACGATGGAAGATCTTGTCTTTTTCTCTGTCTAGGGGGGAAGGAAGCTAGCTATTTATCCCTAATGATCCCGCTGATCTGGACACCCTTGAACTGATGATGCCGTCATAAGCCGTCGATCTAGGCGTTGAGGGTCATCTATGTTGTTGAGGTCTGTCTAGGTTGTTGAGGGTGGACTAGGTTTGAAGTCTCTTTCTAGGTTCAAAGGGAAACACTATATCGATCCGGCCCTATGCACAACTAGCTTTCCTATCGGTCCGTCTGACACTTCGTACCAGCGGTATCCGACGTAGACGTCCTCTCCATATAGAATACGGCCAGCTTCGTTGCGATAGTTCAAATATGCTGGGTTATCTTCGACATGGATCGGAAATGCCAATGGCAGGGCGCTGTGGCCGCTGCAGCTGCTATAGCTACTGTAGCTGTTAGAGGTGTTGTGGACGTATCCTGCTTACATCACGGATCTTAGTTGCACCGGCCCCGGTGCAAGTATGGCTACCCAATATTGATCTATCCGAGGTTTCGTAATACAGGGCCAAATCCAACATCTTGTGAAAAGAACGACCCCTCACTGCCGCGTGCTAAGAAACCTACTCACCTTTCACCAATGATACTGACCTCGCGCTTTGGCAATCACCTTCTCATTGAACATCGCCGAATTCTTCTTTTGATGCACATTGTCATCTGATTCTGCCACGATGCTGCCGATCCAACTTTTAGGCATCTACAGGCAGTACAAGCAGGACACTGACTCCGTCGCTTCATGGCTCGCCTCAACTGCTCAGGCCTGTGGCTACACCGCTGATCTGCTCACCACTACAGGTTCCAAGTCGGGAGAAACACAGGCACCAAAAAGCGGACGCCTAAAGGGCAAGCAGAGAAGCAAGGCTCGTGGTGGCGGTGGGGCAAAGCCGAAGTCAAAGCCAGCCGAGAAGCAGAGGGCCAAGCATGTCATTGCCATCAAGGAGTTCCTACCACTCGCTAACTTCATTGCTTGTCACCGAGATCCCGCCGTGTCAGTGCCAGATGTCTTCTCTACCACACTTGATCGGCTCATCACTCTTCGGTCTAGTTTTGGTAGCAAATTGAGCGACAACGGAGTTCAGCTAGACATCAAAGCCGAAGAAAAGCATGGATATTTTGTTGGCGTTCTCGAGGCGGTCGGAGAGGCGTTGCGACCGAGAATGACTTCCACGACGACAAATGTGGCGGTAGATGCAGCCATAGACGCGATCAATGACGCCTCTAGGGGTGTGTCCAAGGACCTCGGCAGCAGGTTCGCTGCTTTGTCTGTCGACGAGTCCTCTCAGGCCTTCCTCGATTCGTTTCGCGACGCGCCCCACGAGAGACCAAAACCACGCGATGACGACCCTGTGTCTTATGAAGCAGAGCCCCAGACTTCCCTAGAGGATGTCTTGTTTGCATTCACAGCCGTGATCAACGATCTGAACAGAATCAGGTCACGCATCGAATGGATCTGGTCCAACCATCGTGATGGTAAATTAGACCTGGCTGCTGCTGCCGTTGCCACCAATACGGCCATTTCCCTTGCTCGAGGTTTGATCGAAGAAGTGATTCCTCTTTTAAACAAGCAAGATGGAGGCGCTTGGGGGGTTCTGAATAAGTTCCACCTCATGAACTGCCTGAGGAAGGGATACGAACCAGAACAGGTCTACCTCAACAACAGTAAAGACAACTTCAATTACGACTTGTACGACATGGCCAACGAATGCTATGTCGTTGCCTTCCGAATCTTGAACAGCTTTGTCGACGTGCTCGATCCAAGGGACCTTCCCTTGATTAAGGAAGGCATGTTTGGCAAATACGACCCCAACAGCGACCGTACCTCCAAGACAGGTCGGGAGAAGTTTGAGGAGGACCAAATACTCCTTATGGAATTTTTCACGGAGCTCATCACCGTGATTCGAGTGGTTCCCGACTACCCAGTCGAGGATGAATTCCTGCGCGAAATGAAAGTGCTTGAGAAGACGTCCACTGTTTCGTTTTCGCTCGTGTTCGCTGCTCAGGTGTTTCTTGACATTCATCACACCATGCGTGCTGTGACGCGACAAAGTTTCGTGGCCATGGTTGATGAAGTTAGCATAATGGACAATTTGGTAGAACGTCATCTCGAATTTCACAAAAACCTGAAGATCCAGAATTGGCCTACTTCCAACGACCACCAGCTGCGAGAACTGAGTCGGCTGATGAAATGGATGGGCAAGGATCCGGTGCACGGTGCAAAGGCAAGGGTGTATACACGAGCAGGCATGCCTGTACCATCGGAGATGGAGGTTCATCGTATCTTGATCTACTCCCCTATTCTGGCTGGTCTGTACCTCTTCCGTCTTCGTACAGAGGTGTACGGTATGAGTATCGCCGTCGCAAATGCTTGGGGCTCAATCACTTACACTGCTCACCTCTATAATGCCCTGCTCAAAGAGAGGTTGTTGGAAAGTCAGTGGCCGGATATGGATATTGTGCTCACCATGTTTGGCGACTCCAGCATCTGGGTTGGAGGTGAGCGGCCAAGGAACACTAGAGATTACTTCCAGAAATTCTGTCTTCAGACCGGCATCTCGGCTGCCGCCTTCACAACAAACCGCCGACGCAAGACTGCCATCGCCTCGCGCGCTGGTCCGCGAGGTATTAATGAGGGCGCGCCCGTGTCGTCCATGTTCAAGAATCAGACTTACTCGAGAGCCGAAATGAACTGGACACCTGAGCTGATTGATGACATTGTCGCGCGCAGCGCCTACCACTGGGAAGGCTCGGTCGACAATGGAGACTTGATCATGACACAAATTGACGATCCACAAGAACTGAGAGCGAGAGGCAGACTTCGGCAGAAAAAAGCCAAGGCTAGGGCTGCCGGAAAAGACACGGCCACCGATGGTCTTGCGCCCGAGGAACTTGCCAAGACACTCGTTTTGGCGCTCAACTCCGAGTCTCTCGAAATGACGTTCCCGTACTTGTTGATGCATCGCTGGTGCTGGAACTTGCTGCGATCGGTCAAAGATAATAGCGACTCTGTTCTGAGAGAGCTGTACACGCCTGCTTACCTGGATAAGGAGAGCGAGCTGCCCTGGGTGGTCTGGTACATTCTCGCGGCCGCAAGTGGCAAGAATGGAGGAGTACGTGACTTGAGACTGCTGAATCTCGCTGCGGAGTCTTACAAAGACATGATTGATTCCGGGTCCGGCCAGGTAGCGATTGAAATTGCTCGTAAGATTGGTAAGGATGTTCAGTTCGAGAACGATGACCCCAACGATGAGACGGGGAGGCTGGGGGGAGCAGAAGAAGTGTTATAATACGGAACTTGTGCTACAGTAAGGTATTAGCTTGATGCTCAGAAATTGGCAGTGTAGGGAGTGGTTAAATCGGATAAGGTCAAATCACCAACCCCTGGTGCCGTGAAACTATTCACATCGGCTGCAATCCCTGCCCTGAACATGCGTGAACAACAACTCCTGTTCCTTCGTTTGTATGCCGCTTCATCATTAACAGGTTATCTTGGGGCCTCCCAGGACAACAGGGAGGAGGCGAGCTCACGACATATGCTTCATGAGGAGCTTAGTCTACACGCCCGAACTATGAGTCGTAAACGGAACTGTTAAATTCGTTAGCTCAAATGGGAAGAAAGCTTGGTACAGGGGAAATTTTTATTTTATCCTTTGAAGATTTTAACAATCGACAACAACCCATAGGCTTAGCTGGCTATGTTAGCTGTGCACTCCTGGAGCATGCTACACAAGGGGAGGAGTTGGGTGGGGGGCGCTGAAAGGGAAGTTGGCTTCAATCGACAGTCAAGGAGTCTCTTGGTATAATTAGCGAGGGAAGGTGAAGTCTCTTTTTATTGCAAGGTTAACTGCTGCATTCGGTGAAGGGACGGTACTTTTCTGCAGTACAGCGCAAAAGACAGCCGTATTCGCGTTAGGACCCATGACAAGAGTCTATTTGGCCACAATTCGTCTTTCAGATTTCCGCGCCGACTTTTTGTGCTTGAATAAAGGAAGAATGTTATCTGTGTTCTTCCGAAGCACCACAGCATCCGCAGCGAGGCGTCGTAGCAAGGCTGATGTCTCTGGCGTATCCCGAGAGTGTTCGGGAGCTTTCTCAGGCATCCCAGATGCAGCACAATCATTGACTAGGTTGAGTACGGCTCGGGCACAATTGTCCAGTGCATTCGCGTCCAGTTTATTGGTAGAACTGACGATGACGGCTGCCTCTCCTCGCCAACGCGATGGCCCAGGCATCTCCAGGTCCAGCCCAGCATTGATAGACTCAGAGGTCGAGTAAGTGCCCAACCTATCAGAGACAAAGGAATCGCATCGTCAGTTTAGAATTATGAGCGTTTCTTTGGTCAACTTACCAGTCACTCATGATGAGATCCTTCCAGTTCCACTCTTTCCGCAAGACGTCTTGAAGCAATCGTTTGCTTTCAGCGGCATGTGTCCCATTGACCTTTGTTGTACGAAGACATGATAGATTTGGGTTGTGAGTCCCGAATCGCGAGCTGGAAAGGAAGTAGGTATATTTCCCGAAGCTCTCTCTCCGTAATGATGGCGTTGGACTTGTTTCGTTCGTGCTCTTGGTCTTTGCACACAAAATGTTTGAGAGCAGCAACGACACCCTTACTTTGCATTCCATTGATGAATGCAGCTGAAATCATGCCTGAGACAACAGGATCCTCGCTGTAAGGCTCGAAGCCGCGTCCACCAAGCGGGCTACGTTGCATGTTAATGGTCGGCCCAAGAACAACGTGTGCTCCTTTTGCCTTTGCCTCTTCGCCAATGAGCCTTCCAGCTTCTAAAATGAGATCCTTGTCGAATGTAGAGCCCAGCGCTGTGCCACATGGAAGACAAGCAGCTGGGACACTATTAAAGAACCGCGTTCCTCTGACGCCGTTAGGCCCATCGGAAAGTCTCAGAGACGGTACTCCATGTTCTGGGAAGGCCTTTGTGTGCCAAAAGTCAATGCCTAAGATAAAGTCAGATCTGATTGTAGATTAAAGGCAATGTTATCGGACGAACCAGCTAGGAGTGACACCTTCTCTCGGTCATTCAGCTTCCGCAGAATAGATTCCGTGTCAATCAGCGCCATTTTTGGACACACTGCACAGATAAGATGTGTAGAAAATGAGGGTTGTGCAGATTAGCGTTCGAACAATAATAGATTCGAGCGAACACGCAATAGACACCGAAACTCGACTTTTCCTGTGTCAACAGGATTCGGCTACCTGATGATATGTACTGTGCCCCCGAGGGCAGCGTGGACCGTCTCCTGCGTAGTAGCTTCTGAAATCTGATGCCCAGGTTTACAAATAATAAAGTTTGATTCATTACGAGTAGATATCTAGACCCAGCTAAGTATTACTCCAATCTAGTCGGGTAGACAACCCGCTGATAGATCTCCAAATTTTCTTGGAGACTGTGCGAATGTTTTGGGACTGTGTGGGCCCGCCAGCGAGTCAAGATTACGTTGTCGGCCCACGAAAGAGAATCAGGGCACAACCCAGCTAAATGGAGATGGCCACGTCCGCGGAGTGAACGGACCGACATGTTTCTACGTATACACGTGCGTTGACGTTGCCCTCATTCGCCTACCCTAGACACTCAATCGCGGGAATCAAGATAGCTGCGGAAAGATTTGAACGGCCAGGTATCAAGCTCGTCCTTTAGAAAGGAACGCAACTGTAGAAGCATTAGGTTTTGCAAATGCTTAAATAATTTAAATAAACTATGTTTTCTTTTGCCTTTGTGCCAACAATCAATCGCCTTTGATAGAGCAGACCGCCTCATCGATAGAAGGAAACAAGTTCTCTTACCCTTACATTATTCTACCTCACATGTCCCTTTTCGCCTAGAACCACCCTTGTGAGTCGATTGGATCATTTAATAGGTTGCATGGGCTAGGCTTGTGGAGGTGTTTGCCTTTATGGTGTCACCGTTGCCCATTCGCACATTCAAAGGGCTTGTCGCACCTGAATGTTGTTTCCCCCTGTAGTCTCTACGTCTCACAGTAGTGGAAGGAACATTGGTAACCTGCTCTACTCGGCCTACGCGGACAAAGGCGTGATCATATTATCTGTGTTGAGATAAAGCTTCATGTTACATTAGAAACACAATTGTCAAACTTGATGGACTACTTCTGTTCATCGCCTTCATAGAAATATTGTTTTAAAATCAAGATCACTGCAAGAACCGCTAAATGTATGGAGATGCGATGTGCACTAATGATGATTTAGCTTTTAAGCCACTCTATGAGCCCTCACATCTATTCTATAGTAATAGCTTCAAAGAAGCCTAGAAAGAAACTAAGCGGCCGTAGCCTTGATGGCCGCCTCGACAGCATCCTTCACTTTGAGGGGTACAATGTCAGGGTATTTGCTGTTCAAGGCCAACTTCTCATCGAAATTCATGGTTCCGTCCTCAAACATCAATCCAAAAGTGGCGGAAAACGCTAAGAGGTGCTCCTTAGGAATGGGGATATAAGGAAGCGCTTTAGTCAATGCTGGGAGCTCTGTAGCCTTGCCCTGCATCAAATCTTCCACGCTGTCATGAACAACCTTGAACTTGGTACCTATGGAACCGAACGTGTTAGTCTTGTTACTTTGAGAGTAGGTGAGCTCCGTACCTTTAGCCTTCTCAGCAATCTCAACAAACTGATTCCATGTGACCTTGTCGCCAATCACATAGTACTCAGGGTCCCACTTCGACAAATCGAGGACCCGGTCAACATACTTGGCGAGGTCGAAGGTATGAGTGAAAGTGACGGGAGTGTCGCCTGAACCGGGAATGGCAGCCATGTCGTGCGCCATGTCGATAACAGCGATCATAGGTGCCATGTAAGTCTTGATAGCAGGTGTGCCAAAGAAGTCGGTCAAAAAGCCCACGTAGAACGAGGTGTACTGCAGGTCGGTTTTGGCCAGTTCTGCGAGAGTTTGCGCCTTCATGACAGTTGAAGGCAACTTCTGAGCAGGCCTGAATGCACTCAAGTTATCAGCCACGATCCAAGCATTAAGCTACGCTTGGGGATTGACTTACGCTCCAGTCAGAGGCAGACCCCAGTTGCTGGGCATGAATCGTTTGGTGGCCTTGCTCGCCTGAGCCGCACGCACCAAGTTCACCTCAGGTGGCACACCCTCCTGAGGCATGGTGCTGAGAGTAGAGAGGACGGTGTCAATCTTCTCATCTTCAAAGAGCTTTGTCAATTGTTCCACACTCGTGTAGTCCGCAACGAGAATGGGGACTCCAAGCTGCTTAGCCAAGTCGTCGTTGGTCTACCGTTGCTCCTGTCAGTTCCCGTTGCCGATATTACTGTGGTAGAGGATTGTAAAACTACCTTTCTTCCAAGAACCTTGACTTGGTGCACACCTCGCGCCACGACAGCTTCAACCAAGGCCCTGCCGATGCCACCAGTGCCGCCTGCAATCGCAATGATACCCATTTTGGAGTTTTGACTGGGACAAGATGCGGTAGTGATTGGGAGAAGTTTGTAAGCTGTAAGAGACTTGAATCGATGACTGCGTTGTTCTGGTTGGCGATATTCTTGCTTTGAGGAGGTTCTGACCTTTAATACGGCTTGGATATGTTACGGGCGGACCATCCGGGAGATCCATGCATTCCTATGATTTGAACCCGGGCCGAGATGCTTGGTCAGTCCTGATAGAGCCGGGACCTGCAACCAGCCCGTTCCGGCCCAAAGTCTCCTGCTTACTGCCCGTGGCATGAATTGCTTCCGCGTCTAAGTAAAGGGATTCATGCTGATTAGTTGGCTGATGGCTCTAGCCCCTGAAGCCTTGAGGCGGTGGAACAGTGATGACAAAGGCTATGCTCTGAAGTTCCGAGCAAGATGACGAAGTCTCGCCCCACTCTCGGGGTCGTCGTTGAGTCCGAACCGGTAAACCAATTACGGGTGGGAATTTCTGCGGCCGCTCAATCCAGTAACTCCCCACTAGCAGACCGCTATCCGCAGTAGACATTGTGGTCTCACCCAAGATGCGGTAGAAGCCTTTCTGATTCTTGGCCTAGAAGAGGGCGGTCACTGACGAGGCAATGTTGTTAATCACCTCATATTTCCTTTTGCTGGTCCATGACATCAATGATCTAGATGGATCGAGAATGTATGAACTTGCGGCGGAGCAAATACTGGTGGTGAAGCGTAGGGTTCCAGGTGGTGTATTCTCGACAACCGGTACAGAAAGCTAAGAGACACCACGAAGTTATTTACTCTGTTAGGGAGCGTTATGAAATGCCCCATGTCTTAGATCTTGAGCTGCACATCGCTACTAATGATGGATTTGAGACCTGCTCTCATACGGATTAACTCGGGCCTTTTCGCATAGGGGTATAGTTGACGTGACGAAGCTGACTACGCAAATCTCCAATAGGGCAAAGCCACATTCAACGTTTGACCTCCATTAAATGAGGACGAAGAATAGTCTGACGAGGCTATTACATTGTGCATAACAACACTAAAGCTAATCTCAAAGTTGAAGCTCATGACTAAAAGCCTGAGGCTATTCATCTACGCAGTTTCAAATTGCTAATTAGAGTGACCGATACTTCGCCCTCATCTTATTGACACCTTGAACGACGATGGCTTCATCAAAAGTGGACGCCACACTGGGGTGTTGCATGACTGCCTCTGCCCACTTGGCGAATTTGGGAGTCTTCTCACTCAGAAGCGTGGGCAGGTTCTCGGGCAAAACCCCGTGTCTGGAAAAACAATATGTGCGAATAACGAAAGATGCAGTAAGAACCTAAACCCGTGTGAGTTGCATCATGGTACAATCCGGTGCGCAGTGACATACCTCCGCGAGGGTCAACTTCTCGCTACCACCAAAAAAAGGCTTTGAATCGTGAAGCAATGGTTCGACCCACTTGCCCAGATCTAACAGTGCGCCTTCGATGGCATGATTGGTCTCGGTTTGGGTCCTTGCGACCAAGGCCTTCATTACTTGTCCTTGAAACTTGGAGAGATACGCATCCACAAAGGCAGTAATGCGTGCCCGATGGAAGGCACCTTCGAGTGAGCCAGATGGGCGCACCAGATGAGATGGCCAGGCGTCCGCCAGGAACTGCGAGATGGTTCCTGAATCGCGAACGATCTCGCCGTCGTAAACAAGCGCGGGAACCTGACCACTTGGATTGATTTTGAGGTACTCGGGCGATCTGGGCACCTCAAGGTCGATCAGGACCTGTTCGAATGGTATATCTAACTCCATTAAGGCAATATGAGCGCGGTGAGCCCCTGAATCCATCAGCCGTTGTTCGTTACTTTGTTTCGTATGACGATGGACGCACAAGGACAACCGAGGTTGGTGTAAAGGATGAGTTTGGCACGCGACGCCATCTTCGTTCTACTCGATGATACTTCAAAACTGGAAACGACGATGTGACTGAATTCTGCGATGCCTGGATATAGGTTGTGTACAAAAGTTTGTTATAAAAAAGAGGCACAAGGATGAAGCAAAATTTCAGAAGTCGAAAGCAATTTATGCGTATTTATTTGGGCAAAACAAGCTCGTGTTTTTTAAGTATCGCGCATCGGAACTCGGAGAGCACCTACAACCCGCTTCTCATAAGGCTTACAAATAATCAGACCGGTTAGGCGGCATGAGTGGGTCACAGACCTCGCTTGATATTTGCCTTTTAATCAGCCGGAACATGCGTCTATGCGTACGCTAGTGGTTGATGATGATGATAACCAAATGGCAGAGCTAAACGAGCCAATACATTCTGTGTCGATGACGGACACGACGAGGGTACATGATCTGGTAGGAACTGCTGCTGTGATAGTGAAACCCCCAAGGGATTCAGGCACGAATGAGGAAGAGACCATTACCTGTAATCTCAATTACATACAATTGAAGTTTACATAGCGTGAGATGTTCATGGCAAAGCAATCACCAAGTTTCAAATATTCTTGTAAAACACGGCATGAGTCGGTTCTGGCTCTGAAGCAGACTACAACCCCATGAGTGTTCCATTAGAGACGAGGCATTCTCCGATAATATCCGACACGACGGAGTTTTTACAATTGGCTTTCTTCTGTAGACGGCCGCTTACGCTCCGAAAACGACACAAAGCCGGGCTCCACAAGCGACGTGCGGAAGGGAGTGGCTAGGATGCGGTAAAAAATGACAAAACCCTGAGCCCATTTTGCATTGGATCAGTCAGTCATGAGCTGAACCCGTAAGAACGTGGCTGCAAAGATTCTGGCCCAAGTGAGTAGAGGCCGTTAGTGTCTTTGACTAGAGCTTGGAAAGCATTCGAAAAAACAGCGGATGCTTCGATGTTCAAATTTGTGACGTTTCCGATGAGACCTTGGGCGAGACGCAGATGGTTAGATGTGACTAACATGGCGGAAAAGGTCTACTGACAGGTTAATAATGCTCGACACAACACCGCAATATCTTACCTGTATAAATGTCCCGGAATTCGAGCCTGAACTCATTGTTGGTAAAGAATTAGTTGCCTGAGATCTAGTCTGGCTCTGCAATCCGTTCTGCGCTTCTCTCACGGCGATTTTGGCGATCCATAAGAGAACAGTGCACCCGTCCACAAACTTTCCAAGATCGCAGCCCTCTTTCTGCATCTTGCGCAAGAATTGTACGAAAAACATGATCAGGTTCACATCTGATGCAGCGCGAGAATCGCCGGGAGTTTCAAGGACCCGTGACAGGAGCGTAATGGTGGCCCAGAGCGGGTACGGAAGGAGTCGCCTTGAGATGGGTTAGCAGCCGGGTAGACGAGACAGTATCGTGCCTACCATAACTCTGTGTATGTGGGAGATTTCACGTTCCGAAGCACGCGAATTGTGCACCGGGCTGCGGTCTCAGAAGACCGCCCAGATAGGCCCTCCGCTCCCCGGTTATGAGACGCTTGTGGCAAGGAAAGTGTCAAAGCCATCTCAATCATATCTATGCACCTGTAAAATTCACAATGTAAGATGATAAGAACTAGGCTGTTCGGCTCAACGGCTGGAGTTAGCCCAGCGTTGTAGCCAGGTTGGATCTCTAGAGGGAGTGACTCTCTCCACGCTTCAAGTTGACAACGGAGCTCGAATAGGCCGTCTTGCAAGTGCTGATCGAAATTTGCAGAAGCATTCACGCAGAGGAGACACTTCTCCACCTGTGACTCTATTATTCCCAATCGGATTCGTAGCAGGAAAATATTCACCTTTCCCGTCCTACCCGAGATCGTCACATTTCCAAGCCCGTCTGGCGGGTCTTTGGCTGGAAAGTTGACCTCGAGCCCACCATCTAGAAGGGCGGAAGGTGATCCTGAGTGGATGCTAATTGTTTTCTCAAGCAAAAATGCCACCCAAAATATGCGCCTTCTTTGCTCCCCTTCGACAGGATCCAAGTCGCTCTCTACAAACTCCTTGTGCAGCTCAAGCGCTCGTATCATTTCGACTGCCGACAAGAGAAGAAGTGACATTGTCTTGGTGTCCGTAGTTCCGCTCAAGAACATTGCCATCGAAAGCAGCGCTTGCACAGATAATATAGTAGGCTCGTTCTCCATCAACTCTGGATACACGGCGAAAGCATTCTTGAATAGACTCCAAGAGAAATCAGACACCGTCCTAAAAGCATCATTCATGGTCTTGAGTTGAATTGCCATGGCGACGACCGCGTTTAGACAAGCCCACCAAGCAGGATTCTCAGAGCAGCCATCTACTGGAAGCTCGCCCTGGCACAGAGCCATGAAAGACGCGACGTGAAAAAGAGGGAGAGGTGTGTTTATCTCCTCAAAGAACATCTCAGCAAGGAGAATAACTTCGGCCTTAGGAAACATTGGCATGTACAGCCGCTTGGGTGATACGCTGTCCCTTATTGTGTTTCTGCGTTCTACTACCTTGTCCTTGGTGAGCCTCAGGACAGGAACTTCTGTGGAGTCCATCAGTGTGGGTCGTGTAGGCTGGTCTCGGCATGGAATTTTCAAGTCCGAGACCCTGGGGTTGGCAGAGGCTATGTGCTGATGGTTGTATTCTGAAGATACAGACTTTTCAATAGCGACGTCGCTGCTTGTCTTGGGCATGGAGTTTATACCGGCTGGGCTAGATTTTGACTGATTTTCAGCCGCAGATTTGGCGAGTCCTGGTTGAGTTGGTAAGACCTGAAGGGAAGCTTCCATTTCCTTGAGCCTTTGCTCGAGTGTTAGAGCACGCTTCGAACTACAATAGCATGTTAGAACTAGAACGGGCCAAAGGTCAGTGTGTGTGCGCGAACCTGTTGGCACTTTGCCCTCGAGGATCACGAATGCACTCGAGTTTCTTAGCCCGGCATGGAGAACATGCTGGCGCTTGGTTATCACACCGTATCTTAGTAGCTCTACATCGGTTACATGCCTGTTTCGCGTGGTTAATACGGGTATGCAATGCTGAGCTCGTCCAGCCGTGGTTGACTTACTTGGCTGGTTCGGTCCCTGATCCGTCGCCGCGGGGCCGGGACAGCTGATCCTAGGTCCATCGTAGGTCGCACAAAACAAGAGATAGCAGGTGAGTAACTTTGTGTCAAACCGCATGCGGTAAATGAGGCATAAAGAGATAATAGGCAGGGTGATGAAGATCGATGGGTGGGCGAATATTTGTTCCATCCGATTTTCGCGTTGTCATCGGATGAGCTTTCGTTTAACTACGAATCGTCTACTCCGTACGTAAGGTGAGGATTAATAAGTGGACTCGGATCGGGCTCTAACAAGACCCCGAAGACTTGGCTTTGTCATTGGTACCGAGGCCCTGGAGTGGGGCATCTGGGAGAGGTGGGGGCTTTTGATTCAACCCATCGAGTAGATCTAAAGCCAAGAATCTGCTCTACATCGACGGCGCGCAATCAAGGGTGACGAAAATGAACCCATCCACTTAGGTGTTGATGTTTTCTAGACTATTGTCCTAAATTAATGAGTTTTTACTCAGCCCATGGATCTATTTAATGGATAGAAATGGGGCTTTGGATCAATGTTGACACTGAAGCCTTCTTGCTAACATAATTACGGAACCGGTCTGGCTTGTAAAGGTTCTTCTTGATCATGCGAAACTGGAGTTGCTTCTCATTCGACTGCTATATGCTACATACTTTACTCTGCCTCCGGTAGTTCATCTCGGGTGATGACCCAAAGCTTCTTGCTGAAAGGGCCCTTGGAAGTCCAGGTGATATGCATTCCAGATGTCAAACCAATCGCATCTCCTGCCTTGAAGCTGTGCTTGGTACCAGTCTCTGTCTCAACAACATCCACCTCACCCTCGAGCAAAAGAATAGTCTCGTCGCCGAGAACGCCCGTGTAGGGCGTCGTCAGTGTCCCGTGCTCATCCACATCAGACCCCGAAATGCCTTTGCCTGAGCGCCAAACACCACTCAACATAGTCCCGGTCGATCCGCCGCTGCTAATAAAGTACAGCTCCCCTGCCACTAGGTCACCTTCCTTGGGTTCGGTGAAGTGGTAGTCCGCCCACTCTGCTGGATTCTCACTGGCATGGTTGATTCGGATTGTTGTTGGGGGGTTTGGGGTTGGCTTGGTTCCGTTCCAGATGCACCAGTACTTCTTGAAGAAGGGAGCATCAATTTCCCACTGCACCTCCAATCCCTTAGGGGAGCTCACAATTGTGCCAGGGCTAATGTGATGCTTTTCGCCAGTAGATACCACCGTAAGTGTGGCCGAGCCGTCGATGACGCAGGCCAGTTCATCTCCGAGTGGGGACGAATAGACGAGCTTGTGGGAACCATCGGACCCGGCTCCCGGTGAATTCGGCCCTGTCCTCCAGAATCCGGATGACAATTCCCCAGAGGTGCCAAATGCACGTGCAATGGTAACCTCGCCGTGGGTTTGTTTGCCAAGCTTAGGCTCAACCCACTCAAAGGGGGTCCATTTGCCGGCTGGAGGGGCCTGTTGGCCACCATGAACAACGTGAGTGGTGGGCTGCGTCATGTTGTTGACTGGGTTCTTTGTGATAGAAGATATGATGGTATTTAGAAAAATTGAGACGAATTGGTACGGATGCTGTTTGTGCTACTGGTCGACAGATGAGAAAGCTGAGCGTAGATGCTGTGACTTTATACACAATCACTGCCACCAAAACCTTGACCTCCCTCCTTGACCTTGCTTCATGATATCCAATGCCCAACATCCTCACCTTCGCCCTCATTGCTCAGTCGGGTGATAGCTGGTAGCTCTTGAGCTTAGATCAAAGATGATTGGTCTGATTTCCGAGCTGGCCGCGGACCTAAGTCTGTAGTTCCGACCATGAAGAAATTAAACGCTATGATTGGCCTCCGCCGTTGTCGACGGCCCTCAAGGGATGACGGCGCATCTACCCCGCGTTCATCGGCTAGCAAGCCAATGGCAGTAGACACATTATCCTTGACCCTGAAAGACGAGAAAATTAGTTAACGGGGGGCCTCACAGATAAGGCCTGGGTATAAGTAAGGTAGAAGTGGCGCATTCTCACAATATGTTTCACCTCTAAAGACAGATTACCCAACATAACTTCATACACCATCACAACACTACGATACTTGCATATCAGCTTATAAAAATGCCCATCTATTTGAGTATGCAGCGGGTGCGGTTCTCCAGCCCTGACGCATATGAAAAGTTCAAAGTTCTCTTCGCCGACACTCGACGACACCTCATGACCCTCCCTGGCTTCCTTCACCTCACGTGGTGGGAACACCCCGACGACCGAAGTTGGTACAATGAGTGTAGCTTCTGGACCAGTCGCGGCGCCCTATACGACTGGCACAAAAACACGTACCACAAGTACTGCAAGACCTGGGCCGCCAACGGCGCTATTATGGAGGATATTATCACCAATTTTGAGCTTGTGGGAACGCGGCTTCTTCGCGTCTGCCCTGTCTGCAGTCACACGCAAGATAAGAAGTACGATCTGGCAAGGGAACAGGAGGTGTTACATGAACAATGCCCGGAATGCGGTTTTCATTTCCCTGTCTTGGAGGAGACGCCTTCCAGTTTTGCCGTTTTCAAGGATGTGCCTGGTTTGAATGGCGATGTTGGGGCGGAGGATGCTGGGAAGAAGGAGGCTGGGGAATCTGTGTGTCCTATGGCGAAGGCCGATGAGAAAAAGTAATCATAGTGAATTGAATTACTGAAGATGCATATCATTACGCATCTGTTCAATTGGTCCCTCCACAACAAAGTGAGACGCTGCATCGATTCAGGAACCTCATTGTAAGGAGTAACGAATGGAAGCCCAAGACTGGGGCGTTCCCGGAGCCGCTTCCTCAGGCCATTGTCTAGGCAGTTTCCTAAGAGAGTACGTTCTCCGGTGAGGAGAGGGAGTAGCTAAGGCCAGGCCCCAGGTAGAGGTGATGTGGTGGAGGAGACCGGTGATCAAGCACCACGATCCCTTCTATTATCTGATCTTAGACGCTGGGCACTCCTTGTGTGCACCTTCGTCGATCCTGAACTGTGAAGAGAGATCACAATTTCCATACGGAGTGCCATCAATGGTTATAAATACCGTATACAGCCTAGTGGTTGCAACCGTCAGAAGCGAAGCCTGTTCACGTTCCTAGTCCCTAAATGGAAATAATGTGAAACGGTACCCATCCTACAGATAGGATATCAGTTATCCGGATCGTGTGGGTACACATCGGGCTCGTCTAGGGCTGGCTCTCAGCTGAGTCGGGTATCGGAAAATTGACCAATAGAACTGGAGACAAAGCCCCCTGAGCAAACAAATCGTACGATTTTCGAACTCTCCTATTTGTGCACGCGACGGAATCCCGAATTCCGGCTCCCCGCGAATCCCATGAGTACCGGTATTGCGGATGCTTACTTCGTATCTTCCATCCCCCCAATATCAACCTGCGCAGGGGAGACGACTGCTGTTGTCACCTCAAGGATCTAGGGACAATTGCCAAGTTGCTTCGTTTATACTCAAGAAAGGAAAGATTGTGCTAGCATGGGACTGTGGAATAGCGACGAGCGAGGGCAAGGGCCTTTTTTCATAGAAGTTCCTGCCAATGTACTCAAACAGTCCTCATTTAGATACCAGGAAAGCAGATAAGATCAAGGTCATGAAGACTCCAGCAGTCAACGATAACGATAAGATCGGGGAGGTCGAGGAGGTCCATAAGGCCAAGCTTGATAATGCGGGGAAGGACGCTAGTGAACTCTAATGAACAAGCCCTGGGCCTGTCGGACAGCCATTAGTTATATGATATCAGACGGACATTTGGGGTGTGATCGTGTTGCCATCAATGGTCACAAGGCAGACCCCTCACAAATCTTGACGGTGCGGACTTTTCTCCTTGGATCCCAACTCTTCTCAGCGGAAACAACAGGCCATCATATCATGTCTGATCACGGCCCTGGACAACGAGACCATAGTCATAGCTCCAATCGAGGGCGGGCTGCTGCTAGATCACGCTTAGGGTGTATAACCTGCAAGCAAAGACATGTCAGATGCGATGAGGTCTACCCCGAATGCAGCCACTGTTCTCGACTACAATTGAAGTGCCGTTACCTGCGCCCGCCTCAGAGCCATGTGAGGGCTAGAAGACTAGATTCTCAAAGGACACTTCTCCCTCTGCCTACGCCCGCTTTTTCCTTCACCGCAATCAATGACAGTCCACTGTCTTCAAAATCGCAACAAGAAGTTGTTGAGAATGGATTTACTTGTCCACTGACCCCTACCTCTGATCACCTGGCGCAGTTCATGTCCATGCCTTGCTTTAGCGAGGATTTTACATTCGTTTTACCTGATATGGACCAAAGTTCGACGAGGGAATATTCTGAAAATATGAAATCCCAGGCCGCAAGCTCATTCATCTCAAACAGTGAGCAAGATTGGGGATCAGCAACTCATCTTCAACAAGAGCGAGACTCTGCAGACCGTTGGGTACCTATTACAACTGCGGCGGAAACGCCACCTCTGGAGGCAGGACTTGCAAGATGTTCCTCAAAGACGGGAAATTCGCCCGTCGATTTGCCAACTGCTCATCCCATGCACTGGACCGACCACCTGATCACGTTCAAAAAGATCATGCAACCGCCAGCAGCCATGTTAATGGGAGGCATCAAAAGGTGGCGCCGTCTACAAGCATATCTCCTCGGTCTTGGCTCAAAGAACAGCACCGTTCGAGAAACTTTGCTCTGTCTCGAGGACGTATTGGCTCACGACGACCGCCAACAGACAACGGGGTCAGCTGCAGATGCCGGCCGAATTTCGGAAAGGTACGAGGCCGCGAGGGACCAGGTCATCAAAGTCACGTCCGTGGAGAAGTTGAGCGATCAAGAGCTTGATGAGATGCTTGCTGCTCTGTACTTGTTGGCCTGGATTCAGGTCATCCGCCCCAGGGGACCACAATACAGCGACTCCATGTTTCCCAGCGAACAAGCCGACGTCATTATAGGCAGTGATTGCAAGTGGAACTGGTACTCTCGGCAACTTTTGTCTGGGTTCAACTCCCTCGATAGCAAAGCAACCCATCTCGGAGGATCCCCATTACTTTCACAAAAAGCTCTTGCAATCGTGTCCTGTCACCCAATTCAGATTATAAGTTGCGAATACGAGGATTCGAGGGACAACTCTTTTGAAGGCCAAGAGAGGTCTCAATCCATGTCAGGCAGTTCAGTCACGGACATATCAGAGCATGGTGGGAGCACAACAAGTATTCCGTCATGGAACACGATTGATGTGAAGGAAATAGTCCTTCGAGCGATTCTTCAGCCCGGTGCAGAGTGGTATTTGCAAACACAAGCCTACTTTCGCCACATTGGCTCACTTGACAAGCATCGGCGCTCACGTTTTACCCCAGACGACGAACTCGAGGTTACTTTGGTTGGCAAGCAAATCCAGTCGGAGCTTCGAGTTCTGTGGGCAGAACGACCATCAGTTGTGTCACTCACCACCTCTGAGCTCTCGAAAACCATGGCAGTGGATCTGGCAACTCGTCTCGAGGAAGTTTTTAGCATCTATCTTGCCAGCTACTGGATCCTATTCGTCTATCTTCATCGCATCTGCTGGTGGCATCTGGGCCATACAACGATTGTTCAGGATGCATTGACAGAGACGTGGAACTTCTTTCAATCCTCATACAGCGAGGACGGTTGTGCAAAAACAGTGCACCCGGCCTTGATGTGGCCAATTTTCGTGTTTGGCACAGAGTGCCCCGACGAAGGCCGACGCAAGTGGGCAGTCGAGCAGATCAAACGGTTGGCTACATCAAGGCCTGTGTTAGAGTTGGAAGCCGGCAAGCTTGACATGTTGCCGGCTTTTCGGCTGAGTCGTGGTGCAACCCAGAATGCTCAACGGGCGGCGCTTTTGCTGGAGACCTTGATTGCAAAGCAGGAGTCAACTGGTGTCCGGGTAGATGATCGAGACTTGGCTATGGAGATGTTCAAGTGTCATTTCTCCATAGTGTAGCTATCTTAGCGCCTGAGTTCCTTAGGTCTATAAATACTTCAAATTTTGTCAGGGAAAAACTCGAAGTAAATACTCTTTCAACGTATTGGGCCCATGTGCAAACGGCGTCAGTATTCAAGGGCTAGTCTAGCTAAAGTAAATACTAGATAAAAAGCTTTGCGAATCGATGCGCAAGCTAATTACTCCTTATTGTCCGTAGCTTGGACCTTTCCTTCAAGGTCGCGTTTTGAGTTGACTTGCTCGGGGGTCTCTCCTTCAAAGATCAGAGTAATCAGCTCCAGCGAGTATCCGCGAGTCTCTGGAAAGATAAAAAAGACAATAATTCCGTAAACGAGGAGCAGCACAACAAAGACAATGTAGTACTTCCAGCCAATAGCCTCCAGCGCAATGGGGTTGACAAACGTATTGAAGATGACTCCAATCAACATCGACAGCCAAGCCAAGCAAAGGCCTTGGCTTCGTAGGTGATAAGGCCAGATTTCGACAGGATATGCGACTTGGAGAGGGGTTCTTACCCAGGTTAGTAAAGCTTTGACAGATATTTGACAAACAGACACTTACACTGCGATATCGTAGCCCGCAAAGTAAATAAATAGGAAAGGGACGACTGCGGTTCCAACTGCCTTTGTCCCAGTCTCGGCGAAAGAACCTGAGCATGCAGTGATGACGATGTAGCTCAAAAACCTAATGACAAAGGAGAGAAGAAAGAGCTTTCTTCGGCCGAATCTTTCCACGGCAGACGCACCGGCAACAGCGAATATCCAGTTCCAGATCTGCAGGCATCCGGAAATGAGAGTTTGATCAGTGACGCTGGTGACACCAACAGTATTACCGGATGTTGAGCGTCTAACAAACAATGGGATCCCACCTGATCAGCGAGGACTCACGAGTGCGTACATGGCGTCGCAGATGTTCGGGTCGAGCAAATTGCCGACCACAGAGGCGACAAGTGGGAACTCGCGTTGCATGGGTAGAAGGAGCGTCCATTGGAGTGGGCGGGTTATGTGTTGGAGGCGACCGAGTATCATGAAAATGAAGAAATGACACGCGGACGGGGTGTTTCTGGCTGAACGTGAAAGCCTCATTACTAACTACAGCCAGAGACATGCGGTTCAAGCTCGCTTACTCGCCAATCAGCTGGTCATTACCGGCCAAACTCCATCATCAACTTGGCTGGCGCACGCATGAGCTTGTCTACGGAACTACTTGGCCCTGAATGGGGGTCCCGTATCTTTTGGTGTGAGGATTGACTCGCCAATTCCATTGCTGAGCCAAACTAGGTCTCGAAGAGGGAAAGACCGGCGGGGCTTGTGGCGTATTGGAGACTTGGAGACTTGGAGAGCCCGACACTTGGAGTGTTGGAGAGTTTGAGGCTCTCCACCATTTTCCGGGTTCGCAGAAATGAGGTCGGATGAATTGGGTTGAACGAGACACGATTCAATAGGCCAACGCGGCTTTATTTTCTCGACGGTATGCTGGGTTGTTTGGCGGGGTAGGCCACCCGAACTTTTTGGATTGAGCATTAGCCATTTCTTTTTTCCTTTTTTCCTTTTTTTTTTTTGGAGCTTAATGGAGCGGCTTCTGGTCCTGGCTGGTAGCGATGCAGCTTGACTGACAGGTCAGATGTCGAGACTGACTGTACGTGGTACTATACTGTATGATATAGTTCGCCGTAAAATGCCATAGACATTGAATCACGCCTTACGTCATTGCCTCCATATAGTGATAGTATAGTCCCCCACTTCTATCTATGACCCATATTCCATTGATCGAAAACGGACACCAGTGTCAAGATGGTGGCGTCACGTTGCCGACAAGCAGTTGCCTAGCTGAGTCCCCTCTCCCCCAATGGGCCATTGTACCTAGGCTAGGTTCTTTTGGATTTATCAAAATAAAACTCTTTTTGTGGAGAAAAGTGACATCCATGTAGGACTAAAGGAATCGCAAAGTGCATAGTTACTGAGTGAAACGGCATTTCCAACACCGGCCATCCAGGCCAGATATAAAAGAGACAGTTGGCAACACTGTTGATATGAGTTTTCCATAGTTGTTGCACTCTCCAGCTATTTAAAATATCACTCAGTCTGTGTCATCGTAAACTCCATCGGCTTTGTCATCGCTGACTTCATAAACGGACTTCTCGCTCGAATCTCCTTGCCCCAAATAAATACAGCAATAGGCGCCGCTGCTAGAACCAGCGATATAAATCCCAGTAGAGAACTCGCCCAATGGAAACCCAAGTTGGTGTACATAGCGCTGGATGCCAAAGGCAAAAACGAAACACCTAGGTTCTCTCCTAGAACAGTCGCACCTATCGCGCTCCCCGCGTAGTTACTGTAAGCGTCAATGAGATAATTCGCAATGCTCACAATGACAGCTGTTGTTCCAAGTCCAACCAACATCAGCCCGACGGCGGGGACAGTCCAGTGGATGGAAGAATATGACGCCCAGGCGTAGACGAACATGCCGCCAGTGACACCTATGAACCCCCCGAGAACAGCAGCGTACAGACGAGCCTCGGGGATAGGGGTTCCAGGAGCTTCCTTGTTGCGCGAGGCAGAAGCATAATACCACTCGTTAGTCAACAGACAGAGGCCAAAGCCGAGGATCTCTCCGATTGCGATGGCTGCTTGGATATATCCTGCCTGCACAGCATCCCATCCGTATAGACCAGCATAGACCTGCTCGACAGATTGCGTAAATAGATAGATCACACCGAGACTGAAAGATGTCCAAATAGTCGAGATGAAGACAACAGATTCGGTGCAGAGCATGTACAGCGGTCGCCGGACGCTGTCAAGCACAGCTCGGCGCATTGACTGGGACTCTAGCTCCTTCTGGCTGTATAGATTGTGGCCTTTCTTTCGTAGCCTCTTTGCTCGAGTGGTCAGGATAGCCGAGCCCCGAGTTTCAGGAAGCGCAAGGATGAAGATGGGGAAGAATACTGCCGTCCAGATCAACTCGATGTACCCGATCCATTGCCAGGAAAGAAACTGTAGGATCACAGCCCCAATAACGGGACCGATACTGCTCGATATCAGGTAAATCACGATGTAGAGAGCGTTGGGAATTGTCCGAGCGCGGTCCGTATCAAAGACGTTGGAGATAATGCCGGCGACAGAGTTGCCCAGGATTGCAACGCATCCCCCACTAAAGAATCGCGTGACAATGAGAGTCGCAAAATTTGGCGCAAGTCCAATGGGGATCAAGAAGCATATAAAGACGGTGTACACGATGAGGAACACCATCCGCATGCCAAAGTCTTCCATGAGAGGAAGCAATACCAGGGAGAAAAGAGCGCCGCCCGTGCCCCATGACGCGACCGGCCAGTAAGAATGGGGGAAATTTTCATCGCTAACGTGAAACTCTTTACCGATCGCTTCATGGGCGGTTGTGATGATGGTACCGTTCATCATGGATATAAAGGTTGCGAAGAGGCCAATGCCGACGGCGAACCACTTCTTCTTCAGGGACCAGTTGTAGGGGTTCTCTGGGTCATGAGGCCCATCCCAATTGACAATAGTTGGTTCATCTGGGATTAGTTTGATGTCAGAATTTTTTGTCGTCAGGAAGTCCAGGTTCTACCAACCTATTGCTTGGCTAGAGCCAGAAGCTGTAGGGTTTGACTCGGTAGCCTGCAACATGACGCGTTCAGGGCAATTGACAAGGACGTAGTTCTTAGCAAACGATTGACTAGGTATATCGGCTCACGCATGCAAAGTTGAAGCAGCCAAGTGCCAAGAGAATTGTTGGATCGGAACAAATTTTCCCGATGACCTCATTTGTAGTTCATGTTGATCCACTGGAAATTTCTTCCAACCCTAGCACTGGAGAGCACAGTGATGACAAAGCTCAAACTAGTCGAAAAGAGAATCCAACAAGGGGCGGCTCGGCTTTGGCGGCAAAACCCCACAAAGGAGGAATTCTACTGTCATAGTTGAATGTCATACTTTGGTTGAAAGTGGAGAGAAGCCGGGTTGCAGCCTATCAACTTTGACTCCTCTGGAACTAAACTAAAGAGTTTGCACGAGACATCTGAAGGTCCGTTCAAAGAGCTTGGATGATGCGACGTGTTTGTTGAGGAGAGAAGTAAATAGTCCACTGCGGTAGGAGAGGCATATGCGTTGACTGGGATGGTAGAAGACTTTGATGAATCCGCCTTGGCATCTCATCCATGTCCTTGGGGGCTAGTTGCGTTCACATGAATAGAAGAATACACTGGAGGCTCGATTGCGGAACCAACGATATCAGAGGATGTTCAATAGTTAATTATTTTGACTTGGGTTCTATTCACTTCTTAACCCACTTACACCACAGTCGTCTTGTATTTGCCCGTCAAGGGTACATCCACATCAAGCACCAGCTTCTTGTTCTCGGCGTCATATTCCGCATTCTTGACTCTAGCCGGCTTGGACTTCACTCCGAGAATAGTGATCGCTTCAATGTTGACACCGACATCGTAGTCAAATGAACCCGTCATGCTGAACTTGCCGTTCTTGTACTTGAAGTCAATCTCGGAGACAGCATCCTGTGTGAGCGACTCGCCATCGTCAAGGTACAGAGAACCCTGCGCAGTTCCATCTAGGCCAGGGGCAACGACAATGTTGAAGCCCTTCTTGCGGAGTGCAGTGGTCGTGTTGGCGCTTTCGATGCGCTGGGGATAGATAATGCCACCCTTGTAGTGAATCGTAATGTCTGTATCTTCGACCTCGGCCGAGACGTACTCGCCTTGTCCTCGTACGGGCTTACCGGTGCCCCATTCGTAGAAAATGTCGTCGGGGAGGTAGAAGTTGACGCTAGTGCTGTTCTCTTCTGTGACAGGGCTGACGAGAATGCCGTCGCCATAGAAGAATTGAAGGTCAATGGGGTAAGTGTTGGGATCATTCGGGTAGTTGAAGAAGAGAGGGTTCAGGGTCGGAGTGCCGGTCTGGTTCTGTCTGTAGATGGCAGTGTAGATGTAGTCAACTTTTAACATTGTTAGTGGAAACACTGGTGCAACAGCCTGGGTGGACGACTCACGAAGCTGATATCTGATGGATATTCCGTTACGGGCAGCTTGAGCTACCTTTGGCCAGCGGTAGAATTCTTGCGAGGTGGAGCTGATCTCGGCGTGGTTGCGGAAAAATGTGTAGAAGGAACCAAGGGTGGCCCACCTTTTGAGCATATTAGCAAACGTATGTTGTGATGCATAGGGTGCTCCAACTCTTACCTAGCACAGAGCGTCTCCGTTACGTTGCCGCCGAAGCCGCAAACATCGGGACCAACAACAGGGACTTGGTACAGCGAAGCGAACTGAAGGATCTGGCTGATCGACAGACGGTACCAGAGCCACCCAGAAATATTGTCTGCATGGACGTTAGTGAGCTCTGATGGAACATCCGGGGTATAACTCACCTCCAAGCCAGTGAGAGACGTCCTTGCCAGAGCCAGCAAAGGTACTTCTTGTAATAACAAGAGCTCTCTTGTCAGGGCGTCTCGCACGCATGGCGTTGTGGGAATGTGTCGACATCATAGCCCCGTACAGGTTGTGAGTGTCGTATTGGACGTATCCGCCACTCTGCACCAGATCTGTGTCAGTGGTGCTGTCGGCCAGCGTAGGTCCAGCGCCGTTCTGGATCATGTACGGAGGTCTGATCAACTCGCGGTTCGGAAGGCCAAGGCACTCATCTGGCCCACAGCCAGAGCCAGTTTTCTTGCCGTGTTGCCACTTGGTGCCCCGACGACCTATCTGGCCCTGTCCCCATTCACGCTTCACAGAGCTCCTTTGGCTGGCACCTCGGTTTCCGTGAGAGCGAGGGCGGGGACTCTGGACAATGGTCTCTCGGCGCGTCTCAGAGTTTTGGCCAGAAGCAAAGTTTGGCTGGAGGCTGTCCGGGAAACCGGGAATGGGGGCATCAGGACCGTCTCTAACGGGTGGTGGCTTTGGGGGATCGCCGTCAACCTCAGCAAATTTCTCCGGGGTGGTGTTGTTGCCAGGGTAGGGGCGGTTGAAAAAGTTGGCAGGCTCGTTCATGTCAATCCACAAGGCATCAATGTCTGGACCGTTGACTCCGTCGAAGAACTCGATGAACTGCTCCGACCAATACTTCTGGGAATCGGGATGAAACCAGTCTGGAAAGTAGCTGGGACCGGCCCAAACAACACCCTTGTAGTTTGAACCATTTGGTTCCTTGATGAACGTGTCATACTCGAGACCTGCGTCAAGTGCCGGATTAGACTCCTTGTAGTAGACCGCGGGGTCCACCATGACAATGTAGTGCTGGTCCCTTGCATGGATGGTATCTACGAGATCTTTGTAGAGATTAGCCGGGAATCTCTCCGGGTCAATGGTGAAGATACGTCGACGGTCCATGTAGTCAATGTCCGTCCAAATTGTTTCCAGAGGAATGTTGTGCGTAGAATAATTGGCCGTGACAGCAGCAACCTCGTAGACATCACGATAGCCGTATCGGCATTGATGAAAGCCAAGCCCCCAATAGGGTGTCATCAGGGGGAGTTGAGTGATCTCTGCGTACTGCCTGGCCACTTCTCGCGGGGAAGGACCAGCAATGAAGTAGAAATCGAGCACTCCGCCAATGACGTTGTACTCTAGATACTGCTGGCCGTTCTTCTTGTCGATATAGATATCCATGCCGTTGGAGTTGAGCAGGAATACTCCGTGGGTGCCTTTCTCTCTGTGGTCAAAGTAGATAGGATGAGCGCCATAGAGATTCTGCCCCTGGGGAGTCGAGTAGGCATCTCGGGTGTAGATGGTCCTGGTGTAGTTGGTCGTGTTCAGCATGAACGAGTCGCTGTGCTCGCCCAGCCCGTACAGATGCGGACTCGATGGTAGGTTGGTCTTGAGGTAGAGGTACTGGTTCTCAAAGACTAGCTTGTTGCCCGTGGTATCAAAGAGCACCTCTCCAGTATCAGTGCGAGATACCGTAAAGGAGAAAGGATCAGCCTTGAAGGCGAACTTGAGGTTGGAGTTCTTGGGGGAACACCATTGGCCGAACCCGGGCCGCGGGAAGACGCTGTCCGGGACTTGGTAGACGGTGTTGTTGGTGTCAAGAATCTTGACGTGTAGGCGATCTTTGGTCTGATACTCGACTTCTAGCTTCAAGTCCGGGAGGTCAGTCCCGAAGACATTGCAAGCCTCACCCGCCAGAGACAGGTCCGCATAGAATCCAGTCCGAGTCTTCCAGTGTTTCGTAGCCTTGTAGCCAGGACATTTGGAAAGATCCTTGTCGAAGAGATCGTTGCCAGGATCATCGAGATCCCCTACACCACCCTTGCTTTGAGCAAAGACAGGGATGGCGAGGGCTGTAAACGAAACGAGGAACTTGTTGAGATGCATCTTCAGGCTCTTTGCACACCAGCGAAGAAAGAGGTTCTTGCCTGCCAGTTCATGCAGACATGGAAGATCTCCGCCTACCCTTATATAATGCCAACCTCCTTGACAACATGAATCGTTGACGTATTATCGTCATTCATGACAAAAGGCGATATAGCTGCAGGCGGAGTCTCCGCCGCGGCCGGGCGTATACCGGACCGATGAGCTTAAGGTTGCTTTAGATTAGGCCCACCTAAATCAAAACATCTTTACCAACGGCTTTAATTTGACCATGAGGCTACCGTTGCACTGGTCGGTCACGTCGGTGCTTTTATTTCCCTCTTTTCGATTGACGTCAGAAGAACGCCACCGTATTCACTGATGAACGCCATCTTACGGCCGAGAAAAGAACCGAAGCCAGGATCCCTCGTGCGATGCTCTCTGCTCGGAAGCCTAAGCGAGTTTAATCACCTGCTAGCAATGTCGTTTTCGTAGATGATCGTCGCTCTCTGAGAGAAAGGCGGAGTCTCCGTTTGCGGGGAAGCATCACCCCCGCAAAGCATCCATACCACTCATGGAGAACGGCCAAGCTCAACCTATCAGAGCACTTCTCCCCCGCTTCGGCTTCGGCCGCAAGGGAAACTCTCTCAACCGAAGCTAAGCTGGATGGCAAGCTCGGAGATGACATGGTCGAATACAGCGAGCGTTGTAGAACCTCGAGAAGCAAATGAATTGTTAATTGTATTTGGCAAGGAGAAAATCCTCCTCTACAGCTAGCACCTCAATGCATAATGAACAATGCCAATGATCGCCTTATTTTCTTCCACAGCCTCCATTAGCCGAAAAAAAAAGGCCTCTTCAATCATTAATTACCACGCATGTGATTCTCGGTCCGATTATCTTGCAGGGGGTAATGCTCTGATTTCAACAGGTCAGTAATTAGCAAGGATAACTTCAATTTCAACCCAGGTTGATGCCAAAAAAAAGAGCATCTAAACATCTGGCCCCCTGCATCTGTTGCGTTTCCTGATGATAGGAGCTGTCGATGCCGCCAAGCCTAAGTCAACGTCATTCTCAATGTGCCGGATGCCTTTGACTTGGGTTGGAACATAATTTGTTTTTCTAGCACTCCTTAGATCTACACGCCTGAGTTGTGAGCAAAATGGAACATCCCACCAATCTATGGACATTTAGGGACCCTGGAGACCTTGCTGCCAACGTATTTTCGCACTGTTAGACTTCTCGTTCATTCGTATCTCAGTCTGTGAATGCAGATGCTGCCTTGGCTGCCACGGATCTCACCCTATATCATGTCTAGGGTAGTGGCCAGCGTACCCGCTGGACCCGTGAATTGATTTTCTGGAAAATGGGGCATGTCGCCAACCTTTGCATTGAAGAAATCTGTGGTGAATATCTCGCTGTTTTTAATTCAAAGGGCACACCGTATACAGCCACGTTACTGCTAAATTTCTCGCTAATTTGAATTATTGACGATAATTTCTTGTACGGGAACTTAGTTTCAAAACAACCATTCCCTCTTTTCCAACAAGGAATCAAGTATAACTCCCCAAACTCGCTCTCCTCAACGCCACTCTCTCCCGCCCTAATAGCGCAGTTGTCTCTTCTACTACCGTCGCACTTTCCCCATCATCTCCCCATTCCGCTTCCTTCAGACCAAAAACAAAATCCATATCTTTTCCAAGCGCTACATTGCGGGTTTCCGGCACAAAAAAGTACACCCAAATCGTGGTTACAACGCAACATGTCGCAAAGATTATACTATCAGAAGGTAAAGGTGTTAGCGGAAACTTCGTTAAGCCGTAATTTATATAATAGAAGGGAAAATAGCCTGAATCTAGGAAAGAGGAGAATCTAGGAAAGTGGACTTACTACGTAAGCCATCCTACGGCAGCTAGAAGACGAGGCGTGATGTACGCAATTGCAATCTGTTCAATTCCATCAGTCCCAAGAGCTTGATTGAGAGAAGGATAAAAAGGGTGTAGGGCCTCTGTCTCTCTCATTTATGTTGAATCGAAATAACGAACCTGGAATAGCCATTGAGTGCAAGTGGTAATGGCGCAGCATTTAGCGTTGATGTGCAATGGGAATATCTGTTCAATTTCAAGCACAACGCCGTCAATCAAAGCCTTGAATTAGAGAAGGAGAAGAAGGACATACCTCGCTACAAACATTCCAACTTATCGGCCCCAACGACACCGAAAACGAAAAGGCGAAGACGTATACTGTGAGAACGGAGATAAAACCGCTAAGGGAGAGTTTTTCATCGCCGATTTGATCGTGAGGCGAAATAGCTTTGACGAAATACGCTATTGACCGTCAGCAAACCGGCGAATGTTGTATGAATGAGAAAAGGAAGTCTCACCAAGGATGAACATGCTAGCCCCACAAATTGTACTCCCAAAGAGCAACCAGAATCGATTCCCCTTAATCTTGACGAAAACAAACATGAAAGCAATCGCAGAAAGCAATTTAACAACGCCGAAAAGGCCCGTTAAGAAGAGTGACGAGGAGACAGATCTGAATCCCGCTGAGATGAAGATTGTCGGTGCATCTTTTGTTCAACACATTAGTAACTTGCTTTGCTTCAGAGCGCGGAGAGAAGGGATTAGGGGCGAATTACAGTAATTCAAAGCGTTCAACCCAACCATGTTCTGCGCAATCATGAGTCCGATACCCACACCAAGGCGCTCTCTGACACCCTTTCTTGAAATTTCGGTTAGGAAGTTGACTTTTCTCCCTTTCAAGGCTTCGCTCGCTCTTGCTGCATCGCGCAGCTCCTCCAACTCCTCTTCGGATCTCCACTCTTCCCCTGTGTTGAAACCACGAAGCCAAACCAACGCCTTCTCACACTCTTCCCACCTTCCATTCTCTGCCAGAAACCTTGGCGTCTCTGGGATGAAGAGAGTTCCAAAAAGCAATAAAGTGCCAGGGATGAGTTGAATAGAGGTCGGCATCTGCCATTGCAGAGCCGATGTGTCGGAGAAGAACGAGTTAGCCAAGTAAGCGCCCCAGAAACCGGCAAGGGCGCTCAGCTGCAGGATCGTCTGATAGCCCGACATGAGCATGCCTCGTTTGGATGGGGGCGAGATTTCCGAGATGCTGTGCCTCCAGGTCAACGTCACTTCGCTTGGACATGGTGAGGAGAGAGACAAAAGAACGTACAAGATGGGACCTACTAAGGTCCCACAGCCCACACCTAACCCATTGCCCCACCGTCCTAGCTCAAAGATCCCAATACCACCTTTCCCCAGCAACTGCAAGCAAGTACCAAGAAGATACAAACCTGCACTTATCCTTAAGCACCATTTCCTGCCCCAGCGCGCGCACACTGGCATTCCAAGCGGTACCCCCATGAGAGCACCGACGAGCCAAAGGGTCACAATGCGCGCTTGGGCGGCGGCGAGAGCCGCCGGGGAAAGAGTGGAGAGGTGGAAATATGAGAGGAAAGAGGGGAGGATGAGGAGGCCGCCGATGAATCCTACCGAACTGGAAGATGGGTGTCAATATATTAAACCACGGAAAGTGTCCTGTTGCCCAGGGAATGGACGATGCTAAAAATGTTTGTTGGGTGAAGCGTGGACATATAATGGCTTGGGAAACATACTAGCCGAAGAGGGAGGCTGTTTGGTAGGATATCAGGGTTGCAAGGTAGAGACGCAGGTTATTAGAAATGGGAGGCATTTTGGAAACGAATTCTTGCGCTTCTATAAACTGGTAGTCATGAATGACGCACGCGATGTAGGATACGACGACGTCTTTGGAACCCCTAAAAATTGGGGAGTAAGAAGTAACGTAAGAGGGCTTGGAGAAGGGGAGAGGCAAACCGAATTTGCACCATGGGTAGATTGAGGACATATAAGGAACTCGGGAACAGAACAGAAGGCAATGTCACCACCTCTTTAACAATGGAGATGCATCATGTGGCATCTGCTTTAGCCCCAAAACTTGTCTGGGGAAGTGTGGAGGTGGGGACGCGGGGTGGGTAAATCTTTTGCCACTCAGCTGCAGGGTTAAGGACTTAGGCGGAAGTAGCACGAGAGGGTGAACAAATGTATGTTGATGAAAGCCCGCGTTTGAGGTTTTAGACATCTGGTAAGAAATGACTAAAGATAAGTTGCAAAAAAAAAAAAAGAGAGCTTTGCATCTGTTTGTATGTCAGCCTACTAAACTTCTTGTTCGCTTGGGCTTCCAAAAAGAGCAAAAGTGCGAAACTGGCTGTGGTCAGATGTCAATACTTTTATTTCTCGACAACCCTCTCCATGATATATAACAAAAGAAGGCAAGCGATACGTTGACTCCCTTTTCTTATCAACCTCTAGGAATAAAGTCCGTTAGCGAGACGCTGAGAAGAATTGGGGGTGGCGAAACGTGAAAGGACAGACTGGTAATGTCTGTCTGGGAGAAGTTTTATCCCATGGCTTCGGTCTCTCCGTTAGTCTGCATAATTAAGCGGAAGTTTATCGAAGAAATCTATTCTATACTAGAAAATGAATGACGGATTCCGCGACAACTTGATTCCCAAAATAGGCCTGTCATTACTACCACCTCTGCTGGGAAGTATTGTGCGACTTGCAAGCTGACGGCTACCATTTCGAAGCCCACATTTTCTCCTCCGGCTGGCGCTGAATCTCTGAGTCTCGAGAGGGTAGTCTTAGACCATCTCGACGTTGGAGATGATGCTACACTGCTAAGAAGACGTTGTGATGGCAAGCGAGAAGCGCAGGCGCCAACGAAAGTAGGTGGCAGTCTGCTCCATTTATACTTGGGGCATCTTTCCGCTGTCGTCACCGTGCCCGTCTGCTCTTTCAGACAAAGCAACTCGACTAGTGTGATAATTGGGGAAGCTATGACGCCGAGTCCATCCTCCAGGAAGACGCGACAAAGAGCCGAATAGGGGATCTCATTTATAACGCTTCTTTTATGCTTTCTGCTCCCAGGCCTCTTCCTCTCTATGCGCATCAAACTTATATGATGAGCCTACGTGGTCATCACATAGATCAGCCAGCATATTCTCATGCACCCTCTCATCAGCTATTCAAGGCACCACTCCCTAGGCGCTGCCCAGAGTAAATCTCGTAGCGGCGAAGCTCCGGTACCAGAAGATCTACATTCTTCAAAGTTTCTGGTTGTCATCGCATGCAGCAAATCAAAGCTCTCGAGATTAGTCCCACGCACTTTTCCAGAATATCGGCCACGGTGGTCGGGGTGCTAGAGGTGAGAGTGTCAAATACGCTGATGCTTCTCTCCTCGGCGACTCGGCACGGTGTCAGGCGGTGTCGTCCTGCACCTTTGCACCAAAGCTAAGCGAAGACCGACGACACTGTTCTTCTTGATCTCATATACTGTGCTGTAGTGCAATACCACTGATGCTACGTTCAATAAAGATGTAAGAACAATGAAAAGTGTGGATAAGCGGATTAATTTACTGCTTGAGAAATTTCAGCTAATATTAGCAGAGATTTATATTTATTATCAGAATTCTGCCATAGAGATGTATTGAAGGAGTTTATAATAAGAGCCTTTGCTTTATTAGTTAAATTGCATTTCGTAACAAACCATGACTCGTACCAAAACTCGTTTAACCCAGACGATTCAAGCAAGACAAGCCGATACTACTGGGGGCGTCACATTGGTTAAGCAGAACAGCGGAGAAGATAATTATAACAACATAGCTAACCTGCACCTCCTGTGAAGGCTCCATGTGCTCTCCTCTATCCGTTCCAATTGCGACTGCCTGAATTGTCACTGTAATGGAAAATGGACTAGAAGATAAATATTGGGAAAATTGTTCGGTACCTTGCTGATTTAGTTTTCGTCCTGTGGTGATTGCTTGGAACAAACTAGAATTGTTCAGTATTTGTATCTTGGCGGCTTTGACGCCATGCCTTCTGATGTGTGTAGCGATGGCGACCTTGAGGCTTGTCCTCCAAAAGTTCCCGTTACTGAATTCATTATTCTGATCGATATGATTCATCGCCGTCAATCTTCATGCTATTGTTACCTTTCACATCGTCTCCTTGTCATTGGGACCCAGTTGATGAGGCAGCTATATCCGCACACTTGCGCTCGTCTGTATTTAGCACGACACCCTCTCTCTTCAAGGTTATTTCATCATTTACCCGTCGATTCGGAGACTGAAGCTGTTCCCACGTTGGTGTGCGTGTCAAATCAGATCCATCTTCTCCAGGAGCCATTGACATCCGCTCAAATGAGCCGAACAATATGCTGTGCAGTTCCTGCGCCTCATTATTGGTTCGGAAGGATCCTATGTCACATCATACGGCAATATCCCAAACCGATTGTCTGATGATACCGCTGATCTTTAAGAAGGCGAGCCATGTGACCCCCAATTCTAGTTATGTCCTAACTTGCATTCCGAAACGCCAGGTACACAGGCATGGGACCGTTGCGACCACCTAGGCTTCCCGATTTGAAGTCGGACTAGTCACGAGCAACGAGTCACTTCCTTGAGGCTGTGCTACCTGATTTACCGTCCGTAGCCTACGACTATATTGGCGTGATCTACTATGCTCGTTAACCACAAGGTGACCTAAGTAAATGGCAGTTGTTTCGCCTGATCCGTTAAAACTCAAATTGTCCGGAACACCAAGAGGAGGTCAATGCGGTTAGGGGCTTGCCCGCTTCGCTAAACGTTACGCGTACTTCTCCCTTATCTCGATCGCAACTCCGTATTTCGCTACTCGTGTACCCGTAGCTGTTGAACGGCGTAGATCATGCAAGGCACGTCCAAGGTCAATATTCCCCTCAGGGGCAAACAATCCGCTATGAGTATCTCAAAGGGTCAAGGTCCAGTAAGATAAGATTGTGTGTTTATATAGCTCTTCATTTCTAACAATGAAACCGCATTCTTCAAGACTCTCCACCCAGTCAACGAAAAGGCACCCGATGCTTCCAGACCAGCACTCTGCCATACCAATGGCGTTGAAAACCACTCTCTCAAGGTCCCTCATCTAAACGGCGGTGGCCAAGCACAGATGCGTCCACTCATACATCTCAAGCTTTTGGTATCTGGCGTCAGGTTGAACGTACCAAGCGCGGTGGTGCTATTTCTTTAGATGGATCAAATCTTGATATTGCTTCTGTCCTTGCCGCTGCCAGGTAGGAGTGATGAATTCCTTTTATCATTGCTCATTCTCATATCTGATCAGGTACATCTGCGATGCCTACATCATGAAAACGGAGGTACTTACCCACGCTATGAACAGTAGCGTGGCAATGCTCGAAGACTACCTCTCCAAAGGTTATTGCGTCTATGGTAAGTCATACAGGTCTCATACAGATTATTGCATGTCCTAAAGAGTTACTAGGCGTCAACACTGGGTTCAGCGGAAGTGCCGATACCCGGACCAAAGACTTGGTTAGTCTTCAGTCGGCACTGTTGCAGCTGACAGAGGCTGGAATCTTGACCGACGATGATATTAACGCCGGTCATGAGGGTGGAGCTCACAGCATGCCTACAACGTGGGTGAGAGCAACCATGCTGATCCGTTGTAACAATGTGCTACGAGGGCATTCTGGTGTACGCCTGGATTTGGTCGAGGCTATTCTGCACATGTTACGCAAGGGAATGACTCCCATAGTTCCCCTGCGCGGTTCCATCTCTGCATCTGGCGACCTGGTGCCGCTATCGTGCATTGTCGGGATGCTGGAGGGAAACCCTGATATCCATGTTCATGTGACCAATAGCGATGCGCCATTTGTCGTGGCAGCGGATGAGGCTCTCCAGGGCGCTGGTCTGCAGCCATTTATCCTTGGCCCTAAGGAGGGCCTTGGCATGATCAACGGCACAGCAGTCTCAGCGGCGGTAGGTTGTCTCGCGGTACATGAGTCTGATAAGCTGGCGTTGCTGGCTCAAGGCCTTGTGGCCATGACATGCGAAGCTTTGTTGGGCAAGGCAGAGAATTATCATCCCTTCATCGCCGCTGTTTGCCCTCACCCGGGACAAACCGAGTGTGCCGGCAATGTGTTACACTTTCTCCAAGGGCCGTCCCTAGTCGATTCATTAGAAGGAACGGACAAGTTCAAGCTGGGTCCCTTTCCGGATCGATATGCCCTCTGAGGGACTCCTCAGTGGCTGGGTCCTCAGCTAGAGGACCTGTCCTCCGTTTTGTCTCAGGTGACGACCGAACTAAACTCGACATCCGATAACCCCGTCATCGACATAGAGTCTGGCGAAGTCTACTCCGGTGCCAACTTCATTGCCAGCTCCATCGCCAATGGAATGGAGAAGAGCCGCCTGTCGCTACAAATGGTCGGTAAACTTCTGTTCAGTCTTACCTCTGAGTTGATCAACCCAACGCTCAACAGAGGTCTGCCCCTTAATCTCGCTGCCGATGACCCTATTCTTTCCTTCACCATGAAGGGCATTGACATCAGCATGGCGGCCTACATGTCAGAGCTTGGGTACCTTGCCACTCCCGTTACCTCCCAAGTCCAGTCTGCAGAGATGCACAATCAGTCTATCAACTCCCTCGCCTTGATCTTGGGTTGGTTTACTATGCAAGCGGCTGACATAACCGCACACATGTGTGTTGCTCACCTTTTCACTGTATGCCAGGCTTTGGATTTGCGTGCCCTTCACATCACATTTCTGCGGGCACTGAGTGTCAACATCTGGTCCATCACGGAACCTTTCCTCCTGGGCATCGAGGTTCAAGACCAAGAGAGCTTCCATGAAAACTTCTGCAAAGCTGTTGCTAATTCATGGAATGCTTCGGCCTCCTTTGATCTTGATGGGAGATGCGAAATCTTGTCCCAGGCATCTTTGCCAGTTCTCATAGATCATCTCGTCAAGCACAAAATGGTCATCGCGGCCGACACGATACAAGTATTACAGCAATGCTTGAAGGAACTGGCTCACTCTACCTTCACTGTGGCGCGAGACGAGTTCTTCAACCAGCCAATCACTAAATCCTTCCTGGGATGTGCCTCTAAGAAGCTTTACTCATTCGTGCGAGACGAACTTGGCGTGCCGTTCCACCAAGGTCTAGTCGAGCACCCAGGCCCAAAGCGCGGCGAAACTGTCAACGGAAGACGAATGAGAACCATTGGTTCCTGGGTTACGAGAATTTATAAAGCGATATCTAACGATAGGATATGGCATCCTTTAGCCGAGGCTATGCTAGCATAATAGAATGATATATTCGCGATCTAACCCACAGATAATCTTAACAAAGATTGATTAGAGGGAGGAGAAATACAGAGCAGGAATTTTAGCCTATTGCCAACTGAATGCTAGAAATTGATTACCTCATTTTCTAACTCTTGGGCCTTGGGTTTCTAACGTCTTAAGCGAGTTGCAATAGGTTGTATACCCTCGTCTCTGCTTGGCTCGCTGTCGAGATTCGGGTGTGTTGGGTCCTAGGAGTAGCTCCTCGTCGTTCAAGTTCACCATCACATCTATAACCCGAATAGATTATCAATGCCGATTCCTCACATTATATCGCTTGGCTCGGCTCACAGATTCTGTGAAATTTGAGCGATGAAGACGAAGGGGTGCGTCAGCGTCTCGGGAGTAGGGCTTTCCAGCTCCTATGTCCTAGGCTTGAGAGACAGTGCCTTCAAAGCTCCTGAATTGGCTTCCTTTATCGATGACAACACTAGCAATCTGACTCATGGCATGCTGCCGGAAATAAATTCGCCGAGCACAGGGGTAGAAAGGGGTAGACAAGTTTTAAATCGATGGCTAAAGATTGTTCAGGGAAAATAAAGAATATCCTGGTCTGGTGCTCATAACAGTTCTTCAACGACGACGGGAAGTGGGCTGGCTCGGGGAGATATCGGGAAGCTTGCCGTGGTGGCGTCACAAAATTGATAATCCCCAGACCAGATTTCAGGAACCTAGGGCCTTCAGAGATGTCACGCCAATCTAAATACCGCAGACTTTGAGACCTTCGGATTTTGTTTTTAGGGACTTGAATATATCAACCCGAAAATGTGGTTAACATTTAACTCCCAGCTCGCTTTTTTTTTCAAATCATACTTTCGGCTTCTCACTTACTCATGTACTAACCCCTTCCAAGCTTCAAACACCTCCTTCGGAACTCAAGCCGAAGGTTCCCCGATGCTGCCGCCACCTTCAATAGTCGTGCATCGTTTAGCTAGTGCTGACGCTCTCTCTCTCTCTGTCACAGTCCCATGCTCCTCCTTTCACATTTTGCATTAGCGGGCAACAGGCTCAAGTGTGTCATCAGAGCTAGCTATGATAATGCGTCGGTGCCTTGACATGTCGCATAGGGTAATCTGACAGCCTGAGCTACTCCGCCCAACCTCACCCTGTGTGGCTCTGTAACCTGTACCATGAAAACCCACACGTCCTTAGACAGCGCCGGGGCACGTCCCGGAATGGCGATAAGATCTTTGTCACCAACCTAAGGGCGGGGGCGGAAGATTTCCTCGCAATCGTAGCCTGATCGTTGAGTGAAATGAAATGGCATCAGCATAGTAGCAATTCGCGAAGCTCGCTCTCGAGTGAGCTCAGTAATGACTGAAAATAAGCAAAGATTAAGTCTTCAATTATGAGCCTTGTGTGTCTTCATAGAGAAACCTCGCTTGCGCTATGAGCACTATTGGTAGACCCACCATGAGCCTTGGCCTCGAATCCTCCCAGGCCGACGAGACGCTTCTCATCTCCATCGCTATATTGTACGTCGAATGTGCGCATAAGCTCGATCCCCCCATGCTCTGGTGTTGTTGTTGGTTCCCCGCGTGAGGACAGCTCAACACGCGCGTTGCGGGTGATGATTCTCGACATGCGCCCATATATTTCACCATGGCTCTGATAGTTGCTCGAGTCATAGGATGAGCCGCCAAGGATAGGGAATAGCCGCACGAGCAAGATTCGCACGGCTGGCATCGACGCGCAGATGATGCCGACGTGGATCTCAACTGTAGACCAGATGGAGACATTGGTGTGATCGTACGTAAAATTTTGGGAACCTCCTAGGTGAACAAGCGACTGTAGTCTAATGACGCTCACGATCGTGATACTATTGGATGAATCAGCTTGTGCTCTAGTGATGGGTGCAATGGGTAAACCTCTCACAATGTACCAACAATGAACATGGCCGCAACGCCAGTCTTTTTCTTCCAGTGCATCTTCAGGCTCCACAGCCTATGCAAGGGGATCGCCAACATCCACACATCCAGTGCGACGCTAATCCCAGCATTTGCCCAGGCGATGGCATTAGTATTCAAACTGAGTAGGTGTCAGCGGATAGTGCGCGGTACAAATGAAGACAAGAAGCGTACCATGATCCGTGATGTTCTCCGTCCCAACCTGTCCAGAAATAACTTATCGGCCAACATTCAAATACCCCTAAAAATACAAAGACGATGCCAAACATTGCATTAAATGCGACCGTGGCCCAAAGCAGGTTCCGAGTAAGCCCTTGAAAGATGCGTAAATAAAAGAATAACAACGACATCTTCAGAAGAGAGACTTGAGCAAAGTACAAAATGTGCAAAATGTAGAAATAGATGCCAAATTGGGTTACATCGTGAGAGTCAAGCGTCCAGATGTCCTTGCCCTCACCATGTCTAGCTGCACCGTGAATATTCATGGCGGTTGATGGGATTGCGCAAAGGAGGGTCAACATGATGAAGGTATCATCGAGACCAAAGCTGGAGTTGGTGATGAAGAGCTTTGATCCGAGTCGAAGGAGGACAAAGAATCCGGAAAATGTGCCAAGGATGACCGTTACATTGATCAGGAGCTGGCTTTTATCACGGACTGGTATGCCACAAGCAGCGCTGGTCGCATTTTGGGTAACTTCGCCCAATCACGTCAGCCCTTTGCACAGTGTATTCAACAACAAGGAAGACTAACTGAAACTTTCTTTAATGGTACATCTATCGGAAATGCACAATTCAATTGCTTTTGAAATCGACTTATCTGAACACACACAAGTGAGGTCCTGAGAATCGCAATCAGAAGTACCATCGCTGAGGCAAGGCCACTACCTAGCATATTAGTACACTCCCCAGGATGAATCGATTTTGCGGAGAAATACCGAACACTGCGGCACATTGGACAGCAGCTCTGAAAGTGTGTATTTTGCCGTTGCGCTCAGGCAATACAACACCCAGATCAGAAACAGAGGACCAAACCGCATCTTGAGGATTCGCCAGTTGGTGTCCTAAGAGCGCCAGAGAGGACTGACCGAGGCAAGGCGGCTCGCTAACAGTTTTTATAACGCCCACATGCTCGCGGATTGACGGGACAGTTCCGATGCCCCCCCCCCCCCACATGTGCGTTCCCAGATGGGGTGCAGTAGGCGGGGTAGGTAGGCATCTAATTCATTGGATGGATGTTGGGGCGTAATACGAAGCCATGAAGGCGGCGGGGCCGAAACTAGCTCTGCTGAAACTATTGCAATGTGACTCGAGTCAGTGCGTAAGTGGCAGGATCAGTCCCACATGTGCTCTCTCCATATTGAAGGTCTAGATCTGGTTGAAAACAGATTGAGGAGTACGGCAGGGGTTTAATCCGGCATGATCTCCGGGGAACACAGACAAGGGATGTCTTAGGGCAGATCGTATTGGAATCATTGTCGATGAGAACGACAACGCAGCAAGTCAACCATTTGCAATCTGGTGAATGCTGAACTAACCCCAGACTGAGAAATTTAAAGCGACGCATCTGTCAGGGCATCGGTGATGTTAACGCTGTTGGGATAAGCGTTGCGTTGCGTGTTGCAGTCAAACAGCAATTCTCACTCTCCACAGGACTACACGTAATCATGACCCTGGATAAATCGCCACCCGATCCTGGATCCAGGCAGGTCAGCATATGAATTGGGCCCTGCTGATTTAATGCGACTCACCAGGCCGGGGGAACCTTAGCATGTACAAGCGGAAATGTTACCCCATTGAACAACGATCACTGCCCAATTTGCTCTGCCCTGTAGCCATGATTTCTTATCATACAATTCTCATTCCTTGAGTCCCTTAGAAAACGACCCATGAAAAATACTCGTACGAGCCTAAGGGCTAGTAAAGCTCCAAAAATGGCATTGTCTGGCCCTTGCGACGTCGCCCCTCATCTAGGGTAGCTGACTTGATGGCTCTCAGGTCGCACCCTCTTTAGGCGGCTCAATCCCACGAAGGGATTGTGTGAGTGGAAACGTCAAGCAAAATCACTCCAGCCTTTTGAAATGTCCTTGGAGCACCGCAATAGACATAGTAGGCACAAAAGTGTTGTCAGCACAGATCATTGCGAACATAAAGGATACGCATAGGTTGTCGTAACGCAGAAACAGACTTAGGAGGAAGACCAAATCAATGGATGGACAAGGGGACCCTTGTCCCGCGTACTAATCTTAGGCAATGTAGAAAGGAGCATTTGACTGCAAGCATGAATACTGAATGTTTCTTATTAGTTTAGGTTTCATTATCGCGTTCAACTCTCAGGATAAGTTCCGATGAGGATGCGATGCCTCCAGAGCTTTGGCGGAAATTACCCCATGTCTGCCTAGCCCTCAGAGCCTCTGTTTTAGCAGACTGTCCTTAGGGATTCAATGGAGCCAGCGTTTTAAGAATTGTGTGTTATTACAGTTGATCTAAATCCAGACATCAACTGAGTACGGGTGTGTCACACCTGTGCTATACATGCTCTTATGCCAAATTCGATATAAACCTGTTCATAATACACCGGTTGGTTTGTCTCACTGTATTTCGTACTAAAATGACCATCTCCTCTAGTGCATGACCCCCTAGTCCAGCCCCACGAGTCCATGACTTAAATGCACCGTTGTTCAGCAATTCGAAGGTACGGTGTTCTTACACGGAGCCAAATGGTATTCCTTTGCTGATTTGACGAGGTATCAACATCATGTCTTACTGCTTGCCAACATTTCTGATCACCGCCGTTGGTTTGTTAAACGAGCTGGCTCGCTTGTTGACAGCTATGAACTCGGTTACCTACCTAATTCTATCCTTAGCCTCCGTCCTGCTCGTCGAGAAGTGGGGGCGCCGAGGCTTGATGCTGGTCTCAATTCCTAGTTAGGGATTGGCATTCCTGGTTATTACAGTCCTCTTCCGCTATGGCAGCCCTCCTGATAGGAGTCGTACAGTAGCAGAAGCATATATTACGTTCTTCTTTTTATATTTTATGCATTTGATATTGGAATGCTAGGTGTTCCGTGGTTATACCCCACTATGAGCAGCTCTATCGGCATGTAGGCGTAAGGTGAGGAGGAAGGAATAGCGACTAACTAGTTAGCTCTATCATTCGCATATCAAATTTAACAGTACACTGATATTAATCTTTTTAGAATTACCAATTCTATTATTTTTCAGATCAGTCCTACCGGTATCTAGAATCTTAGATGAAAGTTCTGGATCGTCTTTACAATTTTTAAAACGGCATTTATGCCACTTGTATACTTTTTGTATCGTAAAACTAGTACAAGCTCCTTGAGTTCCAAGTATGGCATGAAACTAACGTCTCTATAGCAAACCGCACACTTGAAGACCCTGACGAATACTTCCGAACCGACCTGCCCCTCATTGTCACCACCTACAAAGCTATCCGCACTAAGAGACCAATGTAGTACATCGAGGAAGAATAGGCACACATGCGGCTCGTCGCCTGCAGTGGCCAGGATGATGGCCAGGATAAGGATTCTATCCACCACAACGAGCAAGTCAATTATGCCCATGCATAAGTAGGGCGCGTGCAGTTGTCTCCCCCATGAACTGCCGCATAAATGGTTCAGGTCTGTTCATGCAGCGTAGTCAAAAGATCGCTAAAGCTGTCGGCAATCTTGTCCAAATTCTTGTAGTAATTCTCTGCAATTTCGCTGTCTGCCTCGAAGTGGTGGTCCCAGTAGTATGCTTCCAGTGTCTTGGAGATCGATGAGTAACAAGTCGTCACTTCCTGCGAACGCGATTGGAACGGTTGACTTGGGTATTCGATCCTTATAGGGGCCGAGGTAGTTCTCGATACTATCCCCAAAGCCTCTCGGAGACACGAGAGCTAGGAGATGATTGAGGACTCTTACATTGTCGTCTGACCTGATGGTATTGGGTTGTGGGATGCCGCCATTGTGTCTCTGAAGGAAGCTCTTGTAGTCATCTGGGATGCTGAAGCGCTTCGAAAACTCTTCGACATCCTGCTCGCTCGGTAGAGGTTGTGAGTGCATTGCCAACATGACTGGTACCATCTTCGCCGAAAAGCCCGAAGCTATTCCGTGAATGAGCGGCCATCTCTGCTTCCGACATGCCAAATCTCTTAATGCGTAGAGTCATGTTTGTCCCTCTTCTCGTAGAGCCGACTGCTACGCCACTGGCTCTTGGATGGTACGTGCCTGCCAGTTCGAATCAACGAGTACCTGAGTAGCGGCGCTGGTTGCGATGCGAAGTGAAGCGAAGGACTGGAAGCGATCGCGCGACTCGGTCGACATTCCTCGGGACGATTGTCATCTCGACCCCGTTGCTGTTGTCGGTGATGGCGAACCTCGAATCAAGCAGCGCAGCGCAGGGTTACATTTGTCAGAAGCATGCGCTGTGAGACATTTGCAAGGAAGCTGGCGGCATGTATGTGAGAAGAAAGCGTGTTTAGTTCTAGTTCGATTGCGGCTGTAATGCGTCAAGAACGAGGCCACTGCATATTGATATTGAGTTGAGTTGATCTCTTAGTCTACTTAGCTTGGCTATTTAACACCTCAGGGCTCTGTCGCATTACCCCGCTCTCCCCGAACGGCTTGACGGCGCCGTGTCTGCAGCTGCCTGCTGCCTGCTGCCTGCCTAGATGAAAGAACACGAACACGAAAACAGAGAAACAGTTGCCAACTCACGACCATGAACAGCTTCCTCGCTCAACCAGCCAGACCGCCATGCCGACGTTGGAACTACCGCCAGAGTTATGGCAACACATCTTCAGCTCATTGTGCTTCCACTGCACACGTAGCGCCACGCGAGATCCCGTCCCCGACCAGCGCCTCAGCTGGGTCAGCTTCTTCCCCTCTAAAGCGCCCCTGACTGCTCTCGCCAGCCTATCGAGCGTGTCTCGGATGTTCAACGCCCTCATCACGCCTCTGCTCTACCATCTCCCCATCACAGCGAAGACCGGCCTGCTCCTACGGACGCTCGTCGACCGACCCGACCTGGCACGCCATGTCCGCGAGCTGCACCACGCCATGTGGTGCAGCAACCGGCCCCAAAGGCGAGACGCATATCCACCCGCCTTCATAGAGCTCTACATCCGAAACGTTGAGTGGCTCCTAGCTCACCATGATGATGTCTTGGTGCCCGGCGGCTGGGATCACCAGCGCGTGTCGAATCCAGGGTACCTGGACCCCGGCTCACTGCCTCATCTGACCGCCGCGTCCGTCACGCACGGAGACCTCGAGTCCGCCATGGGCTTCGACAGGATCACCTTCCTAGCCGCCGCCGTGCCGAACCTGACAACCCTGCACCTCCGCTACGCCGGCACTAACGGAGACGAAGATAAGACCTTCTTCCCGGTCTTCCCCAGTGTCATTAATCTGAGACTCGAAGAAAGCGTCATAACAAGCGACTCGTGGGGGCGCGTCTTCGACTCGTTCCCCCGCCTCGAGCTCTTCTCGTACTCGAGTGGCGGCGTGACAGTCGGCCACAACGCGTTCAACACGCGGCAAGTCCAGGACGCCATCTTGCAGCACAAGCCCAACTTGAAGCGCCTGTGCATCGATATGGCACACGAAGTGTTCGACGGTACACCGCTGGAAGACCGCACGTGGAAGCCCGCTCTCGCGCAGATGGAACACCTCGAGCACTTCGAGACGGATATGACCTGCTTGTTTCACCCGGAGACGGATATTTTATCGGAATATCTCGTGCGAATTCTGCCGCCATCACTGCGGTTTCTACGGGTTGCGTGCTGGAGGGGCAGCTTGGACACTCAGCTGCGGCAGGCGTTCCTTCGCCTGGCGGAAGCTGCGCCAGAGCGGTTTCCCGAGCTGGAAACTGTTGTACTCGCCGGCCCTGAGTCGGAGGAAATGAGCGTAGTTAGTCTTGAGTGGAAAAATGCCTGGGAGGGAGCGAGAGTAAAATGTCTAGTTACAGGGCATATTGCTCTGTAGAGCGACATAATGGAAGCATAATAAATATAAAGAAATAAAATATTGAGATTTCATATAAATGTATATTATAATTTAACAAATATATGTTTCACGCCTCCTGGTACAACAAAGCCGCAGCGTACTAAGCTCGGTCAAATCGATATGAACTAACCGGTCCTATCTGCAACACCATGTGAAATGCGAGGGTAATCCTAAAGACGGGCAACTCGCCGGATGAAGGATCAGAAGGGCCTGTATTGCGTGCCGGAAATGCAAGGCCAGTTGCTCCGGTACCAACCCCTCATATACACAATAGTCCTAGAGAGAATTGCCCGCCGTTACGCCTACAGAAGCCTTCAGCTTAGATTCTCCAGCGCTCCCGGAATACTTGAGTCCGGCTCTTCAGCGCCTCATATACTTGGCCTCTGTTATCGGCGAGCGATGCCTGTGGAATGATTCGCTCTGTATACAGTGGAGCAGCTGAAGCTGGTGGGAGCCATCTATGCTTCAGTCATTACCTCTGCAGATGATGATGCAAAAGCTGGCCCTCGAAGCCCTCAAGGGTGTCCTTAAATCTCGTGAAATGAACCAGACGGCCATTCCCTTTCGGGATGAAAAACTCATCGTTTGGAACACTGGTATTTTTGACATGGGAGGCGGCCTTCCGTATTACGACCCGGGCTGGACCTAGCAGGAGTATACAATAGCTCAAAGGAGAATTTTCCTCAACCGTCGCAAGCTGCATTGGGAGTGTCAATGAGGCGTCTGGCACAAATAAATGAGTCGAGATGTCGAAGCCGACATCTGCATCAACCAAAGGCTGGCCGTTATATTGGCTGGATTCCTCGACCTTCTAGTCCTAGGCCACGCCATCTCTATTTACAACAGCAGGAAGTTACGGTACGACGAAGATGGGCTTCCGGCCGTCTCTAGTTTGTTATCAGTGCTCAGCCGCTCGTTCAAAGGGAGCTTCTTATACAGACTCCTTAAAATCTTCTTTGAGCTTGTGTCGGCCTTGAGGCCGTTGTGGAGCCATACCAACCCAGACTTCGTGCTCGGTCTGAATGAGCTGTAGAGAACCGACTGCAGCCATCCGGTCTGCCTTCATGGTCGTAGATTGGTTGGGGAGGCCTGGTGACCAACAGCTACAGCGAAGCAGCTCGCATCAATGAGCGCCAACATTGGGTCGAGGGAGTGATTCTAATCACTGAGTGGTAACGAGTCAATCCCTGAGCGACCCATCTTCGTGTTGACGAAGAATTAGACCCACCTGGTACGAGAACCGCGATAGCTATTGCCCCCAAGCTGGACACGCTACGACACTCCCGAGATAGGAACATTCTGGGGCGAGCCTCGGCTCTACCCGGCATTTCTTCACGCATCATGGCATGCCGATACTGACCACAACATGGAGGCGTGGTACCACCCATTCCCGGTCGCGGACATCCAGGAGTCGACGCCTCCTCTCACGCCGGAGCAGACCCGGTGTATATTTTGCAAGATGAGCAGAGCGCAGTTGGCGGGATCCTAAAAAGGGGATAGGAACCTCTTGAAGTTTCGTAATGGTCTGGGTGAGGATGTGGGCAAGTTGCACTTGCACGGCGAGTAGTCTTTGTCAATTTTCCCGACCATTGGAGCAGAGGATGAAGCAAGGTTGTCGGTCGACTTGGTGGCCATGTGCAACATGAGGAATTACTCACGACCTGGAATCAGAGGGAAGAGACAGACGATGTTCTCTTCAATAGGGAGGATACGTACCTTGTGCTTCGGGTAGAGTGGAAAGATGGTGTTGCGTATCGTCTCGCGAACGGGCGGCTCCAGGGGGCGGCGAGGGACAAGTTGAATATGGAGAAGTTGTCTTTGATCCTAGGATGGCCAGATCAGCCTGATGTGTCATGCATATCACTGTTCCTCTTATTCCCATGCATCTTCCATGTCGTCAGCATATCAAGCGTCCTTTAAGACCCTTTGAAGATTAGCACCCCAGCCCAATGGTAAGCAAGACGTTCTAGACCTTGGGCAAGACTACCGCTAGTAAGAATCAGCCACTCCCATCGCACAATGATGACGGATTCCCGGATAACACTTAATAACCCATCGGCCATTCAAAGTCGCCGTTCAAGTTCTCGAACCCCCCTTCTTCCCGACCGGAAACTGTCTCGGCTCCACAATCCGAGGATCGGGTCCCGCTGGGGGATCAATCTCCACCACTTCCCGACGAGGCGTCGACTAGCTAACCCCGACACGAAATAAGTCAAAGCGTTAAACCCTGTCAAAATTCATCCCATGGGCACAAAATGACTCGGCAACGTTTGAGGCGTCCAGTCACCGCGTTCTCTTGTGAGGCTAAATGTGCGCTCGAGATTTGAATTGTTCGAGTGCTGAAGCCACTGCTGACAAACTGTCGTCTTTCAGGGGAAATGTTAACCCCCAGCGAGACGCGTCCGGCGTTGCCATCCCAGTTGCCGATCTCATAGGGGGCATGTTCACCTCGTTGGCCATGCCCTATAGCGCTTGCGACTTTGCCTTCAAATCATGCCTCTTGCTCGGTTCGTCAAAAGTGTTGCATAAAGCCCTTACGAGGAAGATGCCACCTGCTTACTCAGATACCATCTCCCTTGAACTTTCCATGCTTGCAAGGAGTGAGAGTGTAACCTTTCTAGTGACCTTTCTGGCTTAGCGTCTTCAACTATTCCGCGAGTCGTTTTGCCATCCATCCGATCATTCTCGGGGAAAACGAGTCGGAACACCACGTTTTGTACTCCGTATGTTTGCCCAATTAAACGACAATTACTCAAACTCAAAAGACGCCTACCCTATAATATGTCGTCAAACCTCCTAACATGCCAAGGGTTCAAGGCACTAAACCTGCGCTAACAAGTAACAAGCCAAGAGAGAGCGCTAAGCGACGCCCACTTCTCGGGATGCCTCCGGCGGAGAGGTTCCGCCCTTTCCGGCCTAGGTTAGTGCCACAATAGAGGGTTGATGCTACTCTGGCTATGATAGAATGGCGGCCGCCTGCTGCTGGTTCCATTCGCCTGGAACTGGAGCCAGACAAAGCCGTCTTACTTAGGCTGTGGCTGCGGACAGGGAGAGGAGACTGCTGACATGGGATTCCGGATTTTCTCCAAGAGGGCCCATAATAGACATACATGCCCCTTGACATCTGCAGATCCTTTTTACTACTGCAAGGCATGAAGATGAGCGTCCCCGCGTGTGGTATACCGAAAGATTCCATCCACCTTGAACCAACTAGAGTATTGTTGCATCTTAGTGACACGGAAGCATGGGCAGCGGACTGGACAGCGGGGCCAAATCTCAGGGACCGGCCCTTTTCAAACTCAATGTCTGTCTCATCGTGCTCTCATCCATTGTTATGATCGCGCGGTTATACGCCCGCGGGTTCATGACCAAGGCTCTTGGGGTTGACGACATATTGGCGGTGTTTGGCTTTGTGAGATGCCTAGAGAACCTTGTTCCTTCGCCAGCACTGACTGACATTTCCGTCGTTACCAGGGCCTCGCCGTCGCTGTATCTTGCCTCGAAATTATCCAAGTAGGAAATGGCTCGGGATCTCCGATGAGCACGCTCTCACCCGAGCAGGTGAAGACATTCTTTGCGGTATGTAGAATTCTCATGACAGTTTCAGTCTTCTTAAACACTAATTATGGCCCCCTAAGCTCTTGCCAGTTGAGCAGATCGTATCCTTCCTGGCCCCCTGCTTCATCCGACTGTCGATTCTGGCTTTCCTTCCTCGCCTTAGCAGAGATCGTAAGTGCACCGTCCCCGTTACACTCATTGAACCCTGTGGTTAAAGATTCGATAGGCAACTTCATGAGATGCGTGTGGGTTCTTGGCTTTGTTATTGTTGCAATCGCTCTGGCGGCGGTCATTTTCCTTCTGGCAGAATGCCAACCCATTGGGTACGTTCGAGCCTCCTTGCTGGGTCCATTTTGATTAATCTCTAAGCACATCCTAGTGATCTTTTCGACGCTTTGAAGCCCGATAGAAACTGCGTCAGTCAAAAGAAGGAAGCCCACCTGATGTGGGCGCATGCCATCGTCGGGGTCTTCATCGACGCTGCGCTATTCGGGCTGCCAATCTGGGTCATCCGAAACAAAATGAAGTTTGGCTCCAAGGCCGTCAAAGTAATTCTTGTCTTTTGCGTCGGTCTTTTTGCCATCATCATGGGGATTCTTCGACTCGGCTTCATGGTCACTACCGACTTTGCCGTTGATACGTTAGTGGCCTTGCCAACGCTGCTGCCATACACCGCTAATCAATTACAGGACATACAAAATGGCCCGAGTCGCTCCGTGGGTTGTTCTCGAAATACACGTCGGCCTCTGGTGTGGTAGCTTCCCTGCTCTTCAACCTCTCCTTCGCCTTGTTTCCTACAAGCTCGGCCTCAGAAGTCACTTCGATAGCACCAACAAGCCGACTACTCGAGGCACTGGGGAAGGTTCTAGACCCGACGCGGGTGGGTATGTCAAGCAGCACAGCGCCGTCGATCCCGAAAGCGATAGTGGAAGCGCCAGAGTCATCGTCTCGGGTGGTGACTCCACGACAGAGTTTGTGGAGCTCGGGGACATGGATAAAGGTATTAGAATGACGACCGATGTTATTGTGAAAGTAGAGGACGGTGTCTATTCAAGAGAGAGAAGCGAGGTGAGAACGACATGGGATGCAATCTAATCTAGATGGTGTTGGTCAGGAAAGCTAGAGATACCTTAATAATACTCTTCACTGACGGGCATAGTTCCGATATCTCTGTAAGTAATATCTGAATGTCCGCTATTATATTACAGACATCATTACGCGTGTATCGCGAACAGTGTGCGGAAAATACCTTGACCTAGTTACGACCACCAAAACGCATGACAACCCATTAGTGCTCGTTTGTCTACAACCAAGTCGATGCCGAATAGGTTTTTAGTTTTACGAGGCTGACGAAGAGCCTAGTGTCAAATCTTTAGTTTAACCACTGACAATTACCGTGTCTCCTTCGGTGCGCAAATACTAGTAGGCTGTCTCAGACAAATCGGATCGAAGTCGGTGCATATTTCAGCAAGCAGATAACCCAGCAGTGGCTGATCTACTTACCGACAGACTGATATCTCTAAAACCTGGAGAAGTCCCGAGCTGCCCCACCATCATTTGCGGCCCTAAAGAGATTGTTGCTCCACGCTCAGTTCCGTTACAAGGATTGTATTCCTTGGGCCTCCACCTGAACCGATGTTGGCTAGCGACAATGAAGTCTGAAATTAGGCACCCGAATGTCCAAGCCACTAGTCTCCCCTCTTTGTGCTACTTCGGCCTCCTATGTTCTTTCCGTTCTACTTCTTCTGACCTTAACTCAGGTAACATCGGCAATGCACCAGAATCATGAGGCTCTATCCGCATTGCTTCATTCATATTCCTTTTACTGTAGTCATCTTTACCGCCTCTTCTTTTGCAGTTAACACCACACCCGATGGCACTGGTGGATGCAAACCGCACAGATGGGAGGGCCCTGCACATACTGGAGCCAGCCCAACAAGTTCGAGGCGCACTGAGGCTACACGAAGTGTACCCAGAAAGACAAGACTCGAGGCAGGAGATATCAATTGTCGGGGCTGGGGTAGGACATATGACGAGGTCGACTCTTTACTGTGCAAAAACCTGGCCGATCGATATCAGATCGGCATCAGCAAATTCTACGAATTGAATCCAATTCTGGAAACCGATTGCAAGACAATCAGACCTAATACTGAGTACTGTATCAGTGGATGTGAGTCCTGGTATGGCGAGAATCCTCACGGCCCCTTTTGACGCGTGCTAGTTATCGAACCACTCCGGGCTTATGACGGGCGTTGTGGCCCTCTGTTCAATAACGCCACCTGTGTTGGAATGAACCCGGGGAGTTGCTGTAACTCCGAGACTTGGACTTGTGGGAGCCGAGATCATGTTTGCGCTCTGTCATTCGATGATACATACTGACTGGATCCTAAGTCGAGACTGTACGCCCAATCTTTGCTGGAAAGGTGCAGGTAATTGCTATCTCCGTGTTGTTGTTTCCACAGATGGCATATGCGGGATAGTTAAGGACAGACATGCCTTCCGCATGTGCGGGGAATGGGGAGACTGCTGCAATCTTCAAGGAAGATGCGGCTCTGGGCCTGACTTTTGCGGTAAAGGTGTGTGCCAGGCAGGCGAGTGTAGCTACCCGGATTACCCAATGGATGAAAGCCCGGTTCTTCTTCCCTGGGAGTTTGGAGAGGGGCCGCCTTGAAGTGCCGCACATACAACCTTGGTGCCATCGGCCGTTTGGTCTATTTCACATCGGCCATTGCTGATAGCTTGATAAACGAGACCATAATTAGAAATAGTATTTTTTCTCTCCAGAAAGTAACACAATGCTGTTTTGGAATAAAGTACATTCGGAACAGTGTAGCCTTTCCGTTCTATTCGCGTATTGGATACCATCTGGGAATGCTTTAGGTGGACACCTCGATGCTTGTGGACAATGTCCTCGGTCCGGTCTTTCGTGGCAGCACTTGGTGCTACTAAGTACTTGGTCGAGTGGCAACTATAGGGGGTAGCTATAGATATGCAGGCATTCATCTTCTCAGTTTCCCTTTCTCGTGCTTGCTGAGCACTCAAGATTTAGTTTCCAGCAGAAGTCCCTCTAACGACTAGAACGGTTCAGCATCAATAACAACTGGCATGGCTCCAGGCTTGATCACGGAAGGGGCTCCTGAAATCACCAGACGTGCAGAAACTGATGGGATTGTAGAATCTGGTAAGTTACAAGCATGTTTGACATCTGCAAATTATCAAGTCGTGGAAAAAGTCCGCCCCATCAGCATCATCGTGATTGGCGCCGGCTTCTCTGGAATCTACTGAGGTGTCTGGACACTAAAGCGACTACGCAATATAAAGTTGACGATATACGAGAAGAAAGCCGGAGTTGGCGGCATTTGGTAATTACGAGAATCGCTACCCCGGTTGCGCCTGTGACATTCGTGGTGGTGCACTTACACCCAACAACCACTAGAGTCGGTTCTATGCTCTAGGACATAAAAATTCCGGTTATCACTCCACATCACGTAATGACAGGTATTTTTTCTCATTAATTTTCCAAGAACAGGCAACTAACTCATCATCTAGATTCAGCGTTGAGAACAAGAGAATTGGTGTCATCGGCGGTAAGTAATCACAGGTGTCGCTCTGAGGGGCTGAATTCCTCTCGCCTAAGAATTGGACTTGACACGTAATGGTAACTCGATTTGACACGCCAAGTGCAAAAGAAGAACAGAAACTAAAATTGAGCCAGTGATTGCGTAGGAAATGTAGTAATTCCTAAGCACGGGAGGATTCCTCCCGATGTTCTGTTTGAGCCGTCTCAATATCATGCTTCCCCATCTCGTATACAAGAGAATTGTTTCCGTTGATGCAGGAAAGGTCGGTGACATATGTCCCAAACTGCCTTGTAGAAACCCGTTTTTCGAATAGTTCATCAAGCTCCTCAAGACTTCTTCCTCCAGTCTCAGGAACGAAGAAGTAGACAAAAACCGCCAGTATCAAATTGCTGCCACCCCAAATGTAGCAGTATTTGGGGCCCCAGTTGAGAGACTCAGGGTTGATGAAGTATGGTGTGCAGTATGAGGATAGCCACGCAAAGATGAAGTTGACTCCTTGTGAAAACCCGACAGTCTGTGATCGAAGTCTTTGCGATGGAACTTCCGTTTGAATTGCCCACAACACCGGGCCCTGACCAACGCCGTAAATGAAGGTGAAGCTGATGCTAAGTGCAACCAGCGATTTGCCTGCGGATGCTGACGTGGGTGAGGACACTGTATAGACAATTGCCATCCCCATCATCAGGCCAGCGTTTATTAAAGATGCCGCGAGAAGTAGGGTTCGGCGAGGAAGGAATCGCATAGCCGGAAAGGACATCATGTTCCCTATTAACGCGATTGCTAGAGAGACCATAACCCATTGAAAAGGGCTACCAATATTCGCCTGAACAAAGAAGTATACCGAAAAAGCCGAAATAAATATTATACCTGTGGCTGTCTGACCAACAGCAGCAGAAATACTGATAATTGTTCGTCGAAGGTCGGGGCCACGGAATGCATCAAGTAGGTGAGTTGATGATTTCATATTCGTCTCCGCAATCCATGCAGCTCTCATAGCTTGAACATCTCCTTCAATTTGATCTTCGATATTGGCTCCTCGAAGCTTTCGTATGGCATGAGCAGCCTTGGCATCATGCCCTCTTGAGACATAGTATCGAGGCGTCTCCGGTAAAAAGAACAGGCCGATGGATAAAAAAACTGGAATTATGAACATGACTGCGAGAGGAATTTGATATGAAGTCCGGCTGATGGATGCCTGGGTGTAATTATCCACCAAGATGCCGATTAGAGCTCCGAATGATACTTGGAACATGATCATTCCAATCACCGGGCCTCGGATAGCTACAGGTGCCGACTCCGCCATATAGATTGCCGAGTATGTCGTGAAGAACCCGTTTGAGAATCCAAGCAGCAGTCGACCAACGTACAAAGCACCGACATGTGTGCTTCCGATTTGGACGGCAATTGAAATGATAGATATAATGGAACCAATCCATAGGCCGACTCGACTACTGAAGATGCTTCCAAACTTGAAGATCAGGATGCAAGATGCTAGGGAGCCTAGCTGGATCAGACTTTGTATGAGGGTCTGCACCTTGGTGCTGATGTTGTAACCAATTGGATTCAGAGGCTGGTAAAACAAGTCAACATAAAAGGATGCGAGGTAGGGATGAACAAAGTTTGCTTCAGAGAAATAGTACGATCATGCGATGGAACTTACATCAACGTATCCAAACACCGCCAGGAATCCCGGCATAGATTGAAATCCAGACACAGCAGCAGAATCATAGCCGTACTGAAACTGAGCTAGAGCGACGAACAAACAAATAAGAACGACCCGTTTCTCCGCCCAGATGGCAAGGAGTTGGTTTCGGATTGGTATATGTTTGTCCATCTTGTAACACAAGTGATGTTCTCGGTTCAAAAGACTGGAGAAACCCAATTTGAGAAAATCAATGTGGAATATCTTGGAGTGGGGAATATCGTGATATAGATATGTCGTAAATGTATTGAGAAAATAATTTAAGTTTCGGGGGGATGGTTCCTAATACAGCGTCCTCAGTGAACAAATCGGGTCGCCGCTAGTGTGCTCACCGATGCCGCGTACCTAAAACTACTGAACCGAAGTTAGTTCTGATCGGATCTTTGGATCCGGGCTATCGGTTGCGTGACCGATTCTCCAACCCCTTACCATAAGATTCGGAACCTCGGTTCGTCACACCCACTCAAGCAATTTATTGTAATGCCGACATGATTGCGACAATAATTACGGCTTAAAAGCAAAATATCTAATCAATTCATGCTGCTAGCTGGCTCAGATTCCTCTTAGTATTACGTCTACCATATCTCTCATGGAATTGGGTCGTAAGTGATGGCTGGGATTCAAAAATTCCGCTAATGAGACGTAAAATTAGCCTCTTTGCTTGACACTTGTAGCCATCACTATCTCGGTGTACTTGAAATGGAGAAAGGCATGACCTTCAGTTTCTATATGACGAGTAAAAAGAATCGTGTCTAGATGCCGGCGACCGAAGCCCCTATGATTCTTGATTTGAAAAGCGGCTTCTGGAAAGGCATTGATATAATCCTCTGGCAGGAAAGTCGAACGATCGGAAGTTCAGAAGTAGCAGTCAATCTCAAAAGCCGGAAATTCTATTTCAGGTTCATCTATTGGCCTGCGCAAGTTTTAGTGGTGGTTTGGTTACTGTCCTCGGAGCATTACCACCGATCATCGGCTTCTTTCCTCCGATAGTTGTCATACAACCAGTAGAATGGCACCGCCCAGGTTCAATTGTAGCTCAACAATGGCTCAATTGCAGCTCGGTTTAGGGCTCGGTTTAGGGCTGGCTTTGGGGATCAGCTTTATGACAATGGTTGCGGTGTTCATGGGAAGTGGTTCCGGCGGAGGGAGGAAGAGCCTTTTCGTCTCTTCGTTCCTTAAGGCAATATGGGGGTCTTAGTTTTTAGGCGCGAGACTCGGTGGTTGGTTAGGTCGACACGGATCGTTTAGCGGCACAGGCTTGGTTTCCGGTCATTCAGTAAGACACGGAAGGAAGAGCCCTTCGTTCCTCCAAGCAAATAGCATCGCCAATCCAGGCAGCCGATGGCGCTGCGCAACGAAGATGATTTGGGTCCAACGTGGCATCAACATCGCCTAGGGTGGTGGCGCCGCCCACAGCATACGGTTCAAGGTCACGTTGTAGGCCCCTCACCATTTGCGTGCCTGATTGTATGTCGGTAGCTAGAAGCAGTAAACAGACATGAAGTCAGTTAGACCATGCTGGCTCGCGCATAAGCGGACAGGATGAGGTAAAGAAGGGTTAGATGGTAGTGAAGGAGGGTGTTTACAGATGCATCGGATCTTGGGATGCCTGTATTTATGGCAGATGTTGTCCAAATTGGCAGTCACGCCATCCTGACCCATCGTGAAGGCCAACTCATGGTGCTTCAGGGATCGGTAGTGAGGGATGGCTGCGTTGTGGAGAAGGTGAAAGGTCTTGGCGGTCAGTCAAGTTTCCTGGGCGCTGTCACAGGACATCACCCATTATTTCTCGTCTGAGTGGCCTCGCCATTAACTTCACTCTTCACATTCGAGGCCCACTGGAAGCCATGGAAAGGTGGGGGATCTGATCTTTTGACAAGCTTGGTAAAGCGTCGGATCCATGAGTTCAACATATTACGCGTAACCCATGCAAGGTTTACCGAAGCCCAAAATGGGGTCAGGGCCGGCGGTACCGAGGACCCATCTTAAGCTACCCTATGCTCCATACAGCCTAAGCTCAGGACGCGACCGCTATATAAAAGGTCCTGTCTCTAGCTAATAGGGACCTCAGCCCCGACATAACATTTAAAATGGATCCATATCCATCGATACCACCGCCCTACTTAGGACGGGGATCTTCTTGCGGGGTTGTTTTAGCCACTTTCGGCACTTGGAATGCGGGGAAGTAGTCGTTTCCATCAATCGGCTCGTTGGATTGGAATCAAAACGAGTTATCACTCCCGGCACATGATCTAGATCCCTGGTGATATTCACATGCGATGCTGAAGATGAGAATCTACTGTTACATTCCTCGGCCGGTCGCCCGGTCGGTCGGTCGGTCGGCCGCCTTTGGCCTTGACTATGATAATATCGGAGCGGGCAATAAGATCCCGGGAGGTCAAAGCTCCGCGTTGGGAAACATTGCCAGGTTCCACGAGTTGTGAATTAAGGAAAAATCCTGGTAGGGACCCTGTTGGGCTTTGGGAAGACGTCGCGACCTCCATTTTGTTGTATGCGGCATGACTGAGAGAAGGGAAGTTATTGTATTCCGTAGTACGCATTGGCAACATATAATACCACCGTCTATAGGGGGGAGGTAGAATTATAAATAGGTAGATGTGTCCCTCTTATTGAAATAACCAACTCGACAAGTTACACTTTCTAAATAACAAGCGAAAAGATCCAGCCAAAATGCAGTTTACTACTACTTTCCTCATGGCAGCCCTTTCCGGCATTGCCTTCGCTCTTCCTCAGGCTGCGACCACCGCGTGCACTCAGACCTCTGCTATCCCCACCTGTGGTGTAAGTTGACTCTACATAAATGGCCTGCAAGAACGTAAAGACGGAGGATGTGCTGATTGGATCTCCTAAGGTTCCCTGTATTACCTCCGCAGCTTCGGCTGCTGGTTGCACTAATCTTGCCTGTCAGTGCAGCAGCTCCGCTGTGATCCAGGCCTCTGCTCTTAACTGCGTCCTCGGCAACTGCGGACTCATCACAGCTCTCTCCGTTCAAGCTGCCGCTGCCGCTGTTTGCACGGCTTGCGCATAAATAGAAACGATTCGGATGACGGAAGGACACAAGGGAGGGACGCTTGGTGCTCATGTGGTGATATTATCGAAGAGGCCAGTGTACGTCGAGCTTCTAATTTAATAAATTGCCATCTCCCTCCCAATTAGCCAATGAAGAAACCCCAAGGCATTCATGCTTCATATTGCAGGACTTGACTTTCTTGCCTAGGTGGGTGAGGACTTGTTGTTGGATCGCGCAGGGGTGTTGAATGCACTTGACAAAAAGGTTGTTCTGTATGGTTATTACAATAAAAGTACTTTCAAGACGTCTTATCTTTAAACATTGGCCTTGTAACTTCAATCCTAGCTATAACTTAATCATAAAGTTAAGAGGGAGCCATCGATTCTTCTAACAGATAAATACTGTATATAACGAGCTTGATGATAACTGACGCGCTGCTACTTGGCGAGCACGGTTCCCCATAGTGAAGTTAATGAAATGGCACTTTGGAAAAGAGGAAAGTTCTAGCACTGGAAATCATTGCAGACGCCACCTGAATTTGGGTTGTATAATTAGGTTATGTTGCAATGTCCCTCACACTATTCAGATTGGATAGCAAGCGGGTCGAAAAATAAACCGCACACCAATTGGCCTCTTTACTAAGGCAGCCCACCACCGAGTACTTCCTCAGAGCCTTTAGGTAGGAAGCAGATTGCTTAGGGCAGAATGATTAAAATAAATATTTGAAAAATACTATTAAGTACTAGATAGCTATGAGAAGTTATTTAGGCTTTTAAAGATTTTTATATTCTCATTATCATTGTGCATTTATAGTGATGTCTTTTGGTGTGCGGTGTATTTTTCGACCCGCTTGGATAGCTCCTTTTTCGAGTGGTGCTAGCAATGAAACATGGCGTCATACTTCGTCAGTCCGCCGCCACCATGCCATCATCCTGATTTCGATGCTACACTTCCGCGCCTTGCCTTCTGATGCAACAATGAGCCATCGGGATGTCGCGGGTCACTGGAATCGTGTGTTCTTGATTACTTCTGTCTCAATAAACGACCTATTCCAGCCTCACATGTGCCCACTATCGCCAGGAGTATCGCATACCCGACCTGAGCGGCGGTGTGAAAATATAACAAAACGTAATATATAAAAACACGTAAATAAGAAAAATACTCATAGAACTATTACAGCCAACAGCTACCAGTACCTTTGCGCTGGGTCAAATTAGTATTGACACCATAATGGACGAAACTAGGAATTGGACTTCTCCATAATTAACTCCCATAGAGTTTTAAGAATTCTCTCAAGACTCAACCCCCGTTAAGATTTCCGTATTCAACCTCTTCCATTTTGATCCCAAGCTCACAATCAATGCGACGCCAGCCGAAGCAATCACAAGTGCAAACACGACTTTAAGTCCGTCCATATACGCCTGAATGACAAATGGAATCTCAGTTGCGTCAAAAACATGCCGGATATCTGTTGCACCAGTGCGGATAAGCTGGGACTGCGGGACTTGGGGGGCCATCTCATGCATCCGCTTCAGCATCGTTTGAACAAACGCGGCTTGGGCAGAGGCTACAAAAACCCATCGTTAGTGAAGGAGATCTTGAATAGGGTTATGTTGCCGAAGTATCCAATGTCTTCTTAGTCAACCCCGAGACTATTTGAGTCTCTGGTAGGTTCATAGTTTCCTCCTTCAACCGCAATAGATTGTAAATGACATAGAGAAACGGAACAAAGTGTATGCTTACCAACAAGGAAAGCGCCTCCTGATGTTAGGAAAACTATCTCAAGTAGTTAATCTCAAGTTTGGTGCGATAACGATATCTCAAGAAAAAAAGAGTTTAGGGACTTACAAAGTAGGATAGCGGTCCTTGAAGATAAGTCGGACATATGTGATGTTCCCTGAGTGGCGATCATGGGAACTTGGAATGCCGAACCCCATGCAAGTCCAGCGAGGACCTGGTAGCCAATCCATTTACTGCTACTGGTACCAATATCGAAAGTGTAGATCAGACCTGCTGCAACTGTTGCAACCGTTGCGCTAACAATTAAAATAGGCGTGTAAATCCCAGTTTTTGAGATAAAAACGCCTGACGCGATAGTACCAATAGTCACCCCAAGAATAAGTGGTACGTTGCGAACGCCAGACATTGTGGGCGAGACATTATCGACTGACTGAAAGTATATGGGGAGATAGTAGATCAGAATAACATATGAGCCAGCAAAGAAGAAGGCAAACATAGATGAGATGTAGAGCGTCCGGTCCTTCATCAGACGAGGTGCCATCATTGATCGTTCGCCTTGGGACCATTCGAGCACCACAAATGCCCCTAGCATGAGCACAGCGCCTATGAAGAGTCCAATCACTTGGCTGGAATCCCAGGGATATTTGACATTTGCCCATTGAAAAGCTAGAAGGAGTGAGATAGTGGCTCCCATGATCAGAGCCGTACCTAGAGGATCCATTTGCAGAAACTTCTCTCGGAGCGACGCAGGGGCCGGAATGGCCTGAGGTGGTGTAGAAAAGTACAAGAGTATGATGGCAACCGACATACCTCCAATCGGTAGATTGATGTAGAAGCACCATCGCCAACTTATGTAATCGGTGAATGCACCACCTGGTTTGTGAGGATCAGCTCCAAGTGCCCTTTCAGGTTTCGCAAGACAAAAACCATCTAATAAGCAAACAGACTAACCTATTAATGGCGCTACAACTGCAGCCACACCGTAAGTTGCCCCTAGAATGGCAGTGAGAATCGGACGTCGTGCTGGGCGAGCGCTGAAGCCGATAATGGTGTAAGCCCCGGAAGAGATGCCCGCGCTACCAACGCCGGCAATGGCACGGCCTACGATTAGCACTGCGCTACTTGGAGCGACTCCACAGATAAGTGAGCCGATCTCGAATATTAGTATCGATATTAAAAAGCCGATCTTAAGTCGAAAGTATTTATATACCTTCCCCCCTGTTCGTAGTTAGTATAGGCCGCAAGTGATGTTCTGTTTTCAAAATGACGAATAGATGGAAACCGAGATACTCACACGTTGACTGGAAGGCAGCAACACACATAAAAAAGGCTGAACCATACCAAGAGATGTCGTTCAGTTTCCGGAATTCGTCAGTGATCTTGGGTATGGCTGTGGCCACGATGGTCATGTCGACAACGACGAGAAAGACGCTTAGAACCAGGGAAGTCGTCACGAAGAACAGACGAATGCCTGTCGGATACTCGTATTGTATGTTGTTATTGGCATTGTCGCCATTGGTGATGGTTTCGTTCGTTGGGCCGCCAATACTTGCGTCTTTCTCCTCCCTTGCGACGTGATCGATTCGATTTTTGGGCATAGTTCCCTCATTTGTTACCGTAGAGTGGCTAGGAGAAGAGGTAAAGTTAAGTTCCTTCTCCATACTGGAGGGAGATGCACCGGCTTCCGAGCTCATTGTGCACGCATTAAATCCAAGAGGAGACAGGCACGCGTGTTGAATACGGGATATTTGAAGTGGAGGGGATAGGAATTAGAAGAGTGATGCTAATGCACTGTATTACCCCGACCGCGAAGCTGCTTGCCGCCTTAAATAGCTCGGCCGCTCTCAAGCAAGCCACATCAACACGTGCAAAGGGATGGCGAGTCCCAACTACCACACCATTGTTGACTCTCCTGCCTGGAGGAGCTTTTCAGGTCCCCAAAATTTCTGACATGACAGCATTTAACGTTTAAACTATCATCAAACCCGCATAATACGGGTATTGTTAGATGTGATTTATCTACGAGAGGGATTTCTTGAGATACTGTACGTTACACAAACCGCCAGGAAGATGCTCAAGGCTGGCGTGTATATGGAGTACCACAGCTGTGATTACATGTGATTCACCTTAAGGAGGATCTTGGTGGGGTGGTATGCCTTACGCAAACCTTGATGAAGATGCTGTGTGATGGACGAGGTGCAAGTCAAGAGAACCAATAGCCAACCAACCAGAATGTGGCTTGGTATGACTGTGAGTGATGTGTCCGCAATAACTGACCAATGAAAAGGCAGAGTGAATACATGAACGCCATTTCCTCTCCTGATGATCCGATTCCTCCGATTCAATGCATAAGGCTGACACCGGAAGCAGTTGATTGGAAAGCTCGGTACTTGCCGCAGACGTACGCTCACAAAGCCTGACTGTGCTACTAGAGGGGACGTAAGAGCATAAGAGAGTGACATTCCTCGCCTAGCGGATTGGACTGAAGGAAATCCGATGAGGATTGGAAGCCTACCATGCTGTGTTCTCAGAATTCCCCGTACCCCTTTGGTACTGAGTATGGCTTCTCTTATACTTACTCCAGCCGCAATAATTTCGAGCAAGTGACAAGGCTATTTGCTTTACGCGTCTCAGTAGTTGTGATTCCTGTCACATGAACAGCGCTGTAAGTGTAAACCCGATTTAACGACAGCGCTGAAAGTCTCGCCATATCGTTTGCACGTGTCGTAACAGGTTCCACAACCTGAGCTGACTTTAGATGTGGAGTATGAAATTTCACCTGGCCGAGAGGGTGGAATGTTAACTAAATGATCTTGACGTGTTGCTTCACACCATCGGTCTCCCATGTCGCTTCCGTGTTCGCAATGACTCCCACTCGTTCATATGTCGGCTCCTCTTCTGAAACCCGCCTTAAAGCGAGCCAGTAGAAGCTCTCAGCAGACCGAAGGATCTTTGCGCAATAGAGCTTTTCATCTTTTCTCCAGCGCCAATTCCCCTCTGCATCACCCAGTCGATGATCTGGCCAAAACTGCACAGGCGTCTCCTTTCCGGGCTTTGCCATGAACAATCCTTTCTCCGGTACGTTCATACCTTTTTCGATTGCCTTGCTTACAAGCATCCACGGCTTTCTCGAGGAACCGACTTCAAACCCCAGCGACGCTTCCACCACCTCGGCCGACAAGGTGATATACGACTCCCCGAAGAGTACCTGGCCCCTCTCATCCTTCCCCACCGGGACGCATTGAACCTCCTCCACGCCTGCGAATAGTTCGGGGACCTCCCACTTCCTATACGGTCCGTATAAGGGTAAGAGAAACCTCACGGGGCAGTTTAGTGTTGCCCACGACCACGACGGTGCGACCCTGGGTTCGGTGACAAATGGAGGCACGTCCCCTGAATCTTGCCTTTCCCACAGCAGCCCAAGCGGGAGCGTCTCTTCCCACAGACCGGCGCAATACTTCATCCCGAGGGCATCAACCATCTCCGCCGCGATGCCCGACAGGGCTGGCAAGCGATCCGTCGGAAATGTCAATGTCCTGCTGGTATAGTCTCCGACCATGTCCGCCCAGCGCGACAGCAGCTTCTCCTTCCTCTTCGTGTCATCGACCCGGGCACTAGTCTTGCCGATGTGCAGTGCCGCATAGTGCGATATCTTGTCCGGGAGCTCGTTGGACGTGTCGCGGTTCATGTAACCGCCCATGTTTTGTGCGTTCGACCACTTCATGCTGCCACATTCGCAGTCCACGTCCTGCATGCATTCCCAGAAAACCTCCTGCGGGCCGAAGTGTAGTACGCGGGGAGACAGAAGTCGCTCTTGGTACACCCAGGCCCGGGTGAGCAGCGGAAACGGTTGGACCGTGTGCTGGTAAGAGAACCGTCCCTTCTCGGGATGCTGGAACTTGAACCGCAGGTTGAGACGGATTTCTTGGCGGAGTTTGGTCGCGGCAGGGAAGAGGACGGCGAGGGGGTCATCTCCATCGGCGGCGGGGGCTTGCACGTTGACTCCCTGATCGGACCGGTAGCAGCCGCTGCTCGAGGACGACGAACACGTCCCGGCTACGGTTACCCAAGAATTGCGATAGACGGCGGCCATGCTGCTGGCTTCCATCTCCCAGTCCTCTGCGCTGTCTTGGATAATACAGAGGGAGTCGATCCACAGATATCGAACCCCAAGCCGTCGCGATACCTTGACCACATCCTGGAAGGTTTTGGGCAACTGGTCGAACAGGATGCCAGCCTTGTGATCCTCCAACGTGGCCGTGGTAGTCAGGAGAGGCTGCTGATCTTCGCCCCAGCAATGAGACAATGCGATATAGCGGTCTTTTTGGTCGGGCGACGGCTCCACGAGCTTGACATCTGCAGGGGGACCCTCCAGATCCTCTCCTAGGTAAAGTATTCGCGTGGGCAGTTCAGTTGGCTCACCGTTGCCACAAAGCGGATGCTCCTCCGAGCACGTCCGAATCCACCAATACATCCGCCCATAGCTCACATCGGATGAAGTATCCCCGGTCGGCTTGTACGGCCGGCTGTCACCTTCTTTGTAGAACTCGTACTGGAAATCCACGTCTTTCAGGTCTGGCCGGTGCCCTAATGGGCCATTGGAATCGGCGTACACGATCATGTCGTTGGGGTTCTTGAAGCGGATGACAGCATCCTCTCCCAACCTGGCCGCGACGTCCGGATCCAGCCGAAGCAGGCCCTGATTCAGAAGTGAGCAGTATGGGCACCCGTCATCCGCATCTGTCTGCAGTTGAGAAACACCGGACCACCTCTCCTGGCGCCGAGCGCTACACGTGAAGCAGTCCTGGTCTCCAACGAAATTCATTTTCCTCAAAGAATATTTGAACGACAGCTCTTGCAGATATCTGGAGCGTTCCATCAGTCAACTTGGATTTCTTCTGGATCCAGTTAGAGTAGGGGCATATACCGGCAGCCACGGAACTTTGAGAGGGCTATAAGATTAGAAGCTGGGCAGTTGCTGTAAGCCTCTGGTAATACAATGCTATGCGCTTCTGGGGCTATCGTGGTTAATGTACCCGACAAGGGAGAAGAACCATAGTTAAAACAAGCGAGGGAGTCCTTGGTGAGATAACCAGCCTATTTATATAGCCCACCAGTTCACACCCTATCCCCGCATTTAAATAGCTTCTGAAGTGCTCCGTACTCTCAATTGAGTTTAACCTGAGCTGTGCCTCTTTGCAACTGCTTGCATTATTAGCGCTACCTGGGTCTCACATAGTAAGACGGAGGAACTCACGCAGCTTGCTTATCTAAATTTCGCAAAGCTAAGCTTTTAATAGGCAAAAACCGGCCCCACCAATCTATCCCGCACCACCTGGTCTCCAGTCTCCGCCTGTTATTTTACTAAAAGAATATACATAAGTAAAAGTATATAGCAGTTATATGCTATATGTAAGCTGAGGCTGAGAAAAATAGGGCCCCTCCAGTGCTTGACGCAGGCTGTGACAAGAATAGTTTTAGTAATTATGAAGAAGCTAATGGCTATTACTAAATCAGAACCTTACATTAAATACAAAGCTATATATAAGTGAAGCTTTGTGCCTTATAATGCACAAACTGTGCCTAATTCAGCAGCATACTCAGATCCTCTGCACACACTGCAAGGATCCGAGAAAGGCAAGCTAAGGTACCTATCTTGTGCGCTGCTCACGCTAAACTACTGCTCTGGCTGGAGCCCATTTATTGCAAAGATTGTCGAAATGAAAGTGATACTTAAGCTAAAGAGGTTGAAAATTTTCGACACGCAATGGGTAGTAACAACCAGGGCGACCTAACAAGCCATTGTGCACTTCATTGGGGTTTTCACCGGACTCGAGAATCTCTACCTATACTTCGACGGATCATGCGATCCCGACTCAACGTTTTGGCTCGGCGTGGCAGGGCATCACACGACATTGAGAAGACGTATCTTGGATGGGCTCTGGAAAGATAGACTATAAAGAAGTACAATCTTGCAAACCAGGTTCCCCGACTTCGCAAACAGTCCATCTTCCAATCCCTTAGGACTGTTAAATACAGAATGCCTCGGCCTTATTATCGAACCGACACATTTGGTAAGGGCTACTTAACCTAGTGATCCATAAGGACTTCCTCTTCCATCATAGTCTAAAAATTGCTCATCTGTTCTTCTTTTTGAGACCCATGCTCCTTCTATTTGTCTTGGAAACCTGTTTGAAGACCCTTCACTTCCGCGTAGGGGTTTTCCTGGGCGACCTTAGATGGTCGTGGGCGTGGGAAGAGGTCGGGAAGTCAGAGTGTCAGCTGCAAGGGGGTCCCCAGGGGGGCGCGGTTGGGTGTATTACTGCTTTAAGAGCATTACTGAAAGACCTGAGATAACAGGAACCCTTGGGTTTTAGAAAAATATTTCAATCCCAGCCAAGTTTCTATGCCTTCATAAAGTAGGCTTTTCGTCCCGAAAGCATATTCTCACTTCTCATCATTGCAGTGGGCGACTTCTCGATTGGATGCGGCCAACCCGAAAGCTACTTCAGCATATATCGCACTGAAGAAGGGTGCCTGGCTATCCTCAACGAGAGAGACGCGAGATTGAATCCGGACCTAGATGACTATCGGGAATTTCTAGAATCCTGCGCCCCCTCGAATTTAATCTCTTCAGTCTTTCAGCGAACCACGATAGTGCTGATACATACAAGGCAATCACGAACAACCGACTTTAGAATATTGCTTTCGTTTAGACAGCCCACGCGCAGCGCTCTCTTCTAACGACATAACCCCATCATCTAATCGTAGCTAAGTGAAGCACAACTGGGTACGGGGGGCAACCGGGAAGGAGTCAACCGTAAATGATATCCATTATGTAAAGAGCAGATATTAAGTCTACTGCATCAGGATCATCAACTGACAGGTCAATTTTACGACTCCATCTCTCCTGTCACGACATTAACTTAGCCCGCCTACACCAAATAGCAATACTGACACACGAATAACGGCCATCCGACACAGAGTGCAGGGCTATCTGGGAGATCAAAACGCATAGCAGTTTCATCTCGGCCCCTAACAGCAGTTGCTTAAAAGACCCCCATCAGCTAGTGGAATCAATGTCGGTATATAAAAGACTAACCGTTAGACCCTCATAGATAGGAAATAACAAGAGTCTTTCAGCACCATGATCTAGCGGAGGATATCGAGACCTAGGCCTCAGAGCCTCCCTAGTCTGCCCAAAGGAACTAGACCTCCCTCACCCAACACTACACAACCTGCTAGCCGCGAGGCCAGGGCACAGCAATTTCAACTAGCACCATCACCATTTTAAACATAAAGACAACTAACGCGGCTCCTATAGAAAGCTTCAGGTCCTGGAGCATCTCATCTACTGCCGGAAGACCTAACAGCAGCAGCAGTAGCAGCATTGGCCGGTGTTCAAGTCTAAGCCTAAGCTTAAGAGCTTAAGGGACTTTCGTCTACGCTTGTTAACTAGTGTGTTGGGCAGGGGGACAAACAACCACCTGAAGTGACGGCGAGCTGGGCTTGAAAGGTAGGCGAAGGACGGCAAGATAAGGCTTAGGAAATAAAATAGCTAAAAAATGCAGATAAAATCATCAGCTAAGCAGCTAGCTGGAAAAGGAAGAAGGATATCAGTTGATCAAGTAAAATAGAATAAGAAAATCAAGGCTAGGAAAATCAGGAAAAATCAAGTAAAAAGAGGAAGAAGCATTGTCTTTTTATCCGAGTCTGGGAAATCTGCTGCGTCTTATAGCTAGCTATAGGTAACGTGACTGTCCGGGTCCCGGGCCCCGGGGCCCTCAGCCCCGACACACTAGCCTTCAGGACTACCCGGCTTTCCTAAACACCACTGGGTTCTTCAAGACAATCTGCCCACCGTCTCTCAAGACCTAAGTCGGCAGACCCCTTCCACCTCTGCTAGCGGCCCTAACGGCCCTAGTAGCACTCTGAGAGCTCTCTCAACGACCTCAAACCTTGAATTCGAGAGCCTGTAAAAAAAACAGCGCGATAAATGAAGGAGCCCACGGGCGCGGATGGCAACCTTTCCTGGCTACTAGGCCAGAAGTGCAGGATATCCTAGATAGTCTTATGCACGCCACATACTCCTTGGGAGACTGGAGCGCCTTGCGCTCCCTTGGCGTTAAATAAATCTCTCTCTCTGTCATTATCATCTCCATCACTAGCAAGTCCAGCTCTTCCGCGTAAATTAATATGGCATTTTATATCAATAGTAAGGTAGGTGCCGCTGAGGGGATGTCCAGGTCTACATACTTTTACTGGTGAGGGTTGGGTTTATTGACCTAGCCGAGCTGAGGTTCTGTGTGGCTATGGATTTGGCTTCAAACCTGCCTCGATTTGAGTATACTATTCTGGATGATTAGACACAGGTACATCGCCTGGCGCCATTTCACCATTCTCTGTGCCACGTGCATCGGGATGTTCAAAGGATCGCACCCAACGGGGTATATTATATTAGGGATAGTAAACTTTCATAAACTAGATAAGAATCTTCAATTGCTCTTGTCTCATCCCTGGGGCCTGCGCCTGGTTTAGATCTAGAACTCTCGACAGTTAGCTAGACGTCATCTTCAATTATAAGCTGAAATTAGAGCAGCTCAGTAGTAACAAGCAGCTCGAAACCCGCCCTTTAGCATCTGGCTTATTTTTCATTCTTCCTATAGGCATAAAGTCCAATTCTAGGAAGAAAGAGTTAATTGTGCAGGTATATTAGTCCTCTACTAGGTTTCTACCGCATCCCATTGTTTTAGGAGAGTCAGCAATCATCAGTCAATGCAGTTCTTTCAAGACTAGAATGTAGCGCCAAATCCGGTAAACCCTTCAATGTTATTTAACCCCGTTTAAGTGCTGAACATCCCAAACCCACTGGGCTTGGGCATCTACGGCCTTTTCTGAGCAACGCTGACTGGCAGCCTTGCAACGTTTTAGGTCAAGAGAACTCGATCATAAGGCAAGATCATTCATGTCAAATCCCGGCCAATTGTTGGATTAAAAAAGAACAGATGCTTCACAGATGCTTCAGAAATTGATCAAGTTGAGACCTCGCACCTTGGTCCTATGGTTTTCATGTCTAAGCAGAAGCAATCTAGATGAAAAAGCCTTCCGTTGTTTCAACTGTCTATTTCTCAAGCAGAGTAACTTCTGGAACAAGTAGCTCGCTATCATAATCCCCTCCCATCCAAATTCTAACCTCTCCAAAACTATGACTGGGCCCTTTGAATTGCGTGAAATTTTCTTGATCCGTAAAGGTTGTCCCTTGGACTACAAGACGAAGCGTCTCGCCAGCCTCCCAGATAGTGCTGCTGGGCCACAACTCGACGTTCACTTCAACAATGTCTTGAGGTCGCAACCAAAGACGTCTTTGATGAAGGTGAACCGGCCTTTCAGGAATACTACTGGCGATGTCAAGCTCGCGATGTGAGGCGCGCAACCAACCGAAAGTTGCGTCGGCTTCTAGCTTTTGTGTGGAATGGTAGAACTTGACAGCCTGGCCATCCTTGTCGATCTTTTGCAGCGCGACAAACAGATCGACGTCGGGAAAAGCTAGTGCTTGGACGAACAGCTTGACCGAAGAGTATCCTGATATTTCGGTAGGCCGATCGATCTTGAGGTCGAACAACGCTGCGGAACCGGGCTCGTGCGCTGTCAGCGACACGTATTGTGCAGGGTCGTTACTCACACCAGTGGAAGAAAGCACTGTGAGTTTGTTATCGGGAGCCAGTCTATACTTTGATAGCTGTGCTTTTGGGGGAAAATCCGATTCCGAGCGTCGTGAGCTATGTGTGGCTGACATCCGAACGTCGATCTGAACTCTAGGCCACTGATCTACATCGTTCGAAGTTCCTTTCAAGTAGCGATCCCAAAATAAGAGCTGCTTCTGTATGTTTTCATCTGTATAAAACTCAGACCATTCTCGTCCACCCTACAAACCATCAGCAATGAACATTCATCGGGAAGAACTGACCTACATGTATGAGGAGGTATTTCTTGGGTGATGATACCTGTTTCCAAGCCTCAATTGTCCCACGGAGATGAAGTCCAAGTGATGACCACCCCGTCACGGAAAAGACTGGAACATCAATAAGCCTCCAGTCTACCACTTTCGACTTCCAATACTCGTCGAACAAGGGATGCTCAAGGCTGGCCACGGCATGATCCTCGGTCAAGCCGAGACCATTCCCAGTCATGTTCATCCAGAAGTGCTGGAAGGGAACGTTGGGGATACCGCCAGGCGCGTTGACCTCACGATAGATATCAGAGATCCCCTCCCAGATCATGATGGCCTTCAGCTGTGGTGGCTTCAGTACGGCGGTCTGGTAAGCCGACATTGCGTAATAGGATACTCCTCCGCCCCAGCCAATGTCACCGGTTGACCTAGATCATCCAGTGTCAACTTAATAACGCAAAGTCGTGCATGCTGAGCTTACCATTGCTGTTTTGACGCCCATTCAACGATGTCATACCCATCTCTGCCTTCTTCTGGCGAGATGTGGTTCGAGGCGTTGCCTTCGGACCACCAAGTTCCCCTCGGGTCAACGATCAAAAATGAGTATCCCCATTCGCCGCACCAAGGGAGAGGGTCAGGTAGCTCCCAGTGAGTATATTGGCTAAGCTTCCCGAAATCAACTCCCATGTTCTGAAATCTCTCTCTCGGCACTGCGCCGTGCTTTCCGAACGGCGCAAATAGCACGATTGTAGGGGTCCTTGCTTTGAGACTGGGGTCCGGACGATACGAGTCACCAAATAGCGAGATCCCATCTCGCATAGGGATGGCTATGTCCTTCTCCAAGAGAGTTTTTCCATCATCGAGGAGGATGGTTTCATGCTTGAGTGGGGGAGCTCCGCGAAGAGGTGGTGAGACCTGTATACCTGTTAGCCCTAAGGGTCAGGCGATGTTAAAGGGGCCCCAGACCTGTTGCGGAGGAACAGCCTGGCGGTAATAGGGCGAATGAGAGCTTGTGGTGGTAGCCATGTTAGGTCGGTGATACAGCAGTCAACATGCCTGTTCTCCATATGGTTGTAGCCCGATGGTTTGCTTTAAAAGCATCAGGATCCTGAGATCAGCGATAGCGAGAACTAGGACTCCGACGCTTAGAACCAATCGTATTGCTAGTTTCGGAGCCAATCGGATTATGAGTCTCGGAACTACCGCTCGACCTCGGTTAAGTTTGCAATACCCCGGACACCACATCCCCAGAATCGGTATTCCCCATAATCTCAACCTTATTTTACCAGATCCTGGCCTGCATAGACCCCGGCTACTCCGAGTAATGCCTGTCGCTATAAAACTTCCCTTTTATCCACTTGTTTGATACCACAGATCAACACCCAAAATTCATTCATGATGACCACAACAACCGACATAAACGACACCAAAGTTGATGCCATTCAGCTTGAAAATGGTCCAAGTATGACACGTAATTCCGAAGCGGCTGACTATGAAGCTGGCGAGTCCCAGAGTTATCATGACTCCTATAGGCTGTCTACCCGTACATATCTGGTATTGGTTGTAATGGCATTCACATGGGGCACTTGCACCATGGAAAACATAGGCCCTTCAACTACTTACAGCTACGCTGTCGAGGTCTTGAGCGGCGAGGCTATCTCGACCCGGATCCCCAACGCAAGCCTCTTCCCAATCATAGCCCTCCAGCCAATCTGGGTCAGTACAAGCCAAAGAACTTACCACACCTCAAATTGCTGACAGGACTTCAAGGGATCTCTCGCTGACCATTTCGGCAAGAAGTGGTTCGTCGTAGCAGGTGGTGTCGCAGGCGTTATTGGTAACATGGTGGCCGGCACAGCCAAGTCAACGAAATTATGATTGCGGGCCAGGCGGTTCAGCAGCTACCCTGCCGCTTCCGACGTTCCCATCTATCCCGGTGGCAGGACCTGGGGACAATCTCCCTGAGATGTGTAGCCCAGACGGGGTTGTCCATGCTAGCAGCAGGTATCAGGCAATTGAGCATTTGGAATCTAGCTCCCCCGGGATGATGGGCTAATCGCGAACAAATACACCAGTATTGTGGACTCAAAAGTTTCGATCTGGCGGCCAGAGCGATTCCGGTGGACACGAACGCCGAGGCCGCCGGATGAACTCCTGGCCACCCTTTTTGGTGTGGCGTTTGCTTCGCCCGAGAGTAGGATGAGGCCGGCGCAGGCTCCGTGGCGTGGAATCCGACTTCTCAACGATGCCCAATGCTTGGTTCCAGCACACAAATGCTTTATCCTAATGGCCTTGGAGATGCGAGACTCTTGCAAACCCAACCCAGACGCGGAATTGCGCGGTAGTCTGCAGAACAATATCTTCGCGACTCCTGCGGGTCCTTCGGGGACTAAAAGGAAATACAAAAGGCCGCACTTGGAAGAGCATTAGGCAAGCGGTCCGGAGCATGCTGAAGAACGACGAAGTCCAGGCTCTGTAGGCAAGGTTGGCAGTGCTTATATTATTAATTATTATAACTTCTATTAAATCTTAGCAATTAGAATTAGTAAAAGTAATAAAGCTACAGATAACTTAGTTTATTATATAACTAATAGAGGAGGTATAATTATTATATTGTCTTAAGGATAAATATAAGATACTTAGTAAAAAGAGTTAAAAACACAGGTTAATCTCTGTAAGGATATTAGTAGAAGTTATATTAGTGTAAGATTATCTCTAGCCTTCTGCCTTAAAGCCTAAGCTCGCTATCAAAACTTTCTCTCATACTATCCCAGTAGCTTACCTGGCTTTTTCTACTCGTTTGTGTTCGTTTTCTTCTTTTTGGCTCTTTTTAGGCCGGACACTTCGCAAATTATGATAAATACCATACTTCGCCTTTCCATCTTCATCCCCGCTGTGTCGCGGTCGTCGATAAGTGGCCCATTAGCTCTATAATGTTTTTCTGGGACGGCATGTATCCATGGCCGTTGCGAGCCACAATGCAGACCTCTTTTTCTAAGACGAACCAACATCGCGAGCTTTGGGTAATCCTGGCTTTACCAGCCTGCTATGTCGGCATTACAGTCCAGCAGCGAGACCCCATAAGCAACTTCTGTCTGTGAAGGGATCACCAATCTGCCGTGGTTGACAATAAGCTCTATATCGATGGTGGGTTGGTCGCCTGGAGCCCGTCTTCACATCCACCAGAGAACTATACAAGTAGTTAACCTTCAATTCTATTCTCTTTGCCTTATGAAATTCGATAATTGGCGGACATGATCGAGGACTGTATTTTCGAGACGGCGGATGGGGCTTATACATTCTACGAAGTGCCCAAGCTGACATCACCAGCCAGATCCCCTTCTTCGTCTACAATGACTTAAGCCAGAAGGGGAGTTCGGGCATGCCGCACCCCGTGTGCCAGTTTGGGCAAAGTTCCAGTCTCCCCAACATCCATAGTGCCAAATTGTGGCCCGAAGATATCAACAAACTCATCTACCTCTTTGGCGGCGACTTCTACGATGATCCTCCTGGCCATTCGCCCTTTATTCATACGATGTTCTTAACGAATACTGTGTTAACCATGGAGCGCCTGGTTCTCCCGATATTGGCAGTCTGAGCTACGGTGCTGGTCCCTCAATTTTAAGCCGAGGAGAAGGATATTACTATGGTGGATGAATAAATAATGCTACTGATGCGAGTTGGGGGAGTGGGACCCGGAATACTGACCCCGTATTTGCTCCAGTATGACATGGACTCGAACACGTGGACCAATACCACTGCTCCGGACGAAGTAGGCCAGGCAGAGGGTGTGATAGTGTTTATCCCTGCCGGTAATGGCAGCATGCGTATCTATTTTGGCGGCATTCGGGACGCTGGCAATAGTACGTAGAAGGTACAGTTGATGGCGGAGATTATAATCTACGACATCTTGAGCGGAAAACCCCATGTCCAAAACGCGACTGGTAATATTCTAGAGCCGCGAAGGCGGTTCTGCGCAGGGGTGACTTGACCAAATGACCAGGCATCCTATAACATGTGAGTCTCTCGGACCAGAGCTGGCCAGGACAGGAACATCAATATCTTGCAGCTACCTCTCTGGCGGCGCTGGTCAGGCGGAGGGAAACGCAGGATTCGACGACATCTACGTCCTAACAACTCCTACCTTTACATGGATTCGGATATACCCTACTGATTTCAATAAGAGGGGCAAGTTTCCAGATCATATTTTGAGCTATAATGTCGTTAACAAGGCCAGATGCTCATCCACAGTGGTTTTTTCCCATTGAACAACGGCTGCGACTCCCCAGACCAGTGGGGTCTGCAAAACCTCGATATGGACATGAAAAACAGCTATAACTTACCTTGGGCCTTATGTTATTCTTCCAAGACGTACTACGATGTTCCGATAGACATTATCCCAGTCGTTGGCGGCTCGGCGGATGGTTGGGGGAACAAGACGGCCCCGTCACACAGCTTCGACCACTCGTATCTCCGAGCCCTAATGACGTGTAAGGCATCGGCTGCTTCGAGGAAACTGACATGGGCCATTGCTGGGGAGGATTTTGGCCCCGAGTAAGGGTTGTTAATCGAAACTAGTGCCGGCATCGCCGTGGGCGGGCTTGTTATTCTCAATGCCGTACTTGTTGGCGCCTTCTATCTCATCCGATGACATCGACGACAGAAGATAGCCAATGGATCCCATCAGCCCACAACCCGGTTTTACTCCCATCGTCGCCCACCGCAATCCTCCAATAGTTCGCATCAGGACTCTCAAAGTCCACCACCTTTCCAGTCCCGACCTCAAACTGTTCCGTCTCATGCAGGCCCGCCAGTCGAGCTTCCTCCGAGCTGAACTGACGAGATCCTACAACACATGCCACGGTACTTGGAGACCAACGTTCTAGTGGTGTCTCATCTTACGCCTGAAATGTAAGGCCACTAGCGACATGGGCGATTCCTCCAGGGACAGGGATCGAAGATCCCTGCATGTCTTGCGCGCAACGCCAAAGTGCAAAACGAGCGTTGGGAACATATTCTCTTTAGTTTTGAAGGCACGAAAGTGATTATCTCTACTGTACATGTTGTAGTCTATCAGTTCTGTGTTGCGTTTAAAAATCCATTCTCGCCGGCCGGCTGGGCTTGGAAGAGGGTCCGCGTCGACAATCACCCGCTTCCCCCACAATGGCCTGAGCCAACCCACGCACCAGTCCCGACACCTTTTGACTCCAAAAAACTCAAGACACACCAAGCTTAGATACCCGTCCGGTCCATAAGCGTCCTCTGCCATCCCTGCGCCTTGTCGGCAGCGAATCATGGGACAAGACACAGACTCCGAAACCCATGACGGGACTAATCATCCGCTGTAGACGCGCTAGTCAGGGCCCTACGACCCGTGGGAATGGGAGGCGAAGAAGCTAAGGCATGGAAGATGCCGAGGAGAAGGATGATAAACGGACCCTGGACCCCTGGACCCCTGACTTGCAGTCGAGGCTAGCTGTCTGGCGTTGGGGATAACCCTTGCAGAGCGTCATCTCGACGAGGGAGTTTGATGAAGCTGGGAATCAACCGTGCTCAGGATTTGGGCCATGCGATGGACGCTTTGGCGCCGGGAACTGCCGTTAGACGACGCTGCGAACCCAGGGGGCGCCCGGAGATACGTGTCGGGGTGAGATTGGGGGACATAGCGCAAGGGATTGAGATAGCGTCCGAGGCTGTATTCCCGGTCCTCTGGGATAGAGGTTCCATTCAAGGTTGCGGGGTTGTTGTTGCTTGCAACCCTGGACCTGGAAACTCCATCCGTTAGCTGATCGACATATAGGCACTAGCATCCAAGGGGGGAGCAAGGGGGGAACAAGGGGTGTGTAGGGCTATGACCGATTCTAATCGAAAAATAGGGCTCCGTACTGCGTAGCATCTACGTACTGAACCGACACGGTGGATGATTTTTTCGTCGCCATTCTCGTATCAAGCTGACCTAGCACTGTCGCCGGGCGCTTAGCGTATGAGCCACACTGGCACGGGCCGTCGGGCATCCTGGGGCCCATCAACTGCTGACCCAGGCAAGACGGACTGCCCGCGGATTGGAGCTGGCACCGCCGTGCATGGATGGGCTTTATGCTAAGGGCTGCGATCGGCGCATCCGTTTCCAGATCTTTGGGTCACTCACCTGGAGACCGAAACCGATTTGGGTGGGGGCAGCAATAATAGGAGTAAAAAAGGCGAGATGGCACGATATGCTCGATATGCGTCGAGGCTTTCTTGAAAGGTTTGGGGGGCCTTGGAAACACTCCAGTTGGAGACGAAAACGGATGAATGCCAAGGACGGCCAGAAGAGCAGTTACGGGAAGGACAATGGCAAACAATGTCGGTAGATAAGACAAAGGCCCAAGAAGGAGGAGACACGATGGAGGTGATTCTGATGTGAATATCTGGACATGACCTTAGGTATATCACGACCATTTATAGGCGTCAGATGCTCTTGAACAGCCTCCCAAAAGAGGGATCTGGAGGCTCGAGCAGGCTTAGTCGACATCCGATCTGCTTCCTCCCTCCTCGACGTAGCTGTAGCCGGGTCGTCAAGTCTTGCTCTTCCCTGCTCCTCCAATCTGCCACTCTCGAGTTCGGTCCATGCCGGGTGGTAGCAGCTTAACTAGGTTAGCAGGGATCTGGACCACTGAAACACGACAACGTACTCAGCGTTCTGGAAATGGGTATTCGCCAAGATAGATGAAGGGTATGACTCGCTTATGATTTTTAGCACGAAATATGGCTAAAAAACTGCGTCTACGTACAATACAAGCCTCGTCATGCACTAAATAGACGGACAAGGAGGAACATCCAAGTGCTCTTGCCTGCTGCATCTGTTCAGGTGTTCAGGGGGCGATGGGGCTTCGACCAACGCGGAATGGCGTGTATGCAACTAAACCCTGTGCCCATAGAGTGGTGGGCAGTTGCCCTCCAACAACAAAAAAGCTAGGACCATGAGGTCTTGCCGCAGCAACAGAATGGTGTCACATGCGACAGACCTTCCAGAACCGGGAAGAGAGATGCTGTTCGCTCCTACTCGTCGGAACGAGTCAATGCAGTCGGGTAACTAAAAGCTCATTCCGGGACACCCAGAACCACTCAAACCATGCAAGGAGAACGCCACGCAGCCAAGCAAGAACGATTCGCTGTTAGCGCTCACACCCTTGCAACCCTCATCGAAGGTATGTGGGTGTCAGCTGCAACACTAACCACCCGAATTTTAACCTCTTTACGAAAGACCTGACAAAGTTTATGGTATACCGGCTGCTCATATGGCCGAACGCTTGCTGATGTCCCGTAAAATAGTCATGTGGTAAGTGATGCCAAGTTGCCAAGTAGCCACAGGAGATGCATTGGGAGGTTTATATGTGATTCAAGCTGCTGAATACGACGTCACTCAACCACAGCCTGTCCATCGGCGAGGATAGTGGCTTTAGCTATGACCATGGTGCCGCTCGGCCCTCCTAGGTGGTGTACAAGGGCGTTGCGGGTGAGTAGGATCTGCCCCTTGAGGTTATGTCTCCACTCTTACCATCGGGTCGGCCTGGAGGTGAGAGGATGTAACCTCAAGGTAAATGATCCGCATGCAGTCACCAGTGTCGGAGCGCCAGATCCGTACCGTCACAGCTCCTTCATGCATTGCCCCTATTAGTGCGCTAACATATGAGAAAATCCGGACCGTCCAATCGTCTGAAGGGAATGCCATGAGCACGGAGTTGTGTGAGAAGGCCGCTGAGTTGACCCCGCCGCTATAGCCTTTGAGCTCCTGTTGTATTCCATCCCTTACATCGGAGCCTGCCAGATCCGTGCCTTCCATCAACGCCACAAGAGCCAAGCCCTGTGAGAAGGCCACTGAGTTTAACCCAGTCGCTATAGCCCTTAATCTCCAGCGTATAATTGCCCGTATGTTTAACCATCCGCCTGATGCTGTAGGGATGCTGTAGCAACAGGAAATCAGGTAATTCACATGTATATAGCTAATGAAATGCTTAGACAAGCCTCAGGAGGCAACTTCCCGCATGAATTGAAAGACCAGGTTTTGGGTTATAGTAAGTAGGCCTAATCAAACCTAGCTCTCTCCACACCTTACCTCACCTTCTCTTTTCGTAATTCTCACGCTGAAACTACCACAATATGAACCGTCGCCTGATTCGCCCTATTTTTTTGTCTCTTGCACATGTCTCTGTTGGTTCCCACATGCCTTTGTTGGTTCCCACATGCCTCTGTTGGTTCCCACATGCCGACCTTGGAATGAAATTCGATCGGTGTTGCTTATGGGTGTGAATGTATGTCCTGCAGCTGCACATCCTCCAGCGGGGCGTTTAAAAATGTGGACTCGATGAGAATATAATGATAAAGGTGTGGGGTATCCGAACATCAACGTCAAGTGCGAAACAGGGCGTAAGGGATTGATATCGAAGGGGGCGCGTCATCGATACGCAGCGCAAGGTTCGTCGTGGCGGGTCGTATTGAAGTGCCGGTGAAATTCGGCACTTGACATGAATCAGGGCCCCCCGCGGAGCCGCACCTAGGCTGCTAGACACAGGGCGATAGCGCTGGCCGAACCAGACACCGAACCTTCTATCCTTTCTAGCGCTGATGACTGCGCGACAGTGACTCGCGCCGCCTCAAACTCTAAAATGTTAGCTGCGTCTGAAATGCCATCCGCACTTCTCCATATCGCGCACCCTCAACCCTATACAAGATACAAGCCACGTCTTGTCCGCTAGTTGGGCCGCAATGAGCCACGCTTCTGGCATCTGAGGCCTTGCGAACAGGCGAGCAACGAAAGAAAAGGGACGGCAGCAATGAAAACCCTGAGTTGCGCCTCTTGGATGGGGACACGGGCCTTGAATTCTCATTACTTGATAAGCACCCTCGAAGTCTAGGTACAACGTAGTTACCAATCTTGGTCCATCTCAACAAACCCGCCTAGCTCAGGATAGCGTCTTAAAAAGTCCCTGCTCAGCTTCCAGTTCTTGGGGTCTTCGGCGTATGCCAAGAAGGTGTCGCTAAGCCACACGTCGCCAGACTGCGCGTCAAATATCAAGGCATCCACCTGTCTACTGGCCCAATTGACAAGACGTAAATTGCGGGAGTAGATAATCTGCATCTCTTCAGTATCGTAAACGTCTGGCCTCTGGATCACCACGTCCCGGAGACGCTTGCAATGCAAGAAGTCGATCCACTGCGAATGTGGAATCGTTCGCTGTATCCGGGTTGGCTTGAAGTCGTCCCTCAGCCCCGCATATGTCTGTGTCGTGGGATGCACCAGCCAGGAGACCATGCGTCGTAGGGGCGCGAACACTGCAAGGCGCTCAATAATGCTCGTCATGCCGACATTGTTGCACAGAGCTGTTGCCAGTTCCGTGACTGGGTGATTGGCAGCAGGCCCTGACACCGCTGGAGCAAGGCGCATGTGCCGGCCAGCTATCTGCAGCTCGGACGGGTTGTGGATGGGTGAGGCAGGGTGGTATTCGAGGAGAGGCTTGATGTTGGCCTTGGAAGGTGAGAGAATGCCGCCAAGAGATTCCGCCCGCGTCATGCGGCGGCAATCGTGGATGAAGGTGACGAGCAGGCGATCAACCTCAGTGGCTGGCGCTGTGATCAAGACGGGCACCTCCCAGAACGAGCTACTGGGTTGCCTAATCAATGGGCAAGCGGCAGGTCGGCTGCCTCGAAGGGTGCGGAATTGGCTAGGGGATATGCCGTATCTTAGAGCTGTACGAGATTAGATTGACTCAGCATGCCAAGTTAATGACGGCGAACCCGGATATCCTTACCGGTTCTCATGTCCTCGAACTCCCTCTCAACATCCTGGCCACGAAAACATGCCATCGTGGACAAGGGATCCCACTCCACCATGGAAGTTGTTGCCTTGATGGAAATGTATGCGTCGCCGTACTCGTCGCCGTACTCGTCGCCGTACTCGTCTATGTTTCTAGACGAGGAAGGGCTGGAGCCGGTTGATGGAACTGAGCAAGCGATGTTGGATCCCCAGGGCTCGCAAGCATCGGGAAGTGGCAGGTACAATTGGTCGAAGTCTTGTATGGTGGCGATGCACCCTGGGAATTGAGACGATTGGGGACTTGACATCGTCCCGCTGAAAGCATTAACGCTGTCGTCGAAGACTACGCGAACTGTTAGAATGTTAATGATCCCCAACTCGCCTTCTGACTAACCATATCTGTTATATCTTTGTCCGGCTAGAAAGCCCATGGCATCCCTCAACATGGATATTTCATCTTCCAAGGCCTTGTTTCTGCGAATTAGTTCTTGAATGGCCTTGAGCTCTTCTAACTCCCGCTCGAGTCTTTCGATTGTCTCTTTGGACCTTGCTCGATTTACCCGCTGAGCTTCTAGGTCGTTGGCTCGTTTGCGGACACGTTGTGACGGTGTCAAGGTTGACACGTTTCTTGTGCCTTGTAGGTGGTCTCAGTTTACTACGAAGGCAAAACCTCTGTCGAGCAGTCGCATTTTACTTACCCTTGCGCTTGGCAGCCTTGGCTGGTTCTGCAGGGGATGGTCTTGCCATTGTCTTGGAGGTGTCTTGTGTGAGTGTGATTGACAGATGGCTGTGACTGTAGTTGGTTGCAGTCTCAGCCGTAGTATGATGGGGGATCATGGGATGCTAGTACAGAGATCAGTTGCAGACAATCGACTGGAAACGGGGCATTTAACATGTATCGGTCCCGGTCAGTACAAGGTTTTGTACTCTTACTCGATGTGGCCCTCGAGCTTGTGAAGGCGTTCCACCCCTCACATACCTCACATGCTTCACATGCCTCACACGCCTCACACGCCTCACATGCCTCACAAGTGCGACTCTACTGTGGCTTCGTGACTTTGGCCTTGCTACGCCCGGCTGCTATGAGACACTAACACACATTGTACGTGATGGTTGCGAGCATCTAGTGGATGCCGAGGACGCCGAGCAGCCGCAAGCCTACCTGCCTAAGGGCGCCCACACAGAATACCCGTTGGCATTGTGGGGCAAGCCGCTGACTAGCCTCGTCCAAGGGCAACGAGTATTCTTTGACATGAGTTCCTGAGTTGGGGAAGCTGAGACACTATTTCCCACTGGCAGCGCTAAGGCGGGGTTGACAGTAAGTGGGACCTCTAACTTCAAAACGTCCTGCCGCGATTCTTACCCAACGAGGAACAATAAACTCTAACAGCGTTCGGAAAATGCCGTGGGTCAAGTCCATATGTCAGCCCTACGTATCAACTGAACAGAGTGTTTCTAGAACAGCCCCACACACCACAGAGCGGTCACTCTATTTGCCTCATTGGGTGGAAGGCGGGACGGGCTGACTTCCTACACCCTGAGGTCAGCGACAAGCCAACCAACGAAGCGGAGCGTTTTTTCTAGGGGTGTACATGACTCCGGAGTCCGGAATCTAGGATACGCTTCGCGGTGAGGATACAATTGGGGCTACACCAAAGAAGAAAAGTTCCATCACGTTCGAGGCCGAGTCCACACAAGGTCCGTGACAGCACCAAAACGCCCGATTCCATCAGACAGGCTTGAAGCGTGGGGGAGTGATATAATGTGCCAATAAGACGCCTTGACTAGGGAGCATGGGCGGAGAGCACGAGCCCCCCACCACCACTATGGTTTGTGTGTGCTCTCAGTGAAGGGTGGTTCTTCGTACAGTGTGTGTTGGGCACCTGAGAGGGCTACCATGCCTGGTAGGTTTCATTGCCGGCAACCTTGGTGATGGGGCTCGCGAGCGGTGCCAGAGGGTCCCAGATACGGCTTTACAAAAAGGGTCTGGGGCTTCCTCAGCTGGAAGCTCAAGCTCGAATATCTGAAGGCGTTTGAGAGTTGAAGAGCGGGTAGGGGAAAGCTAAATTTCCCTTGGTCTGTAGGGTTGCAGCTATTCCTCTTCTCTAATATCCCATCTCATGGCCCGGGTTCCCTTTACCTGCCTACTTGCATCTAGCCTACCACCTACCTAACCGCGCCTTGCATTTCCGCGGGAACCTCAACGATTACAGGATGCATGTGCATGCACGTGCTCGTTTCCTGCGGCCACAGTCTGGCAGCGGAATGGGTCGCTCGACCAGCATCAGCAATGCTGCCGCCACAACGGGATACTACGTCATTTCCCCGCCCTGGTCAGAACTCTCAAGGTGATCTTGCCGTCGATTGACCAAAGGCAGGGTTGTACCTAGCTTATACACAAAAGTCCGATGACAGAAGGCCGGTAGAACGTCTCACGGTCCATCAAGCAAACCCTGATTCATGCATCAGACCCATGATCTGCGAGGGTCCGTCCGCACTAGTAACGTGATCGACAGGCGTCGCCCGTTTTAGTGGTGGGTGCCAGCTACTCAACTGCCGGTGCAGCCTAATGTCACATCATCACTTGTGCTAGCCTGGCATTCCTGGAGGGCATAGACTGAGTCAAGAGGGGCAAGCAGAACAAGACCATCGCACAGACAGCCGCAGTCCGTGGCTAGCCGCCTTAGTCTAGATATCTACGCCACGCTGTGAGCGTATCGACCGTCAGCGACTAAACGCTCGAGAACCTGTTCGCCCAGCTCCTTCCACAAGGCGTCGTCTTGCTAGAGGACATTGATGCCGCTGGTGTGGCACATTCTCATGATGCTAGTGGTGAGAATCCCTGCGAAAGTGGCAACGTTGATGATGGCGTCAAATTATGAGTTCATGACGATGGGTTGGTACAGCGGGTTCCACAGTCGCCTAAGCGCGCATTTGCCCACAATTTTCTGGGCAATGGTATCTTTGGATATATCAGCTAGGTGTGATCGATTTCAACGCCGTATTTGTTGGTAATGGTTGCGTAATACCACCGCAACAACTCCGGAGCGAAGGCGTGGACTGTTCAATGTATGCGGTGACAGAGTCGTAGAGGAAAGCTTTTTCGAGCTTTCCAATGTAAACATGTCGGTCCAGTGCCAGTCAGGGTGGCATTGAGGTTAGGACCAATAGTTAGACGCCAGTATATATATTCTTATTAAAAGAGCTGCTATAGTTAGCCGAGTTCTGCTGGATTTAGATGTCAATCTGGGCACTAGTGTTAATATTAACGTCTGAAGATAGATCGCCCTTCTAGGATTTGTTAGGTATGTCTATTAAGTCAAGGGGGCTCTAGCAGGTGACGTTTAGCTGCTCCGTGTAGTTACCCGTAGCAATTGGGATGTGCTAAGGAACAGTGGGGTCGCCGAGCGAGTTAATGGCAGCTTAAACGGTGTCGAAATTGGCTCGCTGGTCGTTCTTAGTAATGTACATTGCTCCATGAGGTCAGCCTTTAGATAGGCAACACCTTTCTTTGTCTCTAACATCGCTTGCACATGCCGGCTAGACCTTCGGAGTGGTGCGCGACTGAGACCATAGGAGCGAAGTGTTATGTCCCTCGATGCTCGGTGGACATGGAACGATGCTGGAAATCGAGCGCGGGTAATGATGGTCGACTCGGAGGTTAGTGTAACGGCGATGAACGGAATGCCCTATGGAGCTTTGCTTACCGGTGCTGTCATCCACTATTGTGCTCCAGGGCCGAGAAGATAAGACATCGAGTGACTAGAGGAGTTAGAGTCACTAGACGAGTCAGCCCCTGATGCGGCTAATCATTTGGCCCGAGCAGACCTTTATAATCTGCTCAAGAACCACCCACAGTGCGTCCCCTAAGAACAATTCCTCCGCTCACGCTCGTATTCTCAATTGGGTTGAAACCCCTATTTCATAAGCAATGACTCCTGAACAGAAGGTCACCTCAGGTGAAGCGAACGGATCCCTTGGACATTTGTTAGCGTATGGCTTGGACGCGTAGGCCAGCTTGGTGGAGCTGTGGCTGAGAACAAGGTGAGTGCGGGGTAAGTCAAGACTCGTGATTCAGTGACGGCGCGTTGCTTCCTGCTGGCAACATCAGTGTTAAGATTATCGATCTTCCATCCCTTCCCAATTGCATGCCGCTCAATTAGTAAGCCATCGTTTGCTGTACCTGGATCTATGTATTTGGAAGAATAAAGCGTTCCCAAATCCAACATTCTCCGCAACAACGACGAAACGAACTTACTCCTAACGGCAGTGCTGGTCCAGATTCAACCTCCTGCTGGTATCAATCTCTTCTCGCTTCCTTGAATCTAAGCAGGAAGTAAAAGGATGCATTAAAAGATGGCGCTTAGCATCAACCGGAAGATCTTAGAGGAAGAATTTCAACCAGAAGAGCTCACCACCTTTTCGACAGCAGTGGTTGCAGGCCTTCAGCACGAGCCTAGCACCCGCTTCCTTTGCGATATTGGCATTCCGACTCGACCCAACCCTTGGTTCGACTTTGTAGATGGGAGTCCAGAGCAGGTTAAGACGCTCAGTGAGTGCTACAACGACATCCATAGCAGATGGTCGAACCTGCCCGAAGGCTCCGAACGCTGGCTTCTTCTTGGTTTGATTCCTTACGACGACATCGCCCTGGATGGCATCACAGGGGCGATTTACTGTCTTCCAGGAGACCAGTCCGACGTGTATCTCCTCAATCAGGGCCTCGTTTCCTTCTGTCACTTTCTCTTCTTGTTGGAAAGGGAGCGTCCTTATTATGATTTTGAGAGTGAGCGAGAGACCCTCGACCCCGAAGGAGCGTTTCAGCGTCTATCTGCACAGATGCGGAAGATCGATCCGATTGCTATGGCAGTGAGCCATTCTAACTGGTATCGCATTCTGGATTACATTGCATATCCTGAGTCAAGATAAGATCGTTGAAAGCATCCTTAAGGACGCCAATTCATTTCCAGATTTCTATACTCAATGGATACCTTTCGATCTCCACTACTGAACAAATACCACTCTGTATTACATCGCAATACGGGCTCAATAACCGGTTCAGACTCGGTCCGTAGTCCAGGCCCTAAAGGACTTACCTTGTGGACATCAATTCTTGAATCTCAAGCTCCTCTCGGCTTTCATCACTTGGAAAGGTGTTTTACGCTTCTTGGAAAATACTCGCTTTGTCAGCATCAAGTAGGGCAGACTTCAAATCTGATCCATCGCCTTGTCCATGCTTGGGGCTGTGATCGACTACATGGTGATGGTAACGACATAAAGCAGTTTTGGCACGCAGCATCACAATTTCTCGAGGAGTATCTAGAGGCTTTTGGGAATAGGCAGAGCACACTAGCTTTGAAACGACGTCTCGTGACACACCTGATAGCAAACATCCAAAGATACAAGGGAATTTTAGAAACGCTTCGATGGAATGAAGTTAGGTCGCTTATGCACTTGGAGAGTTTTGGGGACTTCCTTGTTCAAATTGGTCGATGGCATGGCACTGTGTCAGCACAAAAGGAAGTCTTCAGAGGCAAACAACGAGAGAGAGAGAGAGAAAGAAGTTTATTTAACGCCAAAGGGAAAGGCAGGCGCCCCAGCCCAGGGGGCATGTGGCTTACAGAAGACTATGGAATGGCTGATAAAGTCATAGGATATCCTGCACATCTGGCCTAGTGGCTAAGACAGTTACGATACGCACCCGTGGGCCCCTTCATTCGAGCTCGTGTGCGGATTGTCAGCTGTTATATGGCCTCGAAGTCAAGGCCTAGATCGCCATGACGCCGTGAAACAAGAGAGAACGCAGAGAAAAGGATGTTGGGCCGGAATGAGGATAATCAGCTCAGGAACTACGGTCGTATCACTGGCATAAACTCCCTTCGAACGCCTCATTGCTTCCTCCTGCATGCAAGGGCATGCATGAAGTCTAAGCTCATACGTCACGCACACCCGAGGCAGACCTCGGGGAAGCCGATGCAGGGACATCACCTTGGCCTGAGACTGCTTTGGCCAACATCTCCTTACCGAATGGCCTCCGGCCGTCGACTTTGTCCGTATCGAGAAGCAGCTTGACTACAGCCTCGTGCACCTTCTCGGCGGCCATGACAGCGGCGTCCGGCCATCCATATCATCCTTCGCTCTGACGTCGGCCTGGCCCGTATCGAGCAGTAGTCACACTATTAATCCCCCTATCTATCTCACCGGGCTGACGATTACACTACTGATGCATTTCTGTTTCTCACAGGTATGACCCTGCATATGTCTGCCAATACAGTTACAATAAGGATCGTGATTAATGTGTTGCAGTGATTAGAGATGGACGAAATACCAACCGCCTGAGGGGAACGAGGAAGAATTGAACAGGGTTAAGGCCATCATCGAGGCCAATAGGGCTCTAGGACGAGACCAACTATACCTAGTCAAGTTGACAACTTGGTGCTAACCTAGGGAATAGCCTTTTCCAATTCCTAACCTAGTCAAAGATCTTACTGACGTATAGATCATTATTGGTAATCCAAGCAACGGCCACGGATTCGGCCTTCTACGACCAAGGTGGCAGTATAAGGATACTTCTTGTGCCCGTTACATCTATCGCACTGATAGGGAACCATACTGCTAGGGAACAGGTCAGGGAAAGTTCAGCCTTCAGCGAAGACACTTTTAAAGACAGATAATGATAGTGCCTCAGACGCCCGTAATGCTTCTAAGAATGTCTGATCTCTCAGGGCACAGTATGCAGCTTTTCCCTACGATCGGGCTTCGGGAGAAGATCCAGCTTCACCAGGACTCAATTTGGTAAAATAACACAGTTATGCCATATGCGGTAGTCACTACGGACCGCCCCCTTCTCCCTTCTAGGTGTCGCTTTGTCTTCATCCACTATATCTCCAGACTGGATATCAATCCATCGTCGCTAATGCGCAAATGGCCCATTGTGAGACGTCTCTAACCAATGGCAGCTCAGGCGCCTTTCTTGCTCAACACAACCCTCTTCTTGGGTTTCAGGCTGTTGCTTCGCCCTTGCTTGATGTTCGGGAATCCAAACATGCCGCCTGAGCCCTCATTCTCACCCTCAGCGGCATTATTGGCATCCGTCGGTATCGGGAGATGCTCGATTATCTAAAAGCCTTCTACGACATATCCTTGGTTGATTCCCCCAGCAACGATGAGGATGCAGATGAAGACGCTCGACAGAACCCTAACTACAATACTTAAGTCGTCGACCTATTAGCGGAAACTTATGCCTCGATGTAGATGATTTTACTCACTCCGGGGAGGTAACAGGAGAGTCGCCGTCGTCTCCACTATCCGTCCCTTCAAAGACGATGAAGAAGAGGAGCCTCAGACCATTTAGATAGCATCTACAGAAAGCTATCCGACTCCCGCGCCAACGCGACCCGAGCTTGTCATCGTCGCGCGAGCGAACGCCTTGCTTCTAACAGACTACCGATCCCGACAGCCCACCTCTTCTCGAGTAAGAACAGGTAGGTGCTAAACACGATTTCCAGTGCGAGGTTCCTGGTCCGGCAAAACGGCTGCAACTTGAACGGGATGGAGCTGCTCTCCCAGCGCTGGTGGTAGACCCTTGACCTTTACCCCGTCAACACCTCATACAAATTCCAATAACCACCCTCATTTCAGTCATCTAGGTAAGACTTTTGTCTTAAAAGCTAGTTTATTATTATATTATTAAATAGTATAATTAATATTTGCTAAAATAGCATCTCTTATCTATAATAATTTAAAACTAGGGAGTAGCTCTTTATAATTTGAATCGATTTAAATTAAATCAAATTGAACATTTTCATATCTAAATTAAATCAAGTTAGAGGCTGGATTTGATCTATTCATTTGCAAGCCTGGGACAGATTTTGACATATGAAAATGACTTTAGGGTTAGAGATAAGATGTGGGACAAGATATAGGATTATTTGCATATAGTTGTAGACACGTACTGGCTGTTTATAGACTATTGGTCTGAACTGTAGTCTAGACTTTTAGCTCTCTTTATAGTCTGAACTATTAGAAGCGCTATCAATATGATATAAGTACTTTGCCGCTATATATAATCAGTCTTAAGAGATAGCTTTATTCTCTTCCTCCAACCCAGACTGGTCAATCCTAATATCTACATCATTTTGTCTTATAACTCTGGTTTCCCCACTTAGTAGCATTTCATCACCTAGGCCAGTAGTAACTATGCTTTTCAGGTATTGCAAATATCTCTCTATATCAGTAGGATAGTCGATAGTTTAATAGTTGACGATGGTGATGCGAACGTGGCGGGACAGGGGTTAGATAGGGTTGTGGGGACTAGAGATTCAACTCTCTAGGTCTCAGGAATTTCCTAGGGATTTTTTCAGAGACAGGCATCATCATCAGCAACATCGGCTTCAACAGCTGGGGAGGCGGAGAAGCCTCTCAGTTGCGGAATTCAACGGGACTGTTATTTTCTAGACTGTATGACTATAAATTTCATTGCGGATTTCTTGCTTTCTATCAGACCTCTTTTAATCCGGCCGAATACGCCCTTTTCCTGCGAGCCGACCGACCGCGTCCGCGGTCTTCCACCCAAGCCCGGATCCGCCGCTGCAACCTTCATCTTTTCGAGCCTTGCCACAATCCGCAGCGGCGATCCAACCCGATAGAGTGTCTAATTAGACACTTTCCTAGCTATCTTGAAGAGACCGGCCCGTCATCTTCACCTGCGGTGGTGCTGGAAGCAGCCGCTGCCGACCTCTGCTTGAGGCGGCGAGACGGCGTCAGTCGCGATTGGCCCCAGTGGCCCCGGAAAGATAGCTAGCCATTTGGGTGTGGTTTCTTCCTCGTCCGCCAAGGTCGTTTCAATGGTTTTGTTTTTGAAGGTTTAGATGACTTAACATTCCGTTTAAAGCGCATAGGGCTACCAGAAAATGAAGAACTATCTTACGTAATGGGTTCTTAGAGTCTATGGGATTTTTGCGATGTTGGGGTTTTGAGTAAATGTGTAAAGTTAATTAAAGTGGGAGGAGGTATAAGCAAAGGGTAGAGATAGGTTATATGCGGAATCAGCCTGGAGGCTTCTTTTAATGGGAAATGATTTAGGGACATGGCCGAAAGAGCGTATAGGCGCCTTCAGTAAGCCACAGTCAGAGAGCGGCCGCGATGCCTTCCTCCAGTATTTCCGCTTTCTCAACTCGCGATTCTACCATAGACCGGTGTGGAAGCAAGACGGCAGCGGCAAGACCTGTCTGCACTACCTGGCCTAGATAGCGGAGGAGACGCGCCTCCTGATAAAGGTCAACATCTCCTGCAAGTGCCTATCCTGCAGGAGTTTCTCGACCGCCACGGCCGGCCGCCTCTGCTAGAGCGCGTGCCGGGTCCGCCGCTCGATGTATTTCTCTTGCCTAACGCCGAGCACATCACCAACTATATGGAAGGAAGGGCTGGAGGCGAGGAGGCTATGGAGAGAGTGAAGAGTGTCCTGAAGGGGCGGTCCGGTCCAGCAGCCCATTATGGACCGCCTACTTCTCACACTGCCCATGCACGACTTCTCAACGCCTCCGTATAGGCACCCCGCACTTATTATCTACGGTGTAACTTCCCTCCGATCCGCAGGATTTAAAGCGCGAAATTTGTTAAAGGCTCAATTTGCTTACGATATAGGCAAGATGAGATATACCCTTCTCCATCGTCACCTGCCATCTTTGGCAGTACTCCAGTGTCAAACTTTGCACCCTTGGAGTGTAAAAACTCGCCTTTCGGGCGCTATTACCCTGTCCACGACCGGAAGTATGCAGGGAGCTTTGCATCTTGAGCCATATCAACAGCAACACCGGTTCACTAATAATGCCACCCACGTCTCCCCTCAACGTGTGTCGATATAAAATGATGTGCTGTTCCAGGACATGATACGATCTCGCTCTGAAAGTCTAACCCGATCCCCGTAACAGAAAAGAGGTTCGCGTCCTCCTTACAAGTGGCAATAGCTTTATTACCAGCCACATTCTTAATACCTTCCTGAATAATGGACATTCTGTAATGATTACAGTTCGTAATAGGGAGAAAGGTAACTAAGTACTTGCATAATATAAAATACTATTAAAGCTGAAATCCCCGTTTGTATTATCCCCGACTTTACTACACCTAGAGCCTTCGATGAATGCCTTTAATCAAGCACAAGCTTAGACAGTGTCATGCATGTCGCCTCACCGTTCTATTTTTCAACGATCGACATCAAGCGAGAATTACTGGACCCGTCCATCGTCAGCACCACATCCTTACTCACAGCGATTTGCGATCACGCCCCTTCAGTCAAAACTGTAATCCTCACCTCCTCCTTTGCTGCAATCCTGAACAGCTACAAGCCCAACACTGTTCCACAGCACACCTACACCAAGTCATACTGGGGCCCGCTTACGATGGACAACGCCTTCCAAAATACATTGAACGGGTACTGGGCCAGTAAGCTCCTCGCCGAGCGCGCTGCCTGGGACTTTATGATACTCGGAAGCCCACTTTCTCCCTCACAACAATATGCCCAACGCTAGCATTTAGTCCTGTCATTTAACCTCTATTATGTATAGATGAGATAGATATATCAAGTCAGCGCATCTATTAATTTCATCTTGGGGGCCTTCAAATCGCAGATCCCAGACACAGGCGTGTCTTTCTTCCTCTAGATCAACGTGCGAGATTTGGCTTTAGCGCACGTGAAATCCATAGAAGCCCAGCTTACCGCGCGAGAGAACAGAAGGTACCTTTTGACAGAGGGGTACTTCACTAACTAAGACATCTGTAAGATTATTGAGAGGTGGTTCCCGGAGTATCAGGATGCACTGCCTAGCTCGGAGGGAGAGGGTGGTGGGTACCCGAAGGAGGGCGTTTATGGGTTTGACAACAGGCAGGCGACGGAGGAGAGTTGGGATTGAGGTACAGGACGCTGGAGGAAAGTGTAGTTAATACTGTGAGATCGTTGAAGGATGGGCAGCGAAAGGTGACCCCGCTGCCCAGGAATTGATTTGATGGCGCATTCCTTGGGTTGACTACTTAGCCCTAGTTTGATGATGGTGAAAACAGCTCTAGCGGATCTTCTTAAGCTACACTCATATACTCCCCCAAGCTTATCTTATTAATCCACTGGATTTTAATGCCATTACCGTTAAAATGACAATCTTACTTTCATCTTACCTTGTTCTTTCTAAAAGAACTGAGGCTTCATACTATGCAGAACCCCTCAAAATGGCTTAAGCTTGACATGGGACCAATGCCTCTCTCCTTTAGCTACGGGGTGTTGAATACCATTAGCCTTTTAATACTTACCGCAGCCTTCTAGCATTATATAGCCTTGAGACTTTATTCCATTACTGCTCGGGACCCCTCAACCTAGCCTCCATCCCAGATTACGTATGGTGAGCTTGCCTTGAGAAGTGTCAGACTTGTCCGGAAGCTGCAAGGTCTGGGCGGGCCCACTGCTCATTTTGCCGTGTCATTCTTGACTAAACTAGGGAGTACCCGTTGGCTTTGTGGGGCAAGACGCCTGCCACCCAATGCCAACGGGCATCATTCCCGACGAAGAAATAACTCACTGTCCTCCATTAGAGCGCGTCCGGGTCAAGCCACAGGCTTGTTTGATCCTCCTCCTCAACCGCATATGATGCTGATAGGGTAGTGTGCTGGCTGATTGGGATACTCTTTGCTTGGCCGTCATGGTGAGCTGCGGGCCGGACCTCTCAGTAGATTGATAGCTGGCCATCTGACACTCACTCGCAAAAGATCCAAAAAAGATGGTTAAATTCTCCAGCCAAGTCTCCCAGTTGGCTTGTTTTGTATCCACAGGCTGGAGGATTATACGGGGTGTTCGGAATGATTTGGCCCGCTTCCTCCGCGTGCTCTCTGGCAAGCGGTACGCACCCCAGCTTCCCTTCTCTCATCTTTGCTTGAATGGTCTTAGTGGTTATTTGCTTGATCTGTCTTGAAGCCCGTAATCAAATCAGAAATTAGCCGACGGCTGACTTTCTTTACGTCAAAAAGTTCCTCTCCGCCAAAGGCGCAAAGGAACGCCACCCATTGTATGGTGAGTGACCTGGTTAAATATCCATTCCCATTGACACGCCGCCTCGGCAAATGCCTTGGGTCTGCCGGGGGATAGTTACCTCGCGGCATGGAGTTTAAAGGTGTCAAACAGTGCTCCTAGATACCTGACACCTGATTGGGTATTGGGACGCAAGTTGGCGGCATCAAGATCAAGTGGATGATCCATTTCTAGAATTTTCACGGCCAGATTTATTGATTTGTTGACCATAGCTCGTCGACCTGCCACCTGCAGTGATTATGCGCAAAACCCACTATTACGGAGAAGTTCAGAAACCCTCTGAACGACATATCACGATATTGTACGCTAAGAGACAGTCGCTGAAACCTGGCTCTGGTTTCTCTTCTTAAAACAAGGAAGCACCGCAGGGTTGTCAGATCCGTATATTTCTAGCGTTCTCGGCTAAGTACCACTGATATTCTCGGAAGGATATCCAAGCAGTTTCATCCACCACCCGGTCCTAGCCTCCGTCGTCCACCAGCAAAAGTCTCGCAAAGCCGAAAGAGCCCTCTCCCCTGTCAATGTTGTCGCGGAGGGGTAGAATGGCGCTGAAGGAGCCCTCGCCCCTATAAAAATTGTCGTAAAGGGACAGAATCGCAGAAATCGCACGGTACGTAGAGTAGCTGGCTGCGCGCTCCCTTAGGTCTTGCAGCAGCAGCGTTTCGCCAACCAGCCGCAGTCGGTCGTGGCCATGTGAGAGAACTTGTAGGGTTTGCAGTAGTCCTCGCACTTGCCGCTCCAGGCTCTACCGCAGCTGCTTCGATTCCAGCACGCAGCACGGGCTTCGAGGGCCGGCTCCTGGACATCGGAGGGGGCGGCCATCACGCTAGCAAAGGTAGCGGCGAGGAAGAAGGCGCTGATCTTCATCTTGGGTTTTGAAAGAGGAAGCAAGAATAGGCTTGTAAGTTGTTTATGTTGCGTGTCTTGTACGAGCTGTTAATTTCTTTACTACCTCTGGGACGGGTGGCCATATTTATACTTCCAGAGGCAATACATCCACATGCTCAACTTGGACGCTCTACAACGAGAGAAGTGCTTTGGGTTCGACATCTTGCGGTAAACCATGTGATTCTGCTTCGTCACTTCCCGACTCATGCCCGTCTTACTGTCGTATCCGTCGTCGCCCATCGTCACTGTTGCACCGCTCAACTGAGCCGCGTATAGCCAGCGCGATGAGGTTGCCCTACAGGACATATGCAAATCTTCTCTCCTGCCTCAATAAGATGCTTACCCGAGGGGTACCTGCGTGAATTGTTCCGAGTGGCTGAGTTTAATGTAATGAAGCGAGGAACAACCAATCACCTTTGCTGCTCGGTGGAGCACTTGGCGCCTACTGTCACATGCTTCCGCAAGAGGCAATGTCTATGCAAATTTGATTCCAGAAAAAGGAATAGAAGTGTATGGTTGGTGGCGACGAGGACTCGGTGGGACTCAGCTCGATTCAGCTCCTAATTTCCAGGCTCGGCCGTCCAGTCCTACTCCCCGGGGTAAAGGTAAGAGAACCCACCAAGGAACTTGTTACCCACTAGCCCCGCCAAATGCAGCACAACAGAAGTAAGGGCTGCGAGCACTGCGGATCGTGCGCTCTACCTAGTACATACACACGCACTATTACGCCCGAGGCAAACCGGTGGGCTCTTTTCTGATGATACAGTCTCGCTTCCCATGTTTCTGACGTAATTTGCCGAGGCTTATATTGAGAAAGTCCTCCCTCTGCCAAGTCTCGTGCTGTTCGTAGCAAAGTATTTTGGAGCTCGCTTCCGTACGTATTCAGAACCCCATTTGTGGCAGCAGAAGCCCCTCTTACTGGTTACGAGAGGGAAGCTAGGTAAGTAGGGTTAGAATTTGTCCTTTCACGAGGAGCTAGCTACTAAAGTAGTAGGTCCTAAAATAACGGCGGAAGGAGTAACTATAAGAGGTAAGACGCGGGAGCGTCGGAAGGGGTTTCCGAGGTGACTCGTCTAGAGACGAAGACTAACCTTAAAACGAGTTCCTTTGATCTAGGAGTACTAGGAGACGGGGTTCATAAGACGACGAAGCGTAATCATGGCGCGACAGCGACTAGAGGGATAAACCTTAAGGGAAAGCGTGATAGTAAAGAACTACGTTTTTTTTGTAAGTGAAGAGCTTAAATACCACCATGGCGATACTTAATTTCAATGAAAAAAACAAAGCCTGAATTGTGGCCGGGGATGCTGTAGCTATTCTGTCGCGTGATGTTCTGCTAACGTCCCCATTGTGGTGGAGGTACTGGCAAAAAAGAAGAAAGCAATCACTTACGTATGACGACTTTTTGCGATTTGGGTGCTAACATTACGGCAGTGGAGCTGGTACATTGTAGTCGGAAAAGCAGCGACAGATGGGTCACGGAGACGCCTGGACAGGACTCGGTGCGGGGCGAGATTCGCGATAGGAACAGGCCGATTGAACACTCAGGATGCATCACAAGAACTGAATGTCATCTTACTACTTCACGACCCGTTAAGACAAGCTTCTGAGAGAAGCGCTCTCTAGGAAAAGCCTTAGCACTAACCCCACGGGGTTGTTTCGTCGATCGTCGACTTGCGGCGGCAGTTCGTGTGGGTCTTTGCTATTATTAATCTAATAAGCCCGTCTGACTGTAAATATGGCTGTATAGACATACAGAAGAGTCTTGAGGGATTAATACTGTCACCTTCCTATCTAGGCGCCATTCTTTTCAATGACAAAATGGGTAGAGACGAGTACTAGTAGCTCCGGATGCCGGCTAATGGGCCCAGAATACGAGTGTGACGCTAAAAGAGGAGTGATGTCCGGCCGGCGTCATACGTGTCATGTCTATCAGAAGCTCAATTCACTTCTTTGTAGGGTAGACAAGTGATTAAGCTCTTGCCAGGCGTAGAGCCCTACTTGTGGTCGGTAATCATTACATCGGCCTGTTGTCTCAACTTCCACATCTCCTCCTTCATCCGGTCATAAGCATCATACCGAAGCAGCTTCCTCTATGGTAGTCCGGGAAGGGAATTATGCCGTCTTACGTCGTGTCACTTCTAAGACTGGAGTCAGGAGGGTTCTAAACTTCTATATAAGAAATGATAAACCTGCGTCCACTCCTCTCGAGTCCCATGAAGCAAGACTGCAGACCATCACACTATATCTCAAAGTAATAGCAAAGCAACCAAGGTTCCACTTCCGTCCGCCAACATGAAGTTCACTTCCCTCCTCGTTGCCTCCGCCCTCCCCGTCGGCCTCATGGCTGCTCCAGTCGACGGTGGCGGTGACATATCTATGGAGGGTGCTGAACCTGCTCCTGGCACTACCGCGGCTCGCGACGTTGGCGACGAAATCTTCAAGCGGTCCACCCGGACTTGCACCATCGTTGGTGGTTCTGCAACTGTGAGATGTCGCTCGGGGCCAGGCACTCAGTACGGAGTCTCGGACACAGTGTACAGGGGAAATGACTACATTTTCACTTGTGTGAAGACTGGAGAATGCATCATCATCGGTGGAGATCAAAACTGGTACGTCTCGCGATGTTCCATGATGAGAGATGCTCTTGCTAAATTGTTCGAAGCGGTTGGCACAAAACTGGTGGCTGCTACGTAAACGGCCACTACACCGATAACAGGTGCACTCTCGGTATGCTGTCCCCTTAATTCCGCTTGCTGGATTCGCTTAAGCTAATACATTGACCGTAGCGAGCCTCGGCAGCTGCTGAATCGTGCAAACAGCTGGAATACGGGTTCCTCTCTTTGGCTTTTAGCCGTGAGAAGGTTGCTTCTCAGAGATGTCGACGCCGCGGTCAGAAGGCGCCCACTTACCGTTGGTCAGGACGAAACATAGGCTAAAGCTATTGATTGTGAAGCCGCTGAAATTTGCAAGAATCCTTCAGATACGATGCCAAAAGCATCTTGTAAACGGTGTCATTTGCAGCATGTTTAGGTACCAGATCATTGAGGGGGTAGTGTTGGCTCAATTTGCAAGAAAGTCATCCCAGTGTGCCTTCTTCTGCCTCCGGATCGCATCATGATACTCTTTAGTGGCTTATTTAGCAGGATTATGCAAGGCCACTCCGTCTCAGAACCCTAAGGTGGCTAGAGCAAAGTCGAAAATTTCAGCATGCATGGCTGTTCGTATTTTATTAGCCAGGGAAATTACCCGTCCCCCGAGATCCGAAGACAAGGGTGGTAAGAAGTCATTGCCGGGCTCCAAAACCCTCGGCAAATTAGCCAATCCTAGCCGCAACAGGAAACCCCCCCACCTCCCCAAGCACATGGGTTTGTGGTCTTCTCGGGTTTCGAAGATGGGGATTTCAACATCCTACTCTCATGGGCAAACTCTACTTCCCAGTCACGGCCCAGTTGTCCCATGGTTAGGCTCTGCTGGTGCTGTGCCGCTTGCTAGGACATGGACAACCGTGGGGCACTGCATGTAGTGCCGCATCTTGGTTAGTGGCTCTTGAAAGTTGCCTTATTTGACCCTCACATCCTCACCAATCCCGTGCGCTATCGGTGTCATTTGGTCTTGCGGCTTGCGAAACTTCCCTTGAATTCCGTCTTCTTCTATTTCTAGGATGTTAACCTGATTCCTATAAGCCCTCTCGTAGCCTCTTATTATCTGGGTGGACATTACAATCTGCGAAGCTATATCCCCTATGTCATCCTCGTACAGTCATGTTTTCCACAAGGTGGGAGAACTTGATGTAATAATGATCCGGCCCTTCACCTGGAGGAGTACCGATTCTTCAGTATCTAGAGAAAACATGACATGTCAGGGGACGCCAAGTCAAAGAGGTGGCTGCTCATTGTTTGAAGCAGCGATCGATGCCTCGTGCTACATCGTATCACCGACTCAACCCGCGACATTGAACAGTGACAGAGGTAGCGGAGCACGGCAAAATATACTGCCTACCATTGTTTGAGACAAGAAGTTGAACTGGCGGCCCCATAATCAATGATGGCGCAATCGAACAAGGCCGCTGTGACGGTCGGGCTTTCACTAGAGGGATCTAGGGTAGGTCCAAGGCGTAAAGTAGTTTTGATCAAGTGGATCTTAGTAAGTAACATAAGTTACGATTATTTAATAATAAAATAGTAGATATAATAAAACTAAAAATATTAATAGCTATCAAGCTATCTATCTATTAAAGTCCTAAATAAATATATATATACTTAAGATATTTCTACTATTTAGTATATGTAAGTCTTGTCCTGTGGCTATGTACGGATTACCAAGTTCCGATTTAGTAAGTTCGAGCATGGGATCCGGTGTCTATGCTAGACTCTGTTCTTGCGCTGTCTAGACGTTAACCCTTCTGATACGCTAGACACAGTGTGCAGACTCACTCAAGCACGAAGTTAACCATCAGCCATAAATGATGGGGAAAATCAAGGGCTCATCGCTTGGGGGATATCGTTGACTCTGTTGAAAATTTGGGTGCGTCTACGCCATGCACCCCACCCACTCTTTGTCCGTGCACTGATCCTCGTTCCTTGCATTGAACTCCGTACTCTAGGGCCGGGTACTCCTCGTATCTCCGTTTCAAGCGGCAGGTTCGGCCTTCAGCGACAAACAATAATTTTCGTCTGGTGGCATGATCCTATCAGAGTCCTTAGAACGCTCAGGAACTATCAAAGGGCGGCCTGGTCCCGGATTCTTCGTTGACCTGTAATCTCCGAGGCCGCTGTGCGTAGACGATAGGGTAGGTAGGGAAAAGATTTAGGCCATCTGTTGGTGAATTACTGCTTTTGAGATTTCGGCCCTACCGGACCTCGTCAAGTATAATCATCAACACCTTCCACGACCCACTCCAGTCGATCCCTCCTTCCGTGCTAGGACTCACACGTAGCGCCTCATGTGTTACCAACGGAGAAAATCCTTGTTCCGTTCGCTGGCGCTCTCTCCGGATGTTTAACACAAGCATTGCCTGGCGGTGTGACGGGAGCGTCTGGAGTGCTGGACCCAGGGTGGGGTCGATATATAACTAGGACGTACGGGGCAGGCTATACGGACTATTAATGCGTCTACGCGTCTACGCGCCTACCCGCTTTCTCTTTCCTCTTTATTATAGTATTCTCATAATATAATAGCATTACCTCTTAAGTTAATCTTATACAGCCTATAATATTATACTATGATTATTTATTCTTTCTACTTATATCTTAATTAACTCTAATGCGTATTAGTATAAAGTTAATTATTATATTAGATCTAATTATAGATCTACTTATTTATAGTAAGATATAAGTATGAATAGTAAATTACTATTAATTAGAACTAATTAGTAGTTAATATGACTAAGAGTTTTAAGTTAAGTATATAAAGTGCTAATAAAGAGAGCATTAATAAGGTATACTAAGAGAGTGCTTTTTATTAGTAGGTCTAGTAGTACTTTACTAAGTCTATAGATAAGGATAGTAAAGGGATTATTAATATAAAAGATAATAAAGGGATATTTATTAGACTTTTTATATAACTTATAATAGATTCTATTAAAGAAAATTTAAATACTTAAATCTATAAGATTATAAATAATAGCTAATTTATAGTTTATATAAAAGACTAGGATAGGAGATTTAAGAACCTTCTAATTAATACTAATAATATTAAATTAATAGTCTAAAAATACTCTAAGGTATAAGCCTTAATAATTTATAATTTTACTAAGCAATTAGTAATTAGAGAGTAATAAGATAAGCTTATCAAGCTATATAATAAGTATATTAAGATAACTAAGCGACTTATTAAAGAGTATAATAAGGCAATTAAGGCTAAAGCGATAGCCTATATTAAAGTAATATAGATTAATAAGAAACTAGTATAGTTAAAAGCAGTATAGTATACTATCCCTCTTTATAAAGACACGCCTCTTAGGAGCGAGATAATAGCTAAGACTAAGCTATACTAAAAGCGGGAGAGTGACCTACTCGAACTTAATAATAGTAAGGAACTAGACTTTAAAGACTGGCTTATTAAAGCCAGATGCAAGCTATAATGCAATAGCCTATAAGACTATTCTAAAGAGGAGGATAAGGTATATTATATTTTTAGTTATTATAAGGGTATTATAGTTACCTATTTATGCCTCCATATGCTTAAGAATGCGGAAGAAGACGCCTTTAAGACTACTAAAGATATCTTCTAAGCTTTAATAACTCTCTTTTAAAATAAGAATAAGAAGATTAAAGCATAAGAAGAGTTCAAGGCCTTAAGATACTATACTAATAGTAGTTAGTATAGCTTTTATATTAAGTTCTTAATTATAGTGAATAATACTAAGATTCTTAAAAGGGATTAAAAGGAAGAGCTTTATAATAAAGTACTAGTAAAAATAAAACGTATTATAGCTATATAGCGCTTTACTAAAGAGGTAAGCTTTAATACCTTTATAATAGCACTTAGTAATATTATAATAATAGAAGAGGCCTATATAAAGACCTTAATAAAGAAAGATAGTAAGAGGACTAGTAAGTTATAGACTAATAAGAGCAATAGTACTATTACTAAGAAGAAGGATACTAAGAAGTTAGTAACTTTAATACTTAAGTACTTAAAGACTAAGATTAATAGTAAATAGACTTTTAAAGACTTAGAGGTTTATAAGCTAGCTAAAGAAAGGAAGTGCTTTAAGTATAAGAAAGTTAGCTATACTTACTAAAAGTGTCCGGAGGGGGGCGAAGTAAATAAAGTTTATACTAAGGCTAAGAAGGCAGGGCGGATAATTATTATTATAATCCTTAATGAATTAGATAAGTCATCCTCTGAGTTAGAAAAAGATAAGTCCTAAAGGAAGTCTTTTCTCTAAGACCTGAATTATAATTACTAATCTTTAATAAAGGCTTAATTAATATAAATAAACTACTTAGTAAAAAGAAGCTCTACTATCCCTATATAATAGTAAGTTTAAGGTTAGTAATTAAAATTAAAGGTCTATATAATACTAGAGTAGATAGTTATATCTTTATAAATAAGGATCTAGCCCTAAGGATATACTAATAACTATAGAGCTATTAAATCCTAATCCTAGGGTAAGGACTTACTATTAAAGGATATAAAGGCAGATAATAATAGATTACTTATATTATAGTAGTAATACTGGATATAGATAGTAGATAATAGCTAAATTGTCTAATATTAGAACTCAGGATGCATTAGGAGCTGATTATTAAGAGGAAGTGGTTTAAGAAGTATAATATAGAAATCTCTATTAAACATCACTGCTTATAATAGCTTAATAATAGGCTGAAGGATTACCCTAGTAATAATATTATAATACTAATATCTTTATTAAAGGGCTTTTGCTATTTAAGGCTAGTAGACTAGGCTAATATAGAATAATATAACTAACTGAGCGTAGAATAAAAGAAGGCTTGCGAAGATCAGATCCTTAAGAAAGGAGATTGCTTACTAAGGAAGTAATAGTTAGATAATACTAAAAAGAATATAGCTAAGATAGACAGAGCATTAAAGGATATAGCGCCCTCTCTTCTAATAAAGGACTTTAATACTAAGCTAATAATAATCTAAGCTGACCTATTATAATAACTAATAATTAATACTAAGGGAGTTATAATTAAAATTAGTATTATTAGTACTAGTAGGTAGTAGGAAAAGGTGGTTAAGTAGGAAGATACTAAATGGATTAGTAAAGTCACCCTCTAGAAGATTGATAAGATTATTAAAGAATGACTAAAATAGAGAGAAGCTAGAGAAGAGAATCTTTATAAAGATATACTTAAATTAAAAGAGAAAGTAGAGTTAAAGTTACTTTAATAGTACTTATACTTATAATATGCTTTTTTTAAGGCTGAGTTTAATGCTTTATTACTTTACTAGCTAAGTATTAATATAAAGCTAGAATTAAAAGAGCTAATCTCTAATAGTTAGAAGGTCTTACTAATATATAAGTTAAACTTTAAATAGTTAGAAGTAATAAGGAATTATATTAAGAAATATTTATAAAAAGGATTTATTATATTAGTAATTAATATACTATATATATTATTAGTTCTATTTATAAAAAAGAAGAATAGTAAATAGTGCTTTTATATAGACTATAGAAAGCTTAATAAGTTAATAATAAAGGAATATTATATATTACTTTTAATAAAAGAAACTCAGTTAAGGCTAGTAAAGGCAAAAGTATTTATAAAACTTAATATTTAATAGGCCTTCTATTAAATACAGATATCCTTAGAATCTAAGGATTTTATAGCCTTTAAGACTTAGTATAGTACTTATAAGTATAAAATAATACTATTTAATTTAATTAATAGCTCTTTATACTTCTAAGCTTATATTAACTATATTCTAATAGATCTTTTAGATATTTATTATATAGTATATATTAATAATATTCTTATTTACTTAAAAAACATTAAAGACTATAAAGCACATATTAATATAGTCTTAGAATAATTAGTTATAGTAGGGTTATAAGTAGATATTAATAAGTTAGAATTCTATATTATAAAGACAGAGTTTCTAGGCTTTATAATTATAATAAATAGGATCTGGATAGACCTGAAAAAGATGAAAGCTATTATAAACTAAGAAGAACTAATAAATGTATAAAGAGTATAGGCTTTCTTTAAGTTTTATAACTTCTACTAAAAGTTTATTAAGTTTTATAGTTAGATAGTATAACTACTTATACTATTAATAAAGAAAGGAATCTTATAGAAGTAAACTAAAGAGGAAATAACTATAATAAAGGCTATAAAGTTAGTGATTTTATTAGCCCTATACTAGGCTTAGTATAACCCTCTTTATAATATAATTATTAAGACTAATGCATTAGGAGGTATAATAACTATAGTATTAACTTAGAAGGGTAATAATAAAAACTAGCACTCTATAGCTTTCTTCTTTAAAATAATAAATAATATAGAGATATATTACTTAATCTATAACTAAGAGATGCTTATAGTAGTATTAGCCTTAAAGGAATAGAATGCTAAGCTCTTAGGGCTCTAATAGTAATTCTTAGTTATTACTAACTATAAAGCCCTTAAGTACTTTTTAATAAAATAACGCCTTAATAGTAAGTAAGTATAATAAGTAGATAACCTAGCGCCTTATGACTTTAAGATTACTTACTATTTAAAGTAAGAGAATATTATAGTAAATGCTCTGTTTTAAAAGTTGTCTGAACTGGCTATATAGAAGGCATGATAAGAAGCTGTATAGAATAGAGTACTCCTAAGTCAGGACCTAGTAATTAGTTCTATTAACTATGAGGTTATGGCCGGCCCTTATACTAAACCCAGTTCTAGGGAAGGGCTAGAGGTGGCATTAATTAGAGCTAAAGCTATTAAGTCTTCGGTCAGCTCTAGAAGAGAGGCTATCCAAGCGCTAGAAGGATAGAAGCTACTTAACGCCATCTTCTGAGCTAATAGGGCTTCTCCTTAATCACTGCCTTACTAAGAGAATGCAGAGAAGAAGGCTAATGGTTAGATAATAAATAAAAGTATAGTGTGTCGGGGCTGAGGGCCCACTAGCTAGAATGGCCCGGACATTTTAATTAGCCGACCAAATTGAGTACTGGTCTTAATAAAGCTATCAATAAGGATAACGGGAGTTAGTCTGAGATAAAAGGCAGAGATAACTCGGATATAGATAGTAATTAATCATATTCTTGCTTACTTTTATTTTTGAATTATTAAATTATTTTTAATATTATTATAATAAGATTTATTTAATTAACTAGAATATCTAATTCATTTCTTAGCTGGCTGCTTAATTGTAGCTTAGGCCTTCTTTTTATCTGTTTTGTTTTATAAGTCTTATCTATCCTCGCTCTACTACGCATCCTGCTTACTCTATAGCATCTGTTACTTCGGGTAGTAGTGTCCTTCTTATCCCCCTGCCTAATATATTTTAGAGGTTATAGTAAGGCGATAAGCTGTTAGTTTAATTAATTAATTGATTCTATTGATTAGTAGATTAATTAAGTAAGTAGTAATACTTTTAAGCTATTATAAAGACCTAAGCTAGGTGTAGAAAAAGAGGTAGTGTAAGTAGGTAAGGGCATAGGATTAGGAGGATATAGGATATCTAATTAACTCTAAAAATAACCTTGCTTAGTGCTTCTAATCTAGAAGCATATAGTATCTTTAGCTAATTAATTGATTTTACTAAAGATAGAACTAAAATCGCCTTTTACCTTTATTTATTATACTAATTTATAATAGATTTACTACTAATACTATAGAGCATTTCGCTTAGTACTAATAATATATTAACTATACTACTTATAGTTAAAGCTAATATAAAAGCAAGGCGAAAAGCTATTATAAGACAGGAGGTTAAGACCTAAGAAGAGTCCAGACTCCTGTAAGTAATTAATCAGACGATTATTATTAATCCCTTTATAACTATCCGCTTAAAAAGCATTAAGAGTTAAGGATCCGGACTGTCTGTATTATCCCTACTATCTAATATCCTAATATTATTAGTAATCTTATTAATTGCGTAGCTAGCTATGAGGGACCTGTTAATCGCCTTAGTTATCTCCTTTAGATAGATTTATATAAGACTCTCCTAATCCTTAAGACTATAGTTAGGAATAAAAATAAGTAATTTAGAAGATATTTAATTCTTAGAGTATGCTTTTACTTTCTAACTTTCGCATTTACTTAATTAACTACTTTTATAATAACACCCTTTACTAGATTATAGAACTCAGTCTAGAAGGGGATGAAAAGAGTGGCGACAAACTCGTCCTTAGTCACACTCTATAAAGATAACATCCTTTTTAATATTAATATTATTAATTAATAAGTCTATAATAATAATACTTATAATGAATATCTTAAAGGAAGAACTCTATTATATTACTTTAAGTATTCTAGCCTAAACTCGTTCTTTAGCATAAGGACTGAGATATAAGTTTAATAAATCAAATATTATAGCTTATATAAAAGCCTTCGAAATTATTACTAAAAACGATAGAGTGCCTAAGGAGTAATAGCCTTTGCATTTTATCTATTTCTATATGGATAATAAGGTAAAAACCATGGTCTAATCAGCTATTTAATAATTCGAATAGGCTATAGCTAAGATGAACCTAATGAATATATTCAAAGGCTAGGATCTTAATTCTAAGGAAACCCTAGAAATAACGCTTAGCTAGATAAATGCTACTCAGATCCTGGAGGCTGCTAATCCAAGTTCTATCTAATAGCTAATATACTATCACTCTTTCCTTATAATAACAGTTGATCTAATAGACTTAAAGACTTCTTACTAGTCATAGGCTCTTTACTATATCCTGCTTATAAAACTTATATAGTTAGTCTATATAAAGAGCAATAAGAGTCTAACTAAATTAAGTTAGCTAGAGTATAAGACTCTATACTAGTATATCATTTCCTGCCTAGATATAGATATAGCCATTAGGGAATGATCTAGTCCTAACTATCCATTTAATTAAATAAAACTACAGTCTATAATAACCCCTTTCAAGCCAGTAACCTTCTAATACCTGTTACCACTAGCTTACATCCCTCCTTATAGTATATAAATACCCACTAGCTTGACTATTTAATCACTACTAGTAACCAGTCTTAATGACTCTATTAATAACTTAATATATAGCTTCAAGTTATTGCAGGTTCGCTTGGCCTTAATAGAGAAGGCTAACTAAGACTTAGTTATAATAATTCAGTACTAGCAGGAGAGTCACAGAAGATACAATAAAGCTATAAGGAATATTATAGCTAGCTAAGTCCTAGTAAATCTATTTAATTAATTAGATAATGAGTCCTTACTTATAATAAATACTATTTTATTATTTAATAGGATAAAAGGATGTTAGTATTATTAGGTCTTAGGTTACTACTCTAACCAGTATAAACACTTAGTATATAACTTTAAGAGAGAGTATATAAAATACGATTCTAAAGCAGGCTTTTACTAACTAAGAGTAAGCAATAAGCAGTATCTATTACTATGCTTAATAATAGCCTTTTAAAGGGAATCTTATATTTAATAACTAATAATTATTGCCTTAACTTATACTAATAATCCCCTTTATATAATCTAAGTAGTGGATATTAAGAGCTTAATTAAGTCTATATATAATTAGACTCTTTTAAGATATAAGTAAGAAATATTTAATAAGCTATACTTATATATTATTAGATTAGTTAATTAAATGAATATAATAATCACTTCTTCTATTACTCTAATAGAACTTACTATAAGGACTAATCTGATCTTTATCTTAAGCTATTTAGAAGAGGAGAGTGAGTAATTAGAAGAGTACCTCTCTATCTATTAAGTCTAAGTCGCCCCTATACTTAGAAAGGTCTACTTTAGCCCTAAAGAAAGTAGTTATAAGATAATAGAAGAATATAATAATAAATAAGAAGTATTAGTTAATACTTATAATAATAAGAGGCAAAGAGGCGAGATAGAGTAAGTAGAGCTATTACTAATCTTTACAGTCTTTATAGAAGAAGAGGATATAACTCTTAAAACGATCCTTAGCTGCTAGAAACTGGCTAATTAAATGAAATTCAGAGAGCAATTTAAAATAGATAACCTATACTCTGCTTAAGATTAATACTATAGGGCCGCTACTATCCTGCTTAATACAGTCAGAGGGGTTAAGATCTCTTTACCTTATAGTACTATCCTTAAGCTTATTAATACGAGATTAGGCTAAGCTTGCTTAAATAATCATACTATAATAATAGAATAAGTTAATAGAATGGAGTTTATTAACCTTAAATAGCTAACTAAGCTATTTATACTTAAGAGAAAAGCACTTATAACTATAATAATATTTAAACTAATTAATTAAATAAATAACTATACTTACTATTAAGTAGTTCTAGTATTATTATATAAAGATAATAAGAACCTATCTGAAGATTATATTAAATTCGCTATTACTATAGTTAAGTTATTTAATAAAAATCATTTCTCTAATTTAGACGACCTTGCCTTTAAGCACTTTTATTTAGGATATTACTTAGGAGAAGATAATGAAGGAAAGGTCTATTTTATTAATAACTCTTAAGATTATATAAAACTAGAGGAGAGTCTAGTTAATTAATTGACTCTGAGTTTAATAATTAACTCTATAAGTATATCTAACTTGCTTAAGATATTGTATTTATAAGATACCTTGTGATTAATTATTTGGCTAGAAGTTCCTAAAGGCATTATAATAAAGGCATTAGTAGATTTAAGCTTAGAAGGGAATCTCATTTCTTATAAATAGGCTTAATACTATAGCCTTAATATTAAGCTAGTTAGTGTTTTTATAACTTCCTATTCTAAAGGGAAGATCTTAATAGTAGGAGAAGTAGCTATAACTCTATACCTTAGAAATATATGTATGCTTATCTAGCTATATGTAGTACTCTCTTTAATAGTTATAGTTCTATTTATTTTAAGGATGCTATTTATTAGAGCTAGTAGACTTATATTCAATCATTTAATCGATTAAGAGCGATTTATAATCTGTCTTAATCTAGGTAATATTCGCCTAATTATGCTTACTATAGGAGCAGTTAAATATGATATACTATGCTTAGGGAGGCGAGGTATAGAGTATTAATACTACTTATAATTAATCCTTTGATGGTCTATAAGCTAGATGACTTCTTATTAGAGGATAATAATATCCTTAAGAAGAGCTAGATGCTTTTTTAAGAAGACTTTACTAAAGTTATCTGAATCCTCACTATAGGCATAGCTACTTAATATACTAATACTATTATTAATGCATAAGAAGAATTAGAATGCTTAAGACATTCTATTAGGAAAAAGAGATTAAAAAAAAGTCGGCTTTCTAATAAAGATACTTAATATATTAGAGTAAACACTCTTTATAAACAAAAAGGCATTAAGATCTACTTAATTAATAACTTACTATCTAACGGTTTAGTACTAGAAGGCGACCCTTATTAGAAATTGAAGAAGATAGTAAAGATTGCTTCTTAAATAGAAAAGGGAGGTAAGTATTCTAACTTCCTTATATCTAAATTCTCTACCTTAGAGAAAGGGAGTCAGTTAATAAAGGAGAGGCTAGTGAAAATGGTTAATTAAATGAATAAAACCTTATTTAAAGAAGAATAAGACATATTTGCTACTATCTTATATAATAAGGAGGCTGCGCTAGTCTAGGACTTTAAGGACTGTAGAAGAGTTAACTTAGTGGTCGCTTTTTTATAAGTTATTAAGGTCATCCCTCATAAGGCTTAGCAAGCAGGCAGCATTCCTATTTCTTTAGGGCTATGCTAAAAGGTTATTAACTTACTTTGTTAGTAACTTAGAAGAGGCATTCTAAAAGAAGGCTATAGCTCTTATAAGAACCCTTTTATACTTATAATGAAAAAAGACAGTAGAATCCAGTTAATTAATTCAGCTACTAGGATAAACTATATTACTATTCGCAATAGCTTAAGCCCTCCTAGTACTAAGGAGTTCTTAGTAGATATAGCGATATATTAGATATTATTACTTTTAGACTTCTTCTTAGGATATAACTAAGTCAGTCTGGCTAAAGAAAGCAGGGATTTAACTACTTTTATAATACTATTAAGCCTGCTAAGGATATACACGCTATTATAAGGAGTGATTAACTCAGTAGCCTAATTTACAAGGATCATTACTCGCATCTTATTTAACTTAATACTAGATATCTACACAGCTTTCCTTAACGATATAGTAATAAAGGGACTTACTATAACCTATAATAATAAAGAAGCTAGCCTAGGAGTCAGACAGTATGTTAAAGAGCATTTAATCAACCTAGATTAGATCCTATTAAATATTAAACTGGCTAGATGCACTATTTCTATACTAAAATCACAGTTTTATAAACAAACTGCTTTAATAATTAAGTATCTTTATAGTACTTATAGGAGATTGCTAGAAGAGGCTAAAGTCATTAAAATCACTAAGTAGACTTACTATAACTTTAATATAGAAGTTAGAGCATTCTTAAGAGTTACTAGCTACTATAGGATATAGGTCGCTAGATATATAACTATTGTAAAGCTATTAATAAGTTTATTAAAAAAAGACACTAAATTTATCTAAAGTGATTTATAGGCTAAGGCTATATAAATACTAAAGGATAAATTATTATTAGTGCTTATCTTAGTTATTTTAAACCTATCTTCTAGTTATAAGGAGGTCATCCTTATAGCTAATGCCAGTCTATTAGGTTAGGATTATATTTTTATACAAGTAGTAAATAGTAAATACTATTTAATAAGATTCGAATCTAGTATATAGACTTAGAGTAAACGCAACTATAATACTATAAAAAGAGAATGCTAAAGCGTTCTACTTTTAATTAAATGGTTATATATGCATTTATATAGAATTCACTTTATATTAGAAATAGACGCCTAAGTATTAGTCTATTAGCTTAATAGGAAAGGGACAGACATCCTAAGAGCGCTAGTTAATAGATGGATCAGTTACTTACTACTCTTTGACTTTACAGTCTGATATATACTTAGAATTAAGAACATAGTAGCTAATAGGCTATTTAGAAAACCACTAAGCCTATCTAATTAACTAGACTAAGAAGCTAAAGGGGATATTAAGGCCTTTATTAACTGATAATTGAATACTATTATAGTTAACCTAGTAGAAACCTAGTAAGAATCTTAACTATTACTAGAATTATTAAAAGATGAATATACTAATAAGCTAAGGGTCCTAAGGAGGTTCCTATAGACTTAGTAATGCTCTTAAGATATATTAGATAAAGCGTATATATATCTTTACCTTAAAGCAAAAAGGTTCTTCTTTTATAAAAGAACCCTATAGTTATAAGCAACTTACTTAAACCGCGACCCTAAGCTGGTTATTAAGGATAAAGATATATAAAAGCATTTAATTAAATCATACTATAAAGACTATAAGTATTAAGGCTAAGAGAAAACTGTAAGACTCTTAAAAGAGAGATACTACTAACTAAACCTTTATAAGAATGTAAATATAGCTATCCTAGCCTATAAGACTTGCTAAATCTATAATGCATAATAGGCTAGGGAACCTATAGTACTTACTAGACCTAGCTATTCTATAATAAAGATTCATATAGACACTTAATATCTTAAGGAGTCTTAAGGTAAGAAGTACTTACTAGAAGCTAGATATAACCTTACTAAATAGATTAAAGCCAAAGCTCTAAAGTCACTTAAAGCCTCTTATATACGCTCATTCTTAAGAAAGATCTTTTCTTACTATAGAATACTTATTATAATAGTTATTAATAATAGGTTAGAATATTAATAAGGCCTTATAAATATCCTAAGAGACCTAAGTATATAGACTGTATATATCTCTATATATAATGCTAAAGCAAATAGGTTAATTAAATTAGGCTATAGTAGTATTATATCTTATATTAAGAAGATAGATGCTTTAAGGACTAGGAATTAGTTAGTTAACTTCCTAGCCATTCTATTTATAGATAGGGTATTGCTAAGAGCATCCTATAGTTACACTCTTATATACTTACTATATGAGTATAAACTAGGTCTCTTATTAGAAGGGGATATGCCTATATAGAGGATGATCCCTTAGGATAATATAAAAACATCTAATTAAATGTTTATAGCTAGAATCCGTGCTCTTTCTTTCTTAGATAAGGATATAGAAATTATAAGGCGAAGGGTTACTAAGTTTAGAGAGAGGAAAGCAATAAGGAAAGATTAAGGATTTCCTTACGCTTTAAGAAAAGCCCTACTAAAGGTTAGTAACTTAGTATTATAATATAATAACCCTAGAAAAACCGACCTTTTTATAGTAGCTAAGTTTAAGCTTAGATAGTAGGGGCTATATAGGATTAAAATAGCCTTAGATAAAGGCTAGTATTATTTAGAAACCCTAGATAGACTACTACTTAGTATTACTTACTATAGGGAATACCTTAAAGTGTTTTAATAAGATAAAGATGGCTAGTAGAACCCGGATAATGATTCTTTAGCTCCCTCTTACTAGGAGCGCCTTTTCTATAGCAATTCTTAAGCTAGATTAGTTAATTAAATGAATCAGGATAAGGAAACGAGCCTAGAAGAGAAAGATAGATTAAAAACAAGCCCTAAGGTTCCCTCTTAACTGACTAACACTAGTGCTAGAGAGGAGAGAAGACTGGAAATCTAATTCCTATATATAGACCAAGCCTAGAGAGACCAGTTTAAATCTCTCTAGGTAAGATAAGGGAGTAGGAAATAATAATAAGTCTAAAGTTTATACTTATTATTATTTTAGGGAGGAGTGTAATATGGAAAGTAAGAAAAAATAAATAGCTATTACTTACTAATATCCTAGCCAGTTAAAGGCTATATAAACTTACAGTTTGAAAAATTAGACTTAAGACTAAATAGGCATTAGGATTAATATATAAAGTATATAAACTAGTTAATTAAATGACTTTAGAACTATAAGATAAAGGAAAAGCTATAAAAGCTATACTTACTTAGAATAGTGAGTTAGATATAGTACTATAGATAGATAAGCATACTTTATATAAAGGAAAAGTCAATTATAAAAGAGCTAACTAATAGGATCCTATTTATCCTATGCTATAATAGCTAAGTTAAGTATTAAAGCTACTAAATGAAGGAGTCTAGTATATAGGAGATAAGTTAAACCAGGTTAATTAACTGATCTAATCCTAAACTACTATTAATAGATTAAACTATAAAGACTTAAGCCTTAGAAAAGCCTAAAGATTCGTCTTAAGCAGCGCGCTTTTTAGTATTCTAAATAGCTTTATTATAAAGGGACTCATCCTCCTAAGCTAAAGGGAATTCATTAGAAATATAAGGGTAGCTTATATAGTTAAAAACGCTTACTGCCTAATCGTCAGAGTTAATAGAACACTTCTTTTTAAATAAGAGGTTAAGAGAAGTACTAAAACTAGGCTTAGAAGCTAAATACTTATTAAGAAAAGACTATTTATATTAGGAATTAGTATTCTAAATATAATTTATATATTTCCTATTTATAAACCCTAGGATGGATTAGTAAGTATAAAATAGCTATATATAATACTCTTTAGTTATAGAGTAATTTAAAGTGTTTAATTGAATATAGTACTTATAGAGTAGTAGATTTTAGTATTTAAAGAAGGTAATAATTAAAGCCTTCTTATACTTAGGTTAGTAAAGCAGTTCCTTAATAAAATACCTATAAGGATAGCCTAAGTTAGTAAGAATATATACTAACTAAAGGGGCTGGTTAAAGATGTATTTTATTAAGTATTTTAAGACTATATTAGCTGTCTTATTCTTATGAATCCAGGCTTAGATATGCCTTTTAGCAGAGTTAATATTAAGTAACTCTCTCTTAGGAGTGAACTTAATGAAGAGAGGGAGACTGCTATAGTTAAGGGCTATATATAAGTAAATCCAGATAGTAAAGTGCTTTTTGAATTATAGAACCATTAGATTAAATAGTCTTAGGTAAGGGGGAATACTTACTAATATAAAGCGAGCCTCCTTTTGCTCCTTTTTAGTTAATAAAGTCTTATAATAGCTATTCTAAGTTAAATTAGTGTAAAGGGAGAATTCATCGCTTTCTAACTGACTAGCTATATAGATATATATATTAGGAAGGGCTCTTTAGCAGACCTTAGTAATATTAGAAAGGTAGAAGTTAGAAGAAGCTATTACTAATGAGTTAATTAAGTAATATTAATAAAGTATGAAGAGGAAGAAAAAGAGAAGGAAAGGAAAGAGAGAAAAAGAAGTGTTTTAAGGTAAAGGAAATGCATGTACTAAGATTAATACGTGTTAGATAAATCATAGCCAATAGGGAAATAAATAACCTCCTGCTGCTTAAGACTTTAAAAGCTGTTTCTCTTTCTTCTCTTTCTCTTCTATATAACTTAACCTCTCTTCTTATAATAGCTACTATTTATAGAACTCATTGCCCTTTAACTATAACTATTCAATGCATTTGCTTAATTAAACGCTACTCTTAAACTAGCCTGGATAGCGCTCTTAGAAAACCCCTTTCCTCTTAGTTAAGCTTTTACCTCTAACCTCTCTCCGCTGCTTACTGCGAGAACCTTATTACTATAACCTTCTGCTCCCTAATCCCTTTACTTCTCTAAGCCAGTTACCTACCTTCATTTCTGCCTGCCTTACTAATGCTTATAAGCCTGTACTGCTTAGTCTTAAAAATCCTATTCCTGAAACCTTACTACTAACTATAATAAAAACCCCCTCTCTTTAACTATAACCCTCTATTTCCTTCATCTTGCTATTATTATAATATTAGGTTACTAAATGACTTTATAATTCATTTAATTAAATAATTTACTACTAAATGACCTCCTTTTAGCCTAGCCTTCCTCTAAATGAATCCTCTACTCTTTCTCTTACTAGGCGCCTTTACTATAAGCGGCCCTATTAATAATGAATAAACCTACTTCTCGCTAAAGGCTCATTCTGCCTAAAGTAAGGAAATCGCTATTATTAACTATAGAAAGGGATCGTTTTACTATACTTTAGAAGCATCCTTAGCTAAGTAGCTAAAGGATATTATAGTTAATTAACTAATTTTATTATACCTTTATATAGAATGGCCTAAGTCTAGTAAGGAAAGGATAATTAATATATATAGTAATTATAAAGACTTTAAGCTTATAAAAGCTATATTAATATAACCTTTATATAAGGATAATACTATGCTCTTTAGAATGTCTTAGAAGGAATATACTCTTTACTTCTAAGACCTTTATAAGAAGCTGTAGGATAATGCTTAGGCTAGTGAGGAAGGACTTAGAGACTTTCTAACTATAATTATGTATAGACTGGAGGATATTATTGTAGTATTTCTAACCCTGCTTTTAGATAGTGCTCTTATAGTTATAATAAATCTACTTAAGAAGATAATGAATTTAGTTAATTGAATATATAAGTGCTTACTCCCTAAGGACCTTATTACTAAATGCATACTAAACTCTTACTATAACTTTAGTTATTATACTATTAAATAGGATATCTTTAACTAGCATTTTATAATTAGCTTAGTTAACTATAAGGACTTTTACTAAGCATTATATATCTTTAACTAACGCTTTAGTTAAGTCTTTTATTATAATACTCTTAAAGGCTGTACTTTACTTAACTACTAAAAAGCATTTACTTATACTTAGCGCTTTGTCTTAACTGAAATGAGTTATTCTTATAACTTTAATATCTTTTATACTCTTATAGCTAATTAACTAGGTGGTTTTAAATGCGGATACTTAGTTATTTACCTTATGTTTTTAAACCTATAAAGTATGACTAGAGTTATAAGACTTAGGGTCTATTTATATATAAATCTATCTTTAGTAACTCTAAGCACTAAGAAGCGATTAGTAGAAGGAGAATACGCCCTTTTATAAAGAGATTAGCTTATTAGTCTATTTAATTAATTGCCTAAGCTGTCTAAAGTCACTCTCTCTATTAGCTAAGAGCGGGTTAAGACCTGGTTCTTAATAGCTATTTATAATAAACTTAGGTTTAGAAAAGTCACTATTACTAAATATAAGCATAGTAAGGCAGTATCTTCTATGCCCTTCTCTCATTACTCTATCTATAGTTTACTACCTAAAGGACTTACTATTATCCTTACTAAACTAAGCAGCTACTAACTAATTAAGTAAACTGACTTTCCTATTACTAAGAACTAGACTAAGGACTCTTAATTAATAATTATACTTACTAATACTATAATATTTAGAGAGTCTATTACCCTTTCTAAACTAAGCTAAATTATTAAGACCCCTAACCTGCCTAAATCCTATATAACCACTCTACGCACTCTTAATACTAACTAGGAACTTATTAACCAATTAGTGCAAGACTTAGAGCTAGTAATAACCTTAAAATCCTAATACTCTAGAACTCCTTTAATTCTACTATTCGCTTCTAAACCTAGCTTAAGTATTATAGATTCATTTAATTAGATGGTTCTGCCTTATATAATCCCTGCTCTAGCGGCTAGGGATAACTATAGTAACTCTAATAACTTAAATAAAGAAGCTATTAATAAGAAGTAAAAGAAGACTAGTAAGGATATTACTATAAAATGGGCATTACTAAAGAAAAAGGCCAATAGTTAAATTATTTACACTAATAATTATACTAAGGCTATTCTTAACTGAGTATTTATAAATAGAATTAAAGGAGTCTATATTATTAAACTAATAGCTAAAGAAGCTATAGAAATTATAAAGAAGAATAATATTAATACTTCTACTTATATTATAACTATATATACTACTAAGTCTTTCTATTTACTCCTAGCCCCTTGCTAATAAATGTATATAATTAATTGAATAAGAAGCTTTATTACTTTTATTCTAGATAGTCTGATTTTCCTATTTTAATAAGATACTATTATAAATACTTTGAGGTTAAGATTGGCTCCTCCTCCTCCTACTAGGCCCTCTTAGGCTGATCGCACTACTATATGCAAATTAACTCGCACTTTGCTTCTAAGACCTGCCTGAGGATCACTGCTGCTATCTGCTTCTACGCTTATTAGACTTACTAATGTATCTCAATTATTTAATTCGCTAAGGGATATTACTTAATCGAATACTTTCTAGTCTCTTTATATACTCTATAGTTAATTTTACTAAAGAATTCTTATTATGGCCACCTTTATGACTTTACTTACTATCCTTAATATAACCTTAGTGCTTAGGTTCTCTTTAGACCCTCTTTTATAATTATTATAATCTTAGAGGAATAAATATAAGCTGGATTCTAGTTAATTAACTATACTTAGATATTAGACTTATATATATTATCTTTCTTTTCTTATTATTTCCTTTATTTATTAGGGCTCTTCTTCTCTTTATTATCTACAGTCTTTAGGCTTATGAGGACAAAGCGCTAACTGCATAGGGAGGAATGTGTTAGAGCTGAGGGCCTACTAGCTAGAATGGCCTGGACATTTTAATTAGCTGACTAAATTAAATACTAGTCTTAATAAAGCTATTGATAAGGATAATGGGAGTTAGTCTAAGATAAAAGGCAGAAATAACTCAGATATAGATAGTAATTAATTATATTCTTACTTACCTTTATTTTTAAATTATTAAATTATTTTTAATATTATTATGATGAGATTTATTTGATTAATTAGAATATTTGATTCATTTCTTAGCTGGCTGCTTGATTATAGCTTAGGCCTTCTTTTTATCTGTTTTGTTTTATAAGTCTTATCCATCCTCGCTCTGCTACGCATCCCGCTTACCCTACGGCATCCGTTACTTTAGGTAGTGGTGTCCCTCTTGTCCCCCTGCTTAATATAATAGTTTATTAGAATTAGTGTATTTTTATTTTAAATAAAGGTATTTTCTAAATACTAGTTATTAAAGAGAACTACTATAAGCTTAATATAGCCTACTTAGAATATAATAAAACTATTAGATTAATTACTAAAAGGTTCTAGTAGCCGGGCTTATTAGCTAATATTAATTAATTTTAGGTAAATTATAAACTATATAAAAGAGCTTATATTAATAGAGATAAGACTTCTGAATTACTATACTTATTAAAAGTCCTATATTAAATATAGTAATATATTATAATAGACTTCTATTATATACTTAAGGATAAGAATAAATATAACTATATATAAGTAATTATTAATTAGCTTAGTAAGATCGCTTTTTCTATACTTTATTATTAAATAGTAATAGTAAAGGATATAGTATATATATACTATTATTATATCTACTGGGTTTTTAGAATGCTAAAGATAGTAATATTAGACTATAGACTATAGTTTATTACTACTTTTATAAATAAGTTATATAAGCTTATTAGAGTAAAGTAAAAACTAAGTATAGTAAAGCATCTTTAGATAGATAGAAATACTAAGATTTATAACTAGTACTTAAACTACTGACTATAATTATTTATTAACTATTATTAAAATAACTAAAGTGAATTACTACTATTAATAGACTATATATAGATAAATCTCTACTATAAGTTACTAAGTATAGAACTAGTAAGACTATTACTTAGCTACTTACTCTAATCCTAACTTAATTATAATAAGAAAACTGACCTTAAGAGCTATAAAATAAAAGCTGAATGTTTATTAAAGGAGGATGCTTAGTAATATACTAAGCGGATTGCAGACTCTATTAAAGTTACTAAGTAGAATCTTTACTAAGTATAAGAATAGTAAATCTACTAAGCTAATAAGAAGCGCTAGAAACTGGATTTTATAGTTAGAAATAAAGTCTAAATTAATATATATAGACTTATAAGTATAAGACTTAGCTAAGTATTAGACTAAAGGAAGAGAGGGCTATAGATTATTATAGAATAAATTAAGTATTTATATTACTTAGACTTACCTTCCTTATAGTATATAAACCTAACTCTATATATAGATTAGTTATAGTATTATTCTAATAATCCTATACTAAGGTAAGATAAGGACTTACTATTACTTAAGGTTATTAATAATACTAAAGAGTATAAGGTTTATAAAGTTAAGGAATTATAATATAATAAGTATAATAAATAGCTCTAGTATAAAATAGACTAAATAAGATATAACTTTAATAATAAATAGTACTTTATTAAAAACTTTAAGAATATACTAATATAACTAAAAGAATTCTATAAGGAATATTTAAAAGTACTTAGGCTATTAAAGCGATTATAAGCTTAGGTTAATATAGCTACTATAAATATAGATATATTAGAGTACTCTAATAATAATTAATTAATTAAACTAGGCCAGGGGCTTAAGAAAGCATAATAGAAACAAAGAGTCTTTATTATCTAGCGATCATAAGAATTTAATAACTTATGCTTATATAGCCGTTTTAAGCGCTTTGAAGAGGGGGGTAATATAATGGGAGCGTCTAGAGTGCTAGACCTAGGGTAGGGTCGATATATAACTAGGACGTACGGAGCAGGCTATACGGACTATTAACGCATCTATGCATCTACACGCCTGCCTGCTTTCTCTTTCCTCTTCATCGTAGTATTCTCGTAATATAGTGGCATTACCTCTTGAGTTGATCTCATACGGCCTGTGACAGGCGGCACTTATCACTGCGTCCCCCTTATGACTAAACTTAAAGTTAACTTCGCTATGCTTATCTTATTATAAGGGGGACTTAACTGTCCCTTTAGTTACGGATTAGGAGTATATTATTAGTTTACTTGTTTAAGCCTTTCTTAATAACTTAAAAAGCCTTAACTATAGTATATAAATTATATAATTATAAGCTGACTTTATATTAATTAATAAATAGCTAAAGAAGTAATATATTAAAAACTAAGGGAATTTAATTACTTTTAATATTAAACTATAATTAGTTAAATAATTTAATAAATGAAAGTTTAAAGGTTATTTTTTAATAACTTAAGTAATATAAATATATAATATCGCTGTTGAAACCGCTGTTCGGACTTTTGTTTCTGCGCTGCTGCGTTCCTCGTTGCTGCGTTTCTGTACAGTCACGTGTTTGCATTGCTTGAGTTGTCTTAAGACGAAGGACTCGATTGATTGGTCGACCTAGTTATAGATAGACTCTTATCCCTCCTCCCTTAAACACTAGGAACTAACCTTCCTCCGCCAAATCCTTCAACCCATTGCAGTCGATGTTAGAGGCGACCGCAGCAGGATTCCCTTGGTTTCTAACGCGTCACTCCTTCGGCTGCATATTGATTAGCATAAGGTCGGCCTATAACTGCATGACCCATGCGTTACAGCTCTTTAGGTTATTGAGGAAGGCGTTATCGATAGTTATCGTTTCCTTCCTTGCCTCCCTTTGAGCCAATTCCTCTAATAAGACTTGCTCTATCTTAATCCATCGGATTGTATCCTCATCTAATGGGGCTTGTGGGAACAGGTTCTCTTAGAGGATGCGGCAGTTGAAGATCGCTAGCTGGATAAGCCTCTTGCGACCAGGCCGGCTGAACTCAGCCTCTGTTATGCATTCTAGGCCAGATAGGCGAGATGCTCTTTGTAGCCTAGGAAGCAGGCTTCGATCTTCTTCGATTCTTTTGGCTAGCGTATATATAAGACGATTCTCGTATGCTAGTATCGGCGAGGGTCCGCCGGGCTGTCGCGCGATGCGCCGCACGCGCATTGTGTCGTTTGTTTAGTCGGGGGGGTCATTTTGAATTGCGATGTGACGGGAATTACAAAGCAGTAATTGAATTGCGACTTGGAATTGCGACGAGCTTGGAATGCGACGAATGCAGAGCCCTCACAGGGCTTTTATCGCATGACGATTTTGCCTTCCGACATCTAGCTTTTCTATCTAGCTTTTCCATCTAGCTTTTCTATCTAGCTTTCCAGCTGCTTGACGCATCTCGAAGGGTTGATTAGGACAGCAAGGCTTGCACCCTGATGCAGTAGAAACTCTAGTCATTCTGAGTTGCTGTTGCCTTGGGCTTGGGTTTTGGGCCCTCACACTGTTATTCACTATTGGTTGTTTTTTTTTTTTTTACTGTTTAACCTCTGGCCCCTCTCTGAGTGTGCGCTGCCAAGGACCATAACCTTAATAAATATATAATATAAAAATAGAAAATAAAAAACATAATAATAGAAAAATAAAAGTTTAAATAGTGATTTTAATTCTTATTACCGCAATCTGATTATAGATATCTTACAACATCGCAAAGGTATTCAAATTATTCTAGCGATAGGCCCTAATATCTCAAGGAGCAGCGCTAGAAGTCATTAGGCTTGAACTAATTGCCGTATCTCTCTCGTTAAGTTAGCGATGCGCTAGGTATGCAGACGCATCCGGGCTCGGTGGATGATTGTGGGCAAATATTGCAGAAGCCCCGTGAACGTATATAGTCCATTGAGTAAGACTTTGTTGACAATAAACACATAAATCATCTGTATCGCTTACAATTGATATTTTGAATCGAAGTTAGTCGCTTTAGTCTGAGCGGTGTCAGCACGCCGGCTAATATCACATGATGGTTTAGTTGCACTGTTGACTTCGATATTTCGATAGTATACCTTCATGCGTTTATCCAACCACAGCTGTGTACTATTGACCCGGGTGAAACTTCATACCAGCAATGACATACCACAATGGCACACAGAGCACTCATCTCGAGCTTGTAGCTAAAATATCCATGATCAGACTTGGCACCTTCATAGTCCATCATGCAGAGCTTGTCCTTCATCTATCCCCTTCAACCACTGCCACCTCTCATCTCCGCTGTTGGCTGCCAGAAATACGGGTGTAGATCCTTCCCAATCTACTGCCTTCCTGTCGGCACCATGGTCCAGTAGTAGCTTCGCGAGTTCAACATGTCCGTTTTTAATGGCCGTATGTAGTGGCGTTCCCACTTCATGGAGAGAGATGGCATTGACGTCGGCTCCATGTTCGATCAACAACATCTTGGCAAGGTCCATACGTCCATGTTGGACGGCCACGTTCAGTGGATTCCCACCTTCGTACCCAGCTACGCCATCGATCTTGGCGCCGTTTTCGATGAGCACCTTTGCGATGTCATAATGCCCATTCTGGTTGGCTTTGCTCAGCGGATTGGAACCAAACACGAAACCCGTAAAGTTTACATCAGCGCCGAGTTTGATTAGCAACTTGACGACGTCAGTATGGCCCTGCTCCGCCGCAGTCTTGAGGGGCGCTATTCGTTCGTTCACGTCGGCCCCTCGTTCGATCAATAGCTCCACGATGTCGATATGTCCAAAGTACGCCGCCATGAAAAGTGGCGTCTGCAGGAGTACAGACGTGGCCTGAGGGTCGGCCCCATTGTCGAGAAGCAGTTTCGCAACGCCAAGAAATCCGCCCGCCGATGCTCCAAAAAGGGGCGTAGATTTATCCGGAAGATCTCCAATTTCAATGGAAGCACCATTCTTGAGTAACAACTCTACAGCCTCTTGATGGCCTTTACGAGACGCAATGTATAGAGCTGTGCACCCGTCCCCGTCAGCCGACGTTCGAGCATCTGCCCCGGCACCAAGTAGGAGCTTGAGAACCTCGACACGTCCAAACTGGGATGCAACATACACGGGCGTAATTCCGCCCTTGTTGCTGGCCCCAGGATTTGCCCCAGCTTCCAGTAGCATCTTGACCACATCGGAATGCCCGCTTCGGGAAGCTTGTAAGATAGGCGTATCTCCGTCGGTGGCCTTGGCTTCAGCGTCTGCTCCCACCCGAAGAAGCAACCTGACCACATCGAGATGCCCGTTTGCGGATGCCAGATGCATGGGCGTTAAGTTCTTCTCATCAGTAGCTCGGTGGTCTGCACCAGCGGCCAATAGCACTCTGGCCACTTCCGAATATCCACCGGCACATGCTTCCGAGAATGGCGTATGCCCGAACTTATTGGCAACGCGAGCGTCTGCCCATACCCCCAGCAACAGTTTTACAATCTGGAGATTCCCTCTCTTAGCCGCCAGAAGCAATGCGGTCATCCCATTTGCATTGGCGGCTCGATGGTCTGCCCCAGCGCCCAGCAATACCTTGGCCACCTCGGGAAATTCTTTTCCAGACGACATAATCAAGGGCGTGTTGCCATACTTATCAGCTGCTCGAGGGTTGGCCCCGGCCTCCAGTAATACTTTGACCACCTCGATTTTGCCCTCTTCGGATGCACCAAGCAAGGCGTTCCTCCCATGATCATCGACGGTAGCAACGTTAGCGTCATTCTGGAGAAGTAGTTCCACTGTCTCAACGTGCCCAAGCCATGATGCCAGAAAAAGCGGCGCGACATGCCGCTCCTCAGCAGGTTGAGTGCGGGCTCCATGATCTATCAAGATTTGGACAACATTCAGCTGACCACGAGAAGCAGCTGATGCCAATGGCGTGCGGGTCTGTTGATCGACGGCGTGAATATTTGCGCCCTTCTCAATGAGAAGAGCTACCACGCCAGAATGTCCCTCCATAGCTGCGAGATGAATCGGAGCAGCCTTGTCAATTAACAGGGCATCCAATTCGGCCCCATTATTGATGAGATGCCTGACTATCTCAAGATGCCCCTCAGCCGCTGCCGCATGTAGTGGCGTCCAATGGTTTCGGTCTTTAACCTGGATGTCGGCCCCTCGTTCAATGAGAAGTACAACAACATCTGTGTGTCCTCTGTAGGCTGCCTTCCGAATAGGACTGTAGAAGTCATCTGAAGTGTGCGACCGTACATCGGCTCCCATATCGAGAAGGCACTTGACCACCTCAATACGCCCTTCTTGAGCGGCCATCATGAGTGGCGTCAGTCCAATACGTCCAGGAGACCCATCAGCGCAGTTTGCGATTGACTGGTCCGTGGCGCTCTTCTCTTCACGCTCCGCCGTCGTGCTAGGGTTGTTCGATTGATGACGGCTTTGCTCCTCGCATAGCTGGACGAGGAATTTGACGACTTCGGCATGTCCCTTGGCAGCTGCGATATGGAGCGGCTGCATGGCTGGGTACGATCCGCCGCCCACTGGTTTCCAAGCGTTTGCGCCACTGTTAACCAACGCTTTCAAAACACCAAGATGCCCATTCTGTGACGCCGCATAAGCAGCAGAGATTCCATGTTCCACGACAGCATTGACATCGGCCCCGTGTTCGACGAGAAGTTCCACGACTCCGACATACCCGCCGGCAGACGCGGTCAAGAGGGGCAAAGTAAATGAATCGTCGGCGCCGAGTCCTGCGACGTCGGCACCTCGGTTGAGAAGTTGCCTCAAGGTCTCGATGTCCCCTTCTGCGGACGCTTTCTGGATTGGCGTGCAAGCCCCCATGTCTAAGCCTGGCTCATTCTAATTTTGGATGGTTAGAGGACGAAGTGAATAATTGGAAACTATTAAGGACTTACTTGTGTAGACGAGCTCTGGGCTGACAGTTCAAGGTTGGCTTCGACCATGATGAAGAAGACTAGCGCAGCTGTAATGGTAAGAAAGGTACGATACCATCTGCACGACTTCATGCTTCGGAGTCTTTCTTATATCCCGAGAATGACAGGGGCCGATCACGGCAGACCAAGTTATCAATGATTCTCTTTTCTGGACCCGCGGATGACTGCGTGATCAATGCACGATCATGCTTGATATTTAGGCATTGGTTGAGAGTGTGCTGCGATCATGACTCGTATTTCGATTGTACGTTGAAAGAGGAACGCAACGAGAGGCTGAATGAACTAATTGCATGCAGTTATATCCCGCTGATCGCTCGGCTCCAGCTGGTCACCCCACTTTTTTGCTTTCTTTTCGCTTGCTGGGTCTGTCAGCACGGACTGACGATGGTCCTTTTGTGTCACGACCGGGCCGCCGGGCAGGTGTTGCCGGACCTTAAGTCACGGACCCAGAGGCTTGTAACTAGTTTATATATATGAACCTTAGCCTAGCTAATACATACGCGTTCCTTGATATATGGAGTTCCTCTGTAGCTTCTCAGATGCCGTCTGTTATAAGCCAGTCCTATTATAACCTGAGCTTATAACTAGGCCAGCTTGTAAAGCCAGTGCAATCAACTCTCCTAATATCGGTCTTGAGTTGAGCCCCCAAATTGTGTATGATCGATGGCACCCCAGCATGGCCACAAGCCTCGGACCAAGGTCAGTACCTCTCGGCCCCAGGCTCCTTCATATGTGGAGCTTTGAGAATACACCTCGGCGCTGAGCAATCCACAGATTAGTCATCCATCTTGTTTCCGATCTCTTGTTCAGTCTCATTCAATGAGAGCAATGTTATGGGGAAGTCGGCAATATTTAGAAACTGGGAATGCTACGAACCAGGAAACAAAATGTAGAGTATTCAAACGGGAGTTATTGATCCGAGCTATCGGAAGAACCAGTCAAGTATGCCTGAGAAACCTCAACATCCCTTGTCGCGTCTTTTCTATTCAGACTAATTGCTTTATTTCCACTCTAGGGATCCTAATCTTAATTTTCTCCTCAACCGCCAGGGCCGTACATTGAAAGGTTCGTCGACGTGTTAATCGTTGATCGTTGATCGCACTCATCTAAAGACATCCCCGGGAAAAGTTGACCCCGGCTGGCTGAGGTATCTGGATAATAACCCGCCCGCGGTGTGCTAGGTTGCAAGTTAAATATCTTCCCCGCGCCGCTTCAGTTTCGACCCTTTCTATTTAAGTTGGTGCAGTATCTGCTTTTAACGTTGACTTGATCAAGCTCCTCGGGCGCTATGTTAGACTCGTAGGTGAGTAATAAAGTATTCGCTGCGTCTGCCCTGATGTCCAAGCGCCGGGAGCTTGCTTAACATGTTATGTTAGTAAGGGTATGTCATGAATACGCTGTCTAATAGGAAGAACCACGTGCATCTATCTGCATTCTCATGATTTTAGCTGAAGAGGATCGGGGTGTATGCAAGGCTATGTGCCAAGAAACTCAAGTAGACTACTGCGGAAGCGAAAGGAGCCGCATGAGGGGAAACTGACATTATGGCGTTGCGAATGCAATTAAGACAATAGATGCATGTTGGAGAAAACATAGCAAGGAAAGAAGAATTCAGAGGATCTAACAACGATGTGTAGCCTTTAGAGAGGCTCGTTCATATAATACGGCATCTTCACTGCAACTTTCAATTTCTTGCGTTCGCCGAGGACTGAGACCCCAGAAGATCCCATCCCGTCGGCCGCTATGCTTCCTCCCGGTAAAATTAGAGCTTGTATTCTTTGTCACGAGCGAAAGGTGCAACGAAATTACACGAAGGTTGACACCCCTTGTGCCCGCTGCGTCATCAAGGAGCGTACTCACCAATGCATGTCGTGGTAAGGTCAGGGGGAAAGTGAGTCGGTGCCACTGAAAATTACTCTCAAAGATAAGGCTGGTCCATCAATGATGGTCGCCACCCTTGATTGTCTTCGCGTCCTCAGCCCATGACTGGACTAGGTGGATGCCTCAACAAGCCCGAGATAGTTGACATAGTGGATGAAAAACCCGTCCTTGTTTCCATCGACACCACGGGCTCGGAACTTGGTCGTGCAGGCCATATGGGTCATGAGACGGCAGCCTTTGAGCGTATTCGGCGCCGACGACGTGGAAAATGCCATGTCCTTAATTTGGGGATCCTGCTAGGTGACGAGGGATGGTGAGTCAGTTTTCTCTGCCCGAAGATGCGCAACCCCGACACTCCAGCTAACCTCAACTCAAGTTTCTCCAAGGCGCAAATGCAAGTAGTGGCAGTCAACCCAACCCCGAAAAATAAGAGGAGGGAACTCATTTCACTGGCCGTCCTTGTAGATCATCCCCAGGCTAGCCTGATATTGTTCGAGACGGGATGTGCTGAAGACTTGGACGTGATGGGGAAGAAAAGAACGACAGGGCTGAACACTTGGAGGGTGATCACTCGGCGCCGAGAGAACTTCCACGCCGAGGTGGCCAACTTCGGCCGATGCTGACATTGCCGACATTGACCGCGTTTTGGTGTGCAAGGAAGCTACCAGTCACAACAGCACTGCGCTGTTAGCGCTTTTTGTCGTCTTCAAGTTTTATTGCGGCGCCGAATGACAGCACTGACTTGCTGTGGAGTTCTCTACTCACTATGGAGTGCATAGTACGAGGAGTCGAAAGCAGTAGAAGTAATAAAGCCCGAGCCCCTAATCCTTCCATTTTGGATCCCTGGGTCTGCGGGGTGAATACGTGGTGGCTCGGCCAGTGTGGAGAAGCGGAGAGGAACGAACTTGTGCAGCATCAGCACATCGAGTCGTTGGTCAAGCTGAGCACAGACAGGGATTCCGTCAAACGTCAGTTAAGCTAGTAGACTACTGTACTAGCATCGTCGGCGCCGAATTCTCGCGGCGATCGAACCGTCACCGAAACTCTACGTGACCTTTGTCTAAGGCTACTAGTTAGTGTTGCACCGACGGGTTGCGTGGCCACGCGTGGCCCACAACGTTAGTGTAAAAGCCAAGTGCATATCCCCTTCTGCATTCTAGCATTTTCCCACAGCTTTGCCCTGCATCTCGTCCGTTCGAGTGACGCCTCATTGCAGAATCCGAAATGCCTGCCCCATATCTGTTCCATGTCAACCTTCGACCACCTGGAGGTGTAGATGAGAAGGCTTGGGAGAAAGCACTGGTTGAAGAATACGTGAGCACTCCTCCTGATCGTCGTGACACATGCCTCCGGGCAATCTAACGCTGCAATCCAGCTTGCCGATCTAGTAAAGACAAAGTCGGCGACGAGGTTCTCTCTATACCGCGAATCATACAGCTCCCTTCTCGCAGCGAAGCAGCGCGCACCCCGGCAGCATCTGCTGTACATCCAGACCAATCACCCAGAGCTTCTCCTGGTCGGCGACCATTCAAAGCTACTTCCAGCGATCAATTCCAGCACTGCAAGCGAGGTTCTCGATGTCCGCAACTACAATTTGATACAGAGTTTCGACCCGAAAAATCACGGCGAAGGTGAGCAGTAGTGCCTCGGCCGCGCCAGCCTTGCCTATTTGTCATTATATCAGCTGACGATGCATAACAAAGAGCCTTCTCAAACTCTTCTGACCGCCGAACTCCATCCTGTAGATGAGGATGATTTGCACAGCTGGTACAAGGAAGAACACCTGGGCATGCTGTCCGAGATTCCTGGCTACTGTCGTTCTTCCCGGTACGAAATTGGCCCTCGCACTGATTACACATTGGGGGAAAAGCTACCCAAGTTCATCGCAAATCACTATTTTACCTCCTTGGATGGTTTCGCTACTCCTATTGGAGAGGCTGTCAGTTTGACACCGTGGAGCCAAAAGGTCATCACTACAAGCCCTATTTTCGTTCTTCGAGGCTGGGATCTCGTAGTAGCCGGAAGCTGAAAGACTTCAATCCTCGAGACAAGATGTAGCCTTTATGATAAGACGAAAGACTTAGCAAGATATATACTCACCGATCCCACATCTACTACTAAGCTATATCCATGTACGAGGGCCGATTAGCGACGAATGGAATGACGCCTCCAATAATCGTTAATGCTATGTGTGTTGACTTGTGCAACGCTCTGATCCGTCTCCTCACGGGTCAATCCCACAGTAAGCTGGTTGCTGAGGTTAATAGCCATTCAGGCTTCTGGTCCCGACTAGATGTGATTTGCAGGTTGACTGCAATGCGCTGCAGCCGCTCGCCTGCGCGACCCACACACAAGCTACAGTGGCCGAATAAGCCTAGACATTGAATAATACATAAGTCAGACCACGTATTTACAGATAACCCCTTTTACAGACACCTTAATGACCCCTACCAGTGACCCTCTAGCTAGTGACTTGCGTCCCTCACTCTTCTCAAAAGGCATATCACACATCTACTAAATGTTATAGCACATGGTTCTCAGAGTAGGCTATATGGAGATGGCTGATACACTTTGTTCACAGTTGTTATTGTTCCCTTGCAGCCAGAGTTACAGTTCTATTAAGATCATGCCCATATCTAATGCACAGTTTATTCTCGCTTCTTCAGATAACAATTGAGTCCCTTCTGGCGCGGGAACCAGCTACCGGTAACTACCCAAGGCTGGTTGGGATCCACAAGAGAGATTTCGTACTTGCGGACCAGTGTTGCTACAATCTTGTACACCTCAAGCGAGGCAAGGTTTCGGCCAATGCAAACCCGAGAACCGCCACCGAAGGCAAGGTCCGCAGCGTTGTAGAGACGGAGTCGCTCCTTGTATGCGGTGTCAGTCTCTCCTTCGTTCCGCAGCCATCGCTCAGGGCGATATCTGTCGGCATCATCTCCCCAGATGCCCTTGTTTCGGCCCACAACATAAGGGTTGATGCCAACGGCTGTACCCGCGGGGATGTAGCCGCCATCCGGTAGCTTCAGGCCAGTCTCGGGGACGTAGCGCTCAAGGAGCATGCAGACGCCAGGGTGCATGCGCATGGCCTCACGAACAACGGCCTCAAGGTCTATAGCCGGTTAGTAAGATTCTCCCAGAACAGAGGGCGCCAGACTTACAGGGCAGGGCACGAGCGGAACTGAAGGAGGCAACATCGGCCAGGTTGGCAGCAAGTACTTCGGCTTCAAGCTTCCGGTATGCCTCGGGGTTGTGGAGAGCATACCAAAAGATGGCCCGGATCGTAATGGCTGTCGTGTCGGCACCAGCGAGCAGGTTCACCAAGAGGTACCCCATGATGACACCATCGTCGACAAGGTCAGGGTGGGTTTCCTTGGACTCGATAAAGTGCTGCAGGAAATCAGGGACCTTGGGATCGTAGTTGGTATCCTTGCCCTGAAGACGAGCAATCAGGTGCTCAAGTGAGATGCGAGTGACATTGCCCAAGTTTGGGGGTCCAACTCGCATGACAGGGTTCTTGTCAAGAAGAAAGTCCAAGAACGGCATCTGGCCCACAGCGGCGAAGCTGAGAACCGTTAGCAAGTTGCTCAGCAAGGTCCTATTGAAATTCAGCATCACGTACTAGTCAAGAGCCTTGTCGGCAATCGCAATCGTGCCATCATAATCGTGACCCTTGTCCATGTAGCCGAATCGCTGGCTAAAGGAAGCAGCACCATTGGCGTCCCAAGAGTCTGGCCGTCACATTAGCAGGGTGGTTGATCAAGTGGAGGGAAACTCACAAAAGCCAATCCACTCGCCAAGGTCACACGTCTTTGGCTGGCTCTCGCTCATGAACCTCTTCTCCAGATGGCCGCAAAAGTCGGCGATGATGGTGTCGAAAAGGGACTCTAGGCCGATGACGCTGCTCTGGGAGTAGTACTTGACGATAGGCCGCTTCATGCGAGCATGCTCAGCCTGGTCGGTGGTGCTGAACAGGTGGTACGCGATCTTGCCATTGACAACAGCGCTGTTGTTGTGGTAGAACTCTGTCTGCAGATTGTCAGCACCCCTCAACAGTTGTCGAGGGACAGGCACACCTTCCGCCACTTGCCATCAGTGCCGTAGAGGGTCTTGATGAGCTCGGGGAGGTCAAGATCAAGCGTGTTAGGTCCAATGCGGACAACAGGTCCGTACTTTTCGTGAAGCTTCTTGATCTTAATGTGATAGTTTCCCGTCCTCACAACACACAGTCGCCAAAGGTTGGTCCATCCTGAGACCCTCCAATTAGCACCATACATCAAAGATGTCTCATGTAAAACTCACCAGCTGGACCCGGGCCAGGAAACTTTCTCAGTGGAGAGATGAAATACGAGACGATCCACCACACAGTGACGCTCAAGATGGGAACGACGATGGCCGTACCAACGCTCTTCCAGTCCGAGCCCTGGACGAGGGCGGCGATGTAGGAGGTGTCGATGGAACTCATTTTTAGAAACACTCTTCCCCCAGAGCAAGCCACTGATGAACCAAGTCTGCCCTCGGTGCGTTTTCGATGTTACACTCACAACCGCTTTGTGTGGCATCGGGTAGAGGAAATGGCTGGTCATATAATCCCCCCAGGACATCGTGTTCTATGGGGCCCGTCCACGCAACAGCAGACACCCCAGGGTACTATGTGCCCCGACCAGCACACCAACTACGAATACCCCTAGTGTGATGATGCCAGTGCAGAACCTGGCTGAGCCCCTTACTATTCTGAGCCAAGATGTGACGGATGGGGTAGAAAGCGGCTCGAAATGGCCTTCAAAGTCCTCATCCGCTGCAACACAAACCCGCCAGGGTAACGTCGCTAGACTATCATCTCCTGCAAGCTTGCTTCCTTTAGTCCGAAGCCTTTATCTTGTGTGGATGCTGGTGGAGTGAGTGTACGGATAGTTCGCAGACTCTCAGGGCAAAATCGCGGCCACAACCTTACTTCGCAGTACAACACGAGCAAGGCCAGCCGTCTTGTCACCAACACTCGTATCAAAGCATTGCGTTTGTCATCCTGACATCTCCACATCTCCACATTCGGTACCTGGTGGAGATGACCCTTTCTTTCCCAGGATCCCAGCTAGTATCAGGGCCCAGATCCACAGCCGTTGCGTTGCGAGCGCAGCCAATTGCATGGGCCACGCTGGAGAATCGCCTTGGTTCCGCTTAGCAAGCCACAGAATACCGGGTTTGGCCGTTTCCACACGACAGAACCAACAGAGACGGGGCCAAAGGCGGTCAACACGATGATACCTCGCATCAGTCGGCAGATTCTTAACGTAACATCGTCCAATGGGATCGGCGCTGCGCCAGTCGTACAGAGGCATACCTTCGTGGAGGACCGAGGAGCTGGTTCGTGAAGAATTCAGCCACAGGCGGCGGACATGAATACTATAGATATAGTAGACAGACTACAGGGCGGTTGAGCTCTCTGGAAGTTACTCGTCATATGGCAAACCCCAACGAGCAAGGCCGCATACCCCGCATCCTGATCTCGCATCCCGATCTCGATCATTGCTTCTTCCGGTCCTGGCAGGGGATGTCGTCGTCGGGTTTTTGACGTAATGCATCCCAAGAACCAAGGTCAAGCAGCAGGGGCAGGGTCCAGGGTCCAGGCCTGGTTGGACCCTGAGGGTGGCCCTGAGCAGACAGGCAGAAGGTCCATCCTTACTTTTTCTCATGGTTTGCCTGCCTAATCTTGCACAAAACCCTTGTGCTTGGGGGGCCAGCTGATACCTGGTAGATTCCTGACTCGAGATGTGATCTAACTGCTCTCCCATGCGCAATACAAGATTTCATCATGCAACACGTCGGCAGAATTATGAGCATCATGTCAGCACCTACATTGTTCAGAAAGTTCTTTCAAGATTCCCTCCCGCCGTCCTGCGCGTCATCTCCTCAGAGTCTGGGTGTAGCCCCGAGCAGCAACCAGTCGCTCCGATCATGCACGCGAGTCATGACAACTCGGCATTTGCGTTGGCGACCACTGAAACAACCACGTCCCTCACAACTCGTCGTACGACTCCCAAATGCATTGTCTGCAGGGGCGAAGTCAATTATTACGAATTTCAGTGCTCCACGCACCGTGGGCGCCAATGTGTTCCAGTACTACAGACTACATAGTATGTAGTTGACGCCTCGTCCGCTGTGCTGTTGGTTGGCCTTGGTTGACCCTTGTTTCGCTTTCGCTTTCGCTGCTCCAACGCTTGTGCAAGGATTCTAGGTGCCAGCAAGCGGCGGATTCAACGGATCTCACTTCCGGCAGCGCATCGCATCGCATCGCAGGGGCTTCGTTCCCCAGCCGTCGGCTGCAAGGCAAGCAGCCGTTATTAGCACCGATGCCACCCGTCGTTAATCCGGACCGAAGCGGGTATGGGTGGTGGTAGTCTGTGGTGTTGTTGCCTCCTCGTCCTACAAGCTATCCTCGGACCTCCCCCCCTCTAAGCCGCTCGAGTAAAACGGGTCGAGGGCAAGGGCGGGTTACAAGAGGCGGCGATCATGTCACCCTGCCAAGCCCAGCCCAGGAGAAAGAATATTACGTTCCTGCGCCGGTGGAGAGACAGCTGATCATCTGTCCCGAAGCCCTCGCAATCCGAATCTCGGCCCAACTCACGCCGTCTGCGATCGGCAAACAGAGGTTTCGTCTTGGTCCTAGCTGAGCCAGCACCTGCGTTGACCTCAAAAACTCTATTTTGATTTATTTGTATTTCTTTTTATATATATATTTTCGTTTTTTTCTATTTGAAATCAGGGTTGCATTTGACCGAGCATGCGCTTGGTAGAAAACAGCCTCCCCTCCTCCACCCAGTCCAGACTCGATGACTCGATGGTATTGCCCTGCTAGCAGTCAACACACACGCGAAGTCATCCGGTCAGTATCCCGACGTGTTTCCCGCCTGATATGGAGAAAAGACAGCGGTCCTCTTTTGACAACCTCGAATCAACAATACGACGATGGCCATGGGAGGGGATGGGCCATGGGCAATTACCGTCATGTGGTCGCTGACCGCAGTCACCTTGATCTTTGTTGTGCTGCGGATCTACACCCGAGTCTGGGTTGTCAAGTCGTTCGGAGTTGACGACCACGTCTACAATCTGGCCTTTGTAAGTGGCCCTCCGTCTCAATTGCCTTCGGCCTCGCTGATACCAATCGTCAAGGCATTCCTCACCTTCTACACGATCTTCACCAGCGTCTCGGCAAGCTATGGCTTTGGCCAGAACATGACCGACATCACGGACCCAGATCACCAGGTCCACGCGGTCCTTTTCGAGGCAATCGGCCAAACATTCGCCGTCGTCGGCATGGCCGTCGCAAAATGGTCCCTCGGTCTCTTTCTGCTTCGGATCGTCAAGGCCCAATGGCACAAGGTTGTGATCTGGATATCAATGGCTTGTCTGATGGGGGCGTCTATCTCGGTTTGCTTTGTCTTTTGGCTCCAGTGCACGCCGCCAAAGTACCTGTGGGACCGCCGTGTCCCAGGCGGACGCTGTCACATCGACTCGACACCAGTCTCGATGTTGCTCTGCAGTAGGTCTACCTAATCCTCTGAGAGGAGTTCAACTAATTTTTCCAGTCTTGTGCGTCATCGTCGACTTCTTCTATGCCGTCTTCCCCTGGCTGTTCATTTGGGGTCTGCAGATGAATACCCGGGAAAAGATTGTCATTCTCGCCAGTCTAAGTCTCGGAGTGATGTAAGGCCATCCTTGGACCATTTGTTGAGTCTGGCTAACTGTCATCAGTGCTGGAGCCTGTGGCATCAAGCGAACCATCGAAGTGCCTGCCCTTTCAAGTGCCAACTACCTCAGTACGTTCCATCAACTAATTAAAGACAATGGCTCACATCTTTCCAGAGGATACCGTCGGTCTCATCGTGTGGTCGGCCGCCGAGATTGCTGTCACCATGATATGCATTGGCATCCCCGTCTGCAGACCGCTATACAAGCGTTACCTCGACAAATTGACGTCGCGCGACACTGGCAAGTATCGTGAACAAAACGACGGGGGATCCTACCCCTTGAGAACATTTGGCGGGAGCACATTGCAGGCAGGCCCAGGCCAGAAGGAAGAGGACGCCTCTGACGGTGGTGATTCGATCACAAAGGCGGAGCGCAAACTCGGCTTTGGTGGTCCGTTTACAAAGGCCTACGCCATGGGTGGCGAGCGTGTACGTGGGGATAACCAGAGTGACGAGGAGATTTTAGGGCCTGACTTCCGTCGGAGTCAACGTGCCGACCTCGCGAGGCAAGACAAGGGAATAACTGTGACATATGATGTCCAAACTTCGAGATTAGATATATAGGCTCAGGGCAGTTTGTTGGTGAGGCGAGCTCTGCAGGAAACCACAACCCCAGGAGACAGAAACGCGATATGTCTGAAGGTCGTGACAGACAAGAGGTTCAAACACGGCCACAGCCTCGTACGAAGGCCCTAGAAGAAAAAGGTCAATTGCATCTGACTGATCAAATGAAGGTCTATCAGATGCACATAAAAATAAAGAGGGGACACAAAGCAAGGACCTGCTGTGACAGCTAAGAAAGAGATATAAAGAGAGAGCAAACGATAAGATCAAATAAGGCAAAGAACTTATCCCTCTATCTGCTAGGCTATGGGCATCTCTTATTACTTGAAGAAGCTTGTGTCATTAGATGCCGGCCGTGACTATAACAACGTGTGATCCGTAGCAACAGGTCCGTTCATCTCTGCAGGTCCTGTGGCCATGAATATAATATACAATCTAAAGGTTTATATATATTAGGAAGTCTATGTGCTGTTATATCTAATAATAGCTTGATAACTATAATTATAAAAGTGACTTTAAAAATATAAATAATATTACTTCGTTAGAAACTGGAGTTACATAAGTAGTAGAGAACAGGTCTTTTATATTTCTAGTAGTGCTTGTTGTATTATATTAAGAAGCTAAATTTACTTTCTATCTAATTAATCTAATTGATCTAATGCCTCGAAAGTCCCTAAATATTATATAATAACATAACATCTATAACATTCACAGTCTACCACAAAGTTGATCTAAAATTGTGTAAGTAAATAATTTATTATTAAAATAAGTCCGCCTCAAATATTAAAGGTCTATTCGCGCCTGCTAAGGCTTTTTAATAGGCGGGACTTAAGTAAATATCATTATCATCACCGTCATTTACATTCCCAGTCCACGATAAGGAAACATACAAAAAGATATCCGAAACAATTAAGAAAAAGCAGAAGGACCAAAGACGGCAAATCATCTTCTTAGCCAGCGCAGGAAATTCAGGCATCTATAATAACGAGACATTCTCAGCAATATACCTGTCGGTTATCTTTATCTGCATAACTAATAGCATAGGGGCCTTTATAAGGACTAACTGAGAAAATAAGAGTAAAAGTCCCGTAGCATTTAATATAATTAGAAACGACATACTAATATACCTACAGCAATTCTGCCAAGACATATCTTTGCTAGGGACCTCGGCAGCTACTGTAATTGCAGCTAATAGTATAGCTATTAATTGCTCTATAAGCTAGTTCTTCCTCACCTAGTAAAGACTCAGCATAAAGAAGGAATTTTGAAGAGGTTGTAGACTAAAGAAGGAATTAAACAGGTGTTCATGAAAATGTCAGACGACATGGGACAACGGCCGAGGCTCTTTAACCCTCCAAATTTTCATAAACAAGCGAACTCCCGAGAGCAGATACTTTGCTATGTATGATTGCTTATAGGCACGACTCATATATACAGCATGGCGTACGGTCTCTATGTGAACATTGTCGTTGGGGACTACCTCCGAACCTTGTTGAATCTCAATCGCAACCCCGTCCAGTCGGATTGGGAAATCGGCCCATGAGAGAATTTCGATCATATCTTTGACTCTGAGGGAACCCCTCGGGGAATTTGGAACCAAGTAAGCGTCGAATTCAACAGATCCATCGATGGCACAACACTACAATTGATCGCGCTGAGGCTTGGACGAACGCCCTGTTTGGCCAAATCTTTGGTGCCCAGGCCAACTTTGGTGAGTCATGTGGGCAATCCTAGCTAGGACATTATGCTTACAACGAGCCGTTCCCAAGATGACATGCGTGTCGAAGGTTTCCAGCAAGGTCTCCGCAAGTGGGCCCTGGGAATACCTAAGGATCCCGAGCAATGGGCGCTTGGTGGCTTGGAGACGACTAGCGATGGGAGTTTCCCTGATGCCGAGCTTGTCGGTCTTCTCCAAGCTGGGGCAGAGAGGGTTGCAGGTAGGTGTGCAGCCTAAGCACAAATCCATCTACAGAGTTTACTCACATTTTTCGTCCCACCATAGCGTTTGGTGCTAGAAATATCCCCCACGTTCTGAAGGCGGTCGAGAGCTCGGCATTCGGCAAGGTCGTGAATGGGGTCTGGCATCACTGAATGAGTTCAGAGCGTTCTTCAAGCTGCAGCCATGCACATTGTTCGGTAAGTCGGAGGCCATGCCTCTCTGCGACAAGAGCGTGCTGACAGTAAGCAGCGGACGTGGATTCTAATCCATCTGTTGCTGAAGCTTGTAAGGTCCATGGCTGTTGATGGGTTGATTTAAGTGCGCTACTATCGTACGCACGTAGTGGGGACGCTCTATGGACATCCGGACAAGTTAATGTGGTGCGAGATTGAGCATACCAAGTGATCAATGCCGCGGCGCGCAATCAGCTAAAGGCCAAAGTATCGAAAACCTTGCTCATGCAGCGTTGGCCGGTCACCTTTGCCATCCCGCCAAAGAGCAATGAAGGAGGGCCAGACGGCTACACAGAGCAATCTCTTGACGTACTCGCCGATCTGTTCGGCTACGTCTTCCTCAACTTGGACACAACACAATTATTCAAGAACCGCGTCGTAGCTACCAAGGAAACGAAGCGACTAGGCGAGGTAATGCACAGGACGGTTACTAACATCAAATCCAGACACTTCCCTTCCCCCATCCAGATATTCCGCATGGAATCTGCCGGTACGGCTCTAAGCAGCTACGGTGCTCGTCTAGAGGAAAGGCTTCTCGATGGGGGACGCAGCGTCGATGATACTATGTGGACAATCATGTCGGAGCCGTGGTGGGATCGGACCATAGTTTGCCCGGGATGTGGTGATACGAATAAAACAGGTTGGGTTGGTATGGGTGGAGCAGGTCTCCCCCACATAATGCCGAGGGACTCCCTTCAAAATGGTCCCGTAAAGGGCGTGACCCGAATGGTGTGTTGACGACTACACCCTTCGGAGGATGCATGACTACTATGTACAACTGCCGAGGTCCAAACTGGGGTTGTCAAAACCTGGAGCCTAGAAACGGGTGTCATTGGGAAGGCGCACGCATAAATGGTGAGAATTTTTTACATTTCGTACGTTGTGTACATTTGTCGGTGAGGGGGTTCACACCCACGCGCCTCACTTGAACCATCGGCGTCTGACGATCTTCTCCGAGGCAGTCTACGGTTACCCTTTGAAGTCCTTAAGATCATTACTTGAGGCGATAATTTCAGACAACTGCGAGCGATCTTAGTAATGTCCCAAAATTGAATGTGACACCGAGGCCTTCTCGCAGCTTTTACCAGGCGGCTGGTCACCTGGGTCGCATGACTGATGCGAAGGACCAATATGTGCCGAATGCGAGAACTGCGAGACAACCCCTAACTTTATTTCTATCTACCTGACAAGGCATACAAGCCATGCAGAACCTACAGGGTACATTCCATGATTTATCAGCCATGGGTGTGACTCATGACCTGGAGGGGAAGGGCGCCGCCTCGGCCGTGAGATGATTATTAATATCCCACCACGACTAGAGGTTCAGGAAGTAACCCATGATCATGGGGTTATTCTACCTACCTATATTAACCATGTCAGGCCCCCAGGGCTTTGCACATTACCAGGGACCGATGCCCCGTCCTTAGAAAGCTGAAACAATGGACCGTACACGCCCCAATAATCAGATTCTCTCCAACATTTCCATCTGTCGAAAACAGGATGGCCGTTACGAAAAAATCCACAACCTCATTGACAACCAAGCGTTGCGGACGCCGCCGAGTATAGAAGGAGCAGAAACTTCCAGACGGGAGCCCGTGGATACTGCAAAACCCAAGAGCAAGTCGGCTTTAGCGTTGTGGATCGAATGCTCGTCGTTTTCTCCGTATTAGTATGTCAGACTATTCTGTACCAGAGAAGGTGGATTAACAGTGAGTTGACAGGCTGCGCTGTGTTGTCGAAACACTGTTGCCAATGCTTGGCTGTTGAAGCACGCATTCATCATCCAGTTTGCCAATCCAGAAGACCGAGACTATTACGCCTTCAAAGATCCAGCTCATCGGGCTGTAGTGGAGGAGCTTGGTCCGTTGCTGGAAAAGGCCCAGAACGTCAATTTGCCTCGAAGTGGCTGAACATGTTAGATAAATGCTGGCATAATTCCACTGAGATTGTTGCTCCGAAAGATCAGTTTGTAACGAAACCTTGAAGTCATAGTAACGCAGTGCTGTCTAAAGACGCTTTAATCGAATCTCGACTTTGTTTTGGTCTAGCACAACTGAGAGGGCTAAACTTGAGCAATGCCAATGACACGTAATGCCAAAGTCTCAGGAGCTGGGGACTGGCTGTGATCGGGTTTCAACTTCGCTTGCATATGCCGAGATGGCAGAAGTATCGGGACCGCGTCGGCAGATGGATTGAGTCGTCAGAAATTCCGCGGTTCCGAAATGCTAGTCTACTATCCTTGGCCTCCCTCCCCGCGGTTTAGAGCTTTGCAATGTCGAGTACTTCAGAACTACGTGGGGTTGGATTCGGTGACATCGGCTCCATACGAAGCGGGGAGACATTTTGACTTCGTGAAGAATCAACCGCGACAACCGGATAAAACGACTTAGATAACTACTATTATCTGCCACTGTCCTCGATCCAGAGGTTTGACAGGACTTCCTTTATAGGGCTTCTCAAAAGTGGCCAGATTGGATTAGAAAAGCCAAGCTACTTATTGACAGCTTTTTTGACAGTCGGGCCTACCCTAGAGGTCTAGGGTAGGCTGAGGCGTGTGTCATGGTTCTGCCGGCTGTGACCGCCTGGTCCCAACCTGGGCCGTGACCGGCCATGTTTCTGCAACTCGTTATTGTCGCCCATGTCCCATAGGTTAAAGTCTTCGTCACTGCTGACGTTCGTCGCCAAACGGACACTCTCGAGGCCTGGCGCCGCCTGGAGAGCTCTCCGAAGATGGCCGCTGCGAAAGGTCTGCCAGCTTGTCGCATCCTGGCCGTTGATAAAGAGGGCGAGGTCGATGCGAGAGAACCCGGGACGGCTGAGGATGTCGACAAGATCGTTGTACACGACGCTGTCGTCCTCTTCAAAGATGCGACAGTCGATGCCCGCCAGGAGCTCGTTGGTGTAAATGACAAACTCACACAGCCGCGCAGCGGGGTGCTCACGAGATGGAATCCTCGCCACTAGGCTTCTTCGTCGACAACCCATGGCTCCGCTTCAGGCGTATTGTCGTGATCTTTAGTGACGGGCCAGCCTCGAGGCAGCGGATAGATGAAGCCACGTAGCAGCGAGCGGATCATGGGCGTCCCGTACAGGGGCTGTACGGGACTACTGTAGGCGGCGAGCGTAATAGTGACTCTTTGGATATTTAGGAAGCGCTCAAGGCCGTACCGGAGTGCCTCTTCGTCGCTGTTTGTGTCAATGACCTGGTCTTGCTCGCAGAGCAGCATTTGATAGAGCCGGTACGATTCTACGACATTAGTCCGGATCTTGAACCGCTTGATCACTTCGCAGTAATGCAGCCGCTTGACATCTTCGCGGCCGTATTAGTCTATAGTCAAGGAGTTATAGCGATAGATGCGCCGGTACCAGTCCGGGATTCCCGATGCAGATAGATCGTCTAATTCCCGATACTCTTGCCTCTCGTAATGACGAAGTGCGGCATTATCATCAATGTGATAGCTCCCATCCATAGAGTGCATCTCATGAGCGAAGCGTGCATCATCATACACGATCTCAACAATTTTCTTTCTAAACTGCTCGTAGTCCGCAACGGCCCTGAATACGTTGACATCGCGGGGACTGGCGGAGAGAAACACGCAGCTAAAACGCAGCTCAACAACGCAGCTAAGATGAATGCACGTTGCGCGGAGGCTCTTACACAGTTAGGCAGCTCAGAGAGGATGACTTACAGGATTTCCAGCGGGAGGTGGACGAGAGATGCCCGAGGCGTTTACTCTTTTGCATCGGGAGGGTCCATAACGAAGCAACTATTGGTGCGCAGGCGGAGGATGCGAAGAAGACAAGAAACGAAAAATTTAAAGACAGATACGTAAAAGCAGTGTGGAGAAGAGGATTTGACTGCAGGAGTTAGTTATTAGTGTGAAGAAATTCAGACCCCGGCCTGGTATATAAGTGCAAGGGAGCATCCAGGGCATCACATGAGCGGTTGCTGTCATGCCATGCCATGCCATGCATGTTGGCAGTTAAATATTCGGTTATTATGGAGATGGAGGCGACTGCGATGTGATCTTGATCTTGATCTTGATGCAGATTCGCGACGTAGACACGCATCGGATGCGGGTGCGCTGTAAAAAGGTGCGGGATCATCTTATAGTGCAATACAGCGCCTTCTCCAGACGTGTGTCCAGCCTAGACGCCTAAGGAGATGCTGCTGATTGCGTTTGTATTAATGAATCTATATGTCTCTCACTGGGGATGCACAGCACATAGTCTAGATCGGCATGTCTGCTGCGGCGCTGCGGCAGCGTGTCAAGGATGTTGGGCTTAAGGGCGTATACGAGGTTATTCCCGTGGGTATTAACTCTCTCAACGACCCCACGGCGTAGTAGGGTCGCATCGCGCCTAGAAGCGTGGATTGTATTGTAACCATCCTATATCTATGCAGCATCCCTAAACTGGAAAGGAAAGTCAAGCTACTATATAAGTGCCTTAAGAAGGGAGGCCGATAGTACACCTATAAGCACGTCCAGGTCGACCGCGGGTTCCTGCTACGCGTATATCAATGTGAGTTGGCTCCTCTTCCTGAAACCGGCTTCAAAACTGATTTCCTGGGAAATAGGGCTCACCAACCTTGTTTGGTCGCAAGTCATCGGTTCGTGTCAGATATGCAGAGCGACAGGCAAGACGCTGAGGGAGGTTAGCCCGTGGGAAAAGATCAATCTGGCTCAGCCAGTAGATAAGCCCAGGTTTGCGGTGCTTCCTCACATTCTCGGAACTTTGACGAAATGAGACTCTAAATCCAGGGTTTCGAGTTGAGGGTTGTTTTGGAGGGCATGAAGGGCAAGATTAATATTGGCCTCTTTATTTAGTGGTGGCATCTTTAGTCGTGGAGGAATAATGATGCAAAGATAAAAATGAGGTGAGAGGTGAAAAGTGGCCACTGGCTTATCATGTACATTAGTTTAGTAAAACTTTTAGCTCTTTCTTCTTAACTAAAGCCTCTTTGCAAGTTCAGCTTGAGCAGCATCACATGCCTCTTGTACATTATAATTCATAATAACCCCCTTTCGATAGTTAATTTCAGCATCCATCTTGCTGAAATCATCCCTAATCTCTGGAATCATCCACTCATATAAGTTTCCCATCCGCCTACTACTCTGAACCAGCCAGTTCCCTCGTTCTCGTCGCATAAAATTATAAACTTGAAGTGCATGCTTGAGATCCGCCTGGCTAGTGACCTTCTCATCTGATAAGAGATATGCAAGTACTGCAGCATCTTCAATACAGAAGCCAGCGCCAGAACCGAGGTGAGGAGAAGTTGCATGTGCGGCATCACCAACAAGACAGATACCGTCTTTTGTATATGTTGGAAGTGGGTTATCACCCAGGTCGAAGATCGCCCACTAGTAAAGACTTGGTTAGCATAAAAGACATACTGTAGTGACAGATAGGACCCACAATATCCAAGTCTGGTTTTGCTAGCTTTAGCAAACTTGTTATAGTATGTCCAAAGCCGTCAAAGTCTCTGAGAGCTTCCTCACGTGTAGATGATGCTGTAAGCTTTGAGTGATCAGGCCAGTTGTTCGTTGTGGCATGGAAAGCAACAACATTCAAAGTCTGTCCGTGATTGACAGGGAATGTGATAATATGACCGCCATTGCCCGCCTGCTTGCTGTTAGCCACTCTGTCCACTTTGTAGTATCAAAGTGGACACTCACATGCATGCATTGGTTCTGTGCCTTTTCCTCTCCAATCATTGCCGCTGCGTCCCCCATCGATACTAGCGCACGATAGGCATACTTGTGTGTATATGAAGGGAATGCACACGGATGGTCAGCACCAAAGAGACCTTGACGCACTTTGGACTTAATTCCATCACAACCCAAGATAGCATCAGCTTTAGCTGTTGACCCATCGGCAAATATCAGCGTGTACTCCCCCATCTCGTTCGCTTCAAAACTTTCTAGCCGTTTGCCAAAGCTCGCGATTTCAAGAGGAATAAGCTTGACCAGCTTATCCAAGAAATGCGCACGATACACACCATTCAGGCCGAGATCACTGCTTATAGAGAATTCAGCCTTCTGTTCTCTTGCACCCACATCTCTAGTCTGACCATCATAGTAGTCAAACCAGGTCGTTTGTTTCTCTGGCCATAAATTGCGAGTGCACACTTCCTCAAAGGCCTTATGAATGCCTGGGTGGCATATCTTCATGGCCTGAATGGCATTAGCATTGAAAGCAACACCTGCGCCAATTTCGCCAAACTTGGGCGCCTGTTCGTAAATCTTGACTGAAATGCCGCGGTGATAAAGAGCGATGGCTAGGGATAGGCCTGCGATGCCTCCGCCGATAATAGCGTAGTTGAGTTTCTGTTTGGAGTCCATGGTTCTGTGTTGTGAGGCTATGAGAGGGGAACTGCTATGGTATCTTGGCAACATCTTCCTGATAGCTGGTGAGAGACGGTCTTTTATAAGTTGTTGCTTGGTATCCTGATTATGCAGTCTTGAAGCGCATAACATTAATAACACCGACGAATAGGCTGGAGTGGGTCCATCCATCGGTTCGGCCCAGACTTCGGCATTGAGATCCCGGTCCCATCCCGATCCGACCCCGATCCAATTATCCCGAAATGTCTACTCTCAAGGTGCCACTTTAACCTCGAGATGACCTTTTTTGATATATCTAGATAAAATATAGGCCAGACAGTCATTGTTTTCAGGCCGTTTGAACACTGAAAACTGATCAATGAAAATTCTACACACGGTCTCGTGCCAATGTCATACCGGGTGGAATGTGTGCATGGCGAGCCTATCCCACAAGATTCCATTCCGCCTCAGGCCATGGCTTACCCCTTAGGGAAATATAAAAGCAGAAAGTATGCATGGAATAATCGACAGAAACGTTTCATTGGCTCCTGCGTGTCATCCGATCGGCTCGTTGCTTGAGGGACATGACGTGGATGTAGTCACCTCCACCGATATTTGGTGCAGGGTCGAATAAGTCAAGGATTAGTATGTTCTCGAAGATGGAAAGGACTTGGATGTGACTCATCTTAGAGAGAGAGAGTTCAACAACGAAGAACTGTAAGACTGTACGAAGGCGTTGATCATAAGAGACCGTCAGGAACTCTCTGGCTGAGTGATGCTTGCTCTTCCAATGGTGTTGCTGCGAGGTATGAGCCTTGCAGTGTTACTCTCGATGAACGCTTATCCTCTCTCGTGCTATAAACTATCCATAGCCGAGCAAGGAGCCCACTTCCCCCACGGGGGAGTTTGAGCGATCCGGGATTCTGTGACAGAAAGTTGCCGTCTCTGCCCTTGTCCGCATCAGGGACTCCAATCTCCAGAAATGACATCCTCCATCTTATCAAACAAAGGAGCTAAAGAAATGCGGGGTTGAGCTAAGTGTGGTGCCCACGCATATACCCTAACTTTGCTCCTCGTTTTGATGAAATTTATTGGTTGACATGGCCAACGGTTGAGATGCCGAGCCGGCCGGCTCATAGCCGGCGTGGCTTGAATCTCAAGACCTGGTTCCCGACATCCCACTCCCGATGAATCGCTCGGAAATGTAAGTTCGAGCGGATACCGGCCAATGAAGCATTGCGCATTATCAGACGCCTATACCCCGTATCCGACTTACCCCAGCTCTGCCAAGCGAGCCTCGAGAATTTAACCTACCCCGGCCGGGGATATGTTTGCGGCCTAACGATAGACAAAGGTATAAATCTTGCCGAAAAGATCGCGTCCTGGGCCTGGTTGTTTCCCACAACAAACAACAAGTGTCACTCTCCAAGAAAGGGCAACACTACCACCGCGTCATTCTCGCCTCTAATCAGGCATTCGTCTCCTCGACCTCTTCGACTAGGCGCCCAACATGTCGAAACCAATGACAGAACACATCGATAACCGCGACAACGTTGAAGACCTCAACAATTCGGCTGTTCAGCATGATCGTGAGAGAGGCCAAGCAGCAACAGACAAGTGAGATTTCCTCCGTCCATCCAAAACTTTGCCCTGGCTGACGTTTGTTAGATCCGGCCAGTCCTTGGCCGAATACGACCCCGCTACTGAGCGCAAGCTCCGTCTCAAGATTGATTTCTGCATCATCCCTATTGTTTCGTTGATATTCATGTTCTGCTTCATCGACCGCGCAAACATTGGTACGCCAGACAAAGGCCCTAAATGATTCACATCTATTTGCTAATATTTCCTACAGGCAATGCAAAGATTGCAGGGCTTGATACCGATCTCAAGATGACGGGATACGACTATAATGTCGTTATTTCTGTGTTTTACATCTCATACATTCTCTTCGAGATCCCTGCCAACCTTCTCTGCAAATGGATGGGTCCTGGCTGGTTTCTTCCTACTACGACGCTGCTGTTTGGCCTTACGTCTCTTGGCACGGCTTTTGTCACCACGATGCCACAACTTTCTGGAGTCCGATTTCTTCTTGGCATCTTCGAAGCTGGAATACTCCCAGGCATTGCATACTACTTATCTCGATGGTACCGCCGTGCTGAACTCGTCTTTCGCTTTGGTTTATACATCGTTATGGCTCCGCTGGCGGGCGCTTTTGGGGGTCTCCTCGCCTCAGCCATTCTTAGCTTTGATCATTTTGGCTAGCTACAACGCTGGCGGATGATCTTTGCAGTCGAGGGAATCATCACCATCGCCTTGGCGTTAATCAGCTTTGCTGTTTTAACTGACCGGCCTGCTACAGCTCGATGGTTGAGTGAGAAAGAGAAGAACCTGGCGATAGCTCGCGTTGAGTCGGAGCGCATTGGAACGGCGGTGCTTGATAAGATGGATACAACCAAGCTTCTTCGCGGCGTTCTATCCCCAATCACTCTGAGCACTAGCTTCGTCTGTCTACTGACCAACATCACTGTGCAAGGTCTTGCGTTCTTCCTCCCCACCATCATCAGGACGATCTATCTGCAAAAAACAACTGTGCAGCAACAGCTCTATACTGTCCCACCCTATATGGTTGGTGTCTTTTTTACACTACTATTCTCATTGATTAGTTGGAGGATTGATAGGCGACAGATTCTATTTATCCTATGCGCCCCTATGTGTATGGTTGGGTTTTGCATGTTTCTTGGGTCAGAGAACAGCGCTGTTCGCTATGGGGCTACATTTTTAGTTGCTTCTTGCTGCTTTGCACTCGGTCCCTTGACAAATGCGCAGGTCTCGGCCAATGTTATATCTGATACAGCGCGGAATGCAGCGATTAGTACGAACGCCATGATGGGAAATATCGGAGGACTAATCTCTGCTTGGTCGTTTTTACCATGGGATGCTCCTAACTATCATATCGGCAATGGGTTGAATCTAGCGACTTCTGGAGGCATTCTAATTCTTAGTACGCTGACGTTACTATGGATGAAGAGAGACAACAAGAGAAAGGATAATGAGGAGATGTATGATACACTTAGCGGAATGACTCAGCAGGAGATTGAGGATCTGGATTGGAAGCATCCTGCTTTTAGATGGCAACTGTAAGATATATAACAAAAATAGCTTGCTAGTTAGCTGGATTTTTAGCAAAATGAATTTCAATTAACAATTTATCATAGAAATTTTTTTAAATGTTAATATAATAATATAACTAAGTTATAACTTAATATAACGTGGTCCACAAGCATGCAGCGCACTACCCACGACACTATTAACTCAAAATAGCCAGCCTACAACCACAACAATTGAAATCAATTAAATCTAGTCAGAAATATGTACATAATGCATTTCTTCGTCATCCTGGAAAGTTCTCGCATTATGTCCGGTCTTGCCGCAGTTGCCACAGCGCCGTTGAGCCAGCCCGGCCCTCTTCTTGCCACCACCAACTTGGCGCCTTTCCTGCTCTAACTGCTCATCAACTTCCTTCTGTGCTATCGCGTCCTGTGTATACTTACACCAAGCGCTCCTCTAAGGCGCACTAGAGTCCTTTTGGCCCTCCAGCGTTTACTGAGTGCATCGTTCGCCTTGTGAAGGGTTCGCACCTCAGCTGTCAAGAGGGTGATCGAGTGATCTAATGCCTGCGTCCCTTTTGCCAGTTGGTCAACAGCAGTTAAAATTGGTGTTGTCGAGCTTCCTTGATGATAGGTAATCCAAGTCTTGATGAAATCAGATTGCGAGACGGCCTCTATCGGGTTGTGTGGCATCTGGGAGACCCAAGGGTCGGCGGTTGTGGAGAGTGGGCTGGTAGGTGTTGGCGTCCATAACTTGACATCCAGTTTAGAAATAATACCTGGGGGTTAGACGGTACTAGACCTGCCCCTCTAAAACCTCCCCGGATATTCGCCTTGGATATAGCAGCAAAATGGGCGGCCTTAAAGGCGAGGAAGAACTCGAGCTGAGTGATGTGGGTAATGTGGGCCTTGATGAAGTCTTCGAGTTGCCGACCGTATGCCCGTTTCAAGACACTAAAACACCTAACGTCAAGTTGCTAGAGGAGGTAAGATGTATGGGCAGGTAGGTAGATGGTGATATTCTTCTTGTCCTTGCAGGAGGCTTCGAATTCAGCTGACTGATGACTCTCATGCCCATCCACCACCAACAATCGATAAGGGCCTTTTGTCCGTGACGTCATGTGTTTATTAAAGTGTTTGATCTATTATAGGCCAGTCTCTTTGTCTGTCCACCTATTAGAAGTAGGTTTGATGACCCAGTCTTCTGGGACGCCGCCCTTTGTATACTAAGTGGCGAGGTGGTAAATACCTTAGATGATGAAGAATAGCGGGAGGCACCACCCTTTGGTATTAACACATTCAATAGATATTACCCATTCCCAATTGCCAGGCTAGATGGATTTGCCTCGTCCACATCAATCAGCACACATAACTACTATAAAGACGCAGATAACACTTATTATAAAGCCAATCGCATCGAAGTTATATAAGTCATAGTCAAGGATACCATATTAATCCGCATATTACACATAGCTGTGAACCACTTGCTAATAAGCTCTAGATCTCCACAAAGAGCCCTCTGAAATTCATATCTACGATTGAAACGCGTCTTGAGTTCTGGTCGTCGCTTGACGAAGTTTTCCGCGCAGCGCTTCGCAACATATCCCCCATTACGCTCCGCGAGAAGCAGATTTGCCATATCTTCATCGCTAGCTAGCCGGGGCGGAAACCCTCGTATCCAAGTATAATATATATTGCACAATACCCTCCTCTTCTATATCTATCAACTTGTGTGTTTTGGGGCGGTAGTCGCTTCGGGGAAATCGACATTCAGTCGCGTAAGAAAGATTCAGGTACGTTATAGATCGCTGTAGCTTTTCGGCAGCTAAAGTTTTTGTCACGTTCAATAGCTTTAAAAGCTAGGAGTATTCGGTTATCTCGTGAAAAGGTTATCATTATTTGTGGTAGAGAAATATTTTATTAACGATAAAACAGGCGCGATGTGTAGAAAAGTGGGCGGCATGCGTGTAGGCCAAGTTAATTCAGGAATATATTTTAATAATCAGTTTAGCTTCTCTTCTTAAAAGAAGCAAATCTTATTTTCGATCAGCCCGAGCTTTTCTATAGATACCTCTACCTTATCCCCATCTTTAATATAGCCTTTTGGTTTCATAAACCAACCAACTCCAGAAGGTGTTCCCGTCATGCAAACCGTTCCAGCTCGAACAGTCCTACCACGGGTAAGGTGTGCAATAATTTGACTGATCTTCCAAATCATATCACTTGTGTTCTCATTCTGCCGAATTTCGCCATTCACTTTTGTAGTGAGCTGTAGCTGATGCGGGTCGCCAACGATTCTTTGGTGGACAATGTACGGCCCAAATGGCGCGAAAGCGTCAAACGACTTTCCGTAGCTCATCTGAAACCCGGAAATTTCATGGGGTATGTAGTTTCGTGCCGAGAGGTCATTGCCGATTGTGTATCCAAGTACACATTCCATCGCATTGTCTTCGGTTACATCCTTGCAGTCCTTGCCAAAGATGAAGCAAAGCTCGCCTTCATAGTCTAGCTCCGATTGTGCGTCTGGATGGACATGGATATCGTCAAATGGCCCAGCAATAGAATCAGCAGGTTTCGTGAACACGACAGGCTGACTTGGGACATTGAACTGTCCACCACGGTTTGTGAGCTAGAACCATTAACCATCTCGGGCATGCTTACATACGTTTGTCTCGCGAGCATGTCTCTCATAGTTCACACCAATGCATTGGAAGACGGGTGTAGCGTCCAGAGGGCAGAGTACCTGAAGCAGGGCATGTTAACCAAATAGACAAACAAACAATCAACACCTGGAATTGAAAAACCTTGGTGATCGTCTTCTCCTCGGCTGTGACATTTAAGCCAGCGAAGAGATTGCCTTGGACGACTTGCACTTTGAAGCCAATTAGGTCTTGTGCAGGCTTCGCTTCTGTCAGATTGCCGTATCGTGTCTTCCCCTCTTCATCGAGGAAGCGAATGAGATACTCAAAATCGCCAGCCATTGCTTTGCTTCGTCTGCAATCATACATAAGCTTTGCGTAGTCCTTAGAAGTCGCGGCCATCTCTTGTTCAAGTCTGCCCTTTAGTACTCTGGCTAGCAGCCGCTGCTCCTGCCACTTTCATGATCGGATCAGCCCGTACTGCCCAGCATGATCGGATCGGCTTGCACTGCCCGGCATGATCGGATCGGCTTGAACTGCCCGGCGTGATCGGATCGGCTCGCACTGCGCGGTATTATCGGATCGGCTCGCACTACCCGGCGTTATATACAGCTTAACGCCGTGGCACGGTATAGGATGCGGCCCACACACACGGTCCAAGCATCGGCTTCGTTCCGTGAAAGCCATGCATCCAACCCGGCCGAGTTAGATATTTCCCCTGGTATGGCTTGGAGATGTAAGCATATATGCCCGTTCAGGGGGCATTTCCTCTGACCTGTGATTCAGACTCTAAAAGACTTGTCAAAACACATCTTGTCGCCATGGATAGCACTGCACAACCAAAGATCCAGCTCGACAGGCTGCTATACACTCATTATCAACATCAAAATCTCGAGCAGGCAAACAAATTCTTCATCGATTTTGGTTTCATACCCATCCAACAGGATGACAATCTCATCTTCTATCGCGGTTTCGGCGAGAACCCTTTCATCTACGTGGCGGAGAGGTCGCCTGACAAGGCGAAGCACTTTGTGGGAGGCGGCTGGCTCGTCTCTTCGAGCAAAGACCTAGAGGTAGCTTCAAGGCTCCCCGGTTCTTCCCGAGTCCAGGACTCAACAGCACCTGGAGGAGGCAAATTCCTGGATATCAAAGACCCCAACGGCCTCAATATCCGACTCCTCTACGGTGTTGCCCTCAGGGCAAAAGACGAGCAAAGGAACGAGGAACCAAAGCCGGTGGTAATAAATTCTTGGAATGACAAACCGAGAAAGGGGGAGTTTCAGCGGTTCGACAAGGGCCCAAGCAGAGTCCACAAATTGGGCCATTACGGTCTGGTTGTGGACAAATCCAAATTCGACACCACTGTGGCGTGGTATCTTTCCACCTTCAATCTTGCCGAGACCGATTCCCTTTTCGACAAGGAATCAGGAAAAGATATGATGACCTTTATGCACATTGACAAAGGGAAGGAGTTCACCGACCACCACGTAAGTACCTGCGGAAGCAACGTGCCCATATGGCCTTCTTACATGCCCCTCGTGAGTGGGACTGATGGAGCTTTGACACAGAGTTTCTTCATCCAATCACCCCCTGAGCCAGTGAAACAAAGCCGACCACATCACTGTAGCTTCGAGGTCGACAATATGGACTCACAGACGATGGGCCACTACCATCTTCAAGGCAACGGTTGGACCAATTGCTGGGGCATCGGCAGACATCTCTTGGGTAGCCAAATCTTTGACTACTGGTCAGCAGAAAGCAACGGGATCCATCTTTTTGAGTCTTTGCTGACAACAAATGACAGGTTTGACCCTTCTGGAAACATTGTGGAGCATTATTCCGACGGAGATCTGGTCAACAGTGAGACAACGATCGCAAAGGAGCCAGCAGCGCCAGACACTATGGCAGTATGGGGCCCAAATGTCACACTTGCTTTCCTGACGACGCGCATTGAGGATATCAAGAAGGGCGCCGCCGGCTCCGCTGTTGGGCATGATGATGTTGCTCGTTGAGGAGCAGAAGACGTCAACTGAGTCGCGGCTGTTTAGAGATAGGTATAGTTTAGTCTGATGACTGGTTGAACTATAAGCCTTACGTCGAAGTCTCCTAACATCCATTACAACTCAGCAGAACACTGCTTACCCGTCGTGATTGTACCTTCTGTGGCCTTTCGGGCTAACTGTGCTACTCTGGCCATGCCTAGAAATCGAACACCTAAACAACCACAGGCAACCAAGCCTTATGCACTCAAATCCCCTACTTTTTCAAGAAGCTTTGGCCGTAACTTCAATCCACCGTTTCTCGCAACATGTAGGCGGTCCGGGGGATAGTTGGTGTTCGAATACGGATTGGCACTTGAAAAGCACTGCTGGGGGCGCGTAGTAGTTTTGGAGTGTTGCCGAAGGCGGCCTGCCGAGCTGGGAGAGTGTGCTTCGCCCGTTAACAGCCCCCTTTTGCCTACTTATTCGTTCTGTATGGGTGTTCAGTTGTCTCTGTCTGTTTATTTTTCTTTATATGTTTCTGTCTTTTTCTGTTTCCGTTTTCCTATGTTTCTTTCTCTCTGTGCATATTTAGGTGCAGGTACGAACCCGGCATTTTCTCTCCAACGTACACGTGACACGGCATTAACGACTTTATAATGCCGTCTTCATAACACCGTTAAAATGCCGCGGCCGGCATAATTGCCGCAATGACATCGGCGGCAAGATGTCGGCACGCACTAGTTCAGTGTTATGGGTAAAATTGGCGTCTCGTGACCGGTACGAGCGGTCAGAGACGGTACGGAGGACGATGGATTTGATGAAGCTCGGGCCGTTCACGAGAAGCGCCATCTTCATGCGTGCGCATATCAGGCCATTGACGGAAGTGACGAGTTCCACTATTGCGTTCACGATTCGCTAGCTGAACGAGAGACGTCCTATATCCAGATGTCTATGTCTGCATCAGAAGCCATGGGGGATCTGAGATCCAGCATCAAGAATGTCGCCCTCGCCGGGGTAAGACGCCCACTTCCCTTGAGACCATTGATCTCAACAGTACAAAGGTCTCGCCTTACTGCCAAGTTCAACGCTAATATTCGTCACGAAGGCCACAGGGATGCTCGGTTCACACATCTTGGCCGCTTTTTGTCAGAACGAGCGATACCATTTGACGGCCCTCATTCGCGACAAGTCGAGCATTCCTCCATTGCCGCCGCAGGTGGTAGTAATTCAAGTCGACTACGAGTCGCATGAGACTCTTGTTTCTGCCCTTCAAGGACAGGATGTCCTCGTCTCGGCCTTGGGCAAATCTGCGCTGCATTACCAGACTCGGCTAGTTGATGCCGCAGTCGCGGCCAATGTACGACGTATCATCCCGTCTGAGTTCGGAGCGAACCTGGAGAACCCAAAAACAAGAGCGTTCCCTACGTATGCGTCGAAAGTATCCCTTGAGGATCAACTAAGGCGAAGTTGCAAATTGTCTAACTTATCGTATACGCTGATCTATACGAATTGCCTGCTGGACTGGGCAATAGCGAGCCACGGCGCTTTGCTGGTTGATCCATCCCAACGCCTTGTTAAGCTGTACGATGGCGGCAATACCAAGTTTTCCGCGACAAGCATGGCAACAGTAGGTCGCACCGTCATCGCTGCCCTGGATCACTATGGCGAGACTGCCAACAGAGCAATCTATGTACACGATATTGCCATGTCTCAAATCGAGCTTCTGGAACTAGTAAAGGAGGTGACGGTCGGCGATGGCGGGGATGAGTGGACCATCGATCATATTGACACTGGAGAGGCAGAGGCCCGGGCTCAGGCAGCTTTTGAAACGGGAGCCATGACATTTGAAGTTTTCTACGGGTTTGCAGCCCGGGCGGCGTTTGCTCCAGGATATGGTGGGTACTTTTCTCACTGCGACAATGAGCTCTTGGGAATCAAAGCCATGGGGCGGGATGAAGTGAAGGGGCTCATTCGTGAAGTCTTCTCTAAAGATAGCCAACGAGGCATATCCCGTTGAACAATGATGAATATATCTACCATATCCGCGGAGAATGTGGCTTGTCAACCATTAAATCGATAGCAAGAACATGATGACTCGAGGCTGCATCATATATATTCAACCTCAAAATTGTTGCCTTTAGCGTAGACTCTCCAAGTCATCTTGCTGTAGACCAATGACTACAAGTGTTGGGTCAGGCGGCCAAAAAAGACGCGATATATGCGAGGAGAAAGCAAGAGCAATGCTGTTGCATCTAGCTGACGGAAGTGGTCATATGTGTGAGAAGCTCTTGATTTCTTCCTATCTAACGAGGGTCTTTGGGTCAGTCTTATAGACGAAGAAACTGACGATGGCCTCGGATGACCTCAGATGACCTCGGACAGCTGAGAGGCTCCTGATGGCTCGGAGTCTTTGACTTTATCTAGCTATTGACCTGATTGAAGGGAAAGCTAGACTGGTGACGAGGCCGGTGACGAGGCAGGTGGCGATAGACACCTATGATGATGAAGGAAAAGCTTCACTTCCACAATAGCCGTTGAGATTCGATATCCCGACATGTGACAAATGCGAAGGGTATCCGGCATAGGATAGAATCCGATTGCTCCAATCTGCTGAGGTTGTTGAGAAACGAAACGAGCCTGAGGAAACCGGCATTCCCAGGAACTTGAATTAAAACCACAACCCGGAATTGACAGACTACGAGGTTCCAAAGGCTGCCGTCATCGGCTTGACCGCACTCTGGGCGCTTCTTGGTGGAAATGCCTTACAACACATCCAGCGGTTTCGGATGTGCTGTCTATACAGCTTCATTGCGCAGAGTACTGGCCTGCTCGTCATATCCGCTTATGGCTCGGTCTTGTACGGCTCTCTTGGCTATGATGCGCGCGAACATACACTCTCCCAGTGTGGCTACCGTATATCACAGTTGCCGAGAAAGAGCTTCCGACAGCCGCGTTCTGCAAATTTGGCGGCAATTGCTTGGCCAATTCCTTTGTCAACAAGTGAGTTCGTCTGAAGCAATGCAGATGGCTTTGTCGTTAATGAGGAGATTGCCTGAGCCAGCACCAGGTACAGAGGTCACGCCGTTAGCAATTGAGGGATCCATGTTGAAGAAAACAACGGTAGCTCACTAGTGGCAATTATTTCGAGTCCTTTGGCGCAAGCAAGGTGGAACAATGAGAATGCCTAACTACGAGAGCGACTTTTTTATCGTTCCATGGCTAGGAATCTTACCCAAATTACCTGTCTCGGTTCTTCCAGGCACCAGGAATTCAATGACGGGGACGGGGTAAATCCTAGGCCACCCAGCCTCACAATTGGCTTGCGGAGAATATGGTCGATGCTGATCAGGAATTGCCAGCTCCGAGGCACCAAGTGCGTGGACATTGCGAGGCTGCGAAAATGCCGATGGGCGCAGTGGTACTGAGCGTCACAATGCATCTATTGCTGGGCTTCAGTGTTAAAAGGAAGGTTTTATCATTCTCACTACACATTCTTCGACCACCAAGATCTAAAAGGTTGTACAATAAGTACTCTTCACCTGTGCGGCATGACGCTCTTGGGGGACGGCGTCGCCATCATAACGGGCGCAGCTTCTGGTATGTCTTGCATTGGGCCTGGATATTCTTGTTTGCCAGAGCGACTCGCTAAGCTGCCATGATAACTAGGCATTGGCCGCGCCACCGCAATCGTCTTTGCAAATGATGGCTGCATCAAGTTGATGTTGGGTGACCTCTCCACGGTCGCCATGGAAGAAACGCGTCGTCTTGTCTTTGAGAATCACCCCGAGGCCCAGACCCAGCTGCGGAAACTAGACATATCGGACGAGGCAAGCGTTGAAAGCTTTTACGATGCTGCTGCCGCGCATTTTGGCCGCACCGACTACGCAGCAAATGTGGCCGGCACCGCAGGACGACGTGTACGTTTGTCGGATGGCGCGAGGCACGCGGCTGCGTAGAAACGCGCGCCCGGAGGACATTTCCAACGCGGTCGTGTGGCTCGCCGTTTATAACGGCTGTGTCCTTGATTGTTGACGGACGCATGGGCTTGGAGGTCGGGCCAGATTGATCAGCCTTCCTGCCGACATAGCATAGCCTCGGGTAGCAGACAGACCAGGAGACCCAGGTACGGGACTAGCATTCTTATACAGGTGTGCGTTCCTGCAGTTGAGAGAACTTGAATCACGTCCGTAGAGATGGCTTTCCGATTTACCAGATGGCTGGCTCGGTCTAGCTACTGACATATCTTTTGCCTTGTCCATCCTTTGATCAGGAGCACGACTCTCTATTCGACAATCTCGTGATGAGGGGGCGAGGCGCGAGGCGCGAGATGCGGGGGTTAGGGGGGACCGTGCTAAATTAGTACCATGTCTGCCTGCGTGCGGAGAGATATTCGCAACCCTCCCTTTGTTTCATTCGCGTACCTTGAGTGACTCTTGTTCTGTTTGAATCCAGGGAACCGAACCCCCACGTCGAGAAGCCGCTCAGTATTTACGGTCGGTCGAGTGCCTGTTGGCCGCTTTGATTCTGCAATGGCGTCGCGGTCGAATAGTGTAGATACGCAGGCCAACAGTCCGTCGGGTGGCGGTACTGCGCGCAAGTCCAAGAGAGCCTGTGTGGACTGCAACAGGTGAGCCGATCCATCTACTTGATCCATCTTACGCAAGCTCACCGTAGAGAACAGGAAGAAGACAAAATGTTGGTTTAGTGCACCCCCTTTTATGCGTCATCACCCCCCCCCCCTGTCACCATCAAGACACCTCCAACACCCTTGACTTGTTCGCTCATAGGTGACAGTGACGCTCGTTACTAATCCGGTGAGAAGGTGACATGACATTACCATCCTGCCACCTGTGCATCCGAACAAATACCCCTTGTCTATACCCTTCCCGGAGGAAGAAGCGAACGCTCAAGCCACGACGCCTTCAGCGCCAAACGACCCTGCAAAAGGACGACACGCATGACTTCGGTACGAGCCTGTCACCCAGCGTGAAGGTGAAGATGGTTGATGTTAATGACAGCCACAGAGCATGTGCCCGACAGGATCCCTGCACCGAATCAGGGCCATGACTCAAGTAAACTTGGGTTTTGGCCCATCGACGATACAAACAGCCAAGACTGTATTCTGCCTCTGGATTTGGATGCCGAGTTGAACGATCTAGGGAATACACACCCGGCCCTACTGGAAACGGCTTCTCTCGGTGGCCAGTACTCGAATCAGGCAAACTCGGTCAACTCATTCATGGACCTTGAACCACGGCCAGAAATACCTGAGGAAAGCCAACCTGGTTCTGCCCTCGACAGCTTGGCCCTTTCGTGGGACTCTCAGTGCTTTTGGCTAACTGACAGCCATACCATCGCACCGCAGACCGATGGGCCATGCCAGGAGAGTCCAGCAAATGGACGAGCTACTGGCAGTTCCATTCTCTCGGTTCACACAGTATCCGACGCTGATGCAACTATCTCCGGCGCTTTGCTCGAGGAACTGTGAGTTCTACCCCTTCCGCTCAATCGCGGCAACAGTCTCTCTAAATCTTGCCCAAGGGTCACGCTGTACTTCGGCAAAGTCCATTGTTTCGTACCAATACTTCACCGACCAAGGTTCTACGAGCAGTATTTCTCTGGAAAGTCGTCAATATCTGATGATGACGCTGCAGGACTGTTGCGGGATTCGCTTGTTCTGAATGGAATGCTCGCCCTGGCGGCCAGGTTTTCCTCATCGCCCTACTTTAAGAATATCCTCAACACGGATAAGGGCGAGCGGTTCGCGGAATCGGCAAAGGAAATCTACTACGAATGCCTCCGAGGGGGTCAGAAGTCCACTCTCGAGTTCTTGCAAGGCTGCACGTTGTTGGCCTTTCAACTCTACTTGCACGGCCCCAGTACCGAAGGGTGGCTGGTCATCGGCACATGCACTCGGCTTGCAAACGAGTTGGGCCTCAACGCCATTGACCTCCAAAGCGAGAGAGATCTCTTCAGTCCAGTTTCGTTAGAATGGAGCAAGAAAGAAGAGTTACGCCGCGCTTGGTGGTCTGTTTGGGAACTGGACACCTTCTCAGCCGCAGTTGCCTGCCGTCCACATACGATAGACAGGATGACGATGCATGTTAAGCTTCCTGTCTCCGACGAGAACTGGTTTGCAAACATGTTCGTGGAGTCGGCCATAGTTGATCCCGACCCCGTCCACACTTGGCACACCCTGAGGGATTGTCCAAACCAGGACGAGAGAGCATGGTTCCTACTCATAAACTACATTTTGCTCACGGCGCATGATCTGGGCCAACGGCGAAGCCTGCAACGCAAGGAGATTGAAGACATTGATACCGCCATATCTTGCTACACTCTTCTGCTCCCTTCCCAGTTTCACTTGCTTGAGCATCTAAGTCCCGCATCACTTCGGCCAACTCGGGTTTCGAGTTTCAATTGGATCATCGCCACAAACATCATGCTACAAGGGCAAGTAATACGTCCACTTAGACTTTCATGCCAGCGGAATACTAACTCTCACAAATTAGGTGTCGAGTCTTTGTCAAGCTTCTCAACGAAGGCGCTTCGACTCCCAGGTTCTGGAGCTCGTCGAGAAATTTATTGACGCCACTGGCCGCAGAGTCGCAATTCGGTGCCTCCGAGGCCAAATATCGCGTCTACACAGATCGGATTATTCGCATCATTCGATTGTGGCCTCCCGAGTATATCCCCTCTGCCTCTCCTTTTATCGGTTGTCTCGTACTTGGACCAGCAGCAATGCATCTGCGGGTCGCAATGGGCTGCAGACAAGCAGCACGGGATCAGTCTACTGCAGCAAGCTTAGAGGAGGAGCTTCTGAAGCTTGCTTTGTCGCACATGGCACAATTCTGGAGGCTGGGCGCCTTGTTGTTGGGTAGTTTAGGCCCTGCCAAGTTGATGCTTCACCAGCTAACCCTACACAGACTTTGCCAATTCAATCACTCCATCAAGACGATCAGTCTCACCACAGCTCACCACAGACCGATGATGCCTGTACCAAAAGGCAAGAAGAGCCAGCTGGGTGACAAGACCCGCCACACATGGATCACTCATTTTCCTCCGGCCCCGGCATTATCTCCAGACCCATAACGCCGTTTCCCCGCAAAATATGGGGACGGCCCGGAAGCCCCGGCCGGGGCTTAGGAGCTTCACGTGCCCCAAGAATCTTCCGTCCCCAGAATATCAGACCTTGGATCTGCAATCCAGATCCGACCGCCGATGGGTGCCGAAGCTCCACGTCTCCCTCCCTTCGGTCAGTCTCCTTGCCGAGCCTACACAGGAAATGCCCCCGCAACCCGACATGCCCACACCTAACTCGCCAACCTCGTCCTCCACACCCCCGGCTAAACGTCAACGGACCCAGCTCGCGTGCCTCAGCTGCCGAGGTCGCAAGACAAGATGCGACGGAGGTCGGCCCGCCTGCGACAGTTGCGAGAGGCGGGGGAAAACTGACTCCTGCGTGTACGATCAGGCCGCGGCTAGGTCGACGAGGTAACCAAACCTGCGTTTCCCAATGATCAGGGCGTTGCTGAATCAAGAGAGAAGGTATGTTGCAGCACTGGAAGACCGTGTGCGGCGGCTCCAACGAGCCAAGGGCCAGCAGCCGCTCGTAAGTCTGGCTCTCTCCCCTTCATCTCAATCCATCTGTTCCCACAATCGAGCTCGGCACCTGACCCGGTCGTATACTTCGGTCTCATCTCAGTGTTCAGCTCGGAATTCTGCAGCGGCCACCCGCCTAACCGAAGCACCATCAGTTGAGTTCAATGAAGGCTCCCAAACACCCCGGCGGAGTGAGACCATTTTTGGCTCGTCTCACTCTCCGGGAGCCGAGTTTCCTCGTCAGGTCGATGCCCTAGCCACCGTCATGTCACCAGAGGACGACGATGCCTGTTTTTACGGCGCGTCCTCTACCATCGCGTTCCTGCGCCACGTTACAGATACTGATCAGGGCGACCAAGGGTCCACTTCGATCTTGAACGGGACCAATGTCCACAAGTACAGCTCCCCCGGAGACAATCAACCCATTGCCCTCTTACCTCTCAAGGTGTGCCACGAGAGAGATCTCGCATTTCTGCCCATCCGCCACCGCACGGATAGGTTCTTGGCCTGTTATTGGGACTTTGTCCATCCGCTGTTTCCGCTTTTTCAGAGACCTTCCTTCATTGCAAGGTACGAACGGCTCTGGCTCCCAAACCAAACTTTGTCAATGGGTGTCGAAGACATGGTATTCATGTCAAACCTCAACCTTACATTGGCAATAGGCTGCCAGTTCTGCAAGGACATAGAATCAAATGAACAGCTCGCCATGGCTGACCAATTTTTTGATCGGTCGCAACACGTTTTGCGTTACGACATCCTGGGGTCTACTTCACTCTCCGTCGTGCAATGGCTGCTCCTCACAGCTGTTTACTGTCAGTCAACAAAACATGCAAGTCGCTGTTGGAATTCTCTTGGACTTGCCATTCGACTTGCACAAAGCTTGGGCTTGCACATAGAGCATCCGACACGGGAAGCAAAGTGCCAGGTAAAATTTGAAATGAGAAGGAGGTTATGGCATACCTGCGTAGTTCTGGACAGGTTCGTGACCCTCTACTCCCAGGAATGCACAGAGCACGGCTGGTCAGCTACATGGCTAACCGCACTAGGCTCCTGGCCATGACCTTTGGTCGTCCATTTATGATTGGAGCATCATACAGCACTCCGATACCTTCCATGATAGATGACGAGCATCTCCAGGAAACCGGAGTCGGCATACAGCCACCGGACGTCCCTTCGCGGATGGGCCTCTTTGTCTCCTCCTGCAGGTTATTTGAGATCGTCGCCGACATATTGTCCTCGTTCTATGCGAGAAACGATGATTCGAAACTCAATACCGGCGCCTGTGTACAAGAGATGTTTGCGGATGTGCTCGACTTCAATCGCCGACTCGATGAATTTTCGGCGTCGATCCCAGACTACCTCAAGGTATCGCGCAACTCTCGACCTATCCCTTCAGACAATCCAGGCCATATCAACTTGCAACAGCAGGTTCTATACTGTCGGTGAGGCTCCCATGGCTGTGGGCAAATATGGCATTAGTGCTAAGGTGTCTTCAGCATTCTGTATGCTAGAATTTTATCTCTACGCCCATTGCTGCTGATGGAGACTCAAGACAGTCAGAAGCAGACACAAAAGGGACTAAGTCAAACAGCTGCTCTCGATGCAGGCTTTATTAATCGGTGCTGCAATCTCTGTGTCGACACAGCACACAAACTAATCGAGACTATCCATCAAGAACTCGAGACACTTTACAGAAGCCCTGGATGGCATTCGGTGTACTGTAAGACGAGCTTGGGAGATAAGGCGCAGTAATTGATATGGCAGCTAACGTTCAACAATTAGTCACTTTCGCTTCCGCTACTATTCTTCTAGCATCGATCAAATCAGGTCAACCAGCATCAGATGTCGCACGTTTTGACAGATCGTGGAACCGCTGCTTAAGAATACTAAGCCATTATAAAGAGCATATCCCGGCTGCACCTCGAGCAACTCAAGTACTAAAGGCTCTACATCGGCAGGTAGAAACGGCAAAGGCTCAAAGTGCGTTGAATATTATCCCGGCCCAACTTAGACGTTGAACTCACGAGGTAGGACAGGGGAACAGAAAGTGAGTGACCAATTTGGTCTTCCGCTGGAAAACACAGTTTATGACGAGATGATGCAACCTCATCTTCAGGGAGACCTTGCCGCTCAGCTAGACTTGAGCCAATTTGATACCGATATCGCACATCCGTTGTGGGATGGTTGGTTCAGCCAACAGGTCATGAATATGGAGTATATGGAAGAGGAGTGGCAATAACCTCAGCTCCCGTATTTGCAGCGTTTTCACACATTGAGGAGCTTTCTTAGGCATCGCATGCCGCCTACCCTACGGCATCGTCACTTCAGGTAGTGGTGTTCTCCTTGTCCACCTGCCCAACACACTATATAAAAAGGTGAAGCGGTGGGGAGCTTCTAGATACAGTCGGCCAAATTGGCGGCGGGCCTGTATCCAGAGCCATATTATTATAACAACCTCGTGTTTCTCTCGCGCAGATTTAAAGCGCAAAAGGAGGTCCTTTTCAAGATCCAGCTATCGAGGGGTATAGTAATGAGCCTGATGATTTGGAATATGTGTATCTCGATTCAGCCACCATTGCCTGTCACGTGCCTCCGGCAGCGTTACCAACGTGAGCCTAGCACCACTGAAGGAAGCACTTATATTCAACTGAGGACCCCTATTACAAGGGTCAGAGATTAATTTGACACCGACATGACCCCGACCAGTGACTCTACAGCTAGTGGCCTGCGCCCATCACTCTTCTCATCTAGGCACATCACGTTGCCGAATCGTACGTTCTGGTATTTTAAAGTTTCAGGCGTCGTATGATGATGGCATTCCGAACACACCATTTCGGTCAATTCGGTAATGAGTCATCTAAATGATGACCTCTTCCTTCTTGGCCTTCGAATATGATCTCTCGATAGCTTTTCCACATACCGGCGTTCTTTATATGGCTTACGCTTTGGACAGGGCGTTGCCTTCGGTGGGCAGATATTGGATTCAACTTCTTGTAATGCTGATATAGCAGGGAGAGGTCAATTGGCGATAACTTTAACTTGCTAATAATGAAAACTCATAAGGTGAGGGGATTATTTTGTACAACACCAGATTACTTTTGATATCTTACCCCGCAGTTCATGTTTACGTACTAACTATGGGACGGGGTTCTGCAGGACTAGTAGGGTGTCGTAAGATAACGTCGCGGGGTAAGCGGCTAATTTACTGGGTTTTTACGGAACCTGTGGCTTCCTTCGCCTTCGGCCCTATTGTGGAAGCCTTGACCTAGCATATTAGACCAGCTCTGATGAAACCTATTGAGGCACGAGGGAAAGGGTCTGCATAGCAGGAATTGTGGTATGTGTGGAAGATGTGTGTGTGGGACTAACCCAGGGATACTGCGGGCGTAGGTCAAGGCCTTGAGGCTGCAGTCAAGTGGGTGCCTGAGGCACCTACAACAAAACCGATAACTAGCTCGTTGTCGGGATGTCTAGTTAGAGGATGACTGTCGCTACTGGCGGCTTATTAATGGTTGTAAGAGGTGTGAATGAAAGGCCACCGATCTCCCCGGCCGAAAACCCTCGGGAAGTAGAGGCAAGCTTGGGACTTGTCCGCACTATTCCATCTATCAAACTTTGGGTAAGCATTGGGATTTTTAGTCCGAGGGGCTGGGGGCCGAGATGGCGCACATTCTCTTCTTTCTGGATGTCCTGGACAACATAGCTCTAAGAACTGCGGGCGTTAAGTTAACTAGCTACTGAGTCCGTCATCTTTCTCCGCAACTCTAGCTGCTAGCTAGTTGGAATTGATTCTTTTTTTTTTTGCCTCAACAGACAGGAGGTCATTGCAAGGCTGGGCATGCCGCCCCAACTCTTGTAAATATTCCAGTACGGCGTGGGTGCAGCGGCTGCGCGGAAGGTCGAGTATTCGAATCCCTGGCGTTGTGGCCGCAGTAGGCTCTGCGCTCACAAGGGCGTAGTTTACAACACAGGGCTAAGCAAGGTCAACGGGCAGCCACAGCGACGGGATGCGAAGATATACACCTTACCTGGGCGTTGATACCCGCGTCGCTAGTCCGTTGAGGGAAGGCGAATGATAGACGACATGGACAAGATGGGAACCGGTCTTCGGCCTTATCTTCGGCCTCATCTTGGAATCTAGATGCCCATGGATGCCAGAGATGGATCATCACATCCAGCTGCACACCGCACACTACCTCACTCTACGCGGGATGCTATCCCCAGCCAGTACCGCTCTGAAGGGATTTTTATAAATGAGTGCAATGCTGCATGAACCCTGCCCGAGTTTCCCTCCAACCCGCATCCATTCTGTCAACACTGTCCACAACACCACCAAAAGCACCAGTCCGTCTGTCGATTGACGCCCGGTCGAGCTTCGCACCATGTTATTCAAGCTCGACGCCCTCGCCGTCCTGGCAGCCTCGCTCTGCGCCGTCTCGGCCCAGACCTACCAGCGCCTTGGAACGTGCCCTACGCTTGGCTGTATCTTGCCTCCGGACCAGAGTGAGTTCCTCCCTGGCCAACTCTTCGACCTCCGTGTCGAGGTTCACGCGCCCGTCAACGGCTCCGAGAAGGCCCACGGCGGCAAGCCCGATAAGAAGTTTAAGGTCACTATTGCTAAGAAGGGCAAGAGGGCTAAGGACTTCGCCACTGCCTTTGGCATCAGCGAGCCTAGGCTCGAGACCTGGGACTTCTCCTGGTATGAGGACTTGTACGCTGAGGATGCTAATACGCCCTCGGTCGTTAACGTCGCTGCTAAGGCCTACCGCAAGCTTACTATTACCGAGCCCGGTACTTATACTGTCTCTCTTAAGTATTATAATGGCGAGACCACTACTGCTGAGTGGACTGTTCGCGATCTTAATACTAAGCGCAAGGCAAAGAATGTCATCTTCTTTATTGGTGATGGTATGACTACGAATATGGTGTGTCTTCTGCGAATTAAATATCTTCTAACTCACTTGGATAGAAGCTAATAAGAGACTTTCAGATTACTGCTGCCCGTCTGCTGGGACATAAGAGCATTAATGGCAAATACCAGTCTACTATGAAGATGGACGAATTCCCTATTATCGGTCACCAGATGACCCATTCTATTGATAGCTATATTACTGACTCTGCTAATTCGGCCTCTGCTCTTTACAGCGGTCATAAGAGTACTGTTAACGCTATGGGGTATGCATTTTTAATATAGCTATTAGTAACTTCTTTTAGCTAACATAAGAGTAGTGTCTATGTCGATTCTTCAGAAGACCCCTTTGATGACCCTAAGGTCGAGACCATTATTGAGATCTTTAAGCGTATCTGGGTTTGTATATCTAAGAGGCCTACGTGCTTTGGAATAAATTGCTAATTTATAACTTTAGGGTGGTGCTTGGGGCGCCGTTTCCACTGCTCAACTCGCTGATGCCACTCCTACTGCTCTCACTGCCCACACTCGCCTCAGAGAGCTATACGCTCCTCTGATTGACCAGGCCCTTAACGGCGTTACCAACTATAGCTGGACTGACCATGAGGGTCCCGATGTTTTCTTTGGCGGAGGTGCCGAATACTTCTACGCTGGCGAGGACTCTTACCAGGGCAAGGATTGGTATAAGGAGTTCGAAAACGAGGGTTACTCCGTCAGTACTAATAAGACGGCTCTCCTCAAGGCCCCTACTGACAAGAAGGCCCTCGGCGTCTTCTGCCAGGGCCACCTCCCTGTCTGGCTGGATCGTAACGTCTTTACAGATAACATCAAGGACTTTGAGAACGACCCTCTTGGCAGCACCAAGCCCGCCACCGACCTTCCTGGTCTTAAGGATATGACCCTTAAGGCCGTCGACATCCTGCATAAGCGCGGTAGTGATAAGGGCTTCTTCCTCATGTCCGAAGGTGCTTCTATCGACAAGCAGATGCATGCCCTTGACTATGACCGTGCTCTGGGCGATCTCCTCGAGCTTGACGACACCGTCCGCGCCACCATTGCTAAGCTCGAAGAGCTCGGCATCCTTGACGAGACGCTCGTTGTTGTCTCTGCCGACCACGGCCACGGCTTCGAGTAAGTACCGCTGAATCTATACGACAGCGACAAGTATGCTAACATCAACCCTAGCGTCTGGGGCTCTGCCGACACCGAGTACCTCGCCGATCAGGAGGATGACCGTGCCAAGCGCCGCGCCATTGGCTTCTACGGCAAGTCTGGCGAGTCGCAGTACACCGAGAAGAAGGCCGGCCTCCACTACGGCACCGGCCCCAACTTCCCCACCAACTGGGAGCCCCGTTACGCCATCGCCGCAGGTGTCGGCGCCGCACCCGACCGCCGCGAGGACTACAAGGTCCACAAAGAAGGCCCCCGTAAGGTCGCCACCAAGGGCGCGGACGGCACTTACTACGCCAACCCCGCGGACGCCGTTGACGGCATCACCATCAACGGTACCATCCCCACCGACCAGCCCCAAGGCGTCCACTCGCTCACCGATGTCCCCGTCTTCGCCTGGGGCCCCTGCCAGGACACCTTCAGCGGTACCTATAACAACGTCGATATCTTCTACAAGATCGCCAACTGCCTGGGTCTTGCTCGCAACAAGGCCGCTGGCCACAAGTGGGGCTCTTAAGCGGCGGCAGCGGACGTGGTGGGTTGCGACGAGACGACGATGTAAACTAGAGGGTTGGGATGAGCACTAAGCGTAATATGGATGTAGAAGTAATCCATTGAAAGTTGAAAACTAGCTAGCAAATGGCATGGCAGTGATTATATGCGCACGCTACTATTTGAGTTGCCTCCATGATACTAGTCTAAATTCGGCCAGTTCTCCTTCAAGAGGCCCGCCCAACAGCGTCGAGAGCCGCTTGTAGCATCTGAAACATTATAGGGAAGCTGGAGGACTCGTTCACCATGACGGCGACAAGAAGCACAACAACTGCCAGAACGACAAACTGCTTGGTTTGTTGGTCGCATTTCCTCAAGTCTCTTCTGTTTTGGAGGGCACCTATCGCTCGTGCGTAGAGACTGATCGGATCAGGGACGTTGTGGCATGTGTCCCTGCTGCTATGGGCAATGGCGTTGAGCACAGCCCCTGGTATTTGTTCGTTGATTGTGAGAATAACCTGGCATTGTACATGAATCCGCCGTGCAGAAAGCTTCTTCATCAATGATACTTGACTTTGGAGGGGCTAGGATTAGAGAATAACTGGCGAGGGAGTTGAAGGCTTCGCTGTTGGATCGATCAACGCTGAATGTTTCGCATGGTCCTCGGGATAACATACATGGTGTCGACAGAGACGTGAACATAGGCGTCGTCGCTCGACGAAGTACTGCTCTGCGAATGTGCGACTGAGCAGCGACGCCTACGATCTCGTATCGTGGCCGACCTGCTTGGCCGAGCAAGGCCATCGCGGAATCTGAATTTAGTGTCGAACCCGCTACACTTGATACCCTTCCTGGCGCATTTCGAACAACTGGGTCTATTTCCGTCGCAGTTGATGCGTTTCTGAGAGCGTTCGTAGCAGCCTGCCTGTCGTATAAGTGGTTGTTTAGGGGTAGACAGGGGAGATACAGCCTGATGGGTTGCGTCAAGATATAGTACCTTTGACCTTTGGGACGTACAGCCAGCTTCCTGGAGCCACGCGGCGACTCAACCCTCATCCAGCCATCCTCCCGACCAAGTGTTTGGATAACCTCGAGCGTTTTCATGAGGCATTGGCACTAGCACTTGAGAATATCATCGAGCGGTGGTGGATAGATGAGGGAGCTGACTTTCCCCGTCGAATGCCGCTTGAGCCTCGAGTAGAAACCCTCCTGCGGTGGGTGGCTAAAGGCTCTGAGGAGGGGATCATTCGACACTACAAGGGAAACCAAGGCAACCTCAGACCCGATATACTCATTCCAGCCAGCAAAAATTCTAAAACTCCCAAGTTCAGGGTCTGCGAGATCAATGGCAGATTCCCAATCAGCTTTATTCACTACGCAGCCAGTGCGTATGAAGCGTTGGCCGACACCAAATGGCACAATCCGTCCATCAGACCAGCCGCCGACCACAAAAAGCTCTTTGACAGTCTTTTCGAGCTATTTGATCCTTCGATCCCAATCCACTTTGTTGGCGAGTCCTCGGACTTTCCCAAGGACAGCCCGCTATTCGGGTTGGTGGAGAAGCGCACCGGAATGCGGCCACGATCAGTAAAACCCTCGTCTCTGCGACTCGTGCCGAGCGGCACCACCCCGACAGGGTTCGACTTGTACTGTGAATACAGCACGACTGGTAAAGAAGCAGAGACCCCTCCGGATCTGATAACAATCGACGGGCAAGTCTTGGAAAAGGTACACCAAGTAGGACTCCAACTCTACGATTTCGAGCTCTTCGGGCTTGCCCCAGAAATGATTCGACAAATCGCCATGCGTAGCGTCAACGACGTCCGTAGCATCTTCATCGCCCACGACAAGCGAATCCTCGGCATTATCCACCAAGAGCTCGACGCCCTCGTGCACAAACACTCGGTCATCACCCAAGCCCAAGCCCAACTTCTTAGAGACGGAATCGTCCCAACCATCCTCCCCGGCTCTCTGGAACTACGTGACCTCACCGAGGTTGCTGGCAAAGACCCTACAAGTAAGGACGGCTTCATCCCGAAGCCTTTTCGACTGGCGCGCGGATCAGGGATTGTGCTCGGAAAGAATCTCTCTCCCTCTCAGTGGAACTCGGTTCTCGAATCCATGAAAAAGGTAGACTTTGGTTCTTCTGCGACGCAATATCTGCTGCAGCCTCTGCAAGACCTGCAATCTGTCGAATGGTTCTGGGATGAAGAACGAAAGGTGAGACAGAGTCGGATGGTGGGTGCGTACTTTTCCGTCAATGGGCGGTTTGTTGGGCTGGGGATGTGGAGGACAGCGGCTGTGTCTGAAGATGTTATTTCCGCCTCGACGAAGGATGTTACATCGGTTTTGTCGGTGGTATGCTTAGAAGACGATGACTAGATGGTACTGTACTTAGTCCTGATACGAAATTCCACCAGTGCTCCGCTCTTCAGCTCCATTCCAGCTTATTCACACTCTGTGTTTATGAAGTGGGCGTGATCTCCCCTACCACTTCCAAAGCCCTTGGCGTTGCCAAGCTCGAGAAGCCACCTCTAGCCATTCAGAATTTCCGACTTTGCGGTCTATGCTCAAATAGCGGGATTAAATGTGCTCTTGTGTCTTGGCTGGTGCTTCGCGAAGTGGGCGGAACAGGCCCAACGCCCAACGAACCCTTCGGCTCGAGGGGGCGGGGGCCCGGCTCTGGCCCCCATTTGCTCTAGGAGCGGCCCGGGGACGGGCTTGGCTGAATGGGGTATAGCTGACGCCGGCGTCATGCCACTCAGCGGGCCTGTTATATGCATAAGCGCTGAAGGAGAATAGTGGGAGGGGAACCCCTGTGCTTGCCAAGCTCAAGATTGCTAGAGTCCTTCTCAAACCCACAGAATGCCTTCTAAAATGGAAGTAATTCCGATCTTGCTTTTACTGGCTCGCGTCATGAAGCGTCCCACAGGCCTTACCGCTATTAAATGTATGCCGACCCCATTTACTCTTTAATTCTGTCCCAAACCGCTCGCCCTGACAATGTGTACAGACGAGCGACAGAAGTCTAAATCCCCTATGCTGCCGCTACAGGACGCCCTGGCTGATCAACCTCTAGAGGCAGATGTGAGTGATGTCATTTTCCCCATTTGTCAACTGGCTGACACTCCCCTTCAGGATAATCTTCCTGACGATGATTCCGCCTATGCTGTCTCGTAAGTCTGCGGATGTGCAATTCTGAGGCGAGCGCTGACCATTCCACTAGAGAAAACTCGGGCAGCTATCAAACCTCGTTGGCATCGAGCATCATAAACTACAAGTATGTGCGCCAAGGAGTCGTTGTCTTCAGAAACTTCTCTAACTAGCACCTGCTCTGGTGATATAGATATGAGGTGAGTATCAGCGAGAATTCCAGTTCGTCATCAGTCGCTTACGCCAGGTAGAATGGACGTCGCTACCATGCCTTCCGTGCGGGCACCTATCTCCTGGTATGTTCCCTATAACAGATGCCAGGAAGAAATTCAGCTAAGGAGCAACAGCCAAACGATGACACAGAGCAAGACCGGATGGATCTCGTACATCACCTGTACAGCCTGTTGCTCGGCGGCAAGCTCTTCCTAGCTCCAATCCCCGATGAACCCCGTCGTATCCTCGACCTCGGCACCGGCACGGGTATCTGGGCCATGGACTTTGCCGAGTTGGCCTCCCCGATCAAGGTTGGCATGATCGTCTTGCTGACATGAATGCAGTGAATACCCATCCGCAGAGGTGATTGGAACGGATCTCAGTCCCATCCAGCCAAAATGGTAGACCTTCTTCCTGCTTCTGTCCAGCTGCACGTAATAATCCACAAAATCAGGACCCCTCCAAACTGCCTCTTCGAGGTCGACGACTTCGAAGCCGAGTGGCTGTACACCAAGCCCTTCGACTTCATCCACGCGCGCGAACTCGAGGGATGCATCAGCAACGACGACGAGCTCTTCCGGCGAGCTTTCCGCCACCTCGCACCAGGCGGGTACATCGAGTTCCAGGCGGCGTACCCGCACTGGCTCTCCGACGACGGCACCGCCGACAAGGCCGAGAACGCTCAGAGCTGGCTCAAGATCCTGCTGGAGGGCTCGGCCAAGTTCGGAAAGTCGCTCGAGGGTGCTATTAATTGGAAGGAGAAGATGGAGAAGGCAGGGTTTGTGGAGGTGCAGCAGGAGGTTCGTAAGGTAAGTCGCCGTCCCATTCTGAATATCTGGTCGTTGCTGATATGAGGTGGCAAGATGCCTATTGGCGCTTGGCCTAAGGATCCGAAACTCAAGGAGATGGGGAAATATCAAGGTATTCAGCAGATTCAGGCCGTGGAGTCGTACACGCCTAGGGTCTTCTCGACTGTGCTTGGCTGGACGGAGGAGGAGATCCAGGTGTACGTGGCCAAGGTCAAGAAGGACCTCAAAGACCCGTCGATTCACCTTTACTTACCGATCTATTTCGTCTGGGGGAGGAAGCCCGAGTGATGGAGTGAAGCCCTTTTTCATCTCTCTTGTATTACTCAAGCTAGTCGACACCTTCATAAAACTATTGATACAGAGACTCCTACAGTATGCTGACCCCCGTGATTTGTCCGAGTCTGGCTTTCGGGGTTCCTCGGTGTTTCTACTTTCGCAATATTTGTTAACATCCTTTGGTCGGGAATACAGACCCGACACTGGTCGGGTCAAGCGCCCCAGCCTGTGCACAGGCGGCGAGACAGCATCAGTCACGCTTAGCCCCAGAGGCCTCAGAAGATAGCTAGCCATTGGGTATAGTTTCTTCCTCGTCCGCCAAGGTCGTTTCAATAGCCTTATAGTAATTAGTATATATATCTTCCCTTCTGTTCGAGTTTTGCTTTTTCTAGCTAGTGGCATATTTAGCGCGGCTGAGAACTTTTAAAGGCTGCCTCCGTATTGTTAGTACATTTATCATAGTTAAAATAAGGTGCGATAAGATGTACCTTTAATTTGCGGGATTTTAATTGGGCTGACTCCTCAAAAGGTACAGAAGTGTTGTCTTCGGACCACTCGTGAGATGAGGCTAGTTCTCCCGGGCGTAATAAATTCCATCCATCACAGGTGACAGCTTTCATAGTTTTATTGGTCCCGGGCTCAACTTCGGCTCAACTTGGGCTCAGACCTCATCACCTGCCTCGGCTGTTACCCAATTTTTAGGCGCCCATCACAGAGTCGCTTCAACTTGTCTTGCGCTTTCGGGTAAGCTTACTCACAGAGCAACAGGATAATCAGAACCAGCAAGATGAGCGACGCGCTGAGTATTGCAGCAAGTGTGGTAGCAGTGCTTCAACTTGCAGCCGCTGCTACGCAGTATCTCAAAGACGTCAAGCATGGCTCAGCCGACCGGCTTCGGTTGCGCGATGAGCTGAGGAGCACAGCCTGTCTGCTTGAAATGCTCCAAGACCGTATCGAGGACTCGGACGACGCGATTGAGGCTGCTGAGACCCTGAAGCCTGTGTCTGTAAGGACGCTAGCCAGTCCCGGCGGCCCTCTTAACCTCTTTAAGCGGATCCTCGAAGATATCGTTGCCAAGCTTGCACCCCAAGACAGTTTGCGTCGCCTGGCCAAACCTTTCATCTGGCCCTTTGATAAAAAAGACATTTCTGAAATGCTTGCTTCTTTGGAACGACTAAAGACTCATTTTGGCCTGATCATGCAGAATGATCTTCTGTAAGTTTTGTCGAGCTTTCAAATCCAAAATAAGTCTTGTTGGCTTACCAAATGCTTAGTGAACTAGCCAAGCTATCGAACCTTAAACTTGATGATCTGATTGACAAATCTGACAGATCTGAGGCCAAATCTCGAGGTGAGGAAGCGCGAAAGATCGTCATTTGGATAAGCCCAATATCCTTTCGTGCGAAGCATGCCGACGTCTTGGAAAGTGTCCAGCCCGGGACAGGGACTTGGCTACTTGAGCATGAGACCTTCCGGAGCTGGGTAAACGGAAACATCGATATCCTCTGGTGCCCAGGTATTCGTGCGTTCCCCGTAGCCAGTACCTTGCGCTTAATCTAATTGTGTCAGCTGGAGCCGGCAAGACAAGTCTTGTGTTAGTAAGCTCTGCTCCAGGCGTTTTTCAATATCGCTTATCCAATTTGCTTTAGTTCCTTGATTATCGATCACCTCGAGCGCGAGAGAACTGCCAACACCACTTACGCATATGTCTACTGCGACAATAATCGACGCCATGAACAGACGCCCTCTGCCATTCTTTCGAATTTACTCCAACAAATTCTTCAAAATTCTACAGACCCAATATTGCCATCGGAAGTAACAGTGCTCTATAATCAGCACCAGCAATACGACACACGTCCCACGCAGGTCCAGGTTACAGAGATTCTTGGAAAGCTGGCCGCAAAGCTGACGACATTCCACATAGTAGTTGATGCTCTGGATGAATGTGCCGAGTCCGAAGAGGACGCCCTCCAGTTCATCATGACAGTATGTTCACTAGGCCCACGTGTTAAGGTTCTTTGTACATCGCGGTTTTCAACCACGTTCGAGGAACACTTCATCCAGTCCAAAAGACTGCAGATATCTGCACAAAACGAAGACATCGCAATGTTTCTTGATGCGCAAATTGGCCAGAAATACCGACTATCGAGGCACATACGTGCTGATCCAAGCTTGAGGGACGAAATCGTCAGAACTATCATTCAAGAATCCCAGGGAATGTATGTTACAGCTCCAGAGCCGTTTTTTGGACCTAAGTCGCTGACCGCGGCAGGTTTTTGCTCGCGAAGCTGCATTTAGAGTCTCTTTCTCTAAAGATCAACCGCAAAGAGGTGCGGTCGTCACTTCGAACTCTCCCTACTACTTTGAATGCCACGTACTCGGATGCACTCGAACGAATTTACAGACAAGCCCCAGACGCCGTAAATCTAGCCGAGGCTGTGCTGTTCTGGGTGCTGTGCGCGAAACGCCCCCTCACAGTTTTAGAATTACAGCAAATGCACGCCACCCAGGAGTTGCCAGAGGAAGTGGCACTTGAAGATGACGATCTTCCAGACGGCGATATCTTAACCGGTGTTTGTGGGGGTCTCATCATCGTCGATGGCGACTCAAAGACTGTCCGACTAGTGCACTACACGGCTCAGCAATACTTTGAGAGGTCTCATAGTCAAAAGCTTATGCACGCCAGGATGAGCATCACAAAGATCAGTTTGAAGTATTTGACTTTGCCAAATTTCTCTGATGGAATCTGCACAACGGACAAGGACATGGCCCAGCGGCTTGAGCAATATCCTTTACTTGACTACGCTGCGAAGAATTGGGGCTCTGAAATCAACAAGCTCAATGGAGATGATTTCATCTCGTTGCTTGATAAGTTGACTTCTAATGTTACTGCGATGGAGATGACGAGTCAGGTCTTCAGCCTTCACGGCATCCGTCATTTCAACTGGAGTCAAGAATTCCCAAGAGGTATCCCTGCTCTCGTGCTCGCCGCCGCTTTCGATCTGCCTACGACCCTCAGGCGAATGGTAGCAAATGGCCATCACTTGGAAGATAAAGGAATTGACGGAGAGACTGCATTGATCCGCGCTGCAAGCTTTGGACACGCAGAAAATGTGCGAGCACTCCTGGACCTAGGGGCTGATAAAAATGCCCGTGATTACATGAACGAAACAGCTCTCCAAAGGGCCGCGAGGAACGGAGAAAATGGGGTAATTGAGGTTTTGCTGGGCAAAGGGGCAGACGTTAATGTGAAGATATCCAGCGACTGGACCGCGCTCATGTCTGCTGTTTCCAGCGGCAACATCGGGGCCGTTCAAATGCTGGTTGATGCAGGGGCCGAGCTGATGGCAGTGACCGTCTGGGGTGATTCTGCCCTCAGCATCGCAACACGCAACGGCCAAGAAGCAATTGCCACACTGCTAGCCGATCATGGGGCAATTCTTCCTCGCGGCTCTGCTGGCCGTCGAGCGTCTACTGTGGCCGCTCGAAGAGGGTTCCTACAGCTTGTTCGGCGACTCACGGCCGACTATGAAGCTGTCGCTAGAAAGCCTCTGCAACGCCAAAGTCTAAAGATCATGGGTGGCTTGGCCAAAATTCAAGAATCTTCTGGGCCAGCCGAGGACCAGATGGCGATCAAGGCCACATCAGAAACTGAGGTATCTGAAACAGACCAAGGCGACTTCTCCGAGGTGGTGGAAGATCTGGAGTACAGTATGGGGTTTTCGAGACGTTACGACCTGAAAGAGGTGATTGGCAAAGGACATTTCGCACAAGTGTTCAGCTGCACTAACAAAATAACGGGCACGGTATACGCTGTGAAAACCTTCACCGTCGAGAAATGGACCAAATCTACCGCGAAGCTCGACGGTGTAAGCAGTGAGTTCCAGATACTGCGAAAAGTCCAACAAAACCCCCACGCAAACATCTTGCGTCTTGTTGATTTATTCGCTGAATACACAGACTGCAAGATTTACATGGTTCTGGAACTCGCCCCAGGAGGAGAGCTTTTCAACTTCATCGTCACAAAGCATCATCTGACAGAAGATGAATCGCGGAAAATCATCTTACAAGTGTTTTCCGCACTTGATTTCTTGGTGAGTCGCGTTAATTTTAATTAATTCAGCTAAGAGACTAACGCAATACAGCATGACCGAGGGTGGGCACATCGGGATATCAAACCCGAAAATCTTCTTCTGTTTGATACAGGGACTCTTCACGTGAAGTTGGCCGACTTTGGTCTGGCAAAGAAAATCGGCAGCGAGCCTGATACCTCGAAACTTGCGACTACTCTATGCGGCACACCTAGCTGTAAAGTAACGTTTCTTTTATAATTTGACCAGTGCTAACGGCCGAATTCTAGATACAGCCCCGGAGGTTCTTGCAGATAGCAAACAAAGGAAGTACGGACTTGGGGTCGATGTCTGGTCTACTGGCGTCGTCTTATATATTTGCCTCTGCGGATTTCCACCTTTCTCAGATGAACTTTACTCTAAAGATTTTCCTTTCACCCTCTCACAGCAAATCAGATCCGGAAGATTCGATTACCCATCACCTTATTGGGACCCTGTCGGAGATCCAGCCCTTGATCTGATTGATAGAATGCTTATTGTGGACTCGGAGAAGCGGTTTACTATTAAGCAGTGTATCAATGATCCATGGGCAGTCGACGCAAGTCGCCCCGTATTGCAAGATGTCGTCAGGTCGGCGAGTCCAAAGCCTCTCTGAGGGGTTTATATTTAGGTTTCAATAATAGCAGGTCACATAAGAAGGCTACTCGATATTAAGTTATGCACAAGCCTGGAGAAAGTATTTTCCCATTTATTATAGTACAAGCCAGGAACATCATCGAAGATAGGATGCCCTTTCATCATCGTAGTACGTCAATCTCTGGAGTAGCCAGTCCTACTCGGGGAAGTCGAGGAAGGATTGCAAGGGAAAGCGAGAATAGAGTGGGGAGCCTAGAGCGAATCAATCAATGGTGAGTATTAGTTAAAAACCTATATATAGGCTAGTATACACTTTACTTACTACTTAATAACTATTTATTACTTAATAACTGTTTTCTAGTTAATTAATAGTAATTTAAAGTAACTTAGAGTAACTTAAAATAATACTAGAATTAAAAAGGGAGAGAGAAAGAAAAGAAAAAAGAAAGAAAGGAGTAAGTTAAAAAAGTAGCTAAAAGAAAGCCTTCTTCCTTTCCCTAACTCGTCGGGATTGATAGTAACTCAGGTCAAAGCATCTAATTGGGCAAGGCCATATATAGTGTAGCGGTATAACCCCTGAATAAAACAGCCCAACGTAGGTCCAATACGCCACCTGGATGGGCACCGTTTTGTGCACTTAGGCCGCATAAAGAAGCGGTATATCAGAAAGCAGTCTCTTATGCGTGAATAGAGACTGTCAATGCGGAGCTGATGCTTTTGCCAACTGTACGCGAGCTCGCAGCCAGTACCAGGACGCCTAAGTCTTCTGAGGCACCCTCGAGGGCGCGCACACGGTGTCAGATGTTCTGAGTGGCGTTGGCAACTGATAAGGAAGACTCAAGTCAAACCTATCCTCACCACTGCCCTAAAAGAATCAAAATAAAAAATCATAACATAAGATAAAAACATAGAGCTCACGGTGTGCGCTTGCCAAGTTGATCACTGTTTTCCCACGCATGTAGACAGTGAAACTATCTTTAGGCTCCTCATCCAACGCAGCCGGCTTAAACAGCCAGAACCCGACAGCTGTGCGTAGCGGCCTCTGCAGGAGAAATCCAGCATAGACCGGTATCTGGGCTATAATCAGCGATTCCTTTGCTATTATATGACGGTCCTGCCTCTCGAGGCTGCCGAGCTCGCTAACCAGGAAGAGGAACGCAGGTATTCAGTGTCAGGTCTTAGTCAGATTCTTAACTATAGAATTAGCCCATTTTTAAGAGGTTAGAGTGGAAAAATGCGGTAAGATAGCAAAGGGTGCTGACGAAAATGAATAAGGTATATATAAGCCACAGTAGGAAACTTGGCGCTTGATGATCATAGAATGAAGAGGAGGAACAGATGGAGAAGGGAAAAGTACGCTGGAGATAGTCATACTTTATAAGGCTCTCAGGTACGAAGTAGTTAACTATAATTTTTTTTATATTTCTATAAATTATTTAGCGCGTTTTAGAAAATTTCCTCGTACGTGACACCGCCATTCCCGGATAGGTATTATGGGTATTACAAAATTGATCAAGGTAGAGACAGATACAAGGTTCGAATGAGACATTGAATGGCAGTGAGGAAGGGGAAATGTGAGTTTAGCCTCAGCTGTGGAAATTGCTTCAGCGTGTGGCTGAGACTCAGCGGCGAGCCTCGTCGGCACGTTTTCAAACTCGACGGTACAAGGAATTTCAAGAAGCTCAGGCCGATGGATGCGGGACGGGAGGCCAGCCTCTTTATATCAACAAGCCATTGCGCTCCGAGGCCAACCTAGGGAGTAATATCCGTTCAGGCTATTCGGACTTTCCGTCGTCCAACGCCTATGCCGCCTGTATCTCAGATTGTGCCATAATTCAAATATTAAAAAAAATTGTTCGGTTTCTTGTATGAATCCACGGTGTGTCTTATCCTACAAACACCAGACTAGTAGAGTGCCCAAAAGTGCCGCCTTCACGGTTTTGCGAAGACCCAGCCCTGTCCCACGAGTAGCCCCGCCAGTCGACTGCCCTGAAGGGCGCGTACTAACACCACTAGTCGTTGTCGCCACCACTCCGCTGGTCGTGAATGCAGAAGTGCTAGGAACGCCAGTGGCGGCCCCGGCGCAGAAAGTGCTGTAATAATAGGACTTGGCCCCTACAGAAACTGTCAGTCAGGCTCTCTCTATGCCCAGAGTTGGCATGGGGAAACAGTGTTTTGGCATACGATCCGTATCGGCGCAGCCGGGAAGATACGAGTTTACGCACTCGAGGTTGCTGAGAGCATAGGAGATGTAGCTGTTACAGCAGGCTGGGACATTCTGGTCCAGACACGTGGGATACTGCTCCTGGAGGACCGTGGCGCAAGTTTCAGTGAGGACCTTGGAAAACGAGGAGCCCTGTGATTGTGCCGTGGTTACTGGTTAGCCGCCGGTGCGTATTGGACACGAGTTTCGTTGGCTGGAGCAAACCTGGTCGCACGCCGTAGTTCCGGACATGTTGTCGAGTAGGTGAAACTTTAGTTGAAGATATAAAAGTCAGGCCTGACGTGGGGTGTTGTGTCCTGTATAAATACGAGGGGCGGAGGCTGATTCGACCAACGCAAGCTTAACCGCCTGGTCGACATGTATTGAGTGATAGCCCCGCCTCGCAGGCTTTGCATTCCGTCAAGAGTAGGCTGGATGGGCGTCCTTAGAATTGGTGGCGTCTTTGGAATTGGTGGCGGGATTATTGGCGTCAGCTGCCAAGGACGGGGCTTTTTGGCGACACCAGGGAACTCCGCTATACCCATGAACGTAAGATGATTTGCGACAACGGGAATAATGTGATACTGGAATACTTAATTACCTGCTTAAGTTGTTGGTGGTAGACATGGGTGTCACAACGAGGGTTAAGAACCGGCAAAAAACACTGTCCCGGAATCTGGCACCCTACAGACACGCCTAGCACAATGCCGTTGCCGAAGAAAGGGTGATTGACCCATGATGAAAAAATGCCCCAACGGAACCACCATAGAGCCCGCTGACTCCAATGTTGGTAAGATACTGCTTGAATTGCCCGTCGAAGAGTCGCCGCATGTCGAATAGAGCGGTTAGGCCCGCGCTTTGCTACGTGCCGTTGATGAATGCTGATTTGACTGCGTGACGCGTCATTGCGGCCTTGACGGCATTTTTGATGCTGCCGTTTTGGCCAGCAGTTTGGCCTGCGATTTAGGAATGCCGCACTTTTCGGCTGCTTTGATCAGGACGTCTAATATTTTTCTATTTTTCCGTAAGCGCATCGAGACGGTTGATATTGTTTGTGAAGGCGTCGGCCCTCTGGGAAGCCTTTATGAAGCGGTCAGTCCCCTTCCACAACGGCTCCATGTCGATATTTTCCCGAATCGGATGGGCGAACTTCCGTGGCGATACATAATAGAGGGGATCCATATTGGCTCGTTGGAAGCTCCGACTCCAAAGGCCAACAGGCGGTTGTCTTTGTGTTCACGCGGGGATGAGGTTTCAAGGAGAAGGAGGATGAGCCTGCCGCTGCTTCTGCCAGCTGGCATCATGTTTGGTTTCACTCTAGAACGAAAGATATCTAGGAAGATGATTGCAAGCGGAAAGTCTCCTGCCAGCTTGAACAGGAATATTTAGAGATTTCCGCAATGATACCCTCACTTTAGGAGCCCACTCCGCAGGCCTGTAGCAAACACACTTTCTCCTCAACAAGCTCCGTATCATCTCAGCGCCCTCCACAGACCCGCCTTAGAATAGCACAGCACTGTTCCAGGAGCTCTCGTATATTTCGGACGATGCCCAGCTGGAAGAAACCCATTTCTAGCCTGATCTCTGACAAGGTCGATGAAGGAAATGGAACCGATTGTGTCGTATACCTTGTCTGACGAATGATACCGAGTTCATCGGTGACCTACGCAGATGACATCAGCTTCTTTCAACATGATTGACAAAAGGGTGACGAAGTTGGGACATACTTTAGTCACCGTCTCGATGAAGATTGTGTCCGGCTGTTGAGTACTTGATTCAGATTCTCTGATGGTCGTCATCTTTTCCCATAAAGTAATGGCTCAGGAGTCGAGCCAACTGGGCTGTGGCCAATGAGTATCCTATTCCAAGCGAGGGTGGTTAGAATGGAATACGTGCTTGGGTACCTGACGGAGGCTTGTCTTAGTCTTAATATACATCAGCTAGGAGATAGGCACACGTGTGGGGCGCTGTTATTGGGGTTTATCAGGTGAGCATCTCCATTGCACGCCCAATCGTATTCTCAAGCTTGTGGCATGGAGAGCACAAGTCGAGATTTGCCCCATCCCTAATTCGTAGGGCGAAACATGTGATAAGGTTCCATCTCTCCCGTCATCGCGTTGCGTCGTGTCTCGCCTTGCGTTGCGTTGTCTTTTTGACTGACGAAGTAGCTTGAAAAATGTGACAATCCTCAGGCACATTTCTTGTACTAATAGTGGTGTCACGTTGCAACCTGCCGCATCGCCACCAGCCACGGCCGCACCGCCACAGCGAAGCGCAATCCTGCCCCCGTACATCAGCACTGGTTATTATGGTGGGTGTGGCGAGTGTGGCGGTAAGACATCAGACGACAACTGACAACAGCACAGCCTTCCACTTATTAGCGCCTTGTGTCCAAGATTGATCGTGTACCCCCATTGTATTAGTAAACGTCTCTATGCTAGCCATAATTACGCCTGTGACTTGGGGGCAAGGGTCCCATCCTTCCGCTCAACCCCTGATAGTAATCGATGGAGAAAATAACAGCAAATTAGCCGGCAAGATTAGTACTTTAGAAGACCGCAGGGCAGGTTCACGCAGCGCTCATCATAAATCAACTCAATTAATCAATCACCCCAATTAAATCAATCAACCTAGCCGATTCCTCGCTTCAATCAAATCAATTCCAGCGATTTGTAAGTTGATATGATTTGATAAAGTTGATATGTGCTATACTACATCCGAACTGTCCAAAAGGATTAACATGGTCTGCCCTGCGCCGGTCCTACCCTGTACAAGATGGCTACAGATAGGTGATACTTCTTGCTCCCATATAAAGTCGTAGCCTGATTGGTACCCACTATCGCTGGCTAACCCACACCAAACCCTGGACCGGCTGACACGCTCTGCATCCTACCGCGACGCGTCAACTTCGCCATCAACACCACATAACACTAGCAACAAGATGCCGGACTCGCCAGCGCTCTCTTCACCGGCGAGTCTTCTGCCGGAGATTTCAACGCCTTGCCCCACCCCACTCTTTCCTTCTGCGTTTTCGCGACTATCACAACCAAGGACTGTGGCCCAGCAGCTCGAGGAGGCTGCCGTCGGAGAGCTGCCTGCTAACCCGACTATTGAGGATCTACCGAAGGTCGTCTGGAAAAACCGTCGCTTCATCCAAGAAGCTTCACTAGCTCGGAAGGGTGCAAAAGGCAGAAAAAGCTGGATCAGATCGCATGGCATGTTCTTCGTCGAATTGAATCACCAGGAGCAGCCAATCGGTCATGTGTGGTGCTGCAGTCGATGTGACACGAAGGGTCGACCGGAATTTTTCTCAGTACAAGCTACATCCTCTGCAGCAGATCATCTTCGGAAGTATGTATTCATCCCCTACACTGACATACTATATCCATCTACTGACTTGCGCAGAGCTCACCGGATCACCCCAGCGAGCCAGTCAAGCCCCAGCGACGATAGCGCGATCGATCTCCACTCTTATACAACCGCCAAACGACCGCGGCTTGACTAGAGCATGATACTAAGGGCAAAGGTCAAAGCTATACAAGAACTAAGTGTTGGGTTTGTCATTGACAGTGACGTGCTATTTACAATATTTGAGCATAGGTTTTTAAAGGAGCTCTTTTATCGGTTCGACCATGAATTAGCGCTCCAGATTCCTTGGAGTAGCAGTTCTATTTCTAGAGAGCTACAGAGGATCTTTGACTCTAAGAGGGATATTATCAAAGCGGAGCTAGGCAGTGCCCTAATGAAAATTCACATCAGCTTTGATCTCTGGATATCACCGAACCGCCTTGCGATAATGGCTGTTTTTGCACACTTCATAGACAAACTCGGGTACTAACAGTCCAGGTTACTCGCTCTACGTCGTCAGTTAGGTACTCATAGTGGTGAGAACCTTGCTAATACACTGTTCGACGTCGTTCAACTGTGGGAGATTCGAGGACAGATTGGGACTGTCATTTCTAATAACCTGGCTACGAATGATACATGTCTGCACTACTTCTACAGGCTGCTTGACCCTTCGATTAGGCCTGCTGATATTAAGGCCCGTCAGATGCGTTACTACGGCCATGTTCTTAACCTTATTGCCCATGCGTTTCTTTTCGGCAAAGACGCCGACTCTTTCGAGCTAGAGTCAGATATTAACGGCATGAGAGGTCTTCCGGAGTAAGATCTTCGCCATTAGCGTTCAAAGGGTCCAATTGGGAAGCTCCACAATATTGTCAAGTTCATCCGATCGTCACCTCAGCGCAGCGAATATTTCAAGCGCATTGCTCACGAGCAGGAGTACGAAGGATACCGTCTTTGCGAGGAATTAACTGCCGAGCTTGAGGTCGTCTTGAATAATGAAACGCAGTGGAATTCTACTTATATGATAATTAAGAGGGCTCTGCGGAAGCAGACTGACATCAGGGCCTTCATCTTTGCACTCGAAGGCGAGCAAGACGAAGCAAAACGCATCCCTGCTGATGATATCTTATCCAACGAGGATTGGCGCGTTCTCGGCGAGGTTAACGAGATTCTTACGCCTCTATACCTTCAGACGATGCGAACCCAAGGCTGGGGTAAAGGCGACGGCCACGGGCGCCTCTGGGAAGTTTTGGTAGGGATGGAATACCTGCTCGAGCATTTTGAGGACTGGAAGGGCTTCTATAATGAGGTTATAGCTGAGACAATAAGGGTGATGAATCTAGATGACCTTGAGCCGATTGGAATAGCGTCTACGCCCCTGACGGAGTCCAAAACCCGACCGACCCATGCCTATCATCGCCCTGCTCGCTTCGATGATGATGAGGTTTATGTATCTTAACAGCGAAGCCAAATGTCAAGATTCACGGTGTCTGCGTTGCTAGAGCGCTCTCAGACTGAATATGCAGCGCTTGATAAGTCACTGGCGTATGAGGTCTCCCAGAAGAGCTCATTACGAGCAGACCACCGAGCATATATCCGGGCATCTATTAATAACGGCTGGAAGAAGCTGGATGAGTATTACAGCAAGCTCGGAGAGTCTCCCTTGTTCGCAGCAGCAGTCATCCTTCATCCGAGATTCGGCATCAGCTGGTTGGAGGCTACTTGGGTTACTGAGGAGCAATTGGCCTGGGTTCGCGATGCGAAGGCAGGCATAAAGGACTACTTCGCGCGGTAGTATCATACTAGCTAGCAGAAGGATAAGGAATAGTCCAAGTCCGCTCCTTTATCAATGAAAATGGGTAAGGAGGATGACCACTACACCCAATGGATTAACAGCAGAACGAGAAAGATATTTGCAACGGGCGGCAGTGTCAGCGAGCTGGATAAATACCTCCGTCTCGAGCCACAAGATACGCAGGAGCCGATCCAATGGTGGAGAGACCACAAGCCTTCATTCCCGATATTAAGCAGCTTTGCCTTAGACGTCTTTGCCATTCTGGCGATGGCGACTGACTGCGAGAGACAGTTCAGCCTAGCTAAGCTGACGCTAATATCTCAAAGGCTCTCAATGGGCGCGGATACGCTGGAGCGAGTTCATTGCCTGAGGAACTGGGTCCGATACGGCGGGGTAAAGCTAGGCAGTTGGGTAGGTAATTGAGACTTGGGGTGGGCGAAATACCTTCACATACTAGGTATATAGGTCGTCCATACAGTTGATTGAGAGGGGCCAATCAAATCAAACAAATCAACTTTGGATCGGAAGCCCATCAAACAAATCAACTTTTACCCCAAAGTTGATTTGATTGATTTATGATGAGCGCTGGGTTCACGTTAGCCTTCAGAATCTTTCCTACTTGGATTTGAACAAGGGTAGGATTCAATTGCGAGTTTAGAGGCAAGATCATGCTGCTGACCATAAATAGTGTTGCAGGCCATATCACTAAATTGGCCACCGCCACACCGGCACGGCCACCGGCACTCCGTCACCAGCTTCCACCTCCATCATGTGACGCGCAGCCACCAGCAACGTGCGCGCACTGCAGCTACTGACACCGAACACCACGGAAAGGTCTGCTGCTTCGTCCTACTGCGGCATCCAGTGTGCTCACTGGAGGCTTTGACGAGTCTTGACTTCTTGAGCGCCTGCGGCGCAGGCAACCTATCATCTCACGTAATTATCGCGAATATCCGATATATTCCCTTCAACATAATACCCGTCCAGCGATGCCCATCCGGCCAAGAAGCCCAAAATCCTGTTGCATGAGCTGCACTGTCCAGAAGCCACCACTGCAAGCCATGGCTCCATGGGATGAAGTCATTCATGGGGCGACAACCACGCCGGATATCGGCCACTCCTACCGCAAACGGCATAGATCAAAGCTTATTCTTGAAGGCATGAAGGTACAGCTGGAGGGTTCCGCGGTCGACAAGCCACCTTCGAACCATGACCTGCTCCCCTGGTCGCGCCACTGCGGCGCTGAGGTCGATGACGTCGAGGGCCGAATCAGAGCCTAGCTTCCATCCCGATCTGCCCAGCGAAGCCCAGTCGATTAGCTAGCTGGTCGACCTGTGAACACTTACTGAAGATTGCTCCACACGGCCCTGCATCTACATAATCTCGATATGGTCCAGACCGCAATAACTAACACACACCATGGTCAACCAACTTCTACTCTTTCACCAGGTTCTTCGATCAAGATGGTGCGCTCATCTTCAAACAAGCCTGCTAAGACTACAAAGCGCAAGGGTACGTCTGTTGTTTGTTGTTTAGATATATCATCCTCATGGTGCAACTGTCTAACACCACTATGCTATGCAGGCACTCGAAGCGTCTCTACCTTGACTCCTTCACAACTTGCCCGAAAGCGAGCAAATGACCGAGAAGCCCAACGGGTGACTCGAGCCCGGACCAAGGAGCACATTGAACGGTTGGAGCGAGAGCTCGAGGAACTCAGGAGCAAGCAAAGCGGGGACCAGACTGTTCAAGAGCTGTTTCGACGAAACAAGGTACTCGAGGATGAGTTGAACCGGTTAAAGGAGGACATGAGCATCACAATGGCTTCTTCCCCATACTCAACACCATGTATTATCATCAATGAGTTCACCTATATAGTGACTGGTATACTGACCCTTCTCAACAGTCTATGATAATAATCTCAGCACTGGCAGCAGTGCTATTCCCAACCCCAGGACATCGCCTTTCCCTTCTGGCGACTACAACACTTCTCTCCCTGACTACAGTCAAAAATACGTTCCTCTCCTCAGCACCTATGAATCTTGGACAAACACCATCCCTTTCCCCCTCCCCTCCAACATTTCCAGCCCTTCATCATCCGCTGACACGGATGACTACAATGCTGGATACATCCCTACCAGCGTGCCGACCTCCATACTGCCCTTCAACAACAACACCATCGTCAATGCCCTGTCATACGAGGACATCAAGTTGGAGTAAGTTAAAGACCCTACTTTTCGCGGCACCCACTTTTCGCGGGTCCCCACTTACATCATTAATAAGTAGCCAGTAACTTTAAATGTAAATAAAACAGGAATCAGAGTATCTAATTTGTTAATTTCAAGTGTTTTCTAGTCGAGAAAATGACGTTGATTTCAAATCTGGAGGCGCATTTGGCGATGGACTTCGCAGCGGCCAAGGCCAAGCGATGGTACGATGCGAAACACCGCCCCATTCAGCTTAAAGCTGGCGACAAGGTGTATCTACGCCTTCACGATGGGTACCACCTGCCAGGAAAGCAGCGATGCGATATCGTAAGCGAAGCTCTCAATATTCCGAATATAATCAAGGACGAAGCCGAGCTGCAACAGCGGGCCTGGCCGCCGCCATCTATCAGCAATCGATAAATCAAATGAACTCTACCTTGATTTGAATTACCATAGTGAAGAAAAAGGCGCTATTGATGACATGGGGTAGAGTCGATTTAAAATACTCAGGGTTAGAGTTGATTTAGGTTCCTGGACATAAAAAATCCCCAAACCAGTATGCATCGAAAGGTAAGTCCAAGGACAATATGCCCATTAAATATCAGAAGCAGAAACCCCAATTTGAAGGAATGCGATCAAGTTAAAGGTAAGAGCGAAGGTAGGAGTGAAGTTGGCGGAAGCCGATCTAGGGTTAGGAATAAGCGCCATTCATTGGGCGTTACAAGATAAAGGTGGGTCCGGTGCGATCAACCACGTATGCCAGCAATCACCGAAGAGTGCTGCCAACCTAGGGAAAGTCAAATAGCAGCCTAGGTACTATTCGCAGTTGATCACTCGGTGTTCGGACAGCCCCTAATGATATTTCTCTGCCTGTCTCCACTGCTGTACTACTACAGGACCTACAGATACTGTAACCTCAGAACTCTACTACAGTTCATTTTCCTGCCCCACTTTCCCAGGGGTAGAGTTCATTTTCTAACACCCTAGTAGTGTTCATTTATGCTTAGCCAATTAAAACCGAGCACTTAGCCACATTTCCACCAGCCACTTTTCTCTACTAGCTAATGCACACGACCATTAGCTCCCACTCTATCTTACTTGATTCCTACACCATGCATCTCCTCCACTCCACTATGACCTTGCTAGAAACATGAGCGCCGCTGTCCTTTCTCGTCGTCACCAGCACTCGTCGCATCGCGCATCACTAGATCTTGCGTACTATCAAGGTCCGCTGCCGCTCGTAAGGTGCCTGTTCTTTTTGCACTAAGACCTATTCTTGTAGCGCTTTAATCGATTTTCTTATTACTGCTCACTTCGCTATGAGTCCGGCTTAACACATTGGTCTCCCTCTCTGTTGACTTTTCAGTAGCTCTTACTACGTACTACTAGCTCGTTAACGTGCAGTAAGCAGTCATGGCCTGCCTTAAGGAGACGACCCTTGCGTTAGCTAAGAAGTAAGTCATTCTAATATTCTAGTTAGCGCGTTTTATAAAACGCTTTAAGAGTAGCCTCTTTAATAATACTAATTTCTCTCCTTTCCTTACTTAAACTATGTACTTTTACTAATCTATTATTATTCTTATTTCTCTTTTATATCTAAAGTCCTCTTTATATTATAACTTTATTAGCTAAGATAATATATACTTAAGTAAGAGCACTTTTACTATATTAATAGCTTTAATAGCTTTAATAGCTCTTATAGATATACTGACTATTGAAACGACCTTAGCAGACGAGGAAGAAACCACACCCAAATGGCTAGCTATCTTTCCGGGGCCGCTAGGGCCAATCGCGACAGACGCTGTCCCGCTGCCTCTAGCAGAGGTCGGCAGCGGCTGCTTCTAGCACTACCGCAGGTGAAGGTGACAGGCCGGTCTCTTTAAGATAGTTAGAAAAGTGTTTAATTAGACACTCTATCGAGTTGGATCGCTGCTGCGGAAGGTGGCAAGGCTCGAAAAGATGAAGGTTATAGCGGCAGATCCTGGCTTGGGTAGAAGACTGCGGACGCGGTCAGTCGGGTTCGTAAGAAGAGGGCGATTTTAGTAGAATTAAAAGAAGTATAATAGAAAGCAGGAAATCCGTAATAAAATTAATAGTCATATAGTCTAGAAAATAATAGTACTATTCAGTCCTGTAGCTAAGAGGCTTCTCTGCCTTCCTAGCTATTAAAGCTAATGTTTATAATAATGATCTTATTTCTTAAAAAATCCTTAGAAAATCCTAAGACCTAGAGATTTAAATCTCTAGTTCTTATAACTCTATCTAACCCCTGTCTTACTATAATTGCATTATACCTCCCCTTATAAGACGATTGCTGTCCTTAGCCAGCCCTAGGCTCGTGGTTATAAACTCCTTCTACCTTACTTCTATACGTCTTAATCCACCTCCTCTATAATTAGAAGTATCTAATTAAACGCCTTCTCTACTCTATACTCTATTATTTCCTGCGTTTACCTTCTTATTAATAGTAATGCTCTTTCTGACTTATTTTAAATAGTAGTAATTAGAAGACTTATTTATAAGCAGTATTAATAATAGCCTCTTATTAGTCTAGTATAACCAGTTCCTTAAGAATATACTTAGTATATATACTTAAGATTAGTAAATACTATATAATCCGATTAAGAATCTGTAGTAACTTTATTATATTTATAGTAACTATTATTTTTTAAGCTCCTTTTTCTATCTTTAGGTTAGTATAGATGTTCCTACTTTATGTAATTATTTCATTAGATACTATAACTAGCTCAGCCTTATGAATATAGGTATTAGAAGCTTGTTATAGTCCTTTATAAAGAGAGTTAAGAGAGGCAGATCTATAGCTCTTTAGTAAGTATATGTCTTATATAGATTAGTTACTAATAGATAGTGTATATATAAGGAGTGATAAAATATTACTATTATCGCTTCTAGTAGTGTGTTAAGCAGGGGGACAAAAGGGATACCACTACCCGAAGTGACGGATGCCGTAGGGTAGGCAGGATGCGAAGCAGAGTGAGGATGGATAAGACTTATAAAATAAAACAGACAAAAAGAAGGCCAGAGCTGCAATCAAGCAGCTAGCTAAGAAATGAATCAGATATTCCAATTAATTAAATAAATCTTATTATAATGATATTAAAAACTATTTAATAACTTAAAAATAAAGGTGGGTAAGAATATAATTAATTACTATCTATATCCGAATTATCTCTGCCTTTTATCTTAGACTAACTCCCGTTATCCTTATTAATAGCTTTATTAAGACTGGCACTTAAATTAGTTAGCTAATTAAAATGTCCAGGCCATTCTAGCTAGTGGGCCCTCAGCCCTGATACAGTCCTCCTTACGCAGTTAGCGCTTTGTCCTTATAAGCCTAGAGATTGCGAATAATAAAGAGAAGAAGAGCCTTAGTAAATAAAAGAAATAATAAGAAAAGAAAGACAATATATATAAGTCTAATATCTAAGTATAGTTAATTAATTAGAATCTAGCTTATATTTATTCTTCTAAGATTATAGTATTTATAAGAAAGGGTCTAAAGGGAATCTAAGTATTAAGGTTATATTAAGAACAGTAAGTAAAGTTATAAAAGTAACTATAATAAGAACTCTTTAGTAAAATTAACTATAGAGTGTATAAAGAGACTAAGAAGTGTTTAATTAAGTAATATCCCTTAGTAAATTAAATAATTAAAATACATTAGTGAGTCTAGTAAGCGTAGAGGCAGATAGTAGTAATAATCCTTAGGCAGGTCTTAGAAGCAAAGTATGAGTCAATTTGCATATAGTAGTGCAATCAGCCTAAGAGGGCCTAGTAGAAGGAGGAGGAGCTAATCTTAACCTTAAAGTATTTATAATAGTATCCTATTAAGATAAGGAAATCAGACTATCTAGAATGAAAGTAATAAAGCTTTTTATTTAGTTAATTATATATATTTATTAGTAAGGGGCTGGGAGTAAATAGAGAGACTTAGTAGTACGTATAGTTATAATATAGATAGGGGTATTAATATTATTCTTTTTTATAGTTTCTATAGCTTCTTTAGCTATTAGTCTAATAATATAGACTCTTTTAATTCTATTTATAAGTGCTTAGTTAGGAATAGCCTTAGTATGATTATTAGTATGAATGATTTAATTATTAGCCTTCTTCTTTAGTAATGCCTGTTTTATAGTAATGTCCTTACTAGTCTTCTTCTACTTTTTATTAATAGCTCCTTTATTTAAATTATTAGAGTTATTATAATTATTACTAGCTATTAGAGCAGGGGTTATATAAAGTAGAACTATCTAATTAAATGAATTTATAATACTTAAGCTAGGTTCAGAAGTGAATAGCGGAATTAGAGGAGTTTTAAAGCATTAGGATTTTAAAGTCACTACTAGCTCTAGGTCCTGTACTAATTAGTTAATAAGTTCCTAATTAGTATTAAGAGTGCGTAAAGTGGTTATATAGGATTTAGGTAAGTTAGAGGTCTTAATAATTTAGCTTAGTTTAAGAAGGGTAATAGACTCTCTAAATGTTATAGTATTAATAAGTATAATTATTAATTAAGAGTTCTTAGTCTAGTTCTTAGTAGTAGGAAAGTTAGTCTATTTAATTAGTTAGTAGCTGCTTAGTTTAGTAAGGATAATAGTAGGTCTTTTAAGAAGCAAACTATAGATAGAGTAGTAAAAGAAGGGCATAGAAGATACTGCCTTACTATGCTTATATTTAGTAATAGTGACTTTTCTAAACCTAAGTTCATTATGAATAGCCATTAAGAACCAGGTCTTAACTCACTCTTAGCTAATAGAGAGAGTGACTTTAAATAGCTTAGGCGATTGATTAAATAGATTAATAAGCTAATCTCTTTATAAGAGGGCGTATTCTCCTTCTACTAGTCGCTTTCTAATGCTTAGAGTTACTAAAGATAGATTTATATATAGCTAGATCTTAAGTCTTATAGCTCTAGTCATACTTTATAGGTTTAGAAACATAAGGTAAATAACTAAGTATTTGCATTTAAAACCACTTAGTTAATTAGCTATAAGAGTATAGAAGATATTAAAATTATAGAAATAACCCATTTTAATTAAGATAAAGCACTAAGTATAAGTAAATGCTTTCTAGTAATTAAGTAAGGTATGGCTTTTAAGGGTATTATAGTAAAAGACTTAACTAAAGCATTAGTTAAAAATATATAATGCTTAGTAAAAGTCCTTATAGTTAATTAAGCTAACTATAAAACGCTAGTTAAAGATATCTTATTTAATAGTATAGTAGCTAGAGTTATAGTAAGAGTTTAGTATATATTTAGTAATAAGGTCCTTAGGGAGCAGGCACTTATATATTTAATTAACTAGATCTATTATCTTCTTAAGTAGATTTATTATAATTATAAGAGCACTATCTAAAAGCAGGGTTAGAAATACTATAATAACATCCTCTAGTCTATATATAATTATAGTTAGGAAGTCTTTAAGTCCTTCCTTACTAGCCTAAGCATTATCTTATAGCTTTTTATAAAGGTCCTAAAAGTAAAGAGTATGCTTCTTTTAAAATACTCTAAAAAGCATTATATTATCCTTATATAAGAGTTATATTAGTATAGCCTTTATAAACTTAAAGTCTTTATAGTTACTATATATATTAATTATTCTTTCCTTACTAGACTTAGGCTATTCTATATAAAGGTATAATAAGGCTAGTTAATTAATTATAATCTCTTTTAGCTATTTAGATAAGGATGCTTTTAAAGTATAGTAGGATGATCCCTTTCTATAGTTAATAATAGCGATTTCTTTACTTTAAGTAGAATGGGCCTTTAGTAAAAAGTAGGTTTATTCATTATTAATAGGGCTGCTTATAGTAAAGGCGCTTAGTAGGAGGAAGATTAGAGGATTCATTTAGAGGAAGGCTAGGTTAAAAGGAGGTTATTTAGTAGTAAATTATTCAATTAAATGAATTATAAAGTCATTTAGTAACCTGATATTATAATAATAGTAAGATAAAGGAAATAGAGGGTTATAATTAAAGAGGGGGGTTTTTATTATAGTTAGTAGTGAGGTTTTAAGAATAGGATTTTTAAGACTAAGTAGTGCAGGCTTATAAGCGTTAGTAAGGCAGGTAGAAATGAAGGCAGGTAACTAGTTTAGAAAAGTAAAGAGATTAGGGAGTAGAAGGTTATAGTAATAAGGTTCTTATAATAAGAGGCGGAGAGAGATTAGAAGTAAAAGCTTAGCTAAGAAGAAAGGGGGTTTCTAAGAGCATTATTTAGGCTAGTTAAAGAGCAGCGTTTAATTAAGTAAATATACTAAATAGTTATAGTTAAAGGGCAATGAGTTCTAGGAATAGTAGCTATTATAAGAAGAGAGGTTAAGTTATATTAAAGAGAAAGAGAAGAGAGAGAGAAATAGCTTTTAAAGTCTTAAGCAGTAGGAGGTTGTTTGTTTTCCTTACTAGCTATAATTCACTCTATACGTATTAATCTTAGTATATGCATTTCCTTTACTTTAAAATACTTCTTTTCTCTCTCTTTCCTTTCCTTCCTTTTTCTTCCTCTTTACACTTTATTAATATTACTTAATTAACTCATTTAGTAATAGCTTCTTCTAACTTTTACCTTTCTAATATTACTAAGGTCTACTAAGGAGCCCTTTCTAATATATGCATTTATATAGCTAGTCAGTTAGAAAGCGATAAATTCTCTCTTTATACTAATTCAATTTAGAATAGTTATTATAAGACTTTATTAACTAAAAAGGAGCGAAAGGAGGCTTGCTTTATATTAGTAAGTATTCCTCTATACTTAAGACTATTTAATCTAATAGTTTTATAATTCGAAAAGCACTTTACTATCTGAATTTACTTATGTATAGTCTTTAATTATAGCAGTCTCTCTCTCTTTATTAAGTTCGCTCTTAAGGGAGAGTTACCTAATGTTAACTCTACTAAGAAGCATATCTAAGCCTGGATTTGTAAAAATAAGATAGCTAATGCAGTCTTAAAATACTTAATAAAATACATCTTTAATTAGCCTTTTTAATTAGTATATATTCTTACTAACTTAGGCCACTCTTATAGGTATTTTATTAAAGAACTATTTTACTAATCTGAATATAAGAAGGCTTTGATTATTGCTTTCTTTAGATATTAAAATCTGCTATTATATAAGTACTATATTCAGTTAAGTACTTTGAATTACTTTATAACTAAAGAGTATTATATATAGCTATTTTATACTTATTAATCTATCCTAGGGTTTATAAATAGGAAATATGCGAATTATATTTAGAATACTAATTCTTAGTATAAGTAGTCTTTTCTTAGTAAGTATTTAGCTTCTAAACCTAGTTTTAGTACTTCTCTTAACCTCTTATTTAGTATAAAGTGTTCTATCGATTCTGATGATTAAGTAGTAAGTATTCTTAACTATATAAGCTGCCTTTGTATTTCTAATGAATTCTCTTTAGCTTAGGAGGATGAGTCCTTTTATAATAAAGCTATTTAGAATGCTAAAAAGCGCGCTACTTAGAATAAGTCTATAGGCTTTTTTAAAGCTTAAGTCTTCAGTTTTTAATCTATTAGTAGTAATTTAGGGTTAGATCAGTTAATTAACCCGGTTTAGCTTATCTTCTATATACTAGACTCCTTTATTTAGTAGCTTTAATGCTTAACTTATTATAATAGTATAGGATAAATAGGATCCTATTAATTAGCTCTTTTATAATTGACTTTTCTCTTATATAAAGTATGCTTATCCTTTTATAGTACTATATCTAACTTACTATTCTAAGTAAGTATAGCTTTTATAGCTTTTCCTTTATTTTATAGCTTTAAAGTTATTTAATTAACTAATTTATATATTTTATATATTAATCCTAATGCCTATTTAATCTTAAGTCTAATTTTTAAACTATAAATTTATAAGGCCTTTAACTAGTTAGGATGTTAGTAAGTAATAGTTATTTATCTTTTCTTATTTCTTATACTATACCCTTCTTTAAAATAATAATAAGTATAAACTTTAAACTTATTATTATTTCCTACTCCTTTGTCTTACTTAAAGAGATTTAAACTAGTCTTTCTAGGCTTGATCTCTATATAGGAGTTAGATCTCCAGTTTTCTTTTCTCTCTAGTACTAGTAATAGTCAGTTAAGAGAGAACCTTAGGGCTTGTTTTTAATCTATCCTTCTCTCCTAAGCTTATTTCCTTATCCTATTTCATTTAATTAACTGATCTAGCTTGAGGATTACTATAGAAAAGGCGCTCTTAGTAAGAGAGGGCTAAAGAATCATTATCCAGGCTCTACTAACTGTCTTTATCTTATTAAAACACTTTAAGGTATTTACTATAGTAAGTAATACTAAGTAGTAGTCTATCTAGAGTTTCTAAGTAGTACTAGCCTTTATCTAAGGCTATTTTAATCCTATACGGCCTCTGCTATTTAAGCTTGAACTTAGCTATTATAAAAAGGTCGGTTTTTTTAAGGCTTTATATTATAATACTAAGTTACTAACCTTTAGTAAGGTTTTTCTTAAAATGCAGGGAAATCCTTAATTTACTCTTATTACTTTCCTCTCTCTAAACTTAGTAACCCTTCGCTTTTGTAAGAGTTAGGGCCGATGGAGCTGTGGTCTTATCAGATAAGAGGCCACGTGACATAGGCTAGACTAGCTCTTCGGCGAGGGCTAGCTGAGCACTCGCCAAGTGAACGCTTACACACCACCCTATACCTACCTTCAGACCTCTTGTATAACACCTTAACAGACCAACCCTTACAATTCGTTCACTTCTACATCCTAGCGGATTGTCAACGCGTTACACAAGATGAGAAGGAACACACCACCGAACCCGGGCATCGCCGAGCGAGCGACGAGCGAACCGCGAATGAATACGGGACTATTTACCCAAAACCCTACATAAAACGAAGCTGGGAAAAACCTCGAACTGCTAACCGCAGATAACGAAGGATTCTAATCAGAATACGATCCGATCAATCGCTTAATCCAGGATGAAACTAAAGCAGGGCCACCCTACATACCCTATGAAGACAGCTTCTATGAAGAATCGCCATCGCCTATGGTTTAACGACTAGTAACCGAGCGGTCACTAAGAAGTCCATGACTGGGTTCTGAGAACGATAGTAACGGAATGTAATCACTCCTCCGTGCTATGATATAATAGTGGGAATAAGACTGACGTTTCTAAGAGAAACTGTTAGAGTAACTCACTAGAGGCTTAGATAAGAAAGACCCTAAGGAATACAATAGACCACCGTACTATCCTTATGCAGTATTGACTGAAGGGGCTAATAGAGTCTAAATTAATAATTAAATAGAGGTAGTGAAGATAGTAAATGATCTCTAAGCATCTGTTAGAATATACTAGAAGATCCTCTGGTCTATGACCAAACTCTCTTTACTGTTATAAACCTAGTGGAGAGATCACTTGAGGAACTTTGCGTACCTTATATAGGACTAATTCACGGCCTTTTTAAAGAAGCTTTACGTAGACCCTAAATGGAGGGAGGTTGAACTATATGAGGAGCTTATAGCTTTCTGGCAGCTCTTTGACCAGTTGCTGATAGAATACTTTAATATATGGAGATTCTTGCATTCTTCGTTAAAGACAAAGGACCCAGAAGAAGATAAGATGCTTGCATTGTAATACTATTGCGGACTTTAAAACAGGGTTAAAAGAGACATTCGAAAGATACAGGTCGATATCTTACGAGCTAGAGAACTCGCATTAGAAGCATAATAACTGTAATAACCCTATAGCTAACATAGGGACACACCCTTAAGCTAAGGCAAGAAGAGAAACTACCCTAGTAGTGAGTAAGAAGGGCTATAGAAAAGACACGTACTAAAGACCCTGATGCATGCACTATAAGGCAGACCCTATACCCTACGAGGATAAGGAAACTTGATAAGAGGTAAAGGAAGAGGCAGCCACTCTAACCACTTGGGATCAAGCGGTTGATGAGAGTATAGCGAGTACTTGGCGAAGCTAAGAGACAATTCCCACGTTTAGTGCTATAACTGCGACAAGAGGGGCCATTTTGCTAGCGAGTGCATAGTAACTAAGAGAGCTTTTAGCGGACAGAACTGAGGAGGCTATTAGAAAATGGCAACTGTGTAATAATTCGGTATAAAAGTCAAAGAGATCGACTCATTGGAAAACGACTAAGCATAGGGTCTGAAGACGTAATCCCTATGCTAAAACCACGTCTTATGCTAATCGGTCTAATTGCCTGGGGATGAGCGATCATTCTTTAAGCATATGACGAATATAAGGTTAAAGTAGATATGGATATAGCTATAGAAGTTAGCTTAATCAGCAGGAAGCTGGTACAGAAGCTAGGCCTTAAACTTACGCTAGATTGGCGAGCCCTAAAGCTAGTAGGCTTTAATGGGACTACTCATCCTATACTATGGGTGTATTGAGTGACATTCTTCCTCCTTAACTACTAAGGGTTAGTAAGGAAAATGAGATATTTATTCGCAAAAGCCCTGCAGAACCGACCTGAAGGAATAGGCGACTTACTACTAGTAAGAGAGACCATAGGCCAGGAAGGCATTATGATTAATATATGTATAAATACGTAGTATTATGAGGCAGTCTTGATATAAGATCCTGACTCTTTTGCAAAAGACCTTATTGCAAATAGCGAAAAGGCATATGTTATATATACACACGGCGTGTTAGCACTGAACGAGCGGCCACTGCTCGCCCTCGGAGAAGAGGACGAAGAAGGGATTGGCATGCTGCTACCCGAACTTGAGTCAGAACGAGAGATCTTCAGTGAAGCTGAGGCAAAGAAGTTGCTGCTCTTAGAAGGAGCAGAACACTCCATTAAACTAATGGAAGGCAAAGAGCCTCCTTTGGGGACGATATACCCTACTAATGAGAAGCAAGCAGAGATCGTTCGCGATTACCTCGCCGAGAATACGGAGATCGGTCGAGTGAATAGCTCAACTAGCAGAGCAGGAGCTCCAGTCCTATTTGTTCCTAAAAAGGATGGAGGCATTAGGATATGCGTCGATTATCGTGGGTTGAACGCAGTCACCGTTAAGAACCGTTATCCTTTACCGCTGATTAGCGAATTGTTTAACAGACTTGCTGGAGCGAAATGGATCTCCAAAATTGACATTCGTGATGCCTACTACCGCATCCGAATTAAGAAGGAAGACTAGTAGAAGACAGCGTTCCGCATAAGATACGGTCACTTTGAATATACGGTTATGCCCTTCGGGCTGACCAATGCACCTACTACCTTCCAGGCGTATATTAACCGAGCGCTCGCCGGATTGCTTAATACTTATTGCATAGCATACCTAGATAATATCATAGTGTACTTACAGACGTAAGAATAATACACTAAGGATCTAAAAGAGGTCTTCTAGAGGTTGAAAACCTTCTAGCTCTATATAAAGCTACTAAAGTGCGCCTTCTATTAGAAGGAGGTTGAATTCCTTAGGTATGTAATTACTTAGGAAGGACTAAAGATAGAGCTGAGTAAGGTGTGAGCGATTGCTGAGTAGTAGGCGCTAGAGAGTGTTAAAGACGTGTAGGTCTTTCTAGGATTCTGTAACTTCTATAGGAAGTTTATTCTAGAATACTCCCACTAAATAGCGCTACTAACAGAGCTGTTGAAGACTGCAGAGAATAAGAAACCCTTCGTATAGGGAGAAGATTAAGATATAGCATTCTAAATGCTAAGATCTGCCTTCTGTTCGGCGAGCATTCTCCGACACTGGGACCCAGTGAGAAGAACTAGGGTAGAGACAGATGCCTCTCTAAAGGCAGTCTCCGGCATTTTGACCTAACTATACGGGGAATAATGGAGACTAGTCGCATATTGGTCTTAGAAACTGACAGACACTGAGCAACGCTGGGGCATTGGCTAGCAAGAACTTCTGGCTATTATTAAGAGCCTTGAGAACTGGAGTCACTACTTGCTAGGACTCTCTAAGAAATTCCTCCTTTTAATAGATCACGCAGCTCTTAAAGGAGTGATCAAAGCACCAGCTAAAGACCTGAGAGGCAGGCTAGCTAAGTGGGTGTACAGATTGGCACCCTTTGACTTCGATATTGAACATAGACCGGGAAAGTACAATCCAGCCGATGGACTGTCCTGCAGACCTGACTATATGGAGGGGGAGATAGCATATGATGATGTGCTCCTAACCTTAGCTAACAAGCTGAACTTTATTAAAGAGCTTCTGCCAGACGTTCGCCGAATGATCAACAACCTCAAAGGGCAAACAAAGGTCGCAAAAGCATACATTCAAGCAGTATGGGCAAGCCTGAGAAGCCCCGTAAGTCGAGTTAAGTAGCAGGTACCCTCATCCTGCGATTAGAATCAGTATGACAAAACTGAGGAAGATCAGATGCGCATAGCGTCAATCTCTGTGGTCATAAGAGCTAGAATAGCGAGCCGAAAGACCAACGAACATACAGAGACTGCTTAGCGAGAGCTGGCTGCTTACAGAAGCCAGGAGGACTCGTCTGAAGCTGGGGTTATTGATCCGGAGCAATACATCCTACGTCCGATCATGAAGGAGCTCATGATAGGCGAAACGGCATTTTTGTCGCAACCGTCAACGAAGTTGGAAGAATTGGTCCGAGGACTGCAGGCTAACGATCATTTCTGCTGATAACAATCGGCGAGGGTTCGGCGAACAGCCGGGAAGACAGGAACCTATTATCATGATGAAAACGGCACCTTATTCTATAAGGGCAGACTCGTCATTCCTGCAGAAAAGACATTAAGGATAGAAATCCTTCGATGCTATTATAATGACCCGAGAGCTGGGCACATGGGAAAAGCTAAGACGCTAGAATTGATCAGCAGAAAATTCCATTGGAACCGAATTAGTGAGGATGTCGCAGACTATACCACTAGATGCGAGAAATGCCGTAGTGTCTTTACACCTAGACACAGGCCATACGGGAAGCTGCAGCCATTACCGATGCTAGCAAATCCCTTCTAAGAAATTTCCATGGATTTCATCACAGGGTTGCCAAACAGCGCCCGAGCGGACGGCGAGCAATATGATGCTATCTTGGTCATAGTATGCCGTATGACTAAGTACGCAATCTTCATTCTGTGCAAGAAGACGATGACCGCTGCACAACTCGCACAAGTATTGCATAAACAAGTCGAATGCAAATTTAGCACGCTAGAAGGCATTGTTAGTAATAGAGATAAGCTATTCACAAGTCAATTCTAGGCCGACCTAATGAGAGAACGGGCGACCCGTTGCTGACTGTCCACTGCGTACTATCCGCAGACAGACGGGCAGACTAAAAGAATAAACCAACTACTTAAGAAATACCTTCGCATCTTCGTAGGAAATGCACTAGAGAGATGGGCAGTATAGCTAGCAGAAGCCAAGTTCGCATATAATAATAGCCAGCATAGTACAATAGGAGTCTCTCCAATACAAGCACTATATGGCTACTATCCGAGAATAGTGAGCTACACTCTAGAACACCTGAAGACATAAGTGTAAGGTGTTGCTGAATATGTAGAGAACATTCGGCAAGTGCGCGCTAAAGCTTAAGAGAGTTGGGCTTAAGTAATAGAAGCATAAGCAAAAGCCTATAATAAGAGATACATTGAGTAAGAATACTGTGAAGGATAAATCGTAGGATTGTCTATATATAACTTCTGATTTAAGAATAAGAAACTAGTACCTAAGTATATTAAAGTCACTATTATAAAGCGGATTAGAAAGCAAGTATATTAAGTATACTTACTATAATAATACTGTTGAATATATAATGTATTCTCTATAGTGCTCCTAGAACTGTGGCCAGAAGCTCGCTAAAGGCATGGCGACTACTTAGCAGACCTCCCAGACCTGGAAGAAGAGGAAAATGAGTGAGAAGTAGAAGAGATTATCTTAGATAAGAAGACCGGAGAAGACACGTTCTACTTAATCAAATGGGCAGGTTAGCTAGTAGAATATAATACTTAGGAACTGTCCTAGTACCTAGAAAATGCACAGAAAGCTGTTCGTTAATACTACAAACAGAAGAAACGTAGTCATAAGAAATAGGACAATAGATGATTAAAGACGCGCCAGAAGCGCACTAATAGCTCGTCGAGCGGTTAGCATTATTTAAAATAAACTAAGTACTTAATAGAGGTAACGAACGCCCAAGCTATAGTAACCACAGACCAGAACCACAAACCAGAACCAGAACCACAAAACCAGAGATAACACTCAGTTGTAAGACTTCTTCGCCCGACGGCTGCGGCGGGGACGAGGAGTGTTGTTTGCGTTCGCCGAGGGCACGGCGGGCGAAGGGAGAGCAGCCGCGGCAGCAGCCTCAGCCTGGGCTATGACTGCCTCTGCCTTAGCGCGAAGAGATGCTTCGCCTTCGTCGTTACGAACGAGGGGAGACTTAACGACGGGAGACGGCGAGCGGGCGCGGCGTGGTCGACGAGGAGTCGGCGGCTCGACGGCAGAGAGAGCGCCGGCAGCACTACGACGAACGGGAGGAGCGCTGGAAAATAAGACGGGTGCCTCGGGGGCAGGATTCTCACGATACTTCTCGATGGCCATCTTCACGTCGTTATTAAAGTCTTTGGGGTACTTAGACAAAGATCCCTCGATAGGCACAGAGTGTACAGGCATCTCTTCGGCGACTATAAGGCGAGTGAGCGCAGAACGAAGGGCGATGGCCTGGGTAGGCTCGCGGCAGTAGAGAGGAGTAGTGGACTCAGAATGCTCGGACAGCTCCTCCTTGGAGACGTTGGATAATAGACCCAACTGGACACACGTTAGTTTGGATGCATAGAAGCAGAGAAGAAACGTATAGTAAAATCGGTTTGTAACTTTATGAGTTGTGCAGAGTATAAAGCCTCCTGGTACGCTAAGGAGGGATAACCGCTGTTTACAGAGCGAGCATTTGTTAGGTTCTTAGCGAAAGTAAAGATATAGCGCCAAGCAGTAGTAGCAGCCTTTACGGATCGATAGATCCTCTAGCGCCTAAGATCATTAGGGGCGTTCATATTATCCTTACCTTAATCGCGCTAACCCTAGTAATGAAAGAAGTTCTAGTACTATCGAGTAGTAGGAATAAGTTTAGCAAGAATCTAGTAATACGTTAGACACATAGCGAACACTTGAGGAGAACTTGGAGAGACTTACTGCACTGCACTTCTGCTTTGCCGCCTCGTAGACAGTATACTGAGAAGATAAAGAGCTATATGTACAAGCATAGTTAAAAGAATGGTGTTTCTACTCTATATAATAGGAGCAAGGAACTTCGTCTTTCAGCATTCCTAAAAACTGGTCATCTGGAAATATGTACTCAGCGTTGGTCTAAGATTCGTATTGTGATAAGACCTTCGCAGCGGCCGCGAGGAATGACATCGTGGCAGACACATAGCGAACGGACGTAGAATGATCGGCGAGCAGGGAGAGTAGGGAGAAGAGAGAAGACGATAGGAGAGCACATACAAAGCAAGAAGAAAGGAACATGGCGAGAAGACGAGCGTGTGAAATTGTGTGAAGCTGAAGAAAGGAAAACAATAATCACGGGCGGTACGAAGAATGGAAATACTACAAATTTGGGCGAAGTGGGGCTGCACAGCCGGCGAACACTGGCCGAACGCTTGGACCAATAACAAACACCGGACCTACAATTCCCGTTGTTTACACTCTACGGCATACGGCGAATACGCGCTGAACGCACGGATAAATAATGACCTCATCACCTGGATGATAGAGGCACGGGAATCACGCCTCGGGACGAGGCTTGAGAGAGAGGGAGATAATTGTAAGAGTTAGGGCCGATGGAGCTGTGGTCTTATTAGATAAGAGGCCATGTGACATAGGCTAGACTAGCTCTTCGGCGAGGGCTAGCTGAGCACTCGCCAAGTGAACGCTTATACACCACCCTATACCTACCTTCAGACCTCTTGTGTGACACCTTAACAGACCAACCCTTACAGCTTTATAATCTCTATATCTTTATCTAAGAAAGAAAGGGCGCAGATTCTAACTATAAATATTTAATTAGATATTTTTATATTATCCTAAGGGATTATCCTTTATATAAGCATATCCCCTTCTAATAAAAGACCTAGTTTATATTCATATAGTAAGTATATAGGAGTATAACTATAGGATGCTCTTAGTAATACTCTATTTATAAATAGAATAGCTAAGAGGTTAATTAACTAATTCTTAGTCTTTAGAGTATTTATCTTTTTAATAAAAGATATAATATTACTATAGCCTAATTCGATTAATTTATTTGCTTTAGTATTATATATAGAGATATATACAGTCTATATACTCAGGTCTCTTAAGATATCTATAAGGCCTTATTAACATTCTGACCCATTATTAATAACTACTATAATAAGTATTCTATAATAAGAAAAGATCTTTCTTAAGAATAAGTATATATAAGAAGCTTTAAATGACTTTAAGGCTTTAGCTTTAATCTATTTAATAAGGTTATATCTAGCTTTTAGTAAGTACTTCTTACTTTAAGACTCTTTAAGATATTAAGCATTTATATAAATCTTTATTATAGAATAGTTAGGTTTAGTAAGTACTATAAGTTCCTTAGCCTATTATATATTATAGATTTAGTAAGTCTTATAAGCTAGGATAGCTATATTTATATCCTTATAGAGGTTTAGCTAGTAATATCTCTCTTTTAAAAGTCCTATAGTTTTCTCTTAGCCTTAATACCTATAGTCTTTATAGTATAATTTAATTAAATGCTTCTATATATCTTTATCCCTAATAACCAGCTTAGGGTCACGGTTTAAGTAAGTTACTTATAACTATAGGGTTCCTTTATAGAAGAAGAACCTTTTTGCTTTAAGGCGAAGATATACGTATGCCTTATTTAATATGTCTTAAGGGCATTACTAAGTCTATAAGAACCTCCTTAGGACCTTTAACTTACTAGTATATTCATCTTTTAGTAATTCTAGTAATAGTTAAGGTTCTTACTAGGTTTCTACTAGGTTAACTATAATAGCATTTAATTATTAATTAATAAAGGCTTTAATATTCTCTTTAGCTTCTTAGTCCAGTTAATTAGATAGGCTTAGTAGTTTTCTAAATAGCCTATTAGTTACTATATTCTTAATCCTAGGTATATGTCAGACTATAAAGTCAAAGAGTAATAAGTAACTAATCCATCTATTAACTAGCACTCTTAGAATATCCATCCTTTTCCTATTAAGCTAATAGACTAATACTTAAGCATTTATCTCTAATATAAAGTGAATTCTATATAAATATATGCATAACTATTTAATTAAAAGTAGAACGCCTTAGTATTCTCTTTTTATAGTATTATAGTTATATTCACTCTAAGTCTATATACTAAATTCAAATCTTACTAAATAGTATTTACTATTTACTACTTATATAAGAACACAACCCTAATCTAATAGACTAGTATTAACTATAAGAATAACCTCTTTATAACTAGGAGACAGGTTTAGAATAATTAAAATAAGCGCTAATAATAATTTATCCTTTAGTATTTATATAGCTTTAGCTTATAAATCACTTTAAATAAATTTAGTATCTTTCTTTAATAAACTTATTAATAGCTTTATAATAATTATATATCCAGTAACCTATATCCTATAATAGCTAGTAATTCTTAAGAATGCTCTAACTTCTGTATTAGAGTTATAATAAGTCTACTTAGTGATTTTAATGACTTTAGCCTCTTTTAGCAATCTCCTATAAGTACTGTAAAGATACTTAATTATTAAAGCAGTTCGTCTATAAAACTGTGATTTTAATATAGAAATAGTGTATTCAGTTAGTTTAATATTTAATAGAGTCTAATCCAGGTTAATTAAATGCTCTTTAACATACTGTCTGACTCTTAGGCTAGCTTCTTTATTATTATAAGTTATAGTAAGTCCTTTTATTACTATATTATTAAAGAAAGCCATATAGATATCTAGTATTAAGTTAAATAAGATATAAGTAATAATCCTTATAAATTAGGCTACTGAGTTAGTCACTCCTTATAGTAGTATGTATATTCTTAATAGGCCTAATAGTATTATAAAAGTAGTTAAATCCCTACTTTCTTTAGCTAGACTGACTTAGTTATATCTTAAGAAGAAGTCTAAAAGAGATAATATCTAATATATTACTATATCCACTAAGAACTTCTTAGTACTAAGAGGGCTTAAGCTATTATAAATAGTAATACAGTTTATTCTAATAGCTAAATTAATTAATCAGATTCTACTGTCCTTTTTTATTATAAGCATAAAGGGATTCCTATAGGAGCTATAGCCTTCTTCTAGAATGCCTCTTCTAAATTTCTAATAAAGTAAGTTAATAACCTTTTAGTATAGTCCTAAAGGGATAGGAATACTGCCTGCTTACTAAGCCTTATAAAGAATGACCTTAATAACTTATAGTAAAGTGACTGCTAGGTTAACTCTTCTATAGTCTTTAAAGTCTTAGGCCAGCATAGCCTCCTTATTATATAAGATAGTAATAAATATATCTTATTCTTCTTTAGATAAGGTTTTATTCATTTAATTAACTATTTTTACTAGCCATTCTTTTATTAACTGACTTCCTTTTTTTAAAGTAAAGAATTTGAGTATAAGGAAGTTAGAATACTTACCTTCCTTTTCTATTTAAAAAGCAATCTTTACTATCTTCTTCGATTTTTAGTAAGGATCGCCCTCTAATACTAAACCGTTAGATAGTAAGTTATTAATTAGGTGGATCTTAATGCTTTTTTATTTAAAGAGAGTATTTATTTTAATATACTAAGTATCTTTATTAAGAGGACGATTTCTTTTTAATCTCTTTTTCTTAGTAAGGCGTCTTAGTCATTCTAATTCTTCTTACGCATTAGTAATAGTATTAGTATACTAATTAGCTATACTAATAGTGAGGATTCGGATAACTTTAGTAAAGTCTTCTTAAGAAAGTACTTAGCTTTTCTTAAGGATATTATTATCTTTTAATAAGAAGTTATCTAGCTTATAGACTATTAGAGGATTGATTATAAGTAAAATTAATACTCTACACCTCGCCTCTTTAAGTATAGTGCATTATATTTAACTACTCTTATAATAAGTATAATTAAATAAATATTACTTAGATTAAAGCAGATTATAAGTTACTCTTAATTAATTAAATAATTAAATATAAGTCTACTAAATCTAATAAATAGTATCTTTAGGATAAATAGAATTATAACTATTAAAGAGAGTACTATATATAGCTAGATAAGTATATATATATTTCTAAAGTATAGAATTATAGCCGCTTCTCTTACTATTAAGATCTTCCCTTTAGAATAGGAAGTTATAAAAGCACTAACTGGCTTAATATTAAGGCTATAGTATTAAGCCTATTTATAAGAAATAAGGTTCTTTTCTAAGCTTAAATCTACTAATGCCTTTATTATAATACTCTTAAGAACTTCTAACTAAATAATTAGTTATAAAGTATCTTATAAGTATAATATCTTAAGTAAGTTAGATATACTTATAGAGTTAATTATTAAACTTAAAGTTAATTAATTAATTGAACTCTCTTCTAGTTTTATATAATCTTAAGAGTTATTAATAAAATGGACTTTTCCTTTATTATCTTCTTCTAAATAATATTCTAAATAGAAGTGCTTAAAGGCAGGGTCGTCTAAGTTAAAAGAATAATATTCATTAAATAACTTAACTATAGTAATAGTAAATTTAATATAATTCTTAAATAGGTTCTTATTATCCTTATATAATAATACTAAGACTGCTTAGTAATAAGAATAATTATTCATTTAATTAATTAGTTCTAATATTACTATAGCTATAAGCGCTTTTCTCTTAAGTATAAATAGCTTAGTTAGCTATTTAAGGTTAATAAACTCTATCCTATTAACTTATTCTACTACTATAGTATAATTATCTAAGTAAGCTTAGCTCAATCTAGTATTCATAAGCTTAAAGATAGTACTATATAATAAGGAGATCTTAACCCTTCTGACTGCATTAAGTAAAGTAATAGCAGCCTTATAGTATTAATCTTAAGCTAAGTACGGGTTATCTATTCTAAATTGCTTTCTAAATTTCATTTAACTAGCCAATTTCTAGTAACTAAGGATCGTTTTAAGGATTATATTCTCTTCTTCTATTAGGCCTATAGAGGTTTATAATAACTCTACTTACTCTATCTCGCCTCTCTGTCTTTTATTATTATAAATATTAACTAATACTTCTTACTTATTATCACTTTCTTCTATTATCTTATAAGTATCCTCTTCTAAGCTAAAGTAAACCTTTTTAAGAGTAGGGGCGACTTATACTTAGTAGACTAAGAGATACTCTTCTAACTGCTCGCTCTCCTCCTCTAAGTAGTTTAAAATAAAGATTAGATTAGCTTTTATAATAGGTTCTATTAGAATAATAGAAGAAGTAAATATTATATTCATTTAATTAACTAATCTAATAATATATAAATATAGCTTATTAAATATTTCTTACTTATATTATAAAAAAGTCTAATTATATAAGGGTTTAATTAAGCTCTTAATATCTATTACTTAAGTTATATAGAGAGGATTATTAGTATAAGTTAAAGTAATAATTATTAGTTATTAAATGCATAATTCCTTTTAGAAGGCTATTATTAAGTATAGTAATAGATACTGCTTATTACTTACTCTTAGTTAGTAAAAGCCTGCTTTAAAATCATATTTTATATACTCTTTCTTAAAGTTATATACTAAGTATTTACACTAGTTAGAATAGTGACTTAAGACCTAATAATACTAATATCCTTTAGTCCTATTAAATAATAAAGTAATATTAACTATAAGTAAGGATTTATTATCTAATTAATTAAATAGATTTACTAAGACTTAGTTAGCTATAATATTTCTTATAGTCTTATTATGCCTTTTTTAATATTCCTATTAGTACTAGATTATTATTACTAAGTCTTAGTTAGTTTTCTCTATTAGGGCTAAGCGAACCTATAATAACTCAAAGCTATTTATTAAGTTATTAATAGAGTTATTATAAGTAGTTACTAGAAGTAGCGGAATAGTTATACTAGTAGGTACTTACACTCTATAAAGTAAGACATAAGCTAGTAATAATAGGTATTAGAAGGTTGCCAGTTTAAAGAGAGTTATAGCTAACTATAGTTTCATTTAATTAAATGGATAGCTAAGGCTAGATCGTTCTCTAATAGTAATATCTGTATCTAGGCAAGAAATAATATACTAATAAAGAGTCTTATATTCCATTTATCTAAGCTCTATTAGACTTTTATTACTTCTTATACACACTGATTATATAAGTCTTATAAGCAGAATATAATAAAGGGCTTAAGATTAGTAAGAAGTCTTAGAATCCTTTAGATTAACTATAGCTATTAGGAAAGAGTGATAGTATATTAATTATTAGATAGAGCTCAGATTAGCAGATTTAAGGATCTGAGTAGCATTTATCTGACTAAGGGTTATCTCCGGAGTTTCTTTAGAGTTAAGATCCTAGCCTTTAAACATATTTATAAGGTTCTTCTTTACTATTATCTATTCGAACCGTTAGACTATTAATTAGACTAAGGCCTTTATATCATTATTTATATAAAAGCAGACGAAGTATAATAGCTATTATTCCTTAGGCAATCTATTATTTTGAATTATAATTTTAAAAGCCTTTATATAAGCTAAGACATTTAATCTATTAAACTTATATCTTAGCCTTTATATAGTAAAGCGCGTTTAAGCTAGAATAGTCATAATAATACAATTAAGTTCTACTTCTAAGATATTCACTAAGAGTGCTATTATTATTAATTTATTAGTTAAAGATGCTAAAGTTATAAAGGAAGTTATTTCTATAGAGTGTGACTAAGGTTAAGCTTACTATTACCCTTTTCAGCCCCTTCTAGACTGAGTCTTATAACTTAGTAAAGAGTACGGTTATAAAAGCAATTAATTAAGTAGATAAAAAAGTTAAGAAGTAAAAGCGCATCTTAAGGATTAGATATCTTTAAGATTACTTATCTTCATCCTCTACTATAATTATAAGGATTAGAAAAGTCTTATATAGATCTATCTAAAGGAAATAATTAAGGCGATTAATAGGTCCTTTATTACTAACTATATAATTAATAGTATTATGAGCTAAGTTAGAATGTTAGTTAGTAAAGGTGATTTAATTAATTAGGCTTTCTTACTATTAATACCTCTTAAGCGGATAGCTAAAGGGGAATTGCTAGTAACCATCTAATTAATTAATTACAAAGGTCTAGACTTAGCCTAGGTCTTAACCTTATAGTTTATAGTAGCTTTTTACTTCGCTTTTATATTTACTTTAACTATAAGTAATATTATAAGTATCTTATTAGTATTAAATATAATGCTTTATAGTATTAATAGTAAATCCATTATAAATTAATATAATAAAATAGGGGTAAGGAGGCTTTTTAATTCTGCCTTTAGTAAAATTAATTAATTAGTTAAAGACACTGTGTACTTCTTAGTTAGAGGCATTAGGCAAGGTTGTTTTTTAGGGTTAATTAAATATCCTGTATCCTCTTAATCCCCATATTCTTACTTGCTCGCATTACCTCCCTTCTATACCTAACTTAGGTCTTTGCAATAGCTTAGAAGTGTTACTGCTTATTCAATTAATCTATTAATCAATAGAATCAATTAATTAATTAAACTAGCAGCTTGTCTCCCTACTATAACCTCTAAAATGTATTAAGCAGGGGGATAAGAAGGATACTACTACCCGAAGTGACGGATGCTATAGGGTAGGCGGGATGTGAAGTAGAGTGAAGATGGATAAGACTTATAAAATAAAATAGATAAAAAGAAGGCCAGAGCTATAATCGAGCAGCTGGCTAAGAAATGAATCAGATATTCTAATTAATTAAATAAATCTTATTATAATGATATTAAAAACTATTTAATAACTTAAAAATAAAAGTAGGTAAGAACATGATTGATTGCTATCTGTATCTAAGTTATCTCTGCCTTTTATTTTAGACTAATTCCTATTATCCTTATCGATAGCTTTATTAAGACCAGCACTTAAATTAGTTAGCTAATTAAAATGTCCAAGCCATTCTAGCTAGTGGGCTCTCAGCCCTAATATAGTAGTAGATTGAATAGTAGGCTTCTTTTTGCTTACTTCTAAAGCTAATTAGAATAGTTAGTTTAGTTTAGTAGTTATAATCTTAAGCAGGTATTAGCTATCCAGCTTTACTATTATTAGTAGCTTTAAGGCAGATGCTTATGCTTATATATAAGAAGGAGTCCTTACTATACTGCTTATAAAGGAGTTAGAGAAGCGTTTATTATAAGTAGCTATTTATAATAATTATATTATACTACTTATAAGTATTAGTAATTATCTTAAGGATCTAGTTATAAACCCCCTTAGCTATAATTAGAATAGGACTAGAGTATTAGTATAAAAGCCTAAAAGGGCAGTCTAGCTTTCTAACTACTTAATAATTATTACTAATTATAAGGTTATTAATATTCTATTAATTAATTACTTTTAGCCTTCTTATATTAATATAAAGGTTAGATGTTCTTAAGACTATAATAAGATTAAATAGTATATAAATAGTGCTATAATTACTTAGGATATTAATAAGTTATCTATTTTAAATAACCTTATTATTTTATATGCTTAGTTTATTTAAAATAGTATATTTAATAAACCTTAGGACTTTATTAATACTTAAAGTATATAATTCATCCTATTTCTTCTTTAGACTTATATACTTTATTACTTAATTATAAACTAATAAGTTAAAGGAGCTAAATTTAATACTCTTATAAGGAGAGTTAAACTTAAGGGTTTTAACTAGTATTACTTCTACTATTTACTAGTAAGATAGCTTAATTATTCTTTAAAGGCTTTAAGTAAGTAAGAATATGTAAAAATAACTATATTCCTAATTACCTTCTTAGTAAGTAGCTAAGCATTCTATAGATTTTAAAGTTCTAAGGCTTTCTATTTTATATAAAGATCTCCTTCTAGGCTATTACTAAAGCTTAGAACTGCTTTATTTTCTTATTTTCTAGTATATTAAAGAGAAATAACTGCTTATATTTAGCATCTTAGATAAATACAGACTAGTAGTAGTAGGCTTAATAGTAGAATAACTTAATATAGAATTACTAGTTATAAAATCGCTTTACTATTAGTTAAAAGCTTAGTTATAAGCAGTTATTATTAATAACTATCTTTTATAAAAGCTATTAATAGAAGAAGGGACTAGCTTTCTTTTAGTTACTTTTAATAGTAAAGGATTTAAATATAATTAAGCTATTAGCTATAGTTATAATATCCTAAAGACTATATATAAGCATGCTTATAAAAGCGAGGAATTAGTTATTACTTATTAAATCCTGCTTTTCTTTAATCTTTAGAAAAGACTAAAGAACCCTATAGTAAAGTGCTTAGCTTATACTATTAGATTTATTAAAATCAGGAGGAGGAAGTACTAGAAAGGCCTAATATTAGATAGATTTATTATTATTAAGAGCTGGCCGCTTATTTTAATACTAGTCTTAGTATAACTAGTTCTTGTATTACTAGATTATAATAGCTTAGTTATTAATCAGAGTTACTATTTTCTAAGTAAAGATAATATCTCTAGAGTATAGGAAGCTACTATTACTGCTTTTATTTTTAACTAGTCCTTACTAAAGTTCGATATCCTTATTTAAGAAGAAGAGACTGTTTTCCCTTTCTATAGCTATAAGTATTGCATTTAGCATTAATCAGTTAGTTATATTAATAGGAAATTAGATATAATTATTAAATAGTATATAATAAGATAATATTATAGAAATTAAGAAGATAGAGCTTATATTATAAGTATAGCTATAAGAAAGCAGTAACTTAATAGTATTATAAAGGGTTAAAAAAGAGAGGTTAGTTATATAGTTATAAGGTTATTACTTTAAAGTGAGCTATAAGCCCTGCCTTTATAGTTACTATATGTTTATTCTAAGTCTTTTAATATAAATTATATTAAACTCTCTAATTATAAGAGATACTGTTCTTAGAGCTCTAGTATTTGTATAGTAAATACTTAGGCTTTTTAAGCCTAACTCCCTCTTTTTCTTCCTTCTTACATTTCTTATAACTTCCTTCTTTTCTTCTTCTTTTATTATTATTATTACCTTTACCTTTCTTGTCTTTTCAGACTGCTATTATAATGTTAACTTAGTTAACTTCTTCTTATAGCGCTTTTAATAAGAATAAGCTTACTATTCTTTAGAATATCCTTTCTTAATGCCTTCTTAATATGCATAGCTTAGCTAAGTATAATATAAATATTAATACTTTTAACTTATAGTTTATTACTTATTAATATAACTATAATGCTCTCTTTTTCTAAGTATTCTCTATTTTTAGACTTTTAACTCTAAATTAACTTATAAGTATTCTCTTTTTCTAGCTTCTTCTAGGATCCTTTATCTAATTAGACGCTTTCTTAAATAATTACTAACTTCTAAGTCTAGTTCTATAGCTATCTTACTCTTAACTGCCTTAGTTAATTGCTTTATATTAAGGTTAAGCTCACTCTTCTACTTAGAGTTAACTTATATAACTATTTAACCTAGCTTCTTATTAAGATTAGAATAATTTAAGAATTCTACTATTAAGGCTAGTATCTAATTACTGCAGACTATATTAGCTCACTTAATATATATCTTTACTAAGTAGTCTCACTCTACTAATTACTTCTTTATAACTCTTAATAAGGCTCCTTATTATATTAAAGCCTTACTTATAGCTCTTATTAAGAATACTAATCTAATTATATATTATTACTACCTTTTTAACTATTTTTCTTATATAATATGCTTTTAAAGCCATATTCTAACCCCTTTTTATACTTATATTTTATATCCTACTTTTATAAGCAGCTAGTATACTAACTGTATTTAGTATAACTATTCTAGCTATAACTAGAAATAGCTGACTAGCTATATCTTAATCAGTAACTATTAAAGTCCTTATAATCACTCTTTAAGTAATACTATAACTATTAGGTCTTGCGTCCCTGGTTTCTAAATAGCTAATATGCTTAATCCTATATCTTACTTTTAAATTATTACTAGCTACTTAGCTAAAGGAGGCTCTATAGTTAATTAAGCTATTATACACTAAGTAGCTGCTTGATCTGCTTAAGTTTTAAGAGATAGGTTCTGTCTATTTTAAATACTATTTATAATATTTTCTCTATTAGAGTCTCTCTATTTTTAATATTATTTAGTCTTTTAAGAAGGATAGTATAGAAATCTAATAGTTCTTTTATTTTATAATATTTCTATTCACCTCCTTACTCTTATCTTTATAATCACTTTTAGACCTTATTATACTGCTTTATCTACCTTTTTATATAGAAGCCTAACTATCTCTAGTACACTTCTTATATCCCTAAGTATTTAATTAAATACTTCTTTAATTAATATACTCATCCTTTTAATCTTATAGTATCTTAAGGATTTATACTTCTATATCCATTTAGAGTCTCTTTTATAGCTAGATAAGCTCATTTATCTACTCTTCCTAAGCCTTAATTTATAAGTTCTATAATTTCTCTTCTATTTACTAGTAATTAAGTGTTTTATTAGACACTTTCCTATTAGTTCCTATTTAAAAACCCTAATTAAATAGCTCTAGAATCTTATTATCTTTATTACTAGCTTACTATCCTTAGCCATCTTTAATAAACTGCTTAAGTTAATTACTATTATTTACCCTTAGGATTCTTATACTATCTAAAGTTTTAATAATATATATTTTCTTATCCTTAAAGGCTTCTTTAATCTTAAATAGTCTTAGCTATCTAGGCTTTAGTTTAGCTATAATAGATATATTATTATAGTTTTAAATATTATACTATAAAACTAGGTCTCCTTTCTTTAGGGGTGACTTATAGAGCCTAAAAGCATTCTTTTTAATAGCCTTTCGTGCGTTATTATATCTATAAGCTATAACTTTCTCTCTAGCTTTTTCTACATCTTCCTATTATCTCTTCAGGATCCGGATCCTAGCTAGAATCACTTCCTCTATTATTTTAATATTATCTTAGTTAATCAGTTACTAAGTAAGGACTTTGACTTCTATTAGAAGGATTGGTTTTTATCTATAGAATAAGAAAAAGAGCGATCTTCTATAAGATCCTTAAACTATAAACCTATTTACTAATAGTGCTTTCTTAACTAAATAGACTTATTTACTTAATATCTTAATCTTTTTAAAGTAATTAATTATAGAAATATAGCTAATTTTAATAATACTATTAGCTTTTAAATTATAAATTGCGATTTTTATTATAGTAATACTAAGCTTATTTAAATCCTCTAGAATACTCTTTTAGATTTCTCTTCTATTATTAGTAACGATTCTTAATAGTATATTATAATAATAGATAATTATTTTTATAAACTTCTTAATATAGTATGCTAATAGATATAATACTACTATAGCTTTAATTTATTTAATAAGGTTATATCTTACTTTTAGTAAGAACTTTATCCTTCTATTTAAAAGTAAGTACTAGCTATTTATATAGATCTTTATTATTAAATACTAAAGGGCTATTAGTATTAACTCTTTAATAGCTTATTATACTATATAAAATTAGTAGATTAGATAGGCATTTATTATTTCTTCTAGATCCTATCTTATATTTTATTAAAAATATTAATATTTAAGCAGTTTCTAAGTAATTAATCATCCTTTATAACCTCCTTTTAAGTAATAGGATCTTATTAGATGCTTTTAAACCTCTTAGGAGTTAATAACTAGTACTAGGTCCTCTCCTTCTCTTAGTCCTTTACACTAAATCTAACCTCTTTAAATAAAGTACTAAGTAGCTTTCTTAGCCAGTTATTAATAGTCTTTAGTAGCTATTCCTTCTAGTCTTTATAATATTATAAGAAATTTAGCTAATACTAGCTACTGATTAGTATAATTGTCTTCTAAAGGTATCTCTTTAGGTCTGAATAGGATAGTATTAAGGCGAGTATTAATAAATTCTTTTATATTTCTTTTAGCTTCTCTATCCTACTGATTAGATTCGCTTACTAGCTTTTTAGAAAGCCTATTAACTATACTATTCTTTTTATTAAAAATATACTTAATTATAATATTAAATAATAGGATATAGCTAATCCATCTTACTACTATTATAATAAGAATATTATCTACTCTATTATTAATTTAATTAACTAGGATATAAGAATCAGTCTTTAGAATAAAAGGGATATTATATAAATATATTTATAAGTATTTAATAGTATAAAATACTTCTTTATACTTTAGCTTAGTTATATTATAATACTTCTTAGCATTAGTTTAAGAGCTAGATTTATAGTATATTAAATAACGCTTCTCCTTTTAGACCTATATAAAGATAGTATCTTAGCTAAAGATTAATAAGTCAGTTATTAAGATAATTAGCTTACTTTCTACTAATAGATCTAATAAGATGAGTATAGGAATGGTTATAATTATAGATTTTAAAGAATCTATTACTTTTTACTATTCCTTATCTTACTCTTAGAGTGTGTCTTTCTTTAGTAATTAAGTCAGTAGTAAGGCTATTTATATATAGTGTAAGATCTAAATTTAATAATAGCTAGAGATTCTTAAGAAGGCTCTAACTTATATAAGGTCTTTATATAGTTTCTACTTTAGAATCTTTAGAGTTTTAGCTTTTATCGGTTTCTAGCTATTTATACTATAAATAAAGCTTACTATTTCTACGGTTTTCTAGTAATAGCTAGACTTCTTTATAGAGATTATACAGCCTATAAGCTCTACATTTAATAAGACCTTATCTAAGTTAATTAAATGCTTAAGAATATAGCGTTTAATACTAAGAAGGGATTCTTCTTTTCTATAGTTAGTTTCTAGTCCTTTAATCCTTATATTATTAATAAAGGCTTAGGTAATATCTAGTAATAAGTTAAAGAGAATTCTTATTATTATTTATAAGAACTGGGCTATAGAGTTAGTAGCTTTTTAAAAGAGTTTGTAAAGATAGAGCAGCCTTAAGGAAGTATTAAAAGTGGTTAAATTATAGCTTTCCTTTACTAGGACGATTTAATCATAGCTAGAGAAAAAATCTAATACTAAAAGCATTTAGTATATTCTGAATTTTATAGAGAAATCATTAATAGCTAGTCCTATTAAGCTATTTCTAATAGTATAAGTATTATATTTCTTTATAGAGTTAATTAACTATAGATCCTTATTCTTTTTAGCTATAAGTATTTATAGGTTCTTATAAGTAGTATAACTTTCTTTTAGAATCCCTCTTTTTATTCTTATTCTTAGTAAATTAATAACCTTTTTTTTAGCCTTATAAGGAATTAGTATATTTCTTACTTATTAGGCTATATAAAGGACTACTTTAATTACTTATAGAAGGGCTACTTATTAGTCTAGCTCTTCTATTTCTTTAAAAGTCCAGGCTAGAGCTGCTTTCTAATTAAATAAGATCTGCTTAAAGATAGCTTATTCTTCTAAAGATAGAGTCTCTATAGTTTATAAGAAGATCTTTTCTAACTATTTAAGTATAAGTCTTAAGCCAGTCTCTAGCTTTAAGAACTTAGGCATAATATACTTATTATAAAGAGTATCCACTTCTAACTCACTCTTTACTTTATCTTACCTCTTTTCCTTCTAAAAGGGATTACCTTCTAGAACTGATCTATTTAAAAGAACGTTATCCTTAGAGTAAATCTTATTAGCTTTGCATTTATATATAGTATTAATTTATATATAGTTTCCTTTTAGGTTAGGTAAAGGATTTAGATTACTTATTTAGTTTTCTCTATTATTTATTAGGATATTATTATTAATCTAATCTTTTAATATAATTAGGAAGATCTTTTAAGCTATTTATTTATTAAAGTATTTTATTAAATGCTTAATATTATTATTTTCTAAACTATAGTTAGCTATTAGTAATAGTTTAAAAGGTCTTTTATTACTTATAATAGTCTATTTAAAGCCTTTTAAATAGGGTCTAAGTATTCTTATTATAAGTTATTAATAATAGCATTTATTAGCTTAATGTTCTTTAGTTAGTATACTATGATTATTTTACTTAATATAGTATTATAATTAAAAGTGACTTTAGCATTTTTAAAGAATAGTATTCTTAGAATAAAGAGGATTAAAATAGCTTTAACTAAGGCTATATATAGCCTTTATTTAATGTGGATATTGCTAAAGAAAATGCTTATATTAACTACTCTTAATATTACTATATAGTTATTTAAAAAAGATATAGTCTTAGTAAAAGAGGGCTATATTAATAGCTTATATTTATAAGCTATTATATTAAAGATAATATTTCCCTTTACTCTAGAGTTTAGAATAGCTTCCTAAGTCTAACTATTAGTATTCCTAATTCTTACTTATAATCTTAGTAAGTCTTAATAGAGAGAGAGTTTTTACAGTTTCCTTATAGCTATAAAGTTAATATTCATTTAGAAGAGTGTTTTATTAAATACTTCTAAATTATCTAGAATTATCCCTCTTCTTACTAAGATCTTATAAGTAGAATTGCTTTTTATAATTAAATAGTTACTAAGTGTAAGTAAGGAGTTTATTATAGTTAGTTAGTCTTAACTTCCTTTTTCTATAGCTATAGAATTAATATTATAACTTATTATAATCTCTTTAAAATAGTCTTCTAAAAAGCTATTTAAAGCTTAAGCTTATATTAAGTTAACTTCTATAGCTTTCTTTTACTATTTTTAGTCTAATTCAGGCAGTTTAATTCACTATATAGTTATAACTCTATTAGCTATATCCTTTAGAGTCTTAGCTATTAATCTACTAAACTTAGGGTCATATTTAATAATTTATAGGATTATAACTTAAACCTTAGCCTTTAAAAACTTTTTACTTAAGCTAGAATGTATTAGAAATGCATTAATATTTATCTCTTAGTCCCCTTTTAGAATTAAATAACTAAAAGCACAATCCTCTGAATTATTATAATTAAGGATTTTTAAGACTATAGTCTTATCTTTTTCCTTTACTTATATATTATTACTACTTATTAGGTCTTTTACTTATTAGTATTTATTAATATTAGTATAGAATGTATTATTATTAATAAGGACTTTATAAGGGTTTTCTTTTAATTTATTTAAGATTATAATAATATTAATAAAAGTCGATTCTCTAACTAGCTATTTAATCTTCTTACTTATACTTTAGATAATAAGGTTATTAAAAAGCAGGCATTTATTATGCTTTTAGAAGTTAGAGATAAAGTTATACTCTTTTTATATAAGGTTCTAATTCCTTATAATAGAGTTCTCCTTTAGCTTTAGAAGGAATTCTATTATAAAGGAGTTTAGAAAGAAACTGATCTTGTAACGATCCACACTTCGCATTACGTCTCCTAGCCCGTCAAGCCAAAAGATAAGTCTATAATCACAATAGTAGCAATCATAGGTGTGGATAACAGCTATTAAATAGGGTCTTATGCACGCCTGGCTGTCCAGGTCGTAACACGATGTCTCCCCTCCCAGTGGCTTGTCCTCAAGCCCACTAGTCCGGGCGCTGACAAGGGTGAACAGACCTTATCATCTGCGCTAGCTGCCCTACCCCGACTAGCCGATCGGGCCTAGTCTGAGCCAGTAGTGGGATTCCTGTCAAAGCTAGTGACCCTGGAATCGAACTCACGACCTCTGTTGCGTTGACCTGCATTATGTGATTATTGTGTAACGATCCACACTTCGCATTACGTCTCCTAGCCCGTCAGGCCAAAAGATAAGTCTATAATCACAATGGTAGCAATCATAGGTGTGGATAACAGCTATTAAATAGGGTCTCATGCACGCCCGGCTGTCCAGGTCGTAACAGATCTAAGCTATAGTTAGTTTCTTAACTCCCCTTAGTTAAACAACTCTTTATATAACCTTTAGAAGCAGTATAGCTTTATATCTTCTAATTTATACTATTCCTAACTTAGAATTATAATCTAAGAACCTAGTATCTTAATTCCTTTTTAGCTTAATATATTAAGTAAAAAAGTAGCCTAATACTTTATAATACTAGCATTTTATATCTAAGTTTTTTATATAGCTAGTATTAATATATATTTTATTATTATTAGAGTAAGTGTTTAAGTTATAAAAGTAACTTTACTAAACTATTAGGTTTGTTTAAAAGAGCTTTGACTTATCTTATTAGAACTATAAAGCTTATTTAAGCTTCTTATTTAGATTATCAGTTTTCTTTATAAAATTAATACTTATCTTCTAAATTATCTTTATTAATTCTTTTATAAGATCTTATGCACTTAAGGCTAGTAGTAACTATATAAAGGATTGGGTTTTTAGAGCAGGCTTTATAAAGTCCACTCTTTATATAATCTTTAGAATAGCTAATTTCTTTTTAGCTTTATTTATAAACTCTTAGAAGTTCCTATCTTACTTAAGTATACTTATAATTAGATTAGATAAGCTATTATAATCTATTACTTATATCTTTTTAATTAGCTTTCTCTTACTTTTATAGACTCTAATAATAAGCTAATAGAAAAGCGTATTAAAGATTATATATACTAACCATTCCTTTAAGTTCTATTATCCGATTAATAAAGAGCTAACTTCCTTATATTTCTTTAGCTATTAGAGTATCTAGCTTTTAGAAATATCTAATAATAATTGCCTATTTATCTATTTAATTACTTAAGCGGACTAATTAATCTATTCTTTATTTAAGTTTTTAAAGACTTTCTTTAGCTTTACTTTAATTATAAATTACATTTCCTTTTAAAAGGACCTTTTTACTAATAACTAGTAATTATTATAAATAAAATTAAGTATAAATATCTTTCTTTCTTTTAGCTTACTTAATCTACTATTAAAATAGTTCTTATATAACTATAAGAAGCTAGAAATATTCTTACTAAAGAATTTATTATAGAATTTATATAAGGGAACTTCTGCCTTTTTATATCTAGCTTTAATTTTATTATTAAGCGGTTTTAGAGTTATTATTCTATTACTTAGTTTAGATTCTGAGTTAATAAGGTCTTTAAAAAGTTTTTATTACTATAGGTTCAATCTAGAGGTTAATTAATTATAAGATTATTAGTTAGTATTTTATATTTTTAGTATTTAATTAAGTAAAAGTATTTTATTAAATGCTTTTAAGCTAATAGAAAGTGATTTTAATTAGTAATAGTAATTTATTATACTCTGAGTCTCCTTAGGGTCTGAGATTAATAATATAATAACTTTATCCCTTTTAGTCTTATTAATAGGCTTTAAAAGAGGTATTTAATAGCTAGCTACTTCTTATAATTATAAGGTTAATATAAAAGTATAGAATATAATAATTATTTTTAAAGAAATCTCTCCGTTTAATACTTATATAAAGGCATTATTCTAATTTAATACTTTCTTAACTAATAGTAGCCCTTTTTTCATTTTCTTTTTCTTTAGTTATTTCCTTTTACTTCTTATTATTAAGTATAATAGTATTATTAAAGCTATACTCCTTATAACTATCTATATTAATAATAAGATTAATACTATAGTTTACTTAATTAAGGCTCTATTAATACTCTATTACTTAGGCATTTATTAGTCTAGAATATAGTCCTAGCTAGGTTTCCTTTTTTTTAATTAGCTTTTCTTATAATAGACTATCTTATTAAACGCTTTCCTAGCTATTCTAACACTCTTAAGCTTTAGAGCCCTTCTTATAGATAAGTTAGCTAAGGCTGGCCCTAGCTTTAGTAAAGGTTTAGTATTTACTTTTATTTCTACTTTTCCTAAGACCTGACCTCCTTTTTCCTAATAAATGACTCTATATTTTTTAAGGTTAATAAGGTTCTCTAAGTCTTCTATTCTCACTTATTCTATAATTATTAAGTTATTTAGTAGCTATAGCTAAAAGGTGTATCTATTAATACTAAGTTTTATACTTAGTTAATAATAAACTCGCCGCCCTACTATGACTTCTAATAAAACGACCTTAGCAGATAAGGAAAAAACTACATTCAAATAGCTAGCTATCTTTCTAGAGCCGCTAGGGCTAATTGTAACAGACGCTGTCCTGCCGCCTCTAGTAGAGGTCAGCAGCGGCTGCTTCTAGTACTACTATAAGTAAAGGTAATAGGCCGGTCTCTTTAAGATAGCTAGAAAAGTGTCTAATTAAATATTCTATTGAGTTAGATCGCTGTTATAGAAGGTAGTAAGGCTCGAAAAGATAAAGGTTATAGTAGTAGATCCTGGCTTGGGTAGAAGACTGCGGATACAATCAGTCGGGTTTATAAGAAGAGGGCGATTTTAGTGGAATTAAAAGAAGTATAATAGAAAGTAGGAAATCTGTAATAAAATTAATAGTCATACAGTCTAGAAAATAATAGTGCTGTCTAGTCCTATAGCTAAGAGGCTTCTCTGCCTCTCTAGCTATTAAAGCTAATGTTTGTAATGATGATCTTATTCCTTAAAAAATCTCTAAAAAATCCCGAGACCTAGAGATTTGAATCTCTAGTCTTTATAACACTATCTAACCCCTGTTCTACCACAATTGCATCACTATCTTAATAGGAGAATTAATAACTAAAGTATAAACTATAATTATTATATTTATTATTATTATTTTTATAATAGTAAGTATATAAGGCTATTCTTTTATTAAAGGATTTAGTAAATTAATTAGTATTTTTAGTAAATAAAAAAGAAGCTTATACTTAAAAACTTTATTCTTACTATTAGTTATAAAAGGCTAATTAAAGAAGTTAAAGAAGAAATCTCTATTAAGAGTAATATAATAATAGTTAAAGTAAAAAAAGAAGAATATACTAAAGAGTTTAAAAATAGTTCTATTACTTAATTAAAAAACTAGCTTTAGGATTTTATTAAAAAAGCTAATACTTATAAAAGAGCGCTTATATACCTTACTTTTATTATATATTCTCTTATATTATTAAAAAAATCTATAAACTTTATAATAATAGCTCTTTTTATAAAAATTAGTAAAATAATAGCCTTTACTTTCTTTACTCTTTTATAAAAAGAAGTTAAAGAGAGTATTATTACTAAGCTAGAACTTTATATTAATAAAACTAATAAAGTAAATAATTCTAAAATCTTTAAAATTAATAAGATCTTAGAATACTATTAATTTACTAAAGACTATACTCTTTTTAAATTATATATCTTTTAAAAGATAGAGAATCTTATTAATAAATTTACTTAAGAACCTAAAGCTAGTATTTAAAAAGATACTTATACTATTCTCTTTAAATATTAGTATACTATTAAAAGTAAATATAAGAGCACTATTATTAATCTAGACCTATAGTATATTCTCTATATTAAAGGCTACTGCCTTATCCTAAGTCATAGTAATGTCCTCCTTAATATCGCCTGGATCGGCTCCTAGTAGCGCTCGTAGGAGCCTGAGGCCGCCGTTAGTAAGTATGCGCAAGAGCACGTTAATGATTACTGGGAGCGCGCTAGCGGACGTAACGAGGCCGTCGCCGCGGCAGGGGCTGAGCAGACCGCCTAGGGGAAGGCTGGGCCTAAAACCGGCACTAAGGGAGCCTGAAGATCCACTTCCACTACCAGTGCAAGGAAGTCAAGAAAGGTGGTAACAATGCCTAATAGGAGGGCTACGCGCGTGACGCAAAGTTGAACGATTTTATTTTCTTCCACTACTTCTTCGCATTCCTTGTCCGTTCTTTCCGCTTTCAGGTATCCCTACAGTCGCCCAAAATCTCGCGAGAACGCCAGGCCGGATCTTCGCAACTTCGTGCTATGCGAACAAGCAGCGGCAAGCAGGACAGGTAGTCGGGGTGGGCTTCCGGGCCGACCCACGCGCGGAGGCGAGCTGGTTGCGCGCTTCCCATGCCCAGTAACACCTGGTCTCCAAAGTAAAAACTGGTCCCCGTAAGGGCTGGTCCCCAGAATAGGGACTGGTTCCACAGTAGGGTCTGGTCCCTAAATCAGGGTCTGGTCGCTGGGAGTCGCAGGCTGCCAGAACCAGCTTCGGACCGCTTGCGGCTACGCGAAGGTAATGGGATCGGTCTCGCCGGGCGTCCTATCGTCTGCCATCTTACGCTTCAAGATCCTGTTTCCTAAGCCGGCCAGGAAGGATCGGTTCTCGAACATGCGACTATCGGTAGGAAAGGTGTCGTAGAGCGTGCCGAACGTGATCATTTGTTAGTGAAGGAGTCGGTCCATAGTTGTAGATTTGTGGGACACTATTTGTTTCGCAGATTGGTAATAGGGCCCCTAAGCACTATTCGCCGGACTCTATGTCAGGATTCCCCTAGGGTTATTATATAAAATGTCCCGGTGGCCTAAGCATTATACTGAGTTCCCGCTCATACTGGGTTCTACATAGAATTGCATATGATTAGTACTATAGGTTATTTTTATAAGGACTTAGGTTTAGGGTTATCGCTTAGTATAATTAAAAGCTATTACTAAAGTAAGATAAATAGAATTATAAAAAGAAAAGAAAGATAAAAAAGGGGTAAAAGGAAGAGAAGTAAGAAGAGAAGAAAGTAATAAAAGAAAAGGTAAGAATGTAGAACTTATAACTTAAGAATAGCTAAGTATAACTTAAGATCAATATATGCAGTAAGAATAAGTAATAATAGAAGAGTATGTATAGCTTAATGAGGAGCATTAAGTATTGATTTATAAGCTATATTATACTAGTATCTAACTATGAGCTAGTATTGAATAGCATTTTTATAGTTAATACTAGCTTAAAGAGCAGATATTAGGCGATATTATTAACTATTTTAATATAAGAGAGGAGCTGAACGATCTAATACGAATAGTAATGCTAAATAATAGTATAAAGCCTATTAACACACTCTAATTACTAAGCGGTTATAGCTATATATAATGCTAATACTTGACTATAGCGCGGAAGAAGATAGTGTAATACTAGTAAGAAGCTAGGTATTATTAGGAGATAGTTACTAGACTGGGATAAACAGAGGTAAAGCTCTAGTTATAGTTATATAGTAGGTATGCGCAGTACTAGATCGTTAAAGATAGGAGTATAAAGAGTCTAATATATACACAGAAAGCAATAGCTAACCCAAGCTAGAGAGAGAGTGCTATATAGCGCATAATTGCTAAATATATAAACACATTTAGTAAAGATAATGCTAAACGGCTCTAGAAGGGCGATATTAAAGAGGGGTTAGATTATGACTTATCGTAAGTAAAGCGGCTCTAATAGGTATAGCACTTTAAGTCATAGGACAAGCTTAGCATATTTAAGGCTACTGAGTAGGTTAAGGCAAAGAAAGTAACCGGGCAGTAGTAGCAAAGGAGGTAGTAGTAGCAGTAGGACGAGGCAGCTGCCTGAGAGCAACAGCTGCTAGTATGGCTTAGTAAGAGCTTTGACTAAGAGGTTGAGCGTTATAGCTAGCAGCTTAACAGCATGCTAATAGAAACGCTATAATAGCTTATAAGCATTTTAGCCATTAATCCGCAAGGGGTGCTATTTAAAGTTAAGGGCAAGCAGTTATTAATAGCTAAGTATTATAGCATTAGATAGCACTACTTAGGCTTCTGCTTACAGGCATACTAGCTTAAGTATAATAAAGCTTTTAAATAATAAGCGATCCGCTTTATAGATAAGTAATAGAGCTTATTATAGGATGTAGTATATAAGCTTAGTAGTAGAAAGGCAGTACTAAGCAGTTATAATAGTAGGATTAGTAGTAATATATAGTAGTACTATATAAGTAGGAGGTCTGGGGGTTATAATAAAGATAAAGGCGAAAATAAAAATAAAAGTAAAGATAAAGAAAGTAGTAATAGTAATAATAAGAATGAGGATAAGGATAAAGATAGTAATAATATTACTAAGGCAGCTTATAAGGATTATAATTATAGCTAATAACTACAGTTCTCTAAAGCTACTACTAATAAGACTATACTAGATCAGGCTATATACTTATTTATAGTAGCTTCTATTAAGTAACGAGTTAGAAGCAATATATATATAAGCCTATTACTATGCTTTTATATTACTATAAGCATACAGTAGCGGCCGCTTAGCTATAATAAACCGCATTTATATATAAGGATGCTTATTATAATACTATAGTAGGCTTAGCTCTTCTTTATTAAGTCTACATTTAAGAGCGAGCTATAGGAAATAGAGGAAGTTAATATTAATACTATGCTTATATTCTAAAAGGAGCATACTATATAGATATACATTAGTATACATATAGTAATAAACACTATTATTAGTTAGATAGTGTATAGAAAGGGATAGTAGCTTAAGATAGGCAGCCAGCTATCTATCCAGTAAACTAATAATAGTAAGGCATTATTCTAGAGTAGTAAGTGCATTAAGATTAAAAAGTTTACTAAAGTAGTATATAATATAATTACTAAGGCTGAGGGCTTACTAGATAAGATAATAGAAAGAGCATAGGCTAAAGTGGTTAATAAGGAGCTATAGTCTAATATAACCTATATTAAAGACGACTTACTCTAGCTTAAAGCAGGCCAGTTATTTATAATAAATATTAAGAATGAATAGCTCGAGCCCAGGCCTAGTAAGGTAGTATAGCTAATAGAGAAGTTAATATAAGACGTAGCTCAGGGCTAGTAAAAACGGCCAGCAGTCTGGCGTTAGCTGCAGCAGCTGTGTTAATTCTATAAGGCGCTTATTATACTTACTTACATCTAGAGAGGGCAGCCTAAGCGAAGGCTAGAAGTAATAACACTATAGTACTATGACTCGTAATAGCTTATATATAATTGTCAAATATTAGGGTGTAAAAATTGTGTATTCTATGCTTACCGCCTATGCCTTGAGGTTTCAGAGCAAGCTTTATATACTCTCTCTCTTCTGTATAGAATCAGCTAGAAGCTGATTGCTAAGCCTCGTAGCAATAGGTGGCAATAGGTGGCAACTTTCGCCTCTGACATATCTGACACACCCCCTCAGATTCAATGACTTCTTATTAAGTCTGAAGCCCTTCTTCGTCCTTCTAGAGCCTCTTCCTAACGTCTTCTAATCCAAGTTAATATAAAAAGCGGTTCCATTTTCTAGCTAGAAGTGCTTTCGTCAGGCTATCTGTGATTATGTCTGTTGATTTAACGTATTTAACTTGAATTTTCCCTCTTTAAACCTCCTGTCTAAGCCAGTGATTGTAGATATTAACATGCTGTAACTTAGTCTTCAAAGTAGCTATCTTAGCCGTCACGAGGTTGATAGTCTGAGTGTTATTACAGTCAATCTGGATAGTTAAGTCATCCAGTTAAACTATCAGCTCCTTAAGCAGTCGGCTCACAAAGAGAGATTCCTTAGCTGCCTGTACTAGGGCTAGGAGCTCTGCTTCTATTATTAATGTTATGACTATGTCTTATTTATTAGCTCTCCATCCGATCAGTCCGTTAAACAGCTTAATAGTATATGCCTACGAGCTCTTCTAATCAGTTATGTTATTAGCAAAAGAGGCATCGCTAGCAATGCTAAGACCGCCAGGCCCTCCGAAGGATAGGGCTAGGTTCTTTGTGTGTGTGAGGTAGTGGATGACGCGGTCAGCCGCTTCTTAGTGTATTTGACTTGGATTAGTGAGGAATCTGGCCAATCTGGAGATAGTAAAGGCTATGTCGGGTCGGGTGTTGACTGTAATATAGAGGATTGATCCGATCTTGCGTTAGTATCATTAAATTTCTATTAGGGTTGCTAGCCCTGTTACAGGCCGTAGCTCTAACTGAGTCATTAGTACTATAGCTATTCCTTTATTAGCTAGGTTTGCAATTTTCTTAATATAGGCTGCTTAAGATAGCCAGATCTTCTTCGTAGGTCGGTCCCGTATGACTTCTATTCTAAGGAACCATTATATAGGGTTACTGCCTATTAGTTTATATCTTAATTAGAGTTATCTGATTAGGTCCTTAGCTTTATTTTCTTATGTTTTCCTATAGGCTAGAATGACATTATTAATATATATAAAGAAGAGGATTCCTTCTTTTTTAAAGCAGTAAGGCTTATGTAGAACTGGTTTATAGCCTAGTTCTAAGAGGGTCTTAGAAAGCTCCTTCTGCTATAGTAAGGAAGAGACTCTCAGTCCGTATAGAGCTTTATTAAGCTTTAGGATAGTTCCTGCCTTCTTATAGCCAGGAGGCATCTATATAAAGATATCTTAATTAATTAGGGCATATATGAATGCATTGACTACATTATATTAGACTATTTCTAGATCAAACTTTGCTATAATAGCTATTAAGGTCTGAAAGGACCTTCTAGCTAAAGTAGCTACGTATGTATCTTACAGCTTCCCTTTTGCTTATTAGTCTCTTCGAACCACTAGCCAGGCCTTACATTTCTAAAAGTAACCGTGTTTATCTGTTTTATAGACGTACACCTACATACAGCCTAGGACCTGTTAATTAGATGCTTAAGGGTCCTTAGCTCAGATCTTAGTCTATAACCTCATTTCCTTATAACTTTAAAGATGGATTTCTTTAGCCTTCTAGAAGAGGTTTCCTAATGGATGTCCTATAAGATCTTAATACTTCATTAGTACTAGAAGTAGTGCATTTCTATGCACTTTTACTCCTTTATAGATCTTCCATTCTATTAAGGTTTATAAAGGAGATTTAGTTCTAGCTAGAAAAGCTGCCTACTATATAATCATTTTATTCCCTTATTCTAATACATTTTAAGGTAATTGTGCGAGTAGAGTAAATAGCAGTGTATCTAAAGGCATAAGGAAGTCTTCATATTCTGCCCTTTTTGCTTATAAGATTTCATTAATCACTACTATAAGACGATCTCCTGTGAGTTCATTTAAGTCTTCCTCTTTAGGAAAATCCACTTTAATACAGTCTTCAGTCTCTAGCTGATTAATCGGTTCGTCTTATTAAAGGGATGTAATTCGTGCGATTTCTTCTAGGTCTGCTTCTAAAAAGGTCATCTTTAAAGTTTTCCTAATCTCTATTATAGCCCTTGTCTTTATTAAAAATGACATCTCGGGTGCTTATTATTCGATTGATCGTAAGGACCTAGATTCTGTAGATATTTAAGGATCTATATCTGACTAAGAAGCCAATCCATCCTTTCAGCTTAAGCCGCATCTTGCAATTAAACTTTTATTATGCCTCAGGGGTCATAGCATAGGCCTTACAGCTAAATGCTCTTAGATGTGTTTAGTTAGGCTATTTCGCTAGTTGTAGAATTCCTCTAGCTCTGGCTATCGCAGTATGCAATTAATCGTATAGTGTTTTCCAGCGTAATTTATAGTTTAGCGTTCAGTTATATAAATAAACTGCCGTTCTGCCGATTTCTGGCTATAGCTGATAAAGGAACTTAGCGCCTATTCGCATAGCTCTTTCCTTATCCTTTATCATACCCCTTAAGCGTTTAGCACCGCTGTTTTATACTTAGCTATATAGTGCTAAGGGCTTAATAATAATAGCTCTGTTCTATATAAAGTTTCCAACTTGTGGTTTAACCTCTATAATCTTATTATTACATTCAATGACTTTAACCTTAATATTATATTAAACTTCTAAGTATTTAAAGAAGGATTTAAAGACTGTAATCACAGCCTCTATTATCCGAGATATAAGGTAATAATCCCAAATATAACCCGTTAATCAGCAGGTAAGTAATATCTACAAAGTATAGCCACCTATCCCTTCTTTATAGTCATAGAAATCGATAGTAATGCATTCGCCAGCTCTCTAGTCAGACTGCCTTAAAGCCCGTCTGACTTATCTCTTGATCTTTAATAGGCTATAAGTATTACATTTGACTATTATTAGTCCTCGAATTCGCACCCCCTGAGATGCTAAGACGAGGTGTTTAAGAGCTTACGGTCCTAGATGCCCTAGGCAGTTATGCTAGCGGATGGCTTCTCCCGCTAAAGGAGCCCTCTTAGTGTAAGAGGTGAACCTATGGGCTGCTTAAACCGCCGGGGTCATCTCTGCCAGTTAGTATTCAATGACGTATTAACTATATAAGTCCTTAATCGGGCAGGCGATCGTCTAATCAGAATGACGGAGGGTCGTTGGATTATATCTATTATCCTAATAGAGTCCTTTCTTCCGTAGCTAACGTAAGGAGACTAGAGTTATAAGGAGTCAGGGACAGTAGGCTATATCTTCAAATAACAGGGCTTGAGTTCTTATCAGCCTGACTATTATTATTCTGTATCCCAAAATTAGTAACTTTCAGTCACCTAACCAGATGAAGTCGCCTAGAAGGGCCGGCTAGAGATCAGCTAGTCGATTAAGGTCATTCATAATTAAGATCATTATTCTAAGGTCTAGGATTTGAGATTTTCATAAGGGATAGTCATTGCTCTAGGCAGCAAATGCGGCATTGACTTTAGCAATAAGCCGGCCATATAGTTATTAGTCAGAGGTTTCCTTAATAGCTGGTTTTAGTAGGTTCTTAGACTTCTTCTAAGTAAGAGCTTTTACTTATGCCTAGAGGTCTAAGTCTTCTTTAAGGGCTTCTCTCACCTTTATCTGAAATTTTTCTTAAGGCCTAAACCCTTTCTAAGCTATATTTAGAAAAACATAGAAGCATTTCTTAAGAGAATAGGGTAGACCGTACGCTGGGCATTTCTCTTAATTATTAAAAGACCTCTAATGCTTCGTCTTTTCCCCGCCTTTCTTTATAGAACGGTACTGGCCTTTAATAATGCGAGCGTCTTCTAGTTCATTATCCTAGGGGTCCTCCCTAGCAAAGCTCGCAGAGAATGCACTTTAGGAGAAATTTCCTATGCGACCTAGGCCCTATAAGGCCTCTGCATTTTTAAGCTTATTCTAGAAGGCATTCGCTAGATCTCGATAAATAAAAGATTTATTTTGGATTAGGTTTTATTAGCTAATTTTATAGGCTGCTGTCTAAGCAAGGAGAAGGTGTGAAGAGACGTTAAGAAAGTCATATGCCTAAGAGCTATAAAAGAGGGTCTCAGGGACCTTTTATTACTATCCTTTAGCTAAGGCTTCCTCTTACTCTTCTAACCATTTAAGTGCTTAAGTTACAGTCTTTAGAAGTGTTTTCATAAGGGTTAAGTATATATTTCGAGCATCTCGTGTTTCATCTGCTTCCAACCTCCCGCACTAGGTATGGAGATTGTAGTACTATTCGTAGATTGACTTACGCAGCTAACAATAGGTCCGGATGTAACTAGGAGAGACAGTTCGGATAATCCAGTCTTAGAGGGTTCTTAAAGACTTCCTCTATCTTTCTAATGACTTTTCTTAAAGCTAATAGAAGGAGAGGTCCTATTAGAAGCTCTTCTGACCTTATTCAGTTAGGTCAGATAGAGACTATGTTCTATTAGTTATCTCCTATACGTTATCTGAATTAGACCTTTCAGTCTTAGGTATTTCTGATCGAATGGTCCGTTATGCTGCTATTATCTTAGTGTATTTGCGTTTTCTAATATCTAGGAAAGCCGGTTCCTCTTCAAGGAAAACCTTCCTTTTGAGGTGCTGTTACAGACCTAGAAGGTTAACCTAAAGAAGGAATTCGTACTCCTAGTCCGGAAAGTCCCCAGGTTTTATAAGAGTAGCCGTAAGACCTTCTTTCTAGGATTTTCTATATAGCATTATAGATAAGATAGAAGGACTATTAAAGATATTAAAATGGGTTAAGGCAGTAAGACTCTTAATTATCAAATATTAGGATATGAAAATTATATATTCTATGCTTGCCGCCTATGCCTTGAGGTTTTAGGGCAAGCTTTATATACTCTCTCTCTTCTGTATAGAATCAGCTAGAAGCTGATTGCTAAGCCTCGTAGTAATAAGTGGCAATAAGTGGCAACTTTCGCCTCTGACATATCTGACAATAATGTATTCATACTTAACAAGCAGGTCATAATTATTACAGATTATAATAAAATAAAGGCAATCTATAATAATAGCTATAAAGTAATACAGTTCTTACTTAACTGCATTAGCTATATAGTAATTACATATATTATATAACTAATACTAGCTAAGTATATACTATAGTATAAGGTTAAGCTTATAGAGCTATATAAAGACTAGCTTAAGTTTATATAGTGTAATAATAACTTATGAGTATAGGGCATAGACTGGCTTAGTATTATAATAGGCTAGTTCATATAGGCTAGTATAGAGGTTTATCTTAGGGTAGGGCAATACTGGCTAGTAGTAATTAAAATAAGGCGAAAGATCTAAGGGCTTATAATAAACTAGGCTAAGGTGTATATATAATAGGATAATAGCGATAAGTATAATAATATTGAGGTAGACTTAATAATAAGTAAGCTAGTAGACTGTAATAGTAGCTAGAACATTATATAAGATCTGTAGGCTATATATAGGACCTAGGTAGTGTTATAGTACTATACTATATATATCAGACTGCTAGAGTGACTGTAGCCAGAGATAATTAAGACATTCTAAAAGATTAGTAGGCTGTAGTATCAGTTTCTAAAGGGCGAGAGTAAGGCAAAGGAAGGCGAGAGTAAGGTAAAGGAAGGCAGTAGAAATGATAATAGCAGTAAGACTACTAGTAAAGCAGCAGGCACGAAGCGAAAGGCAGGCCCTGTAGCTAATAATAATAACAAAGTACAGAGGCAATAGCAGCAGTAGTATAATAAAAGGGCTAGGCTGGACTTAGTAATAATAACCACGATAATAGTAATAGTAATAAAGGGCATAGAGGGAGATATACGATCCGAGCCCAAGACCGCGCTAGATGCTATTAAAGCGGATATAGTCATTAAGGAGCTTAGCAAGCTACTAGGCTTAGGGGCTATATAGTGATCCGAAAAGCAGGCTAAGAGTATGTATATAATCTTAGATATTAAAGCAGGGCAGAACGTTATTAGCATACTACTAACAGGGGCTAGAAAGAGCATACTATTTATATTACTAGATATTATAAAGGATATAAGTATGAGCATTATTATAGTACTATTCGTCGCGCTTATTAAGGACTTGATAATATAAGTAAGAAAGGCAGGCATAGACTATATTAAGTTTAAGATATCTATTAGTGCAGGGCGCGAGAGCTTGCTATAGGCTGTGAGGCTTGTAGTTATTAGCGCTAATATAATCTAAAGCGCTGAGTTTATAGTATATGCAGACAGGCTGCTGGCTATAGGCTTACTATAGTGGATCTTCGTTAATGAATGTCATACTATTATTATAGATGCAAGCTACTAAGTGAAGCTAGTAGAGCTACAGAGCTTATATTAATACAGATGCTTACTAGTACTGCTTATTGCAATGATGCTATTTGTGCTTAAGGACTGGTTCTGCGAAGAGATGCTTATACTATTAGCTATAATGCAGATAATATAGGCTTAGATAACTAAGGCTAATTGCTAATATTAGGTCGATTAGGTACTGCTAAGGCGCAGGGTGGTTAAGGAGCGTACAGTTAAGATAGTATAGTAGCTAGGGTCTGGAATGATAGGCTATTAGAAGGGAGTAGTATACTGCCAGTCCTAGAAGTAATGCGAAGTAATAGCTAAAGAGATTAAGTGCGATTTTTACTATAGTAGTATAAGTAAGGAAGAGCGGTAATAAGTGTAGATAGCATAAGCTAAGGGTTAGGAGTATAGCTACTAGTAGATTATAATAATAATAGGGCTTAGTATAGGCATTAATATTACTAGGATTATAGTAATAATGTATATAAAGCAGCTATATAGGCTTATAGACTTTATATAATAGATTAGATAAGGCGGGCGTTAAGTAAGCGAGGTAGTGCAGTCTATTATTATATATAATAAACAGCTACTATAAGCAGAGCTATATAGTAGCTTTATAAATAAAGTCAATTAAACTTAGATAGAGGCATTTATATTAACTTTAGAGTACTAGCAAGTTATAATTACAGCATTTATAGATAGTAAGGTAAGTAAGATATACTAAGATATAGTTAGAACAGTACTATATGATTATTATAATTAGAATAATAAGAGTAATACTAATATTAATACTAATACTAATAATAGTAATAGTAATAATAATAGTAGTAATAAAAGTAATAATAATAGTAATATTAATAGTAGTGTTATTATAGTATATAGCCTATAGAATAAGGCTTAGGTTTAAGAAATGTTTAAGAAGGAAGAGAGTATGTGGATTTAAATACTATTCTAATAGTTTAATAAAGTAGTAAATGAATGCTCTATATATTATATTTATTATTACTATTAAAGCATAAGGTTCGCTAAGATCCTAGATTAGCTATAATATGAGTAAATAGAGTATTAATATGACTTAGTTATAAGTAAGGACTATAAGTAAGTGCGTTATAAAGTAATATTTAGGCTACTTATATACTATTTTATATATAAGCTCTTACTCAATTAATATAAAGAGGTATAGTAAGGAGGTAATAAAGAAAATGAAGGCTAGTATATATATAAAGATAAAGTACTACTAGTAGTGCTTATAGTACTAAAGAGTTAGTAAGTAAGGAGGCTAGTAAAAGAGCAGTTTAGTATTAATATAAAAGATTAGGATATATATTATTAATGGCTTAGAAGTAGTTAGCGCTTTTATAAAATGAATAGGATGAATATACTAATACTATAAGAAGTAGTATTATAAGAAGCATATTAGAGTAATAGCATTTAGTTTAAATAGAAAGTAAATAATATTTATATTAAGTAATATATTATATTTATAAGACAGTTAAGTATATATAAAGTAAGATATATATAAAAGATAATATATAATAATATATACTAAGATATAAAATATAATAGGAATTTATATTATAAGAATTAGATTAAGAATAGAATAGTAAACTAAATAGATATACTTAGGTTAGAGTAAAGGCTTAGTATATAAAGTATATAAGAAGTAAATAAGTAAGAATAGTTAAAAGTAATAGGTAAGTACTATATTATATATAATATATTTATATAAAATTATTAGTAATAGAGTAAAGAAAGAAGGTTAGAATAAAAAGTAATATAATTATACTATTTATCTTTACTTATTATCCTATAGATTAAAAGAGTAATAGTAACTATTAATTATTAGAAAAGGAAGAGGCCTGTACTAAGAGAGGCATTACTATAAATACTATAGTTAAGATCGAGGACTAGTATAGGCAGGGCAAGTTATTAATATAGTATATATAGTTAATATTACCGTTTTAATAGAAAGTATAGAGTAAGGTTAAGAAGAAAAGAGTAGAAATGGGTTTTTATAAGTAAATAAGTAGATAAATTAGTTAGAAGGTATTAAGGAAAATGAGAATAAGGTAATAAAGAAGATAAGGAATAGGCCTATAACCTATTATAAAGGGAAAGGAAACCTATAATAGGTTAAATAAGGCGTTAGAAGGAGAAGGGGAAGAGGGCTACTAAGAAGATAATAAGAAGAAAAGCGAGTAAACTATTAAGAAGGCAGGAACCTATAATAAGATAGAAGAGGAGCTATTAACCGGTTAGAAAGTAAGGGAAGTATATTATAATAAGTATAGAAGTATAACTTATAATAAAGTAAAGTAAGCATAATATAATAAAAATAAAGGGATAAATTATAGTAAAATAAAGTAAGTATAATATAATAAATATAAAGAAGAAAGAGGTTAATATAGAAAAAGAGAACTTAAAGTAAAGTAAAGTAAAGATTATATAATAAGAATAGAGATATAATATATAATAAAGTAAGGTAAGTATAGTATAATAAGAATAATAAAGATATAAAATAATATATAAAAAGTAATTAATAATATATATAAAGTATATATAATATAATAAAAGGGAAGTAATAAGAAAAAAAAAGTTAAATTAAAAAAGAAAGAAAAGAATTAAAAAGAAAGGATAAAAATAAAAAAGAAAGGATAAGAATTAAAAGGAAAGAGAAGGGTTAGAAAAAGAAAGTAAAAAGTAAGAGAAAAAAGTAAAGGTTAAGTAAAGGATATAAAGAGTAGAAGAAGAAGGAGAGTAAAGAGAAAGTAGTAAAAGGTAATAGAAAGAAGTAAGTATTAGAGAAAGAAGGTAAAGAAAAGAAAAGAAAAGTAAAAAAGTAAAAGTTAAAAAGAGAATATAAGTTAAAGTAAAAAAAGGAAATATAAAAATAAAAGATAAAAAGAGAATATAAAAAAAAAGATTTAAAAAAAAAGTAGTTTTTATAAAGGCTAGAAGAAGAAGCAGTTTATAAAGAAGATAAAAAGAGTTATATATATTAAAGTTAATAAGAGTTATATATATAAAGGTAAAGAAGAGAGTAAAAATAAAAGGAAAGATAAGAGTTAGAAAAAGAATGGAAAAGGAAAGATAAAGATAAATAGAAAGGAAGGAAGGAAAGAGTAAGAAAGTAAATATAAAAGTAGGAAGGAAAATATAAAGAAATAAAAGGTT